>CM035118.1:6918650-8405346 GCA_020205555.1 Panax stipuleanatus | reverse complement strand
TTTTCTTCATAAGATTTGTTGTTGCAACAAAATAAGGCGGATTTATATGCTACGTTTGGATTGAAGTAATAAAGGTGGGAATGAAATGTCTTATTCTTATGGAATGAAAAATTGTGTTTGGTTGCGATTGAAATGGATTGAACAATTATTTTTTTTGAAGATTTCATGTCCAAAGCCTAATGAATAATTTTTTTTATCATTGAGCCATGAGGGTCTTGGGGGAAGGAGAGTATGGAATAACTCATTCCAACTAGAATGGAATGAATCATTTCAATATCCATTCCATTCCTTCAATCCATGGATAAATAAGTCACACGGAATCAAATGCATCATATCTATCTACAACGAATATATCTTTGAACTAGCTAGTCATTTTCGTCTTTCCATTACTCATTGCACTCAATCCTTTCTCTTGGAACAAAAACAAAAATAATGAACTGAAGCAAATTAAGAATAAAAAAAAGGAATTGACTAAAACAAATGTATAATTGCAGCATTGGCTTAACCAAGAGATTTGGGGTAGGAAATTAAATTCTTCAATAAAATAATGTAATATTAGGAACTCAAAGTTGACGACCAAACAGAGAATCATATTCATACATGCCTTCAGTATGTTTGTCACTAATTTTCAACATCATTCTGTATTGTCTTGACTACCCTCCCTATTTTCAGCATCATCATCTTCTGTAATAATGTAAGAGTATGAATAATTAATTTCTCCACATAACAATAAATAGTTATTATATACCACAAATAGTTATTCACGTAAATCACAAGAAAAAAATTCATGCATACATAAATTCACAGTATATATCATGAATTTTCTTTAAATTAGTGAAGGTGTATGAACATATATAGACGCTTACTAGTATATATACTGCATGTACAAAGCACGAGGTGTTTTATTATAGAATGAAAACAATTTGTTGGTTTTTTATTTTATTTTTATAAGTATTATTTATTTTAGTATAAAGAGTTTTAATTTTTTTTATTTGATATTGAATCATATGGTTTGTTCAAAGTATTAATAAAATTCAAAATTAACAAATTATTTTAATATAGTAACAAATCAAAATTAATTAGGAAAGACAATCTTCATAAAAAAAATCGTAAATAAGACGAAGAGCCTGTTTGTTTCTTGAAGCGAGCATCGAGATAATCTACACACATTTCTAACACTAGCTAGATGTTCGTGTATACATAGATTGCAAAAAAATTAAGCAATAAACAAGCTGCAGAGCAAATTCTGTTTTTTGAGGTTAGATGCATATATAAAGAGCATGCATCATGATTCCAAATAGCTAGTTTTGGGCAGCCTTACATTAGTGAATTGTGTTTGTATATCTGGAGAGTTAATATACTTGAATAATTCATATAGGATTGTCTAAATGGACTCTCCATAACAAATTGCGTGGACGTCAACAGGATCTTACAACCCTTACTTGTACCGTCTCCAAAAGGAACTCCTATTTTGTTTAAAGGAAGTTCCTCCTAGACGTCGTCAAACAACACAAGGATCTTGTTCCCTTTCGTGGTCAATCTATTCGCCAATAGAGAAGCTCTCATCTCCTCGTTCTCTTCCGATGGTAGGTGCAAATTCAAACAACTTGCGAGCTGCCCTTGCAACTTTCTCACATCCAACTTTCGCTGCTAATCGTCCAACTAATGTTTGCAAGTACTTGTTGAGGTCTGTACATTCTATCCAATGCCAATCGTCACCTAAAATTGTGAACTTGGGGGCTTGGTTAATTGTCGGCAAGTGAAATTTCTCATCAGGGGATAATTTTGTAGTACAACATCTTTTAATGATGGGATATGAAATGTATATCTCGCACTGCCGCAAAAACTTTTGAGCACTGGTAAATCTACAAGTATAATTGACTTCAGCCGAGGAAAATCACAAGATAAAATCTCATCAGCATGTGCATGTGCATGTTCATTCTCACCGCTCATAATTTCTTCCATCTTCTCACACTTTCCTACAGTCAACTCTTGGAGCTGTTGGAGATTAGTTTTAGCCATAGAACATGTGAAATGAGTCGAGAGCTTACATTTTACAACAATGAGCTTCTTTAATCCTCGAAAACACAGAAGATGATGAATTCCATGGTCACGAGGAAGATTAGCATTTACCCCCATTATAAGCTCAACTAAATCGGTCGCCTCGGACCAAATTCTTTTCACCCACAGCTCCTCTAATCTTGGAAATGAAACCTGCAATACGAATGCAATTCGTAAGTATAATGAATTATTAAAAGTAGAAAGATACATAAAGAAGACCAAGAGATTACTGTGATGAGATAAAAGTATATATTTTTAATAGGCTAGGTGCAGTACTTACTGAAAGTTACTACATGAGCATAAGCCAGTATATGTAAATGGCATGCAGCCAATAATATTATGGGTTGGCTTCCTAATAACTTGGTGCGAAACATTCAATTAAAAATAATTTGACAATTAATGAAAGTCGTCTCCGAGGTTATATAGTGACTCCAAGTTATACATTTCTAAAACTAGCTAGATGTTAGTATACATGGATTGCAAAAAATTACTTGGTTGCAGTCATTTAACATAGTCATATGTATCAATTAAATTTTGGCCTCAAGATAAAATGTGTGATTTGAGGAAGAGTTATAGGTGCAACCCTGAAAAAGCCATAAAAATAGGTTGGCAAGTTTAGATTAAGGCGGATCTCAAATACGCAATAAACAAGCTGCAGAGCAAATTCTGTTTTCTAAGGTTAGATGCATATATAAAGAGCATCACGATTCCAACCAGTTGGTTTTGGGCAGCCTTACAACAGTGAATTGTATTTGTATAGCTGGAGAGTTAATACTTGTATAACAAAATATAACCAACTCTACAACAGTGAATTGTATTTGTACCTTTTTGTAATATGGAGGGTTGGTGTTGGTCAATATTACATCCCATGGATCTAGTGCACCAGAAGTTATCGAGCTCTGGCAACTTTCCAGAGTGTTAGAGTTTTAGAACAGGGAAGACGATCTCGCTGTCGGAGCCTTCTTGATCTTTTGTAGTTGCCGTTTTGCTCCATTAACAATACATTTTAGCGAACTGCAGTCTTGTACTTCGAGGGTTTTCCATATTCTGTAACCTTCGAAGCATGGCGAAGGGAATCACATTCTCCAACTTATTGCACGTCCACACATCCAAGATCTTTAATTGAGAAAATGAATTCTCCGTGTGACATTGTGGTTACCATATCTCTATTACATTTTTTATATAATGCATCTCAATTCCGTAGGGCGGGAAATGAAACCGCAACATCAAGTGACAGAAGACTTATTTTATTATCAACGTACATTTTCATGGAGTGATCTATAAAGTTGACTACTATTACTAGTGGAACTGCTACTATTATTAGAAAAATATCCTTTTGCTACAATATTCTCCCTATAATTGTTGTCATCTACTAATAATACTAGTGAGTGTCGCCTAATATTATTTGTCTTCTAATTTACTTTTTTTAACTTCCTCTCCTCCAACTATAAGATTACTCCCATATTTCAAAACCACACTCTCTTCCTATCATATATATACTCCCTCACTTCAAATTATAAGACAAATATTGATTTTGAAAGTCAATTTGTGATATTTGCATATTCAAAATTGACATAATTCTTTAATTTTTGATAAACAATAAAAACTTTAACTAATAGTAATTTTTTAAGTAGTTTATGATATTCATAATCGTTTGACATCTACTAAATGAATTCATTCATGCAAATTTTGAGTTTGACATTTTTTTGAAATTGACTTTGAAAACGTCAATATTGGTCTTATAATTTGAAACCGAGGGGTATATTTCATAAGTTTTTTTTAAGTTTGTTTCCTATTTTTAATTTAATAGCTTGAAAAATAAAAAAGGTTGTGCAAATTAAAGGAAAAAAGAAGAAGAAATAAATTAAAATTAAAAGTTGAAGAAGCATACCAGGCATTAAAGACGAGTGGACGGGGAATATAGAGGTGTTCTGATCCGGTGTTGCCGACTGCATATTTATTATCTTTTTACAATAGAAGAAGCTTTTGAGGCTCGACAGACCTACAAGATGCATATCTTTTAAGTTGGGAACTTCTATGATTTCCTCTTCTTCCTGCTCCTTTGGGCGTATAATTTCTTCCATCATTCGACAAGAATTCTATTCCTGAGCGTTCCGAAGTTGCACAAGACGTCTTGCACTTGAAGGGCAAAAGAGAATTTAAACCCGGAGGAGTACTCAATTGTAATTCGGTTTAATTTAGAGCAAGACCTCATTCCTAGATGCTCCAAGTCATCACAGTTGGAAATTGATAGTTTCGCCAAGTTTGAAAAAAATGGCTTCTCCTTCTCCTTCTCCAACTCATGGTGAAAAATATATCTGGAAACCATTCACCCACTCCAACTCCATGTATTCGACATTCTAACAGTATTTCTAACGACGACAACCTGCCCCCCCCCTGTCTACCCACTCCGGATAGACGTAATGCTTCTTTTTCATTGTGTTGGATGGGATTGGAGTCCACTCCTGTATAGCCACCTGTATAGACCTTAGGTTCAACATGATTTATATGTATAACATATCTAAGTAGCTTCTTGCATATAGTTTTCATTGGTAAAACATGACATTTGGTAAAACAATATGTAAAGTCGTCAACTTAGTTAATGTCTTAGTTCATCATGGATGGGATTGGGATTGAAAATGGGGGTTCTCCTTCTTCTTTGGCCCGAGGTCTGAACTCTCCTGGAATATACAATTCCTCTAGATTGGATAGACTTGATAGAAGATGTCGCGGCATTATCATGTTAGGCGATTATTTCTACTCATATCCAATAGTCAAAGATGTTCAACTCTCTCAACTCCAGTGACAGCTCTTTAATATCATCATCAAGGATGATAGCATTTCAAGATTTTTTAATTCCTTAATCAACGACATGTTCAACTTTGCATCGTATAAATTTGCATTGTATAAAGATAACATACTGAGGTTGGTTAGGCTTTGAAGAGACGTCGGCAAGTGAGAGTTAGACCCGACATTGAGAACAATACTCTGAGTTTTGGAAACCCACTGAAAAACCAGTTTGGAAATTGTCCACATATCCGATAGGATTTCACATTCAGCACTAGTGTGTGGAGTTTCTGGACACGCGAGATCATCCTCGTGAGGAAAATAATTGATATCGTCAAAACTTAATGAGATCAATTTCGATCCTTATAGTCCACGTCTGGCCACTGCGTGCCATAACTTTTTTCGAGGAAACGCGTATTCTGGGTCTTTGGTTGCTACAGATTTTGCAACGTTTCTAATAATATCGTGCAGTTTGACTTTAGGGTCGTCGTCGTATGGAAGCAACAAAGAAGAATCTTTGAGAGCTACGGCCATGACCTCACCTTTTCCCTGCTATTTCTAGTGTATCCAAATCCTCAATCAACTTATTTCCTTTCACAAGTCTCGCCAATTCTTCAATTGAAATAACAGCATCTTCAGGGAACACAGAACAAAGAAAAAGGCATGACTTTGCATCTTTTTGTAATTGATTGAAACTTAATACCAGTCTTGCATACACTTTTGGATTTACCATCAATGTTTTCGAGTTTAGAATGTTGGAGTTGGTCAAATGCATCCTTCCACGAATCATCCGGTTTGGCTTTGAGTGCTTTTCCAACAGCAGCAATCACGAGTGGTAAACACGCACATTTGTCACACAACCTTTTTCTCTAAAGATTTATCATTCAGATAGTTAATAGTAGAACTACCCCACATTCTTCGTGAAAAGACCCCAACCTTCCATTTCTTTCAAGACCTGAATCTCAATAGGATCTTCGTAGTTGTTTTTAAAGCATACATCTCGTTTCCGAGACGTCAACATGATCTTACAACCCCCGTCTCCAAAAGGAACTCCTATTTTGTTTAAAGGAAGTTTCTCCCCAGACGTCGTCAAACAACACAAGCATCTTGTTCCCTTTCGTGGTCAATCTATTCGCCAATCGAGAAGCTCTCATCTCCTCGTTCTCTTCCGATGGTAGGTGCAAATTCAAACAACTTGCGAGCTGCCCTTGCAACTTTCTCACATCCAACTTTTCGCTGCTAACGTCTGCTCGTGCAACCTCATCAAAAATTCCATCCCTCCTAGCCTGCTTCCAGGCTTGTTCCATCATTCTAGTCTTTCCAGCACCTGCCATTCCGTATACACCAACAACGAACCAACATCTTTGTTGTTAAGAGCCTCCAAGATCTTCTTGTAAGCATCTTCTCTTGATTCAAAACGCTCAGTCATTGTCAAATGATGTTGTACTAGGCAAGTCAGCATAAACCAATCGTGGACGATAAGAAATTTCACCATCGACGAACTCTTTACCGGGAACAATTAGTCCATTCACCTTCTCAGTCTCCTTAACGGCCTCCCTACCAGTTCAGAAACGAGAGTAGAGATTAGGAAAAACGCAACACTTTAAGGCAACTCCAGGAACTTTTGTTCTCGTACATTTTGAAAAATTCTTCCACTTCGTCTTTGATTTGTTGCACGTCTTGCCGCCACTTCGACACACGATCCTTGAGAAATATTTTATTCTCATATATTCTATTCGTTCTTTTAATTGATGTTATAAGAGAAAGCACAATGATTAAAAAACTTAAATGAAATTTTGTCTTATTGATCATCGAAATATGCAAGTGAAACAAGTTAATTGAAATCTACAAGTAACAAATTAAAAATAAATTTTTCTTTTTAGAAAGCAAATTAAAAGTAATTGACAAAGTATAAGTTCCATCCTTACTGAAAAAGTTTTTGCATATTCTTTTCCTGACTTCCAAAATATCTTAACTAAGAATAAATAGATACTGTTAAGAGATGATGGAAGAAAAGAAAAGAATAGATACATTTGATCCAATAGATGAGATCTAGAAGAAAGAAAAGAATTGTGCCAATGTTATTGTCCTCATTACTCCAACTCCAAGTAACTACTTTAACGTCCAATTAATGTAACTTTACTATTTACATTCCAAAATAATAAAATACAATTCAATAATAAACCACCTATGCTTTACTCGAATTCTTGATATACCATTTGTGGTTCGAAAGCTATCACTTTAACACTTGTGATTTAATCTCAAATTTCAAGTTATCACATTTCCATTCAAGTTCATAGAAAGTGAACTATTTTTTCGTTTATCAATTGTGACTATGAAGGCATCACGGGAGGAATCTGGAACAACTTAATCCAGTGTGCTACAATGGGAAGAAATTTAACTTGAAAGTATTTGATGTATTTTATAAAAAAATAAACATCGAATAAATTATGTAAAAGTTATAACACAGACAAAACACCATAGATCAATGTGTACCTGGGGAGCAACCACAATCTTCAAGTACGTGGCCATTTCGCCATTTGAAATGGAAGGCTTGACCAGGTACATTGACAAGACTCCAGACAGCGAATCTCTGTCCATGCCCCCGTTGTTTGCATATGGAAGTTGGCAGTTCTCAAGGACCATACCAACAAACCAAGAAGGCACGTCCACCTGCAGAAGATTAAACAGCATTTGAGTTGGCCCTAACACTTGTTTCAAGATATGCATGGAATTTGGGAAGCATTCAGTGAAAACTCGTTCGCGTTAGTCTAACAACTTGTTCGCGGCCAGAAGTTTCTTTCTCGTTATCAAATTAGGTTTAGCAAATAAAAATAAATTGGGGACATGGTTGTAATTTAAAATTTATTATAATTTAATATTTCAAGAATATAAATGGCATACATGTTTCAAACTAATTGATAAACTAATGCATAAAGAACTAATAAAATCAATACTCCACCTATAAATAGATATGACTACAAAATTTGTTATTGTATCTTGGTCTCCCAATGACCATATTACCTATAATATTTATTAAGTAACATAAGAAAATTGAAATAATAACAACAAATTACGTAGAAGGAATAAAGTGTGTCGTGTGTTAGGTCCACTTCATCATCATTTTCTTCAAGAATTAAATCAAGGTTGGGCTGTAAACTTCATGTTGCAAGAGAAACACCAAAATTCAATGAGATGAGATGAGGAATAAGAAAAGATGAAACTGGTGAACTTAAATTAAGAGAGAGAAATTAATGAAGGATAAAGACAAAAATATAGCTATAAGTAAATACCTCAAATATATGTTTTATGAGAGAATTATATATAAATGTGATAGGTGGCAATATTGATGTTATGAATTATGTGTGATAAAAAGAAATATATATATATATAATAATAAGAATGAATGGAAATTTAGCAAAAAAAATGGAAAATAGAAAATTTATTCGAAAGAGATTAACTTATATTAGTTTATCATTTTAAAGAAACAATTAAATAATTATTTAGTTATTTGGGAAAAGAAATGATAATATATATTTAATGGCCTAATATGTGTAAATCAATCAAATAATGAAAATTAAATTATTTAATTTAAAGGAAGTAATATATTATTATTAAAAATTGTTGAGAACAATTTAAGAAGGGAAAATAAGGTAATATAATAATAATAATTATTATATATAATAATTGGTAAAGTAAATATGGAATATTTAAGTAATGGGAGTCATATTACTTATGAAATTTGACTTCAAACCTAGTATAATGATTTAATATCAAATAAATAATTTTATTTTAATATAAAATATGCAATGTTGCAATTATAATGCAAAATATGTTTTGTGTATTAGAGTAATAAGTATATTAATAATAAATGCTCACATACACACATGCATATTGTGGGCTCTACTTTTATTTTTATGTGATAGTAGCATTATTTATAAGCATAACATAAACAGGTATACTTATAAGTGATGAATCATGAGCTAGAAATTTAAGTACTCATGAGTGGGTTGCTTACTTAATAAAAGAGCAGGAGGTGTCAAAAATTAGGCAGTTTTAATAGGACACTAAGCAAATATCCGAGCATGAGCTGGGAGCTTATAGTAGACCTTGAAGACTTAAAAAGGAAGCTAAATGAAAGCTATACTCCCTGTTATTATCACTTCCTAGTAGACCATTCCCTTCTCTTGCAATTCTCAACATTAAAAGTGCCTTAAGCACTGAACAGGCTTCCTAAAACCCTTCCCTCATTCGGCCTCCAGCAGCAGTCGGTTGGCTAGTATTATAGTGTGTGAAATTCGAGGATTATTGGTGAGAAAGACTGCATAAATCGATCATTTTACACTGAGAAATCAACTAATTCAAGCGGGTTTGAGGTAATCTTTCTTGTCCATAGCTTTCGTAATATAAAATTTAGTAGCAAGTGTGGTATATTACAATTGTGTTATAATTGGGAGGTTGTTCGGACTGTGATAGTATGAATTAGAAAGAAGGAAACTAGTTGTTGTTGTGCGGAGTTATAAGGAAGGAAATTATGGATGAAAGCATGTATAGAAGTTAGTGAAATCTGTCCATAAAGCTAATGCATATATCATGTTTGATAAATTGCTTCTAAGAGATTTTTAACCTTAAAAAAAGCAATTGTGGAGAGGTAATGATCAAGGACTCTTTAAACATGCTATATTAAGTAAATGGATTGGTTTTTGTAAGTTTAAATAAGATAGAAAACTGTTTTGGAATGAAAGTCATTTTCATGCTCGGTTTGAAAACTGTCTCAACAGAGCAGTTTGAGGACTTTGTTAGACTGGTATATAATGTCCGAAATGGATGAGTGATATTTTCTAAAAATATTTTGACATGCCCTCTACGACATATCAAAATTTCGTTTCAATCGGATGTGTGGTCTGCAATCTGGAAAATGGTAAAGTAGGCAACTTGATCATGTAGTAGTAGCATGACTGCACAGCAACTGCAGGCAGCAGCATAAGCAGCCATGCGCTGCCTGCTGTGCTGCACTGCAGCGCCTGGTCTTGCACGGCTTGTTGAAGCTATTTGATCGTTTTAATTTCCAACTTATGCCAAGTATAAATAAGTATAATATGTTAATTATAATTAGTATATAACATGGAAACTAAACTTAATAAATAAAGTAAGTTAAAAAATGAGTTGTTTAGGCATGAAAATACTAGTTTAATCGAAATTCTTGCTTTTGGAAGCATTGATCTAGATATTGAGCTTTATAAGAAAAGTGTGGAATAGTAATGAGAAACCAATAGAAGTAATATTAAATATATATAGCAAGAACGTGGAAAATACTCAAATTGAAATAGTAAGCTTGAAAAGTCAGAACTAAATAAAATTATAGGATATGTTAATATTGAGTATGGTAATGATTTTATATGTGTTACATAGGTACTATATGGAAGCCTAATGCTTTAAGTTCATGTAATCGCGTGGAATTACGAACTTCGCATCGAGAAGGCAAGTATACTAACTTCCTTTTTGAATTGGAAGTTTATTGCAAGTATGTCAATTTTTCTTCCTTAATTGAAATACTTGTTTCAAAACTATTGTACAAAAGAGATTTGTTCACTTATTATCCATGATTCAATAATATGTTCCTGAAGTTCGTATACAAGCTTATATGTTATTGTTGAAGTGCTTTTTGAACAATGGATTGATATAAAAAAATCTACGTTATTGATTTGACTATAACTTAGTCGGTGGACGTTCTAAAGAATCTTATTTAATTAGTTCAAAAAGTTATACCAAACCAAATTGCATTTGGTGTGGATTCCTGTGATAGACTGAGATGAACAACCCTATAAATAAGGGACATGTTATCGGATATTATGGTTCCGAATTACGCTATTGCGTTAATATGTTGTGCACAATACATAGATACAAAAGGCCGATCCCCTGTGTACGAAAATGGTCGTCCACAGTCTTTGACTGATAAAGGTAAAAGTAGAGATACTTGAAACCTGAGACATAGTTCAATGGTCTTGTGACCCTCAGTTACTTGTTTAAATCCTTTATTGTGAATCTTTACATTGAGAATTTCTCGTTTCTATAGGATCTATAGAATTCCTTAGTTGGAGCTTGATTCTATGCAATGGAAAGGATTTCGGATTCTAAACGTTTATTTATTTCTTTAATAATTGTTTTACTTAAATAGTATTACTTGCTGGGCAATTCTGTTGCTCATTCTTGCTAATAAATTTCAGCTAAAAACGAAAAGGCTGGAGGGTCATAAATGTTGGTTGATTTTACAATCAATGAATATGTTCAAATCAATGAATATGTGCAAGTATACATGGTCAACAAGTAATAAAGTAATAAGAAATAGTATCGTTTCCACAGAGAATTATTTAATAATAATTAGCAAGTATTAACTCTTAACCAAATTAATTTTATTTAAACAAGTGATTTAAGATTGTGAATTAATTAAAATAATTAATTAAAGTAATACTAAATACCACTAGATTGAAAACAAATAACGAAGACTTAAGACTACAATTTCACTTATTGTTTCACTTAGATCAATACACCTCCTGTTAAGTTACGTTAACTAATCCGGATTGTTAATCGAGAACACGTTAATATTTATGACCATCTCTCGATGCACGATAAACAAATCAACTTAAATCCATAGATGATAGAATTAAGATGAAAACTCTAGTTAACTAATTCACTATATTTCTATGTGAATTACAATTAAAAATGATTTAACGCACATGTTCCCTATTAGATTACATGTAGTGTATAGGTTTATCTCTATCCTAAACACAAATTATGAGTTCCATCACCATGCAGAAAATACAATCACATACTATTATGATTAGATCTAAATCTATAATCCATCTCTCAAGTTCATATAGATTATCACAGTAATTACTGGCCAGACAATTAAGCAATTAAGTACGAATCATAGTAGACAATCTCATAATAGTTAACAATAATCAACAAGGAAGCATATCAAAATAAACTACGCAATAAGATCCATTGTAATTTTAAAATAGAATTTAGTTCATAATTGAATTAAAATCCATAATCCACAATTGATAAAGCATTCAAAATACACAGTAAAAGATAGGGAAGAGAGTAGAATCTGTAGACGAAATATTTGAGTCTCCCCTTCAGCTCATGCGATGAATCCTTCGTGCTCTAACCAATTGCTTCAAGCCTCCAAATCTACTTTTCAAACTAGGGTTTAAGTCCTAAAGTTAATGTGTAAGTCCCCTCTTCACGTGTCTTTTAACCCTCTTTAAAGTCTTTGAAATCAATCAGCCAAACCAATCCTTCTTGGACTCAACTTCTGAAACCTAGCAAAACAGCTCTCTTTGTTCCCGACGAATTCGCCCCGGCGGATTCAATGTACTGGAGGAACTGGCCCCGGCGGATTCACTATCTGACTTGGCCCCGGCGCACTCATTACACTAGGGGAATTCGCCCCGGCAGAATCACCAGTCCAGAATTTATAGAAATGCCACTAAGCTCCAATTCTCCTGTTTTGACCCTCCGAAGCCGTTTCCTACAAAATAGACACAAGAACAAGTAACAAAACACTTAAAATTCTTAAAGTTAGTAAAGAATTAAGCCTAAGAGATGTCCAAATCATAGGTATAAAACCCACTCATCAATCAACTGACAAGGGAAAAGGAAAATTGCAAGAATAATTGTGTAGTTAACTACAACTTTTGTAATATATGGTGTGGCAATGTATATATATATATTTTTGGATGTAATTTAATATTTTTGGTATCGTGTTATGTAATATTAAAGGTTAGGCAACCTGGGAAACGTTGATGTAAATATTATATTTTGTAAAGACTGTTGTAATAATACAGGTTATCAAATGTGATTGGGTAGAATAGCAGATGATGTAGATAATCGTGAGCACTGAATCTGAGGGTAAAGATATCTGGATTTGGGAGTGTCACATATGCTTTACTCAAATTCTTGATTTACCATTTGTGGTTCGAAAACTATCACTTTACCACGTAATTTAATCTCAAGTTTCAAGTTCTCACATTTAGAAAGTGAACACCACTTTCCAAAAAGCTAGTGAAATGACTTTCAATTAGCATATTCAGACAACAATTGTCCAAAATAAAAACTTTTGGTGTACAATATTATTAATTAAATTTTGATTTTACCATGTTTTCGCTGTAAAATTCTGTAAAATTTTACAAACCATAACCAGGATCGTTCTTTATGTAAAATGATAATTAATTAGTAATATAGTTATAATTGCAATTAAATTCTGATTTTCAATTATCAGGATCGTTTTTTATAACAATTGTCCGCTTGAGTAACCTTGGGATTTAAAGGCTTTTGGTATACAAAATTTGACTATATATGTTTGTAAATGTAATAAAAACTCTATTTTATATGAAAGTTAGTTATGGTCTAATTCTACTAAAAATGTAAAAAATTAATGTGAGGATTTATACTTTAATCTTCTCTAACAATTTAAATATGAGATGATACAGATATAAAACATCATTTTGATAAATGTTGCGTATTTGAGCTACATTCTCGTATTAAAATATTTTATGTTAAATTTTTCATAAAATCCTACAATCCGATTTTCTGATCCAATCCTGTGAACTCCAAAACAATCCTATATGAAATCCCAATTTTAACAACCTTGATTCCATGGCCCCAAAAAATCCCATGTTATTAGACTTTTTCTCGATAAGGTTATTCCAGTGCCCAAAAGAACTCTATTTCATTGGTCTTTTCATTTGACGTTCTCTGTTGTCTCTCCTTTGCATGGTGTAATTGGCTAGAAATATTTGGTTTAAATAATCTATATATATAATAAATAAGACAAAATCGTTATTTAACCCTAAATTTTAGGAGTGCCTCTTCAACTCTAAGATTTATCAATTAATCATAACTATAAATAATATATATATATATATATATATATATATATAAATATAATTAATAGCACAAAATAGTCTCACAACTCTAAAACTTGAGAATGATCCTACAACCCTAAAATGTTGTAATAGAAACCTAAACTTTACTAAAAGAAACTATTTTTTCATCTGTTAATTAATTTTAGAATCTTTTCATCTACATTTTTATTATCATAATTATCTACTTAATTACCACTATCTCTTATTCTTATACATTTTCTAATTTAGTTAGTGTTCTTTAAAATTCATATTATTAATAACAATAATATTTTATTATATAATATTTTTTATTATTAAATTATATAAGTATAATTATTTGAATTAATTAAGATTTTATTATTACATAAATAGATGAACATAGGAATATAGAAACAAATAAATCATTTTAAAGAGGACTACTATAATTTATATTATATAAGTAGAAGATTATTATTGTAGATTTTTAAATTTATTTAATTTTTCATTAATAATTAGTTATACATTATTAGTTAAATAGGTATTTCAAAATGAAATATTTGCTTTATATAAAAATCATTGTACACAATATTAATCTCTTATTAGTAGAATTTTTATATTAGAATATTATAAAAATATAAATAATAAAATAATTTATAACAAAATGATGCCTGTGATTTGCACGGGATCATGAGCTATTTGTGTGTTAAAATAACAAAATATTTTTGTACTAGTTAAATTTTAGGGGTTATAAATTTAAAAATTCCTATAAAGTGCCTTTTAAAAACTATTTACCAAATAATGTTTTGCTTATGTTTAGTAGCGAAAATGAAAGTGTCTGAGGTTGACTCGTTTAACTTTTAATCTAGTTCAAATTTGGCTTGTTCGATAAACCAAAACTACCCTAGACAAATCTAAATCTGACTCAACTGATTTATAGCTCCAGTTTAAAAAAGAAGAAGAGCAATCACATAGGCCAGACTTACAATATGCCTATCCTGAGAATCTACAAACACAATTATATATGATTTCTTACATGCAAAAAGAGTACAATTTAAAAGTGAGTGACTATTTTGACAGGATGAAATAATAAACATTTATTTTCTTAAACTAGAATTTCATTAAAACAACATGTAGGATATTTACATTACTAAGAAAAGAACCCCAGCGGCAACACTAGGTCACAAGCCACTTGACTGAATTGGCGCATGTTAAATGCATCGCCCATCAGCAAAGCCCCGGGAGTAGGATGAGGAGCAGCTGGCATGCTTCTATTGGGCATTATCCTTACATTTCTTTTATTAATTGTGGCTATGAAGGCATCATGCAGCACGGGAGGAATCTGGAAAAATGGAACAACTTAATATAGTGTGCTACAATGGGAAGAAATTTAACTTGAAAGTATTTGATGTATTTTATAAAAAAGTAAACATCGAATAAATTATGTAAAAGTTGTAACACAGACAAACCGCCATAGATCAATGTGTACCTGGGGAGCAACCACAGTCTTCAAGTACGTGGCCATTTCGCCATTTGAAATGGAAGGTGCCTTTTTAACAGGTACATTGACCAGACAACGAATATCTCTGTGCCACTGATGGGATAAAATATAAGATGGGTGATGGGTCTGCTAAGATAACATGCCCGTAGTTTGCATATGGAAGTTGGCAGTTCTCAAGGACCATACCAACAAAACAAGAAGACACATCCACCTGTAGAAGATTAAACAGCATTTGAGTTGGCCCTAATGATTGAGAAAAATTGCAAGGAACCCAAGTAAAGAGGAGACTAAATTAGAAAATATTAAGTAGTAACTAATGATCAAAAGAAATAATCCTCACCTTTGGGCTGCAAAGGTTACGTCTCAAGTTTGAAAAACAGTCATCACATGCAATGGTTAGTGATGCAAACACTCATTTGTTCACCAGTTTTAGTCTTGTATTGTACACCTTTAATGGACCCATTTCTTCACAAGTTATTCTGCAGTTAAATCGCATAATATATACACTACTGCGTGTTTCAGAGTGAGATTTAGAGAGAGGAGAGAGAAAATTAACAAAAATGCCGTCCGAACATGGATTAAGGTCAAGAACTAGGGATTCCTTCTCTAGGGCATTAAGAAAGAAGGGTACAATCCATCTTTCCACTTACCTGAGGACTTACCATATCGGCTATTATGTCGATATTAGGGTTAACGGCGCTATTCACAAAGGTATGCCGCACAAGTTCTACCATGGCCGCACTGGTCAGGTCTGGAATGTCACCAAGCGCGCTATCGGCGTTGAATTCAACAAGCAGGTCAATTACTCAAACTCTGTTTCTCTCTATAGGTTTATATAAGTATTAGAAATGAAATGAGATGAAATTTTGTTGGGTATTTGTGTTTCAAATGGTGAGCTAGGTAGATGATCTGTAAATTTTGCGTGTGGTTATGGTTGGAATGAAAGAGTTCGATGGATTGTTTTCTGTGTTTAATAATTTTACTTGTAATATGGTTTGGATATGTTGGAAATGATTCCCCCTTTGGATTACTATTTGAATTTATTGGGGAATACATTATCTCAGATTGATAGAAAATTATGGTTTTTTTTTTTGGTGTTTAGTTTCTTGAAATGATGCCCTTTTGATTACTATTTGTATATATTGGAGAATACATTATCTCCAATATAAAATATTGGTTGATAGAAAATATGTTGGTTGGTTTTTTTTTTCCTGGTTTAAAAGTTCATAGAAACTGGAAATGATTAGCATCCCGTCTTTAAATGTCCATTTTTGTTTGTCAAAATTTTAAAAATGAACCCCACTTCCTAATGAAGCAGTCAAGCAGTGAGGTTTACTCGTTTAGAAATAACTAATCTGTTCAATCCATTATTTAGTTTTATGAACGTGTTACTTTTACGTTGGCATCGAGTAAAAGCAAATACCTAAAACCTAAATTCCATGTTCCTGGCTGATCTTAGTATATCTTATAGTTGAAGAATCTTGAATTGGATTCCAAACAAATTGTTGGGATAGTGAAGTAAAATGTTTTTTTGGTAGAAAGGCATTGCTTTTAAGAAATTATATTTGGCAGGAAGACATCTAAGGAGCCACCAGAGTGCTCCAAAATCCATCTGTATATTATTGTTTCAATTCATTTGTTTACAGTTTGTAGTTACATATATAGTTATTTATGGTTTCATGGTAGAAGGTGCCACATTGGAGACTGTTACTCCTATTCCCTATGATGTGGTTAATGATCTCAAGGGTGGATATTAAGGTGGTCTGTTATGGATTGTTTTTAGCATGATTAATTTTATGAAATGTGAACCCATGAAGACTAAATAGTTCTCTCTGGATAATCTTTTTCTGTTTTCTAATGCCATTTGTTTTTCAAATTTTGCTTTAAATTGAACTAAAATTTTTAATGAATGTAGTCATAATAGGAGCAAGTACTAAGGAAAGAAGTTGTACTTGTTAGGCAATGCCAAAGTGAGTTTGTCCTTGGAAGACCTTTTGATGCTAAAATACTAACCTTACTACTCATTTTGGCAGTTAATTTAAGTTGGAAAAAAGAAACAAAATTGATATTTTTCACAAGTAACCTTACTCATTTGGTATTTCTCAAGTTCTTTCTGCTGTTAAATTATGTGTAATATATATATAGCTTGTTCCCTTTTCATTAAGCTCCTTCCGTGATGCTCTCTACATCCATTCCCAAAGTTTTCTTCATTCAAATTTTCAATAATCTTAAGAGAGTTCAATAAGCGCTAGAGGAGATCAATTGTAACTTTTTTATAGTTGCCCCCTTAATTCCCCTCCTAACTTTTCACCTGGACTCCCTCTAAGCTCTTAGGCTGAAATATATCTCTAAAATTAAATACTAATAATAAGATTAAAGTTAATTTTCCCTTAATTCTATCTAATTCCCTTCTTAATTGGCCCTTTAGATGATTCATTCCGCTTTCTATTTCTTAAGCCAAATGCACTTTATGTGTCAAGTCAAGATATATATTTTATGTATAGGTAAGTTTACAATTCATAAGTTAGTTTAGGATAATTCCTTACAATAGATAGAGTTATGCACAAATAGAGTTAGATGAGGATATATACATATAAATAGAGTTATGTACAAATAGACTTGGTTATATATATATATATATAGGTTCAATCCATGGCAACCGGTTGCCATGGATACTATTCAGCAACCAATATATCCACCGTTGATCAAGTTAATGAATGACTGAGATTATAAAAAAAGAAAAAAAAAGAAAAGAAAAGCCGCTACTTGGAGTAGCGGCTTGCTAAAAATAAAAAATAAAAAAAATGAAAAGGTGGCCGCTACTCATAGTAGCGGCTTTCCTTTTTGGAATTTTGTCCCATTTTGTTTGTCTCCATACAAGTTGCCAAATATTATTAATAATAAAATAAATATTATTACAAAATAATATCACTAAAACCTACAACAAAGTAAAAAATAATATTTATTTTATTATTACTAAAATTTTATTATAATAAAATTACAAAAATAATATTTATTTTATTATTAATATTATTTATAATATTAGTTAATATTATTATAATATTATTTTTGTAATAATATTATTATTAATATTCAATAATATTAATAAAATTACAAAAATAATATTAATAATAAATTACAAAAATAATATTATTTAATATTAATAATAAAATAAATATTATTTTTGTAATTTTATTATAATAAAATTTTAGTAATAATAAAATAAATATTATTTTTTACTTTGTTGTAGGTTTTAGTGATATTATTTTGTAATAATATTTATTTTATTATTAATAATATTTGGCAACTTGTATGGAGACAAATAAAATGGGACAAAATTCCAAAAAGGAAAGCCGCTACTATGAGTAGTGGCCACCTTTTCATTTTATTTATTTATTTTTTTTTTTAGCAAGCCGCTACTTGGAGTAGTGGCTTTTCTTTTTTCTTTTTTTTTAATCTCAGCCATTCATTAACTTGATCAAAGGTGGATATATTGGTTGCTGAATAGTATCCATGGCAACCGGTTGCCATGGATTGAACCCCATATATATATATATATATATATATATATACACAAAGTAAACCACTCAACTTGAGTGTGCAAAACCAATTCAATCTTTCGTGAGTCCCACACTTATGAAATACTCTCAGATTAATTAAATCGCTCACACCGGACCAAATTCTGAACACCCACAGTTCCTCTAACCTTGGAAACCTGCAATGTATACTAATGCAATTCGTAAGAATAATTAATTAATTATAAAAACTACAAAGATTCATTCGTAATTAAGACCAAGAGCGTGTTTGTTTCTTGAAGTGAACGGTGAGATCACGTACTGCGCCGAGGTAATCTACATACATTTCTAACACTAGCTAGATGTTCGTGTATACATAGATTGCAAAAAAATTACGCAATAAACAAGCTGCAGAGCAAATTCTGTTTTTTGACGTTAGATGCATAAAGAGCATTATGATTCCAACCAGCTGGTTTTGGGCAGCCTTACATTAGTGAATTGTGTTTGTATAGCTAGAGAGTTAATATACTTGTATAACAAATAGTCACCAAAATATATAACTCTCTAGCTAGCTAGTTATATCAATGGAACTAATTCGTATAGGATTGTCTAAATGGACTGTCCATAACAAATTGCGTGGAATCTAAATCCGCATATAGACGTCAATATGATCTTAAAACCCTTGCTTCTACCGTCTCCAAAAGGAACTCCTATTTTGTTTAAAGGAAGTTCCTCCCAGACGTCGTCAAACAACACAAGGATCTTGTTCCCTTTCGTGGTCAATCTATTCGCTAATAGAGAAGCTCTCATCTCCTTGTTCTCTTCCGATGGTAGGTGCAAATTCAAACAACTTGCGAGCTGCCCTTGCAACTTTCTCACATCCAACTTTTCGCTGCTGACGTCTGCTCGTGCAACCTCATCAAAAATTCCATCCCTCCTAGCCTGCTTCCAGGCTTGTTCCATCATTGTAGTCTTTCCAACACCTGCCATTCCGTATACACCAACAAAGAAACCAGCATCTTTGTTGTTAAGCGCCTCCAAGATCTTCTTGTAAGCATCTTCTCTTGATTCAAAGCGCTCATAGTCATTGTCAAATGATGTTGTACTAGGCAAGTCAGCATAAACCAAGCGTGGACAATAAGAAATTTCACCATCGACGAACTCTTTACCGGGAACAATTAGTCCATTCACCTTCTCAGTCTTCTTTGCGACCTCCCTACCAGTTCGGAAACGAGAGTAGAGATTAGGAAAACGCAACACTTTAAGGCACCTCTAGGAACTTTTGCTCTCGTACATTCTGAGAAATTCTTCCACTTCGTCATTTTCCTTTCCTTTGGAGATTAAAATTAATATATAGTCAAAGACTTGTTTGTAGGAATGAATGTTGGTTAGTAGTACATTACATACCTCCTTCTGGTCGGTCCAAGTAATCTTTTCAAGTATTTGTTGAGGTTCGTACATTCTACACGATTCCAATCTATCAAAGACTTAGTTATAGGAATGAATGTTAGTTACATTACATACCTCCTTCCGGTCGGTCCAACTAATGTTTGCAAGTATTTGTTGAGGTCCGTACATTCTATACGATTCCAATCGTTACCAGTTATTGTGAACTTGGGAGGGCGTGGTTAATTGTCGGCAAGTGAAATTTCTCATCAGGGGACAATTTTGTAGTACAACATCTTTTAATGATGGCATATGAAATGTATATCTGGCACTGTCGCAAAAACTTTTGAGCACCGGTAAATCAACAAGATCAATTCTCTCTAGCCGAGGAAATACACAAGATAAAATGTCGTCATCATCAGCATGAGCATGTGCATTTGTTCCGGACGTTGCAACCATTAATTTCTTATTCCCTTCATTCTCATCGCTCACAATTTCTTCCATCTTCTCACACCTTCGTACACTCAAGTATTCGAGCTGTTGGAGATTAGTTTTAGCCGGAGAACATGTGAAAAGAGTCGAGAGCTTACAATCAAAAACAGAGAGCTTCTTTAATCGTCGAAAACACAAACGATGATGAATTCCATGGTCACGAGGAAGATTAGCATTTTGCCCCAGAAGCTCAACTAAATCGCTCACCTCGGACCAAATTCTTACCACCCGCAACTCCTCCAGATTTTGTAACCTTACAAGCCAGCTCGGCGGAAAAATTGGATATAATTCGGTATCGTATATTCTTAGGCTTCTTAATTGGTAAGCAGAGTCGCCTAAACTTACCTCTTCCATGGGAAATGAAAGCGAGATGTCAAGATTCTCTAACCTTGGAAATGAAACCTGCAATACCAATGCAATTTGTAAGTATAATGAATTATAAAAAATACAAAGATTCGTAATGAAGACGAATAGATTAGTCTCTAGCTATATTAATGGAACTAATTCGTATAGGACTGTCCAAAAAGACTGTCCAGAACCAACTGCGTGGAATCCAAATCCGTAGAAAGACTTTGTGTGTCGAGAGTAATTTTAAATGATAAGTTTGGAAGCAAAATAGTAAAACAACAATTCCCTTCATGTACATACGTACCTTGTAATATGGAGGGTTGGTGTTGGTCAGCATTAGTTTCCATGGATCTAGTGCACCAGAAGTTATCAAGCTTTGGCACTTTCTCGAGTGTTAGTTTTTAGAACAGGGAAGACGATCTCGCTGTCGGAGCCTTCTTGATCTTTTGTAGTTGCCGTTTTTGCTCCATTAACAATACATTTTAGCGAACTGCAGTCTTGTACTTCGAGGGTTTCCATATTCTGTAACCTTCGAAGCATGGCGAAGGGAATCACATTCTCCAACTTATTGCACGTCCACACATCCAAGATCTTTAATTGAGAAAATGAATTCTCTGTGTGACATTGTGGTTCCCATATCTCTATTACATTTTTTATATAACGCATTCTCAATTCCGTTAGGACGGGGAATGAAACCTGCAACATCCGGTGAAAGTAAACTTATTTTATTATCAACGTACATTTTCATTGAAGTGATCTATAAAGTTGACTACTATTACTAGTGGAATCCGCTACTATTATTAGAAAAATATCCTTTAGCTACAATATTCTCCCTATAATTATTGTCATCTACTAATAATACTAGTGAGTGTCGCCTAATATTATTTGTCTTCTAATTTATTTTTTAACTTCATCTCTCCAACTATAAAATTCTCCCATATTTCAAAACCACACATCTCTTCATTACATATTATATACTCCTACTCCAAATTATAAGACAAATATTGATTTTTTAAAAGTCAATTTTTGATATTTGCAAATTCAAAATTGACATCATTCTTTTAAGTTTTGAAAACAATAAAAACTTATAACTAATAGTATTTTTTAGATAGTTTATGATATTCATAATCATATTGACATATACTAAATGAATTCATTTATGCAAATTTTGAGTTTGACATTTTTTGAAATTGACTTTGAAAACGTCAATATTGGTCTTATAATTTGAAATCGGGGTTGGGGGGGGGGGGGGGGATATTTCATAAGTTTTTTTAAGTTTGTTTCCTATTTTTAATTTAATAGCTTGAAAAATAAAAAAGGTTGTGCAAATTAAAGGAAAAAGAAGAAATAAATTAAAATTAAAAAGTTGAAGAAGCATAGCATGGCATTAAAGAGAGAGTGGACGGGGAATGTAGAGGTGTTCTGATCCGGTGTTGCCGACCGCATATTTATTATCTTTTTGCAATAGAAGAAGCTTTTGAGGCTCGGCAGACCTACAAGATGCATATCTTTTAAGTTGAAAAATTCTATGATTTCCTATTCTTCCTGTTCCCTTGGGCGTATAATTTCTTCCATCATCGGACAATCAATTATCCTGAGCTTCCGAAGTTGCACAAGACGTCTTGCACTTGAAGGGCAAAAGAGGTATTTAAACCCGGAGGAGTACTCAATTTGTAATTAAGTTAATTTGGAGAAAGACCTTATTCCTAGATGCTCCAAGTCATCACAGTTGGAAATTGATAGATTCGCCAAGTTTGAAAAAATGGTTTCTCCTTCTCCTTCTCCAACTCCATGGTTGAAATATGTCTGAAAACCATTCACCCGCTCCAACTCCATGTATTCAACACTTTCTAACAGCATTTCTAACAACGACGACCTGCCCCACTGCATACCCACTCTGGATAGACATAATGCTCTTTTTTCATCTGTTGGATGGGATTGGAGTCCACTCCTGTATAGCCACTCTGTATAGACCCCAGGTTCAACATGAGTTATATCTATAACATATCTAAGTAGCTTCTTGCATATCTTTTCATTTGGTAAAAACATGACATCTGGTAAAACAATATGTAAAGTCGTCAACTTAGTCAATTTACTTAGCTCATCATGGATGGGATTGGGATTGGGATCTCCTTCTTCTGGAGGTCCCCTCCTCGGACTGAACCCTCTTGGAATATACAATTCTTCTAGATTGGATAGATTTGATAGAAGATGTCGCGACATTATCATGTTTGGTCGATCATTTCTACTCATATCCAATAGTCGAAGACGTTTCAACTCTCTCAACTCTAGTGACAGCTCTTCAATATCACCATCAAGGATGATAAGCATTTCCAGATTTTTTAATTCCTTGATCAACGACATGTTCAACTTTGCATCGAGTAAAGGTAACATACGGAGGTTGGTTAGGCTTTGAAGAGACGACGACAAGTTAGAGTTAGACCCGACATTGAGAACCAATACTCCTAGTTTTGGAAACCCACTGAAAAACCATTCTGGAAATTGTCCACATATTCGATAGGATTTCACATTCAACCATGGCCGCTTTGGTCAGGTCTGGAATGTCACCAAGCGCGCTATCGGTGTTGAAGTCAATAAGCATGTCAATTACTCAAACTCTGTTTCTCTCTATAGATTCATATAAGTATTAGAAATGAAATGAGATGAAATTTTGTTGGGTATTTGTGTTTCAAATGGTGAGTTAGGTAGACGATCTGTAAATTTTATTTGCGTGTGGTTATGGTTGGAATGAAAGAGTTCGATGGATTGTTTTGTGCCCTTTGGATTACTATTTGAATGTATTGGGGAATACATCATCTCAGATTGATAGAAAATTATGGTTGGTTTGTTTTTTTGGTGTTTGTTTTCTAGAAATGATGCCCTTTTGATTTCTATTTGTATATATTGGAGAGTAAATTATCTCTAATATAAAATATTAGTTGATAGAAAATATATTGGTAGGTTTTTTTTCCTGGTTTAAAAAGCTCATAGAAACTGAAAATGATTAGCATCCGCTCTTTAAATGTCCATTTTCGTTTGTCAAAATTTTAAAAATGAACCCCACTTCCCAATGAAGCATTGAAGTTTACTCAGTTAGAAATAACTAATTTGTTCAATCCATAATTTAGTTTTATGAATGTGTTACTTTTATGTTGGCATGACTTATTTTTTAACTTATAAGTCAAAAAAAATAAGTAATAATTTATAACTTAAAATAAAATGACTTATAAATTATTTTTAATAAGTTATTTTGATCAAATATAATGTCTATTTTGCCCCTAATCTGTCTTGATAAATTACATATCTACCCTCTAACCTAAAAAGCCTTATCTCTTGTAACGGCTCTCTCATCCCTCTGCTCTGCCTCTCTCTGGGCTCAATCTTCTCCTTCAATACTCTCACTTTAGCTCACTTTAGCTACATCATTATTCTCCTTATCTTCATGTTTCTTCACATCCACTTTTAGTTAACAACAGAAAACAGAGCAAAATGAATAGCAAAACTAAAACCAAACATGAAGATTCCAAAAAAAAAAACACAACAATATTGAAGATGAAAGACCAAGAAGGAGAATAAAGTGAAGTTGGTTGTCTGAAGACCCTGACACGAGAGAAAGCGAGAACCAAATGGGTTAAATTTGGATTTGGGTTTTGATGGAGAGGTGAAGAACGAAATTGGGTGCAGTTGAAATTGGGGAAGAAAATATTTTAAAATAAAGTATTTATTGTTAATATTTTAAAATAAAGTAATTATTGTTAATATTTTAAAATAAAATAATTATTTTTAAAATAGTTATTTTTAATATTTATTGGTTTACCAATAAGCTGTTTAAATAATAAGTTGTTTATCAATAAGCTTTTTAATTAATTTGTTTACCAATAAGTTGGTTAAATAATAAGTCATTTATCAATAATAAGTTGTTTGCCAATAAGCTGTTTAAATAATAAGTTGTTTGCCAATAAACTGTTTAAATAACAAGTTGTTTACCAATAAACTGTTTAAATAATAAGTTGGTTAACAATAAGCTGTTTGAATTAGTTGTTTACCAATAAGCTGTTTATCAGTAATAAGCTATTTAAATAATAAACTGTTTACCAATAAGTTGTTTAAATAATAATTTGTTTACCAATAATAAGCTATTTACCAATAAGCTGTTAAAATAAGTTGTTTACCAATAATAACATTCGATATGATATTGAATCAATGTATCTTTTTATAATGTCCTTTTTAGTTTTAACTTATAAGTCATTATCAGCACCTTCATAACTTGTTTTAACTTACTTTTTGACTTATAAGTCATTATCAGCTGAATACTTTTACTTATAAGTCAGAACTTAAAAGAACTTATAAGTCAATTTATATTTTAACTTATAAGTCATTTTAAAATAAGTCACTCCCGAACAGGCCCTAAGTCAGTCAAGTCGAGTCGGTGGCCAACGTCTTAAGTAAGTAGTCGACTAGTCTCCTAATTAGTTATCTATAAAGACATGAATTATTTATAATGCGTATTTTATATATGCATATATTTTACTCACACATATATATAAAATAAAATGAAATATAAAGAAAATTATTCACAAATGCATTACTATGTAAACAAGCAACACTATTAGATATCATTTCTTAACTAAATAATAAAGCATTTGATCACCAAAAGATCTTAAAGAATGAATTTATATGTATGTTAACCCAATAAATTAAACACAAGTAGTGAATCTTGTATTAGTAAAGTTCCAACAGCATATAATCATTCATTTTAGTGGGCATATCCCAGCAAATAACAAAAATAAAAAACAGAGCAGCACCAACAAGTAAAAAAGAAACAATCGATATTTTGTACATAAAACAACATTCTAATACTAATAGTCCATTAATATAGTTATCAAATTAAATTTCGGGTTTAAATCTCTATAAAACTTTTAAAAAATAAATATTGAAAAGGAAACAAAATAAGATAATTACCCACTAATTTACTTTTTGTTAAAGAAAAATATTTATTATTTAATTAAAATAAAAAAGAATCCTAATATAAAAAGGATTTTCAATATATTTAGCTACTTGAATTATGATTATGAAATTCTATTTTTTTAAGGCAGAAAATGAAATCTTAATAAGATAATTATTACAGGAGAATTTTAATAAAATGTATTATGATTTGGATAATGTAATGTTAAATAAAATAAAAGCCAAGAATTAGAGTTTTGAAGAGACGCATTACATTGTATTCTCTCACCGACTCACCGCCACTTTCTCTCTCCTCACTCTCTCACGACTCTGTTCAACTCTTATCGAATGAAAAGTTCAAAAAATTGGAGTTGAAGACTGCTAATGAATGGTGTGAATTCCTTTACATAGTAGCAGGCTTGAGAAGAAGAGGCGAAGTGAAGCAGAACCAGTTAGGGTTTTCAAATCGCACAGTCGCCAAGCCTTTGGTGTTGTTCTTTGTTGTTTGATTCAACTATAAAGCATACGCCTTTGCCATTAGGCATCCAAGGCATCGCCTAGGCGACCTAAAGCAACGACTATGTGGTCAAGGCGCTCATCTTTGTAGCATTCACCGTTCACGCACCTTAGTCCTAGGCCGCTTCGACGACTACACGACGACTTGATAACCATGATTGAGACTATTGATAGAGAAGTCGAGAAAAATCGATTTAAATTTACTCGATTAATAACCCACGAATTTACTCATCAAACTCATTTATTTATTACTCCCTCCGTCCCAAAATAACTGCTCAGTTTTGACTTTTTTTAGTCAAATGGACTATTTTTAAAATTAATAATTAGGCATGTGTAAATATATTTTTAACATTATAAAAATTGGTATTAGTAGTAAATTGTATATACTTTTTTTTGTTATAACCTCTGCACCTATATTATGAAAATGGTACAAAAAATAGTTTTAAAAAATAGTCAATTTGACTTTAAAAAGTCAAAAATAAGCAGTTATTTTGGGACGGAGGGAGTATTATCCATTTAACCTAACCCATTTAACATAAATGGATAAAATTACCCATTTAATTATGGGTTAGTGGACACTAGACATGTTAATGGGTCAGAATAAATTTTGTCAGTTCTACCAAGGAAGGATGACTCAGATATCACTTATAATGATTGCAGATCATTTGAATTAAGAAAAAGGAAAGAAAATGAGAGAAATGAAAATGAAAGAAACAAAGATTCAACAAATTAAAGGAAATGAAACAATAGAAATAGACTAAATATATTGATAAAACAAAGTTATGAGCTGAAGTGTTACAAGCTTTGAAAAGAGAGTGATAGACTCTACGGCACGCTTGCGTGAGGTGGTCGTCGCCCGGATCGTTTCTAGCACAGTTGATAGAGTGGAACTCTCTCGACACCTCAACCCAACGTTTATATTGAGACGAGAACATTGGTACAATCGATCAAGCAATGAAATCTGCATTGAATGGAACACCAACGACTCCTAAACCCCGTATTTATATTGAAAATGAATCTCGACACAATCAACGATTGATGCGGTAGAAGACGCCATACACAACTATGTATTGTTGTATGATAAGTCAAATTGAATCTCAAAGAATAAACTAAGAAATTATTTAAGAATTCTTCAACGAACCAAAGAAGAGAATAAATCTCACAAGTATATTGAATAAAGAATAATGTTGTTTATTACAATAGATGTAACCCTTATTTATACTAGTTACAAAAATCCTAATCCTAATAGGAATTACAAACTAATTTGGAATAGAAATCCTTATTTCTATTAAGCAACTAGAAACTTATTATGATAATAAAACCCCCTAAAATCATGCTAAATTACCTAAAATAAAAGGAAACAAAATACAGTATAATATGCCTAATATTTTAGGAAACAAAATCTTTTCTAATTTCTGAATTGGCTAGCAAATTGACTTTTCATGTAATATGTAATCCATGGGCTGCTAGGAATTTATGTTGAATACTTGATGCTCGAGTCGATAGATTGATGAAAAATTCTTACCCGGTCAATATATCATCATTCCTCTCCTCTTCAAAAGGATTTGTCCTCAAATCTCGCATCTCCCCCTCTTGAAAAGGGTTCGTCCACAAATTGGATCTCCTCCTGGATCAAATATCATTATGTATAACTATTCATGTGATAGATTCTCCTAATGAAGAATTTTCAGATCAAAATTCAATCTAATGATCTCGGCCCTTCGCAAAAACACATTCGTCAATGCACCTAGGTCAAATATCAAATTTTGAAATTTTCCATGCTTCACACGCAAACTATCTTGAATTCCTAGATTAAACACAAAACAAAATAAATCAACAAGTCCCTTTTGTCTAATAACCAAGAAATTAAATAACGCAAAATCACATGCATAATTTACTAGAACAATATTCAAAACACTTTCCTGTAGACTCTCAATGCATAGATTGAATTGAATTGCACGATTCACGATTCCCTCAATGAATATGATTCTATTGCGAATCTACAAAACACAACCAACCTTTCTCTTTCCATTGACATTAAAATAGTCAAAATCACATAATAACACCAATGGAATAAAAAGGTCATAATCACAAGTCGAAAACTCAATAGCACATTTATCCTGATGACGCACAAACTCAACACATGCTAAAGAATTTTCCAAAGTGTTGACAACAACGGGAATATCATCAAAACATATATTAACAAATTTTTCAATGTAAGAATGCAAAATATGATTCAACAATCCCATGAAAGTATGCAATGCTGTATCTAATCCAAGTGATCTAACTAAACATGCAAATAAACCATATCTCCATCCATTTTGATGATAAACACCTTTCACATCAATACCATACGATAACAAATCATGAAATGAAGATTGCCCTAACGAAACAACATGATTACTACCACTGTCAAATATCGACATCTCATGTAAAGATTAACTAGCATGAAAACCTAAATTAACATATGGATAAGAACCCTAGAATGAATTTCATGCAAGTAATAATGTTGAGAACGAGAAAACATATCATGATCATAAACTAACTCAACAAATATCAAATATCCTCCATAGTTTATGATAAAGATGAATTTACCATCAAAATAGCTAACAACAAATTTATCCATGGAAGCATGAAAAACATGTTTTAAATAACTCATGAAAACACTAGATGCATCAGTTAATCTAACATAAATAACTAACCACCTATACAACTCACATGTTAAAATAATTTTCCATTTATCATTTTTTCTCATGCTAAATTGATTAGGCATTGTCATCTCCTGATCATCATACTGAGACAAAACACACGAACTATGCAATTTATCAAGCATATTATCTAAACAAAGAAAAAAATAACGATACTCGTTTACCAATTCAAAATCAATGCACAAACTCGTTGTCCCATCCTCCTTAGGAACTGTGATCTCATAATTAGCACACAAACTCATGTCTTCTCTCACGATACCCACTTTCACCAACTCTCCAACCTGCCTCGGTAACTCCGTCGTCTCATTGGTAATACTATCAGCTGATTAGTATGGAATGATAGCACGGGGTATATCATCAACAACCTACACAAGAGACAAAACAGAACTAGACAAAGAAGAGTTAACCTTGTTAGTATTCAAAAGCGTCGTCTTGTACGAATGTACATTCATTGGATTTTCAAAATACAAATCACTTTCCAATTCACTCTCTTTTTTATAGCTACATATTTCTTCTCTCTCTTCTTTATGCTCACATTCTCGTTTGTTTTTCTCTCGTTTATTTTCAAGCTCAATCTTTCCATTCTTTCTTTTCTTTTCTCTCTCATTCTTTTCAAACTATTATTTCTCACTATCAATCTTTTGAACAATTTCATCTTGTCGCTCACTTTCTTTCGAATGTTCAACATCTTGCTTTTGATCATGGATTTCATCGTGAACACTAGAACCCAATAGCTCTTCTTGGACTGCATATTCGATTATATCTTCTTCCTCCCTCGACTGAACTTGTTCCTTTTACGCTTTAGAAGTGTTTTGTAGCTGCATCCAATAATCCTCCATCCCCTTACGAACTGAATCCATGATATCCTCCCTTATCTCCTTAGGAAATAACTGTTCCCTATACACCTTAGGAGTTTCTCTTGGCTTTCTCCAATGCGACTCATGCTTTTGAACCCTTTTTTCATCATTCCAAGTTGATCGCCTTAAAGGTTGCTCTATATATCTTGGAGTTGTATACTCCTCCCTCCTATTCTGCTGTACTGGAACAAACCGCTTCCTCATTACTATTTTTAATTTTGCCCATGTCTGGATCGGACTCTCTCCACATCTTTTTTTTGCTAAGCGCAAATTGATCCCACCATTAGTTGCATGACCAAAAAAATCTTGAACCACAACTTTGAATTTCCTCCGTTCAGAATAGTCATGTTAGTCAAATTCTCGCTCCAATCTTTTCTCCCATCTCAAATAAGCATCTGGATCATTCCTACCTGGGAAAGGATTCCCTCGAGACCCGAAAGAACTTTCATAATCATAATCATACATGTTTGCTGCAAAACAAAGGTTAGTAGATAAAGAAAATTTTCCTCACACACTCCCTTATATGTTTCGCTTAAACAATATATCACACAATTATGAAACGCTCGTGTATCGCACAATTGGCTTTTACCCTCTAATAATCTCACACTCTTGCCTTTTACCTTTAATATTCTCTCTTATAAATTCTTTTTAAATTCACTAAATAAATTCAAAGTCTTACAATGCAATTCAAAAGTAACTTATCAAGAACAAATATAGAAGGCATGACTATCGGAATACCACAATCGTGTACCTTGTACTCTCCATGTAAACCCTTAAAATTTCGCTTATAGGCTTCTCCGAAAATTTATGGTGTCGCTTCGTCGGAATTGATGATGAATGAAACGATACGAACTCTTGGTTGAAATTTAATGATTTGATGGTGTGCTACAAGTTTGGTTAGCACAATAGAAATAGAATCTGATTTTTTTTTCTTTTATACTCTTTTCTTTTTTTTTCATAATTTTTTTAAAATATATATTCAACAGAAAAGTAAAGATAAGTAACTCGCTAGAAAGGCTTAGCTCTGATACCAAATGATAGATTTCACGGCACGCTTGGGTGAGGTGGTCGTCGTCCGGATCGTTTCTAAACTCTTTTTGTTTCAATAATCTCAAATAGAAATTCAAAAGATAGGTAATTTGCTAGAAAACTTAGCTTTGATACCAAATGATAGACTCCACGGCACGCTTGCGTGAGATGGTCGTTGTGACACCCCAAAATCCGGTATCTTAATTTTCACAGGATTTGATGTTCACTGTTCCAATATCATATAACTATCTACCCATAAATAATGAAATTCATTTATTAGATAAATAAATCATCATCTTACATCATCTGAAATAATAATCCATCATAAATCCCAGGTTAAACTTAACCTTAAATCTCTGTTGCGAAAACGTAAATAAATAAGTCTTAAGTCATTATACATAAATCTTGAACTTTAACATTCTTAACATCAACACAAGTCTTCAACACTTGTTAGCTTTTTCTTTGCCCTTGCTGCTAGAAGGTACATCACTTCGTTTATTATTAGTTGCAATGTTATTATGCAAGAGTGAACACGAATGCCCGCAAGTATAAAAATTTGACAGAATAATAACATGCGAGTGAAAGAATTCTGAATAACAGAAAGCTCAACATTTGAATCAAGAATATTAATCAAGAGTCAAATTACTTCTCAACTTTTGAATCAAGAATATTAATCGAGAGTCAAATTACTTCTGAGGGTCATTAAGACCTTAAACCGAGTCTTAGGTTGTAAAGTATATTAACCTTTCCAACCTTTAACAGTCATAAGACTATAGACTTTACTTCTCGTACTTAGAGAGATCAACCCTTCGTACTGATACTGTGCACACTATCTTAACGCTTAAAGCATCTTCATTAATTCCCTATATTAGGGTTGTTCATCTCAGTTTGACATCAGAATCCGCACCAAATAAAGTTGGTTTGGATAACTCAATAAATGATATTCAAATTGAATATTAACTTCTCAAGGTATACAATCGAATGCGTATTGTACACTTAAATGATACTTTTAAAAGAATCATGGCATCTCATGTGAAATTCTAAACTTGGGTATTCAAGAGTAAGAATTTGCTCAACAATAGTAATTAAGCATATCAATTACTCAATTTAAAGAGTTTAGTTTAGGAAACTTGCCTAACAATAATAGTAAGTTAGGGATAGAAAACTTGTCTCGTGCGCAAGCTACAATTATTACTCACTTCTTTAATTACTCTTACCTATTACACATTTACAATATCAATTAATCACAGGTTCGATATGATTATTGATTTACAATTAGTGTTCTTTGAACTCATTATTAGGTTTTTCAAATAATGGTTTACGTTGATTAATTAACTTGTTAATTAATCACATAACTTAAGTTATTAACTTGTATTAACAACTTATTACATACATGACATGTCTTCATGTTTATTAGACTTAAAATAATGTCTTCATATTTATATCACATTATTTAAAGTTTATAAATAATAGTTTAAGTCACATAATTAATTCATTAATTAATCACGTAACATAATTTATTAAACTCATATCAATATCCTATCATATTTACAACATGTTTTCATATTCATTAGATTAAAAACATTTTTCTCAAATTTCAACACTTAGCAAATTTTTCAAAAATTTCAGACGGGCGTGGCCTCGCGCCATTTAGCCTTGTACCCGGCGCGGCCGCGCGGCTACGTTTTCCCAGAATTTTCAGTTCGCGAAGAACACAGAAATTCAACCACTTTCTCAAATTTTACACCAATACACTGATTTATAATATTACTCATGAAGTATAAACTTCACAGGAACATTATATATCACTTATAACATGTTCTTAACATTCCAAGTCATGTAATTACACAATCAAAACATTAATTTTCACTATTCTTCAAAACTTTCAAGAGTTTAATGAAAAACATAAAAATTCTCCTTACGGATTCGTTACTACACCGAATTCATTCATTTTAATTTTATTTTCTTTGTTTTAACATATTTAATCATATTAATGTATCAATTTAAATATAAACATATGATTCAATCATTAATTTAACCCATATGGGTTATTCACCCATATTCAATACTCTGTAATTTCATAAAACCCATTTATTAACAAAATTACTTGGTGTGATAAGTGTAAATCATGGATACATGATCTAAACACATAATACTAACATCTATGGTCACATATATGATAACCTCATACTTTAATTTTTCAAAATAATTCTTAACAGAGAGTTTTTACAAAGACGTATAAAAACTCTGTAATTTTTTTCAAAACCCAATTAAGGCCAAATTAAATAAAATTGATCATTTTAAATCATTCATACCAATTATAAAACACCTTATAATCATTAACCCATATACATAAAGTCATATCATAACCCAATTGTGAAACCCAATTTTCACAGAAAACTTTAAAACACGTAATGAAGAAATATCAATTTTGAAAACTTGAAAAGAAGGGATTACCATTAGTAGTGACGATAAATCAAAGAAACACATTTGATTTCTCAATTCTTCCTTTCTCAATCTCTTCTTCTTCTTCTTCTTTTTTCTCTCTGACTTCACAAACTTTCTCTGACTTTCTAACCCAAATAATAATAACAAATGTCGATATGATATGGGTATTATACGTATAAATTAACTCCTATTAAGGCCTCGTTTGGCTTTCTTATTTTCTTCCTTTCCCTTTATTTTAATAAACTCTTATAATATAGTTAATAGTCACACTACTAATTAACTAATTAATTTTATTTAAATTAATTAAATAAAATAATAATAACTTTACATTAATTCACATTGTCACATAATTAATATTTTTATTTATTAATTATGTTAATTCATTAGTTATTTAATTAACTACTAAATTAATTAAAGTACATTATTCTTATTTAATTAATTCATTTAATCCAATAAACTCAATTAAATATATACTTTAAACTATTAAATTACTACACATTAATTTAATTAATGTAACACACATAATTAAATTAATCTTCCATAAATTCATGAATTAATTATTTAACTCAATAATTAAATCATTAAAAATATTTATTTATTTCAATAAATATTCAAATATCTTTACAAAATTCTCGTTCGTCACATCTTTCTCCCCTTACCTTCAGCTGATGATATCCACTTCTTAGGTCTATCTTCGAGAAATATCTCGCTCCTTTTAACTGATCAAACAGATCATTAATTCTTGGTAATGGATACCTATTCTTAATGGTAACCTTATTCAACTCTCTATAATCGATGCAGAGTCGCATCGTACCATCCTTCTTTTTAACAAATAACACCGGCGCTCCCCACGGTGATACGCTCGGTTGAATATATTTCTTATCCAATAGTTCTTGTAACTGAACCATCAGTTCTTTCATTTCTACCAGAGCCATCCGGTACGGTGCTTTCGATATTGGAGCCGTTCCTGGCACCAAATCGATTACAAAATCTACTTCTCTATCCGGCGGAAGTCCTGGCAAATCATCCGGAAACACATCCACGAAGTCCCTTACGACTGGTATTTCCTCCAACTTTGGATTCTCTTTACAACTATCGACTATGTAGGCTAAATATCCTAAACAGCCTTGTCTTAATAACTTCATGGCTTGCATCATCGTCAGACAACTCGCTTGTCTCGGTGACTTACTGCTATAAAACACAACCTTTGACGGAGTCATAAGGTTAATACATTTCTTCTGGCAATCAATTACGGCTCCATAATTGAATAGCCAATCCATTCCCAGGATAACGTCAAATTCTCATAGTTTAATCGGGCTAAGATCTACGTTCATAACGTTACCCTTAATATCCACTCTACAGTTCTTGTGTATATACTTAACAGGAATTACTTCTTTATTCACAATCTCTATGTTCATAGGGATCTCTAATTCGTCTTTATGCAATTCTAAGTTCTTGGCAAAGTCATCGAATATAAATGAACAAGTAGCACCCGAATCAAATAAAACATAAGCATTGACTTTATTGATCGGAATGATACCTGACACCACATCACGAGACTGCACAGCGTCTTGTACTGTCATGTTGAATGTTCTTACGGTTGGTCGATTTGTCGAAGTCGGTGTGGTAATTATCAGAGGATTTCCACCATTATTTCCCTTATTTCCACCTGACCTTGCCCCTCTAGATGCCTTCTTTGGACAGTCTCTAGCCAAGTGATCCTTCAACCCACATGTGTAGCAGGCGCCCTTCTTAGGGTTAGGGCTGTTAGGTGCTATGTGGCCTTCCTGACCACAATTGTAGCAAACTCTTTTTCCTTTCATGCATACTCCCAAGTGAGTCTTCTCATAGGTTGGGCATGGTTCTAACTTTTTCTTCTGACTACCTTGCTGACTTATAGACGACGGGTTGTCATTCCACTTTCGTTTATGATTATTAGTTCCCCATGTGTGACTGCCACTAGCCTTATTATTTACTTCACTATCATTCTTCTTCTTCTTTTGATCCTGATTGTACTTAGACATCGTTTCACTTCCACCTTCAGCCAATATGGCCTTCTTCAGAACTCCAGCAAAAGTGTTCAATTGAAACATTGACACCTTGCTATACAACCAGGGTTTCAGTCCCTGTTCAAAACGCCTAGCCTTTCTTTCGTCAGTATGCACCGATATTGGGCAAACCTGGACAATTCGTTAAACTTTATCGCGTAGTCGGGCACAGACATATTCCCCTGCTTCAACTCCAGAAACTGCACCTCCATTTGATTTTGGGAGCTGGTCGGGAAATACATCTCGAAAAACATTTCTTTAAACCTTTCCCAAGTTATTACACCTTCTCCTTCCCTGATCTTATTTGCCTGCCACCAGTAGCTGGCTTCTGATTTTAACATAAATGTCGCGTAGGCAGTCTTCTGGTCCTCCCTAACTCGGGCGACCTCAAAAATTTTCTCCATTTCCATAACTCAAGTCTGAGCTTCTATCGGGTTTGTGGAACCCTTAAAATATGGCGGTCCCACTGCCTTAAAGTCTTTAAATGAGGTGTTCGGTGGAGCTTGAGGCTGATTGTTCATCGCTCCAGCCAACAGATTTATCAACTGCTGAACGGGGTTCGCATTGGCAGCATTGTTGTTATTGTTATTGGTTGACCCTTCTTGGGCTTGTCGACGATTTTGTCTCCTTCTTGGCGGCATATTTCTGTTAAGAATATACACTCATTAGATCTTTATTCAATCTCTTAAATACTTAAACTTTAACTCAAATATTTGACATAATCACTTTAACTCTTTTCTTTTCAAATAACCTTTGATATTCTAATTAAATCAAAAGTTTTAAACATAGTACTATAGCATCTCTGCCGGTTACTTCAACTATCCCAAGATAAAGAATCTTCAGGATTTAGTTTCTCAAAATATTCCTTTGTTTTTAATCACATCGGAATTTACATTAACTACTCCAAAGAGTATCACATAATGTTAAATACTTTAACATACCCACTTAACCCATATCATCTTGAACAAACTTTATTATTTTATTAAAACCAAAAGCTTTTAATATAATACGATAGCATTTCTGTCATTTACATAAACTATCCTGAAATAAAGTTTCTACAGGATTTACATTATCACAATATTCCTTTGTTTATAATCACATCCGAATTTACATTATTTAAATATTAACAATATCATATTGTCCTATCACGGCCTACTAAGGCGTCGGATAGCTTCACTACGCTCCTCCTCTATAATGCGGGACATAGTCTTGCGATCTAACATATACCCAGGCAGTCCCTCGAACAGAATTGGATATCTCATAACTCGGTCCCAGGCCTCATCCATTGCCCTCAAAAACGTGTAGCACGTCTCTGCAACCTTAACTCTCTTCGTACTCACATCATCCTCTGCCAGATCTGCACGTCGTGCATTTCTCACCCAAGCTTCTTCCACTATGGCGAGTCTTTCAGATTTCTCTTTCAACTCATTATTTAACTTTTCTATCTCCTCTGTCTTCTGCTCAGTTTGGCCCTTCTCATGAACCAAATCCCACTCCACATTGCCAAGACGGGTGTGGAGTGTCACAATCTCACCACCCTGAGCAACTGACTGCTCCCTCAACTCCTGAATTGTATCTCGTAACTCTACGTTGCGATCATACAATAAATCATACATATCAGCACTGACAGAGTTCGGTGGGAACTCCTCAGGGTCTTCCTCCTCCTCTTCCTCTTCAGGGTCTTCCTTTTCCTCCTCCTCGGCTGCCTCAGCCGGTATCTCGACCTCCTCAGGGTCCTCCTCTGAGTCAATCTCTGGCTCATGCTCCTGACCAAAATTTGGAATCACAGGAGATGGCTCTGGCTGTACTAACTGCTCCCAGACAGTATGTATGTCCCGGGGCTCCTCATCTCTAGTCTCTAGGGGTACAACATCCCTGGGCTGACTAGCTCCTCCAATATTTGACATCTTGACAAAATAAATTTTAAGTCTTAATTTTTTTTACGTGATGCTAATCAATACTCTAACAAGTATGAACACAAAAGCACATAGCACATAAGGTAATTTTATTATCTTTCTTAGAACTCAATCAGAGTTGTCATTACTATCTTCATGAAGGCTACTATCCTAAGGTTTTTCCCCCACCTAAGGTTCATAACCTACGGCTTTGATACCAACTTGTGACACCCCAAAATCCGGTATTTTAATTTTCACATGATTTGGTGTTCACTGTTCCAATATCATATAACTATCTACCCATAAATAATGAAATTTATTTATTAGATAAATAAATCATCATCTTACATCATCTGAAATAATAATACATCATAAATCCTAGGTTAATCTTAACCTTAAATCTCTGTTGCAAAAACGTAAATAAATAAGTCTTAAGTCATTATACATAAATCTTGAACTTTAACATTCTTAACATCAACACAAGTCTTCAACACTTGTTAGCTTTTCCTTTGCCCTTGCTACTAGAAGGTACATCACTTCGTTTATTATTGCTGCAATGTTATTATGCAAGAGTGAGCACGAATGCCCGCAAGTATAAAAATATGATAGAATAATAACATGCGAGTGAAAGAATTCTGAATAACAGAAAGCTCAACATTTGAATCAAGAATATTAATCAAGAGTCAAATTACTTCTCAACTTTTGAATCAAGAATATTAATCGAGAGTCAAATTACTTCTGAGGGTCATTAAGACCTTGAACCGAGTCTTAGGTTGTAAAGTATATTAACCTTTCCAACCTTTAACAGTCATAAGACTATAGACTTTACTTCTCGTACTTAGGGAGATCAGCCCTTCGTACTGATACTGTGCACACTATCTTAACGTTTAAGGCATCTTCATTAATTCCCTATATTAGGGTTGTTCATCTCAGTTTGACATCAGAATCCGTACCAAATAAAGTTGGTTTGGATAACTCAATAATTGATATTCAAATTGAATATTAACTTCTAAAGGTATACAATCGAATGAGTATTGTACACTTAAATGATACTTTTAAAAGAATCATGGCATCTCATGTGAAATTCTAAACTTAGATATTCAAGAGTAAGAATTTGCTCAACAATAGTAATTAAGCATATCAATTGCTCAATTTAAAGAGTTTAGTTTAGGAAACTTGCCCAACAATAATAGTAAGTTAGGGATAGAAAACTTGCCTCGTGCGCAAGCTACAATTATTACTCACTTCTTTAATTACTCTTATCTATCACACATTTATAATATCAATTAATCACAGGTTCGATATGATTATTGATTTACAATTAGTGTTCTTTGAACTCATTATTAGGTTTTTTCAAATAATGGTTCACGTTAATTAATTAACTTGTTAATTAATCACATAACTTAAATTATTAACTTGTATTAACAACTTATTACATACATGACATGTCTTCATGTTTATTTAGACTTAAAATAATATCTTCATATTTATATCACATTATTTGAAGTTTATAAATAATAATTTAAGTCACATAATTAATTTATTAATTAATCACGTAACATAATTTATTAAACTCATATCAACATCCTATCATATTTACAATATGTTTTCATGTTCATTAGATTAAAAATATTTTTCTCAAATTTCAACACTTAGCAAATTTTTCAAAAATTTCAGACGGGCGCGGCCGCGCGCCATCTAGCCTTGTACCCGGCGCAGCCGCGCGGCTACGTTTTTCCAGAATTTTCAGTTCGCGAAGAACACAGAAATTCGACCACTTTCTCAAATTTTACACCAATACACTGATTTATAATTTTACCCATGAAGTATAAACTTCACAGGAACATTATATATCACTTATAACATGTTCTTAATATTCCAAGTCATGTAATTACACAATCAAAACATTAATTTTCACTGTTCTTCAAAACTTTCAAGAGTTTAATGAAAAACATAAAAATTCTCCTTACGGATTCGTTACTACACCGAATCCATTCATTTCAATTCCATTTTCTTTGTTTTAACATATAAAATCATATTCATGTATCAATTTAAATATAAATATATGATTCAATCATTAATTTAACCCATATGGGTTATTCACCCATATTCAATACTCTGTAATTTCATAAAACCTATTTATTAACAAAATTACTTGGTGTGATCAGTGTAAATCATGGATACATGATCTAACACATAATACTAACATCTACGGTCACATATATGATAACCTCATACTTTAATTTCTCAAAATGATTCTTAAAAGAGAGTTTTTACAAAGACATATAAAAACTCTGTAATTTTCTTCAAAACCCAATTAAGGCCAAATTAAATAATATTGATCATTTTAAATCATTCATATCAATTATAAAACACCTTATAATCATAAACCCATATACATAAAGTCATATCATAACCCAATTGTGAAACCCAATTTTCACAGAAAACTTTAAAACACGTAATGAAGAAATATCAATTTTGAAAACTTGAAAAGAAGGGATTACCCTTAGTAGTGAAAATAAATCAAAGAAATACAATTGATTTCTCAATTCTTCCTTTCTTAATCTCTTCTTCTTCTTCTTTTTTTCTCTCTGACTTCACAAATTTTCTCTGACTTTCTAACCCAAATAATAATAACAAATGTCGATATGATATGGGTATTATACGTATAAATTATATCCGTTGCAAATTAACTCCTATTAAGGCCTCGTTTGACTTTCTTATTTTCTTCATTTCCCTTTATTTTAATAAACTATTATAATATAGTTAATAGTCACACTACTAATTAACTAATTAATTTTATTTAAATTAATTAAATAAAATAATAATAACTTTACATTAATTCACATTATCACATAATTAATATTTTTATTTATTAATTATGTCAATTAATTAATTAACTACTAAATTAATTAAAGTACATTATGCTTATTTAATTAATTCATTTAATCCAATAAACTCAATTAAATATATACTTTGAACTATTAAATTACTACACATTAATTTAATTAATGTAACACACATAATTAAATTAATCTTCCATAAATTCATGAATTAATTATTTAACTCAAAATTAAATCATTAAAAATATTTATTTATTTCAATAAATATTCAAATATCTTTACAAAATTCTCGTTCGTCACAGTCGTCGCCCGGATCATTTCTAGCACAGTTGATAGAGTGGAACTCTCTCGACACCTCAACCCAACGTCTATATTGAGACGAGAACCTTGGTAAAATCGATCAAGCAATGAAATCTGCGTTGAATGGAACACCAATGACGCCTAAACCCCGTATTTATATTGAAACAGAAACCTCGGTACAATCGACGATTGATGAGGTAGAAGATGCCACACACAACTATGTATTGTTGTATGATAAGTCAAATTGAATCTCAAAGTATAAACTAAGAAATTACTTAGGAATTCTTCAAAGAACTAAAGAAGAGAATAAACCTGACAAGTATATTACAATAGATGTAACCCTTATTTATACTAGTTACAAAAATCCTAATTCTAATAGGAATTATAAACCAATTTGTAATAGAAATCCCTATTTCTATAAAGTAATTAGAAGCTTATTATGATACTAAAACCCCCTAGAATCATGCTAAATTACCTAAAATAAAAGGAAACAAAACACAATATAATCTGCCTAATATTTTAGGAAATAAAATCTTTTCTAATTTCTGAATTGGCTAGCAAATTGACTTTCCATGTAATATGTAATCCATAGGCTGCTAGGAATTTATGTTGAATACCTGACGCTCGAGTCGATAGATTGAAGAAAAATTCTGACCCAATCAATCTGTCATCAGAGAGGAAACAAGAACAAAGAACATATCTAATGATCTTCTCCTCCTAAATACAACTCATTTATACATCAAAAACTCGATTCCTACTAACGACTGTCTATAACAAACTTTTCCCGCTCAAAATCTGCAACAGAATTCCAAATGCTAAAAATTACTCCCTCCATCCTCAAAATGAGGACTAAATGTATACTTTTTTTTTTGTCCTAAAAGGATTAGTTAAGAATATTCGGACAATGAAAGACAAAGTTGGTTGCATATATGACTTGGCAAAATGGAAAATCAATGTTAAAGTACAAATATATATATATATATATATATATATATATATATATATATATATGAGTAATGATCCATAGTATGTATTTTCTATGTATTCTTATAGGGCATAAACCATCTATACCATTGGAAAAAAATAAGGAACGACCAGGATTAAAAACTAAAAACCGACGTCTGCTACTATTAATAGCAGACGGTAAAAAAATAAATATCATATTATACTAATAGTAGCGAACGCTAATCAGAATAAGGGTTTGACTTGACCAATAAATGTTTAGGGTTTATTAACTACTACTAATACTAACAAACACTAGTCAGAATAAGAGTTTAGTTTGACCAATAAATGTTTAGGGTTTATTAACTAGGGTTTAGGGTTTATTATATAGAGTTTAGGGTTCATTAACTAGAGGTTAATAAGATTAATAAACCCAAAACTCTGGTTAATAAACCCTTAACCCTGGTTAATAAACCCTAAACATTTATATACAAGTTCTTAAATTTTAGTAATAATTTTATTAAGATTGAAGAGGACCCGAGGATCAAGATTATATACAAATTTCTTCTCGACCTTTCAAGCACGAATAATTACAAGGCTTCATAGGCTTTATGCTAGAAAAAGTGTTAGGTTTGCTAGAAACGCATATATGCAATCAAATTACATAAACAAGGCGGAAGCGTAATAAAAGTGGATTTTAAATTTATTTTTACAAATTATAAACTATGATCATATCTTGTGCTTGATTATCAATCTATAAAAGGAGTGGGAGATCAAAATTATACCCTTGTAGAATTGAGCTTCCTCAGATACAAGTTTAACTCTTAATTCTTTGTGTTCTCCTCGAATTCACCCTGATAGATTCCTTCCTTTGATCAACATTAGCCACCCACGCGTTTGATCTCTAGAGGTGATCCACTAAAGAAGAAGAGTTATTCAAGAAGATGTGTGTGTGTGGCTAAACCCTAATTCTATCTTTATAGAATATGTGTACTCTCCCAACTTTTGGAATTCAATGTGCAGTGTAACCATGTTTCATAATAAGACTTTCTTATTTACAGATGTAGGCAACCCTCCTAAACCATTTAGGATTAGGGTTTTATATTAATTAATTAAAACCGTATAATTAATTAGGCTTCCCAATCGTATTGAAAATAATTAAACTCTTTTAATTAATTAGCCTCTTAATCTTATTAGGAATATATATATATATGAGAGAGAGAGTATCTAATTAATTAATTCTCAAACTCTTTTAGGAATTAAAATAATAATAATAATAATAATAATAGTAATAATAATAATAAGACTCCTCTTATTAATTTTTATTTAATATTTTTAAAATATTAAATAATAAATATTAAGTTATTTAATATATTCTATCACCATAGATTAAATTAAATATGCTTAACTTATTATTACGATTATGTCATTTGTTTTTTTAATAAATATTCTTCCTTTTATAGTGTGACCCTTTAGGTTCTCTATATTAAACCGGTTGTGAATAAATCATTTAGAACAATTCTAATCTTATTTAAATAAATAAATTAAACTAATAATTTATTTAAATAAATAATATTTATTCTACAATAAGGGTAAGCTCCCTTAGCGATCAACGACTTTCCAGATAATATAGATTTCAACATTAATCATAAAAGAACATTTGAGTAAATAGTTAATTATCGTACAATTCATTTCTTCCTGCAATGTCCCAATTAACTATAAGACATGGAATTACTATCAAGTCTTATTTTATTTAATTATATGTATTTCGATCCTAAAATGCACAACTCTAAATAATGCAAATTAGAAACTCCTTTCTAATGTCATTATGCCTTGGCCAAGGACTACTTAGTTGTCATTTATTGAATCACATAGGACATTCTTTTTTTTTACTAGAAGCGGTAGGTCCTTTATTGATCATTCATTATCTCCATGTATAAATTATTATACCCAAGCATACCATTTGATATACCCTTAGGGTCTTAAGGGACATGTCAAAGTATAACTCATCATACACAAGATACTATGATGATCTCAAGTCTAAGGATTATTTGTACTACTATCACTAAAGGAATTCCTATTGATAAACAAGTAAAACTCCATTAGGTATTCCTTAGCGAGCCACGTTCAGTGTACTTATTCTTTAATAAGCACCTACATACTTGATTTAGTGTCTCCACACAAATGATTATGAGATCGATCATCCTCATCCAATGAGCAAGCAACGTATGTACCAATCTATCCGAATTCACTAATCCCTTTTTTAGTAATCCAACGATTGTGAACTATTTTAGTTTTAAGTTATCTAAGAATTTAGATCTCATTAGCATGATCATCATCATGATTCTAAAAGCATTGCTTAACACTATAGGTTTATCACATATTTTAAAACAATATCATGTAGATAAATTAAATGCCTTTAATAATACTTTTATTAATAAATGAATAAGATTGTTACAAAGTATATGCTTTATCATCAAACATGATTGACTTGTATGCATACTACTTTCAATCTCCCACTTGCACTAAAGCCAATCGCCATTGTATCTCATATCCATCTTCTCTAAGTGACGATCAAACTGCTGTTGTGTTAAAGCTTTAGTAAATGGATCTGCAATGTTGTCTTAAGAGTCCACACGCTCCAGGGTGACATTTCCTCTTTCAATGATCTAGCTAATCAAATGAAACCGTCGCAACACGTGTTTGGATTTCTGATGAGACCTGGGTTCTTTAGCCTATGCAACAGCTCCGGTGTTGTCATAGAATAAAGGCACTGCTCCTCTAATGCTAGGAACCACACCAAGTTCAGTTATGAACTTCTTCATCCAAACAGCTTCCTTTGTAGCTTTACTTGCAGCTATGTACTCTGCCTCTATCACTGAATTAGCAACTGTTTGCTGCTTGGAACTCTTCCAACTTACTAAGCCACCGTTTAAGGTAAATACATACCCCGAAACGGATTTACTGTCATCTTGGTCCGTTTGAAAGCTTGAGTCTGTGTAGCCCTCTAGTTTCAACTCAGACCCACCGTAGACAAAAAATACATCTTTAGTTCTTCTTAAGTACTTTAGGATATTTTTTATTGCCTTCCAGTGCTCTTCTCCTGGATTCGACTGATATCTGCTTGTTACACTAAGTGCATGAGTGACATCTGATCTAGTATATATCATACCGTACATGATAGATCTTATTGTTGATGCATAAGAAATCTTACTCATACGGTCTCTCTCCTCAGGTGTCTTTGGGGCTTGTTTCTTGGAGAGATATATTCTATGACTCATTGGCATGAGACCTCGCTTGGAATCTTCCATGCTAAACTTCTTTAACATCGTGTTAATGTACGTTCTTTGGGACAAGCCAAACATCCTTTTAGATCTATCTCTATAGATATTTATCCCCAAAATATAGGATGCTTCTCCCAAGTCCTTCATGGAGAAGTGTTTAAATAACCAAAATTTGATACTGTAGCATAGGAATATCATTCCCTATCAATAATATATCATCAACATATAATACAAGGAATGATACAATGCTCCCACTAATTTTCTTGTACACACATGATTCATCTTCATTTTTGATAAAATCAAACTCTTTGATTGTCTCATCAAAATGAATGTTCTAACTTCGAGAAGCTTGCTTCAATCCAAAAATGGATCGTTGCAGCTTACAGACTTGATTTGTTCCAACCGTTGAAACAAAACCCTCTGGTTGTGTCATAGACACATCCACCTCAAGTTTCCTATTGAGGAAGGCCGTTTTCACTTCCATTTTTCAGATCTCGTAGTCGTTATAAGCTGCAATCGCAAGCAAAATTCGAATGGACTTGAGCATAGCTATTGGTGAAAAAGTTTTATCATAGTCAATTCCTTGCCTTTATTTGAAACCTTTCGCAACCAGTCTGACTTTATAGGTCTCTACCTTGCCATCTGCTCCAGCCTTTCTTTTAAAGACCCATTTGCACCCAATAGGCTTAATGCTCTCAGGTGATGAAACCAAAGTCCATACTTTGTTCTCATACATGGAGTCCATCTCGAATTTCATAGCTTCTAGCCATTTCTCTGAGTCTTTACTACTCATAGCTTGTTCGTAATTCAAAGGATCATCATCATCTATGATGCGTATCTCATCGTCATCCTCTATGAAGAATCCATACCTGTCAGGTATCTTCGGTACTCTCTCAGATTTACGAATAGAGTGTGTTACAGTAGGTTCTTCCACTTGATCAGGTACCTGACTTTGATCCGTAGTAATTTGTGGTTCATGAATTTTTTCAAGATATATCTTACTCCCACTGACCCCTTCAAGGATAAACTCCTTTTCCAAAAATGCAACATGTTTCGCAACAAACACTTTTTGATCAGTTGAATGATAGAAATAATACCCTGATGTTTCTTTAGGGTATCCCACAAATCTATGTTTGTTGGATCTAGTCTGCAACTTATCATTCTCAAACTTTTTGACATAAGCTGGACAACCCCACGTCTTAACATGTTTAAGATTTGGTTTCCTCCCTGTCCATATCTCATTTGGAGTCTTTGGGACGGATTTGGTAGGTACCTTGTTAAGTAGGTATGCAGCCAATTCTAGAGCATAACCCCAGAATAAAACTGGAAGATCGGTAAAATTCATCATGGAACGAACCATGTCCAGCAATGTTTTATTTCTCTATTCAGATACACCATTCAACTATGGTGTTCCTAGTGGAGTCCATTGTGAGATTATACCATTTTCTTTCAGATAATTGAGAAACTCATCGCTTCAGTATTCATCACCTCGATTCGATCAAAAAATCTTAATACTCTTTCCAGTTTGTTTCTCTACTTCACTTCTGAATTCATTAAACTTTTCAAACGATTCAGATTTGTATTTCATTAAATACACATATCCAAATCTTAAATGATCATCAGTGAATTTAATAAAATAAGAATACCCTCCTCGTGCATTCGTTGTCATAGGTCCACAAACATCCGTGTGTACCAACGCTAACAACTCTGTAACTCTTTCTCCTTTTTCACTAAAAGGAGATTTAGTCATCTTACCCATGTGACAAGATTCACAAATTGGATATGATTCATAATCAGATAGCTCTAAGAGCCCATCTTTATTCAACTTGGATAATCTTGTTTCATTAATATGACCAAGTCTATAGTGCCACACAAAGGTATAATTAATATCATATCTTTTTTCTTTTCTTAGTTTGTTCAATTTGAAGTATATTTGCATGCAAGTCAAGTACGTAAAGTCCATTCAGCAATTTTCCAACACAATATAAAATATTCTTATTATAAATGGAACAACAATTGTTCTTTATTATAATATCAAAGCCGTCCATATCCAATACAAAAAATTAAAATAATGTTTCTACTAAGTGATGGAACAAAATAACAATTATTTAAGCTAATGGATTTGCCCGTAGGCAGTGCTAAACAATAAGTCCCTACTGCTAATGCAACAACCTTTTCTCTATTTCCTATTCTTAGGATGATTTCATCCTTGTTCAGATTTCTATTTCTGACCAATCCCTGCATAGTATTACATATGTGAGAATTACAACCGATATCCAATACTCAAGTAGAAGTTTAACTTTCAGAAAAATTAATTTCAATCATGAACAAACCTTGATTGGAAGTCAAAGCTTCTCCAAGCTTCTTCTCTGCCAGAAAATTCTCGCAGTTCCTCTTTTAGTGATCCAACTTGTTGCAATGGAATCACATTCCTTTGCTAGTTGGATCAGGTTTCTTTTGATCCTTCACTTTCGCCTTTCCCTTAGTCTTCTTGGATTTTTTCTTTTCAGAAGATACCTTGGGCCTCTTTCTTTTCTTGGAAGAATCATCCACCAGTAAGACTTGGTTCCTCTTGGATGGGGAGTGCCTTTCAACAATTTTCAACATGCTAAGTAATTCAGGCAAGCTGACATCCAACTTATTCATGTGAAAATTCACAACAAATTGTGAGAATGTTTCTAGGAGTGACTGCAAGATCAAATCTTGATTGAACTCTCCATCCATGATGAACCCAAGCTGTCCAAGACGTTCAATCAAATTGATTATCTTTAGGACATAATACTCAACAGTAGTGCCATCGGTCATCCGAGATCGGAAGAGTTCCTTAGATATCTCATATCTAGTAGTCCTACTTTGCTCACCATACAACTTTTGAAGGTGCAACAATATAGTGGGACCATCCATGGTTTTATGCTGACGTTGAAGCTCGTTACTTATGGATGCGAGTATGATGCATTAAGCCACAGATGCATCATCTTGCCACTTCTTAAAAGTAGCAATCTCTTCTTCTGAGGCTGTTTCTGCAACTTTTACAAGGACGAGCGAATTTAAGACATAAGAAAGCTTTTCAGCAGTGAGAACAATTCTCAGATTTCTTAACCAGTCCGTGTAATTCGGTTCGGTCAGTTTGTTAGTATCAAGTATGCTACGCAATGATAGTGAGTGTGACATTTTCAAATTCTGCATGTGTGGTAGCTGTCGTCTAGCACTACAAAATTTACCTTACTAAGGTTCTACTAATTCAAGAATCAGTATATCAATAAGCAAGGATCGATCCCACAGAGAGTGAACTGTATTTTAATTATCCAATGAATCCAATGAATTAGGGGGTTTTTGTTGAAAACAATTTAATTAACAAAAGAGAATTAAGAAGAAAATATCAATAAGTAAAAGAGTTCAATTCTTCAGTTCAGTATCCCCTTTTCACAATTATGATTTAATCAAGTCAATATACTATTTACCTTTCACTGAGATTAATAACCCTAGATAACCGCAATCGCAAATTACCCAAAATTCTCCTTAAGTGTAGATCTAATGCGGCGATCGTCAACAAGAGATTCTAACTAACATACAACCTAGAACTATCAGCCTAAATTTAATATGATAGAAGCATTAAGCATGACAATTAGATTATTCCAAGTAATAATTACATAATCAAAAATTATTTAACTTGTCTTCTGAATATCTTAACAATATTTCAAAACATGTCCACAATAAAATACTGTTAATCGCCACTTAGATTAGACACACTTCGTTTGCTTAAAATCTATCTTAATCTAGCAGATGAAATCAATTCAATCCTGCAGAAATCAAATCAATCAATTGGATAATATATATGAAAGTTCATGTAGATAATTAGAATAAATCTCAGATGAAAGAATAAATATTATAAACTTAATCAAACCATAAACTGTTAATCAGGTTCAACATCCCTTTAGAATTGAATAAGTGAATTAGCCTGACATGCCTTGATGAATAGCCTCCAAGATGAAAGAATGAAATTATATGATCCAAGATAGTCTAAACTCAGCAGAACAACTGATATATATAGACTAACAAAACCCTAGTCTAATAAGGCAAGACAGCAATCCTAATCCTACACAACTTTGCAATTAAAACACCTAAATCCTAGTCAGCCCGTCCGTCCGGCGCGCCCCGTGCTGGTCCCCTTCACTTCCTAGCACGCCCCGCGCTGGTCCATCAGGTAATCAAGCAAGCTAAGCGACGTGGCCCTGCATCGGGTCCTTCATAATTGCAGCGCTCCCCGCGCCAGTCTATCATCAAGCCCACTTTTGGTTCTTTTCTCCTCTTTTGCCCAATCATCTCCATTCCTGCACATTAACACAAAACACATGAAAAGTACAATGTATACTCAAGTAAATGCAATATAACAAGCTAAGAAATACCTATTAAGCAGGTTAAAAATCTACATATCAAATACCCCCAAAGTTGAACAATTTCTTGTCCTCAAGCAAATAAACACAGTGCAAACTACTTAATGAATGCAACCTAACAAAATCGAGCCGAAATCTCAGTAAGCAAACACAGGTTGTATACTTCTTACGCATAAACACTTTTACTCACAATCCATCTTCACTCATGACCAGTCATAGACTCTCACGTCATCACATCACATATATGACTTTAATTCTCTCCCGTGTGTGTGTGTCCAATTATATATTAGTAATTCAAAGTTGTTTATAACATTATTCCCAGCAAACAACCTACTCAAACACAGATATCTACACAATCATGGCATCCACATAAGTATATCGAAAATCAGGCTAAATAAGCAATAACAGAATAAGCATCAAAGCTCATGCTTCGTGGGTGCGTTATAACGCTCCATCCCACCATTTATTTCATATTTCTGATTCGTGCAATGTTCAACCCCCTTAGGCTATTCAATGTCACCCATGTAGTGGACTTTCGGCCAACGACTCCCAAACCCGAAGGCTTTAGGGCGCTAGGTGTTAAGACATCCTTGAGGGTTTACTTGTCCGAGTAACAAAGGTCACGAGGTCAAACTAAATCAGTTTTTATTTCACAATATTATTTTCTTTTTTTTCCTTGCTTTATTTTCTTTTTCTTTTTCTTTTCTGAGCCTTAATTCCCCCAAACTTATGTTTCAGCCAATTCTTTATCTTTCATCTGTGATGAAGTATGTGTCCGTGTTCCTAATATATATGAATTCCTAATTACTACTGACAATTTATTGGTGTGCTTGAAAGTTGAGAGAAAACTATAATCATGCAATGACGTTACCATGTTCGAAACTATTTAGATCATGAAGGTCAATTTTATGCAAGATCCAGTGCAAATTCAAAATCATCAACCATGTAGTTAATTACCTTGAAATACTGCTCAATCACTATGCATGTATCTACTGACAAAATCCTACATGAATGCAATATTTTTGATTTTTTTTTATTATAAGATGTATATGAAAAGAATCTACTCTAAATGCAACCTAATCTACATGCTAAAAAACATAAAATTTTGAAAATTTTGAATTTACTCCCCCCCACACTTAAATCAAAGAATGTCCTCATTACTTGGCATATAATTTTTTTTTGAAAAAACGAGGACGTCCTTGAGCGACGAGTTAAAACTCGTCGGAATCATCCTCTTGTGGAGGGTAAGTAGGCAGGATTGGAAGAGTGGGCATCTGGACTAGGTCATTTGGAGAGAAACGCGAGAAGGCGTCGGCTAATGTTGTGAATGCCCTCACGTTGTAATTATGCATAGAAGCTTGACTGTTGGGCAAGTCTCATACTCCGTTCCCGACTGCGTCGCTGAAAAGTGGACGGCGGCTCTGGAGGTGACTCTGCTTTATCCTCATCAGACATTGGCTTATCCAGGCGAGGTGGTGTGGATGTCGGTATCATGATAAACCCCTCGCCGCGTGGATGTGATTGGGCCCCTGTCCATGGTCTGTAGGACTCTATCGTCAGATGATCAATGATGGCCATAGGCTGGATGATTGGCTTAGTAGGATGCCATTGAACTCCCGCCTTTCTGTATAGGTCCGTGATGAGGAAACCATGCAGTAACCCACCTGTGGTTCCTCCCCTTAGTGATCGTGCAATAGACTTTTGAATGCACCGTCTGATGTCGACGTTCAGAATCTCGACCACATTATTGGACTCTTCCTCATAAGTCACAATACCAAAAAGTAGGCGGGCCTGTTCTTTAGTTACGTCATTCTGATAACGCGTTGGCATGAGTCGGGCACAAATGAAGGCATACCAAGCTTTCCCGTATCTACTCAGTGCGGAGTGTGGAAAAGAAATCTTCTCGTCGGTGCCCACTCTGGTGACCCACTCAGTGCCGGGCTTGCAGAGCCGCTCTATGATCTCATCGAGATTTGGAAGACGATCCTCGTAGTGGTCTATATGTGGTGTGTCCACCCCAAAATAATCATTTATTACCTCCGAGTCGAAGGACACCGGCGTGCTCCGAACCAGAACCACGTGATCAACGTGCTCTATGGCGTTTGCGTAGAATTCTTTCACGATGTTGATCACCGCTGGCTTAGGTTGTGCTACTAGTTAAAACCACTCACGCCCCGCTATCATCTTCGACATGTCACCATCAAGGTTTGCACCCGTCTTTAGTCCTCTTTTTAGTACCAAAGTCTTTTTGTCGATGACTTTGGCGTAGCGTGTAACCGTGCCTTCGCTCACAAATCGAGTGGTGTCATATTGGGGAGGAGCCCTTGAGGATGAAGTTCTAGGCCTTTTGGATGCCATAGGAAAGCTTGCTCGTTGAATTGGATGTTAAAAGGTGAAGATAGCATTGAAAAACCTGTTGAAGCAAATCGTCGAACACTTGTTGGGCGACAAAGTCTCTCCCCCAAACTTAGTACAATTTAAAATAGCAATTATCCCAAAAAAAAAACCAATATCAATCAACCTTGGGTCTTCAGTAACCTAAGGTTCCAATGCAATTTCTTAAGTAATTCAAAGAAAAAAAATATGATTCCTTTGACAAGAATAAATTAATCTCAATGAAAACTATGGTTACCTCTTGATTATTTGTTTAATTTGATGTTTTAATCAACTTCCTTTTCACTTCCTTCGCTTCCAATCCGTATTGATGAAGTCTTTTAGTTGCAGAGAAGATTCTGGAGTCGGTGGTGATGGACGAATGTGATGATGATAGTGTATGGTGGATTGGGTTTATATGTAGAGAGAAAGTAGAAGGAAGATTGGATTTGGGAAAGAGGGTTTTGTACTTGGGTTAGGTCTAGTAGAGTTGTGTAAGGGTAGGAGTAGAAAGATGGCTTCTAGTTAGTATAGGATTAGAGGAATTAGAATTAGATTAGGAGTTGGCACATAAAAGAAAGGTTTAAAAACCTTTTTGAAGTTGGAAACCGCTGACCGGCGCTCCCCGCGCCTGGTCATATCTCTTTGCGACACGGCCCGCGCTAGCTGGTTGTTTCGAGGATTTTTCCCTGCATGCGTAGCGCGCCTCGCGCCCATTGCTGCTCGCCCTGTGCGTCGCTCCCAATGTCGCACGCCCCGCACTGGTTTGGGTTGGAATGGCCTGATTTTGCTGGTGGTGTAGCGCCCCCTGCGCCGTGTGCCTCTTCCTTTAGGCGCGGCCCACTCCAGCCTTGTGGCATTGCTGATTTTTGTTGCTTGGCTTTGATCAGTTTCCCTACCACCTTCTGCATTGAATCATGATGTACCTTAGGAGTCAATTATACTAGGCATATGATACTAAAATATATATAAAAACTAAAGTAAAAGCTACTAAGGATTTAAGAAATTTGGGTTGCCTCCTAATTAGCTGCCCTTGTTTAACGTCGTTGGCTAGACTTGACGCCTATCAATTATCCGAAGATTGGATCCATCAGCGTCACGACCTCAATTTCCTCTATTTGATTGCTATCCAGGAATGGCTTCAGCCTATGGCCGTTCACTTTGAATACATTTCCTGTTTTCGGATTCTGAATATCAATTGCACCATGAGGAAAAACATTAGAGATGATAAATGGTCCCTCCTAGCGAGAGCGTAACTTTCCTGGAAATAGCTTCAATCTTGAATTGAACAGAAGTACTTTCTGTCCCACAGTGAAATTTTTTTGCAAGAGCTGCTTATCATGAAAAACTTTTGTCCTAGTTTTGTACAGCTTAGAACTCTCGTATGCTTCGGTCCGTAACTCCTCAAGTTCTTGCAGCTGCAGCTTTCTATTGATGCCAGCTTGATCCATGTTCATATTTCACTGCTTGATCGCCCAGAAAGCTTTGTGTTCAAGCTCTACAGGTAAGTGGCATGGTTTCCCGTATACTAGCCTGTAAGGTGACATACCTATCGGGGTTTTGTATGCCGTCCTATAGGCCCATAATGCGTCTTCCAATCTCAGACTCCAATCTTTTCTGTTGGGGTTGACTACTTTCTCCAGAATGGATTTGATTTCTCTGTTTGAGACCTCTGCCTGGCCATTGCTTTATAGATGGTAGGATGTAGATACCCTGTGAAGAACGTTGTATTTTTTCAACAAAGCGGCTAACATCCTATTGCAGAAATGAGTTCCGCGATCACTGATGATGGCCCGTGGTGCTCCAAACTTAACAAAAATGTTAGTCATGACAAAATCTGCAACAACTTTAGAATCGTCAGTTCTAGTGGCTTTAGCTTCCACCCATTTGGATATATAATCAACTGCCAATAAAATGTAAATATTTCCAAAAAAAACAGGAAACGGTCCCATAAAATCAATACCCCAAACATCAAAGATTTCTACGATTAATATGGGGTTTTGTGGCATTTGATTCATGTGAGATAAATTACCAGTGTTTTGACAATTTTCACATGATTTGCAAAATAAATACGAGTCTTTGAAAATAGAAGGCCAAAAGAAACCACTCTCTAAAACCTTACGTGACGTTCTCTTAGGTCCAAAATGACCTCCACAGGCATAGGAGTGGCAGAAAGTTAGAATAGGCTGTATTTCATTGTCAGGTACACATCGTCTAACTATTTGATCAGCACAAAATTTCCACAAGTATGGATCGTCCCATACATAATGTTTAGCATCACTCCTAAGTTTTTCTTTCTGCGCTTTAGAAAACTCACTTGGTACATAAGCACTTACCAAGAAATTCACGATGTCGGCATACCAGGGGGTAGTGTTTCCAATGGACAAAAGATGCTCATCTGGAAACATGTCATGTAATGACAGTGCTTCCTCGTCCTTAATGATCCTGCTCAAGTGATCTACCACCAAGTTAGCCGCACCCTTTTTATCTTTTATCTCCAAGTCGAATTCTTGCAACAGCAAGATCCACCTTATGATTCGAGGTTTGGATTCCTTCTTGGTCAGTAAGTACCTGAGAGCAGCATGGTCAGAATAAACTATTACTTTAGTACCGAGTAAATAGGCTCTGAATTTATCTAAAGCAAATACAACAGATAAGAGTTCTTTTTCTGTTGTGAAATAGTTTATCTGAGCCGCGTTCAAAGTTCTTGAAGCGTAGTAGACCGCATAGACAATTTTGTCAATCCTTTGACCCAAGACGGCGCCGATAGCATAGTTCCTCTCATCACACATTATCTCAAAAGGTATGTTCCAATTCGGTGGTTGAATGATGGGGGCTGACGTTAACAATTTCTTTAATGTATCAAAGGCCACCTTGCATTCATCATTGAACTGGAACTCCTCATCTTTCTGTAGCAACTTGCATAAGGGCAATGCTATCTTGACGATCGCCAACAAGAAATTCTAACTAACATACAACCTCGAACTATCAGCCTAGATTTAATATGATAGAAGCATTAAGCATGAGAATTAGATTATTCCAAGAAATAATTACACAATCAGGAATTATTTAACTTGTCTTCTGAATATCTTAACAATATTTCAAAGCTTGTCCACAATAAAATACTGTTAATCGCTACTTAGATTAGACACACTTCGTTTGCTTAAAATCTATCTTAATCTAGCAGATGAAATTAATTTATTAATTTAATCCTGCAGAAATCAAATCAATCAATTGGATAATATATATGAAAGTTCATGTAGATAATCAGAATAAATCTCAGATGAAAGAATAAATATTATAAACTTAATCAAACCATAAGCTGTTAATCAGGTTCAACATCCCTTTAGAATTGAATAAGTGAATTAGCCTGACATGCCTTGATGAATAGCCTCCAAGATGAAAGAATGAAATTATATGATCCAAAATAGTCTAAACTTAGCAGAACAACTGATATATATAAACTAACAAAACCCTAGTCTAATAAGGCAAGACAGCAATCCTAATCCTACACAACTTTGCAATTAAAACACCTAAAACCTAGTCAGCCTGTCCGTTAGGCATGCCCCGCTCTGGTCCCCTTCACTTCCTGGCACGCCCTGCGCTGTCCATCAGGGAATCAAGCAAGCTAAGCGGCGCGGCCCGCGTCGGGTCCTTCATACCAGTCTATCATCAAGCCCACTTTTGGTTCTTTTCTCCTTTTTTGCCCAATCATCTCCATTCTTGCACATTAACACAAAACACATGAAAAGTACAATGTATACTCAAGTAAATGCAATATAACAAGCTAAGAAATACCTATTAAGTAGGTTAAAACCTACTTATCAATGTGAAATTTAAACAACATTTTAGCATACATTCATTTAATTAATTACCAAAATAAATTAGGCCTTGTTTTAATTTGGTATCTCCCACTATTTTTTTCAAACTATATTACCCTTATAATATATAGTTCGGCAAATCTATTTAAAGATTTGCTAGTGATAATAAGAATCTTATTTCAAATGTATATAGCCTTATGGTAACACAACAAATTATATATAAGTAAATAGGTGGACAACACTTGTCAATTACATCATCATGTAACTCCTTTTGCCTCTTAGATTATTTTGATCAAGTGAATCAAAATTATCCAAATTAAGTCCAACCTAGCACTTTCATATACTCAAATAGAAAAATACCGTCCTTGTGGTGACACAACAAAATAGTATTGTTCAACTTTTTTATAAGCATCAAATGTGAAAAATTAATATCTTAAATATTTAATATTTGCCTTGTGGTGACATAACAAACTCATATTAAATATTTAATACTCTATTAATTTATCATGCTAAAAGGCGACATTCGATATTCCAAATATCTTTGAATGCATAGGACTTAATATAAATTCTTTGAGGGGTTTGTTACTATTTGTCTCATCTTGTTTAGCGCTCATGCACACACACACACACACACACACACACACACACACACACACACACACACACACACACATATATATATATATATATATATATATATAAAATACGCGTCATATTAATTGACATGCGAAGCATGTTGCATAATCTATAATATATATAGTATAAGCATGCATATAGAATACTATATTTTACCCGGATTGATTATGAACTTTATTCTAGTTTGGTTCACTAGAGCCACCAAGTGAACCAAAAGGTCAAACCTAGGGTTGCAAGAATAAAATTTAAATATAACTATTACATTTAAATCCCGGACACCATTACAAACGGGTCTTCACGCGCTCCTTGCTCATTGGTCTCCAATTCTTCAAGTAATTCTAATTAATCCTATTACATAGATTATTTACAATAAATAAAAATCTTGATCAGCAGTCAAGAGGAAGAACATAGGAGAGAGATAGAAGTTACATTAAGAAAAATTAGAGAAGACGAGATACGCAGACCCCATTTAATAAAACCCATATATTCATGCATCTAACTGAAATAAAATTCAATCACATTGGTCTATAGTCCATAATCAACCCCATTTATTATCATACATATTAACATATGTATCAATAAATAACATTCATCTCATGAATAATAAATACATTCCATATTTGTAGCCAAATCATTTAATAGGCAAAAGTTTTTTTAATATTTAGTTTTGAAACAAAATAAACTCTTTTATTTTAATTAAAAACCAAATTCAAATTAAACTCCTTTAATTTTTAGCAATCTGAAATCATATTTCAGATAAAATAAATTCCTTTATTTTAGACTTTTATCATTTAAATAAACCATTTATTTCAATTGAAGAAAAACAGAAGTTTTCAGATTCTGTCCAGGGGAGGGCGCAGCTGCGCCCAGAATGAACTGGGTCGCGGCGCAGCTGCGCTGCTCTTTCAGGAAAACAAAAACTGCACAACGGCGCATCTGAGCTCCAGAATGAACTAGAGGCGGTGCAGCTGCGCCATGTCGCAGAACCATATTTTTTTTCTTTTGCCCAAAATTCGATCCAATCGCATATGATACATACATGGAATCACAAAGATTTATAATATGCACAAGATTAGGCTCTGATACCACTGTTAGGTTTGCTAGAAACGCATACATGCAATCAAATTACATAAACAAGGCGGAAACGTAATAAAAGTGGATTTTAAATTTTTCTTACAAACCATAAACCATGATCATATCTTGTGCTTGATTATCAATCTATGAAAGGAGTGGGAGGTTAGAATTATACCCTTGTAGAATCGAGCTTCCTTAGCTACAAGTTCAACTCCTGATCCTTTGTGTTCTCCTTGAATTCACCTGGATAGATTACTTCATTTGATCAACGTTAGCCACCTAAGTGTTTGGCCTCTAGAGATGATCCACCAAAAAAGAAGAGTTATTCAAGAAGATGAGTATATGGCTAAACCATAATTCTATCTCTATAGAATATGTGTACTCTCCCAACTCTTTAAATTCAGTGTGTAGTGTAACCTTGTTCCATAATAAGATTTTTTTATTTATAGATGTAGGCAACCCTCCTAAACCATTTAGGATTAGGGTTTCATATTAATTATTTAAACCCTTTTAATTAATTAGGTTTCCCAATTCTATTGGGAATAATTAAACTCTTTTAATTAATTAGTCTCTTAATCTTATTAGGAACGAGAGAGAGAGAGTATCTTATTAATTAATTCTCAAACTCCTTTAGGAATTTAAAAAATAATAATAGTAATAATAATAATAAGACTCCTCTTATTAATTTATATTTAATATTTTCAAAATATTAAATAATAAATATTAAGCTATTTAATATATTTTATCACCATATATTAAATTAAATATGCTTAACTTATTATTACGATTATGCTATTTTCTTCTTTAATAAATATTCTTCCTTTTATGGTGTGACCCTTTAGGTTTTATATATTAAACCAGTTGTGAATAAATCAATTAGAACAATTCTAATCTGATTTAAATAAATAAATTAAACTAATAATTTATTTAAATAAATAGTATTTATTCTACAATAAGGGTAAGCCCCCTTTAGCGATTAACGACTTTCCAGATAATATAGATTTCAATATTAATCATAAAAGAACCTTTGAGTAAATAGTTATCGTACAATTCATTCCTTCCACCATACAATGTCCCAATTAAATATAAAATATGGAATTACTATCAAGTCTTATTTTATTTAATTATATGTATTTCGATCCTAAAATGCAAAACTCCAAATAATACAAATTAGAAACTCTTTTCTAATTTCATTCTGCCTTGGCCAAGGACTACTGGGTTGCCATTTATCGAATCACATAGGACATTCTCTTCTTTTACTAGAAGCGGTCGATTCTTTATTGATCATTCATTATCTCTATGTATAAATTATTAAACCCAAACATACCATTTGGTATACCCTTAGGGTCTTAAGGGACATGTCAAAGTATAACTCATCATACACAAGGTACTATGATGATCTCAAGTCTATGGATTATTTGTACTACTATCACTAAAGGAATTCCTATTGATAGGCAAGTAAAACTCCATTAGGTATTTTTTAGTGAGCCACGTTCAGTGTACTTATTCTCTAATAAGCATCTACATACTTGTTTTAGTGTCTCCACATAAATGATTATGAGATCGATCATCCTCATCCAATGAGCAAGCAACGTATGTACCAATCTATCCGGATTCATTAATCCTTTTTTTAGTAATTCAACGATTGTGAACTATTTTAGTTTTAAGCTATCTAAGAATTTAGATCTCATTAGCATGATTATCATCATGATTCTAAAAGCATTGCTTAAAACTATAGGTTTATTACATATTTTAAAACAGCATCATGTAGATAAATTAAATGCCTTTAATTAGATAATAATTTTATTAATAAATGAATAAGATTGTTACAAAGTATATGCTTTATCATCATACATGATTGACTTATATGCATACTACTTTCAAAAAGTTGGAAAAAAAATTCTTAGGAAGTATCAAATATTTCCTAAATAAATGAAAGAATATTTTTTTATTACACTAAAACATGAAAAGGCTTATGTACAAACATTGATCAACATATCTGATTTATACTTATCATATCGAGTATACTGAAAAATCGCTATTGGATTGGATTCGAAGGTGAGAAACATGTCAGTGTATAATCTACCCTTCACGGGCTCTTATACTGGTAGTCGAAACTTTGTTGATAAATGAGAAATTTCGAGAGATAAGTTACCCTTTACTCGAATTAGGCTTGTGAGGCCATACGATCTGTTCTCGCTAAATCCTTACATCAAGGACGACGAAAACAAGGAGAAGAGCATTGTTCCAATTAAGGAAAAAGAGGGAAACCATAAAAGGATTTCTAAAGCCCTCTTAACCTTGGTGTGTGAAGGAATTCGATTTAATGTGATGTCGGATTATTGTGCTGTCTATTATAACGAAGATATTGATATTGATCTCAAAGAAGGTGAAGACATTATTATTGATCTTCAAGATAAAAGTGATCTTTCGGTCCCGAAGACGGAATCTAAGGTCAAAGATGAGCTTATAGAGATACAAAACCTATGAAAAAAATATCAAATATACTCCTCACCAAAGATCCAGTTAATTTGACTTTCATGTTTTCTTAATAACTTTACATTGGATGTCTATTCACCGACTGATGCAGCCCGTATAGCAGCTGTTATCACACGTCCGCCACAGATCTCAAAGAAGGAATAGATGAAATTGGAGAAAAACGATGGAGGGGAGAAAGACCTATGATCGAAAGATCTAGGAGGCCTAGGCTGAAAAGACCAAAAATGCTCAGGTTATGAAGACTAAGGCCTAGGCTAGAAAGACCAAGGCAAAATCCATGGCAAAAAAGGCCCCGGCGAAACAGACGCATATGAAAAAAAGGTTTAGAACACGGAAATGTATCAATGACAAAGTAACGAGATAACATATATAATTATTTCTTGTGTAATTTTTTATGTTTATTTTTATGAAATGTTTACGACTCTATGAGAACATACTATGTATACTTTTTATGGATTGACTGTTACGATATAAGTCAAGCGCACTGCATCATGCTTTTCACTTCCCCAACTCCAAATTTGTAAAATGGGAACCTTTTCACCCCTTACTCAACATAGGGCATGCTTGATACTCATGCCCTTTTTGGTCTAATTCGATAGGGCTCTAGACAAAACCCTTACTTAAAAAGGCTTCAGTCCCAACTGATCCACCATCTCTGTGGACACTATGTTATCTGAACTCCCAGTAGCAATGACCATCTTTGCACTGGCCAATTCAAACATAAAATTGGAATGTCTCCTCATTTCTACTAACGTTGGCAAATGCTGCCACACAATCTAACCAAAGTGAAACTCTTTCCTTTTCTAAGCGTAAGAACCCCAGAAAGTAGCACGAGCGGATATCTTCTTCCAACTAACCAGCGAGTAAGGAAAGGTAAGCAGGGAATAACTAGTCTTTTAAGGAAATACAAGACAGAGTGCAATTGCATCAATTAACCTGTTGGGGTTGGGGAACAGAGTTTGTTCGCTTGGCCTATATCATAACAGTTAAGTCATAAAAAGTATACATAGTATGTTCTCATAGCCCCGTAAATTTCATAAAAATAACCACAAAAAACTACACATAAAATAAATAATTATATATATTATCTCGTTATCTTGTCATCAATCTTCCGCGTTCTCAGCCCTTTTAAGTATATGCCTGTTTTGCCGAGGCCTATTTTGTCAAGTTTTTTGCCTTGGTATTTTTGGCATATGACTTGGTCTCCATGATTTAATGAAAACTCAACCCAACCTCGTAATGGGTCAACTGAGGATTTTACTAGTCTGCCATACAAACCCAATGTAGACACTCAAAATTTCATTTTCCTGTTACTAACCCTACAAGAGGGAAAAACCGTCTTCTCAGCCCCGGTTACCAATATCGGGATATCAACTCAGCCCCGGTCACCAGTACCGGGATATCAACTCAGCCCTGGTCACCAATACCGGGATGTCAGCACAACCCCGGTCTCTATACCGGGCTGTCAACTCAACCCTGGTCTCAATACCGGGTCATCAGATCAACCTCGGTCTCAATACCGGGCCATCAATCAACCATGGTCTCAATACCGGGCCATAAGGTCAACCCCGATCTCAATACCTGGCCGTCAGGTCAACCCCTGGTCTCAATACCAGGCCGTCAGGTCAACCCCGATCTCAATACCGGGCCATCAGGTCAACCCCGATCTCAATACCGGGCCATCAAGTCAACCCCGGTCTTAATACCGGGCCTTCAGGTTAACCCCGATCTCAATACCGGGCCATCAGGTCAACCCCGGTCTCAATACCGGGCCATCAGGTCAACCCCAGTCTCAATATCGGGCCCTCAGGTCAACCCGGTCTTAATACCGGGATATCAATTCAGCCCTGGTCACAATCGGGGAGGTACAGTTAAGCCCCGGTCACATTCGGGAGATTCAGTTCAGCCCCAAAGATAACCCTGGGAAGCCAATTCAACCTTCAGAGACAAACCCGAAGCATCACATCATCCCCAGAGATAACCCGGGAGGCCAAGTCAACCTCGGAGATAACCCTAAGGAAGAACCGAGTCGGATGGGATTTAAACCTCGAATACGATGTCAAGAAAGCAATCGAAGACCGTACTAACTCTAGAAACAACCCCTAGTAGGGTAAAATGGCCATTTTATCAATTTGAATCCAATTCGGTCAAAATCAATCCAAATTGATGCAATAACGGTTAGAAAGAACCATAACAGTGATCCCGAGGGAAAATAACGCAAGACAGCTCAACGGACAAACTACGGGGAATCAAAGACCTGGTTATGAACCCGTCTTTTTGGACTCGGAAAAGGTTTACTCCCATGTCATTGCGACACTCTCGGCGAGGGCTTTTCAAAAAGGTACATCACACCTCAAACGGACGCTCCGATCAAAAGTTAGAAAAGTTTTGAATTTGACCTCATATTGCTCGGAGTGTACGTACTTCGATGCAACGGGCCCTGCCACGTGGAGCCGCAGGTAGACTCGCGGCTGCCGCGGGTAGAGCCGCTTCCACCGGGTCTATAAATAAAGTTGCACCCCTAGCTCATTTGAGAATTCAAAAACGCTCTGAACCTCTGCCTGTTTTGTTTCTCAGCCATACTCTTGTACTCCAAACTCAAATTTTATCACTCCAACACGTAGATATACTCATATACTACCACATATCAAAAATTAACCGGTAGAAACTAACGTTTAAAGCTTACGATTTAGCAAAAATTCCCGTGTGGCAGTTCATTATGAGTATTTTTACAATCAGAAAGTTCATATTACTTCATTGCACTTTTATACACTTGCACGTTAAGTTTCACTTTCTGATTATGCCCAGAACTCAGTTCCGTGGCCGTTTTTGCTTACTTTTTGTATATTTTAGTACATAAACGCATTTTCTGATATTTCTACAACTCGGATTGACGATCCATCACTTTTAACAGCTTTAATATACATATATATATATATATATATATATATATATACACATATGTACCCTTCACCGGACTGGGTTATCTTCCCAGTCCCGATTTGACTACTTTCTGTCTATATTTAACTATATATATATATATATATATATATATATATATATATATTAACTTTTCAATTCTGTCATGCCCGGATGGCAAATCCGTGGTAGTTTATTGCTTTTATATATATAACTATATATATATATATATATATATATATATTTCTGACTTATTTGGGTCTGGATTTATACTTCGTGGCCTTTTTATTGCTTTACTATATATATATATATATATTAATTATATATATTAACATTTCCATTCCAGTTTAGCCTGGATCATTCTGTGGCCTTTTTACTACTTTTATAAATATATATATATACTTACATTTATGTCCGGGCAAAGGATAGAATGTCTGTCGCCCTTTACAGCTTTTCTATATATATATATATATATATTTACATTCTGTCCAACCTGTATTACTCCGTGGCTTTTTACAGCTTATATATATATATATATATATATATATTTACATTTCAGTTCGGGCATCGGAGTGGATACCCATCGCCCTTTACAGCTTTTATATATATGTATATATATATATATATATATATATATATATATATATTTCCATTATGTCAAGCTTGAATTACTCCGTGGCTTTTTATAGCTTTTATAAATATATATATATATATATTTACATTCCAATTCAGGTATCGGAGTGAAAACCCATCGCCCTTTACAGCTTTCGTATATATATATAACTATATATATATGGTATTACTCATTTTGATTAAATTATTGCTTTAAATATTCATTTGATATGAATCGGCACTGATATTTCTACGGGCGAACTAGATTCCTTTAAATCTCGCCAACTCTAGTTTTCAAACTGTTCAAAATAGGTCCAGATGGAACCAAGAAGCTAGAATGGCTGAGATTTACTTAAATCTAGCATTTTTTCTAGTTATAGTTCTGAAAGCAAACTCGCGACCCTTAGATCGCTATCTAGTGGGGAACGAGACGCTTCAGTTACGTGCGAGCCAGGATTTACTGATGAATCCTTGGTTCTGGCAACATCTGGATGTAAATATATATTTTTTGTGCATATTTGAGCTGTGCAGGTTTTATTGGCTTCCCTCTGTGAGCCTAGGAATCGTGGGATTCATGATCAAACTGATCAGAATCTGATTCCCACGATGGACAAACTCCACTTTACAAATGTACCCTACCAGTTTTTCTGTAAAATGTACATCCGAATGACCTTAAAACGGTTATCCGGGGTTAAGGTCTCAATATAATGAGAATAATAGTTTGTCGTGTCAGAGTCACTCCGATGACTGTCATGCCCATGAGAAGACCGACAGTTGTATATATGTTGTGGTCGAGGATGCTTCACAGCCCGACAATCACTATACAATCACCATTCAAATTGAGCTAAAAGCTAAAAAGATAAAACTGAAGTGTTGACATGCTTCAATTCCTATGTTAGTAGGGGTTTGAACATCAGCCTTTCAAAACATCATTTTAATAAACATGTCTAAGAAAGAGACTTTTGCAAATCAAATCAAACCCTTCTTATATATGTTCCACGAAGCACATCCATACTTTCAATCAATCAAACGTAGACCCAATTTCTTCCAACATTCACACACACACATTACAGATTTAAAAGGGAAATATTAAAAGATGTAGTACCGTGTTTACACGGGAGTTGTGGGGTGCCTAACACCTTCCCCACACTTAACCAAGCCCCCTAACTTAGAACTTCGATTTCAAAGATTCAGTTTCGACAGTGTCCAGCAATTGGGTTCTTGTGAAGATTTTTAAGAATTTATAAATGAGAATTTAATAAATAAAATTCTTATTATCAGATGTTTTGAGTTTGAGTATGTGTATATGTGTCATATATTGTGAAATATGTGATTTGGTGTGAAAAGGATTTTAGATATTAATTTTAATATTTATTGATTAAATAAATATTTGAATTAATTAATTTATTGAGTTAAATAAATAAATTATGTGACTATTATAGAGTAATGTAATTAAGTGTAATATATTAATTAAATGAATATTTAATATTTAATTTAATTAATATGTAATAATTTTATGTTATAGTTATAATTTAATTGAGATAATTAAATTAGATGAAGTTATGTGGTAATTGTTACATGAAATTATAATTAGCGAATAATTATAATTGTTATATGGCAATTTTTATGTGATTAATTGATGTTAACTTATAATTAATTAAATTAGAATGTTAAGATTTAATTAATTAAAGTATAACATTAAAAATATGTGTTAAATGATTTATTAAAAGAATTAAAAGAGTTTTTAAAACCATTTTGCCAAACAAGGCCCTTGCACCTGTTTTAAATCCGTTTTGCCAAACGGGGGCCTTAACTACTAAAACCTTGTTTTTAAAAATAATCTGTTTTTGCCAAACAAGTCTTTGGGTTTTTAAACTTCAAATGTGTAACCTATATTTTAATTGTAATTAGTATAGGGTCATTATGTTTTGTAGGTTATATGTTTTATACATATAATATTTATAAGTTATATTATATGTATATACGTTAGTTTAGAAAAACAAAGTTAGAAGAGTTAGTCTGTTAGAAACAAAAGAAATACAGAGAAAGAAAGTTAGAGAGAAAAGAAGAGAGAAGAAGAGGAGGAAGGAGGAAGGCTTTGAGAGAAAGTCCTTGTTAAACCTCATCATCATCTTCATCACTAAGCATCAAGGGTATAATTTTAACCCTTGTAGTTTAAAGATTATGTTTTATGTTTTTCATCATTTATTTCTCTGTAAATTGAGTTTTTATGAAATTAGTATAAACATTAATTTCTAATATGTGAATTGTGTCAATATATGCTTCTAATTGATTTATATGCTTAATTAGGATGTTTAATCCATGTGTATATGATGAATATGAGGGATTCATGTTCATCAAGAAGTTAGAGTGAAAATATTTTGAAAAAAATATAGTTTCCTTTAAAATCAAAAATTTAAGTTTAATTGTTAATTATTGTAACGAATTGATCTTGGATTCTTGTAATTTGTCAAGAAACGGATTCAATGTAATTTGAATTGTGTGTTTTGATTGAGAAATAAACTTACAGTGTTCAATTTTATCAAGAACACTGAAAAATAGTTTTTATATAAAATTTTCAAAATTAAGAGTTTTGATTATGTGTTTTGATGATTAAATGTGTTAAAACATGTTAGAAACTTTAATATTATGTTTCTGTAAAATTTTATATGTATTGTGTTAACTGGAATTAGAATTTGGTGTCGAGAAATAAGCCAAATTGACTTTTTCTCTGCACAGTTCGCGAACCAGTTTGCGTTTGCTGCATGAGGCCTGCCCCGGCGGGCCTATCAAGCCTAAAACCCCCGCCCCGGCGAGGGGTATGCAGAAAAGAAAAAAGTTTATTTGTTTTGTAAAGTTTTGTTTAGATCATGAAAGTTAATCTAATGTGATATACTTGATGACATGATAAACATATATTAAAATGCTAAATAATAGTAATGAATTATATTAATAAAATAAAATGTGTAATTATAATTTGAATAAATTCTAATTATAGTAAATGTTTAATTTAAATTATGATTTGTTAAATAAATATAGTTTGATTAAATTTTAATCAAAGTAAATGTTTAATTTAAATTATAATTTATTTAATTATAATATAATATGTAATTATAATTTAAATAATTATAATTAAGGTAAATGTATAATTTAAATTATAATTCATTTTAATTATAATTTAATGAGTGCATGATTTAAAATTGATTAATTATAATCAAACTAATTGTTTAATTTGAATTATAATTGGTTTAATTATAATAAATGCATAAATTGAGTTTGATTATTTTAATCACAATAAATGTTTAATTTAAATTATAATTTAATTAATATAAAATGCAATTATAATTTGATTTAATTATAATTGAGGAAAATATATAATTTAAATTATAATTTATTTAAATTATAATTAATATCTTATGTGAAAATATAATATGTGTATGTGATGTGATTAATTATGTATTAATTAATTATTAACTTAATATTTAAAGAGGAATGAGTTAACCTAAATGGGTTAACTAATTATGAGAACTAGTTATGTGATAATTAATTTATATTATTAATTATACATATAGTTTGACAATATGTGTTAAACAAATAAATGGGAGAGAATTATGAAGTGTAAAGTAGAATTTACTTAAACGTTTGCTAAATGTTGCTATGTGACTAATAATTGATGCGTATAGTAATACGTTGTGTAGGATTCATGAAGTGCATATTATTATAAGCTATTTTTCGTTAATTGGTAATCTACGGGCCAGGCAAGTCTTTCAGTTCCTATTTTCTATGTGAAGCTGATGATGAACTATTTTAACTTGTATTGCAAAGAGCATGATATGTTATATATGTTGTAAGCATAAAACGTTAAAGTCAATTTATGACTACGTTGATTAAGTAAAGAATATTGATTGAGTAAGGAACTCAATCTTTTTACTTGTTATATGAATTAAAGCATGCATGATATGTTAGTCTAATGATTTATGAGATGTATGTTGAGCATGTTATTATGTGCTACGTGTTGCATGAAAACTATTAGATCTTGCTGATCTGTCGAGCTCACTCTTGCAAATAACAATTTTTGCAGGTCAAGGTTTCAAGATAAGGATACATGCTAAGTGAATTATAGAGATCCATATTCACGAAGATTACTTATTTTAAATGAGAATGCATTTAATATTTTGATTGTAACGTAATTGTTTAATTGTAAGTTGAGCTATCCTATGTATAGTGGATATTGCTTTGTGATGTAAGACTTTGTATAGTAATTCGATGAAGCGATTCACGTAATAGAATTTAATCAAAGATATGTAATGTAAAGGTTGTGATTCAGGACAACAAAGAAAGAAATATATATAAAAGTTTTAATTATTCCGCATTTTTGTAGTGATTGTAATATCGAATAATGATGTAAAGTTAGAATAAAGTTGTATTGTTAACGATCGAGAATGAGAATTATATTGTATAAATTTTGGGGTCGTTACAAGCCTACTTTCAAACAAAACTCGGTTGAGTTGGTACAACCATTTCAAATCTACCAACCGACGACTCTGTAAAACGTTCAAATCGTCGACATTTACATGTTGGCCTTTTCCTAAAAAAACCCTTCAAAACGTTTTTTCACAAATAAAAAGAATAAGGGTAGACAAAATTTAGGAAGAGAGAAAGATTCGGGTCCAACTCGAACTGGATTTTTTTTCGACGTCGACAGTTGGCGACTCTGCTAGGGACAGTAGAGGGCTTAGGCCGCGCTCAAATCTTTTCAAAATTTCCTTTTTCATATCTGCGTATGTGTAAATGCTGTGTCTCGACATTGAATGAATGCGTGAATGCTGCATCTTTACATTTAATGAATGTGAATGAATGCTTTCCTGCTTTCCTGCTTTATATTAGTGCTGCACACAAATATTAGTGCTGCACACAAATATTAGTGCTTCGCACCAATGTCATCATATGCATACGGTGAGACGTGATGTATGTGAATGTATGTTGTGTGATTCCTCCACCAGAAGGCAAACCCGTCGGTGACAGAGTAATATCTTCGAGGACGGCTAAGTCTTCGGGGCTTATGAAAAAGCACCACTCGGATCCGCTTTCTTTGAAAGATCAGATTAATTTCCCCTCTAGTAGATTGCGATGATCTGGGGACCTTCATGCCGAAAAGCCGCGAGAGTAGTCTAAGATAGGTCAGCCTCTGATTAACCAAATCCGAAGGGAAGCTTCTTCACGCCTTCCTCTTTCAATTCAATGTCAAGTTTTCAATTCCAATGTAAATATCATAATGTAAATGTACATTCCATGTCATGTAAAGCCTGTCATGCTATCCTGTCATTAAAACAACTGACCTCTGTTTTACAGGATAAGATTTAAAAACCCCCAAACCTGACACATTGCATAACATGTATATGGTTAGTGTCTATCAAGACTAAAATACCTATTCGTCTTGTAGGTAAGAGTGGTCTCATTACTAGATTATAAATCTAAAAAGGCACAATGCCTATCCACCGACATGGCTGAAAATGGCCAACACGAGTCAGGTTCCTGTATCTCGAAAGGAGTTTAAAGGACTTAAGAATCAAATAGCAGAATTGGCTATCCTCCTAAAAGGACAAAGTAAAAGTACTCATGGTCAGACAACACTCAATCAAACAGAGTCCTCCTCATAGGGTGGCAATTAAAATGCTGACAAAAAAGGGGGAAATGGAGATCCCTGAACCTCGATCTAGTCAAAGAACCAACAAAACCCCTGAAATTACAAATCTCAGGGAAAATCGGGAAACTGGCGATATCCGAAGGAAAGTCCAACAAATGGAAGAAACCATCCGGGCAATCAAAGCGACTGGAAACCTTGGAAGTGTCACCTATTCAAATCTCTGCATATTCCTAGGGGCTAGATATCCTGACAAATTCCAAGTCCCAGAGTTTGAAAAGTACAATGGGGTAGGCGATCCCTATACACACTTAAAGGTATACATTGGCGAGCTAGGGTCTTATGCTGAAGATGAAAGCCTCAGAATGCAGCTTTTCCAAAGAGTCTCACTAGAGAGGCTAGGACATGGTATGCCCGACTTGATAATGCAAAAATCCACAGTTGGGAAGAGCTAGCTCATGTCTTCCTAACTCAATACAGCTTCCAGTCTCAGATAGCTCCGGATCGGTATCAAGTGTCCAAGGTTAAAAAGCAGAGTACTGAGTCTTTTCGTGAGTATGTCCAAAGATGGAGACGTCTGGCAGCACAAGTCAGCCCGTCTATGACAGAAACTAAAATGGTGATGACTTTCATAAACATCCAAGAGGCACCTTACTATGAGAGGATCCTAGCTGGAATAGGAAAGTCATTCTTAGAGATAATCAAACACGACGAAATGACAGAGATGGGCCTGAAAGTAGGCAAGATTAAAGATCTCACGGCCTTGAAAGTAGTCGCCGAGCATATACAGTCTGGCAACTATGCGAGTGATCCTATGAGGATACCTAGGAAAGGCGATGAAGATGTATCCCTCATTGTATATGGACAGTCTAGGAGACCTAACCATAGTCCCCCTATCTAGAAGAAGGAATGCAATCTGTTATTCCAACAACAAACCGCGTTCAACCAATACCAGGACAGAAAGAGAAAATTTGAAAGAATGGAAAATCGGGTGTTCACTCCACTAGGCGATTCCCTTGAAAACATGTTGGTGATGTTAATAGATCACAAGAAAATTACTGAACTGGCTATATCTCTGGATCCAAAAAGCAAAAGATACAATCCTAGCCAGAGATGTGCTTACCATTCAGGATCTCTAGGACACGATACACAAGATTGTTAGTCTTTGAAGCATAAAATCTAAAACCTGATCGAAAACGGCGATGTTGTGGTCCAACAACCTGACCATCCAAATGTTAACACCAACCTTCTGATGTCGCATGATACAGAGGGAGTAAACATGATCGGGTCAGGAAGCGATGAAATGCATCCAAATCGTAAATACATAAGAAGGATAAAGGAATTACCCCAAAGGAACAGAACAAATGTCCTAGAACTAGAAAATGTAGAGGAGGGTATGATAGTGATGCAAAAATTGGATACGATCTAGCATCAAGTAACTCTGTTGGCTAATCTGATAGTAAGCTAACATCAGGATACGAGGCAGCTTTTCACTCAACTATTAGAAAGCCAAGAGAAAGAGTAGGTTATTCAGAAAGTAAGCATATCTCCCTCCAAGATCGGCCAGCTAAATGAAGAAGATCAAAGCATGCTAAGTAGACGAGAAAGGGGGAATGATAAAATTATTAAAAGATCTCGCCAAAGGAAAAATCATCCGGAGGAATGCGAGTTTCCAAATAGGAAATATCAAGCAACATTTCAAACACTGGCAAACCCTCAAAATCCTACCTCACCGAGAGTCAAGAAGAGTAGGCGGAGAAGGGTATTCACACCTTTGGGGCATCATTGGAAAATGTGTTAGCACTGTTGGTTGCGTAGAAAAAGATTACTGAGTTGCTGCCTCCTGCAAAGCCCGAGATGAAAAGTTATGATGCCACAAAGATATGTCTCTACCATTCTAACTCACCTGGGCATGCAACTGAGGAATGCTGGTCTCTAAAACATAAAATCCAAGATCTCACTGAAAATGGAGAACTGAAGATAGAAGTTCTCATGACCAGAAAAGGCGAGAGGGAAATAAAGAGCTTAAGATGTCCACTCGAGACAGGCAGTTCAAAGGATGTGACGGCTATGAGCACCAATCCTGGAAAAACACAAGGTGGACTGATCTTAATGTCGGGAGTGACAGAGGAGACAAGAGAGTCCTCTAAGGAAATTCATTCGACACCATCAAATATCTTGTTACCCAAAGCCAATAATCACATTCCTGATTTTACCCTCCTAGATGATGAAGTGGAAATACTAATCCTTCCCAGTGGGGGAAAAGCCAAAAAGAAAAGTTCCTTGCGAGAAATACAACAACAGTGCGAGAGAGATTTCATATTCAAAACCTCTTAAGCCTATGAGAAAGGTGAAGGACCAGATGAAGGAAAAGGTGGTGAAGTTCTCGAGAAAGCCAACCCATCGAGGAATCTAGAGTTCATCCCTTTCTACGATGAGTCCAGTTTGAGCCTCCTTAAGGGATATGCTGATTCAGGAGGCGATCAATTTATGGCAGTGATTGAAGATATTCATGACCAAGAGGTAACCTCTATCACAAGCCTCGAAGGCAACATAACCACTGACAAGTGGACTATCAGGCCTCAGCTAGCCAGGAGGACGTAGATCCAGAGGAAAGTTGTGAGTTCTAGGATATGTTGGGACATTATCATTTTTTTAGCGTCATGCCTTTTATTTTCCATGCATATAAAATCAAAAAAATCAAAAAATTAAAAAAATCAAAAAATCAAAAAATCAAAAATCAAAAAATTAAAAAACCAAAAATCGAACCTTTCAAAACGTGAACTACGAATGATTTGATCTCCCTCCTCCCGGGAGTACGTAGGCAGCCATTCTTGGTGCGGTCGAACCAAAAAAAATAATTCAAAAAACCCTCTAACCAAAATAAAAAGTTCAAAAACCCATCAAACCAAACTCAAACCCAAAAGAGACACTTCTTAAGCCTCTCACACAAAACCTGAACTATTAATGACCTGATCTCCTTTCAACCTGGAGTACGTAGGCAGCCATTCATGGTGCGGTCTGAACTTAAAGAAAAAACAAAAAACCAATAAAAAACCAGTCCCAAGACACCGAAATTCTATAAAATCCAAATCATATTAAGCCTTCCTGGTCAACAGATCCAATGGCACCTCAAATGTCATTCCATTAAATCGGGCACAAGTCCCTAAAAAGAAGAGACATCGATACATCAAGACGACCAGTCACAAAGATGAAATAGCGATCATCATAGGATGCAACCTGTCAGCAACTTATTACTCCTAATGTGCGAGAAGACTTGATCTCATTTGACCCACAGAAGCACACGGGCTACCATCGTGGCAACGTCTATCTCATACCCGATGATCTATTCCTTGAGCAAAGGCCACAGATTAAACCTCACAGATCAAGCCAAATCCAGTTAAAGCCATCTCACCATCAACCAAGCTGAGCTCTTAGGTCCAATTCATTGGAGTCCGAAGGCATCTTGACATTAATCATCAAAGTTGAAACAATAACATAACGATATATCAAGCATAATCATCAGCAAGGACCTTCGAAGAACAGACACCCTCAATCTGAAACCTTCATCAAATCAGAAGAAAGGTCATCAAAGCCAATTGCTCAAAGAAATAAAAAACAATGACTGGGGCATCCAAGCATTAAAGCCAAAATCCACTACCTGTTCACCATCATGCGATAAAAAACTCTTGCGATCTTGGCATCTTATCAGCCCATCGGTCAAACATACAACAAAGAAATCATCCCAAATGACAAACAAGACTGGGGCAAGTTCAGAATAAACAATAATCTGATGTTGGGGCCCTTACAACAAGACTTGGGAAATTTCAGAAATCGCAACAACTCAACACTGGGGCATTTATCAACCATCCAATGAAAATGCACCAGTCGGTACCATTCGCATGGTCTGTCATCATCAAAGCTTCCATTGTTGGAGATCCGGTATGATCAATCGGTCTTTTCTAAATTATAATTTTCTTAGAATACTGCGATCCACTGATAAGGTATGACTCTTTCATCCCTTTATGTGCATTCAATTTTCCAATTACATGCATTGGGAAGGGTATACATGTCAAGTATAGATAGATCTTGCGTTAGAATCTTAGAAAAAGGTTTTAAGAAAAAGAAGATTTTTGCTTAACTTGTTATGAATTGGATTAATTCCGATAAGCGTCCGTGGAGCAAGAATCACGGGTACGATTAGAGAATTAAGACAATTCGACCTTTTGATTAGGCATGACATCCTAGTTTAAAGCGCTTTTTGGAACAAACTGGACCTCATATGCATGTCTGCACTTTGCGATCACCCTAACTCTTAGTTGTGGGGTATGAAACTATGACGACAAGGATGATGATTAGTAGCCAGCCTAATGTCTTGAATCGTGGCCTGTGTTACTCTAGTTATTAAGCCTGAGGGGTGTCTTTACACCTGGTTCCCTAAAACCATCTGGTTTGGGAGCCACCGGCCCAACGCTCGTTACATGGGTAAACTTAATGCCTAAGAAAATGAGCATTACAAGAAGAAGAAGGAAAAACTTAAGCAGATCCGAATCGTGGCCTAAGTTTTAGTCGAGTAATTAAGCCCGAGGGGTGTCTCTACACCCGGTGCCCTAAAGTCGTCTGGTTTGGGAGCCATCGGCCCAACACTCGCTACACGGGTAATTTAGAGCCTAAGAAAACGGACCTTGCACAAGCTCAGGCAGGAAGCAAATAGAATGACCGCCTAACTTGTCTCGAAGTGTGGCCTTTATTACTCGAGAAAGTAAACTCGAAGGGGTGTCTTTACACCTAGTGCCCTAAAATCGTTCGGTTTGGGAGTCATTGGTCCATAACTCGTTAAATGTGTAACCCTGAATAACCTAAGAAAACTGAGACAAAGTTAAGCGAGGAAAGAAAAAATTTTGCAAGATAAAAAATGAGATCATTTAAAGTCATAGAAGAGAAACCCCTGCTAAGGGTTGTGTCACTCATAGTGCACATGTCATATGATGTTAATTCTGTGAAGAGCAGTGTCTAGAGCAAAGATGAGGTGTCTCTGATAAAGGGAAATAAGTCTTTTGAATCTAATCCTACCCATGAAAAATGACCATGGATGCTTTAAAAGTTTTCTGGCGATGTCATAACTTGTCAAACGAAAATTTTGATTTCTTTGAGAAAAATTCATTTTCAAGATCTTTAGCGATAAGATAAATGCTTAGCGAATACAAGCATTTATTTTCATAAACTTTGACTTCAAATGCCTCATTCACAAGATCATACTAATCCCGACAGCCTGAGCCATCAAGCTTTTGGCACATATTGTTATTTGTCTGAATGTGCAGGATATAGCTCACCATGGATATGATCAACAAAGCGAGTTTCTTCTGTGAACCCCAGTAACACATGCGAAAGGGCTAGGGCATTTCACCATTCAATGAAATGGAAAGGAGTCTACGGCGGGACTAAGATTCTCATCAAAAGCAAAGGGAGATTTCCTAATCACGGCAACGCAAGCTTACCCCTACAAAAGAAAGAAAATTCTTAAGAGAGTCATTAACTCGGGGAAATAAAATAGATGCTCGATGACAAAAGGTCTGGCATATGAAATATACATCATCAAACATGTCAACCTATGCATAGTCCTCACAAGTCAAGGCCTCTACATCGAAATTCAAATCTGGGCACTGAAAGAATGGGCTACATCCTCCAGGACGTCAGCAACACCTAGGTCATCAGCAAAGCCAGCATCTAATCCAACAAGGTCACAAATAAAGAGCTTGCCCTTTTTCATATTCAATGATCAAACCGTTGGCAGCAATCCAGCGTATCATCGGGAAAGATCAGGTGATATAAGCCGTTGAACACTACTTCAGCGAATATATCAGGATATCTCACTAGTAAAGCCATCAGTGTCTGAACCGGTAGAGGGACCTGCACCAGGTCCCGATTCAGAAAGAAGAATGGAAGCCTCTGCGAGATCCCCACCAAAGACGACATATAAAAGGGGAACATCTGAATCTGCTATGCGAATGACAAAAGGAGCCATACGGGAGTTGAAGCTGATAGGCCTATCAAAATCTATGCCTGAAAAGAAAATCCAAATCACCTCAAAAAGGGTGAGGTATGGTTCTACATCATTGTAATTAAGCATATGCATCAACCTAGGATAAAAAAAGATCATCACATCATGCCTGGTCTGCACATGTGCAACAAGTGCTATATCAGCGCACATCTCCATTAAAAATTTAAGCATGCATATCCAGTATAGTTAAATATGCATATGCATTAAATACCCAGACTCGAGAAAAATTTTGTTGTTGAAAACTACCGTTTGAGTAGGCATCGAGACAGTTCGATGAGATAAAGCTTTGTAAACTACCGTTCAAATAGGCATCTAGACAATCCGGTGATCAACCGTTGTCAACTACCATCAGGGTAGGCTTTGTTGTCAACTACCAGCAGGGTAAGCACCGTTCTCAAATACCAGCAGGGTAGGCACCGCTATAAACTACCAATGCAAACATCGGGAAGATCCGATGATTTTAGAACATCATCCCCAACAAAAATGTAGAAAATATTTCAGTTTATCTTCATCAAACAAAGCATCGGTAACACCGAAAGAAATCAAACCATTGGAGTCAACACCAGCATAAACATCAGCAGCACTGATGAAAGTCAACCACTAGAATCAGCCCCAACACAGGCACCGGTAAGGGTAAACGATTGGTGATGCGATATGCGATTTGCAATGCGATTTGCGATGAGATATGCGATTTGCGAAGTGTGAAATGTAATTTGTGAAAACATTTTAACATTCATTGCATTGCGGTTTGCATCATTAATATCTTGTCATATTTCAAGTGTCTAGCAATCTTTATCATGTTCATTCCATTGCATTACGTAAACATGATAAAGAGGGGCATATGTAGACACTCAAAATTTTGTTTTTCTGTTACTAACCCTGCAGGAGGGCAAAACCGTCTTCTCAGCCCTGGTCACCAATATCGGGATATCAACTCAGCCCCGGTCACCAATACCGGGATATCAACTCAGCCCTGGTCACCAATACTGGGATGTCAGCACAACCCCGGTCTCAATATTGGGTCGTCAGGTCAACCACGGTCTCAATACCGGGCCATCAGGTCAACCCCGGTCTCAATACCGGGCTATCAGGTCAACCCCGGTCTCAATATCAGGCCATCAGGTTAACCCCGGTCTCAATAACGGGCCGTCAGGTCAATCCCAATTTTAATACCGGGCCGTCAGGTCAACCCCGGTCTCAATACCGGGCCATCAGGTCAACCCCGGTCTCAATACCGGGCCGTCAGGTTAACCCCGATCTCAATACCGGGCCCTCAGGTCAACCTCAGTCTCAATATCGGGATGTCAGGTCAACCCCGGTCTTAATATCGGGATATCAATTCAGCTCTGGTCACAACCCAGGAGGTACAGTTAAGCCTCGATCAAAACCGGGAGATCCAGTTCAGCTCCAGAGATAACCCTGGGAAGCCAATTCAACCTTCAGAGACAAACTCGAAGCATCACATCATCCCAGAGATAACCCGGGAGGCCAAGTCAACCTCAGAGATAACCCTGAGGAAGAACTGAGTCGGATGGGATCAAAACCTCGGAGACGATGTCAAGAAATCAATCGAAGACCGTACCAACACTGGAAATAACCCCTGGAAGGGAAAAATGGTCATTTTATCAATTTAAATCCAATTCAATCAAAATCAAACCAAATTGATGCAATGAAGGTCAGAAAGAACCATAACGGTGATCCCGAGGGGAAACAACGCAAGACAGCTCAACGGATAAATTACGGGGAATCAAAGACCTAGTTATGAACCTGTCTTTTTGGACTCAAAAAAGGTTTACTCCCATGTCATTGAGACACCCTCGGTGAGGGCTTTCCGGAAAGGTACATCACACCTCAAATAGACGCTCCGATCAAAAGTTAGAAAGTTTCGAATCTGACCTTACATTGCTCGGAGTGCACGTACTTCAATGCAATGGGACCCGCCACGTGCCGCGGGTAGAGCCGCTTCCACCAGTGTCTATAAATAAAGGTGCACCCCCAGCTCATTTGAGAATTCAAAAACGCTCTGAACCTCTGCCGGTTTCATTTCTCAGCCATACTCTTGTACTCCAAATCCAAATTTTATCATTCCAACACGTAGATATACTTATATACTACCACATATCAAAAATTAACCGGTAGAAACGGACGTTTAAAGCTTATAATTTGGCAAAAAGCCCGTGAAGCAGTCCATCGTGAGAATATTTACGATCAGAAAGTTCATATTACTTCATTGCACTTTTATACACTTGCACGTTAAGTTTCACTTTGTGATTATGCCCGGAACTCAATTCCGTGGCCGTTTTTGCTTACTTTTTGTACATTTTAGTACATAAACATATTTTTTGGCATTTCTATAACTCGGATCGACAATCCGTCACTTTTAACAGCTTATATATATATATATATATATATACATATATGTACCCTTCACTGGACTGGGTTATCTTTCCAGTCCCGATTTGACTACTTTCTGTCTGTATTTAACTATATATATACTAACTTTTCAGTTCTGTCAAGCCCGGATGTCAAATACGTGGTAGTTTATTGCTTTTATATATATAACTATATATATACATTTTTCTGACTTATTTGGGCCTGGATTTATACTTCGTGGCCTTTTTATTGCTTTACTATATATATTAATTATATATATTAACATTTCCATTCCAGTTTGGCTTGGATCATTCTGTGGCCTTTTTACTGCTTTTATAAATATATATATATATACTTACATTTCTGTCAGGGAAAAGGATAGAAAGGCTGTCGCCCTTTACAGCTTTTCTATATATATATATTTACATTCTGTCCAGCTTGGATTACTCCGTGGCTTTTTACAGCTTTTATAAAAATATATATATTTACATTTTAGTCCGGGCATCGGAGTGGAAACTCATCGCCCTTTATAGCTTTATATATATATATATATATATATATATATATATATATATATATATTTCCATTCTGTCAAGCCTGAATTACTCTGTGGCTTTTTACAGCTTTTATAAATATATATATATATATATATATATATATATATATATATTTACATTCCAGTTCGGGCATCGGAGTGAAAACCCATCGCCCTTTAACAACTTTCGTATATATATAACTATATATATATATGCTATTACTCATTTTGATTAAATTGTTGCATTAAATATTCATTTGATATGAATCGACACTGACATTTCTGCGGGCGAACTAGATTTCTGTAAATCTCGCCAACTTCAGCTTTTAAACGGTTCAAAATAGGTCCAGATGGAACCGGAAAGCTAGAATGGCTGAGATTTTCTTAAATCTAGCATTTTTTCTAGTTACAGTTCTGAAAGTAACCTCGCGACCCTTAGATCGCTATCTAGTGGGAACGAGACGCTTCGGTTACGTGCGAGCCAGGATTTACTAATGAATCCTTCGTTCTGGCAACATCTAGGATGTAAATATATATATTCTGTGCATATTTGAGTTGTGCAAGTTTTATTGGCTTCCCTCTGTGAGCCTAGGAATCGTGGGATTTATGATCAAACTAATCAGAATCTGATTCTCACGATGGACAAACTCCACTTTATAAGTATACCCTGCCAGTTTTTCTGTAAAATGTACATTCCGAAAGACCTTAAAACGGTTATTCGGATTTAAGGTCTCAACATAATGAGAATTATGATTTATCGTGTCAGAGTCACTCCGATGGCTGTCATGCCCATGAGAAGACCGACACTTGTAGATATGTTGTGGTCGAGGATGCTTCGCAGCCCGACAATCACCATACAATCACCATTCAGATTGAGCTAAAAGCTAAAAAGATAAAACTGAAGTGTTGACATGCTTCAATTCCTATGTTAGCGTAAGAGTTTGAAAATCAGCCTTTCAAAACATCATTTTAATAAACTTGTCTAAGAAAGAGACCTTTGCAAATCAAATCAAACCCTTCGTATATAAGTTCAACGAAGTACATCCATGCTTTCAATCAATCAAACTGTAGGCCCAATTTCTTTTAACATTCACACACACATTGCAGATTTAAAAGGGAAATATTGAAAAGATGCGGTACCGTGTTTACACGGGAGTTGTGGGGTGTCTAACATCTTCCCCACACCTAACCAAGCCCCCCAACTTAGAACTTCGGTTTAAAAGATTCAGTTTCGACAGTGTCCTAGCAATTGGGCCTACTTTCAAACAAAACTCTGTTGAGTTGGTACAACCATTTCAAATCTACCAACTGGCGACTCTGTAAAACGTTCAAATCGTCGACATGATACATGTTGGCCTTTTTCCTAAAAAACTCGTCAAAACATTTTTTCACAAATAAAAAGAATAAGCGTAGACAAAACTTAGGAAGGGAGAAAGATTCGGGTCCAACTCAAACCGATTTTTTTCCCGACGTCGACACCCAACATCGTAATGGGTATAAGCGTACGATATGCAATACCTATCGTACAATTCGATACGATACAGAGACAAGTCAATACGTATCGCAGGGTATATCAAAAATGACATTGTATCATACAATTCAGCTACAATTCTATACGTATCTTACAAAATGATGCAATACATGATACTTTTCAAAGTTAGCAATAGACTTGAAAAAGTTTTTATGTAGATCCATAAGAGCAATAGAAAATGTTTTAAGCCTTCTATCATTTCAAAGAAGAGGATTTTTATCATTAACATATTCTAGGGTTAAATACACTTCTGTCCCTCGAAGTATCACCTAACTTACACAAGTGGCCTAATAAAAGCTTATAACATCCCCCAAGTACATGTAAGCAAAAGTAATGCGGTACGAAAGAGGAAAATTAAGAAATTTATTATTATTTGTGTATTTTTATTTAAAGATAAATATTGGATTATTAATGTAACTATTTTAGTAGAGATAAATATTGGATTATTGAAAGAATCTCCAAAACGACGTAGTTTTAATAAAAGTATGCTATTTAAAAGAGGTACATTTTAGATCTGTCACACACACACACACACACACACACACACACACACACACACACACACACATATATATATATATAACCCATCTGTTGTAAACCAAAATTGTAAACGCAGAAAAATAGTATGTCAAGACTAGTACTCGATACTAAGTCATAAAGGTGGTGTTTGATAAAACTGAGTGTTAAGACCTGAACAGTTTAGACATCTGAATAATATAGAGCATCTGTCCAAAATTGTGTCTGAATGAAAAATTTTGTTTGATAATTAATTTTTCCAAAATGTCTGAATAATAGTATTTTACCATTTTAACCCTCTGAACAATTTAATCAAAACCTGTTTGATAATCACAAATGACTGAATAATATTTTAAATACATATTTATAATATTTTAACCACATTATGATGAAGAAAAATATATTATGTTCAATGAAAACATCAACATAGCATAATAATTGAAGCATACAAATTAAATGAACTTCAAATAGTTGTTTAAAGTTGAATTGCAATTTGTTCACGTAGATTAACCATAAATTCTATACATTGATCACCCCATTGCGGTTCTTCTTGTCCCTCTTCTTCGTTCCCTTCATTTTGCTCAGCTTCATCGTCAAACAAGTTATCTCGGTCATATTGAGCAAACAATTCATCCTCAATGTTATGCTTCCTTATGAATTTATGGACTGCGAAGCAAGCGATAACTACATCCCTTCATACTGTAAAAGGGTAAGGAGCCATCCGTTTCAAAATTGAGAATCTTGCTTTCAACACACCATAAGCACGCTCGATAACATTTCTGAGTTGTGCATGAGTATGATTGAACTTTTCCTCTTTATTCAAAGCGCGTTTGCGTTGAAAATCAGCTAACCAATACCCTGTATTACGATGTGGAGATAAAAATCCTCGAGTGTTTGTGTATGCAGCATCACAAAGATAATATTTATCTATAATTGAGACAAAAATTAATGATTATTATTAATAAATTGAATGATGAAATCTTATGACAAAAATAAATAATAGTTGGAAATGGTAAAAGAAATTGTAATACATACTCGGGGGAGGAAATGGAAAACCGGAAGATATATGGATCAAATGCAACTTCTTTTAGCACTCGTGAGTAATGTGCAATCCCTTCCCATATGGCCCAAACGATTGGTGCATAGTTACTGGGTAATTAATTTGTTGGCTCAGTGTGAGAAAGAAAAATCAACCAACAATTAAGAATCCTAGGCCAACAGTTAAATATTCTTCATAACTAAGGAAGTTTCTGACATTATAAACTACTGATTAGTAAGGTAAAATGAAAATTACATGTAAAATTAAAAAGTTTCTCTCCTATTTTCTTTGTTTATCACATTTTTCCCATATTAGCTTAGCACAGAAACATAAATTACGTTGCATTTTCCTTTATTTTCCATCAATAAATCGTCAACCAAATGGAGCCTAATGACTCCCCATTTAACATGTTTGCAGTTTGTTCAATACTGAACTTACCAAAGGAGCTAACATTTGTGAATTATTTCTCACCCTCTTCACAAAAAACAAAAATAAAATAAAAATGATCCACTAGCTAAAGCCTAAAACTTCACCGATCAGATCAAATCAAATTACCAAAGTAGACAATCCAGAAAACAGAACTAAGCAACCCCAAAAGGAAGAACTTTACCTGTCATACATACAAGTTACAACAGTGAATTCCAATGAAAGTACAACATATCCATCCATATATACACATTAGTACATCATAAAAAATCCCAAATTACACACTAAAATGATGAATTTTTCACTTGCATTCTCCACCTCAAGATAAGACCAGAAGGGTGGAGCTGATCAGAAACTCCTATTCTGAAAATAAGACCAGAAGGGTGGGGTTCCAAAATAAGGTCCACCCGAAAAAAATGAAAATTTTTACAAACTAAAACAGTCCAAAAATCCCCATTTTATATTTGAAATTCAGTTCGTGTACAGTAAGATATAGACAAAGATGGAGAAACGAAGATTTTGTGTGCCAGGAAAATGGAACAAGGAAGATTTACAATAATCACACACATGTATATGATGCCAACAAAAAATATCCAAAGTAGTGAAGGAGATTTGAAAAAAAGGGTTTGAAATCACAGAAAATTTACAGTAATCACCAATAGAGCAATAATGAACAATAGATGAACAAGATTAATAAGAACAAATCAAGCAATAACGAATAATAGATGAAGAAGGGAGAGAAGATTACCAGCGAAGGAAGAGTGAAGATTTGAGAGGGAGCGGCAGACACGAGAGACAGAGCGAATGGGGAGAAATTAGTAGGTTAACATTGTATTGGGGACAAAGGAAGGATTTTGTAATATTGTTGAGGTTATTTTTGTCTAATAAAATTAAATTTTCGCTCAGATGAGGCTCTGATTGGTTTAGCTGTATTTTTGAATTTTACCTATTAAGAGATATTCAGAGGCATAAAAATATTTACTAAACAAGTTGTGCCTCTGACCGAATTAGAGGCACAACTATTCAGAGCCATTAAGACCCAAACAAACATAGCCTAAGACAATTATGCCCTCTTTATCGGTGCTTAGAGTTATTAGCACTTGTCTCCCAAGATATAATGACAACGTATGCTATAACAACACTACAAATAACACACACAATGAACTAAATGAAAATGCTTTGAACTCTCTCAAATATACTATAAATATGAATGAAGAAAATGATGAAAAATGAAAATCGAATGAAATGACTGCATTTATATGATATTTATAGGAGGGATTACTGACCCTTCAGATAAGACATGACTTTTGTGAATCCAATGGACATATATGAATGGGCATGGCTTTACAGGTGCCAATCAATCAAGCCAGACGAAACCAAACAAGTCAGGCGCGCGCTAGAGCGCTGCTGTGCTAGGTTGTAGTGCAGCAACGCTGGACTTCCTGACTTTACTTCTTTGTTTACTTGCATTAATTTTAAAAAAATTAATAAATAAAAGAAACTAAACCAAACAAAAAGAAATTATGGAAATTTTTTACACAAAAAATATATATACCCAGACCCACGAGCCCGCCAGGTCGGCGGCGCGCGCGGTCAATCCAAGCCTTGGTTACGTCCTTTCCCCTCCACAAAAGTGGGGCGCCCTTTAGGCCCAAACCCAAGATCAATCTAATTTTATTTATACTCACTTAATGTTTAGTTCTCAATCGATGTGGGACTCTGTGACACTCCCGAATCCGTGTAACAACGACTACATGACATGGTGCTCACGGTACAACATACAACATCATCTAACTATCTAAACTCCGAAAATAATAATAATAATAACTATTACATACTTATTCAAATAAATAATCCGAAGTCTTTACAACCTTTAATAACCCAAAACTTAAACTTAGTGTTTCTCGCTACATAACATCATATGCGAAATATAAACTGATTACATAAACAACTCTCAACATTTCATCTTAGACTTCCCCTTGTCCTTGCCAGAGCCCTCAGCCTTCTCATCCTTAATTGAAAGGTTTAAGCAAGAATGAGCACAAACTGCCCAGCAAGTATATAACAAAGTTTGAAATCATACATCATGAGTAACAACATCTGAATGGCTATAACAGTTGAAAGAATTATCAAGTGTTAAACAGGAATATCAAGACTAAGAGTTTAAGAATTCTCAATATCATACTAAGGGGTGTTAAATACCCTGAATGTTACGTTGTTTCATCGAAAAACCATCAAACGGTTTAACAATTAATTAGATTGCAAACGGTCTCTGCAAGTACTCCAGGTGATCAGCCTATTGTACCCTACATTGTGCACAAGTATAAAGTTTAAACTGCATAAGCATAAATGGGACTATATGCCCGACATCTGTTTGCCCATTTATGCGAGACCGAACCAAAACAATTTGGATTGGTAAACATTAAATAGCTTCAAAATATTTGAATTAAATCATTGGTCATCAATAATCTCTAGCTGAAATAAAAGCTAGAAAGCATACTTGGAAACAGTTCTTTTAAATCGATAGAACTTTAAAGCATAGAAGTTGAATTAATAACTGAGTAATCAACAATAAAACTTGCAAGATAATTGAAGTTGTAGAAATTTACGTCAAAGGAACTTGTACGTGTCAACGAATAAACACGAGCTCGGTACTTACCCTTACCGTAATAAAAGAAGTAAGGCTTGAATAGTTTATCAATGAAAAATAGGGTAAGAAACTTGCCTGATACGTCTGCTATCGCTAAAGCTAGCAATTAACCTTCACGTAACCTATTCATATGCGTTACGTGAAGCAATTAGGTTTTCGAATACGGCTTGGAAGTATAATGGCTTCCTTTTATTTTAATAAGTTTATTAAACTACCACGTATGCTATCATCAAATTTATTTAATCACATATCATATAGCGTCATATAGGTAAAGTGGTTCAGTATGAGATTCTGAGCAAAAATAAGTTTCTGACATTTTTCTGGCCCGGCCCTACCCGACCCGACCCGGATCAGACCCGGCCCGACCCGACCCAGACCTGCGCAGCTGCGCAGCCTCAAGCCATGTTACCGGCGCAGCTGCGCTGCTCAACCAACCCAGAAGCCATCTTTAACCGGCGCAGCTGCGCAGCTTTAAGCCGTATGAACAGCGCAGCTGCGCTGCTCTTCATGCCCAGATAGTTTTTCATTTCGAGCAGCCTACTTCACGATTTAATTATGAAGAAACTACACATGATATGACTCTGAGACTTGGATACACTAAACTCCATATAGCATAGTATTTTACAAAAAATAACACATTCTAAAAAATAACATGTTAATACCTCTATCCAGCAGCCTAGATAAGCGTGCTAGACTGCCTTCCAGACTTGGAAAATTTTTGGAAAAACCCAGAAATCTGCAGATTTTTATACCAGCATGCTTGCTTACGAAATTCATAACTTGCACAATATAACTCCGATTCCTTTGAAATTTGGAAAGATTGGACCTCATACAACATACTATTTTATAAAATTATTAGCTACCATAAACGGGTCACAGAAATCATGATTTCAAGGCTCCGAAAAACCCGAAAAGTCACAGATTCATGTTTATCCAATTTTGACAAAAATCATGATTTTGATCCTGGCATGCATGGGGTTGATTCCTACTGTCCAGACCACACATACAAACATATATACACATGCTACAACTGATCAAACTCACTAAATTACCATGATTTGAACAAATTGACATCTAAGAGGTATTTTATCAAACACTTAGCATGCAAACTCGAATTCTTTGATTCTCTACGTATTTGAAGCATGATTAGACCAGAACTTTCATTCTTAATACCCATATATCATGCACAAGCAGTAGCATGGCATCATAGAACTAACACAAAGCATTTACAATGACTATTCAAGCATTTTCTTTACTAGTTTCCTCAAGAACATATAAAGTTATGAGTTACCTCTTGATTGGAGTTAGCTACTGATAAGGATTGGATTGAAGCTTGATAACCAATCTCCCTTGCTTGCAAAATTCTCCAGAAATCGCCAACTTTACCCAAGCTCTCAATATTTCTCCCGTATAAAATTTTTAAGCAACAAGAATGGTGTTTTAAGAGGAGAGTATATATAGAATTTGAGATTGCTTGATTCTTCCACCCCTCCAACTCCATAACGTCAATTACAGCCATCATATCCATTCATTAGTTTAGTTAATTAAGAAGAAAGTGGGAGTTTAAGAAAATGAAAAGGTTTTGGTTTAAGGAAGAAAATATAACTCCCTTCTTATTCATTTGTAATATACGTATACTCATCCCCTCCTTGTCCCAAAATGAAGGTCACGTGTGACCCACCAGCTGCTGACTTGTATATAAAAATATTATTTTAATCAATTTAATCACTTAATAAATTATTTTGACCATTTTACCCTCCGTAGCCGAACGTTGCGATACTTATATCGATTCCTACTAAAGTTGACGTTCCGGACGTCATGGACTATCCGTTTCGTCCAATCCATCTCCGAAATTCGTGGTTGACTTTTTACCCGAAAAAGTCAACCGGTTGACTTTGACCAAAAAGTCACCCGTGACCCATTTTCGTGGTTACAGTCTATCCTGACTAATTTCGACGTTTCGGACTCAAATACGCAGTCCGCGTCTCTAAATTCCTGTTTCGAACTCAAAATCATGATTTAAAGCCATCCCACAAAATTAATAGAATTAATTCCATACTTAACCAATTTAAATAGTTGAATTAAACTGAACCAACCATTTAAATATTCCTCATCACATATCATAAAATAACACATGTATGTATAACACATATACATCTAAATAAAAGAAAACACATAAGAATTTCACATAAATTTGTTTATTGATAATTGTTATATGACATAACAATCTCGGATATTACATTCACCCTCCCTTATAAGGATTCCGTCCCCGGAATCATTACACATCAAACAAAAAGATTAGGGTAACTTTTCATCATTTTCTCCTCGAGTTCCCACGTAGCCTCTTTGGCGTTGTGGTTTCTCCATACTACCTTAACAGAAAATATTATCTTATTTCTCAACACTTGTTCTTTTCTATCAATTATCTGTACTGGAACCTCTTCATAGGTTAAGTCCTTTTCCAATTGGATGGGTTCATACTCTATGACATGCTTGTAATCCTGTTTATAGGGTCGTAAAACTGATACGTGAAACACATTATGTATATGTTCTAACTCCGGAGGTAAAGCTATTTCATAAGCTACCTCACCGACTCGCCTTAGCACTTTAAAGGGTCCTATGAATCTGGGACTAAGTTTTCCCTTCTTCCCAAACCTCATTTTCCCTTTCTAAGGTGAAACCTTCAGAAACATATAAGTGCCGACGTCGAAGTCTCGTTGTTGCCGATGTTGATCAGCATATTTCTTCTGTCGATCCTGAGCTGTCACTAATCTTGCTCGTATCGTTCTGATTACATCCGCAGTTTGCTGTACTAATTCTGGCCCTAGCAATTTACGTTCTCCTACTTCATCCCAGCACAATGGCGTTCTACATTTCCTTCCATATAAAGCTTCATAAGGTGGCATCCCGATGCTCGCATGGTAACTGTTGTTGTATGCAAACTCCACCAACGGTAGGTGGTCATCCCAGCTTCCTTTGAAATTCATAACACATGCTCTCAGCATGTCCTCTAACGTTTGGATAGTTCTTTCGCTCTGGCCGTCTGTTTGAGGATGATACGCGGTGCTCAACCTCAGTTGCGTTCCCATGCGTTCTTGAAAGCTTTTCCAAAATTAGCTGTGAACCACGGATCGCGATCTGACACAATTGATACAGGTACACCGTGCCTGGAAACGATCTCCTTGATATAAAGCTTTGCCAACTGATCCAAGGTATATCTGATCTTGATTGGCAAGAAATGTGCTGACTTGGTTAATCGATCAACGATTACCCAAACTGCATCGTAACCCTTCTGTGTATTTGGAAGTCCTACCACGAAATCCATCGTGATATGCTCCCATTTCCATTTTAAAATTTCTAAAGGTTGAAGTAACCCGCTCGGTCTCTGATGTTCCGCCTTAACTCTCTGGCATGTCAAACACCTGCTGACGCACTCTGCCACTTCTCTCTTCATATTGGGCTACCAATAATGTTGGCGAAGATCCTGATACATCTTTGTGCTTCCTGGGTGAATTGAGTAACCTAAGCTATGAGCTTCCTGCAAGATTTCTTCTTTTAATTCAGATACCGCTGGCACCCAAATTCTCCTCTCAAACCTTAATAATCCATCACCACCCACATTGAACTTAAGCTCCTCTCCATCTGAAATTCTTTTCCTCACCTTCTCGCATTCTTCATCGCTGCTTTGTTCTTCTTTGATTTTGTCCAATAGAGTCGGTCGAACCTCCATTGCGAATAACTTCTCATCTAACTCAGTCGGACTCTTTACCTCGAGTTCCAAACTGGCCATTTCCTTAATCAACTCCTCTTGAGCCGTTAGCATTGCCAACCTACCACTGCCAACCTACCACTGCCCTTTCTGCTTAGCGCATCTGCGACCACATTAGCTTTTCCCGGATGATATAAGATGTCGCAATCGTAATCCTTTATTAGTTCTAATCATCTTCTCTGTCTCATATTCAACTCCTTCTGCGTGAAGATATACTTCAGACTTTTATGGTCTGTGTATATTTCACACCTTACACCATATAAATAGTGCCTCCAAATCTTCAGGGCAAATACTACCGCTGCCAATTCCAGGTCATGGGTAGGATATCCCTTCTCATAATCCTTCAACTGACGCGATGCGTAAGCAATAACTTTACCATATTGCATAAGCACACAACCAAGTCCTTTATGCGATGCATCGTTGAAAATCACGAAATCACCTGTATCGTCTAGTAAAGACAACACCGGTGCTTCACTCAATCTTTTCTTAAGTTCCCGAAAACTTTCTTCACACTTCTCTGTCCAGACAAATTTGACCGACCTCTTCGTTAAATTCATCAATGTTCCTGCTATCTTCGAAAAATCTTGAATGAACCGTCTATAATAGCCTGCCAATCCTAAGAAACTTCTTACTTCAGTTGGTGTCTTTTGTTGTTCCCAATTCTGCACCGCTTCCACCTTTGCTGGATCCACGGAGATTCCGTCCTTATTGATCACGTGACCCAAAAATTGAACTTTCTCCAACCAAAACTCGCACTTTGAAAATTTTGCGTATAACTTATCCTTCCTCAACGCCTCCAATACCAACCTTAAGTGTTCAGCATGATCCTCCTGAGTCTTGGAATAGATCAGGATATTATCTATGAACACGACCATAAATTTATCTAAGTATTGCTTGAATACCCGATTCATCATATCCATAAACGCTGCCGGCGCGTTCGTTAATCCAAATGACATTACCAGAAACTCGTAGTGATTGTAACGAGTCCTGAATGCTGTCTTAGGAACATCTTCCTTCCTCACCTTCAACTGGTGATATCCCGTCCTTAAATCGATCTTGGAAAAATACCTCGCTCCCTTCAACTGATTGAACAGATCATCTATCCTAGGTAACGGATACTTGCTCTTGATCATCACTTTGTTCAACTCTCGATAGTCGATACAAAGTCTCATCGATCTGTCCTTTTTCACAAATAATACTGGTGCTCCCCAAGGAGACACACTCGGTTGAATATACTTTCTATCCAATAATTCCTGCAACTGTACCATCAGCTCCTTCATCTCTGCCGGTGCCATTCTGTATGGGGCTTTTGAAATCGGGGCCGTTCCCGGTACTAAATCTATAACGAATTCGATCTCTCTATCCGGTGGAAGTCCTGGTAATTCTTCCAGAAATACATCCAGAAATTCACTCACTACTGGTATTTGTCCCATCCCTTTCCCTACTTTCTGTGTATCGATGATATGGGCCAAATATCCTACACATCCCTTCCTTAGCAACTTCCTCGCTTGCATCATCGTCAGACAACTCGAGTGTCTCGGTGACTTACTCCCGTAGAACACTACCTTAGACTTATCTGGAGTCATAAAGTTTATACACTTTTTCTGGCAATCTATCATCGCTCCATGGTTAAATAACCAATCCATTCCTAGAATTACATCAAATTCCCCTAATTGAATCGGAATTAAATTCACAGGCAACTTATACCCCCTGATATCTACAACACAATTCCTATAGACATGGCTAACGGGAATAACTTCCTTATTAGCGACTTCTATGTTCATAGGATATTCTAGTTCTTCCTGGGGTAAGTTTAATCGTTGGGAGAATTCATGCGATACGAAGGAACAAGTAGCACCCGAATCAAATAATACGTAAGCAAATATATCGTTGATCGGAATGATACCTGAAACCACGTCCTTGGATGCGACCGCATCCTGAACCGTCATGTTGAAAGTCCTTGCTGTTGGTCGATTCTGAGTTGGTGGTCTAGTAATTGTGAGATTTCCACAGCTTGGTCCCCTTCCTCCATTTCCTCTTGTTGAATTCTTCTTTGGGCAATTCCTTGCCTGATGGTCCAATGCTCCACAGTTGAAACATCCATTTCTCTTTGGTGCAGAGCAATTGGGAGAGATGTGCCCCTCTTGCCCGCAATTAAAATAAACATTCTTCCCTTTTAGACATGCACCCGAGTGATTCCTCCCACACTCCTTGCACGCCTCAGTTCTCTTCTTTGCTTCCCCTGGTTTCCCCCCCAGAGTTTCCCGAGTTGAAATTGTTATTGCTGCTGTTATTGTTCCACTTCCTCTTGTTTGCACCACTGCTGCTGCTACCTTCCCCGCGATTCCCTCCTTCATTTTTTTTCTTTTTCTCCTTATCAAACTTCATTAGGGCTTCACTTCCTCCCTCAGCAATTATAGCCTTCTCCAGGAGAGTCGCGAAGCTGTTCGTCTGCAACACCGAAAGTCTACTATATAACCATGGTTTGAGACCCTGCTTAAACCTTCTCGTTTTCCTCTCCTCAGTGTCGACCTGATGAGGCGCGAACCTCGCCAGTTCGTTGAACTTTGCGGCATACTGCGGTACGGTCATGTCTTCTTGCTTCAGCTCCAAGAATCGCATCCCATACGACTCTGCATACTCGCAGGGAAATAGTTTTTGAAGAATATCTTCTTAAACCCGTCCCAAGGTATCACACCTTCTCCAGCCCTGGTCTGGTTTGCCTCCTACCAGAAATTGGCTTCCCCTTTCAGCATGTAAGTGGCGAAGATTATTTTCTGATCATCTCCTACGCGGGCGATAGTGAACGCCATTTCGATTTCCTTAACCCAAGTTTGGGCTTCGATAGGTTCGGTGGTTCCTTTGAACTCAGGTGGTCCCGCGCTTTTGAAGTCTTTAAAGTGTGCCACCTGGCCCGCTGGAGGGTTATTGGTATTCGGGGTTCGATTCTGTAATGCCCCAACTAACATGTCTACAAACTGTTGCATGGGGTTCGGTGGACCCCCAGCATTACCGCCTGACCCTTCTGGCACTTGACGACGTCTTCCTCTAGCCATCTATCTGTTTAAATAAACTTAATGTTATCATCTCATAACTTATTCCTACAGCATATATAATTCATATAAAAACTTAATCATCACATCACATATTTAAATAAAAGCATATTTATTTATAAACATAATACCCAAAGTATTTCACGGTCTTATGGCATTAAGCCATTTACATCACTTTAACCATCATATTTAGTAAAACTGGAAACCAAGTTTTATTTCATAGATAAGCATTCTACACGCTAGTAGTAAAAGTTTAACACAAATAAACTAAAGACCCCGCCTAATGGCGTCTTCATTCTCTTCATCCGCTATCTCCAGCACCAGCCCACGGCTTATGGCATGTCTAGACCTGGTACTCCTAGCGTGGAAAGTGATACACCCTATGCTGGAACCTCCCATGTGCTGACTTAAACGCGTACTTCATTCTATCCATCCTAACCTTCTTATCTCTTACTTCTCCTTCTAACTCGCCTGTTAGTTTCTCGGCCTGAACACGGCCTCTCCTCTCATCTCCCCAGAATGTGGTAATGATCTGCTTGTTAGTTTGGAGACTCTGTATCCTCATCTCTAACCCATTAATGGTATGTCCCAAGTGGGTCCTGATAGCTTCTTTCTCATCCTTCAGCCTATCCTCCTTCTGACCTATTGTTCGCAGCTTGTCAGCCAGATCCCCGTTCCTAATTATTAGGTGTTGCACCAATACCCCAAGCAATGCTGCAGCTTCCTGCTCCCCCTGATACAGCTCCTCCAACTCATGGACCTTGTCATCCAATTCAGTAATCCTATCCATCAACTCATCCAACATAGTATCCTCAGGTGCTTCTTCAGAGTCCTCCTCGGGCTCCTCTTCCTCTTCAGGATACTCCTCTGGGTCTGACTCAACTGCTACCTCAGCTATGGGCTCAGGTACAGCTGTCACCAACTGCTCACTCACGACATGAATATCTCTAACCTCCTCTTCTCCTGACATCCTACAATCAAGACAAACAACTCGATTAGTATTTTAAAATAGATATTGATTTTGTTTTTAGAAAAATATATTCGACACTACACTTAGAACTCTACGTGAGTTCATCTCCTTATGACTTCCACTAACTTCCCTAAGGTTATAATCTAAGGTTCCCCACCTAAGGTTTATAACCTACAGCTCTGATAGCAACCTGTGACACCCCCGAATCCGTGTAACATCGACTACAGGACATGGTGCTCACGGTACAACATACAACATCATCTAACTATCTAAACTCCGAAAATAATAATAATAATAACTATTACATACTTATTCAAATAAAATAATCCCAAGTCTTTACAACCTTTAATAACCCAAAACTTAAACTTAGCGTTTCTCGCTACATAACATCATATCCAAAAATATAAACTGATTACATAAACAACTCTCAACATTTCATTTTAGACTTCCCCTTGTCATTGCCCGAGCCCTCAGCCTTCTCATCCTTAACTGAAAGGTTTAAGCAAGAATAAGCACAAATTGCCCAGCAAGTATATAACGAAGTTTGAAATCATACATCAGGAGTAACAACATCTGAATGGCTATAACAGTTGAAAGAATTATCAAGTGTTAAACAGGAATATCAAGACTAAGAGTTTAAGAATTCTCAATATCATACTAAGGGGTGTTAAATACCCTGAACATTACTTTGTTTCATCGAAAAACCATCAGACGGTTTAACAATCAATTAGATTGCAAACGGTCTCTGTAAGTACTCCAGGTGATCAGCCTATTGTACCCTACATTGTGCACAAGTATAAAGTTTAAACTGCATAAGCATAAATGGGACTATATGCCCGACATCTGTTTGTCCATTTATTCGGGTTGTTCATCTTAGTATTCATGCGAGACCGAACCAAAACAATTTGGATTGGTAAATATTAAATAGCTTCAAAAGATTTGAATTAAATCATTTCTCATCAATAATCTCTAGCTGAAACAAAAGCTAGAAAGCATACTTGGAAACAGTTCTTTTAAATCGATAGAACTTTAAAGCATAGCAGTTGAATTAATTAATGAGTAATCAACAATAAAACTTGCAAGATAATTAAAGTTGTAGAAATTTACGTCAAAGGAACTTGTACGTGTCAACGAATAAACACGAGCTCGGTACTTACCCTTACCGTAATAAAAGAAGTAAGGCTTGAATAATTTATCAATGAAAAATAGGGTAAGAAACTTGCCTGATACATCTGCTATCGCTAAAGCTAGCAATTAACCTTCACGTAACCTATTCATATGCGTCACGTTAAGCAATTAGGTTTTCGAACACGACTTGGAAGTATAATGGCTACCTTTTATTTTAATAAGTTTATTAAACTACCACGTATGCTATCATCAAATTTATTTAATCACATATCATATAGCGTCATATAGGTAAAGTGGTTCAGTATGAGATTCTGAGCAAAAATAAGTTTCTGACATTTTTCTGGCCCGGCCCGACCTGACCCGGATCAGACCCGGCCCGACCCGACCCAGACCGGCGCAGCTGCGCAGCCTCAAGCCGTGTTACCGGCGCAGCTGCGCTGCTCAACCAACCCAGAAGCCATCTTTAACCGGTGCAGCTGCGCAGCTTTAAGCCGTATGAACAGCGCAGCTGCGCTGCTCTTCATGCCCAGATAGTTTTTCATTTCGAGCAGCCTACTTCACGATTTAATTATGAAGAAACTACACATGATATGACTCTGAGACTTGGATACACTAAACTCCATATAGCATAGTATTTTACAAAAATAACACATACTAGAAAACAACATGTTAATACCTCTATACAGCAGCCTAGATAAGCGTGCTAGACTGCCTTCCAGACTTGGAAAATTTCTGGAAAAACCCAGAAATTTGCAGATTTTTATACCAGCATGCTTGCTTACGAAATTCATAACTTGCACAATATAACTCCGATTCCTTTGAAATTTGGAAAGATTGGACCTCATACAACATACTATTTTATAAAATTATTAGCTATCATAAACGGGTCACAGAAACCATGATTTCAAGGCTCCGAAAAACCCGAAAAGTCACAAATTCATGTTTAACCAATTTTGACAAAAGTCATGATTTTGATTCTGGCATGCATGGGGTTGATTCCTACTGTCCAGACCACACATACTAACATATATACACATGCTACAACGATCAAACTCACTAAATTACCATGATTTGAACAAATTGACATCTAAGAGGTATTTTATCAAACACTTAGCATGCAAACTCGAATTCTTTGATTCTCTACGTATTTGAAGCATGATTAGACCAGAACTTTCATTCTTAATACCCATATATCATGCACAAGCAGTAGCATGGCATCATAGAACTAACACAAAGCATTTACAATGACTATTCAAGCATTTTCTTTACTAGTTTCCTCAAAAACATATAAAGTTATGAGTTACCTCTTGATTGGAGTTAGCTACTGATAAGGATTGGATTGAAGCTTGATAACCAATCTCCCTTGCTTGCAAAATTCTCCAGAAATCGCCAACTTTACCCAAGCTCTCAATATTTCTCCCGTATAAAATTTTTAAGCAACAAGAATGGTGTTTTAAGAGGAGAGTTCATATAGAATTTGAGATTGCTTGAGTCTTCCACCCCTCCAACTCCATAACGTCAATTACAGCCATCATATCCATTCATTAGTTTAGTTAATTAAGAAGAAAGTGGGAGTTTAAGAAAATGAAAAGGTTTTGGTTTAAGGAAGAAAATATAACTCCCTTCTTATTCATTTGTAATATACGTATACTCATCCCCTCCTTGTCCCAAAATGAAGGTTACATGTGACCCACCAGCTGCTGACTTGTATATAAAAATATTATTTTAATCAATTTAATCACTTAATAAATCATTTTGACCATTTTAGCCTCCGTAGCCGAACGTTGCGATACTTATATCGATTCCTACTAAAGTTGACGTTCCGGACGTCATGGGACTATCCGTTTCATCCAATCCATCTCCGAAATTCATGGTTGACTTTTTACCTGAAAAAGTCAACCAGTTGACTTTGACCAAAAAGTCACCCGTGACCCATTTTCGTAGGTTACAGTCTATCCTGACTAATTTCGACGTTTCGGACTCAAATACGCAGTCCGCGTCTCTAAATTCCGCTTCGAACTCAAAATCATGATTTAAAGCCATCCCACAAAATTAATAGAATTAATTCCATACTTAACCAATTTAAATAGTTGAATTAAACTGAACCAACCATTTAAATACTCTTCATCACATATCATAAAATAACACATGTATGTATAACACATATACATCTAAATAAAAGAAAACACATAAGAATTTTACATAAATTCGTTTATTGATAATTGTTAAACGACATAACAATCTTGGATATTACAGACTCAACTTCCCACAAGCATTTATTTATCATCTTCATGGGTGACCTTTGGGATTAAATTTCTCATTCATTACCCCATAGATTTGAGCTTCCCAATACTTGATTTTTATCTACTCATATAGTAGAATATATTGATATATGGATTCATCTCTAATGATTAATGGAACCCACTTAAATTTAGGGTATAGTTCTAACAATCCCCCACATGAATGAAATTGACTGCTAACCTATGCAAATGTTATGCAGACTCTGAGAGAGACATAATTAAAAATCATCTGTATAGAGAGAGATAGCTTCTGGTCTTGAACCTTATCTTCTGAAAAACTATCGAGTTTACTGGTTGTTCATTGAACGTGATGTCTTGAATTACCCAACCGTTTGTGTAAATTGAGACAATTCACACAGAATCTTTCAAAACATTATTTGGTTCTCATGAATTTATTTATTTTGGCCCTGAACATTCCCGGATTTATGAGTGTTCTAGAGAAGTATATCCTTATCATTCTCATAAAATTGGCTCAGTTCACCATCACATATGTGATTCTTAATAAAAGTATCATGTCACACCCCACTTGTTTATCAAGATATAAGAATAATTAAAAACACATCTTATCCTAAAACCAGCTGCAGGTATCACTATCTCTTATCATAGGAATGAGCAGAAGAAATTAATTTCTTCTTAGTGTTTTGGTTTAAGCATTCAAAGTTTAGTTGTCCCTTTGAACCTAGATCTTGGGATCTGTGACACCCCCAAATTCGGTATCTTAATTTCCACAGAATTTGGTGTTCACTGTTCCAATATCATACAAATACCCATAAATAATGAAATTCATTTATTAGATAAATAAATCATCATCTTACATCATCTGAAATAATAATACATCATAAATCCCAGGTTATACTTAACCTTAAATCTCTGTTGCGAAAACGTAAATAAATAAGTCTTAAATCATCACACATAAGTCTTGAACTTTAACATTATTCATGACAACACAAGTCTTCATCACTTGTTAGATTTTTCTTTTCCCTTGCTACTAGAAGGCTCACCAGACTGTTCACTCTTATCTGCGATATTATTATGCAAGAGTGAGCACGAATGCCCGCAAGTATAAAAACATGACAGAATAATAATAGGTGAATAAAAGAATTCTGAATAACAGAAAGCTCAACATTTGAATCAAGAATATTAATCAAGAGTCAAATTACTTCTCAACTTTTGAATCAAGAATATTAATCAAGAGTCAAATTACTTCTGAGGGTCATTAAGACCTTGAACCGAGTCTTAGGTTGTTAAGTATATTAACCTTTCCAACCTTTAACAGTCATAAGACTATAGACTTTACTTCTCGTACTTAGGGAGATCAGCCCTTCGTACTGATACTGTGCACATTATCTTAACGCTTAAAGCATCTTCATTAATCCCCTATATTAGGGTTGTTCATCTCAGTTTGACATCAGAATCCGCACCAAATAAAGTTGGTTTGGATAAGTCAATAAATGATATTCAAATTGAATATTAACTTCTCAAGGTATACAATCGAATAAGTATTGTACACTTAAATGATACTTTTAAAAGAATCATGGCATCTCATGTAAAATTCTAAACTTGGATATTCAAGAGTAAGAATTTGCTCAACAATAGTAATTAAGCATAGCAATTGCTTAATTTAAAGAGTTTAGTTTAGGAAATTTGCCCAACAATAATAATAAGTTAGGGATAGAAAACTTGCCTCGTGCGCAAGCTACAATTATTACTCACTTCTTTAATTATTCTTACCTATCAATACATTCACAATATCAATTAATCACAAGTTCGATATGATTATTGATTTACAATAGTATTCTTCAAACTCATTATTAGGTTTTTAAATAATGGTTTACGTTGGTTAATTAACTTGTTAATTAATCACGTAACTTAAGTTATTAACTTGTATTAATAACTCATTACATACATAACATGTCATTATGTTAATTAGATTTAAAATAATGTCTTAATGTTTATAACACATTATTTAACCTTTACAAATAATAATTTAAGTCACGTAATTAATTTATTAATTAATCACATAACATAAATTATTAAACTCTTATCAATATTTTATTATATTTATACAACATGTGTTCATGTTCATTAGACTCAAAACACATTTCACAAATTTCCAACACTTAGCAATTTTTTTCAAAATTTTCGGACAGGCGCGGCCGCGCTCCATTTTGCCTTGCAGCCTCGCGGCTGCGGAATTTTAGAATCTGAAGTTCGCGAACGAACACAGATTTTCTCCCAATTCACATCATTACACTGATTTATAATGTTACCCATGAAGTATAAACTTCACAGGAACATTATATATCACTTATAATATGTTCTTAACATTCCAAGTCATGTAATTACACAAATTAAAATATTAATTTTCACTGTTCTTCAAAACTTTCAAGAGTTTAATGAAAAACATAAAAAATCTCTTTACGGATTTGTTACTACACCGAATCCATTCATTTCAATTCCATTTCTTTGTTTTAACATATACAATCATATTCATGTATCAATTTAAATATAAACATATGATTCAATCATTAATTTAACTCATATGGGTTATTCACCCATATTCAATACTCTGTAATTTCATAAAACCCATTTATTAACAAAGTTATTTGGTGTGATCAGTGTAAATCATAGATACATGATCTAACACATAATACTAACATCTACAGTCACATATATGATAACCTCATACTTTAATTTTCCAAAATGATTCTTAACAGAGAGTTTTTACAAAGACGTATAAAAACTCTGTAAATATTTGAAAAACCTAATTAAGGACAAATTATATAAAATTGATTACTTTAAAACATGTATATACGTTAGCAAACGTGTTATAATTACATATCCATATAGATAAAGCCATATCATAACCCAATTGGAAAACCCAATTTTTCACAGACTTTAGAATACGTATATGGAAAACTTTAATTTTGAAAACATAAAAAAGAATTACCCTTTAGTTAGTATGAAGATAATCAATTGATAACAACACAATGATCTCTCAATTCTTCTTTTCTCAATTTCTCTCAATGCCTTCTTCTTTTCTCTCTGATTTCTCTCTCAAGTTTCTCTAACTTTTCTCTGATAATGACTTAGAATAATAACTTAGAACAACGATTATACGTATTATATAAGTATCCGTTGTATTAACAACGGATAAACTTCTCCTAAAGCCCTGTTTGCCTTCCTCTTCTTTTCTTTCCCCATTTATTTTAATAAACTAATTTACTATATAGTTAATTGTCACCTTACTTATTGATTAATTAATTTTATTTAAATCAATTAAATAAAATAAGATAATTCACATTAAATCACATTGTCACATAATTAATATTTTTATTTATTAATTATGTCAATTTATTAACTCATTAATTAATTATTAAATTAACTAAAGTAACATATGCTTATTTAATTAATTCAATTAATCAAATAAACTCCATTAAATATATTCTTTGAACTATTAAATTACTATATATTAATTTAATTAATGTCACACATATAATTAAATTAATCTACCACAAATTCATGAATTAATTATTTAACTCAATAATTAAATCATTAAAAATATTTATTTATCTCCATAAATATTCAAATAACTTTACAAAATTCTCGTTCGTCACAAGATCTCCAGTCAACTTGGTTGGGTTTCCACCATAACAATCCTTATTTATAGGCTTTTAAACTCATTCCCTATTTTTCCTTCCTCTCTAGTCAAAGCTTTAGTTAACGGATCCGCTATATTTTCTTTCGAGTGTATGTACTCAATAGACAGAATGTCATTAGAGAGCAATTATTTTATGGTATCTAGACTTACCATTATACACATGACTTTGTGCCCCTCCAATTGTTGATTGACTATCACAATGGATACAAATAGAAGGTACATGTTTAGGCCACATTGGAATATCTTCTAAAAAATAAAGAAGCCACTCAACTTCTTCTTCTTCCTTATCTAATGCAATAAACTTAGATTTCATTGTTGATCGAGCAATGCATGTTTGTTTAGAAGATTTCCATGATACTGCTCCTCTAGTGTAAACATAAAACCACTTGTAGATTTAGAGTCTTTTGTATCTAATATCCAATTCGCATCACAGTATCCTTTAATTACTGCTGAATATATTGAGTAGTGCAATCCAAAATTTTGAGTGTATTTTAAATACCTTAAAACTCTCATAATCATTTTCCAATGACTTTGTACTGGATTACGTGTAAACCTACTCAATTTATTAACATGTGCTTTCTCAGGACGTGTACAATTCATTACATACACAAGGCTTCCAATTATTTGTGCATACTCAGGTTGTGATATGTTCTCTCCTTTATTTCTAGACAAATGTATATTTATATCTACCGGTGTTCCCACAGGATTGCAATCATATTGATTGAATTTTCTGAGTATTTTCTTAATATAGTGTGATTGTGATAACACTAACCCATCGATGTTTAAAAAAAATATAATTCCTAATATTACATCAGCAATACCCATGTCTTTCATGTCAAACATATTATTTAATATTTTCTTGGTAGTTTTAATGATTTCATTATTACAACCCATAATGAGCATATCATCTACATAAAGACAAATAATAACAAACCCTTTCGCAATGTCCTTGAAATATACACATTTATCACACATATTTATTTTGAAACCATTTGACATCATTGCACTGTCAATTTTTTTATGTCATTATTTAGGTGTTTGTTTTAATCCATAAAGGAACTTTACAAGCCTACGAACTTTCTTTTCTTGTCCTAGAACAATAAACCCCTTTGGTTGTTCCATATATTTTTCTTCTTCTAGATTACCATTCAAGAAGGCTATTTTCACATCTATTTGATGTATCTCCAAATTGTATATAGCTGCAATGACTATTAACATCCGAATTTAATATATTCTTGTCACAGGAGAATAACTATCAAAATAATACAACCCCTCATTTTACTTATATCCTTTTATTACAAATCTTGCTTTATATTTATCTGTAGATCCATCCTCTTTCATTTTCTTCTTAAATATCCATTTGTATCCAAGAAGTTTAGAGCCTAGTGGGAGATCTACTAACTCCCACGTATGATTGTGCAGTATGGATTCTATTTCATTATTTATGGCCTCTTTCCAATATGGAGCTTTGGGACTTGATATTGCTTATCTATAAGTTATAGTCTCATTTTCTAATAAATAAGTTAGAAAATTCGGTCCATAAGATTTTGATATTCTAGAATGTTTACTGCGTATAGGTTCATCAATATCTTCTAAACTATGATCAATGTCACTAAATATATCATAAGTTCTTTTGTTTGAACTTATTCATTGTTCATTAGAACTTGGCTCTTGTGTCTTATTATTAGAAAATATTGTTTTAAAAAATTCAGCATCTTTTGACTCAATAATAATATTTTCATGCATTTCCTCTATTTTAGATTTATTAACCAAAAATCTATATGCACTACTATTATTAGTATAGCCAATGAATATACAATCTATTGTTTTTAGTCCTATCTTTAACTTTTGGGTGTAAAAACATTACTTTTGCTAAGTATCCGCACACTTTTAAGTGTTTATAAGATGATTTTCATCATTTCCATAATTCATAAGGTGATGTATTAGACTTCTTTTGGGGTATTCGATTGATAATATAATTTGCTGAAAGAATTGATTCCCCCCACAAATTCTGAGGTAGCCAAGAACTTAAAAACAATGCATTCTGTAGACGACGGGAAAAAATCCACAGGTCGGGTCACAACCCGAATCTTTCTCTCTTCCTAAGTTATCTCTACCCTAACTCTTTTTATTGCGAAAAAAGGTTTTGAAGGATTTTTTAGGAAAAGGCCAACATGTATCATGTCGACTATTTGAACGTTTTACAGAGTTGCCAGTTGGTAGATTTCAAATGGTTGTACCAACTCAATCGAGTTTTGTTTTAAAGAGGTCCCAATTGCTGGGCACTGTCGAAACTTGATCTTTGAAAACAAAGTTTTGAGTTCGGGGGCTTGGTTAAGTGTGAGGAAGGTGTTAGGCACCCTACAACTCCCGTGTAAACACGGTAACACATCTTTTCAATATTTCCCTTAAAAACTAAAATGTGTGTGTGAATGCTGTTTGAAAATTGGGCCTATATTTGATTAAAAGCATGTCTTTGCATCATTGAACCTATATACGAAGGGTTTGATTTGATTTGCAAAAAAGTCTTTGATTTAATTTGTAAAAGTGTTTGATTTAATTTGCAAAAGCTTTCTTTTTTCCAAAAAGATTATTGAAGTGATGTTTTGAAAGAAGATTTTCAAACCCTTACGCTAACATAGGAATTGAAGCATATTGATACTTCAGTTTTATCTTTTCAACCTTAAGGCTTAATTTGAATAGTGATTGTCGGGCTACGAAGCATCCTCGACCACAACATATATACAAGTGTCAGTCTCCTCATGGGCATGACAGCCATCGGAGGGACTCTGACACGCCAAACCATATTTTTAATTATGTTGAGACCTTAAATCCGGATAACCATTTTAAGGTCTTTTGTATGTACATTTTACAGAAAAAACTGGCATGGTACATTTGTAAAGTGGAGTTTGTCCATCGTGGAAGTCAGATTCTGATCAGTTTGATCATGAATCCCACAATTCTTAGGCTCACATAAGGAGGCCAATAAACCTGCACAGCTCAAATTTGTACAGAAATATATCCAAATATCGCCAGAACCAAGGATTCATTTAGTAAATCCTGGTTCGCACATGGCCAAAGCGTCTCGTTCCCACTAGATAGCTATCTAAGGGCCGCGAGGTTGCTTTTATAACTGAAACTAGAAAAATGCTAGATTTAAATAAATCTCAGCCATTCTAGCTTCCCGGTTCCGTCTGTACCTATTTTGAACCGTTTGAAAGCTAGAGTTGGCGAGATTTAAATAAATCTAGTTCGCCCACACATATGTGAGTACCAATTCATATAAAATGAATATTCAAAATAACAATTTAATAAAAGCGAGTTAAGCAATATATATACAATTATATATACGAAAGTTGTAGAGGGCGATGGGTTTTCACACCGGTGCCCGGATTGGAATTGAAATATATATATTTATACTTATAAAAGCTATATAAAAGCCACGGAATGATCCAGGCTGGACATAATTGAAATATATATAGAAAAATAGTAAAAAGGGCGATGGGTTTTCATGCCTATGCCCGAACTGAAATATAAATATACAGAAACGTAGTCAACCAAGACTGGAAAGATAACCTAGTGTGGTGAATGGTACAAAACAGTAAAAAAAAGCCATAGAATGATCCAGTCCAAACTAAAATGTAAATGTATAGAAATGTAGTCAACTAAGATTGGGAAGATAACCTAGTGTGGTAAATGTTGCTTATATATGCATAAATATATATAAAAGCAGTAAAAAGGCCACAGAATGTTCCAAGCAGAACTAAATACAAATATATATAGAGAGAGATAAAAAAGTAGTTAACCAAGACTGGAAAGATAACCCAGTGTGGTGAAGGCTGCTTATATATGCATAAATATATATATAAAAAGTAAACTAACGCGAATTTGACATCCGGGATTGAACAGAATTGAAAATTTAGTATATATACAGTTAAATATATACAAAAATGGCCAAACCCGGACTGAGAATATAACCCAGTCCGACGAAGTTGCTCAAAATGCAGATATTAGTATTTAAAAGCTGCTAAAAGCGACGGATCGTCAATCCGAGTTATAGAAATGCCAGAAAATGGGTTTATGTACAAAGATGTACTAAAAGTTGACAAAAACGGCCACGAAACTGAGTTCCGGGCATATTTAAAAAATGAAACTTGATATGCAAGTGTATAAAAGTTCAAAGAAGTAGTACTGACTTGCTGATCATAAAAATACTCACAATGGACTGCTACACTAGCTTTATGCCAAATCGTAGGCTTTAAACGTCTGAATATATCGATTATTTTCTGATATATGGTAGTATGTGGGTATATCTACATGTTAGAGTAAAAAAAATTGGGTTTGGAAGACAAGAAAATAGACAGAAAACCAAACAGGCAGCGGTTCAGAGCGTTTTTGAATTCTTTAAATGAGAGGGGGGTGCACCTCTATATATAGGCCAGGGAGCCTCCACTATACCTGCGCCAGTCGCAGGTAGAGGTTCGACTCCATGTGGCATGGGCCCTGTGGCGGGTTTCGTCATCTCAAAGTACGTACACTCTGAGCAACGCTAGGTCGAAGTCGAAATTTTCTAACTTTTGATCAGAGCGTCCGTTTGAGGCTTGCGATACCTTTCCGGAAAGCCCTCGCGGAGAGTGTCACAATGACATTGGATAAAACATTTTTTTGGTTCAAGAAGACAGGTTCATAACCAGGTCTTCGATTCCCCACAGTTTATCCGTTGAGCTGTCTTGCGCTGTTTGCACTCAAGATCATCGTTATGGTTCGTTCTGACCTTGGTGGCATCAATTCGTCTTGCATTTGACCAAATCGGCTTGGAGTTGGTAAAATAACCGTTTTACCGCTCCCGGGGTTGCCTTTAGTGTTGGCGTGGCCTTTGGTTGACTTCATGGGGCTATTTCCAAGATTTGGATCCCGTTCGAGTCTGTTTGTCCTCAGTGTTGTCTTTAAGATTTACTTGGTCACTCCAGGTTTTCCTCTGGAGATGTTGTGGAGCTTCAAGATTGTTTCTGAAGTTGACCTGACTTCCCGAGTTGAGACCGGGGATGACCTGTACTTCCCGGGTTGAGACCGGGGCTGATTTATACCTCCTGGGTTGAGACCGGGGTTGATCTGTACCTTACTGAGTTGAGATCGGGGCTGACCTGTACCTCTTGGATTGAGTCCAGGGCTGACCTGTACCTCCCGAGTTGAGATCGGGGCTGATCTGTACCTCTTAGGTTGAGATCGGGGCTGATCTGTACCTCCCAGGTTGAGACCGGGGATGACCTGTACCTCCCGGGTTGAGACCAGGCTGACCTGTACCTGTTGGGTTGAGACCGGGGATAACCTGTACCTCCCAGGCTGAGATCGGGGCTGACCTGTACCTCTCGAGTTGAGACCGGGGCTGACTTGTACCTTTTGGGTTGAGACCGAGGCTGATCTGTACTTCCTAGGTTGAGACCGGGGCTAACCTGTATATCCTGGGTTGAGACCAAGACTGACCTGTACTTCCTGGGTTGAGACCAGGGCTGACCTATACTTCCCAGGTTGAGATCGGGGCTGACCTGTACTTCCCGGGTTGAGACCGGGGATAACCTATACTTCTCGGGTTGAGATCTGGGCTTACCTGTACTTTCCTGGTTAAGATCGGGACTGACCTGTACCTCCTGGGTTGAGATCGGGGCTGACCTATACTTCCCGGGTTGAGTCTGGGGCTGACCTGTACCTCTCGGGTTTAGACTGGGGCTGATTTGTACCTTTCGAGTTGAGACCAGGGCTGATCTGTACCTCTCGGGTTGAGATCGGGGCTAACCTGTACCTCTTGGGGGCTGACCTGTACCTCCCAGGTTGAGACTGGGGTTGACCTGTACCTCCCGGGTTGAGACCGGGGATAACCTGTACCTCCTGGGTTGAGACCGGGGCTGACCTGTACTTCCCGGGTTGATACCGAGGCTGACCTGTACTTTCCAAGTTGAGACCGGGGCTAAGTTGATGGCCCGGTATTGAGATCGGGGTTGATTTGATTGCCTGGTATTCAGACCGGGGTTGATTTGACGGCCCAGTATTGAGACCGAGGTTAATTTGAAGGCCCGATATTGAGACCGGGGTTGAGTTGACGGCCCTGTATTCAGATCAGAGTTAAACTAATGGCTCGGTATAGAGTCCGGGGTTGAGTTGACTGCCCGATATTGATACCGGGGTTAAGTTGATGATCCCGTATTGAGACCGGGGTTGATTTGATAGTTCGGTATTGAGACCGGGGTTGATTTTAAAAGACAGTCTTGCCCTCTTACAGTGTTAGTAGCAGGGAATCAAAATTTTAAGTTTCTACAGATGCCCCTTTTTATCATGTTCATACAATGCAGTGAAATGGACAGGAGAAAGTTTAGTAGACACGTGAAATGCACCGGTAAAGGGGAGGCAATGCATGGCATGATATGCGATGAATGTTAGATACATTTGAGGGGGGTAGGGTTATCACTGATTTGATTACGTTAGTTTCTGCTGGGGATAACGTAACCCATGATAACCCTCGTGGCGGCACTGTCCGACGATTACCGGTAGGATAACCACTGACAGGTTATCAGAATTAGGTTGCTGTCTTGTTCTGCTGCATATGTCACTAATAGGTTACCGTGAACTATTTTCATCACTTTCTGCTGGGGATGACGTTCCTCATGATAGCCTAGGTGAATTTCTTGGTTTGAGACCAAGGGTTTTCCCTCATTGGTCGATATTCTTCGTTGGAACATATTTCCTTTCGGTTGATGTCGTTGTATATTTCTGAAGGCCCTCCAGTTGGGGATATATCTTTGTTGCAGATTTACCTCAGTGGGAGTTTCTGATGCTTATCTTGATGATAACCTACACCGGTAGTTTGAAACAAGGGGTTTGAATCACCAATCCTTCTTAGTGCTCCCTTTTGAGGATGTGTATAACAGATTCCATCATTGAGGATGGATTAATATATTGCTTCCATCACCGGATCCCTTCCGATGCTTTGTTGGGGCCGAGCCAACGGCTGAACTATCATCGATCTGTACCCGACGCTTCACTGGGGTTGTGCCAATGGCTGAACTGTCTCGGTCTGTACCCGACGGTTCGCTGGGGTTGAGCCAACGACTGAACTATCTCAGTCTGTACCCGACGCTTCGCTGGGGTTAAGCCAACAGCTGAACTGTCTCGGTCTGTATCCGACGCTTCACTGGGGTTGAGCCAACGGCTGAACTGCCTCGGTCTATACCCAACGCTTCGCTGGGGTTGTGCCAACGGCTGAACTGTCATCGGTCAGTACCCGATGCTTCGAAAGTGGCAGTTTTTGGCAGTTTTGCGCAATTTTTTGGTAATTTTTCAGCATTCTTCATCATTGAAGCCTGGATATGGCTTCGAGATGAATACCAAGGGTTTTCAGAGAGTTCCCCTTTCTGTCAGGAATACGCTGCTTAAACGTAGAATTTCAGAACAAACAGCTCAATCGCGTAGCGATTTTTCTCAAATTTGACTTTTCGGCTCATAGGAACTTCATTTCAACTAAAATCGAATCGAGCCCAGGGGAGTGGGACCCACCCTGGGGAGCCGTAGGTAGAGGTGAGGCTGCCGCAGGTGGGCCCGCTTCCACCTGTGGCTTTATATTGGGCAGCAAGATTGTATAATTTTCAAGTTTTATTTCGAGTTTCAAACGGAATCCGATTTTGTTTTTCAGATCTATGGAGTTCGGGCAACCTTTTTCTGATTCCGTCAGCTTCTACGCAGTTCAGCTCATCGCAGGTAACGTTTTACATCATTTTTTGTAAGTTTTCACCGTTAAAAGCATGTGAACCACGTAGGGGGCTTTTAGACGCAATGTATGAAAAAATATATGCTTATATGACCTGCTAAAATTTTTTTGACTTCATATGTATGCATATCTTACTGTAATGCACGTTTTGACGTAAGAACATTCAGATTCTGAGACAATCATATTTTGCTCTTTTTGATCAGTTTACTCATCCTTTTTGAGGCCTAGTGACTCTGGATTTTCAACTAAAAATGTCCATGGTAATTTGGCTACCATGTGAAGTTTACTTTTGATTTTATTTCATAAATATAAATTGTTCCTATTTTTGGGAAGGTGTGCTACTGAATGGCCACCTAGACATGCATGTGTGCATGCGGACAGTCCGTTTTACAAAGGAGACTCTGGCAAAAAAATTTCACAAGCCCGAGCATTTAATAAACATGCAGTTTTAACTCTACTGGGGATTTTTAACTGACCCATGCATGTTTTAGGATTTATCTTTTGAAAAACATGCAGTTTTAACTTTACTGGGTATTTTTGACTGACCCATGCATGTTTTGAGACTTAGAAATGCATAGAGTACTGAAAAATAATAAGCCATAGGTTTTGGGCTTACCACACCCTTTCTGAGATGATTTGGTGACTTTGTCCAGGTGATGGACCGAGATAGACCCGACAGTGCTAGCAGGGTAGTTTCAGGCGTTAGACGTAGACGAGTTTCTGATGTTCCTCAGCCACGTCCAGCTCGGCCGCCTCGCAGACTAGCAGAGTCGTTGATTCGTCCAACCCAAGACGAGCAGCCGATTGATATTGATGATGAGCAGGCTCATTTCGTTGCTCCCGCCCCTACTCAGGCCCCACATGCAGAGGTTTCGGGCATTGTTGTGCCGACCTAGGAGTTGTTGGGAGACTTGAGTCGTCATCCATCGAGATTTCTCCACGCTAACGAGGTGACTTGAAGTTTTCTTCTTTTTGGATTCCCTTTTTTTCTTTTGCCATTCTCAGGGCACAGGTTTTTGACATGGGTTGGTTTTTGATGCAGGTTCCCAGCTTTACGCAACCTCGAGGGAACTGGTTCAACTTGCATTCCCTATATCATACTTTGCACCAGGACTACAGGGATATCGTTGATGGCTGGGGGTTTCAGGCCTTTTTCTCTATTCTTCCTCGCCGTTGCCCTGGGGGTATATGAGGGCTTTGTCCTAAGCGCTGGTTCCACCAGACTCAGTCCATTCATTTGTTGGACTGTGAGGTGATGATGACTATGGACTGGAGGTTCATCATCAGCATTGAGTTCGAGGGTGAGCCAGTACCTATTGTGGCTGACATCACGCCTACTGCCGTTCGGTCCCTGATGGGAGTTCCTGCGACGGCGATCAAGGGTCGGACGGTTCGATCGGGTCCTTTAAGCATAGATGCCCAGAGTGGGGCTTTGCTTGAGCCTCTATCTGATAATCAGAGGGATAGGGATTGCATCTTGAGGCGATTGTTTTTAGTGATTATCAAGGGTTATTTAGTGGCGGACAACTCCTCGACTGTGTCCTTTGCCCTGTTTAGCGTTAGCCAGTATGTAGAGCACCTCAGTGACTTTGATTGGGGTTCCTACACCTTTGCCTATTTTATCTGGGGCATGCGCATGCTTTCAGAGGGTTTGACAGAGGCTTGGTTAGGGTTCTATCCGTTTCTGCTAGTGAGTACATCTTAATTGTATCTCTTTGATTTTTGTATTTACATTTGTTAGTCTTAATCACTAAGGACTTTTGATATTTATATGGTCAATTCTGGGCATATGAGAGGTTTCCTTGCCTACGGCCTACCACTATTTTAGGCCTGGAGACCTATCCTCGAGGACGGCGTTGGCACCACCCCACTTTGACGGAGGTCCCTATTACTGAGGGATTCACCCATTCCCACCTACAGCTTAAGCTTTTGACAGTCGGAGCGATCACATGGATCCCATACACCTCTGAGTTTTTGGCTGTTGGATTTGAGGGAGGCTTCCCCACTGGTCGGGAGTTTGCATTGTCGACACGCAGAGTCCCATTTTTGATAGAGGGAGGTTGGGAGCTCTATTTAGGAGAGCGTGCTATCAGGAGCATTACGAGGCAGATCCGAATTCCCATTGTTCCTCCTGCTTGGCATCATTGGCCATTGATCTCGCCACTGACAGATATTCCTATGGAGGGCATAGATAGCTTTACCCTATCAGAGGGCCCTTACAGCCAGGAGGCATTTAGCAGCTGGTGGAGTCCTCGCACTATCGGGGCTCAGACTCGTGCTACCCAGTTTATGGTAAGCATGGTGCCTGGGTCTATTATGATGACAGACTAGATAGCTTGCCTTAGGGAGCCCACTCATTCAGACCAAATCACAGAGCTGACTTGGGAGTTGGAGAGAGCTCGCTTTTTTATCAAGCATCTTGGCCGAGATCAGTCAGAGGCATCTTCTTTTGACCCTTCCAGCTCAAGAGCGGCCACTCTTTAGGTCCCATTTCCAGCAGTTTTGCAGGGGCATATCCTCCCTTGTACTGCTCAGATATGCCTGATGACCACAATTTTGTGTCCACAAAGGATATGGAGCAGGTTAACCACCTGAGCGTAGATGTTTTGGACCTTTTTGGATAGCTATTGTAGCTATATCTTTTTGTCAGCCACTGTTTTGGCTATTGGGCGGCTGTGCCCCATTTTTATAGACCACTGTTAGTAGCTAGGTGGTGGTGCCCCATATTCTTGTACTTTTTATTTTTCTTTGTATTATCAGACAAGGATGATCCCGTCTGAGTCTGTTTGTCCTCAGTGTTGTCTCTGAGGTTAACTTTGTTGCTCCAGGTTTTCCTCTAGATATGTTTTGGAGCTTTAGGATTATTTTTAAAGTTGAGCTGGCTTCCCGGGTTGAGATCGTGGTTGACCTGTACTTCTCAGGTTGAGACCGGGGCTGATCTGTACCTCCTGGGTTGAGACCGGGGCTGACCTGTACCTCCCGAGTTGAGATTGAGGCTGATCTATACCTCCTGGGTTGAGACCAGGGCTGACCTGAACCTCCCTAGTTAAGATCGGGGCTGACCTGTACCTCCCAGGTTGAGACCGGGGCTGATCTGTACCTCCCGGGTTGAGACCGGGGCTGACCTGTACCTCCCAGGTTGAGACCGGGGCTGACCTGTACCTCCTGGGTTGAGACCGAGGCTGACCTGTACCTCCCGGGTTGAGATCGGGGCTGACCTGTACCTCCCGGGTTAATTTCGGGGCTGACCTATACCTTCCGGGTTGAGACCGGGGCTGACCTGTACCTCCCGGGTTGAGATCGGGGCTGATTTGTACTTCTTGGGTTGAGATCAAGGCTGACCTATACCTTCAGGGTTAAGACCGGGACTGACCTGTACTTCCTGGGTTGAGACCGGGGCTGACCTGTACCTTTCGGGTTGAGACCGGGGCTGACCTGTACTTCTTGGGTTGAGACTGAGGCTGACTTATATTTCTTAAGTTGAGACCGAGGCTGACCTTTACTTCCCGGGTTGAGATAGGGGCTGACCTGTACCTCCCGCGTTGAGACCGGGGCTGACCTGTACTTCCCGGGTTAAGACTGGGGCTGACTTGTACCTTCCGGGTTGAGACCGTGGTTGATCTGTACATCCTGAGTTGAGACCGGGGCTGATCTGTACCTCCCGGGTTGAGACCGGGACTGACCTGTACCTCCCGGGTTAAGACCGGGGCTGTCCTGTCCCTCTCGGGTTAAGACCGGGGTTGACCTGTACCTCCCGGGTTGAGATCGGAGTTGACCTGTACCTCCCGGGTTGAGGCCGAGGCTGACCTGTACTTCCCGGGTTGAGATCGGGGCTGACCTGTACTTCCCAGGTTGAGACCGGGGCTGAGTTGATGGCCCGATATTGAGACCGGGGTTGATTTGATTGCTTGGTATTGAGACCGGGGTTGATTTGACAGCCCGATATCGAGATCGGGGTTGATTTAATTACCCGGTATTGAGACCGGGGTTGATTTGACGGCCCGGTATTGAGACCGGGTTTGAGTTGACGGCCCAGGTATTGAGACCGGGGTTGAACTGATAGCCCGGTATTGAGACCGGGGTTGAGTTGACTGCCCGGTATTGAGACCGAGGTTGAGTTGATGACCCGGTATTGAGACCGTGGTTGATTTAATGGTCCAGTATTGAGACCGTGGTTTATTTAAAAAGACAGTCTTGCCCTCTTACCGTGTTAGTAGCAGGGAAACAAAATTTCGAGTGTCTACACATTCATCATTTCTTTTAAAGTTATATTCTTTCTTTCAGCAACACAATTTTGTTGTGGTGAATAAGGTGCATTTGTTTAGTATATTATATCATATTGTGAACAAATTTTAGTAAAAAGTAATTCATATTTCCCACATCTATCACTTCTATTTATCTTGATCTTTTTATCAAGTTGATTCTCAACCTCATTCTTGTAATGTATAAACATTTCCAATGCCTCATTTTTACTTCTTAATAAGTAAAACATAACAATATCTTGTACAATCATCTATAAAAATTAAGAAGATATTTCTTACCCCCTCTTGTTTGTATATATTTTAAATCACAAATATCTATATGTACTAATTCAAGAGATTTCGTACTTCTTTGAATTGATTTAAAAGAAGTTTTCTGAAGCTTTGTCTCAATACAAACTTCACATTTATGATTGAGGTTAATCTCACATTTTGGTAAACATTCCATATTAATTAATCTACGTATAGTATTATTATTAACATGTAATAATCTACCATGCCATAAATTAGATAACTCAATCATATAAGTAAAAAATGTATTTTTATTAATATTAGAAGATACAATTGCCAATACATTCATTTTAAAGAGCTTATCGCTCATATATCCATTCCTCATATACATCCCATTTTAGGTTAGGACAAACTTGTCCGATACAAAGACCAATTTAAACCCTTTTGACTAAGAAAAGATCATGACACTAAATTCTTTAGAATATCAGGCACATGGAGCACGTTGTTGAGAGTGAGTTTCTCGCCAGATGTTATCTTTAGAACCACATTTTCTTGTCCAACAATCTTGGATGTGGAAGAATTCTCCATGTATAATTATTTTTCATTCTCAATTTCTTGATATGTGGAGAAAACTTTCCTGTCAGAATATACATGGCGGGTTTCTCCAATATCTACCCACCATTCCATGGGATTTCCAACCAAGTTTACTCTAGAAACCATTGCTGATATGTTCAATTCGAAAACGTCTTCAAGAAGACCATCCACTTATGTTACATTAGCTTGTGCAGACTTCTTATTTTGGTCTTTGCGTTTACGACAATCATTTTTCCTGTGTCCTGGCTTGTCACAAATGTAGCACTTACCTTGAAACTTTTTATTGGTTCCTGTTGAGGCTCATTGCTGGAGTGCTTCCTCTTTTTAGACTTTGGACCTTGTTCCTCTTCTATCCTTAATCTCATGATCAAGTCTTCAAGTTTCATCTTTTTATGCTTATACTTGAGATAATTCTTAAAATCTTTCCACATTGGCGAAAGTTTTTCAATGATAGCCGCTACTTGAAAAGATTCACTTAAGGACATACATTTTGCATGCATTTCATGCAGGATTACTTGAAGTTTTTGGACTTAATTGATGACAGCCTTGGAATCCACTATCTTATAGTCCAAGAATCTGCCAACTGAGAACTTCTTCGTGCTAGCATCTTCCGTTTTATACTTTTTATCCAAGGAATCCTATAGTTCTCTTAATGTTTTGAGAGAACTATACACAATGTATAATGTGTTGTCCAATCCATTGAGGATGTATTTTCGGCACAAAAAGTCAGCATATTTCCATGCATCTATTGCAACAATAACTTGCCTATCGGTTTCATTCTCACTAAGCACAGGGGGATCTTTTATGAAGAAATCTTGCCAAGTTAAGTAGTTAGATAAAACAACATCTTTTGTTGCCATCTTTTGAATTATGTTCTATTGAACCTTTCTGGTTTCTCTCCACAGTTCACATGCACATTAGGTATCATTGGTGCAGAAGATGAACTAAGCATAGATACAAATTTGGTATGCATTTATTCCAAATATAAATAAGATATATATAATAATATTTGTCTTAGGATTGTTAGACAAAATAATACTTCTAGACATATATATATATATATATATATATATATGTGTGTGTGTGTGTGTGTGTGTGGTCTGCTCCTCTAGCGAACTCAGGGGGGGGGGAACAAAAAATGAACCGAATTTAGCAACGGACAAAACCATCGCTATAGCATAAAAAAGTTGATTTTTTATGCTTTAGCGACGATTTTCTCAGTAGCTAAATTCGGTTCGTTTTTGGTCCACCCCCTGAGTTCGCTAGAGAGAGTCGGCGTATATATATATATATATATATATATATATATATATATATATGTTGTAAATTAAAATTGTAAACGCAAAAAATAGTATGTCAAGACTAGTACTTGGTACTATATTTTTAAGATAATTATGCCCTTCTTATCGGTGCTTAGAGTTATTAGCACTTGTCTCGCAAGATACAATATATGTTATAGCAACACTACAAATAACATACACAACGAACCAAATGAAAATACTCTGAACTATCTTAAATATACTATGAATATGACTGAAGAAAATGATGAAGAATGAAAATGAATGAAATGATATTTTATAGAAGGGATTAGTGACCCTCCAGACAGGACATGACTTTTGTGAACCAAATGGACACCTATGGGCATGGCTAAACAGGTGTCAATCAATCAAGTCAGGCGAAACCAAGCAAGTCAGGCGCTAGCGTAGTTGCGTTGGCCCTAGTGCTGTTGCGCTGGTGTCAAGCGCAGCTGCGCTTGACTCCTTGACTTTACAAAAAAAATTAAAGAAACTTTTGCCCAAAAAATTATATATACCTAGACCCATGAGCCGGTCAGCGACACATGTGGTCAAACTAAGCCTTGACTAGGTACTCTCCCCTCCACAAAAGTGGGTTACTCCTTAGGGCCTAAACTCAAGAACAATCTAATTGTATATATATTCACTTAATGTTTAGTTCTCAATCGATGTGGGACTCAACTTCCCATAAGTATTTATTTATCATGTTTACGAGTGGCCTAACGCGCATGTGCATCTTCAAAATTTCCACCTACTTACTAACTTGACCATTGGTTGGACTGTTACTCCATCCTTGAATTTGCCACAAATTTTATGTTGTTTTTCTCAACTACAAACTCTTAAGCTGGAATTATGTGGGTGATTTAATTAGGTTAGCTTTGTCTTGCTTGTTCTTTTAGCTGTCCTTCAGGAATCCAAAAGGTTTGATTTGCCTTGGTTGATGAATCTCAAGAAATTAGTAGTACCAAGTACATATGGGAAGGGGTGATTCGCATCTCCCGGGTACACTTCCTTGATAATGGTGTACCCTATCTTACTAATGTTTGAATATTAGGTGATGTCTTTAATTTTGTCAAAAACTCAAACTGTTGAAGCCCCTGTTTGTTTCTTTACAACATGTTATATGTCTGCGCAAACAAATATTCAAGTATTGAATATATATATATATATATATATATATATATATATATATACGGTTCAGATCTTAAGCTTACCCTTTATCCAACATACCTTGCTTACCCCCCTTTAGCAACGGACCGGACGACGGTTTTGTCCGTCGCTATATATCTTGTTAGAATTTGAGCCTAATTTAATGTGGGTGTCATTAATTAATTTTAATGATTCCATATATTAATGTGTTCTACTCCATGAGTAGATTAAATTAAGTATTTGGAAGCTCAAATCTATTGAGTAATGAATGAGATATTAACTCCCAAAGATTACCATTAGAAATAATAAATGATAATAAATACATGTGGGAAGCTAAGTCCCACATTGGTTAAGAACTAAAAAATTAATGTGTTTATATACAAGAAAGTTGCTCTTGAATTTGGTCCCCAAGCGGCACCCCACTTTTGTGGAAGGGAGAGGACCTAGCCAAGGCTTGGTTCGAACCCACACGCGCCCACCGCAGCAGCCGCCGACCGATCGGTCGGCCTGGCCTGACCTGGCTTGGCTTGTGGCACGTGGATCGAGGCTCGTGGTTTGTGGGTCTGGGTCCTAGTATATAATTTTTTAGACAATATTTATTTAAAATTTTAAATTAAAATTCATTAAAATCTTATTTATTTAGTTCTATTATCAAAACTGTGTCGTTTTAAGGAAGCAGTATCAGCTGAAATGGTATCAGTCTGAACGGAGGCTCAAAACTACGTCATTTTATAGCGCCTTTTCTGCTAAGCCTAAAACTACGTAGTTTTGGTTCCGCTAAGGCTAAAACTACGTCGTTTTATAGGTCCGAACAGATGCGCCTATTCTGCTACACTTTAAAACTACGTCGTTTTGAGTTGCAGGCACCTTTTCAGTGAGTTGTGTCCCTTCTGATAGGTCACTTACCCTTCTATAAATAGATGGGGGTGCTGCCATTCGAAAATCATTCAATTCACTAGCATTCAAGCATTCTAGTCTTTTAGTCTTCTTCATTTCATCAATTAGTTAGAGTTTATTTTCAGAGAGAGAAACAAAGCATTTTATTTTGGTTCATTGTGTATGCTATTTGGAGTGCTACTATAGCATACGATTGTCATTGTATCCTAGGAGACAACTGCTATAAAAATATAAGCACCATACGGAGGGCATTATTGTCTTAAGGACATAGTACCAAGTACTAGCCTTGAAAAGGTTATTCTGCAGATATGTTTATATACATATATATATATATATATATATATATATATATAGTTTCCTTTTTTAGATTACTAACAATCTTAAGATAATTACTATCTATATATATATATTTGCAAGAAATATGGCTACCGATCCTGTAACAGTAATCGGTTCTTCTTCTTCTAGACCTGTGATACCAAACGTTCCTGTGAACCATGGTGAAAAACCAAAAAAGTTCAATGGAACAAAATTCAAAAGGTGGCAACAAAAGATGTTGTTTTATCTTACCACTTTGAACTTGGCCAGGTTTCTTCGTGAAGATCCCCCTGTGCTCAAAGAAGATGAAACGGATAGGCAAGTGGTTGCTATAGTTGATGCATTGAAACATGCAGACTTTCTATGTCGGAATTACATCTTTAATGGATTGGACGACACATTATACAATGTGTATAGTTCTCTCAAAACTGCAAGAGAATTAATGGATTCCTTGGATAAGAAATATAAAACTGAAGATGTTGGCACGAAGAATTTTGTAGTTAGCAGGTTTTTGGACTACAAAATGGTGGATTCCAAGGCTGTCATCAACCAAGTCCAAGAATTACAAGTTATCATGCATGAAATACATGCAAAAGGTATGTCCTTAAGTGAATCTTTTCAAGTTGCTGCTATTATTGAAAAATTACCATCGATGTGGAAAGATTTTAAGAATGATCTCAAGCATAAACGCAAAGAGATAAACTCGAAGACTTAATCGTAAGATTAAGGATAGAAGAGGACAACTGTGCTTCAGAAAAGAAATCAGGAAGGTCCTTTGTGGAATATAAAGCCAATGTGGTGGAACAAGGTCCAAAGTTTTAAAAGAGAAAGTTCTCCGGCAATGGACCTCAACAGGGAGCAAATAAAAAGTTTCAAGGCAAATGCTACATTTGTGACAAGCCCGGACATAGGGCAAAGGATTGTCGAAAACGCAAAGACCAGAACAAGAAGTTTGCACAAGCCAATGTAACGGAAGTGGATGGACTTCTTGAAGATGTTTCTGAAATGAACCTTTCAGCAGTTGTTTGAGAAGTAAACATGGTTGAGAATCCAAGGGAATGGTGGGTAATACTGGAGCAACCCGCCATATGTGTTCTGACAAAAAGATGTTCTCCACATATCAAGAAATTGAGAATGGAGAACAATTATATATGGGAAACTCTTCATCATCCAAGGTTGTTGGACAAGGAAAGGTGGTTTTGAAATTGACATCTGGCAAAGAACTCACCTTCAACAACGTGCTCTATGTGCCTAATATTAAGAAGAATTTTGTGTCAGGATCCCTTCTTAGTCAAAAGGGATTTAAATTGGTTTTTGTATCGGACAAATTTGTCCTAACTAAAAATGGGATGTATGTGGGGAAGGGTTATAAGAGCAATGGGCTCTTCAAGATGAATGTAATGACTATTGTACCTTTCAATATTAATTAAATTACATCTTCTGCTTATATGATTGAGCCATCTAATTTATGGCATGGTAGATTAGGACATGTTAATTATATACTATTCATAGAATAATTAATATGGAATGTTTGCCAAAATGTGAGACTAATTCTAATCATAAATGTGAAATTTGCGTTGAGGCAAAACTTCAAAAATCTTTTTTTAAATCAATTGAAAGAAGTACTAAACATCTTGAATTGATACATACTGATATTTATGATTTAAAGTATATACAAACAAGAGGAGGAAATAAATACTTTATTACTTTTATAGATGATTGTACAAGATATTGTTATGTTTACTTATTGAGAAGTAAAGATGAGGCTTTAGAAATATTTATACATTACAAAAATGAGGTTGAGAACCAACTTGATAAAAAGATCAAGATAGTTACAAGTGATAGAGGAGGAGAATATGAATTTTCTTTTGTTAAAATTTGTTCACAACATGGTATAATACACCAAACAACTGCACCTTATTATCCACAACAAAATGATGTTGCAGAAAGAAAGAATAGAACTTTGAAAGAAATGACGAATGCATTATTATTAAGTTCTGGGCTACCTCATAATTTGTGGGGGGGGGGGGAAGCAATTCTTTCAGTAAATTATATTCTCAACCGAATACCTCAAAAGAAGTCTAATGCTTCATCCTATGAATTATGGAAAGGACGTAAGCCGTCTTATAAACACTTAAAAGTGTGGGGGTGTTTAGCAAAAGTAATGGTTCTTCCACCCAAAAAGGTGAAAATAGGACCAAAAAAATAGATTGTATATTCATTGGTTATTGCTAATAATAACAGTGCATATAGATTTTTGGTTAATAAATCAAAAATAGAGGAAATACATGAAATAAGTATTATTGAGTCAAAAGATGCTAAATTCTTTAAAACAGTATTTCCTAATAAAAAGGAACAAGAGCCAAGTTCTAACGAACAAGACACAAGTTTAAACACTAAGAACTTATGACGTTGTTAATGACAGTGATCATGGATTAGAAGATATTGATGAACCTAAATGTAGTAAACATGCTAGAACATCAAAATCTTATGGTCCGAAGTTTCTAACTTATTTGTTAGAAAATGAGCCTCAAACTTATAAAGAAGCAGTATCGGGTCCTGAAGCTCCTTATTAGAAAGAGGCTATAAATAGTGAAGTAGAATCCATTCTGCACAATCATATGTGGAAATTAGTAGGTCTCCCACCAGGCTCTAAACCTCTTGGATATAAGTGGATATTCAAGAAGAAAATGAAAGCAAATGGATCTATTGACAAATATAAAGCAAGACTTGTAATCGAAGGATATATGCAAAAGGAGGGTCTGGATTATTTTGATACTTATTCTCTTGTTACAAGAATATCCTCAATTAGGATGTTAATAGCTATTGCAGCTATATATAATTTAGAGATACATCAAATGGATGTGAAAACAGCTTTCTTGAATGAAAATTTAGAAAAAGAAATCTACATGGAACAACCAAAAGGATTTATTGTTCCATGACAAGAAAAGAAAGTTTGTCGGCTTGCGAAGTCTCTTTATGGATTAAAACAAGCATCTAAACAATGGCATAAAAAATTTGACAATGCAATGTTGTCAAATGGTTTCAAAATAAATGAGTGTGACAAATGTGAGTGTGTCAAGAACACTGAGAAAGGATATGTTATTATTTGTCTTTATGTAGATGATATGCTTATTATGGATAGTAATAATGAAATCATTAAAACTACTAAAAGAATGTTAAATAATACATTTGACATGAAAGACATGGGTGTTGCCGATGTAATATTAGGAATTAAAATTTCTAAAACATCGGATAGGTTAGTGTTATCACAATCACACTATATTGAGAAAATACTCAAGAAATTCAATCAATACGATTGCAATCCTGTGGGAACACCAGTAGATATAAATCTACATTTGTCTAAAAATAAAGGACAGAACATATCACAACCTGAGTATGCACAAATAATTGGTAGTCTTATGTACTTAATGAATTATACGCGTCCTGACATAGCACAAGCTGTCAATAAATTGAGTAGATTTACAAGCTAATCCAGGCCAAGATCACTGAAAAGAGATTATAAGAGTTTTAAGGTATTTAAAATACACTCAAAACTTTGGATTGCACTACTCAAGATATCCAGCAGTACTTGAAGGATAATGTGATGCGAATTGGATATTAGATACAAAAGACTCTAAATTCACAAGTGGTTTTGTGTTTACACTAGGTGGAGGAGCAGTATCATGGAAATCTTCTAAACAAACATGCATTGCTCAATCAACGATGGAATCTGAGTTTATTGCATTGGATAAAGCTGGAGAAGAAGCTGAATGGCTTCGTCATTTTTTAGAAGATATTTCTATGTGGCTTAAACCTATGCCGCCTATTTGTATCCATTGTGATAGTCAATCAGCAATTGGAAGGGCACAGAGTCACATGTATAATGGTAAGTCTAGACATATTCGTCGTAGACACAATACCATAAAATAATTGCTCTATAACGATATTATGTCTATTGAGTACATAAAGTCGAAAGAAAATATAGCGGATCCGTTGACTAAAGGTTTGACTAGAGAGCAAGTAAAAATAACTTCAAAGGGAATAGGTTTAAAGCCTATAAATAAGGATCGTCATGATGGAAACCCTACCTAGTTGACTGGATATCCCAAGATCTAGGTTCAAAGGGACAACTAAATTGTGAACGATCCAACCAAATCACTATTAAGAAATTAATTTCTTTTGCTCATTCCTATGATACGAGATAGTGATACCTGCAATGTTATAGGATAAGCTATGCTTTTAATGATTCTTAAATCTCGATAAACAAATGGAGTATAGCAGAATACTCTTATTAAGAATCACCTATGTGAGTGTGAACTGGGCCAATTCTATGAGAAGGATAAGGCTATACTTCTCTAAAGCACTCATAAATTCGGGATTGTTCAGGGCCAAAATTAACAAAATCATGAAAACCAAATAATGTCCGGAAAGATTCTGTGTGAATTACTGTTGTCTCGATTTACACAAACGATTGGACAGTTCAAGACATCACGTTCACTTGGACAACCAGTAAACCCGATAGTCTTTCACAAAGGAGGGTTCAAAGCCAAAAGCTACCTCTCTCGATACAGATGATTTATAATTCTGTCTCTCTTAGAGTCTGCACAACATTTGCATAAGGCCAGCAGTCAATATCATTCATGTGGGGGATTGTTAGAATTTGAGTCTAATTTAATGTGGGTGTCATTAATTAATTTTAATGATTCCATATATTAATATGTTCTAATCCATGAGTAGATTAAATTAAGTATTTGGAAGCTCAAATCTATTGAGTAATGAATGAGATATTAACTCCCAAAGAACACCCTTGAAAATGATAATAAATATATGTGGGAAGTCAAGTCCCATATTGGTTAAGAACTAAAAACTTAATGTGTTTATATACAAGAAAGTTGCTCTTGGGTTTGGGCCCCAAGGGGCACCCCACTTTTGTGGAAGGGAGAGGACTTAGCCAAGGCTTGATTTGAACTCACACGCGCGCGTTGCCGCAACCGCTGACCGGCCGGCTTGGTCTGGCCTGGCTCGAGGCTTATAGTTCGTTGGTCTGGGTCCTTGTATATAATTTTTTAGACAAAATTTATTTAAATTTTTTTAATTAAAATTCATTTAAATTTTATTTATTCAGTTCTATTATCAAAATTGTGTCGTTTTGATAACCAGTATTTATTATATTATCAAAAATATGTTGTTTTAAGGAAGCTGTATCTGCTGAAAGGGTATCAGTCTGAACGGACGGCTCAAAACTACAGTCGTTTTATAGCGCATTTTCTGCTAAGCCTAAAACTACGTAGTTTTGGTTCCGCTAAAGCTAAAACTACATCGTTTTATAGGTCCGAAGATATGCGCCTATTCTGCTACGCTTTAAAGCTACGTCGTTTTGAGTTGCATGCACCTTTTCAGTGAGTTGTGTCCCTTCTGACGGGGTCACTTACCCCCTATAAATAGATGAAGGTGCTGCCATTCGAAAATCATTCAATTCATTAGCATTCAACATTCTAGTCTTTTAGTTTTCTTAATTTCATCAATTAGTTAGAGTTTATTTTCAGAGAGAGAAACAGAGCATTTTATTTTGGTTCATTGTGTATGCTATTTGAAGTGCTACTATAGCATACGATTGTCATTGTATCCTGAGAGACAAATGCTATAAAACTCAAGCACCATACGGAGGACATAATTGTCTTAAGAATATAGTACCAAGTATTAGCCTTGACAAGGTTATTCTGCAGATAAGTTTATATATATATAGTTTTCTTTTTCAGATTACTAACTTATATAACAGTCGTCTATATGTTGTCCGTCGCTAAAAGCTAAGACGACGGTTGTATATATAGCGACGGACCAAACTATCGCCTTGTCCGTCGCTAAAGGGGGGAGGGGGGTAAGCAAAGTATGTTGAACAAAGAGTAAGTTTAAGATCCGGACCGTATATATATATATATATATATATATATATATATATATATATATATAGAGAGAGAGAGAGAGAGAGAGAGAGAGAGAGAGGCCGGTTCTTAACGGACCAGCTATGACGACGGTATGAACCGTCGCCATATCTTGAAACGGCTTTGGCGACGATTCTTACCGTCACTATAGCTCAAAAAACTCGCCATAGCATGGTCCGTCAACGGACTGGTCCGTTGAAGAACCTCTCTCTCTCTCTCTCTCTCTCTCTATATATATATATATATATATATATATATATATATATATATATAAAATAGTATAAACTGTAATAACATAGGCAAATATAGGTATCACTTAAAAGCATGTTTAAGATGGATTAGCATGAAAAATTAAGGTAACCTCCTCTTCTTTTTAATCATGGTATATACAATAATAGTAACCTATACAAAAGATGAATATAACAACACTGGTGCTCAATTGATACAAATAGATATGATATGTGCCCTATGTGCACACCATTATGCTTGTATTAGATCAAATTTACTAGAAAACTTTCAACTACAACTTGGTGGGTTTAAACACTTGTACACAGCAGATGCAGGTTGCTTGTAAGTGGGTATGCTACTAACATCAACAAATCTGACTTCACCAGGGCCAAAATAAAGATCCCTATGCCTGCAAATTCAAAAAGAACCACGATTTTACATTATCTAGGTTATAGATTATTAATCTTTTAGCATAAAAATAAGATTTATAACATCAAATTCATTATAAAGTAGCTCACCTTCGAAGATCAAGTCCAACTAAACCAGCTTGTAGTATTGTCAAGTTGTCAGAATCTGGTGAAACAATAATCACGGTGTCCTCAGAGTATTGGGTTTCAAGAATTGACATGAGTTGTGTCACACGAACAAAAACATCCGCCACACTTTCATTTGGTGTTCCATCGTCAGTTGGAGGTGGCTTGATGTTTGGAGAGAGATTATCAGAAGCGTGAACCTGTAACATTTCAAGTTTCTGTAACATTTCAAGTTTTGAGATTCTTCTTGCTTATGTATGGAATCAGGAAAGCAAACATTAATTTATCCACACCAAAATGTATATTGACCTACAAAGGGTTATGACGGTAAGGACTGAAAAAAGCAGCATACATTTAGGTATGCAAGCAATCATGAAAGCAACAGTTCATTTTGAAAATATGCCAAGATGCATATAGATGAATTTATAGACTTTCAGCAGCTTCTCAGCCACATGAACACACCTAACTTCATGAACTTTAAATCACGCCTGTATTTTTAGATGAATTATTATAAATAAAATTTTGAAATCTTACTTCAGAAATGGATTCTAAATTCTTGCCCTCGTACGCTCCCAACCCACGAGCATCCAGAAAGCTGTACTCTGGAACTATATTACTATGTGAGAAAAAATGCGAGCTGAAGTAAGTAATTTAGTAAAAGATCATATTTTTGCCTAAAAAAATAAAGAAAAAGAAACAAATCATATGCTCAGAATGATATTTAATTGAACAAACAATACTCGGTTTCGTTTCACAAAAGAGTCTTCTTTGTCAAATAAATAAATCCCCAAAAAAGTTCTATTTCTTTTGATGACGATTGTATAAAATGACACAATATCCTAAATTTTATCACCAAAATTGCATTATCATGCCATCACTACTTAAACTAAACACAGTCATCTAGTGGTAAACAAAGACCAAAACGTATCATTAAATTTAGCAAAAAAAAAAAACAACGTATCATTAAAATTTGTAAAGTTTGCAAATGGGACTCTTTTTGTAGACGGGAGTACAACAAAATCAATAGACAATAAACACAAAACCAAATAAAAACATAACAGCATCAATAACCTCAGCAGCCTGATAAGCTCTGGATGAAAATCGGCATTTTATTGATTAAGCATAAATAAATTAATTAAAGGAGTAAAAGCATGCATCAGGGATTGATGTTGGAGTATTAGATATATATACATATACCATCTATTAACCATGTTAACAGCAGCAATAACCTCAGCAGCCTGATAAGCCCTTTGAGTAATAGAAGGCCAAATCCAACAATTCCTATCACAAGCCCCCATTTCCATCAATGCTAAAGCAGCCTTCACAGTTTGTTTTTTCCCCTTCTCGGATAACCCGCTATCCATTGAAGTTTTTGCAACAGGGTTTGTGTTAATTACCCCCAAGCTCTCAAATTCAGACTCCCCAGCCCTAACCAAAAAGTACCTAAATCCTCCAAACCCAAACCACAATAATCAAATCCTTCTGTAATTATATGAATAAAAAATAGACACTTGAATAATATCGATCAAGAATAATGAATTTGAATTTGAATTTTTTGAAATTGAAATTACCTATTGGTGAGGCGAGGAGGGGGCATTTGGAAGAGGCCGCGAGCTTCAGAGAATTGAATGGATATGGGATTTGGAATTGGAGATTGATGGAGCAGAGGAGGAGGGGATGTGAAGAATGGGGTGATGATAGAGATGGCGAGAGAAGTAGTGAGTATGTGACGGCGGTCAATGTAGTAGCTCTCTACATTTTTGTGCTTCTTTGAACAACCAGGAGAAGGGGGAGGGATTGTGTTGGAGGCAAAGCTACTCATTAACATTATTATTATTTATTCAGTGCCTAGCTTCAAGTTCAACTACCTGAATTTTAGAGGACATGGAGATAACTGATTAGTGGTTCTGCACCGAACTACTGAAGAAAGATACCGAAAAAAATAAAATAAGGAAATTGATATTTACATTGGTTAAAATTACATTTTCACAGGAGTCTTTCACATAGAGGGAAGAATCATTCATTATTCAAAATATCGATTCTCTAAAAATAATTCTAACTACTAACTACGTAGAAGGTACTAACGTTACGAACACAAACTATACACAAAAAGTTATACAAAAATGTGCATCAACAATAGAAAATAATAATAATTTTAACTACGTACAGAATACACGAAAGAATAATGATACGAACATAAGCTATACACAAAAATTTGTGAATCAACTGTTGTAAAAAAAAGTGTGGGACCTACTATTTAATACATAGATTCTATTCTTTATGCATAATTTTTGTGTACAGTTTGTGTATATATTATTATTTTATATTTTAATATTAATTCTATAATTTAAAAAAATCTACTGTTGTATTTTGAAATATAATTATTTAATTATTTATTGGGATTGACTCGTACTTTTATGGGTTCGACGAATGACAACTACGATAGGGTAGTTGAGGTGTGTAATTGGGCTTGAGAATTTATTAGTACTTCGGTCTTGGATTTTACTAATGTAGTGGGCCTCATGTATTTGGGCTCATATTATAGCAGCTATGGTTTTCTAATTACTATAAAAAATATTATTTGGTGTGTGGATCATTGTAGAGGGTGTGAGGTATCTAATGAATACATCAGACAAGCAGGACTAGTCAAATTGGTGAACCTATGTATATTATGTGTTCTTACTTTTCTGTCTTTCATATAATATTTGTGTGATTGCAATATTATTCGTTCTTAAATTCTAACATTTGGTATTAGAGTTGCGTTTGAGGGTTCTGGGATTGCCAAATTTAAGTTGTCGAATATAGGGTCATCACGGATTGAAATTGATAAATTCAACGGAAAGAGTTTTGAACTCTGGAAACTGAAGATGGAGGATATGCTTGTGACAACTCGGATTTTTAAAAATTATTAAATAAAAATTTAATTAATAAAATTCTTATTATGAGATGTATATATATTGGATTATGTGATTTGAGGTGAAGAAATTAAATATATTTAAGATTTAATAGTTAATTAAACTGTTAAAGAAAGTTAAGAAAATTAGTTAATTTAATTGAGTTGAAAATTATATTATGAGACAATATAATTTGATTATTATTGTGACAATGGAAGTTATGATGAATTAAGTTTCATAAATAATGTAAGTGATTCACTTAATTAAAATAGTGAATTAATGTGAATATATTTGTTTTAATAAAATAAGAGATTAATATATATTATATATAAATGTAATATGCTAACGTAATATGATTGTGAATTTCATGAGTAGTTAAAATATTTATCGAAGTAAATAAATATTTTAATTGGGATATTTATGGAATAAAATAAATATTCAATGGAAATTATTATGGATTAATTTGTTTAAGTATGATAATATTAAATAAATTGATGATAAATAATTTTATAATTTTTGCGTATTTTAGTACGCTAGTGTGATGGTAATATTCTAATTTAATTAAATAATTAAATTAATGGGTTAATGGTTTATTGTATAAAGTGGAAATTTGTATTAATTAAATAATTCAATTAAATAAAGGTGTGACAAATGGGCCTTATAATAAGAGAATTTTAAAATAAATAGAAAGGAGTTTTATTTGAGTAAGCCAAACAAGGCCTTGTGACTGTTGGTTTTATAACTGCTAAGTTTATTACGTGGGTGTAACTCCTAATTGCAATAAGGGTTGGTTTTTATGTTATTTGTAAAGGCAGAGAGAAGGAGAGAAATAGAGAGAGTTAAGAGAAAATTGAGAAATAGAAGAAATTATTTGAGGAATTGAGAAGGTTTTGAGAATCAAGGAGGAAGAAGATTAATCAAGAGAAATCAGATAATCTTCATCATCTAATCAAGATATCAATCTAGTTCTAAAGCTTTAAAATATAGTTTTCAAGTTCTTCACATAAAAAGCTATTTTGGGTTGGATGATTTGAAAAGATGTTGTATATATGTGTTTATGGGTTTGTGTAATCCATATTATATCATCTAAAAGTGGTTTTGGAGTAATTAAATTCATGAGAAAGTGTTGAAAGATGAAGACTAGATTTTTGTTGTAAATATATGTGTTTTTGGCTATTTTGAGGTAAAAAATTGGTTAGGAATTCGAGTTATAATCTATAAATTGATAATGGAAGTTGTTAATATGTTGAAAAACGAAAACAACAGAGGATTAATGGACTAATTTGGTATAATAACGAATTCATGGTGTTCGATCTCGCTAAACATGTTAAAATATGAAAAATTTAGTATGAACTTTGGAATTGGGTCAATTGAATGGTTGTTGGTAATTTTGGGTCATGTTGATTTTCTGATATGTTGTAGTTTTAAGAGTCAGGAGTCCATAGAGTCGAAAACAGACTGATTTGGACATGTATACCTCGAGTTATGAAGATCGGAAGGAGAAAGGGTCGAAAAATCGCGAAGAACAAAAACTGCAGAATTCCTCACTGATGTATGGCGCTGTAGCGCCGACCCACAGGCTATTTTGGGAGCCGCAGCGCCGGTCTTGGTCAATTGGGATCCGGACCTAGCGCCGCATTGCTTTTAATACAAAGGGAACCGGTCCCGCAGCGCCAATAGGTAGACAGGGGCAGATAAGAGTTTCTAATTGCATGTTTTAAGGAAAACTTATATATGAATGATTCTAATTAATATTATACACTTAATAAGGTATAATGAGGGACTTAAAATACTTAACTTGATGTTAAGTATCAATTGAAAGATGTAATTTAAATATTTATTTGGAAGTTAATTAGATTAATTTAATTAATCCAATTAATGTAAAGGCAAGACATAGTAACTTAATTAATATTAAGTGACTATTTAAGTGAGGTGTTTTGAAGGCATAAAATGAAAATTATAAAAGTAATACATTTAATATAATGTAACGACAAGCTATAAAGACTTAACTAAATGTTAAGTAGTGATTAAAAGAAAGACAAGAGGTGGAAGTTAACTTAATTAATGTTAACTAGTATTGTACATCTAATGTGATGTAAAGACAAGATTTAAGATTTAACTAAATGTTAAGTGTCAATTAAAGTGGATCGTAATGAGTAATAAGTCAAAAGTTAACACAATTGAATTGAACATTGTGTATCGATTAATAGGAAGGGTTATGAGATGTAGAGTAAAGTTTACATAACAACTAATAAGCGTTGCTATGTGACTAATAGTTGATGTGTATGATAATATGTTGTGTAGGATTCATGAAGTGTAGATAACTATAAGTTATTCTCGGTAATTGGTAACCTACGATCAAGGCAAGTCTTTCAGTTCCTATTTGCTTTATGAATTTGGTAACTGATTGTTGTAATTCAGACTGTTAAATGTATGTGAAATTATGAATGATGCTTTATACTGTGAAAGTTAATTTGTGATTAAATTGATTGGGTTATGGAACTCAATCTTTAATTGAGATGTGAAGTACAACATGTATGATATGTTTAGTTAAACGATTATGATGCATGATCTAAGAATGATATTATGTGCTATGTGATGCATGAAAACTGTTAGATTTGCTGAGCTGTCGAGCTCATTCTTGCAAAATAACCATTTTTGCAATTCAAGAATTCAAGGTAATGATACATGCTAATTGAATGATAGAGATCAATAGCAATTCAAGAAGATTATTTATTCTAGATGAGTAATCTATTTGATGCTTTGGATGTATTATAATTTTTGAGTTGTAAAGTTGAGTTGTCTGATGTATAATGGATGTTGAATTGTGATGTAAGATTTTGTTTATACATCTGATGAAGCGAATTATAAAATATATTTGATTCAAAGATATGTGAATTATAAAGGTTGTGATTGGGGGAAGTAAAGAAAGAAAATAGAGAAGTTTTAATTATTCCGCATTTTAAATGATTGTGTCATCGAGTAAGGATGTATTAATAGAAAATTAATGTATTGTTAACGATCGAAGTCGAGAGTTGTATTTTATGAATTTTGGGGTCGTTACACTGCTCGTGGATAGGGATTTCTGGACAGTAATTGAAGATCCAAAGCCGATTGTTACTGCTCAAAAGAAGGGGAAGTCTTCGACTAAAACAGAGTTGAAGGAGAAACTTGTTGAATGGGAGAAGTTGGATCGGAAGGCTCGTGACCTAATTCGACTATGTCTTGCGGATAACGTCCTGGTTAATGTTTCTGGGGAGAAGACTGCGAAGGATTTCTAGACGAAATTGAAAACCCTATATCAAAGTAAGTCCTTAGTTAATAAACTGTTTCTTAGGAAGATATTGTATAAACTTCGGATGGATGATGGAAGTTCATTTTCTGCACACCTACATGAATTTAATACCCTGATTAGTCAGTTATCATCAATAAGTTGTGATATCAATGATGATGATAAAGCTATTACCTTACTTTGTTTACTGTCTGATTCGTGGGATAATCTGATTATTGCGATTAGTAGTGGTACTACAAAATTTTTGTTTGAGGGGGTTGTTTAAGTTTTATTGTCAGAAGATATGCGACAACAGAGTATGGAGAGTTCAACCAAGGAGGCTCTGCTAGTTCGAGGGAGAAATCAGGATAGAAATTCAAAGAGGTCTGGACACGAGTCACAATCACGAAGAAGATCTAAGAGTATTGACAAGTCAAAAATTAAATGTTATAAGTGTAACGAATTTGGGCGTATGAAAAAGGACTGCAAGAACAAGGGTGGTAAATCTGCGAATGAGAAGAATGATTCGGGGAATAAGGATGAAGCCACTGGAGACTTGTACATAGCAACTGCTTGTGTAGCCCAAACAGATGATGATGTTTGGTTCATTGATACAGGAGCTTCATATCATATGACACCTCACATGGATTGGTTTTGTCAGTATGAAGCATTCGACGTAGGTAATGTTATGATGGGTAACAACGCATTAGTGAAAATTATTGGTCGTGGAAAGATGAAGCTCAAGATGCATGATGGTACTATTAAAACACTTTCGAGAGTCATGCATATTCCTACCCTTAGCATGAACTTGATATCGGTCAGCACGATGACAGATGGAGGTTTCAATTTTAGTTGTGACAAAGACTCATGTAAGATGACTCGTGTGTCAATTATAATAGCAAGTGGTAGAAGGCGTGATAACTTATACAAGCTGCTAGGACGTATTATAAATGAGCAATTTGGTGGCTCTTTTGTTTCTTAGAAAAAAGAAAGTGCGAAAAATAGTTCGTCTATGTTGTGGCATCAATGGTTGAGGCATATCAGTGAGAAGGGGTTGTCGACTATAGCATTAAAGAAACTGGTGGAAGGGGTTCCAGATTGCTCCATGGGATTCGAATTCTATGAGCATTGTTTGTACAAAAAATAGAATAGAGTCAAGTTTAAGTATATTACCACTAGAGTGACTGGAGTATTGGATTTGATACACAGTGATTTGTTTGGGAAAACTCTAGAAGCATCTCTTGGAAAATTAAGGTACTATCTGTCTTTTGTAGATGATTTTTCAAGATATGCTTGGGCTTATTTTATTAGAAGAAAGTTTGAAGCACTTGACAAATTTCAAGAGTTTGCACTAGTTGAAAATCAATTCAACAGGAAGATAAAGGTTCTTCGAACCGATAACAGTAGAGATTATTTTCCAGTTGATTAGTTTTGTGTTGAGTAGGGCATTGCAAAGAAGAATACAATTCGAATGAAACCTCAACAGAATGATGTGTCTGAGAGATTAAATCGGACACTCATGGAGAAGGCGAGGTGTATGCGGAGTTGGGCATGCTTAGAGCCTGAATTCTGGGTAGAGGTAGTTGCTACAGTATGTTACTGGAAGAACTGGACACCTACATATACATTGAAGGATCAAACTCCTTTTGGGGTACTCTTTGGGAGGAAACCTAGTATGTCTCATGTTCGAGTGGTTGGTTGTGATGCTTATATGCATGTGCCGAAGGAAAAAAGGAACAAACTTGAATTCAAGTCTAAGAAGTGCAAGTTTATTGGCTACAATGAAGGTGTTAAGGGATACAAGTTGTGTAATCCAGAGACTAGAAATGTTTTGTACATCAAGGATGTGGTGTTTAGAGAAACATCGAATGAGCTAGTTATGGATAAGTCTTCCGAAGAACTTTATCGTGTGCAAATTGATGTGAGCATGGGAAAGCAGGTGGGTACTGGGAATTCATAATTGGTTACAAATTTCACAAATGATGAACTAGTTGAGTCCGAACATGCTGTTTTGCAAAATGAGAAAGATGGGGATGATTCAGATGTTGAGGAAGATGTTGAGGTGGAGGTCGAGGAAGAAGTCAAGCCTACATTGAGGAGGTCCACACTAGTTCAAAGGCGACCAAACAGGTATTCACTTAGTACGTATCATGTCTTACATATCACTAGTGATGAACCATGCACAGTTAAGGAGGCGAAGGCCTCGGGGGAGTCAAATCAGTGGGAGTTTGCTATGAATAAGGAGATGCAGTCATATGTTATTGATTGGAAAAGCAGGAAAATGCTCAAGTCTGTGAAAGGTTTGTTGGCACAACAGTTTGATATGAAGGACCTTGGGCCAACAAATTTCATCTTGGGTATGCATATACACAGGGATCGTAAGAATCGGGAATTAGTGTTAGGACAAAAGATGTGACGCCCCCAAATCCAGGTATATTCCAACCCTAGATATTGTGCTACACCGTGCTATAAAATTCATAACAGTTCGTCTAAACAAACTTAAAGACATGCAGATCACTATTAATTATAACAACATATTGTTAGGTTTGTAACAATCGAAGTAGCGGAAGCATGGTAAAAACGAATTTTAAAATTTTACAAACCTTATACCCGAATCATCCTTTATGCACAATTATTGATTACATGAAAGAGAAGAAATTATAGAATCATACTGTTGTAGAACTAAGCTTCCACAGGTACGAGTTCAACTCCAAATCATTCGTGATCTCATTGAGTTCTCCGGGATTGATTCCTTCCTTTGATCAACGTTAGCCACCCAAACGTTTGGCCACTAGAGGTGATCCACCAAGGAAGAAGAGATATTCAAGAAGGTGGGTGTTTGACTAAACCCTAATTCTATCTCTATAGAATTTGTATACTCTCCCAACTATTGGAATAGTGTAATGTCTAACCTTGTTCCATAATAAGACTTTCTTATTTATAAATGTAGGCAACCCTCCTAAACCATTTAGGTATAGGGTTTCATATTAATTAATTAAACATTTTAATTAATTAGGCTTTCCAATCCTATTGGGAATAATTAAACTCTTTTAATTAATTAGCGTCCTAATCTTATTAGGAATATATGGGAGATAGAGTATCTTATTAATTAATTTCAAACTCCTTTAGGAATTAAATAATAATAATAATAATAAGAAGAAGACTCCTCTTATTAATTTATATTTAATATTTCTAAAATATTAAATAATAAATATTATGCTATTTAATTTATTCTATCACCATAGATTAAATTAAACATACTTAACTTATTATTACGATTTTTCCATCAGCTTCTTTAATAAATATTCTTTCTTTTATGGTGTGACCCTTTAGGTTCTCCATATTAAACCGGTTGTGAATAAATTAATTAGAACAATTCTAATCTTATTTAAATAAATAAATTAAACTAATATTTAATTTAAATAAATAACATTTATTCTACAATAAGGGTATACCCCCTTAGCGATCAACGACTTTCCAGATAATATAGATTTTAACATTAATCATAAAAGAACTTGTGAGTAAATTCCACCATACAATGTCCCAATTAAATATAAGACATGGATTTACTATCAAGTCTTATTTTATTTAATTATATGTATTTCGATTCTAAAATGCACAACTCCAAATAATGAAATTAGAAACTCCTTTCTAATTTCATTCTGCCTTGGCCACGGACTATTGGGTTGTCATTTATCGAATCACATAGGACATTCTTTTTTTTTTACTAGAAGTGGCAGATTCTTTATTGATCATTCATTATCTCCATGTATAAATTATTATACCCAAGCATTTCCTTTGATATACCCTGGAAAGAGCATTGAACTTCCATCAAAAGAGTTTTCAGGTATCTTTGTGGTACTTCTGATTTTGCATTGCATTTTGGAGGTAAAGAAAATGGGAGGAACTTTGAGGTGATAGGATCTGTGGATGCTGATTGGGGGTGGAGATGTTGATAGCAGGAAATCAACAAGTGGTTATGTATTCAAATTATTTGATGGTTCTATGAGTTGGATGAGAAAGAAGTGAAGTGTTGTTACTTTATCATCTGCTGATGCAGAATACATGACACTTACTCATGCAAGTAAGGAAAATGATGAGTGGATTATATACCCATGAATTGAGTACTCAACAACTTAATATATTGTTAGTTTTAAGGCTATTTAGGTCATTTTTACTTGTTTTATTGTTATTTTGTAGGGTAAGGCAACAGAAGGGCAAAATAGGGATTTGTTTGCTTAAAAGGCGAATTTGTAATTCTTGGGAGCTGTGTCTAGCGTCGAGGTGCTGGTCTCTAGTACAAACCCAGCTTCGGGGCACCGGGCATCAGGGAAATTGGACGAATTTGTTGCAAGGCTAGAAAAAAGGAGCAAAATCAGATTCTAATAAGGATTCGTTTGAAAGCTGACATGGAAAAGACCTAAAGCTATAAAAGGAGGAGGGCTGGCTATGAGAATCACACACGGAGATTGATGCATATATTAAAGAAAAAGACTGGAGCGTGAAGTTGGAGATTGCAGAGAAGCTTTGCGAGGAATTCAGATGAGAGAATTGAAGACTGAAGACACTTACTGAGTTTTTTCTAGTCTTCTATCTCAGATTTGTAATTTAATTGCAATGACTTATTTGGGATTTTTGGTTTTAATTTTCAGTATGAACTAATTTACAATTAAGACTACAATTGAACCTTTTATGTTTATGGATTAATTATTTATTTGAATCCAATTATTATTCCATATTGAGTTGTCTATCATATTTTGTGTTTATTGAGTAATTGTATGGCCAACGATTAACGTGATACACTAGATGAATTTGGGAGATGAAATCTAGGGTTAGATCTGAATATGATAACATATATTCTTAATTTTTTGTATGAGATGAATAATTAGGGTTGTGAATTGAATAGGGATATCTCTTTTCATTACATGTAACTATTAGGAGTTGATACTTAATGAGTTTGATTCTTTTGTTTTGCATAGGAATATAACAAGATTAATTGAATTAAATATTTTTATTTGTACCTTGGAAAAAGACTTATAAACAATTATGAATTCATATTAACAACTCAAACAAATTTAATAATTGAATGAAATGAATAATTGATTTATATTGCATAATTGGGGATATTGTAGTCTTAAGCTTTTACATTTGAAATCAATCTTCGTACTAAATTCACTCTTGGTTTAATTTAGTTCTTTTTTAATTAATAATCTCAAATTTCGGTAGTTTAAATAAAACTAGATTGATATAAAATTAGTAGTTGAGATTTATTGGATAGAGATTCTTGTTGGGTTCGACACCCTCTCTTATCACTTTATTACTTGTTGATCGTGTATACTTACACGTATTTATTGATTGCTAAATCTACTAACAGAAGCAATATGGATTAGTAGGTTGTGCTGAGCTTGGTTTGAAATAGAAGACAATGAAGTTGAAGTGTGACAGTCAGAGTATTATTCATTTAGCAAAGAATCCTGCATTCCACTCACGGTCAAAGCATATTAATATTCAGTATCACTTCATTAGAGAGAAGGTTGATGAGAAACTGATTCTCTTAGAGAAGGTTGACATAATGGTGAACGACGCAAACTTCTTAACTAAAGTAGTTAGTTTGGCGAAGTTTGAGCAGTGTACATCTGAGGTGAGAATAAAAAAGTATTCATCAAGTGGGAGAATGTTGGGATTGACTCATACTTTTGCGGGTTCGACGAATGACCACTACGACAACTTGAGTTTTACTAACGTATTGAGCCTCATGTGTTTGGGCTCATGTTATTGCATATAGGGTTTTCTAGTTACTATAAAAAATATTTTTTAGTGTGTGGATCATTGTAGAGGGTGTAGAACATCTAATGAATAAATTGGATAAGTAGGACTAGCCAAATTGGTGAACTTGGGTATATCACGTGTTCTTACTTTTTCATCTTTCATATAATATCTATGTGATTGCAATATTATTCATTCTTAAATTCTAACATTGTTCAATGTATAATGAAATGTGACTAATATATATATATATATATATATATATATATATATATATATATATATAAAAGAAGGTAATTATCACTTTTAAAGCAACTTAAACATAATTTATACCACCGAGCCTTTGGCAGGATGGTAGCACCACGCCTTTGCAAAGCAAATGATGTGGAATTGAAACTTGACATTGACAAAGATGGGTGTGTGAGTTTAATTTTTGTTTAAATCAGCAAAAAAACATAATTTATTTTTTTGAAACCCCACTTTTGGAGGAGTATTTATATATTAGAACATCAATAATATAATAAATAAATAAATAAAAATTGTCATATAATGATCATTACAAAAAAAATGAAAAATAAAATAAAATTGCAAGTAGAAATAAAATTGTTGAAGAATATTGCAGGAAGCCCATCTTACAAAAGAACTTACCATAAGCTTATATAGTTAGATGTTTATGACACAGTTGAATTCAAAAGGCCATTCATTCATCCAAGTTACGCTGAAATGCTATTAAAGGAAAATCAACTAGTCAATTAAGGAAACCTAAAAATAAGAATAAACTTGTTCAACTGAATAAGGAGAGGGACCAAAGAACACAAAGTAATATTGTGCAAATTTGTTAAGAAAAATTGTGAAGGATAAGAACAGGGAGGACCTGAGAGACGAACAGAGGCATGTGTATTCAGTTTTTGGTAGTAGTTAGCATGACGTGTTTGGCCTCTAGAGGTGATCTACCAAGGAAGTATGTATTCAAGAAAATGGGTGTTGACAAAACCCTAGTTCTTATCTCTATAGAATTATACGTATTCTCTCAACTCTTGAAATTAAGTGTGTAACTCTAACCCATAATAAGACTCATCTTATTTATAGATGTAAGCAACCCTCCTAAACTATTTAGAAGTGGGGTTTTAATTTAATTAATTAAACTATTTTAATTAATTATATTCCTAATCCAATTAGAAATTAATGAGAGTACTTTTATTAATTAATTTCCAAACCCTTTGTAGACACTCAAAATTTTGCATTCCTGTTACTAACCTTGTAGGAGGGCAAAACTGTGACGAACGAGAATTTTGTAAAGTGATTGGAATATTTATTAAAATAAATAAATATTTTTGATGATTTAATTATTGAGTTAAATAGTTAATTCATGGGAGTATGATAAATTAATTTAATTATATGTGTTACATTAATTAAATTAATGTGTAGTAATTTTATAGTTCAAAATATATATTTAATTGAGTTTATTTGATTAAATAAATTAATTAAATAAGCATAATGTTATTCTAATTAATTAATTAATTAGAGAATTAATAAATTGACATAATTAATAAAGAAGAATATTAATTATGTGACAATATGATTTAATGTAAGTTTGTCATATTTTATTTAATTGATTTAAATAAAATTAATTGAGTAATTAATAGTGTAACAATTAACTATATAGTAAACAAGTTAATTAAAATAAATGGAGAAGGAGTTAGTGTGCTAGCCAAACAAGGCCCTTGTAGACGTTTATCAGTTAACAAACAACGGCTAATTATATATATGCGTATACTACGTTTATGTTTTATATCATTATCAGAAGAAAGTTTATAGAAGTTTCAGAGAGAAAAATGAGAAGAAATTGAGAGAAAATGAGAAGAAATTGAGAGAGATTGAGAAGAAGAAAGATTTGAGAAATCCTAATATTATCTTTGATTCACCTTCACAATCTACTAAAGGGCAATCCTTCTCTTAAGTTTGCAAAATTAAGATTTCTCAAAGTTTTCAATTGCGTACTTTGAAGTTTCTGTAAAAACTAGTTTTTGTAATTAAGGCATGATATGGCTATATATATGTGTGTGGGTGATTATATCATGTTTTATGTTTGGTATTCATGATTTAAAATGATTGAATTCATGCACATAGACCTTAATTGGGTTTTCAAAAAGTTACAGAGTTTCATTTAACGTATTTTCAAAATTCTCTGTTAAGAACTATTTTGGTAATTAAATCAGGATATTATCATATATGTTAATATCATGTGTTGTATCATGTATACATGAATTATAGTGATCACACCATGGAATTTTGATGATAATTGGGTTTTAAGAATTATAGAGTATGAATGTCGTATGAATAACCCAATGGGTAAATGAAAATGCTTTAATCATATGTTTAAATAAAAATTGACACTTGATTATGATTATATATGTTAAAACGAAAGAAACAGAATTGGAATGAACGGATTCGGAGTAATAACGAATTCGTAATGATAGATTTCATATTTTTCATCAAACTTTACAATATTATGAAGAACAGTGAAATTAAATGTCTTAATTTGTGTAATTACATGATTTAAAATGTTAGAAACATGCTAGAATTGATTTATAATGTTCCTGTGAAGTTTATACTTCATGGGTAACATTACAAATCAGTGTATTAGTGTAAATTAGAGTTAATTGAGCGAGTCTTTGTGTTCTTCGCGAACTGCAAATTTTGGCACTGCGACATAGCGCGCCTGCGCCATTCCAAAGAGTAATTGGAGCGTGCTCGCGCCGTTACAAAGAGCAATTGTAGCGCGGCCGCTCCTGTCATTGAAATTTCTAAATTTTTCTAAGTGTCAAATGTTTAACAATATGTTTTAAACCTATTGAACATGAAGACACGTTATATATATGATGAGATGTTAATACAAGTTTAATAACTTATGTTATGTGATTAATTAATAAGTTAATTATACGACTTAAACTATTATTTGAAAAGACTAATAATAAGTTCGAAGAACACTGTTGTGATTCGATAAATTTATCGAACTTGTGATTAATGGATATTATGAATGTGTTGACATGTAGGATTAATTAAAGAACGTGAGTTATAATTGTAGCTTGCGCAAGAAGCAAGTTTCCTAACTATACTCTTTAAATTGAGCAAGTGTTCTATGCTTAATTACTATTGTTGAGCAAGTTTCCTAAACTCAAATCTTTACATTGAGCAAGTTATAGACTTAAATTCTATATCAAGAAAAGTTCTTATTCTTGATTACTCAAGTTCAGAATTTTATATGAGATGTTATGATTCTTTTAAAAGTATCATTTCAGTAGACAACACTTATTCGATTGTATACCCTTGAGAAGTTATTATTCAAATTGAATATCATATATTGATGAATCCTTTAAGACTAGCGAACCCTTATTGATTCGACTAGTCTATAGTTGATGAGCGTTCTAAATTCCAGAACTACTATTGAGTTATCCAAACCAAACTTTATTTGGTGCGGACTCTGATGTCAAACTGAGATGAACAACCCTATTAAAGGGGAATTGATGATGCTTTAAGTGTTGAAGTATTGTGCACAGTATCGTTACGAAGGGCTGATCCCCCTAAGTATGAGAAGTAAAGTCCATAGTCTTATTACTGTTAAACGTTTAAAGGTTAATATACTTGACAACCTAGGACATAGTTCAAGGTCTTAAGACCCTCAGATGTAATTTAATTCACGATTAATTATTCTTGATTCAAAAGTTAAGCTCTCTGTTATTCAGATTTTTTTTGATTCACTCGCATGTTATTACTATCATATTTTTATACTTGCGGGCATTCGTGCTCACTCTAACATTGCAGCTAAGAATGAACAATCTGGTGAGCCTTCCAGTAGCAAGGGCAAAGGAAAAGTTAACAAGTGTTGAAGACTTGTTATGATATTGAAAATGATTATGTTCAAGACTTATGTGTAATAGTTAAGACTTATTTGTTTACGTTTTCACAACAGAGATTTAAGGTTAAGTATAACTTGGGATTGATTATGTATTTACTATTTCAGATGTTATAACCCTATTATAGGGAGATGATGATTATTTATCTATTTAAATGAATTTCATTATTTATGGGTAGATAGTCATATGATATTTGAACAGTGAACACCAAATTCTGTGAAAATTGAGATACCGGATTTGGGGGTGTCACAAAAACTGTCTTTTATATCCCAATGACAACCCCGGAGGACTACGATCATAATCAAACCCCCGGAGAACATCAAATCATCCTTAGAGATAACCCTGTGGACAGATAGAATCAAAAACCGTCAAACCCCAGAGATAACCCTGAGGAAGGACAGTTGCAGCCGTATCAAGCCCGGAGATAACCCCGGAAGAGAAAAAGGGCATTTGTGCCAACTCAGCATCAATACTGATCAAACCACTGTGGATAAGGTCGTACACAGCCATCACAGCAATCCCGAGTGCAAACTGCGCCAGACAGCTCAACGGACTAACTGCGGAGAGTTGAAGATCTGGTCATGGATCCATTTTCCAGGATTCAAAGAAGGTCAAACCCTATGTCATTGCTTAGCTCTCAGAAAGAGCTTTTCAGAATGGTGTGGCACACTTCCATAGGATTCCTGGATTATAGTATATGAAGGTTTCAAGCAAACTGCACTTCGATCGATGAAACGCACTTCAAGGCAGCAGGGTCCACCAGGCCCAGCCGCAGGTACACTTGCGGCTGGCCGGACCTATATATATCAGCCCCCCTTTAGCTTTTAAGAGAAGAGAAAAAGAAAGAGAAGAGAGAGAGAGAGAGAGAGGGTCTAGGAGAGAGAAAATCCGGCTGTTTGAGAGAGAAATAGCTTAAATCTTACTCCAATCTTTATAAATCTTCTTTGTAAACATTTCTATACATATATACTACAACATATCAAATTTTAAATGGTGGAAATCGAGTTTAAAGGCACCTAAAGCCGTTCGTGAATAGTTCTCGTGCTAGACTGTAATATTTCTCCATATTTACTTTCATTATTTTCTTTACTATATATAAGTGCTATATATATATATATAGTTAGTAGTTAATATTGGTTAGATCTAACTTTTTAACCGTTCATTTCATGTAAATAGTCAATATTTGTGTTTTGTTGACTAGATTTATAATAGATCTAGCCAGAAGCTAGATCTAGCTTTTAATTGGTTCAAAAGTTGTAAAACTTGAGCTTAGAAGCTAGAATGGCTAAGATCTGTATAGATCTAGTTTTCTTTCTAGTTTTTTTTTAATAAATATTTAGCATCCACGTGACCCTAGATCGGTATCTAGAGGAAACTGAAAGCTTTGGGCTATTCGCATACAAGGATTTAACTGATAAATCCTTCGGTCAGCGATATCTAGAATATATATGTATTTTATTGCAATATATTCATTGTGCAGGCTGTTTATGTGATATCATATGAGCCTAGGAGCCACAGGATCTATGATTCAATCAATGGATCTAATTTTGGTTCCCATGATGGACTTTTTAAGTTGTACATCTAGCTTGCCAACCCCTGTATTTGTAAATTCAGGGCCTTAAAGCGGGTATCCGGATTTAAGGCCCAAAATAGTGTAAACTGTGGCTTGTGGTGCTCGGGCATACTTCGATGGCTTTCATGCCCATAAGAAGCCTGACACTTATATATAATATTTATATATTGTTAAAGATGTTTTACATCTTAATAAAATCAAATCAAGCCGAATATGAAATAAAATGGAAGTATCAAAGGGCTTCAATCCTATGCGAGAAAAAGGGTTTGACAAAATCTTTTCAAAACATCACTTTTATATGCTTGTCTAAAATGAACTTTTCAATAAATCAAACCCTTCGTATATAGGTCCAACGAAGCACAACACTACTTTCAAAATAAAGCACTTTGAGCACGTTTACCTATATCACACACACTTCACATGCATAGGGAATGAAAAGATGCGGTAACCGTGTTTCACGGAAGTCAGGGGGTGCCTAACACCTTCCCCTCGCTTAAGCAAGCCCCCGAACTCTATGAATCTCGGTTTCTAGACCAATTGAATGGAGTCACATATTGGGCCATATTGCAAAAATCTTTCAAAATCTAGTTTAGTTGGTACAACCATTTAAACTTATATCAACTGGCGGCTCTGTCTAATTCGGCCCAATAATTAAAAAAAAACTTTTCCAATCGTCGACATTTATGTCGGACCTTTTCCAAAATCTCACCATTTAAGGAAGATAAATAAAATCTAGCAACATATAAAGGGTAGAGAACAACTCAAGAAAATTTTCTCGGCGTCGACAAGTGGCGACTCTGTTAGGTTTGTAGGATCAAAGTAGCGGAAGCGTGTTGAAAAATAGATTTTAAAATTTTACAAACCTTATACCCGGATCATCCTTTATGTACAGTTATTAATTTAAACGAAAGAGAAAGAGTTATCGAATCATACCCTTGTAGAACTAAGCTTCCACGGGTACAAGTTCAACTCCAAATCCTTCGTGATCTCCTTGAGTTCTCCGGGTTTGATTCCTTTCTTTGATCAACGTTAGCCACCCAAGTGTTTGGCCTCTAGAGGTGATCCATCAAGGAAGAAGAGATATTCAAGAAGGTGGGTGTTTGGCTAAACCCTAATTCTATCTCTATAGAATGTGTGTACTCTCTCAACTCTTGGAATAGTGTAATGTCTAACCTTGTTCTATAATAAGACTTTCTTATTTATAGATGTAGGCAACCCTCCTAAACCATTTAGGTATTGGGTTTCATATTAATTAATTAAACCTTTTTATTAATTAGGCTTCCCAATCCTATTGGAAATAATTAAACCCTTTTAATTAATTAGCCTCCTAATCTTATTAGAAATATATATGAGAGAGAGTATCTTTTTAATTAATTCTCAAACTCTTTTAGGAATTAAATAATAATAATAATAATAATAATAATAATAAGACTCATCTTATTAATTTATATTTAATATTTTTAAAATATTAAACTATTTAATTTATTCTATCACCACAGATTAAATTAAACATACTTAACTTATTATTACGATTATGCCATTAGCTTCTTTAATAAATATTCTTCCTTTTATAGTGTGACCCTTTAGGTTCTCCATAGTAAACCGGTTGTGAATAAATCAAGTAGAACAATTCTAATCTTATTTAAATAAATAAATAAAACTAATAATTTATTTAAATAAATAACATTTATTCTATAATAAGGGTAAGCTCTCTTAGCGTTCAACGACTTTCCAGATAATATAGATTTCAACATTAATCATAAAAGAACCTGTGAGTAATTAGTTATCGTACAATTCATTCCTTCCACCATACAATGTCCTAATTAAATATAAGACATGAATTTAGTTTTAAGTCTTATTTTATTTAATTATATGTATTTCGATTCTAAAATGCACAACTCCAAATAATGCAAATTAGAAACTCCTTTCTAATTTCATTCTGTCTTGGCCAATGACTACTGGGTTGTCATTTAATGAATCACATAGGACATTCTCTTTTTTTACTAGAAGTGGTAGATTCTTTATTGATCATTCATTAACTCCATGCATAAATCATTATACCCAATCATACCCTTTCATATACCCTTAGGGTCTTAAGAGACATGTCAAAGTATAACTCATCATACACAAGATACTATGATGATCTCAAGTCTAAGGATTATTTGTACTACTATCACTTAAAGAATTCCTATTGATAGGTAAGTAAAACTCAATTAGGTATTCCTTAGCGAGCCACGTTCAGTGAACTTATTCTCCAATAAGCTCCTATATACTTGCTTTAGTGTCTCCACACAAATGATTATGAGATCAATCATCCTCATCCAATGAGCAACTCAACGTCTGCACCAATCTATCCGGATTCACTAATCCCCTTTTTAGTAATCCAACGATTGTGAACTATTTTAGTTTTAAGCTATCTAAGAATTTAGATCTCATTAGCATGATCATCATCATGATTCCAAAAGCATTGTTTAGAACTATGGGTTTATCACATATTATAAAAACAGCACCATGTAGATAAATTAAATGTTAATAAATAAATAAGATTGTCTCAAAGTATATACTTTATCATCATACATGATTGGCTTGTATGCATACTACTTTCAATGCTGGGGATATTAGAGGGCTTAAGCCGCATTTTAATCTTTTCAATTCCCTTTTTATCTGCATGTGTGTGAATGTTGTCTTTACATTGAATGGATGTGAATGAATGCTTTATTTACAATGCTTTATATTAGTGCTTTGCACAATGTCATCATATTGCATACGGTGAGGCGTGATGAATGTATGTTGTGTGATTCCTTTATCAGGAGACAAACCAGTCGGTGGCTAATTTCTGGATTCAAGAGGAGACTAATCCCGCGAGGCTCAGGAAAGGCGCCACTCAGATCCGCTCCAATTGAAAGATCGGATTAAATTCCCGTATAGTAGATTGCGATGATATGGGAACCTTCATGCCGAAAAGCTCGTGAGAGTAACCTAAGATAGGTCAGCCTCTGATAAACCAAACACAAAGGGAAGTCTCTCCATGCCTTACCTCTTTTAATACATGTCCAATATTAAATCCTGTTGAATATTAAATATTATTAAATATCTAAATTCCTTTTAATCCATTGTCAAATATCAAATCCTATTTTAAATATCGTAGTATCCTATTATCCAAACAACTGACCTCTGTTTTGCAGGAAAACATTAAAAAAAAACCCCTAAAAACTGACACTTTGCATAGCATGCATACTATTAATGTTTGTCAGGACTAAATTACCTACTTTTATTGTAGGCAAGATTGGTCCTATTATCAGATCTAAATCTAAAAAGACACAAAGCCTATCCCTTAACATGGATGAAAGTGCCCAACAGGGGTCATGTTTCGTATCTCGAGAAGAGTTCGAAGGACTTAAAAATCAAATAGCAGAATTAGTTATCTTCTTAAAAGAGCAGAGTATAAGTACTCAGGGTCAACAGATACCCACTCAACCAGAGTCCTCCGCACATGGTGGCATATAAGGTACTGACAAAAAGAGGGAAACACAGATACCCGAATCTCAATCCAATGAAAAAACCAACAAAACCCCTGAAATCACCAATCTCAAGGAGCATTCGAGAAACTGGCGACATTAGAAAGAAAGTCCAACAAATGGAAGAAACCATCCGGTCAATCAAAGGGACTGGAGCATATGGGAGTGTTAACTACTCAGATCTCTATATTTTCTTGGGGGCTTATTATCCGGACAAGTTCTAGGTCCCAGGTTTTGAAAAGTACGACGGATTGGTATATCTTTATACTCATTTGAAAGTGTACATTGGAAAGCTTGGATCTTATGCAGAGGACGAGAAGCTGAGAATGCAGTTGTTTCAAAAAAGCCTGACCAGAGAAGTTAGAGCCTGGTACGCTCGAATGGATAACTCCAAAATCCATAACTGGGAAAAGCTAGCTCATGCCTTCCTGAATCAATACAGCTTCCAGCCACAAATGGCTCCGGACAGATATCAAATTACCAAAGTTAGAAAATAAAACAGTGAATCTTTCCAAAAGTACTCCCAAAGGTGGAGACATCTAGCATCACAAGTCATTCCACCAATGACAGAAACTGAAATGGTAATGACTTTCATTGATATACAAGAAGCTCCATGTTATGAGAGGGTCCTAGCAGGCATAGGAAAACCATTCTTAGAGATGATTAAACATGGAGAAATGGTTGAAATGGGATTGAAGTTTGAAAAGATTAAAGACCTTACTACTTTGGAAGCAGTGGCTGAGCACATTCAGACCAGAAATTATGGAAATAATCATCGGAGAGTTCATAAGAAGAAGGAAGAAGATGTATCCTTGATACTCCAAGGTCAATCTCAGAGAGGCAATCAAAACTTGCCCATTCAAAGGAAAAATAATTATTCCCCGTTCCAAACATCTTTACAATCTCCAAATCCTCCATTTCAAAAAGTAAGAGAGGTTAAACGCGGAAGAACATTTACACCCTTAGGGGACTCACTTGAGAATATACTGAAGCTCCTGATAGCACAGAAGAAAATTGCTCAGCTCCTTCCTCCAGCCAATCTAAGCGGGAAGAATTTTGACCCAAGCAAAAAATGTGCTTACCATTCTAGAGCTCTTGGGAATGATACCCAAGAATGTTGGTCTCTGAAGCACAAGATCCAAGACATGATGGATAATGGTAAAATTATGGTGACAACACCAGAGTAGCCACATGTTCAGGATAATCCTTTGCCCCAACACAATGAGGAGGGAGTCAACATGATCAGTATGGGGAATGGAGAAGGTTCTAAGTACCACAAGTACCTCAAGTATGTAGGAGATTCTTCGCAAAAAGATAATGATAGCTCTGATAAGTGGGGATATTCAGAAGGTCGGTAGCTGATAGAACGAGAAATAAATCCTATCAAGGAACAGATTAATTAATTGGCAGAAGTTATAATATATCAACACCAAGTGACGAGGCATTTGATAACTCAGGTCAGCCAAAGGAGAACAAATCTTCCTCCACCTAAAATTCTCCCAATTGCAAAGAAGGATCATTATCGATTCCATGAACATGAAACCTGGACAGATAAAGTTACAAGGAAAGAAAGATTCCAAGCTCATAGAGAGTTTGCCTTCAAAAGAATGTTCACTATTTAGAATCAGCCTATAGAAGAAATCCTACAGATGTTGATCAATGAGGTAAAAGTCACAGAGCTGTTACCTCTAGTGGACCCTCGATCAAGGAAGTTCAATGTTTCTAAAATATGTCAATATTATTCCAACATTCTTTGTCTTGATACAGAAGAATGTTGGGGACTTTGTCACTTAATTCAGAACCTAATCAAAAGCGGTGAACTGCTAAGAGCAAGTCAGGATAATAACTTACCTGATGAAGAAGCAATATTTCCTCCCATGACATGGAGTTTGAAAGAAGTTTTGGCAGTTATTTCCTGTGAGAAGGACACAACTGCAAGTGCCCCTGATAATTCAAGGAAAAGGGGATAAAAGAGGAAAGAATCCTGTGAAAGTTGTTGCACCAGAACTACTGATGTTGCCATTTAGACCACAATATCCCTTAGTCATCCTGAAAAGAGTCCCATGGAATTATGGGGAGAATGGGGGATCAACATCAGATCACAATGCTGTCATATCAAAGGACAACCCATTATATATACCTCAGCGTATGGTAAAACCAGTCATTAAAATCACGGGGAGAGTGCCCGAGGAGAAAATTGAAGAATTTCTCAGCAAAATGGGGCATAATGAAGCCAAAATGGTGCAAAGATTAAAAGAGGCACTCCGATAGATATCCATCATGGATTTGATATTATCTTAGGAAGATCATCATAAGATCTTAATGCAAGTACTGGAAGAAACACATCTACCAAAGGCGGTAGACAAATAAAAATCCCATCACTTGATAGTTCACATTTTCAACAATAATGTGATATCTTTTACTAATGATGATATACCGACAGAAGGGACTGGAGGGTCTTCTCTGAACATTTGTCCCTATGACACCTTAGAAAGAATGAAAATCAATCCAAATCAAATCCGGAGCAATCACGTCATAGTTAGAGCATTCGATGGGTCTCGACGGGACATTGTAGGAGAAATAGAACTTCCAATGGAGATTAGCCCACATACTTTCTACATATTCTTCCAAGTGCTGAACATCGCCATGGGATATAATTTACTGTTGGGAAGGCCGTGGATCCATATGGCAGGAGTAGTCCCTTCCACCCTTCATCAATAGGTAAAATACATCATTAATGGCAATCTGGTAACTGTTAATGCTGAACTAAAATATCCAGTCCATGTACAAGAGGATATACCTTTAATTAGCTTAAACGAAGGAGTTGAGCTTGCCAGTTTTTAAGCCTTCGAAGTGAGCAACACTCACTATCAACCAATTGGGACCCCAACTTTAAAGCCAAGAATCTCTTCTAAAGTAATGTTTGTCGGTCAAGAAATGATATCCTTGGGGTTCTGGCCGGACAAAGGGCTAGGGGAAAATCAATAAGGGATCAAAAATCCAGTTCAGATACCTAGCCAGACAGGGAAGGCTGGATTAGGCTATTCCTATAGATCAAATCACAGGTACCAGCACAAACAATAACCGATTCATCTACCCATAATTCTGTTACCAGATCTCACTGATGCAGGATTCGGGAAACCTATGAGGAAAATCCCTACTTATTCGGCCAGCATACTGATTCCTAAGGTTAAGTGGGAGCTGTCGTTTACACTCCTAAATTAACCTCACTTTCACTTTACAAATTCAAACAATTAGCACAGTAGTAAGCAAGGATCGATCCCACAGAGAGTGATTTATTTTATATTTATTCAATTGTTTCCAATAAGAAGAGGGTTTTGAATTGATTAAACTAAATTAACAAGAATAAACTAATAAGAATTCACAATGAATAAAAAGTTTCAGTTCTTCAGTTCAGTATCACCTTTTTACAAAAATAGATTAATCAAGTATAATATTATTTACCCTTCAATGAAACTAATAGTCCTAGGTAACAACAAGCTCTGGTACCCAAAACTCCCCTTAGATTGTCACTCAATGAAACAAGCTCTTCACAAGATTCTAACCATTATATAACCTAGAACAAGCTCTCTAGATTTAATATAACAATAGCATTAAGAACTAGGGAATTAGACTATTTCAAGCAACAAACACATAAGCTCGGATTGTTTAACTTGTCTTCTGATAACCATAGCAATACTCAAAAGCTTGTCCACAATCAGTTATTACTAATTACTACTTGTGATTAGGGACAATATTAATTACACGTAATACTATTCCTTGATCTAGCATATGATATCTATTAACCAACTCAATCCTGCATAAATCCAATCAGTTAAGCCAAATAACATTCAGAAATTAAATCAGATTATCAAGAATGAAATTCATGTGAGAAGAAATAAATAATAAATACTCAATTAACTATTAATTATAAATAAGGTTCAACATCCCTCAGAACTGAATAAAGAAAACTAGCCTGACATGCTCGAAGTCTGCACTTTAATGAGGTATGATAGTTGGTAGAAGATTGAATAAATGAATAAAATCCTGACTATCATCCTCTATTTATAATGCTAGACAAAGACCTAAATCCTATGAGAACTAGAAATCCTAATCCTAAAAGGAATTACAAATCACAACTAGTTTTCATAAAGAAATAGAATCCAATTTGGAAAAAAAATCTCATTCTAAAGATATTGTGACACCCCCAAATCCGGGTACTTCGTTTCTACATGATTTGGTGTTCACTTTCTATTTATAACATACCTTTACCCAATATATCTCAAAATGAATTACAACCTTAATTCAAAATAATAAAATCTCACTTAAACAAGGGTTACAACCTTCTCAAAACTCAATCCCAGGGTTACTCTAACCTTGACATAAACAATAAAGTGCGGAATAAAAATATGACTTAAAATTATTACAATCATTTCAAAATAATTAAACAAATCTTCACTTGTTCATCTTTCCCTTGCCTTTACTCGTAGATGGGGCATCAACGTTATCAACTTTAATCTGCAATTGTTATTTAATGCAAGAGTGAGCAAACAACAGCTCACTGGAGTTTAACAATAATAAATACATGAAAGAAGATCTTTACAAAGATCTGAATAACTTAGCTTGCTTCAACAATAAAGAATTGAATAATAATTCTCTATCAATATCAAAATTCGAATATAAAATTTATCTGAGGGTCATAAGACCTTTGAACTCTTCTTGTCCTAGGTTATAAATATTTTTATTTAAACCTTTAACAGTCAATAAGACTATGGACCTCAACTCGTACTTAGGGGGATTAGCCCTTTGTACCATGTATTGTGCACAAACATCTTAACGCTATGCGTACTAACCTCCCCTAATAATTAGAGTTGTTCAACTCAGCAATTTGAATTCAAGTCTGTACCAAAGAAAGTTTGGTTTGGATAAGCTTACATTGGTAATTTAGAATTCACGTTCATCAACTAAGGATTAGTTGAATCGACTTTCAATAATTCATAAATAAAAGAATTATGAATTAACATATGCTTTAGAAGTAAACTTAACGTATTTAAAATAATTAACTGGATCTTACTTGAACAATAAGTCAAGATCTCTTCGGTTAAGTAAATAATTGTCCAGTACAGAAATAAAAAGGACATTCTCAACAATGAAAGTATGAACATCAAAGAACTTGCGTAGAAATAGCGAGTTTAGGGTTTAGAAGACTTGCCTTAAGCGCAAGCTACTTAACAAAAGTCACGTATTTTAATACTTCCTACACATATATATTAAGTCACAAAAACCTAAATTAGTTAACACATAACTAATTCACATAAGTGGTTGACCCTCATGGTTAACTCACTCTAATTAAATAAATAATCAACTATCACATAATTAATTACATTACACGCATACTCACATAATTAAATTAATTATGTATTTTAGCTAAATTATAATTAAACAATTATAATTTAAACACTTAATCTAATTAAAATTACTCAATTATAATTACCTCTTAAATTATCAAAATTTCATAATTAATAGTTAATTAAACTATATCATGCATTATAATTACACAATTTATAATTAATCATGTATTTATCAATTATAATTTATAATAATCATGCATTTATTAAATTATAATTACATAAATTATAATTTAAATTAACATCTAACTGATTAAAATAAATCAACTACTACTCATTATAATTTAACAAAATTATACTTTAAATTAAACACTTACTCTTAATCAAATTAAGTAACTCATTTTACTATCAAACAATTATAATTTAATTAAGGTTTTCAAAATTCTTTTCTCCAATTATGAAATTGTCCAACTCATACTAGCAACATGTTATAGCCACTGAATTCATGCTCATTATCATAACCAATTATCACTAAGCTATCAAATAAAACTGCACAAGTAAGCAAAACTCACTGCCCAAGCATTGTGCCCGGCGCAGCTGCGCAGCCAGCTGCCTTAAAACCGGGGCAGCGGCGCAGGGAAGGAATCTGGGATCGGCCAGTGGCGCAGCTGCGCTGCTCCTGGCCTTGCTGCCGGCGCAGCTGCGCAGCAGCTCGGCCAGACGCAGACAGCCACGGCTCTCTGTTTAATCGAACAACCCAAACAAGCCAACAACGCCGAACACACAGTACTATAGACTCTGTAAAAACATATATACGCTATTACACATATATAAAGCATGCTTCCAAAACACAAAATCATTTAAACAATGATAATCACAAGTTTTGAAAATCCATTTTGGCCATTTTCATGAAAACTCATATTTTCTCAAAAATAATCTACTGTAATAAAATTTTCTTACCAATTCCACTTATAAAACATGCATTATATTTGAAATTGAAGATATTATCACAACAATTCTAAATAGGCATATTAACACACAATCAAATCATAACGTTTACTCTAAAATTGGCCAATAACATATAAAATCATAAGAACATCAATTTCTCCATTAAAACATGTTCTGACAAAAATTTGATTTCTAAAATTCCTTTATCATGACATACAATTCATATAATAACCATTATAATCACAATTTATATATGTACATCATATTTGTATAACTTTCATGCTAAATCATATACATAGAGAACTCTTATTCATGAATATTATAAAGAAAACACATAGAAATATAAAGAAATTGAAATAATACCCTTTTTGCTTAGATGATTGAAGAAGAAGATGATAGTGATTCCCTTCAAGCTTCTCAAGCTTTAACTTTTCTTTCTCTTCCTCTTCTCTCTATCTTCTTCTCTGTTATTTTTTCTGCTCTTTCTCTCTTTCTTTTCTTAGTTTCTCTAACTGACTAACTCTATACTAACGTAACTTAGTGTATATATAATAGACACATAACACATATAATTATAGAATATGTAACTCCTAATATAATTACATATACTAATTACTAATTAATACATAGGTTACAAAAAGTTTGAATTTAAATATCTACAAGGCTTGTTTGGCCAAAACAGAATTATTTTTAAAAACAGTTTATTAGCTAAGGCCTTGTTTGGAAAATAGATTTAAAATTCTTTTTCTTTATTTTAACAAATCATTTTAACACATACCTTAATGTCATATTTTAATCAATTAAATATTAATCAACTAATTTAATCAATTAAAATCTAACATCAATTAATCACATAAACTTGTCACATAATTATAATTACTTGCTAATTATAATTCATGTAACACTTCATCACATAATTCATCTAATTCAATTATGTCAATTAAATTAGAACTATAAAATTAAATTTAATTAATATATAATACTTAATTAAATCACTCTATAAAGCGCATAATTTATTTATTTAACTCAATAAATAAATCACATAAAATATTTATTTAACTCAATAAATATTTCAAATTATTATATAAAATCACAATCGTTACAATCTTCCCTCCTTAAAGGGATTCTGTCCCCAGAATCACACAAAAAAAAATTCTCGTCTATTACATTCTTCCTTCCTTAAAAGGATTCTGTCCCCAGAATCAGTACACAAGGGTTACACAAACTAAGCAAATAAATGCGGATAAGATTTCATCATAACATCTTCGAGCTCCCACGTAGCTTCTTCAGCACTATGGTTCCTCCAGATTACCTTAATAGAAGGTATCACTTTATTTCTAAGTACTTGTTCCTTTCTATCAACTATTTGAACAGACACTTCTTCATATGTTAAGTCCTTATCAAATTGCAAAGGTTCATACTCTATCACATGTTTATAATCGTGCTTGTAAGGTCTTAACACAGAAATATGAAAGACGTTATGTATATTTTCGAGCTCTGGAGGTAATGCAATCTCGTAAGCTACCTCGCCCACCTTTCGTAATACCTCAAAAGGTCCAATAAATTTGGGACTCAGCTTTCTCTTCTTACCAAATCTAATCTTCCCCTTCCAGGGAGATACTTTTCAGGAACACGAAACTTCTTGATAAGAATTCTCAGCTTTGTCGATGAAGATCGGCATACTTCTTTTGTCTGTCTTGAGCAGTAATTAATCTCGTTCTGATCACCTTCACAATTTCAGCGGTTTGTTGTACCAATTCTGGTCCCAACAATTGACGTTCACCGACTTCATCCCAGCACAAAGGAGTTCTGCATTTTCTATCGTATAATGCTTCGTAAGGCGGCATGCCAATACTCACATGATAACTATTGTTGTAGGCGAACTCCACAAACGGTAGATGATCCTCCCAGCTTCCTTTGAAGTCCATCACGCAATCTCTCAACATATCCTCTAGCGTCTGAATTGTTCTCTCGCTCTGTCCATCCGTCTGAGGATGATATGCTGTACTCATTCGCAATTGCGTTTCTAGATTTTTGCAAATGCTTCCAGAAATTTAACGTAAAACGTGGATCTCTGTCGGACACAATCGACATCGGAACACCATATCGAGAAATAATTTCCTTCACGTATAGCTTCGCTAGCTTATCCAGGTTGTACTTAACCCTGATCGGTAAAAAGTGGGCTGACTTCGTCAGTCGATCCACTATAACCCATATCGCATCAAATCCCTTCTGAGTTGCTGGAAGACCTACCACAAAATCCATCGTGATGTGCTCCCACTTCCACTCTGGAATTTCTAACGGTTGCAGCAAACCACTTGGTCTCTGGTGTTCTGCTTTAACTTTCTGACACGTTAAGTATTTTGCAACACATTCAGCCACATCTCTCTTCATATTTGGCCACCAGAATTAATGCCTGAGATCCTGGTACATCTTCGTACTCCCGGGGTGAATAGAATATCTAGAACTATGAGCTTCGCTCAGAATCTCCTCTTTGACCTCAGGTACTGGCGGTACCCAGATTCTACCTTCAAACCGTAACAGACTTTCATTATCGATCTTGAACTTAAACTCTTCGCCATCGGTTATCCTTTTCCGAATCTTCTCACATTCTTTATCGTGAAGTTGTGCTTCTTTCACTTTGTCTACTAGAGTAGAACCAGTGGTTACTTGAAACAACATCTCATCCGATTCTTTCAAAAACTTCACCTCCAACTCCAATCTAGCCATCAGTTCTATTAACTGATTCTGATCAGTTAACACGTTCAGCTTCTCCCGACCTTTCCTGCTCAAAGCGTCGGCGACAACGTTAGCTTTACCCGGATGGTAAAGTATCTCGCAATCGTAGTCTTTAATCAGTTCCACCCACCTTCTTTGGCGCATGTTCAAATCTTTCTGGGTAAATATATACTTCAGACTTTTGTGATCTGTGTATATTTCACACTTTTCTCCATATAAGTAGTGCCTCCAAATCTTTAGGGCAAACACTACTGCCGCCAATTCTAGATCATGGGGCGGATACCCCTTCTCGTAATCCTTCAGCTGACGTGACGCATAGGCAATGACTTTGCCGCTCTGCATCAACACACAGCCTAATCCTTTATGTGAGGCATCGCTATACACTACGAAATTCCCCGAACTATTCGGTAAGGACAATACAGGCGCAGTACTCAGCCTCTTCTTCAGCTCTTGAAATTTTTCTCACATTTCTCCGTCCAAACAAACTTAACTATTTTAGGAGTCAAATTCGTCAACGGAGTTACGATTCTATAAAAGTCTTGGATAAATCTACGGTAATAACCTGCCAATCCCAAGAAACTCCTCACTTTAGATGGCGTCTTCGACTGTTCCCAGTTCATAACAGCTTCAACCTTCGACGGATCTATCGAAATACCATCCTTGTCGATCACGTGGCCAAGAAATTGCACACGTTCCAACCAAAATTCACACTTTAAGAATTTAGCGTAAAGCTTCTCTCTTCTCAGGGCTTCTAAGGTTAGTCGTAAGTGTTCAGCATGCTCCTCCTCGGTCTTGGAATAAACCAGGATGTCATCTATGAACACTACCACAAACTTGTACAAAAATGACTTGAACACCCTGTTCATTAGGTCCATAAATGCAGCTGGGGCATTCGTGAGACCAAATGACATCACCAAGAACTCGTAATGACCATATCGAGTCCTAAAAGCCGTTTTAGGTATAACTTCCTTCCTCACCTTCAATTGATGATATCCGCTTCTCAAATCAATTTTCGAGAAGTACCTCGCACCCTTCAGTTGATCAAACAAGTCAGCGATCCTAGGTAAAGGATACCTATTCTTGATCGTAACTTTATTCAACTTCCTATAATCAATGCAAAGATGCATCGATCCATCTTTCTTCTTAACAAACAAAACAGGCGCTCCCCACGACGAAACACTCAGTTGGATATACTTCTTATCTAGTAATTCTTGCAGTTGAACCATCAGTTCCTTCATCTCGATAGGAGCCATTCTGTACGGAGCCTTTGAAATCGGAGCAGTTCCCGGCGCTAAATCGATCACGAACTCTGTCTCCCTATCTGGCAGAAGTCCTGGCAAATCGCTCGAAAAAATGTCCACAAACTCCTTAACCACCGATATCTCCTCCACCTTCGGGCTTTCCTTACGCGTATCTACTATGTAGGCTAGGTATCCCACACAGCCTTGCGTCAGAAGTTTCTTGGCTTGCATAATCGTCAGACAACTCGCTTGTCTAGGCGATTTGCTACCATAGAACACTAACTTCGACGGAGTTGTAAGGTTTACCAACTTCTTCTGACAGTCGATTATCACCCCATGGTTGAACAACCAATCCATACCCAGTATGACGTCGAATTCCCCAAGTTTTATTGAAATCAAATCTACTCTAAGCTCCTGACCCTTAATATCCAGTCTACAGTTCTTATAAACACACCTAACAGGAATAACTTCCCTATTCACAATCTCTATGTTCAAGGGGTAAACTAACTCTTCTACAGGTAAGTCTAAGGTTTTAGCAAAATTGTCAGATATGAATGAACAAGTAGCACCCGAATCAAATAATATATATGCATTTATACTATTGACCGGAATAATACCTGACACCACGTCTTTTGATTGCACAGCATCCTGCATCATCATATTGAATGTCCGTGTAGTGGGTCGAATAGCTTGTAATGGTGCAGCGATAGTCACGAAACTGCCGCTTCCATTCCCTCCTCTCCCTGTTGACCCTGCTGTCAGCTTTTTAGGGCAGTTGTGAGCCATGTGATCCTTGGATCCACATATAAAGCAAGCTCCCTTCTTCGGGTTTGGGCAATTAGGTGCAATGTGGCCTTCCTGACCATAGTTGAAGCACACCCGCTTCCCCTTCATGCACACTCCAGTGTGATTCTTACCGCATGTAGTACATGCTTCGAACTTCCTCTTCTGCTGGCTTCCTTGCTGACTCCCAGCAGAGGTGTTGTCCTTCCATTTCCTCTTCTGGTTCACAGTGCTGCTACCCCCAGACTTGGTTTCTACCTCATTCTTCTTCTTCTTATCTTGGTTGAACTTCGTCACCGCTTCGCTTCCTCCCTCAGCAAGTATGGCCTTCTCTAGTACAGCCGCAAAGGTGTTCAGCTGGAACATGGAAACCTTGCTGTAGAGCCAGGGCTTTAGTCCTCGCTCAAACCTTTTTGCTTTCCTAACGTCAGTGCTGACCTGGTGAGTAGCGAACCTGGCCAACTCGTTGAACTTAGTGGCGAACTCGGACACCGTCATCCTTCCTTGCTTAAGTTCTAGGAATTGGACCTCCATCTGGTCCTGGGAACTCACTGGAAAGTACATCTCGTAGAATATTTCCTTGAAACGTTCCCACGTGATGACTCCCTCTCCCTCTCTGGTCTTGTTAGCCTGCCACCAAAAACTAGCATCCGACTTCAACATAAAAGCCGCAAATGCTGTCTTCTGGTCTTCCCCTTCCCTAGCCACGTCAAACACCTTTTCCATTTCCATTACCCATGTCTGAGCTTCAATAGGGTTAGTCGACCCTGCGAACTCAGGCGGTCCTATTGCCTTGAATTTCTTGAACGTGGTACCCTGCACTTGCGGCTGATTCGCAAGAGCTCCTGTCAACAGGTTCACCAACTGCTAAACTGAGTTGAGATTCGTCCCATCGTTATTGTTGTTCGTTGAACCCTCGGGGTTTTGACGTGTTATTCTTCTTCTAGGAGGCATTTTCTGTTAAGAAAATATTATTATTAGACCCTTTATTCAATTTTTAAATATTCAAATTCATACTTAAACGTTCTAAACAATTCAGTTCACATAGAACACCGAGCACGTCAATAAACTTCTTTTATTCATTAGTCGTAGTTTTAAAAACATCAATCAGATAACATTTCTGCCATTTACATCATCCTTCTTGAACTGGAAAAGTTGCAGGATTATATTATTAACTTATCCCATTCTTATTTTAATTTATGGGATTTACTTTATTTACTACAAAAAGCAACACATAAACAAAAGCTTTACTACTACTGTTACTACTACTACTACTACTGCTACTGCCTAGGCATATTAATACGTCGCACCGCCTCTTTGCGTTCCTCTTCCATTACCCAAAAACGCCATTCTTCGATCCACCACATACCACGGTAAACCTTGGAACTGAGCTGGGTAGTAGAAAACACGGTCCTGAGCTCTTTCTATTGCTGTATGGAAGGCATATTCTGTTTCCCTCAGCTTGGCCCTCTTGGTTTCAGCTTCACCTTCAGCTCGATCGGCTCGTTGATTAGCTCTTAAGCTTGACTCTACAGCTCTGGCACTCTTCCTCGACTCCTCCTGGATGTCTTGCTTCAGCTTTGCCAGTTCAAATCGATCAGCATCTCTATCCACCTCCATATGTATCAGGTTCCATTGTGCATCTCCTAAGTCACTTGCCATTTCCTCGATCGTCTCGTCCCGCTGCTGGATGGTTTCTTCGAGATCTCTGACTCGTCCATAAAGCTCCACATTGCTATCGTAGACTGCCTCGTACATCTCAGCACTAGTAGAGTGAGGTGGGAATTCCTCTTCGGGATCCTCTTCCTCCTCTTCCTTTTCTTCAGACTCGTCCTCGTCCTCTTCTTCTGAAATAGGTGTCAGCTCACGCTTTTGACCAGCTATGGTGATCACTAGAGATGGCTCTCTCCTAACCAGCTTCTCCCAGACAACATGTATGTCACGGGGCTCCTCCTCTCTAGTCACCTGAGGCACATCCTCTCTAGCCTGACTAGGTTCTCCAACGTTCGACATCCTGACAAAAATTTTAAAGTTCATTATTACGTGACATCGAATCGACACTCTTCGAATACTATAATGTAAACACATAGCACATAAGGTAGTTTATTATCGTTTACCTATCACACCTATCTTTTCGATCTTACCATAAGGCTACTACCTAAGGTTTTTTCCCACCTAAGGTTTCATAACCTACGGCTTTGATACCAACCTGTGACACCCCCAAATCCGGGTACTTCGTTTTCACATGATTTGGTGTTCACTTTCTATCTATAACATACATTTACCCAATATATCTCAAAATGAATTACAACCTTAATTTAAAATAATAAAATCTCCCTTAAACAAGGGTTACAACATTCTCAAAACTCAATTCCCAGGGTTACTCTAACCTTGACATAAACAATAAAGTGCGGAATAAAAACATGACTTCAAATTATTACAATCATTTCAAAATAATTAAACAAATCTTCACTTGTTCATCTTTTCTTTGCCTTTACTCGTAGACGGGGCATCAACGTTATCAACTTTAACTGTAATTGTTATTTAATGTAAGAGTGAGCAAACAACAGCTCACTGGAGTTTAACAATAATAAATACATGAAAGAAGATCTTTACAAAGATCTGAATAACTTAGCTTACTTCAACAATAAAGAATTGAATAATAATTCTCTATCAATATCAAAATTCGAATATAGAATTTATCTAAGGGTCATAATACCTTTGAACTCTTCTTGTCCTAGGTTATAAATATTTTTATTTAAACCTTTAACAGTCAATAAGACTATGGATCTCAACTCATACTTAGGAGGATCAGCCCTTTGTGCCATGCATTGTGCACAAACATCTTAACGCTATGCGTACTAACCTCCCCTAATAATTAGGGTTGTTCAACTCAACAATTTGAATTCAAGTCCGTACCAAAGAAAGTTTGGTTTGGATAAGCTTACAATGGTAATTTAGAATTCACGTTCATCAACTAAGGATTAGTTGAATCGACTTTCAATAATTCATAAATAAATGAATTATGAATTAACATATGCTTTAGAAGTAAACTTAACGCATTTAAAATAATTAATTGGATCTTACTTGAACAATAAGTCAAGATCTCTTCGGTTAAGTAAATAATTGTCCAGTACAGAAATGAAAAGGACATTCTCAACAATGAAAGTATGAACATCAAAGAACTTGCGCAGAAATAGCGAGTTTAGGGTTTAGAAGACTTGCCTTAAGCGCAAGCTACTTAACACAATTCACGTACTTTAATACTTCCTACACATATATATTAAGTCACAAAAACCTAAATTAGTTAACACATAACTAATTCACATAAGTGGTTAACCCTCATGGTTAACTCACTCTAATTAAATAAATAATCAAATATCACATAATTAATTACATCACACACATACTCACATAATTAAATTAATTATGTATTTTAGATAAATTATAATTAAACAATTATAATTTAAACACTTAATCTAATTATAATTACTCAAGTATAATTACCTCTTAAATTATCAAAATTTCATAATTAATAGTTAATTAAACTATATCATGCATTATAATTACACAATTTACAATTAATCATGTATTTATCAATTATAATTTATAATAATCATGCATTTATTAAATTATAATTACATAAATTGTAATTTAAATTAACATCTAATTGATTAAAATAAATCAACTACTACTCATTATAATTTAACAAAATTATACTTTAAATTAAACACTTACTCTTAATCAAATTAAGTAACTCATTTTACTATCAAACAATTATAATTTAATTAAGGTTTTCAAAATTCTTTTCTCCAATTATGAAATTGTCCAACTCATACTAGCAACATGTTATAGCCACTGAATTCATGCTCATTATCATAACCAATTATCATAATCTATCAAATAAAACTGCACAAGTAAGCAAAACTCACTGCCTAAGCACTGTGCCCAGCGCAGCTGCGCAGCCAGCTGCCTTAAAACCGGCGCAGCTACGCAGAGAAGGAATCTGGGATAGGCCAGTGGTGTAGCTGCGCTGCTCCTGGCCTTGCTGCCGGCCCAGCTGCTCAGCAGCTCGGCCAGACGCAGACAGCCACGGCTCTCTGTTTAATCGAACAACCCAAACAAGCCAACAACGCCGAAAATACAGTACTATAGACTCTGTAAAAACATATATACGCTATTACACATATATAAAACATGCTTCCAAAACACAAAATCATTTAAACAATGATAATCACAAGTTTTGAAAATCCATTTTGGCCATTTTCATGAAAACTCATATTTTCTCAAAAATAATCTACTGTAATAAAATTTTCTTACCAATTCCACTTATAAAACATGCATTATATTTGAAATTGAAGATATTATCACAACAATTCTAAATAGGTATATTAACACACAATCAAATCATAACTTTTACTCTAAAATTGGCCAATAACATATAAAATCATAAGAACATCAATTTCTCCATTAAAACATGTTCTGACAAAAATTTGATTTCTGAAAATCCTTGATCATGATATACAATTCATATAATAACCATTATAAATACAATTTATATATGTACATCATATTTGTATAACTTTCATGCTAAATCATATACACAGAGAACTCTTATTCATGAATATTATAAAGAAAACACATAGAAATATAAAGAAATTAAAATAATACCCTTTTTGCTTAGATGATTGAAGAAGAAGATGATAGTGATTCCCTTCAATCTTCTCAAGCTTTATCTTTTCTTTCTCTTCCTCTTCTCTCTATCTTCTTCTCTGTTATATTCTCTGCTCTTTCTCTCTTTCTTTTCTTAGTTTCTCTAACTAACTAACTCTGAACTAATGTAACTTAGTGTATATACAATGTACATATAACACATATAATTATAGAATATGTAACTCCTAATATAATTACATATACTAATTACTAATTAATACGTAGGTTACAAAAATTTTGAATTTAAATATCCACGAGGCTTGTTTGGCCAAAACAGAATTATTTTTAAAAACAGTTTATTAGCTAAGGCCTTGTTTGGAAAATAGATTTAAAATCCTTTTTCTTTATTTTAACAAATCATTTTAACACATACCTTAATGTCATATTTTAAACAATTAAATATTAATCAACTAATTTAATCAATTAAAATCTAACATCAATTAATCACATAAACTTGTCACATAATTATAATTACTTGCTAATTATAATTCATGTAACACTTCATCACATAATTCATCTAATTCAGTTATCTCAATTAAATTAGAACTATAAAATTTAATTTAATTAATATATAATACTTAATTAAATCACTCTATAAATCGCATAATTTATTTATTTAACTCAATAAATAAATCACATAAAATATTTATTTAACTCAATAAATATTTCAAATTATTATATAAAATCACAATCGTTACAGATATCCTAAATCTAATAGAAATATCAATTCCATTCCATGTAGAAAGATACCAAAATCCACTTTTAGAAACTTTCCAAAAATCTAAGATTTCTAATTTTTCTTTTTCTCTTCAATTTAGCTTCAAATCAACTTGTTTCCATCCTTTTAGCTTTAATTTACCTGAAAATAATAAACAACTTATTAAGCTCATATACACATGAAACAAGCAATAAAACCAAACGTAAAGGAATCAAAAAATCATGAATATTGTGTACTTATAAAATTCCCCCACACTTAGTCTTTTACACGTTCTCGTGTAACCCAAAAGTTTGATTTTCAAAAAAAACTCTACTCAACCAAAATGTCAAAAGATTTCAAGTTCAAATCATGATTATCAACACTAAACCCACAAAAACATAATCAATGCTTCATCAATTAACTCAAAACAACAACCATGCCTTTTCATCATTGAATTTCATTAAGTTAAATTGTATCCACATAAGCACCCTTCTATGATCCACACACTTACTCAACTTAGTTACTATAGAGCAAAAACCGTGCACACCACTCAAAACTCAATACATACTTTTCCTATTTTATTTTTTTTATGAGAACCCTTTCATTTTCCTCTTTGTTTTCGGTGAATGCATTTTATGTTCCGTTTCACATTCCTCAATCTTTCTTTTGTAAGTGAGTGCATTTTATGCTCCATCTCACTTATTCGCACGTGTTTATGGGAGAGTGCATTTTACGCTCCATCTCATCCCACCACATGGTTTTTCTTTTGCTTCTTTTTCTCTTTTTCAACAACTTCTTTGATTTGTAACTTTTTGATTTTTTTTTCACATGGTCCTGCAAAAAGCATAAGCAGTTCAATAGTTCTAAAGCATGAGATTAGTGCACATAGACAACTTCACAGATAACTAAGCCAAATGAGCATATATCACATGTTCAAGTACTCATGCGACATAAATTCAATTCAAATCAATTACTATGGATCATGACTTAGTTTTTCTCAATCATTAACCAATTAAGCATCAAACAGATTTTGAAATTTAGCATTGATTTTTATTTTTTGATTTTAACCTTCGAACACATAGGCAAATAGAACTATGGAACTCAAATTTTTCAAAAATTTTCAAAAGGCATCAAATTTTCAAATTTCCTATCAAAATCGGATCAATATCCCTAAATAAAATAAAAATCTAAATCTTTCCCCCTACAATCAAACCTTACATTGTCCCCAATATAAGAAAATCATGTAAAGAAGAAAGAAACTACTAACTAACATGCAGTCTACCGAACTAAAAAGTAAAGGGATAGAAAAATCAAATCTGAGATCTTGGGTTGCCTCGCAAGAAGTTGCGCTTGTTTATTGTCATTGGCTTGACATCATCCTTCCCATTCTATGTAATCGAAGTTGTGATTTCAAGTGGACTGGTAACAGTTTCAATTCATTAGGGACATCCTTTAGATGCTGATTTTAATCCATTCCAGCCCTCAAATCCTCCTTGTATATTTACTCAAGAGATTCCTGCACTATAGAGTCAACAACATTAGTAGAAAAAATAGAATTAATATTACCAAGATTCTTTTTTACTTTATATATGCTGAACTGGTCATTTGCATCATCCAACTCCATGGTAAAGGTCTCATGATGTTTATCATTCACTATTTTTGTTGTTTGCACAGATGTATCATCTATATCTTCTTTGTAAGGATCTGCTGAACTTATCAAATTATTCTTCCTCTTCCTCTTGTTCCATCTTATTCATCAAATTCCATGTTCACTTCATTGTCACACATAGCACTTTTGCCCGTTTCTGAAGTAAGCAATGTCTCATCTTGCTCCTCATCTTCACATCCCAGGGTAATTACACTTACGTTCTCAATAGTTTGAGAGGGTGACCTCCCTAAGCCTTGAGATTCCAACATCCTTACCGTAGCTGCAAGCTGACCCACTTGGTTCCTCTATTCTTGAACAGAAGTGCTTGTATCATGCTGGAACTGTTGTGTCTGACTCATGAATGCTTTGAACATATCCTCCATAGATGTTCCAGAATTGGTAGGTACTTCATAGCTCAAGTCGGGATGATTTCTCCATCCGGGATTGTGAGTTTCTGCCCAAGGATCATATTGATGCTGATGATGTCCTAAGAATGTTCCCACAACATTAATTTATTGTATAGTTTCATCCTCAAGACATATTGGACAAACATCACTGGTATGCCCTGACATTGAGCAAATTCTACACACCTTTGCAACTTGCATATTCCCTGTAGTCATTTGACAAACCAAAGTAGTTAACTCAAAAATCTGTTGCTCAAAATTATTAGTGCTTACCACATTTATCCTTTGAGGTGTATGATCATTCCTTGTTCTATACTGCTGTGATTTGGCTGCCATGGTTGCAATTAAGTTCTTTGCAGCTTCTGAAGTTTTGTCTACCAGTGCTCCTCCACTTACTTCATCAATCATGCTTCTATCCATTGGTAGAAACCCCTCACAGAAGTACTGTATTAAGTAATGATCATCAATTCCGTGAGGTGGACAGCTGGAACACAATTTCTTGAACCTTTCCCAATACTCATAGAGATTCTCTCCATTGAACTGCTTGATTCCACATATCTCATTTCCTATATTGGCAACTCTTGATGCAAGAAAATATCTCTCCAAGAATAACTTTTGCATATCAGTCCATGATCGTATTGATCCTGAAGGCAGATAGTATAACTAGTCTTTAGCCAAATCTACTAAGAGAATGGAAAAAGTCTAAGCTTGATTTGTTCCTCTGTCACTCTCTGTGCTTTCATCATGGAACACACCACGTGGAACTTCTTTAGATGCTTATATGGATATTCACCTGTAAGACCACGAAAAGAAGGCAAAAGACGAATTAGTCCAGAGTTAAGTTCAAAAGCAACATCTAAAGTAGGATACTCAATACAAAAAGATGGTTGATTCAGATCAAAACAAGCCAATTCTTTCAAAGTTCTGTTATTGTGTGGCACTGCCATCTCTTCTTCTTCAAGTAATGGAACAAGAACTTCTTTTGTATCTGCAGTTTTCTCTATCTCTTGATCAAAATTTAAGTCAATAAAGTGAGAGGATTGAGTCATAAAACAAAAAGAAAAAGAAAAAGAAAATAATAAAATAAACGCAAACAAAGAATAAACAAAAACAAATAACACTCCCCGGCAACGGCTCCAAAATTTGGGAGTTGTCGGTTACACTCCTAAATTAACCTCACTTTCACTTTACAAATTTAAACAATTAGCACAGTAGTAAGCAAGGATCGATCCCACAGAGAATGATTTATTTTATATTTATTCAATTATTGCCAATAAGAAGGGGGGTTTTGAATTGATTAAACTAAATTAAAAAGAATAAACTAATAAAAATTAACAATGAATAAAAAGTTTCACTACTTCAGTTCAGTATCACCTTTTTACAACAATAGATAATCAAGTATAACATTATTTACCCTTCAATAAAACTAATAGTCCAAGGTAACAACAAGCTTTGCTACCCGAAAATCCCCTTAGATTGTCACTCAATGAAACAATGTCTTCACAAGATTCGAACCATTATATAACCTAGAACAAGCTTTCTAGATTTAATATAACAGCAGCATTAAGAACTAGGGAATTAGGCTATTCCAAGCAACAAACATATAAGCTCGGATTATTTAACTTGCCTTTTGATAATCATAGCAATACTCAAAAACTTGTCCACAATCAGTTATTACTAATTACTACTTGTGATTAGGAACAATATCAATTACACGTAATACTATTCTTTGATCATATACACATAAAACATGCAATAAAACCAAACGTAAAGGAATCAAAATATTATAAATATTATGTACTTATCAAATTCCCCCACACTTGGTCTTTTACACGTCCTCGTGCAAACCATGATAGTAGTGTGCATACAAGCCAATCATGTATGATGATAAAGAACGTACTTTGTAAACAATCTTATTTATTTATTAATAAAATATTCATTTATTAAAGGAATTTAATTATCTACATGGTGCTGTTTTTATAATATGTAAATAACCCATAGTTTTAAGCAATGCTTTTAGAAACATGATGATGATCATGCTAATGAGATCTAAATTCTTAGAAAGCTCTAAAACTAAAATAGTTCCCAATCGTGGGATTACTAAAAAGGGGATTAGTAAATCCGGATAGATTGGTACATATGTTGCTTGCTCATTGGATGAGGATGTTTGATCTCATGATCACTTGTGTGGAGACACTAAAGCAAGTATGTAGGTGCTATTTGAGAATAAGTTCACTGAACATGACTCGCTATTACATTAAATAGTTTAATGTAATAGAAATAGTTAGAATTATCTTGAAAAAATTGGAGACCAAGGAGCAAGGAGCGCGTGAAGACCCGTTTGTATGGAGCCCGGGTTTAAATGTAATAGTTATATTTAAATTTAAATAATTGCACTCCTAGGTTTGACCTTTTGGTTCACTTGGTGGCTCTAGTGAACCAAGCTAGAATAAAAGTCCATAATCAATCCGGGTAGAATATAGTATTCTATATTGCATGCTAAATATTATATTTTATGCAAACATGCTTCGCATGTTTAATAAAATGACGCGTATTTTATATATATATATGTGCATGCGCGCTAAACAAGATGAGATAAATAATAACAAACCCCTCAAAGAAATAATATTAAGTCCGAAGCGTTCAAATGATATTTGGAATATCGAACGTCGCCTTCTAGCATGATAAATTAATAGAGTATTAAATATTTAATATGAGCCTGCTGTGCTATCCACAAGGCGAGTATTGCATATTTAAGATGTTAATTAATCACATTTGATGCTTATCAAGAAAATTGAACGATCTAGTCTTGTTGTGCTATCCACAAGGACGAACATTTTTCTTTTTTGAATTTATGGAAGTGCTAGGTTGGACTTAACTTAAATCATTTTAGTTCGGATGTGCACACACTTGACCATTATGATTTAAGAGGCAAAATAAAAGGAGTTATATAGTGATGTAATTGACAAGAGTTGTCTACCTATTTATTTGTATATCGTTTGTTGTGCTATCCACAAGGTTATATACATTTGAAATGGGATCCTTATTCTCACTAGCAAATCTTTAATTAGATGTTGCCGAACTATATAAGTGAGGGTAATATAGTTTGATAAAAATAGTGGGAGATACTAATTTAAAATAAAGACCTAAATTTATTTTGGTATGCAAAATTAATAAAATGAATGTTTGCTAAAATGTTATTTTTCACATGCAGAATTTTAAAAATGTCGAAATCACTAATTTCACTGCGAAGCATACTTGATGCTAATAAGCTTACCGGGCCGAATTATACGGACTGGCTAAGAAATCTGAGAATAGTTCTCACTGCTGAAAAGATTTCTTATGTCCTAAACTCACTTGTCCCTGGAACTGTTCCAGAAACAGCCTCTGAGGAAGAGATTGCCACCATTGTAAAGTGGCAAGATGATGCATTTGTGGCTCAATGCATCATGCTCGCATCCATGAATAACGAGCTTCAGCGTCAGCACGAAAATATGGATGCTCCTACTATGTTGATTCTCCTCAAGGAGTTGTATGGTGAACAAAGTAGGACTGCTAGATATGAGATATCTAAGGAGCTCTTCCAATTTCGGATGACCAAGGGCAAAGTGAACATAAAGGAACAAAAGAAATCTGATCCAGCTAGCAAAGGAATGTGCTTCCATTGCAACGAGCCGGGTCATTGGAAAAGGAACTGCAAGAAGTTTCTGGCAAAGAAGAAGCTTGGAGAAGCTTCGACTTCCAATCAAGGTTTGTTCATGATTGAAATTAATTTTTCAGAAAGTCAAAATTCTACTTGGGTATTGGATACCGGCTGTGGTTCTCACATATGTAATAATGTGAAGGGACTGGTCAGAAGTAGAAAGATGAACAATGATGAGGTGATCCTATGAGTGGGGAATGGAGCAAAGGTTGCTGCATTAGCTGTAGGAACTTATTATTTAGCAATGCCTTCGGGCAAGTTCATTTATCTTAATAATTGTTATTATGTTCCGAATATTATTAAAAACATTATTTTAATTTCTGTATTGGATATGGAAGGATTTAACGTTGTTATAAAGAACAATAGTTGTTCTATTTATAAAGACGATATTTTATATGGTGTTGGAAATTTGCGAAATGGACTTTATACACTTGACTTACAAGAAAATATTTTTCAAATTGAACAAACTAAGAAAAGGAAAAGAGATGATATTAATTATACCTACATGTGGCACTGTAGACTCGGTCATATCAATGAAACAAGATTATCCAAGTTGCATAAAGATGGGCTCCTTGAGTTATCTGATTATAAATCATATCCAACTTGTGAATCTTGTCTCATGGATAAAATGACTAAATCTCCTTTTAGTGGAAAAGGAGAAAGAGTTACAGAGTTGTTGGCATTGATTCACACAGACGTTTGTGGACCTATGACAACAAGTGCACGGGGTGGGTATTCTTATTTTATTACTTTCACTGATGATCACTCAAGATTTGGATATGTGTATTTAATGAAATACAAGTCAGAATCATTTGAAAAGTTCAAAGAGTTCAGAAGTGAAGTAGAGAAACAAATGGGAAAGAGTATAAAGATACTTCGATCAGATTGAGGTGGAGAATACTTAAGCGGTGAGTTTCTCAATTGTCTCAAAGAAAATGGTATAATCTCACAATGGACTCCTCTAGGTACACCACAGTTAAATGGAGTATCTGAAAGGAGAAATCAAACACTGTTGGACATGGTTCGATCTATGATGAGTTTTACCGACCTTCCAATTTCCTTCTGGGGATATGCCCTAGAAATGGCTGCATACCTACTTAACAAGGTACCTACCAAATTCGCCCCAAAGACTCCATATGAGATGTGGAAGGGGAAGGAAACCAAATCTTAAGCATGTTAAGACTTGGGGTTGTCTAGCTTATGTCAAAAAGTTTGAAAATGATAAGCTACAGACTAAATCCGATAAGTGTAGATTTGTGGGATACCCTAAAAAAACTTTAGGGTATTATTTCTATCATCCAACTGATCAAAAGGTGTTTGTTGCGAAACATACTGCCTTCTTGGAAAAGGATTTTATCCATGAAGGGGTCAGTGGGAGTAAGATATATCTTGAAGAAGTTCAAGACCCACAAATTACCACGGATCAAAGTTAGGTACCTGACAAAGTAGAAGAACCTACTATACCACACCCTGTTCGTAAATCTAGAAGAGTACCGAAGATACCTGAGAGATATAGATTCGTTATAGAGGATGATGATGAGGTACACATTATGAATGATGATGATCCATTGAATTACGAACAGGCTATGAGTAATAAAGACTCAGGGAAATGGCTTGAAGCTATGAAATCCGAAATGGACTCCATGTATGAAAACAAAGTATGGACTTTGATTTCACCACTTGAAGGCATTAAGCCTATTGGGTGTAAATGGGTCTTTAAAAGAAAGACTGGAGCGGACGGCAAGGTAGAGACCTATAAGGCCCGACTGGTTGCAAAAGGTTTCAAACAAAGACAAGGAGTTGACTATGATGAAACCTTTTCACAAGTAGCTATGCTCAAGTCCATTCGTATTTTGCTTGCGATTGCAGCTTATAACGACTATGAGATCTGACAGATGGACGTGAAAACGGCCTTCCTCAATGGGAAACTTGAGGAGGATGTGTATATGACACAGCCAGAGGGATTTGTTTCAAAGGTTGGAACAAATCAAGTCTGTAAGCTGCAACGATCTATTTATGGATTGAAGCAAGCTTCTCGTAGATGGAACATTCGTTTTGATGAGACAATCAAAGAGTTTGATTTTATCAAAAATGACGATGAACCATATGTGTACAAGAAGGTTAGTGGGAGCGCAGTTTCATTCCTTGTATTATATGTTGATGATATATTACTGATTGGGAATGACATTCCTATTCTACAATCGATTAAAATCTGGTTATCTATACACTTCTCCATGATGAACTTGGGAGAAGCATCCTATATTTTGGGGATAAAGATCTATAGAGATAGATCTAAAAGGATGCTTGGTTTATCCCAAGGAACGTACATTGATGCAATGCTAAAGAGATTTAGCATGGAAGATTCGAAAAGAGGTCTCATGCCGATGAGCCATGGAATACATCTCTCCAAGAAACAGGCCCCAAAGACACCTGAGGAGAGAGCCCGTATGAGTAAGATCCCTTATGCTTCTGTAATAGGATCTATCATGTACGGTAAGATATATACTAGACCGGATGTTGCTCATGCACTTAGTGTAACGAGCAGATACCTGTCGAATCCAGGAGAAGAGTACTGGAAGGCAGTGAAGAATATCCTAAAATACTTGAGAAGGACTAAGGATATTTTTCTTGTCTACGGTGGGTCTGAATTAAAACTCGAGGGCTTCACAGACTCAAGTTTTCAAACGGACCAAGATGACAGTAAATCTGTTTCAGGGTATGTTTTTACCTTGAACGGAGGCGCAGTAAGTTGGAAGAGTTTTAAGCAGCAAACAGTTGCTGATTCAGTGACAGAGGCAGAGTATATAGCTGCAAGTGAAGCTGCAAAGGAAGCTGTTTGGATGAAGAAGTTCATAACTGAACTTGGTATGGTTCCTAGCATTGAATAAGCAGTTCCCGTTTACTGTGACAACACAGGAGCAGTTGCACAGGCTAAGGAACCAAGGTCTCATCAAAAATCTAAACACGTGTTGCGGCGATTTCACTTGATCAGGGAGATCATTGAAAGAGGAGACGTCACCTTGGAGCGTGTAGACTCTCAAGACAACATTGCAGATCCATTTACTAAAGCTTTAACACAACAGCAGTTTGATCGTCACTTAGAGAAGATGGGTATGAGATACCATGGCGATTGGCTTTAGTGCAAGTGGGAGATTGATAGTAGTGTGCATACAAGCCAATCATGTATGATGATAAAGCACGTACTTTATAAACAATCTTATTTATTTTTTAATAAGATATTCATTTATTAAAGGCATTTAATTATCTACATGGTGCTGTTTTTACAATATGTAAATAACCCATAGTTTTAAGCAATGCTTTTAGAATCATGATGATGATCATGCTAATGAGATCTAAATTCTTAGAAAGCTCTAAAACTAAAATAGTTCCCAATCGTGGGATTACTAAAAAGGGGATTAGTAAATCTGGATAGATTGGTACATATGTTGCTTACTCATTGGATGAGGATGATTGATCTCATGATCATTTGTGTGGAGACACTAAAGCAAGTATGTAGGTGCTTATTGGAGAATAAGTTCACTGAACGTGACTCGCTATGGAATACCTAATGGAGTTTTACTCGCCTGTCAATAGGAATTCCTAATGTGATAGTAGTACAAGTGATCCTTGGACTTGAGATCATCATAGTATCTTGTATGTAATGAATTATACTTTGACTTATTCCTTAAAGTCCTTTAGGGTATATAAAAGGGTATGCTTGGGTATAATGAGTTACATATGGAGATAATGAATGATCAATAAGAATCTACCACCTCTAGTAAAAGAGGAGATATGTCCTATGTGATTCGTTAAATGACAACCCAGGAATCCTTGGCCAAGGTAAAATGAAATTAGAAAGGAGTTTCTAATTTGCATTATTTGGAGTTGTGCATTTTCTAATCGAAATACATATAATTAAATAAAATAAGACTTGACAGTAAATTCATGTCTTATATTTAATTGGGACATTGTATGGTGGAAGGATTGAATTGTATGGTAACTATTTACTCACAGGTTCTTTTATGATTAATGTTGAAATCTATATTATCTAGAAAGTCGTTGATCGCTAGGGAGGCTTATCCTTATTGTAGAATAAATATTATTTATTTAAATAGATTATTAATTTAATTTATTTATTTAAATAAGATTAGAATTGTTCTAATTGATTTATTCACAACCTGTTTAATATAGAGAACCTAAAGGGTCACACCATAAAAGGAAGAATAATTATTTAAGAAGGTAATGGCATAATCGTAATAATGCATTAAGTGTAATTAATTTAATCTATAGTGATAGAATAAATTAAATAGCTTAATGTTTATTATTTAATATTTTGGAAATATTAAATATAAATTAATAAGAGGAGTCTTATTAATATTATTACAATTATTATTAATTTAATTTCTAAAGGAGTTTAGTAATTAATTTAATACTAGTACTCTCATTTATTCCTAATAAGATTAGGAGACAAATTAATTAAATGAATTTAATTAATTATTTCCCATGTGGTGGGAAGCCTAAATTAATTAAAAGAGTTTAATTAATTAAAAGAAATCCCATGTCTAATAGGATTAGAAGGGTTGACCAATATCTATATAAGAGGAGTCTTATAATAGATATCAGTTGAGGCAATTCCAATTGTTGGAGAGTACTCCTTTTCTATAGAGGATAGAAAACTAAGCCAACCACCCTCTTTCTTGATAATTCATCTTCTTTGGTGGGTCACCTCTAGAGGCCAAACACTTGGGTGGCTAACGTTGATCAAAGGAAGGAATCTAACCCGAAAATTCAAGGAGATCACGAAGAACAAGGAGTTGAACTCGTACCTGTGGAAGCTTCGTTTTACAAGGGAATGATTCCATAACTTCTTATTTATCGTTTTAAATTAATAATTTGCATAAAGGATGATCCGGGTAATTGTTTTGTAGAAATTTTTTTAAACTCTGATATACCATGCTCCCGCTAATTTTTGCAATTTGATTACATCACGATTTCGTACAAACCCAACAAACCAAAAGTTTGATTTCTAAAAAAAACTCTACTCAACCAAAATGTCAAAAGATTTCAAGATCAAATCATGATTATCAACACTAAACCCACAAAAATAGAATCAATGCTTCATCAATTAACTCAAAACAATAACCATGCCTTTTCATCATTGAACTTCATTAAGTCAAATTGTATCCACCTAGGCACACTTTTATGATCCACACACTTACTCAACTTAGTTACCATGGAGCGAAAATCGTGCACACCACTCAAAACTCAATACATATTTTTTCTGTTTTATTTTTTTTACAAGAACCCTTTCATTTTCCTCTTTGTTTCCGGTGAATGCATTTTATGCTCCGTTTCACCTTCCTCAATCTTTCTTTTGTAAGTGAGTGCATTTTATACTCCATCTCACTTATTCGCACGTGTTTATGGGAGATTGCATTTTATGCTCCATCTCATCCCACCACATGATTTTTCTTTTGATTCTTTTTCTCTTTTTCAACAACTTCTTCGATTTCTAACTTTTCTGATTTTTTTTTCACATGGTCCTGCAAAAAGCATAAGCAGTTTAATAGTTCTAAAGCATGAGATTAGTGTAGATAGACAACTCCATAGATAACTAAGCCAAATGAGCATATATCACATGTTCAAGTACTCATGCGACACAAATTCAATTCAAATCAATTACTATGGATCATGATTTAGTTTTTCTCAATCATTAACCAATTAAGCATCAAACAGATTTTAAAATTTAGCATTGATTTTCAACTTTTAACTTTAACCTTCGAACACATAGACAAATAGAATTATGGAACTCAAATTTTCAAAAATTTTCAAAAGGCATCAAATTTTCAAATTTCCTATCAAAATCGGATCAATATCTTAAAATAAAATAAAAACCTAAATCTTTCCCCCCACACTTAAACCTTACATTGTCCCCAATGTAAGAAAATCATGCAAAGAAGAAAGAAACTACTAACTAACATGCAGTCTATCCAACTAAAAAGTAAAGGGATAGAAAAATCAAATCTAAGATCTTGTGTTGCCTCCCAAGCAGCTGCCCCTGTTTATTGTCATTGGCTTGACATAATCCTTCTCATTCTATGTAATCGGAGTTGTGAACTTCAAGTGGACTGGTAATGGTTTCAATTCATTAGGGTCATCCTTTAGATTTTTATTTTGCTCCATTCCAACCCTCAAATCCTCCTTGTATATTTGCTCAAGAGATTCCTGCACTACAGAGTCAACAACATCAGTATAAAAAATAGAATTAATCTTACCAAGATTCTTTTAAGTTCATATATGCTGACCTGGAGATTTGCATCATCCAACTCCATGGTAAAGGTCTCATGGTGTTTGTCATTCACTATTTTTGTTATTTGTACAGATGTATCTTCTTTATCCTCTTTGTAAGGATCTGCTGAACTTATCAAACTATTCTCTTCTTCCTCTTGTTCCTCCTCCTTATAAAATTCCATGTTCACTTCATTGTCACACATAGCACTTCTGCCCGTTTCTAAAGTAAGCAATGTCTCATCTTGATCCAATTTTTCACATCCCAAGGTAAATGCACTTACGTTCTCAATAAATAGAGAGGGTAACCTCCCTAAGCCTTGAGATTCCAACCTTCTTATCGTGGTTGGAAGCTGACCCACTTGGTTCCTCAATTCTTGAACAAAAGTCCTTGTATCCTGCTGGAACTGTTGTATCTGACTCATGAATGCTTTGAACATATCCTCCAGAGATGTTCCAGAATTAGTAGGTACTTCATAGCTCAAGTCGGGATGATTTCTCCATCCAGGATTGTGAGTTTCTGCCCAAGGATCATATTGATGTTGATGATGTCCTAAGAATGTTCCCACAACATAAATTTGTTGCATAGTTTCATCCTCATGTAATATTGGACAAACATCACTGGTATGCCCTGACATTGAGCAAATTCTACACACCTGTGCAACTTGCATATTCCCTGTAGTCATTTGATGAACCAAAGTAGTTAACTCAGAAATCTGTTGCTCAAAATTATTAGTGCTTACCACATTTATCCTTTTTAGGTGTTTGATCATTCCTTGTTCTATACTGCTGTGATTTGGCTGCCATGGTTGCAATTAAATTCTATGCAGCTTCAGGAGTTTTGTCTACCAGTGCTCCTCCACTTGCTGCATCAATCATGCTTCTATCCATTGGTAGAAACCCCTCATAGAAGTACTGTATGAAGTAATGATCATCAATTCCGTGAGGTGGACAGCTGGAAAACAACTTCTTGAACCTTTCCCAATGCTCATAGAGATTCTCTCTATTGAACTGCCTGATTCCACATATTTCCTTTCCTATATTGACAACTCTTGATGCAAGAAAATACCTCTCGAAGAATAACCTTTGCATATCAGCCCATGATCATATTGATCCTGAAGGCAGATAGTATAACCAGTCTTTAGCCAAATCTGCTAAGGAGAATGGAAAAAGTCTAAGCTTGATTTGTTCCTCTGTCATTCCTTGTACTTTCATCATGTAACACACCACGTGGAACTCCTTTAGATGCTTATATGAATTTTCACTTGTAAGACCAGGAAAAGAAGACAAAAGGCAAATTAGTCTAGGGTTAAGTTCAAAAGAAACATCTAAAGTAGGATACTCAATACAAAAAGATGATTGATTCAGATCAAAATTATCCAATTCTATCAAAGTTCTATTATTGTGTGGCACTACCATCTCTTCCTCTTCAAGTAATGGAACAAGAGCTTCTTTTGTATCTACAGTTTTCTCTATCTCTTGATCAAAATTTAAGTCAATAAAGTGAGAGGATTGAGCCATAAAACAAAAAGAAAAAGAAAAAGAAAATAATAAAAATAAACGTAAACAAAGAATAAACAAAAATAAATAACACTCCCTCGCAACTGCGCCAAAATTTGGGAGCTGTCGTTTACACTTCTAAATTAACCTCACTTACTTTACAAATTCAAACAATTAGCACAGTAGTAAGCAAGGATCGATCCCACATAGAATGTTTTGTTTATATTTATTCAATTGTTTACAATAAGAAGGGGGTTTTGAATTGATTAAACTAAATTAACAAGAATAAACTAATAAGAATTAACAATGAATAAAAAGTTTCTATTCTTAAGTTCAGTATCACCTTTTTACTACAATAGATTAATCAAGTATAACATTATTTACCCTTCAATGAAACTAATAGTCCTAGGTAACAACAAACTCCGCAACCCAAAAATCCTCTTACATTATCACTCAATGAAACAAGGTCTTCACAAGATTCTAACCATTATATAACCTAGAACAAGCTCTCTAGATTTAATATAACAGCAGCATTAAGAACTAGGGAATTAGGCTATTCTAAGAAACAAACACATAAGCTCAGATTGTTTAACTTGTCTTCTGATAACCATAGCAATACTCAAAAGCTTGTCCACAATCAGTTATTACTAATTACTACTTGTGATTAGGAACAATATCAATTACACGTAATACTATTCCTTGATTATATACACATGAAACATGCAATAAAACCAAACGTAAAGGAATCAAAAAATTATAAATATTGTGTACTTATTAAATTCCCCCACACTTAGTCTTTTACATGTCCTCATGTAAACCAAAAGTTTAATTTCTAAAAAAAACTCTACTCAACCAAAATGTCAAAAGATTTTAAGATCAAATCATGATTATCAACACTAAACCCACAAAAACATAATCAATGCTTCATCAATTAACTCAAAACAACAACCATATCTTTTCATCATTGAATTTTATTAAGTCAAATTGTATCCACCTAAGCACTCTTCTATGATCCACACACTTACTCAACTTAGTTACCATGGAGCAAAAACCGTGCACACCACTCAAAACTCAATACATACTTTTCCTGTTTTATTTTTTTTACGAGAACCCTTTCATTTTCCGCTTTGTTTCCGGTGAATGCATTTTATGCTCCATTTCACCTTCCTCAATCTTTCTTTTGTAAGTGAGTGCATTTTATGCTCCATCTCACTTATTCGAACGTGTTTATGGGAGAGTGCATTTTACGCTCCATCTCATCCCACCACATGGTTTTTCTTTTACTTCTTTTTCTTTTTTTCAACAATTTCTTTGATTTTCAACTTTTTTGATTTTTTCTTCCACATGGTCCTACAAAAAGCAAAAGCAGTTCAATAGTTCTAAAGCATGAGATTAGTGCACATAGACAACTCCACAGATAACTAAGCCAAATGAGCATATATCACATGTTCAAGTACTTTGCTCTCCTCTTATTCTTCATGACTTAATTTTTGTCAATCATTAACCAATTAAGCATCAAACAGATTTTGAAATTTAGCATTGATTTTTAATTTTTGACTTTAACCTTCGAACACATAGGCAAATAGAATTATGGAACTCAAATTTTTAATAATTTTTCAAAAGGCATCAACTTTTCAAATTTCCTATCAACATCGGATCAATATCCCTAAATAAAATTAAAACCTAAATCTTTCCCCCTAACACTCAAACCTTACAGTGTCCCCAATGTAAGAAAATCATGCAAAAAAGAAAGAAACTACTAACTAACATGCAGTCTACCAAACTAAAAAGTAAAGGGATAGAAAAATCAAATCTGAGATCTTGGGTTGCCTCCCAAGCAGCTGCCTTTGTTTATTGTCATTGGCATGACATCATCCTTCTCATTCTATGTAATTGGAGTTGTGAACTTCAAGTGGACTGATAACGGTTTCAATTCATTAGGGACATCCTTTAAATTTTGATTTTGCTCCATTCCAACCCTCAAATCCTCCTTGTATATTTGCTTAAGAGATTCCTGCACTATAGAGTCAACAACATCAGTAGAAAAAATAGAATTAATATTACCAAGATTACTTTTAACTTCATATATGCTGAATGGACATTTGCATCATCCAACTCCATGGTAAAGGTCTCATGGTGTTTATTATTCACTGTTTTTGTTGTTTTCACAGATGTATCATCTATATCCTCTTTGTAAGGATCTGCTAAACTTATCAAATTATTCTTCTCTTCCTCTTGTTCCTCCTTCTTATCAAATTCCATTTTCACTTCATTGTCACGCATAGCACATCTGCCCGTTTCTAAAGTAAGCAATGTCTCATCTTGCTCCAAATATTCATATCCCAAGGTAATTGCACTTACGTTCTCAATAGTTTAAGAGGGTAACCTCCCTAAGCCTTGAGATTCCAACCTCCTTACCGTGGCTGCAAGTTGACCCACTTGGTTCCTCAATTCTTGAACAAAGGTCCTTGTATCCTGCTGGAACTGTTGTGTCTGACTCATGAATACTTTGAACATATCCTCCAGAGATGTTCTAGAATTGGTAGGTACTTCATAGCTCAAGTCGGGATGATCTCTCCTTCCAGGATTGTGAGTTTCTGCCCAAGGATCATATTGATGCCGATGATGTCCTAAGAATGTTCCCACAAAATTAATTTGTTGCGTAGTTTCATCCATATGTAATATTGGACAAACATCACTGGTATGCCCTAACATTGAGCAAATTCTACACATCTATGCAACTTGCATATTCCATGTACTCATTTGACGAACCAAAGTAGTTAACTCAGAAATCTGTTGCTCAAAATTATTAGTGCTTACCACATTTATCCTCTTTAGGTGTATGATCATTCCTTGTTCTATACTGCTGTGATTTGGCTACCATGGTTGCAATTAAGTTCTTTGCAGCTTCTGGAGTTTTGTCTACCAGTGCTCTTCCACTTGCTGCATCAATCATGCTTCTATCTATTGGTAGAAACCCCTTATAGAAGTAATGTATCAAGTAATGATCATCAATTCCATGAGGTGGACAGCTGGAAAACAACTTCTTGAACCTTTCCCAATACTCATAGAGATTCTCTCCATTGAACTGCCTGATTCCACATATTTCCTTTCCTATAGCGGCAACTCTTGATGCAAGAAAATACCTCTCCAAGATTAACCTTTGCATATCAGTCCATGATCGTATTGATCCTGAAGGCAGATAGTATAACCAGTCTTTAGCCAAATCTGCTAAGGAGAATGGAAAAAGTCTAAGCTTGATCTGTTCCTCTGTCACTCCTTGTACTTTCAACATATAACACACCACGTGGAACTCCTTTAGATGCTTATATGAATTTTCACTTGTAAGACCAGGAAAAGAAGATAAAAGGTGAATTAGTCTAGGGTTAAGTTCAAAAGAAACATCTAAAGTAGGATACTCAATACAAAAAGATGGTTGATTCAGATCAAAATTAGCCAATTCTATCAAAGTTCTGTTATTGTGTGGCACTACCATCTCTTCCTCTTCAAGTAATGGAACAAAAGCTTCTTTTGTATCTACAGTTTTCTCTATCTGTTGATCAAAATTTAAGTCAATAAAGTGAGAGGATTGAGCCATAAAACAAAAAGAAAAAGAAAAAGAAAATAATAAAAATAAACGCAAACAAAGAATAAACAAAAATAAATAACACTCCCTGGCAACTGCGCCAAAATTTGGGAGCTGTCGTTTACACTTCTAAATTAACCTCACTTTCACTTTACAAATTCAAACAATTAGCACAGTTGTAAGCAAGGATCGATCCCACAGAGAATGTTTTGTTTATATTTATTCAATTGTTTACAATAAGAAGGGGGTTTTGAATTGATTAAACTAAATTAACAAGAATAAACTAATAAGAATTAACAATGAATAAAAAGTTTCTGTTCTTAAGTTCAGTATCACCTTTTTACAACAATAGATTAATCAAGTATAACATTATTTACCCTTCAATGAAACTAATAGTCCTAGGTAACAACAAACTCTGCTACCCGAAAATCCCCTGAGATTATCACTCAATGAAACAAGGTCTTTGCAAGATTATAACCATTATATAACCTAGAACAAGCTCTCTAGATTTAATATAACAGCAGCATTAAGAACTAGGGAATTAGGCTATTCTAAGAAACAAACACATAAGCTCTGATTGTTTAACTTGTCTTCTGATAACCATAGCAATACTCAAAAGCTTGTCCACAATCAGTTATTACTAATTACGACTTGTGATTAGGAATAATATCAATTACACGTAATACTATTCCTTGATCATATACACATGAAACATGCAATAAAACCAAACGTAAAGGAATCAAAAAATTATAAATATTGTGTACTTATCAAATTCCCCCACACTTAGTCTTTTACATGTCCTCGTGTAAACCAAAAGTTTAATTTCTAAAAAAAACTCTACTCAACCAAAATGTCAAAAGATTTCAAGATCAAATCATGATTATCAACACTAAACCCACAAAAACATAATCAATGCTTCATCAATTAACTCAAAACACCAACCATGCCTTTTCATTATTGAATTTTATTAAGTCAAATTGTATCCACCTAAGCACTCTTCTATAATCCACACACTTACTCAACTTAGTTACCATGGAGCAAAAACCGTGCACACCACTCAAAACTCAATACATACTTTTTCTTTTTTATTTTTTTTATGAGAACCCTTTCATTTTCCGCTTTGTTTCTGGTGAATGCATTTTATTCTCCGTTTCACCTTCCTCAATCTTTCTTTTGTAAGTGAGTGCATTTTATGCTCCATCTCACTTATTCGCACGTGTTTATGGGAGAGTACATTTTACGCTCCATCTCATCGCACCACATGGTTTTTCTTTTGCTTCTTTTTCTCTTTTTCAACAAATTCTTTGATTTTCAACTTTTCTGATTTTTTTTTCACATGGTCCTGCAAAAAGCAAAAGCAGTTCAATAGTTCTAAAGCATGAGATTAGTGCACATAGACAACTCCACAGATAACTAAGCCAAATGAGCATATATCACATGTTCAAGTACTCATGCGACACAAATTCAATTCAAATCTAATTACTATAGATCATGACTTAGTTTTTCTCAATCATTAACCAATTAAGCATCAAACAGATTTTGAAATTTAGCATTGATTTTTAATTTTTGACTTTAACCTTCGAACACATAGGCAAATAGAATTATGGAACTCAAATTTTTAATAATTTTTCAAATGGCATCAACTTTTCAAATTTCCTATCAACATTGGATCAATATCCCTAAATAAAATTAAAACCTAAATCTTTCCCCCAACACTCAAACCTTACAGTGTCCCCAATGTAAGAAAATCATGTAAAAAAGAAAGAAACTACTAACTAACATGCAGTCTACCAAACTAAAAAGTAAAGGGATAGAAAAATCAAATATGAGATCTTAGGTTGCCTCCCAAGCAGCTGCCCTTGTTTATTGTCATTGGCTTGACATCATCCTTCTCATTCTATGTAATCGGAGTTGTGAACTTCAAGTGGACTGGTAATGGTTTCAATTCATTAGGGACATCCTTTAGATTTTGATTTTGCTCTATTCCAACCATTAAATCCTCCTTGTATATTTGCTCAAGAGATTACTGCACTATAGAGTCAACAACATCAGTAGAAAAAATAGAATTAATATTACCAAGATTCCTTTTAACTTCAATAATGCTGAACTGGACATTTGCATCATCCAACTCCATGGTAAAGGTCTCATGGTGTTTATCATTCACTATTTTTGTTATTTGCACAGATGTATCATCTATATCCTCTTTGTAAGGATCTGCTGAACTTATCAAATTATTCTCCTCTTCCTCTTGTTCCTCCTCCTTATCAAATTCCATATTTACTTCATTGTCACACATAACACTTCTTCCCGTTTCTAAAGTAAGCAATGTCTCATCTTGCTCCTCATATTCACATCCCAAGGTAATTCCATTTACGTTCTCAATAGTTTAAGAGGGTAACCTCCTTAAGCCTTGAGATTCCAACCTCCTTATCGTGGCTGCAAGCTGACCCACTTAGTTCCTCAATTCTTGAACAAAAGTCGTTGTTCCAAAATTTCCATCGTCTCCATTCAAGCTTGGATAATCGGTAAAACAAATCAAAACCTCTGAATTATGTTTTCGCACGAATCCTGTTTTAGGATTTTGAAAAATTTTAAATTCCGCTCCGTTTATGTGCCAAAATCCCTACACCGTGTTTACACTAGAGTCGTGGGGTGCCTAACACCTTCCCCATACTTAACCAATCCCCGAGCTCAAACTTTGTTTTCAAAGATCAAGTTTCGACAGTGTCCAACAATTGGGCCTCTTTCAAATAAAACTTGGTTGAGTTGGTAGAACCATTTCAAATCTATCAACTGGCGACTCTGTAAAACGTTCAAATCGTCGACATGATATATGTTGGCCTTTTTCCTAAAAAACCCTTCAAAACCTTTTTCCTAAATAAAAAGAGTGAGGGTAGAGAGAACTTAGGAAAAGAGATTAAAAGATTCGAGTTGTGACCCGACCCGCGGAATTTTTTCCCGACGTCGACAGGTGGCGACTCTGCTAGTGACAGTAGAGGGCTTAGCCCGCTTTCACATCTTTTCAAACATTTCCCTTTCAAAACTTTTGAATGCCTGAAATTCTGCATCTCCACAGCCAATGAATGAGTGAATGCTGCATCTTTGCATTGAATGAATGTATGAATGCTGCATATTAGTGCTTCGCACCCATGTCATCATATGCACGACGGTGAGGCACGATGTATGTGAATGTATGTTGTGTGTCCCTCTTACAAGGAGGAAAACTCGGTCGGTGATAAGTAATGTCTCTGGGGAGGACTAAGTTTCTGGGGCTCATGAAAATGCACCACCCAGATTCTCTCTAGTTGAAAGATCGGATTAATTTCCCCTCTAGTAGATTGCGATGACCTGGGACCCTTCATACCAAAAAAAAGTCGCGAGAGTAACCTAGGATAGGTCAGCCTCTGATAAACCAAATTCGAAGGGAAGCTTCTTCATGCATTCCTCTTTCAATTCCATGTTAAGTCTCCAATTACCGAGGAGCACAATGTAAATATCATAATGAAAGATTAACTTTCCATGTCAAAATACCATGTCATCCTGTCATCAAAACAACTAACCTCGATTTTGCAGGACAAAATCTAAAAAACACATCATGCATCCTATCCTTACCTACATCAAGAAATTGACACACCTACGTTTTGTTGTAGGTAAAAATTGGTCCTGTTACTAGGTCTAAATCTAAAGCACCCAGTCCATCCATTGACATGGCTTCCAGTGCTGAACCAGAATCCACCCCGGTATCCAGGGAAGAGTTCGAAGGTCTAAAAAATTAGATAGCCGAATTAGCCGGTTTCCTACGAGAACAAAGCAATGCCCTTAAAGGGAAACAATCTCAAGCTCACACAGAACTAGGAGCATCTGGTGGTAGTGCTGGCGGTCAAGAGATCGAAAAGGTTGAGACTCAGATTCCTGGACCACAGAACCAGGACATGACCAACAAAACCCCTGAAATCACCACCCTCAGCAAAGAACAAGAAACTGGTGACCTTCTCAAGAAAGTACAACAAATGGAAGAAACTCTCCGGTCTATCAAAGGGACTGGGGCATTCGGTAGTGTTAATTACTCTGACCTCTGTATTTTCCCCGGGGCACGTTATCCCGAGAAATTTAGAACTCCTGATTTTAAGAAATACGATGGATTGGGAGATCCTTATACCCACCTGAAAGTATTCATTGGAGAACTCGAATCCTATGCAGAGGACAAGAAGCTTCAAATGCAGCTATTCCAGAAGAGTCTAACCGGAGAGGTGAGAGCCTGGTATGCCCGTCTAGACAACTCCAAAATCCACAGTTCGGAAGAATTGGCCCACTCTTTTCTTAGTCAATACAGCTTCCAATCTCAGATGGCTCCAAATAGATATCAAATAACTAAGATCAAGAAAAAGAACACTGAATCATTTAGAAAATATGCCTAGTGATGGAGACGAGTCGCAGCACAAGTTACCCCAGCCATGACTGAATCTAAAATAGTCATGACCTTCATCGACATCCAAGAAGCTCCATATTATGAGATGGTCCTAGCAGGCATAGGAAAATCATTCTCTGAAATGATCAAACATGGCAAAATGGCAGAAATGGGGCTTAAATTCGGGAAGATAAAAGATCTGACAGCCCTCGAAGCTGTCGCCGAGCATATCCAATCTAAAAATTATGGGAGTAATCCCCGGAAGGTCCACAAAAAGAAAGATGAAGAAGTGTCCTTAGTCTTACAAGGACAAAATCCAAGGGGCGAGTCAAACAGTATGCCCATTCAAAGGATAAATTATACCCCTTTTCAAAATCCAGCACAACCTTCAAACCCTCCACTTCAGAAAAATATGGAGGTTAGGCGTCGAAGAATTTTCACCCCTCTAGGGGATTCACTCGAGAATGTATTCAAACTTCTGATAGCCCAGAAGAAGATTGTTTAACTCCTTCCACCAACCAACACTAATGGTCGAAATTATGACCCAAGCAAGAAGTGTGCTTACACTCTGGATCTCCAGGCCATGACACCCAAGACTGTTGGTCTCTCAAGCACAAAATACAAGACTTGTTTGATAGCGAAGAGATTGTGGTCACAAAGACAGAGAAACCCCATGTGCAGGACAATCCTCTGCCACAGCATAAAGAGGAGAATATCAACATGATCAGCACTACAAATGGAGAAGGATTCAAATACCTCCGTTATGTGGGAGAATTAACTCCATCCAGCAATAGCACCCCAGACAGTTGGGATATATCATAAAGGCAGTTCCTGATAGAGTAGGAGATCAAGTCTATCAAGGAACAGATCGAACAATTGGCAAAATTGATCGTCTATCAGCATCAGATCACCCAAAAATGATAAAACGGGCCAACAGATTTGACATTGATTGTCCTCCCACACCGAAGATCAATCCCATGCAGGACCATAACCGGTGTCACGAGAATGGACCCTGGACTGATAAGGGGGTCGAAGAAGCGAGTGTCCAAACTAATAGGAAATTCCTATTTTAAAGGAACTTCACCAACCTAAACCAATCAATGGAGGAAATCCTTCAAATGCTGATCAAGGAGGGAATGGTTGCAGACTTGTTACCTCCATTGAACCCTCAAGCCAAAAAATTCAAACCTGACCAAATATGTCAGTACCATTCCCAGTCACCCGGCCATGACACTGAGGATTACTGGGCGCTTTGTAACATGATTCAAGACATGATTGAAAATGGTGACCTGATAAGGGGAAATCAAATTCTCGATCTTCCAGATAACGACAATCTCTGGATCCCCACTGTATGGCACCAGAACACAGTGGCTGTTATATCATGCGATAGGGAACCGACCCTCAAAACCTTGGTACTGACAGGGAAAGAGGTCCAAAAGATACAAAATCCTATGTAGGTGGCTGCAGCTCAACCTCCAATCTTGCCCTTCAAACCTTAGTATCCAATCACCAGTCTGAAGAAGGTCCCATGGAACTACGAGAACAATGAAGGCTCCACTTTAAACAACATTATCGTTGTGCTGAAGGACAATCCATTATACCTACCTCAGAGGGTAATCAAACCAGTCATCAAAGCAAAAAAGAAGGTGGCTGAAGAGAAAATCAAAGAGTTCCTCAAACAGATGGGACATCATGAAATCAAAATAGTGCAAAGCTTGGAGGACGCACCTAAACAAGTGTCCATCCTCGACTTGATCCTATCCTCAGCGGATCATCACAACATTCTAGTGAAAGTACTAGAAAAGCTCATTTGCCACATAAAGTGGACACTGAGAAATTCCTGTCACGTGATCGAACACATTTTCAACAACAATGTAATATCTTTCACTAACGATGATATCCCGGCAGAGGGAACAGGCCACCACAAGTCCCTGCATATAGCTGTAATCTCCTCTGGATATGTGATCGGAGGTGTGCTCATCGATAGAGGATCATCCCTCAACATTTGTCCATACGATACTTTAGAAAGGATTAAGATCAATCCGAACCGGATCAAAACCAGTCATATGGTCATCCGGGCCTTCGATGGATCTCGCCGACAGGATATGGGGGAAATAGAGCTTCCTCTAGAGATTAGCCCACACACTTTCTACGTATCTTCCAGGTGCTCAACATCGCCATCGGATACAACTTATTACTGGGCAGACCCTGGATCCACATGGCAGGGGCAGTGCCATCCACCCTCCATCAACAACTCAAGTACATTATCAACGACAGCCTCATCACAGTGAATGCCGAACCAGAATACCCTACCTACATACATGGGGATATGCTAGTGATCAGCCTAGATGCGGGGATTGAACATGCCAGTTTTCAAGCTCTAGAGGTGAGCGATACTCAGTACCTATCTATCGGGGCACCAGCTCTAAAGCCTAAAGTCTCCACCGATGTAATGACAGTGGGGCAAGAAATGTTATCTTCGGGTTTCTAACCTGAAGAAGGGTTGGGAAAGGATAAGCAAGGTATCAAGATGCCAGTCCAAATCCCAAGTCAGACTGGGAGAGCAGGATTGGGATATTCATCCGGGTCAAGCCATCGGAACCCACATAAACATCCCAAGGCTCATGCCTCCATAATTCTGCTGCCAAACCACAAATACTGGATGGGTAAAACCTACGAAGAAAATCCCGACTGCGGTATCAGCCATGCTATTCCCTCCAATTATACCTGTCCATGAAAGAAAAGTCCTCAAGCCTGAGGCAGACAGCGAAAAGGGAAAAGAAAAGATCCTATACGAAGGACGAGACCCATTCGCTAACATGAGGGTCATCATAAACTACGAGGGATATGAATGATGAGATCCCAGACAGCGACGACGAGGATCAAGTTCAAATTCCTTGCATCAAGAAGGGAAAAAGGAGCAGTTTAAAGAAGAGCCCTGACCCTATTGTAAAGGATGTCTCAGTCATCATCCAAGACGAGACAGATAATCACAAATCCCTGATCCTTCTAGTTCATAAAGTACTGACCTTGGATAACTGGAGCAGTGTCCCTTGCCTCGGTTGAAAAGGGTAAAGGGGCAAAGAGAGTCAATTTGCCCTTTAATCATGCTTTCATTGACTGCTTACTTTTGATTGTGCAGCTATTACAACAACTTTGTCATGCTTTGCAGAATGCTCTGCATAGTTAAGTAGTTGTAAATATCTAAGGTGAATGTTTTTTTGTTTTCAGGACTCAAGCGTTGGATGTGTTTGTCTCTGCTGATAAGATGCCAACCTGTCAAAATGACTACGACTTTGATGTGGAACTGAACTTTGACTTGATGGATATTGATCAAGAAGAGGAAGATGACTATGAGGTGCCCGAGGAGATCAATGAATGGGTCGAAGACAAACCCAAACCAAACCTCGACCAAACCACCACTATCAACATAGGAACCTCCGAAAACATCAAAGAAATCCAAATAGGTTCAGACCTCACACCCAATCAAAAAGCTGACCTGATCGAAATCCTAACACAGTACCATGATGTATTTGCATGGTCATATAAAGACATGATTGGCTTGTCTACTGATATTGTCATCCATCGAATGCCCATCAAAGAAGGGTTCAAACCAGTCAAGCAAAAGCTCAAGAGATTAAAACCTGAGTGGAGTCTGAAAGTCAAAGAAGAAATCATTAAACAATTCAAAGCCGGAATCATCATGGTATCAACATACCCAGAATGGCTGTCAAATATAGTTCCCGTGCCTAAGCCTGGAGGAAAAGTACGAGTCTGCGTGGATTATCGAGATTTGGAACAAAGCCTGTCTCAAGGACAATTTCTCGATACCTTTCATCCACATCCTGGTTGACAATACTGCGCAGTATGGCATGTATTCCTTCGTGGATTGCTTTGTTGGTTATCATCAAATCATGTTTGCTGAAGAGGACCAGGAGAAAATAGCTTTCATCACTCCATGGGGAACCTTCTGCTATAGGCGACTATCCTTCGGCCTTATCAATGCCGGAGCCACGTATTAGCGAGCCATGATGGCCCTCTTTCATGACATGATGTAAGATCAAAGCCATTACTGAAATGCCCGTACCTCGTACAGAGAAGGAAATACGTGGATTCCTAGGAAGGATCAAATTCATAAGCCAATTCATTTCACAGCTCACAGAAACCTGTGAACCTATCTTCAAGCTATTAAGGAAGAATTCCTCCACCAAATGGAATGAGGACTGTTAACAAGCCTTCCTTTCCATCAAGAAGTAGTTGATCGAAGCACCGGTATTGGTACCCCTAAGGGATGAAGTTCCCTTGTTCATGTACCTGTCTGTCAATACCAACACAATGGGCTGCATGTTAGGACAGAAAGATGATAGTAGTAAAGAAAGAGCTATCTACTACATCAGCAAAAGATTCAGCAGTGGTGAACAGAAATACACCCTGATCGAGAAGAAATGTTATGCATTAGCATGGGCTGTTATGAGGTTACAACACTATTTGCATGGGCATACGACCTACCTCATATCTCGCATGGATCCACTCAAATACGTATTTAACAAACTAATGCTGAATTATCTACTGTCCAAATGGCAGTTGATCCTACAACAGTTCGACATTGTCTACGTAACTCAGAAGTCAATCAAGGGTCAAGGCATTGCAGATCAATTAGCTGAAGCACCTTCAGGAAGGTTCGAGCCCCTGGAGACATATTTCCCGGATGATGGGATCATGAAAATTCAATAACTCCAGTTTGAGAATACAGTCCAACCATAGAAAATGTATTTCAACAGAGAGGTAAACATGGAAGGTGCCAAAGCTAGGGCAGTCCTCATCTCTGGTGCAGGAAAGTAGTATCCTGTGGCTACCAAACTTTAATTTGGCAACACCAACAACACGACCGAGTATGAAGGCTGTATAATGGGGTTGAAATTAGCCCAATCCATGTTTATCAATCACCTACTCGTCTTTAAAGATTCTGAACCGGTCATTAGACAAACCACCGACGCGTATCTCACCAAAGAACTGCATTTGCTTCCCTATCATCTGCAGGTCCTCAAAATATCCCGGGAATTCGAAGACATAACCTTCGTTCATATTCCTCGGGGTCGGAATGACTTCGCTGATGCATTGGCAACGTTAGCTTCATTAATCTGCATATCTGATAATAGTGGATTTCCCAATATCAAGTTCACAATTCATAAAGCCCCGACATATGGGAATTACATTAGAGAAGTATCAGATGAAATACCTCCTGTCAAGCAGCCTTGGTATCAAGACATCAAGGAATATCTCCGTGATGGATCCACACCCGCTGGGGCAAGTCAATCCGAGTGAAAGAGGATTCACAAAATGGCCATGAAGTTCTATTTGAGCGGAGATGCACTTTACAAAAGGGATGCTGGAATAGGCATGTTAAGATGCCTCGACAAAGTGTAAGCCCAAAGACTTATGGATGAAATCCACGGTGGAGTCTGTAGTCCACACATGAGCGGTCATTTGCAGGCCAAGAAGATAATCAGAATAGGATATTATTGGATCTCTTTTAAGGCTGACTGCGACGATCACGTTAAGAAATGTTTTCAATGCCAAATACATGGAAATGCCATCCACGCTCCTCCAAATGAGCTGCACAACATGAGTTCACCATGGCCTTTCTCCATGTGGGGAATGGATGTGATAGGTCCAGTGGAACCAAAAGCCAGCAATGGTCATCGATTCATCTTCACCAGTGATCGATTACTTCACCAAATGGGTTGAAGCAGCCTCCTTTCCTAAAGTCACAAAAGAGGTCATCATTAGTTTCATAAGGAACAATGTCGTATGTCGATATGGACAACCGGAGGTGATCGTATCAGACAACGCCAAGAACCTGAACAATCAAATGATGAAAGAATTGTGCAGCAAGTTCCACATCAAGCATCTCAACTCCATCATCTATCGGCCCAAGATGAACGGTGCTGTCTAAGCGGCCAATAAAAACATCAAGAAGATCATGCAAAAAATATCCGCCAATCACAAAGAATGGCCTGACCTGCTGCCTCTCGCCCTGTTAGCCTATAGGACTTCAATGCGCACCTCTACTGGGGCTACCCCCTATTCGTTGGTTTATGGCATGGAGGCAGTCCTTCCCGTAGAAGTAAAGATGGAATCCTTGCGAGTGATGATCGATGCTCAGATAGACGAGGATCAGTGGTTGCAAGACCGGTATCATCAACTGTCCCTGGTAGATGAAAAGAGGGCTACAACCATTTTCCACGGACAGTTATACCAGCAAAGGATCGCCAGATCCTACAACAAAAAGGTTCGAATCCGTTAATTCAAAGAAAATGACTTGGTGCTAAAGAAAGTCCTGGCCAATCAGGATGAAGCCAAAGGAAAGTTCGCCCCAAATTGGGAAGGCCCTTTCATTGTCAAGGAGGTGTTGACAGGGGGAGCTATTAGACTACAAGAAATGGATGGGAACGAATTTCCCCAACTCATCAATTCAGACACCATCAAAAGCTACTACGTCTGAGTCACATGCTTACCCGCATCCGGGTCCTACTAATCAAACCAGGTTCAATTTTTTACTAAACAACCGGAACTATGAATAACCTGATCTCCCTACACCCGGGAGTACGTAGGAAGCCATTTCTGGTGCGGTCAAACCAAATAAAAAAACTCAAAAACTCATCAAACCAAACTCAAAAACCCAAGATAAATACTTTTCAAACCTCTCTCCAACCAAACAACCTGAACTACGAATGACCTGATTTCCCTCAACCCGGGAGTACACAGGCAGCCACTTACGGCGCGGTTTGACCTTCAAGAAAAAATAAAAACCCCAATAAAATACCAGTTCCAAGATACTGAAAAATATACATAAGCTAAATCCTATCAAGCTACATTGGTTAACAGGCCCATCTGAGATACTCCCCGACATCATCTCAAATGTCAGTCCATCAAGGAGAAGCTCAAGATACATCTACAACTACAAGTCATGAAAGAAGTGGTAATCATTCAGCAATGATAGTACATAGTCAATCAGGGACGTGAATCAAAACTATATTTCTATGATATATAACACTGTTTGATATATACATAATTCCATGTACATGACAAAAATGGCTGATCAAGTCTGTGCAAGAAAAATAAAGCTAGTCTATGGACCCAAGGACAAGCTAGTCAGCAATGCCAGCATGGCATCTCTCTCTGAAGATGGGGGAGAAGCTATAAGTGCAATCTACTCAGCCTCCATACGGCCCAAAACCTCCATAGTCATCTGCAAGGTGGCGCTGTGGTCATCAATGTACGCACTCATCTCATGACCAAACCATGAGTGTAAGGTCGAAGAGCAATACTATCAACAATGTGAAAATCACGGGAAGCTATAGCCTCACCCCTCTACGCAAATGCTGCATCCCGAGCAATCAAAGTCTCCTCGATCTCAACATATGCTGCATCCCTGGCCGAGCGGATCTCATGTCGCTCTACAATAGCTATGTCTCTGGCAGATCGAAGCTCCTCTCGCTCAATTAATCCAGCATCCAAAGCGGCCCTGAGCCCATCTCTCTCCGTCAAAGCTAAATCTCTGCCAGATAAGGCAGTCTACATCTGCGCTCTAGTCGAATCTCGCTCAAAGGTTATCCTGAATAGTGAGTCTGCTAAAGCCGGATCTGTCCCCGCAGGAATGGTTGGGGGATCGCTAACTAATGTTGTGGTCAAACCCATGAACACCTCATCCTCTGTAGGAGAATTCGGATCCTTCATAGGCTCCTCCTCGTCGGAGTCCATAATCGGAGATAAATGAGGCTCTGCTGCTGTAACTGCTGTCTCTGCCTCCAACCATGCAGAATACTCTAGAGAACAACCCGGATAGCTACTAGAAAAATCAGCCCTCTCTCGATGAGTCCAACACTCATATACTCTAACCAAGTCGGTGGATGACATAGAAGAAGACAACATCCTCTGATCAGCAGACCCCTCAAATTGGTGCAAACTCTGCAGCTGATCAAATTGACACATGACTGCCAAAGGATGATAGGTAATCACTCCCCTCAAACCCGCTAGGGGAAAATAATTCAGGCCAGAAGCATGGGTGATGAAGCTATATAGGGATACTAGCCCTGAGCAGGGCAAGATCACAAACGGATGCTCAATATCCACCATAAATGTCGACCATGACTCTGCATCAATCCACTTCACAAGCTGAAAGGAGTAAGTTATGGATGTCTCGTGAGTGAAGCAAAAGCTCCATGACCGGAAGAATCCAATCGGTTGTATATAGGATATCAGCCATATATACAGCAAGACCGAGCTGCCCCTAAAAAACCCCTCTAGATAGGTACTACAATGTGGTGGATCTAAATGTCTCTGCCAATATCATGGGATGATGGTACTACCCTGTCTAAGGGCCCAAACCATAACTACTAATCCCACGTCCAAATGATCCAAGCGAAGCGGCATATAGACGTATGCCACAATACACATCAGCAGAATGTCTACTCTGGCCATATGCCATGCCTCTGTTGAAATAATAAAATCTCTGACATGGCGATCATAGCTGTTGAGCTCGCCAAATTGATCGATCAGGAAGTCAATCGAGATCACATGCCCAGATATAATCTCGTCCTTGATCACGCTCTGACGGAGACCGAACATCTGGGTAAACGGTCTCCTTATATCACTAATAGTCGTACGAGCACACGACAAATCTAGAACTAACCCAATAAATTACTCGTACTCCTCGAGGGTCGGCGTCAGCTCATGCCGCCCGAAGCGGAACCTCTGTCTCTCAGGTATCCAAAAGGGTAAAATGCCATCAACAAATCCAAATGGCACCAGAAAATCTGTGAGGGCCAACGAATGCCCCAACATATGGTCAACTGTCCCTTTGACTGGGTAGGGCAGGCTCTCATACCACGACGGCAATGATGTGGCCACCTCATACGGTGGTGAATGCTCAATACGGCTGACCGCATACGACGTCATCTATAGCACCGTACCACAAGACCATCCAGAGGTCAAATCAAGTCGCAGCTGTCTGAATGCATACACACTACATAATACTTGTATGATGATAGTAGTATAAATATGATGCAGAAGATAAGAGATAGCAGGAATATCTACGGTAAAATTATCTACTACAGGATATCATCTTTGTCTGATAATACAAAGAAAAATGAAAATATACAGGGAAATGGGCCACCACTCCCCAACTAATACAGTGGTTTATCAAAATGATGGCACAACTGCCGAATAGCCAAAACAGTGGCTGACCAAAAAGTATAGCTACAACAGCTATCAAAGGAAGTCGATGACATCAATGTCAAAGCGATCGGCCTGCTCCATCTCCTCGGTGGATACAAAATTGCTGCTATCAGGCATGTCTGGGCGGTATAAGGGAGGATCTGCCCCTGCAAAGCTACTGCTAAATGGACTTGAAGAAGGGGCCTGCTCTAGAGCTGGATGGGTCAAATAAAGATGCCTCTAACAAATCTCGGCCAAGGTGCCTGATAAAGAAACAAGCTCTCTCCAACTCCCTAGTCAGATCTGCTATCTAGTCTACATGAGTAGTCTCCCTGAGGCAAGCTATCCAGTCCATCACCATCACGGACCCTGGCACCTTGTTTGCCATGAACAGGGTAGCACGAGTCTGAGCTCCAATCGTGCGAGGACTTTACCAACTGCTAAATGCCTCCTGGCTGTACGGTCCCTCTGATAAGGCAAAGCCATCTATGCCCTCCATAGGGATATCTGTCAATGGCACGGTCAACGGCCAATGATGCCAAGCAGGAGGGGGGGCAATGGGAATGTAGATCTCCCCCGTAATGCTCCTAATGGCATGCTCTCCAAGATAGAGCTCCCAGCCTCCCACCATCAACAAAAGGACTCTGCGGGTAGACAACTCAAACTCCCGGCCAGTAGGGACACCTCCCTCAAATCCGATGGTCAAAAACTCGGATGTATACGGCGTCTAGGTGATCGAACCCGCCGTTAAAAGATCTAACTGCAAACGGGCATGAGTGAATCCCTCAGCAACAAGGACCTCCGTCAAAGTGGAGTGATGCCATCGCCGTCCCCGAGGATATGTCCCCAGACCTAATGCAGAAGCGGGCCGTAGGCAACGAAGCCTTTCAAATGCCCAAAGTTGATCATGCAAATATCAAAAGTCCTCAGTGACCAAGACTGACAAAAATGAATGCTAAAATCAAAAAGGTACAAAAAGATGTACTCACCAGCAGAAATGGGTAAAATCCTAACCAAGCCTCTATCACACCCTCCGAAAGCATGCGCATGCCATGGAGAAAATAGGCAAAGGTATAGGAGCCCCAATCATAGTCACTGAGGTGCTCTACATGTCAAGTGGCGCTAATCAAGGAGAAGGACACAGTAGACGAGTTGTCCGCCACAAAATAACTTCTGATGATTGATAAAAATAATCGCCTCAGAATGCGATCTCTATCCCTATGATCATCAGGCGGGGGCTCCTGTAAAGTCTCATCCTGTGCATCTATACTCAAGGGACCAGATCGGACTGTTCGACCCTTGAACATCGACGTAGGAACTCCCAGCAGGGACCGGATGATAGTGGGCGTAATATCGGCCACGATAGGCACTGGCTCGCGCTCAAACTCAATGCCGGTGATAAATCTCCAATCCATAGGAGTCATCATCACCTTGTAATCTAGCAGATGAAGGGATTGAGTCTGGTGGAATCAGCGCTCAGATAAAGTCCTCATATACCCCCGGGGCAATGGCGAGGAAGGATCGAGAAAAAGGCTTGAAAGCCCCCAGCCATCTACGATATCCCTGTAATCCTCGTGCAAAGTATGATACAGGGAGTGCACATTGAACCAGTTCCCTCGAGGCTGCGTAAAGCCTAGAACCTGCATCAAAAACCAACCTATGTCAAAAACCTGAGCCCTAAAAATGGCAAAAAGGAAGAAAAAGAATCCAAGAAGGGAAAAACTTCAAGTCACCTCGTTGGCGTGAAGAAACCTCGATGGATAGCAACTCAAGTCGCCCAACAACTGCTGCGTCTGCACAACAATGCCAAGGACCTCCGCACGTGGAGCCTGAGCGGGAATAGGAGCAGCAAAAGGAGCCTCCTTATTGTCAATATCAAGTGGTTGCTCGTCTTGTGCTGGACGAATCACCTCCTCCACCAATCTACGAGGCGTCCGAGCTGGGCGAGGCTAAGGAACATAAGACTTCCTCCGTCTGATACCTAAGGATACCCTGCTGGAACTGTCAGGGTCTATCGCCATCCATCGCATACATCAATACTCCAAATCACCTCAGAAATGGTGTGGTAAGCCTAAGACCTATGGATTATCATTTTTAATCAGTCCAGCATATATCTCTAGGTCCTAAGACATGCATGGGTCTGTCAAAATACCCAGTAAAGTCAAAACTGTATGTTTTCAAAACCTAGAAGCTATAAACCTATATGGGTCAGTCAAAAATCCCTAGTAGAGTCAAAAATGCATGTTTTTCAATGCCTAAGATTTTGAAAAAATTTCGCCAGAGTCTCCTTTGTTAAATGGACTATCCACATGTGCAAAGACATGTCTAGGTGGCTATTCAGTAGCACACCTACCCAAAAATAGAAACAGTTTATCTTTTGAAAAAAAAAAATCAAAAGTCAGCCTCACATGGTATCCAAATTACCATGGACATTTTTAGTTGAAAATCCAGGCTCACTGGGCCTCAAAAAGGATGACTAAACTGATCAAAAAGTGCAAAATAACACTGTCTCAGAACCTGAATTTTCTTACATCCAAACGTGCATTATAGTAAGATATGCATACATATGAAGTCAGAAATTTTTTAGTAGGTCATATAGGCATACATTTTTCATACATTGCATCTAAAAGGCCCCTAAGTGGTTTGCATGCTTTTAAAGGTTAAAATCTATGAAAAAAGCATGTAAAACGTTACCTGTGTTGCACTGATCGCGTAGGAACTGACAAAATCAGAAAACAGCTGTCCACGCTCCATAGATCTGAAAAAGAAGATCGAAATCCGTATGGAACTCACAACTGAAATTATTTCAAATGAAATCCCGCTGCCGCATCTCCACCTGCAGCAGCCCAGGGTGGGTCCCACTTCCCCGGGTCCAGTTCGGTTCAAGTCAAAATGGAGTTTAACTGAGCTGCCAAGTCAAATCTGAAGAAAAATCGCTACGCGATTGAGCGGTTTGTCCTGAAAATCTGCGTTTAAGCAGCGGGAATCTGACAGAAAGGGAAACCCCACGGAGACCCTTGGTATTCATCCTGGAGCCATGTCCGGGGTTCAACAAAGCCAACTACGAAAAAATTGCACAAAAAATTACGCAAAACTACCGAAAATTGCCATTTTCGAAGTTTGGGTACAGACCGAAGCCAAGTTCAACCGTTGGTTCCATTCCAGCGAAGTTCGGGTACAGACCAAAGCTATTTCAACCATTGGTTCCATTCCAGTGAAGTTTGGGTACAAAACGAAGCAAGTTCAACCGTTGGTTCCATTCCAGCGAATTTTGGGTACAGACCGAAGTCAGTTCAACCGTTGGTTCCATTCCAGCGAAGTTCGGGTACAGACCGAAGCTAGTTCAACCGTTGGTTTAACTCCAGTGAAGTTTGGGTATAGACCAAAGTCAAGTTCAACCATTGGTTCCATTCTAGCGAAGTTCGGGTACAGACCAAAGCCAGTTCAACTGTTGGCTCCATTCAAGCAAAGTTCGGGTACACACCGAAGCCAAGTTCAACCGTTGGTTCCATTCCAGTGAAGTTTGGGTAGAGACCTAAGAAAAGTTCAACCGTTGTTTCCATTCCAGTAAAGTTTGGGTACAGACTAAAGCTAAGTTCAACCGTTGGTTCCATTCTAAAGAAGTTCGGGTACAAACAGAAGCTAGTTCAACCGTTGGTTCCATTCCAGCAAAGTTCGGGTACAGACCGAAGCCAGTTCAGCCGTTGGTTCCATTCCAGCAAAGTTCGGGTGCAGACCAAAGCCAGTTCAACCATTGGTTCCATTCCAGCGATGTTCGGGTACAAACCGAAGTCAGTTCAACCATTGGTTCCATTTCAGCGAAGTTCGGGTACAGACCAAAGCTAGTTCAATTGTTGGTTTAACTCCAGCGAAGTTCGGGTATAGACCAAAGTCAAGTTCTACCGTTGTTTTGACTCTAGCGAAGTTCGGGTATAGACCGAAGTCAAGTTCAACTGTTGGTTCCATTCCAGCAAAGTTTGGGTACAGACCGAAGCCAGTTCAACCGTTGGTTCCATTCAAGTAAAGTTTGGGTATAGACCGAAGCCAGTTCAGCCATTGGTTCCATTCCAGCGAAGTTCGGGTACAGAACAAAGCCAATTCAACCGTTGGTTCCATTCCAGCAAAGTTCGGGTACCGACCGAAGCTAAGTTCAGCCGTTGGTTCCATTCCAACGAAGTTCGGGTACAGACCGAAGTCAAGTTCAATCATTGGTTCCATTCCAACGATGTTCGGGTACAGACCGAAGTCAAGTTCAGCCGTTGGTTCCATTCCAGCGAAGTTCGGGTACAGACCGACATCCAGTTCAACCATTGACTCAACCCTAATGTCGCTTCAGCCAGTCGGATTAGCCCCATGAGACATCAGGAGATGATCTAGGGGCGAAAGCTATATATTACTTCATCCCCACAGAGGACAGATGATGGAATCTATTATACACATCCTGATAAGTGGTTTTATTCCACTTGTTTGAATCCTTTCTAACTCATTCTGTTGCTGAAACTCAAGTAATCATGTGCGTTTAATGCATTTTTTCCTTCGTTTGGTGTTTTTCAGGTTTAGGAATCCCCTTTGTGCTACTGGAGCTTAAAAGAGCAAAAGATCGCCTAAATGGGGCAAGGAGCTGAAATGAGCTTAAAGCAATGGAATGGCATGAGGCTAGTGGTAACAAGCAAGGCCAAAAGGAGCAAAAGGCATTGAAGTGGCATGAGAGCATGATAATGGTGAGGAGTCAAGCGGCTAAATGGGGATGTGATGAGGCATAGAGGCTAAAAAGAAGTTAACTTGCAGGGCATGAGAGTGTCAAAGCCAAGTGTAGCAGAAAAAGAAGAAATCCAGCATGTCACAGACACGCGCGGCCGCGCAGGGTTTACAAGGGGGTTACCCGCTCCCACGCTATTTAGCAGGCCAGAAATCCCACATGCAGCAGCCGCGCTGCCGCTCCAGGAAGAAGGCTTGGACGCGCGCGGCCGCGCCAGACAGCAACTTGACCAAATTTGACTTTTATTTTAGAAGATCGGCAGAGGCAGAGAGATATAAGGGCTGTTACTCCATTTGGTTGAGCATCCTCCCTTTGGGAGTTAAACTTAGCCCTAGCCCTAGTTTTCCTTTCCTTTCTCTTCCTTTAATTTATTGTTTAGTTAGATTAGGAGTAGATTAGCTTAGAGATTAGTTTTAGTTTAGTTAGTTAGATTTCTAGGGTTTTCTTAGACTTGATGGTTGAAATAAGTGGATGTATTGAAGATTCATTATTGGATTCTTGGAGACCCAGATTTGCATTTCTATCCTTAAACTCTCTTTGCTTTCTAATTGTGTAATCTCATGATGTGTTTTCAACTTGTGGATAGTATTTGTGCTTAGTTATGACATGTTAAGTATATTTTGAGGGTCAATGGAACCCAACCCGTAGTTTGTATTGATTTCTCTCTCTTTGCTTGTATGATGAATTGGTTATCATATCTTATGCTTATAAATTGAATGCTTGAGAACCTATATGAACTTGACAAACGGATTATAGGTTAAGACCTAGTTATGATATCATGCGAAAATTAGAAATTCTTGTGGGTAGTTTATAAGATTATGTGACGTATGTCTCATGCATTATCCTCGAGAATAGATAATTTGATAGTATTTAGGATAGAAATATACCTAAATGCCGTATGCAACCAAATTGAGAATCTAATCTTAATGACTTCCTATGCGAAAGTTAGTAATTAAAAGAGTAGTTAACAAGATTTTCCCGTGACATGTGTCTTGTTAATTGTTCTTGATATTGGTTGCTTGATAGTGTGTAGGATAGAAATATACCTATATGCCGCATTAGGGAGATTCATAGTTGTCCGTCGAAAGAGGATATCATGTAATCATGATTTCTCGATTGTCAATTCTATGTGTTAATTGTTTCATATGAGAGAGTTAAGAGATTCGAATGAAGTGTTGGGGGAAATTGGAATCTCATGCCATCATTATCTGATTCTACCTTAGGATTCTTTAGTTTAACTTTTATTCCTTGCCTAGTTTAAAATTAGTTTTAATTCAATCTCTTTACCATTTGTTTAAATAAGACTGAAATGATTATGTGCTAATGCTTTGGCTACCCTCTATCTGTTAATTCCTCGTGGGAACGATATCTTACTTTCACTTTATTACTCATTGGCTGCGTATACTTCCGCGTAAATTGTGTCATCTAATCAGACCAACACATCCTCAAAGGGATTATTAGCCAAGATCGATGATGCATTCTCCTGTGGCAAACTACTAGTGAAAATATCATCCAGGTAGGTGTCAGAAGCTTCCGTTGAGGTAACTCTATAACCGGAAGATATCCCCATGGACGAACTTTCAAAATGCGCAGTGGCACCTACGCAGAATATCGATTGATAGAGAAACCATTGGTCTCAAACTAAGGAAGCATCCATAATATTATCCCCATTAGAGTCAAGAAGGCTATCATGAACATCGTCATCCCCAGCAAAAAGTGACAAAAGCCGGCTTTTATAGCCTAAATCTGATAACCCATCAGACAGGTCAATCAACGACAATCTTATTAACCTCGAGGGTCGTCATGGATAGCGTTACCACCAGCAGTCAATGCCATGAAGCAATACCTGCTGACTCTACGTCCTCAAAGGTATCTAACCTACATAACAAGCCTTTCATTGATCACATTGCAAGTGTCTAGCAATCTTTATCCTGCTCATTCCATTGCATTGCATGAATATGATAAAGAGGGGCATCTGTAGACACTCGAAATTTTTCTTGCCCCAATACTAACACTGTAGGAGGGCAAAGTCGTTAATAAAAATTAACCCCGGTCCCAACACTGGGCTTTCAATCCAAACTCGACCCCAATGCCGGCCCTCCAGTTTAAAACCTGACACCAATGCTGGTCCTTTAACCTAAATTTGATCCCCAATATTGGTAAACCTAAATTCGATCCCCAGTATCGGTAAACCTAAATCCGATCCCCAATATCAGTAAACCCAAATCTGATCCCCAATATCGGTAAACCCAAATCCGATCCCCAATATTGGTAAACCTAAATTCGATCCCCAATATCGGTCAATCAACCTAAATCTGATCCCCAATATCGGTAGTCAAGTCAAATTCGATCCCCAATAGCGGTACCCAAGTCAAATCCGATCCCTAATAGCGGTACTCAAGTCAAATCCGATCACCAATATCGGTACTTAATCCAGTTCCAATCTCCAATCAGACATTGAATCCAGCTCTGATATCTAATTGGACCGTCAATCCAGCTTCGGTCTCCAATCGGACCGTCAATCCAGCTCCGGTCTCCAATCGGATAGTCAAATCAACTCCGATCTCCAATCGGACTGTCAGATCAACCCCGATCTCATTATTGGGTCGTCAGCTCAAACTCGATCACCAATATCGGGACAACCATAGCCCCGATCAATCATATCGATATGTCAACTCAGCCCCGATCTTAACCCGGGAGGTACAGATCATCCCCGGCAATAACCCGGGAAGTGCAGGTCATCCTCGGCAGCAACCCGAAAAGTAAGTACAACCTCAGGCATAAACCTGAAGCATCACAACACCTTCAAAAGAAAACCTAGAACGTCCACATAAGCTTCAGATTCAACACTGAGGACAAACAGACTCGAATGGGATCCAAGTCTTGGAAACAAGTCCCAGAAGTCGACCAAAGGCCGCGCAGATACTACAGGAAGCCCCGAGAGGGGCAAAATGATCATTTTATCAACTCTCAGTAGATTCAATCAAACTCAAGATGAATTGATGCTAACAAAGTCAGAACGAACCATAACGACGATCCCGAATGCAAATAAGGTAAGACAGCTCAACGGATAAACTGCGGGGAATCGAATACTTGGTTATGAACCCATCTTCTTGGACCTAAAAATGTTTTATCCCATGTCATTGTGACACTCTCAGCGAGGGCTTTCCAAAAAGGTATCGCAAGCCTCAAACGGACGCTCCGATCAAAAGTTAGAAAGTTTCGACTTCGACTGTGCGTTGTCCGGAGTGCACGTACTTTGAGACGATGGAACCCGACACTGTGGGCCCCACTAGGGGAGCCGCACCTCTGCTTGCGACAGCAGCAGTTAGAGTGGAGGTTCCCTGGCCTATAAATAAACGTGCCCCCCTTCATTTTCAAGAATTTTGAAACGCAGCGAAGCTCTGCTAGTTTGGTTTTTTGACTTTTACACCTCTTTCAAACCCAAATATTTTCACTCCAACACGTAGATATACCCATATACTATCACATATCAGAAAATAACCGATAGATTTGGACGTATAGAGCCTACGATTTGGCAAAAAGCCCGTGTAGCAGCCCATTGTAAGTATTTTCACTATTAGAAAGTGAATATTACTTCTTTGTACTTTTATACACTTGCACGTTAAGTTTTGTTGTCTAAAAATGCCCGAAACTTAGTTTCGTGGCCGTTTTCCTCAAAATTTGGTGCATTTTTGCACATAAACTGATTTTCTGGCATTTCTACAACTCGGATTGACGATCCGTCAGCTCTAGCAGCTTCAATACACTAAACTCTTTGTTTTGGCAACTTCGCCTGACTGGGTTATCTTCCCAGTCCTGGTTTGGCCCTTTTTTGTATATATTTAACTGTATATATACTAACATTTCAATTCTGTCAAGCCCAAATGTCAAATTCAAGGTAGTTTACCTCTTTTATATATATTTACGCATATATAAGCGATTTTCACCATCACTGGGTTCTCTTTCCAGTCTTGGTTGACTACATTTCTGTCAATATATATATATATATATATATATATATATATATATATATATATATATATTTCAATTCCATTTCGGGCACCGGCGTGAAAACCCATCGCCCTTTATACTGTTTTTGCACTCTTCGCCATACTGGGTGATCTCCCCAATCACTGGTTGACTACTTTTCTACAATTTACATTCTAGTCTGACCTGGACTATTTCGTGGCCTTTGTACTATTTTTGCACACTTCACCATTACTGGGTTATCTTCCCAGTCCCTGGTTGACTACTTTTCTGTACATTTATATTTCAGTTCGGCCTAGATCATTCTGTGGTCTTTTTACTGCTTTTATATATATTTATGCATATATAAGCAGCCTTTACCACCACTAGGTTTTCTTTCCAGTCTTGGTTGACTACGTTTCTGTCAATAGATATATATATATATATATATATATTAATTCCAGTCCGGGCACCGGCGTGAAAATCCATCGCCCTTTACAGCTTTCATATATAACTGTATATATATATATATATCTTTACTCGCTTTCTATTCAACTGCTACCTTAAATATTCATTTTATATGAATTGGCACTGACATATCTGCGGGTGGACTAGATTTATTTAACTCACGCTAATTCTAGTTTTCAAAAGGTTCAAAACCTCCAAACTGAACCGAAAAACTAAAATGGCTGAGATTTCCTTAAATCTAGTTTTCTTTCTAGTTTCAGCTTCAAAAGCAACCTCGCATCCCTTAGATCGCTATTTAGTGGGAACGAGACTCTTCGGCCGTGCGGACCGAGATTTACTGAATGAATCCTCGGTTATGGCAATATTGGGATATTTATTTGTTTTTGTACAAATTTGAACTGTGCAGGTTTTGGCTAATCATATGTGAGCCTATGAATCGTGGGATTCATGATCAAACAGATTAGAATCTGATTCCCACGATGGACAAACTCTGATTTACGAATGTACCCTGCTAGTTTTTCTGTAGAAATGTACATACAAAAGACCTTAAAACGGTTATCCGGATTTAAGGTCTCAACCTAGTGAAAATGTGGATTGCCGTGTCAGAGTCCCTCCGATGGTTTGCATGCCCATGAGGAGACCGACATTTGTCTATTTTCTGTGGTCGAGGATGCTTTGCAGCCCGATAAATCACCATTCACATGCAGCCTTAGGCTATAAAGATAAAAATTAAAAGTATTAACATGCTTCAATTCCTATGTTAGCGTAAGGGTTTGATAAACCATCTTTCAAAACATCATTTTCAATTCAATCAGAAGAAAAGTTTTTGTACATCAAATTAAATGATTTTGCAAATTTTCACTCTTTAAAAGGATTCTGTCCCCAGAATCACAACTAAAAAAAACTCATCTATTACATTCTTCCCCCTTTAAAAAGATTCTGTCCCCAGATTCATCATAACATATTCGAGTTCCCACGTAGCTTCTTCAGCATTGTGGTTCCTACAGATTACCTTAACAGAAGGTATCACTTTGTTTCTAAGAACTTGTTCTTTCCTATTAACTATTTGAACAGGAACCTCTTCATAAGTTAAGTCTTTATCAAACTGTAAAGGCTCGTATTCTATTATATGTTTGTAGTCGTTTTTGTACGGTCGCAACACAGAAATATGGAAAACGTTGTGTATATTATCTAGCTCCAGAGGTGACGCAACCTTGTAAGCCACTTCGCCAACCTTCCGTAGTATCTCGAAAGGTTCAATAAATCGGGGACTCAGCTTCCTTTTCTTGCCAAATCGAATCTTCCTTCAGGAAAATGAAGTTTCCCACAGCAAACTCTTGATTCTGTCGATGATGATCAACATACTTGTTTTGTCTGTCCTGAGCAACAACCAATCTCATTCTAATTACCTTCACGATTTTGGCGGTTTGTTGTACCAGTTTTGGTCCTAACAGTTGACGCTCATCGACCTCATCCTAGCATAATGGGGTTCTGTATTTTTTGCCGTATAACTCTTCATAAGGTGGCATGTCAATACTCGCATGGTAACTATTATTGTAGGTGAACTCCACCAACGCTAGATGATCATCCCAGCTTCCTTTGAAGTCCATAACGCAAGCTCTCAGCATATCCTCTAGCGTCTGAATTGTTCTCTCGCTCTGGCCATCGGTCTGAGGATGGTACGTCGTACTCATTCGTAATTACGTTCCTAGACACTCCTGTAGTCGCTTCCAGAAATTTAACGTGAAACACGGATCTCTGTCGGACACAATCGACACTGGAACACCGTGTCCAGAAATAATTTCCTAAAGTAAAGCTTTGCTAACTGATCCAAATTGAACTTAATTTTGATCAGTAGGAAATGCACTTGACTTCGTCAGTCGATCCACTATCACCCATATCGCATCAAAACCCTTCTGAGTCGATGGAAGACCAACCACGAAATCCATCGTGATGTGCTCTCACTTCCTCTGGAATCTCTAACGGCTGTAGCAATCCACTTGGTCTCTGGCATTCTGCTTTAACTTTCTGGCACATCAGACATCTCGCAACGCATTCAGCAACGTCTCTCTTCATATTCGGCCACCAAAAATGCTGTCTAAGATCCTGGTACATCTTCGTACTCCCAGGGTGAATCAAATATCTCAAACTGAGCTTCACTCAAAATCTCCTCTTTGACGTCTGGTACTGGCGGTACCCAGATTCTCCCTTCAAGTCATAGCAGTCCTTCATTATTGATCTTGAACTTGATTTCTTCACCATTGGCTATTCTTTTTCGGATCTTCTCGCACTCATCATTATGAAGTTGTGCCTCTTTCACCTTGTCTACTAGAGTAGAACCAGTAGTTACTTGAAACAACTTCTCATCCGATTCCTTCGGATACTTTACTTCAAGTTCTAATCTAGCCATCTCTTCTATCAACTGATCCTGATCATTTAACACATTTAACTGCTCCAGACCCTTCCTGCTTAAAGAGTCGACAACAACGTTAGCTTTTTTCGGATGGTAAAGAATCTCGCAGTCGTAGTCCTTGATGAGTTCCAACCATCTCCTTTAGCGCATGTTCAAATCTTTCAATGTAAAGATGTACTTCAGACTCTTGTGATCTGTGTATATCTCACACTTCTCTCCATATAAGTAGTGTCTCCAAATCTTCGGAGAAAACACTACTGCCGCCAATTCTAAGTCATGGGTCGGATACCCTTTCTCGTAGTCCTTCAGCTGACGTGATGCATAGGCAATAACTTTTCCGCTCTGCATCAACACACAACCTAATCCCTTATGTGAGACATGACTATATACTATAAAATTTCCTATACTATCCGGCAATGAGAACACCGGTGCAGTACTCAACCTCTTCTTTAGTTCTTGAAAACATTCCTCACACTTTTCCGTCCAAACAAACTTAACTGTTTTACTAGTCAAATCCGCCAACGGAGTTGCGATTTTGGAAAAGTCTTGGATAAATCTTCGATAATAACCTGCCAATCCCAAGAAACTCCTCACTTCAGATGGTGTCTTCGGCTGATCCCAATTCATCACAGCCTCAACCTTTGATGGATCTACCGAAATCCCATCTTTGTCAATCACGTGGCCAAGAAATTGCAAATGTTCTAACCAGAATTCGTACTTCGAGAATTTTGCGTATAGCTTCTCTCGTCTCAGCGATTCTAAGGTCAGCTTTAAGTGTTCAGTTTGTCCTTCCTCAGTTTTTGAATAAACCAGGATGTCATCTATGAACACTACTATGAACTTGTCTAGGAATGGCTTAAATTCCCTATTCATTAAGTCCATAAATGCAGCTGGTGCATTCGTTAGACCAAATGACATCACTAAGAACTCGTAATGTTCATACCTAGTTCTAAAAGCCGTCTTCGGTATATCTTCTCTTCTTACCTTCAACTGATGATATCCACTTCTCAAATCAATTTTTGAGAAGTATCTAGCACCCTTCAGTTGATCGAACAAGTCATCGATCCTAGGGAAAGGATACTTATTCTTGATCGTGACTTGGTGAAACGCTCGGCTGAATATACTTCTTGTCCAATAATTCTTGCAGTTGAACCATCAACTCCTTCATCTCGACTGGAGCCATTCTGTACGGGGCTTTCAAAATCAGAGCAGTTCCCGGCGCTAAGTCGATTACGAACTCTATCTATCTATCTGGCGAAAGTCTTGGAAAATCGCTAGGAAATACGTCCACTAACTCCCTAACCACTGATATCTCTTCTATCTTCGGGCTCTCCTTATGAGTATCTACTATGTAGGCTAGATATCCTATACAACCTTGCGTCAAAAGTTTCTTGACTTGCATCATCATCAGACAACTCGCTTGTCTAGGCGATTTGCTACCATAGAACATTAACCGACCAAGTTGTAAGGTTTACCGACTTCTTCTGACAGTCGATTATCTCCCCATGGTTAAACAACCAATCCATACCCAATATAACATCAAACTCCCCAAGTTTTATTAGAATCAAATCTACCATCAATTCATGACCCTTAATGTCCAATCTACATTTCTTGTAAACAAACCTAACAGGAATAACCTCCCTATTCACAATCTCTATGTTCAAGGGGTAAACTAATTCCTCTTTAAGTAAGTCTAGGGTCTTTGCAAAGTCATCAGATATGAATGAACAAGTAGCACCCGAATCAAATATTACATATGCATTTATACTATTGACCAAAATAATACCTGACACCACATCTTTTGACTGCACAACATCCTGCACCGTCATATTGAATGTCCTGGCAGTGGGTTGGATCGCCTGTAGTGGTCCAGCGATAGCCAAAGTGCTGTCACTGCCATTTGCTCTCCCACCTGCCGATCCTCCAACTGGCTTCTTAGGACAGCTTCGGGCCATGTGATCCTTAGATCCACATATGTAGCAAGCTCCCTTCTTCGGGTTCGGGCAATTTGGCGCAATGTGGCCTTCCTAACCATAGTTGAAGCATACCCGCTTCCCCCTCAGACACACTCCAGTGTGATTCTTTCCACATGTAGCACATGCTTCAATCCTCCTCTTCTGCTGGCTTCCCTATTGACTCCCAGCAGAGGTGTTGTCACTCCATTTCCTTTTCTAGTTGATAGCCCGGCTACCACCAGCCTTGGTTTCTATCTCATTCTTCTTCTTCTTCTGGTCTTGATTGTACTTGGTCACTGCATCGCTTCCACCGAGAATGGCCTTTTCCAGCACAGCTGCAAACGTTCTCAGCTGGAACATGGAGACCTTGCTGTAGAGCCAAGGCTTCAGTCCTTACTCGAATCTTCTCACCTTCCTCTCGTTCGCACTGACCTAGTACGTCGCAAACCTGACTAGCTCGTTAAACTTTGCGGCGTACTTTGGCATCGTCATCTCTCCCTGTTTAAGCTCTAGAAATTGAAGCTCCATCTGGTTCTGCGAGCTAACGGGGAAGTACATTTCAAAGAACATTTCCTTGAAATGTTCCCATACTATCACTCCTTCTCCATCTCTAATCTTATTGGCCTGCCACCAAAAACTAGCCTCTAACTTTAACATAAAAGTTGCAAATGCCGTCTTCTAGTCTTCGCCAACTCTATCTACATCGAAGACCTTCTCCATTTCCAGAACCCACGTCTAAGCCTCTATCGGATTTACCGATCCCTGAAATTTCGGCGGTCCTACTGCCTTAAATTCCTTAAATATTGTGTCATGCACTTGCGGCTGATTCGCAAGCGCTCCCGTCAGCAGGTTCACCAATTGCTGAACCGAATTGGGGTTCTTTCCATCGTTTTTGTTGTTATTATTCGTCAAATCCTTTGGGTGTAGATGCGTGGGTCTTCTTCTAGGAGGCATCTTTCTGTTAAGAAATGCTCTTATTAGATCCTTTACTCATTTCTTAAATATTCAAATTCATACTTAAATATTTAAATAATTCCATTCACATTTGAACACATAGCACGCCAATAAACTTCTTTATTTATTCATAGTTTTAAAAATATAGAATAGATAGCATTTCTGCTATTTACTTCATCTTTCCTGAACTGAACAAGTTACAGGATTACATTCTTATCTCATCCCATTATTATCTCAAATTCTTGGATTTACATATATTTAATATAAAGAAACACATAATTACAGACTCTACTATCTAGGCATGTTAAGACGTCGCACAGCCTCTTTACGTTCTTCCTCCATCACCCGGAACACTATTCTGCAATCCACCATGTACCATGATAAACCTTGGAACTGAGCTGGGTAATAGAAGACACGATCCTGGGCCCTATCTATAGCCGTATGGAAAGCGTATTCCGTCTCCCTCAGCTTGGCCTTCTTCGCTTGAACCTCGTCTTCAGCTCGATCTGCTCGTTGAGTAGCCCTCAAGCTCGTTTCCTCTGCTCTGGCACGCTCTACTGACTACTCCTGGATGTCGTTCTTCAGCTTTGCTAGCTCGGCCAGTGCATCATCTCTTTCATTCTCCACGTGGACTAGATCCCACTTTGCGTTTCCTAGCTCACTGTCCAGCTCTTTAATGGTCTCATCCCGCTGCTGTATGGTTACTTAAAGCTCTTCGACTCGACCATGTAGCTCCACGTTGCGGTCGTAGATCTCCTTGTACATCTCAGCACTAGTCGAGTGAGGTGGAAATTCCTCTTCAGGATCCTCCTCCTCCTCTACCTCCTCTGACTCTTCCTCGTCATCATCGTCTTGGTCAGATATTGGCTCATGCTCCTGACCAGCTATGGTGATCAATGGAGATGGCTCTTTCTGAACCAACTGCTCCCAGACAACATGGATGTCTCGGGGCTCCTCATCCCTCGTCATCTGGGGTAACTCCTCCTTAGCCTGACTGGACTCTCTAACGTTCGTCATCCTGACAATAAAATTTTAAAGTTTAATTATTATGTGTCATCGAGTCATCGACACTCTTCGAATAATAAAAAGTAAACATATAGCACATAAGATAGTTTATTATCTTTAACTATTATCTATCTTTTCGATCTTCCTATAAGGCTACAACCTAGGGTTTCCCCCACCTAAGGTTCATAACCTAAAGCTTTGATACCAACTTGTGACACCCCCAAATCCAGGTGCTTCATTTCCTCATGATTTGGTGCTCACTATCTAAATAAAATACAACTACAGTCCAATCATAAGGAATGCTAAATAAATTACAACCTTATAATTAAATAAAATCTTTCTTATAAAAGGATTACAACCTTATCAAAATAATCTCATGGTTTATCTAACCTTAATATAAACAATTCAATGCGGAACGTAAAACATAACATAATCAAGTCTTGTTACAATCATAATTAATATAAACATAAACAAGTCTTCACTTGTTCATCTTGCTTTTTCCTTTACTTGTTGACAGTGCGTCAACATTCTCAACTTTAGCTGCAATGGTTATTAAATTGCAAGAGTGAGCAAACAAAGCTCACTTGGAATAACAAACAATAATAGTGATGACATAATTGAATAACTTCAAAAGATTTGAATAATTGTTCTTTCATCAATAATAAATAATTGAATAATAATTCTTTCATCAATATTTAGAATATCGAATATAGAAATCATCTAAGGGTCATAAGACCTTGAACTATGTCTTAGATTATAAACATTTCTATTTAAAACCTTTAACAGTCTTTTAGACTATATGGACTCATAACTCGTACTTAGGGGGATCAGCCCTTCGTACCATGTATTGTGCACAAATATCTTAACGCTTTCGCATGGTAATCCCCTATTAAATAGGGTTGTTCATCTCAGTATTTGATAACAAGTCCGCACCAAAGAAAGTTTGGTTTGGATAAGCTTAAAGGAAATTTGGAGTTCAACTATCATCAACTAAGGAGTAGTTGAATCGACTTACAATAATCTAGAATAATTCAACAAAAAGAATTATGAAATAACTTATGCTTTAGAATTAAACTTAAAGCATTCGAAAGATAAAATAGACATTACTTGAACAATTAAATCAAGGTCAGTTTAATTAAATCATGAACTTTAAATAATTACTTGTCCATTGCATAAATAAAAGGACAGGCTCAAATACAATTAAGGTTTGAATTTAAAACATTTGCATATCAATCACAAGTTTAGGGATGGAGAACTTGCCTCAAGCGCAAGCTACAAATTATACTCACGTTCCTTAATTAACCCTACATATGTATAATTAACAATAATAATATAAATTAGTTATCACATAACTTATCCACATAATTAGTTAACCCATTTGGGTTAACTCATTTCTCTTTAATTATTAAGTTTAATAATTAATTATCACATCACATAATCACATCACATAATTATATTACATTTGCACATAATTAATCAAATAATAATTATGTACCCATATTAATTAAATTATAATTAAATAAATTATAATTTAAACTAAACATTCACTTTAATTATAATTAATCAAATTAAAATTATATTTTATATTAATTAAATCATAATTAAATAAATTATAATTTAAATTAAATATTTACTTTAATTATAATTATTCAAATTATAATTACATATTATATTTTATTAACATAATTCTTTACTGTCCATTTAGCATTTTAATTTTATTAGCATGCTTTATCAATTATTACATCATTAATCTCATAAGTTTCACATTTTAAAAATAGGTCTCTGCCCAATCTGCAGGACTAGCGCAGCCGCGCTCCAATTAGCCTTGGAAGCGGCGCGGCTGCGCCTCTGCGCAGACAGTTCTGACAGAGTTGAGAACTTTGCAGAGAAAAAGCCAATTTGGCTTATTTCTCCATACTTGAATTCAGCACATATAACTCACACAAACTTTTATAGAATTATCAGTTTGTAATTCTAACAATGTTCTAACACATAAAGACATCAAAACACATCATTTAAAACACTAAATTTTGTAAAATTTGGAGAAAATATAATTGTTAGTGTTCTTGATGAAATTGAACACTGTGAGTTTGTTTTTAAACCAATTCACATGATTCTAAACATATTAAATTTGTTTCTCATCATATTAACACAATCGATAATCAATTTACACAACAATATACAATCAAACATAAATTTTGATTTGAAAGAAGCCAATTATAAAAACTATTTTACTGTAACTTTTGATGAACATAAATTCTTCATGTTCATCATGTTTACATGAATTAAACTACTAAAATAATCATATAATTCATATATAACAATTTATAAACACAATATATATATATATATATATATATATATATATATATATATACACACACATCATGTTTACATTAATTTCATGTTAATTCATATACATAGAGAACTAAACTCACGAAAAACATAAAAACATATTTTAAAAAATAAGGAATTGAGATTATTCCCTTAAGCTAATTGAAGTGAAGAAGATGATGATGATTGTTGGCTTAGCAAATGATTCCTCCTCCTCTCTTCTTCTCTCCTTTCTCTCTAACTTTTCTCTGTATCTTTTTCTCTTCTTTGTTTTCTCTTTTGTTCTAACTCTAATAAAACTCTAACTCTCTAACTAATGTATAATATAAAATATACATATACATATATATATATATATATATATATATATATAACTAACAATCATATAATAAATATAATAATTATCAATTAATCCCATAATAAATTACATCAGTTATAATATTTTGAAATTTAAAAGCCATAAGGCTTGTTTGGCAAAATTCTTTTATTTTTTTAAAAAACAGATTTTTGAACTTAAGGCCATGTTTGGTAAAACATGATTAAATTAGGTACAAGGGTCTTGTTTGGCAAAACTTTTTAAAAACAGTTGTAAGGGCCTTGTTTGGTAAAAGTAATTTAAAAACCCTTTTAATTCTTTTAACACATAAATTTTAATGTTACACTTTAATTAATTAAATCATAACATTCTAATTTAATTAAATTAAAGCTAACGTCACTTAACCAAATAATTTTATCACATAACAATTACAATTACTCGCTAATCATAATCTCATGTAACAACTATCACATAAAATTTATTTAATTTAATTATCTCAATTAAATTAGAACTATACTATAAAATTATTACACATCAATTAAATTAAATATAAATATTTATTTAATTAATATATTGCTCTTAATTAAATTACTTCACCACAATCACATAACTTATTTATTTAACTAAATAAACATATCAATTAAAATATTTATTTAACTCAATAAATATTAATATATAAAATTCTCATTCGTTACAGGTCCTACAATAAGAAGGTCCAGCTTCGGCAATTCAAAGAAAATGACTTAGTGTTGAAGAAAGTCCTTTCCAATCAAGATGAAGCCAAATGAAAATTTACCCCAAATTGGGAATGCCCTTTCATTGTCAAGGAAATGTTGTCAGGAGGAGCCATCAAATTGTAAGAAATGTACGGGGAGGAATTTCCCCAACTTATCAATTCAGACACCGTGAAAGGGTACTATGTCTGAATTACCTGCAAACCACCATCCTGGTCCTATCGAAAAAAAAATCATCAAATTAAATCAATTCAGGTCTTTACAGTTATGCCTAAACTACGAAAGACTTGATCTCCCCCATCTTCGAGAGTACGTAGGCAGCCATCTATGCTGCGGTCTAACCTTCAAAAGAAAACAGTCAAATACTCTACTTATAAACTCAAATATCCAATTAAATACTAGTCTCAAGACACCAAACCCTACATAAAACCCAAATCCTACAAAGCCTCCAAGGTTATCAACCCATTCTGAGAGATCATCTGACAGCTCAATGTCAGACCATCAGGGAAGAGACCGTGATACATCAAGATAGCAAGTCAAGAAGAAAAGTGGCAATCATCAAACAAATATCAAGACATATCCAAAAGGAATGTGAACTAAAATATATTTCCTTGCCATATATTATTGTTTAATATATACAAAATGTCCTGTACATGAAAAAAATGGCTAACCTAGTCTATGCAGAAAATAAAAGCTAAACTATAAACCCGCAGTCAAACGGGTCAGCAAATCCAGCATCGCATCCCTCTCTGAAGATAGAGGTGCATCTCCGAGCTCCTTCCCTGCGGTCTCAATACGAGTCAGATGATCTACGACTATATGCAGAGTACTACTATGATCATCCATAAATGCACTCATCTGTGCGATGATGTCCTCCATATACGATCTGAGAGCAGCACTCTCAGCAATGGCAGTATCCCTAGCAGATCGAGCCTCATCCCTTTCCAGATAAGCAACATCCCTGCCAGATAGGGTCGACATCATCAATGTCCTAGCCTGATCCCTCTCAAAGGTTAGACGATGTACATCTGCTCTAAAGACTCTACAAGAAGTGGGGCAGCAACAACTGAAGAGCTAGGAGTGACACTGACCAGAGCTGTTGTCAAACTAGCGAACAACTCGTCCTCTATAGGGGAAATGAGATCCTCCATAGGCTCCTCCTAATCTGAATCAGAGCTAGGCTCTGAATAAATAGCCATAGTTGATGCAATGTCTACCTCCAGCCATATAGGTCTAAAGAACGACCTGGGTGACTATCTAAAAAATCAGCCCTCTCCCAATGAGTCCAGTAATCATATACTCTGGCTAGATTATCCTTTGACAAAGACAAGGCTGATGATCACTGATCTGAAGCTCCATTAAAAAGATGAATATCCTGAAACTGATCAAACTATCCCATGACATCTAGTGGGTGGTATGTAGTCACCGCTCTCAAACCGGCCAATAGTAAGAAGTCTATACCCACGACGTGAGTAATAAAACTAAAAGGGGAACTGAATCTTGAGTAAAGAAATATGGAGAAGGGCTCCTCAATCATAGCCAGAAAGATAAACCAGGATGCTGCATCTATACAGTCAGCAGGTCGAAAAGAGTAAGACATAGATATGTCTTGTATAAAGCAATATCCATTGCATCTAAAAGTACCAATCAGTCTCAAATGTGTCATGAACCAAACATACAGCAATACGGTACCGCCTCTAAAAACTCGATAGGACGGGTACGACAAAATGAAGCCGACATCAAAGTCTCTGCCAAAATCATAGGAAGGATGCCCTCCCTTAGAGCACTAACTTCCGTGACCAAGCCAAATATGCTACATACAAAGGCATGTACAAATATGCTACGACATACATTAAGAAAGTTTCCACCCGGGCAACCCGCCAAACATCCTCAGAAATGGTAAAATCCTCTAAATGTGCTAAATAGCTGTCTGCAGACCCAAAGTGGTCAATCAAGAAGTCTATGGACACCACGTGCTCAGATGTGATGTCGTCCAAAATGACCGTGCGTCATAGACCTATCATGGTCATGAACTGCAGTCGTAACTGACCGATAGCTACTCAAGCACATGGCCTATCCAAGGGTAAATCATTGATATGCTCATACACCTCCAGTGTCGGGGTCAGCTCGTGGATACCAAACTTTTTCCTGTCTCTCAGGGATCCAACAGGATATCATGCTCTCTACAATGCCCACCGGGACCTGAAAAGTCAGGAAGGACATAAAATGTCTCAGCATGCGACCTGCAGCCATGCGATCCAAATCAGGAAAGCTATCATACCAAGACCTCAAGGCCGAGGCTATCAATGTGGGTGTACTGTGCTCAATGCGGGTAATGGAAGATGAAGACATCTGTAGAAACGAATCATAAGACCATCAATAGGTCAATTCTAACTCATTAATATAAATGCATATCCATGACATATAATGCATGCATCATAATAAGTGACAATATGGTACAATAAATAGAAATTATTGTACATGCATATCTAAATACATCATCTGATAAAGATCAAAATACATCATCTTTATTCTACAACTGAAAATAAAAAGTACAGGGAAATGGGGCACATCCGCCCAACAGCTAATAAAACCCTATCAAAAGAGATAACAAGAGCCTATCAAAAGAAATATACTATATCTACATTATCTAGCCGGTCAACCTGCTGTAAATCCTCCTGAGTCAGTGTATCTCCCCCAAAGGGAATATCGGGTCGATACAAAGAGGGATCTGCTCCAGTGAAACTATCAGGGTATGGGCCACCTGAGGGACCAACGCCAGAGCTAGAAGGATCAAAAGAATATGCCTTCGATGGATCTCTGCCTAAATGTCTAATGAAGAGATGCACCCGATCCAACCGCTGGGTCAAACTAACAATCTGCTCCAGGTGGGTAGGCTCTCTAACATAAGCAATCCAGTCTGTCATCATCACAGACCCAGAAACCATGTTTCCCAAGAACTGTGTGGCAAGAGTCTGAGCCCCAATGGTACGTGGAGTCCACTAACGATAGAAAGCATCCTGAGTATAAGGACCCTTTGATAAAGTAAAGTCATCCAAGCCCATCAGGGGAATCTCTGTGACTAGTTGAGACAAAGACCAGTGGCGTCTAGCAGGAGGTAGATATGGAATGCTAATCTCCCCTGTAATGCACCTAATAGCTTGCTCTGAAAGTAGTATGCATACAAGCCAATCATGTATGATGATAAAGCATATACTTTTGAAATGATCTTATTTATTTATTAATAAAAGGATTCATTTATTAAAGGCATTTAATTATCTACATGATGTTATTTTTATAATATGTAAATAACCCATAGTTTTAAGCAATGCTTTTAGAATCATGATGTTGATCAAGCTAATGAGATCTAAATTCTTAAAAAGCTTAAAACTTAAATAGTTTCCAATCATTGGATTACTAAAAAGGGAATTAATGAATCCAGAAAGATTGGTACATATGTTTCTTGCTCATTGGATGAGGATGATTGATCTCATGATCATTTGTGTGGAGACACTAAAGCAAGTATTTAGGTGCTTATTGGAGAATAAGTACACTGAACGTGACTTGCTAAGTAATACCTAATAGAGTTTTACTTGCCTGTCAATAGGAATTTCTAATGTGATAGTAGTACAAGTGATCCTTGGACTTGAGATCATCATAGTATCTTATGTGTAATGAATTATACTTTGACTTATTCCTTAAGACCCTTAGGGTATATCAAGGATATGCTTGGGTGTAATAAGTAACATATGAAGATAATGAATGATCAATAAAGAATCTATTGCTTCTTGTAAAAGAAGAGATATGTCCTATGTGATTCGTTAAATAACAAGCCAGTAGTCCTTGGACAAGGCAGAATGAAATTAGAAAAGAATTTCTAATTTGCATTATTTGGAGTTGTGTATTTTCTGATCGAAATACATATAATTAAATAAAATAAGACTTGACAGTAATTTCATGTCTTATATTTAATTGGGACATTGTATGGTGGAAGGATTGAATTGTACGGTAACTATTTACTCACATGTTCTTTTATGATTAATGTTGAAATCTATATTATCTGAAAAGTCGTTGAACGCTAGGGAGGCTTATCCCTATTGTAGAATAAATATTATTTATTTAAATAGATTATTGGTTTAATTTATTTATTTAAATAAGATTAGAATTGTTCTAATTAATTTATTCACAACCGGTTTAATATGGAGAACCTAAAGGGTCACACCATAAAAGGAAGAATAATTATTTAAGAAGGTAATGACATAATTGTAATAATACGTTAAGTGTAATTAATTTAATCTATGGTGATAAAATAAATTAAATAGCTTAATGTTTATTATTTAATATTTTAGAAATATTAAATATAAATAAGAGGAGTCTTATTAATATTATTACAATTCTTATTATTTTAATTTCTAAAGGAGTCTAGGAATTAATTTAATATTTGTACTCTCATTAATTCCTAATAAGATTAGGAGATAAATTAATTAAAGAAATTTAATTAATTATTCCCAATGTGTTGGGAAGCCTAATTAATTAAAAGAGTTTAATTAATTAAATAAAATCTAATTTCTAATTAGATTAGAAGGGTTGATCAATATTTATATAAGGGGAGTCTTTTGTTAGATATTAGTTGATGCAATTCTAATTATTGGAGAGTACTCCTTTTCTATAGAGAATAGAAAACTAGGGTTTAGCTAACTACCCTCCTTCTTGAATAATTTATCTTCCTTGGTAGAGCACCTCTAGAGGTCAAACACTTGGGTGACTAATATTGATCAAAGGAAGGAATGAATCCCGGATATTCAAGGAGATCGCGAAGAATAAGGAGTTGAACTCGTACATGTGGAAGCTTTGTTCTACAATGGTATGAATCTAATATCCTTATATTTTGTTTTAATTAATAACTGTGCATAAAGGATGATCCGGGTAATTGGTTTGTGGAATTTTTTTAAAACTCTGATATACCATGCTTCCGCTAATTTTGCAATTTGATTGTGCCCAAGATTTTATACAAAACCTAACAGTGGCATCAGAGCCAAACCTTTATGCGAGTTATTAATTGTCTAGATTTGATATATATACTGATATGTGTTTTGAACAATTTAGTTGGGTATAATAGTTAGCTAGAATTTTTTTTTTGGAGAAAAACTGCTCAATTCGCGAACCAGGAAAACGGACACTGCCTAGCGGCGTTGCAGCGCTACAGCGCTGGCTCCGTGTTCCTAAAGGTGACGTGGCGCTGCAGCGCCGGATGCTAGTTCACTAGCAGCGCTGCAGCGCCGACTTCGTGTCTCAGTTTTGATGACGTTATGCGGTAGCGCTGGATGCTAGTTCACTAGCAGCGCTGCAACGCCAGCCCAATAATATTTTTTATAGATAAAAGGTTTATTTTAATTAAAAGTTAAAATTAAAGGTTTTTTCTATAATTCCATATTAATAAAGAAGTTTATTAGATTTTGAATTTGATTAAATTAAAGATGTTTATTTTAATTAGAATTGGATTTCATGCTAATTAATTAGAGTTGGAATTGGATTCCATGATAAATAATTAGAGTTGAAATTGGTTTTCGAAACTAAGATTGCCCATTAAATCGATATTAATGTATATATATTAAATGTTTTATTTATTGATGCATATGGTGATATATATGAAAATAAATGGGGTTGATTATGGATTATTGACCAATGTGAATGGAGTTTATTTTAGTTGAATGCTTGAATGAATGTGTTTTTATAAAATGGGGTATACGTACCTCGTTTTCTCTAATTTTTCTTGATGTAAAATTCTATCTCCCTCATATGTACTTCCCCTTGACTGCTGATAAAGGTTTCTATTTAAATTAAATAGTTTATGTAATAGGACTAGTTAGAATTATATTGAAGAATTGGAGATCAAGGAGCAAGGAGCGCAAGAAGACCTTTTTATAATGGAGCCCATGTTTAAATGTACTAGTTACTTTTAAATTTAATTCTTGCACTCATAGGTTTGACCTTTTGGTTCATTTGGTGGCTCTAGTGAACCAAACTAGAATAAAAGTCCATAATCAATACGGGTAGAATATAGTATTCTATATGTGCATGCTAGTATTATATATATTATATTTTATGCAAAACATGTTTAATAAAATGACGCGTATTATATATATATATATATATATATATATATATATATATATATTTGTGTGTGTGTGTGCACGCTAAACAAGATGAGACTAATAATAACAAACACCTCAAAGAAATTATATTAAGTCTAAAGCGTTCAAAGATATTTTGAATATTGAATGTCGCCTTCTAGCATGATAAAATTAATAGAGTATTAAATATTTAATATGAGTTTGTTGTGCTATCCACAAGGCAAGTATTAAGCATTTAAGATGTTAATTTAATCACATTTGATAATTATAAAGAAAATTGAATAATATTTTTTTTTGTGCTATCCACAAGGACAATATTTTTTTTGAATAGATGGAAGTGCTAGGTTGAACTTAACTTAAATCATTTTAGTTCGGATGTGCACACACTTGACCATTATGATCTAAGAGGCAAAATAAAAAGGAGTTACATGTTGATGTAATTGACAAAGAGTTGTCTACCTATTTATTTATATATGGTTTGTTGTGCTATCCACAAGGCTATATACATTTGAAATAAGATCCTTAATCTCACTAGCAAATCTTTAATTAGATTTTTTCGAACTACATAAGTGAGGGTAATATAGTTTGAAGAAAATAGTTGGAGATACCAATTTAAAAAGACCTAATTTATTTTGGTATGTAAATAATTAATTAAATGAATGTTTGCTAAAATGTTGTCTTTTCACATGCAGAAATTTAAAAATGTCGAAATCACTAATTTCACTGCATAGCATACTGGATGTTAACAAACTGACCTGACCGAATTACACGGACTGATTAAGGAATCTGAGAATAGTTCTCACTGATGAAAAGATTTCTTATGTCCTAAATTCACCTGTCCCTGGAACTGTTCCAGAAACAGCCTTTGAGTAAGAGATTGCCAATATTGTAAAGTGGCAAGATGATGCATATGTGGCTCAATGCATCATGCTCGCATCTATGAATAACGAGCTTTAGCGTCAACATGAAAACATGGATGCTCCTACTATGTTGCTTCACCTCAAGGAGTTGTATGGTGAACAAAGTAGGACTGCTAGATATGAGATTTCTAAGGAGCTCTTCCGATCTTGGATGACCGAGGGCACTGTAGTTGAGACTCATGTCCTAAGGGTGATCAATTTGATTAAACGCCTTGGATAGCTTGGGTTCGTCATGGATGGAGAATTGAGTCAAGACTTAGTCTTGCAGTCACTTCCTGAGACATTATCACAATTTGTTGTGAATTTTCACATGAATAAGTTAGATGTCAGCTTGCCTGAATTACTTAACATGTTGAAAACTGCAGAAGGTCAATTCCCATCCAAGAAGAACCATATCTTAATGGTGGATGATTCTTCCAAGAAAAAGAAGAGGCCCAAGGTATCTTCTGAAAAGAAGAAATCGAAGAAGGCTAAGGGAAAGGTGAATAGGAAGGAACAAAAGAAACCTGATCCAGATAGCAAAGGAATGTGCTTCCATTGCAACAAGTCGGGTCACTGGAAGAGGAACTGCAAGAATTTCCTTCCAGAACAAAAGCAGAAGAAGCTTGGAGAAGCTTGAAATCCCAATCAAAGTTTATTTCTGATTGAAATTAATTTTTTAAAAAGTTAAAATTCTACTTGGGTATTGGATACCGGCTGTGGTTCTCACATGTGTAATACTGTGCAGGGACTGGTCAGAAGTAGAAAGCTGAACAAGAATGAGGTTGTCATACGAGTGGGAAATAGAGAAAGGTTGTTGCATTAGCTGTAGGCACTTATTATTTAGCAATGCCTACGGGCAAGTCCATTATTTTAAATAATTGTTATTTTGTTCCGACTATCATTAGAAACATTATTTCTATTTTCGTATTAGATATGAATAGATTTGACATTATAATAAAGAACAACAGTTGTTCTATTTATAATAACAATGTTTTATATGGTGTTGGTAATTTGCGAAATGGACTTTATATACTTTACTTGCATGAAAATATATTTCAAATTGAACAAACTAAGAAAAGGAAAATAGATGATGTTAATTATATCTATATGTGGCTCTGTAGACTCGGTCATATCAATGAAACAAGATTATCTAAGTTGCATAAGGATGGGCTCTTAGAGCTATCTGATTATGAATCATATCCAACTTGTTAATCTTGTCTTATGGGTAAAATGACTAAATCTCCTTTTAGTGGAAAAGGAGAAAGAGTTACAGAGTTGTTAGCATTGGTTCACACAGACGTTTGTGGACCTATGACAACGAATGCACGGGGATGATATTCTTATTTTATTAATTTCACTGATGATCACTCAAGATTTGGATATGTGTATTTAATAAAATACAAATCTGAATCATTTGAAAAGTTCAAAGAGTTCAGAAGTGAAGTAGAGAAACAAACTGGCGAAAGATTTAAGATTCTTCTATCAGATCGAGGTGGAGAATACTTAAGCGATGAGTTTCTCAATTGTCTCAAAGATAATGGTATAATCTCACAATGGACTCCACCAGGTACACAACAGTTAAATGGAGTATCTAAAAAGAGAAATTGAACATTGTTGGACATGGTTCGTTCCATGATGAGTTTTACCGATCTTCCAATTTCCTTCTGGGGATATGCACTAGAAACGGCTGCACACCTAATTAACAAGGTGCCTACCAAATCCGCCCCAAAGACTCCATATGAGATGTGGAAAGGGAGGAAACCAAATCTTAAGCATGTTAATACTTGGGGTTGTCCAGCTTATGTCAAAAAGTTTGAAAATGATAAGCTACAGACTAAATCCTACAGGTGTAGATTTGTGGGATACCCTAAAGAAATTTTAGGGTATTATTTTTATCATCCAACTAATCAAAAGGTGTTTGTTACGAAATATGTTGCCTTCTTAGAAAAGGAGTTTATCCATGAAAGGTCAGTGGGAGTAAGATATATCTTGAAGAAGTTCAAGAACCACAAATTACTACCGATCAAAGTCAGGTACCAGACCAAGTAGATGAACATTGCGCCGTTTCGGTGTTAACAAAACGGGCACAAAACACGTGCAAGCATACACAGTCGACAAGTAATAAATTTGATAAGTAAAGTTCGTTCCCACGGAGACAAGGAGTTAGGCTTAAACTATCATGCAACAGTTCTATAATTATCTTCGGCTGCTCAAACGAGTATTAAAGTGTGACTTAATAACTAGACTGATTTTAAAGTAAAATTAACTAATTAACAGACTGGGGGGCTCAAATTGGAGAAACATGGGATCCTAGCTTCACCTATTGCATCGTCTACATTACCAACACCTCATGTCAAGTATAAATAATCACATAGAAATGCTAGTCGGGAGCACGAATGTGAGACAAAGCTATTTGTCAATAAACCAAGCCCATATCATATAATATCCACAAAAGAGATAGAAATCACATGACCACCAATAAAACCTAAATAACTATATGTCTATGTGATTTACAAGCTATATCAGTTTAAGTGCAAGCCCCCAATAGACTACATATGGCAATACGGTAGACTTCTATCCGGATTACGAATCACAAAACTCATCGAATGCAAGTTTCATGAACATAAGCTATCATGGAAAAATCTAAGTTTACACTTCCTCTTTCAATTCCATATAAACTATTACAGTAGATGTTGATCAAGCATCTAAACATACAATACAACCATGCTAGGCAAACGATACATTTTCTCTCATACATTTTAAAGAGGTATAAAACCCTAGACTAAGCAATAAGATCCATTAGAATCTCATAATGGTAGTTAGTTCATCTCTGAACCACAAACCATTATGGGATTTAAGCCAAGCATTTGAAGCAACAATAAAAGTAAGAGAAAAGAGAGATAGAGAATGCAAATCTTGTGGTTCCCCTTTCAATAGAAGCTAAAAAGCTCAAGTTTAGACCACAAACAAGCTCCAAAGTGAAACCCTAACAATGGAAGCTACTTAGAACAAGAAGGGAAGAAGAGTTAAGCTCCAAGACCCTTCAAGTTCTCTAGCCCTAGAAATGTAAGAAAACTTGAATGCTGTAATAAAATTAAGTCTGAGAAGTGTTCATTACACAACACAAAGCCTTATATGCATTATGTGACACCCCCGAATCTGGGTCCTCTGACCCTAGTCCGGTCGTCACGATCTAACATAAACATCCACCTCTAAACAACATACAATAACTAAATGCGGAATATAATAAACGTATGTCGTTCATTCAAAAGGTGTTACTAGTCCCAAGATTCGATAACCTTAAATACAAAACATACAAACATACCCTAGAATAGTCAATAGGGTTCATATTACACAACAGTAAATTAATTAAACATAAAGATAAAGTCTGCTCCTTGCAAACTAATCCTACATCTTCCCTTTACCCTTGTCCTTTCCTGAAGTCTCGGGCTTAACTGCAATATAAGTCATGATATAGCAAGGATGAGCAACAAGTTTGCTCAGCAAGTTGAAATATAACAATAAAGGATATATCATGATGAAAGGAATATATCTGATAATGAATTCAACAATATGAATATCGGAAGCAAGAATAATAAGTGCTTTTAGAATAACTGATAGTCAAGTAGACTTTTGAACTATAAAACTCCAACGAAATCAATAGCTGATTGACCCTTTGGTTACTGACTACAGAATAAGTACTTGAGGGGATCAGCCTCGCGTACGCTATGTATATGCATAACATTCAACTCTGCTGTTTGTATCTTTATACTAGATACCTGGGGTACTCCCCTATATATACAAGGGGTGTTCTTTCAGTCTAAGAATCCTTACCATCAATTGGTTTGGATAGCTTTTATAAAAATTTTATACAATTGTCTGACTGAACAAGGGTTCAGACTCTATCTGACGCAGTTCAAGAATTATAGAACTTTAAATAATGTACAAGTCCAAGACTGTACGAAATCAAGTGCACTAAGTGCGAATAACAATAATATCGATGTGGAATAATTGTAAAGTAATTAAACCACCTATTAGCATGCTTGGAAATAAAGTTTAAGCTTTAAATAATTAATTGTCAATACGATAATAACCTGCTCAATACAATATGAGAAGGATAGGAACTTGTACAAATAAGAATTAAAGAACTTGCACAACCAAATAGTGAAGTTCGGAGACTTGCCTGATTGCTCAGCTACAATTAAGTTCTAGCTCTAATTAAATCTCACTGAAATAACCTAACATTAATAAGTCGGTATTCCAATTAGCATGTGTAAACTAATACGAGTCTACACTTACAAGAATCTGCTTATCATATTAATCTATCCATAATTCACGTAAGTCAATCTAATCATGTCATATATTTAATAACTTTAGATTATCTAGTTTCTATGCATCAATATAGGCTTGAACACATAATACTTCAAGCTACTTATATTTAATCAACACACATACTTTATCAAGTTATTAACTTCTCGTTCGAAGCTAGCATGCTTTTTCTATATTCAATTCGAAGTCGTGTTTTCATGCCAGTAATTCACATACTTTAACTAATACATATTCATGTTTCAAAGATTATTTACATCGCCATATTACACCTCACGAGACTAACAATACTTAGTAAATATGCTTGTGCTTATACTACTCATGTATCTTCCTATCACATAGGCTATACTTTAGAAATTCATTTTCTATGAATATGCGTGCATAGGTGAAATCTATATATAAACAAATGATGTTCATGTTAATATGTCTATAGGCATAGTGAGCTCCTAATCTTCATGCTTGCATGCTCATAATATAACCCACATGGTAATTGATGTTATTAACTTTCAAATCTTAAGTTTCCTTTGAAAAGTATACTAAGTCCACAAAGGTAACATAGTACATGTAAAGCGTCTCAACATATAATTCGTATGCAATTGAAATATATATCTAAACCTTGTAAATGTTCTCATATGGTCAGAATCTAAAAGATACTAATCTTTGTCAAGTTTGTTTTCAAAAGGCTTAAATTTCTCGTCAAAGTCGTTGAAATCTTGCAATCGTTCATGCTAGTGTGTTCGACACTTTAAACGTACCTTTCATGTCAATATAGACTATACGGTCATGCTTTCAGAATCAGAAGATGCACGTGCTACGTACGTGTCTAAGTTCATAATTGAAACTATAAGTTTCCCTTTTAAAACATATGTTTTCCTTTCATCACACATACTATCATGGTCATGGCATATATGTAGTATTAAGAAGCTTATAGTGTGGTTTAATATTAGTTTACATGCTTGGCCAAAGGGTATCATCAAGATAGCATGGACAGAAAATGAAACAGAAAACAAATTCTGCAGAGGGGCGCGGCCGCGCCCAAATTGTATTAGGGAGACGCGCGGCTCCCGTTCCAATCCAGAGAGTCTTCTGCTAAAGCAGAGCTTTAGGCCAAACCCAATACACTACATAAAACATACTTGCTAGTTATCACATTGTACATATAACACCTCTATATGCCGTCCTAGCATGTTAATCATCATTTCATATCACCAATTCCAACTAAACATGCTAATTCTATGAATTGAATTTCAAATGGGTTTAGAGATTATACCTTGAATTAGCTAAGCTTGCTTCCCAAAATCAGATTACTCTCACTTCACTCTTTCTATAATACTTAGCAATTAGTCTAGCAAAAATGAAATGAGAAGGGGAGCACTTAATTTATAGGGAAATGAATAACCATCCCAAGCCATTGTCCATGAAATCAAACCATTGGAGAAGGAGAAGTGATGATGGGCAACAAGCATTAGGTGAAATAGTTGCCAACCACCCCCATCACCCACATCCTTCTTCATCATGAGCATCATTGGCTAGCTAGGAAGTTGATATGAGGGAGTAGCTTAGGCCTTTGGCCTTACACGTGAATGAGAAATATGAAAGGAATGGACACTCAAAATGGGACAAGAATTCAGCATTCATACATCATTAAGGTACACAACACTTAGTTTACACATTTTATATAACTTAGGTTATAATGAATTAAAGGGTATACAATGCATTTTCAAATTACAAGGTAACAAGTAGGGGTACACATAGATACATCAGCATATAATCCATGTACATTTTCTATTAACACCAAATATAAATTAATTAGGCATTTATTATTAATTATTATCATGATTGTTATTATAATAATTATAATAACTTAATGAAATCATTATTAATTAATTATTGATCTTATTATATGTCAATAGGGGATACATGAATGTTTACCCGCACATATCATGTTACATAAGTCATACTATTATGTCACTCACATAATGTAATTACTCTTACCATATAGTCAATATATATAACGTATAATCATATTGATGTGCCACCTTGCATTATATATAATATAATGTAATCCACCATATATTATAGGTTTATATATCACATGCTTGTATAAATCAATTAAATATAATATTATTATATTTATTAATCTCTTACTTATTAATTATTATTTATTCATAATAATTATTAATCAACACATTATCAAATAATTAATCATAATTGAATTTAATCAAACACGTTCAAATCCTGTCACTATATTCAAATAAGTTGAATATTTAATTATTAATAATCTTATCAATTCTCTGATATTAAGGTCTCAGGGCTAGTCCACTAAGTTAAATAACTCATTAGTGACTTCCTTTAATCATTTTACAAATTCTCACCATCACATAAGGTTTAAATAAACTCACAAAACTAACTCGTTAAAATTAAATCACATATTTAATAAATAAAGAGTTTAAAATTCATGGTCGTTAAACATTACACTCAGCAAAATAAGAATGAAAAGTCAGCATCTTTGACCGGCGCGGCCACGTGGTCTTCCTTTGTACATCCGGCGAGGGCTCACGGACTTTACCCCTGCTGGCAGCGCGACCGCGTGAGCCACAAAATTCTGCTGGTGCAATTGGCTTCCTTGTTTGTGCTTCCTTCATTGCTTCTTTTTCCTTCCTCTCTGCTGCTTTAGTCCCTTTTTCACATGGCCCTTATACTTCATGCCATCTTCATGCCAAGCCATCTTTTCTTCCACATAAGCTCTCCACCTTGCGTTTGCTAATACCATGCCATTTTATGCCATTTTCAATGCCATTCCATGCCAAACGAGTTTCTTGACTAAAATATGCAAAACAAAGATAAAACGCATTAAAAGACAATAAAATGCTTGAGTTTAAGCCATAATCCTAGCAAGTTGATATCCAATAAGTAGGTATAAAACCTACTTATCAAATTCCCCTAAACATGAACTATTGCTTGCCTTCAAGCAACAAACACAAATGTAAACTACATGATATGCAACTAAACTACATGAAAATGAATCCCACAGTATCAGCCATGCTATGAATTACAATCCGATGCGCCTCAGAGAAATAACAAGAACAATGAACAATGTACCAGCTCAAGCTAAAGTTATAAAGACATACAATCTGTAAACCACAACCTGTTACTAAGATGTAGTGTGTGTGTGCAATGTCATAAACAAGCTTGACAGAGGTAAAGATTCCACATGCTATACTTCTAAGGAAGGAAAATTGAGGTTTTAAATCAAGAATTTTTAAATTATACAAAACAAAGACCAAACCAACATATAGATACAAGCTAAGGAGCAACAAATGCTTATTATGCTTTTATTCACACACGGGGGCGATATTCACACTTTTCCCGCGGCTACACCCGACTGTGCAATGCTAGGCCCTCTTAGGCTTTTCAATGATACCCATTTAACGAGCTTTCGACCAATGACTCCCAAACCATAAAGGCCTTAGGGCGTTGGGTGTAGAGACAATCCCCTAGGGCGTACTTGCTCGAGTATCAAAGGCCACAAGACTTCGCTAGCCAAGGTGTTTATTCTATTTTTTTTCTTTTTCATAGCTTATTCTCTTTTCTTTTGCTTTTTTTTCTTTTTAATAGCATACATACCCAAAGTTTTCCCTCAAACTTGTATTCCAGTGTTGTTAAGGTCATGATTGCTTTTATTACACAATTCTAGTAAATAAAAACAAAAATTTTCCCCCTCAGAAGACAAGCATGCACTAATCTAGCCAACAAGCAAATAAAGACAAAGCTGTGCTATCTGGTGACATCAAAGCAACAGGTATAGATTACATCATGTATATAATTATAACTGCGCTTAAGCTACTAACAGAGTTCAAAAATCTATCATATCTTAATGTCATCATTGGCCAGACTGGAATTCAACAGGCTAAACATATGGGATTATGCAATGCAATGTAATTAAACACAACTAAATAAACAAAATAAAATTAAATTAAAAAAAATTTATGCATAATTTAACTAACACATACTAGAATGCAAAGCAACTACTATATACAACCTATCATGCAATAAAAACTATATGCAATTAACTAAATGCAAAAATTTAAAACTATATGCAACTACTACTATTAACACCCAATACCCCCAAACTTGAAATATTCAATGTCCCCATTGAAGGTAAAGGGTCAGGAAAACTCCCCTACTAATCGGCATGGCCACCCTCTTTGGGTGGTGAGTCTGGTAGCTGGTATGGCATGGCAGTACCGAAGACAGGCCACTCAAGCATCGTTCCTCGCTGTGCAAAGGCCTCGGCTAAGGAATGTGATAAGCCATCGGCAAATGCTGCAAAATTGCTGTGCAATGCGTCCATCCTCCTCTCTAACTGCCTAAGCCTGCGATCCTGATGAATGTCACCGACTGGAGGAGGGGCAGCGGCCTCAGCTGGCTGTGGCTGCGGTGGAGGAACTGGTGGAGGAGCTAATACAATGAACCCTTTTCCCCTCGGGTCTGCCGTGCCTCCAGCCTAATCCATAAAATGCTTAATAGTGCTGTGATTGACGTCCCCACTCGACATTTGGACCTGGTCATCATCCCAGTCAATGCCTACCTCAGAACAGAGATGGGCCACTACGGATGCGTGTGGAATGGACCCTGTGGTGGTGCCCCTCATAAAATACAGCATGTTCTGGTGAATTAAATGGCCGACATCGATATATTTCCCCTTGATAATCCACCACAGGATGATGGCTCTCTCGACTGTAACCTCGTGCTGGTGCGTGGATGGCATTAAGTTGGCACAGAGGAACAGATTCCATGCCTTGGCGTATCTGTTCAGACCGGATGCAGGGAAAGTGGTATACTCATCAGCAGTATCCTTCTTAATTTTCCAAACTGTGCCCGGCGCACACAAATCTCGAAGCAACTGGTCAAGGTCAGTTTCAAACCTATCCGCCTAGACCCAATTCACTTGTCCAGCCGGGGGTGGAGGCAAACTTAACACCTCACGGATCGCCGTCGGGCAATAATCAATGGTTTGGCCCCGAACAAAAGACCGGCCGCTCTGCATTATTTTTGCATTGGCATAGAACTCACGGACAATAGCCAACGGCACCAGCGGCGGTGTTGCACAAACACATTGCCATCCCATTTCTCGGATCATGGCACACATTTCCCCATCCTCTTTTCTCAGCTTCAGACCCCGTTCTTTCAAGATTATCTTGGCTGCTATTTGATAATACTCGATTTAGGCCTCAATGCTAATGAATTTAGTCAAATCCAAGGGGATCTCACTATCGTCACTGTGAGTGGGCGAATCGGGAGCGGCAGATCGTGATCGTTTACGACCCATGAGAATTTTTGAAAACTTTGATATGCAAGCCCTAGATGATGACTTCGAAACAAAACCCCCAAACTTTTCTTCTACAAACTGTAAGCAAACCCTAACTGGACAGAATTTGGTATGGATGATGGAATGGAAGAGGAGGCTAGGGTTAGGGATTGGATGTATAGTGGGTAGCAAGTAGATATAAGGAAGAGAATGTTGAATTGTGTAAGAGAAGGAGAAGATTGTGCGATGGAATGGGATTAAGGGCTAGGATTGAGAGAATAAGTTTGTGAGAAAGAGGGTTTTTAGTGTATTTGAGAGAGAGGGTCAAAAAATTAGAGATAGGATATAAGGGCTGAAGTCAGATTTGGAAAATTAAAAACCTTCAGTTGCTCGGTTTGGGCGTGGGCGCGCCGGCCTGGGGTCTTTCTGGGGCGCGGCTGCGAGGGTCAAGGACATCTCTGGAGTTACTGAACATTGGCGCGGGCGCGCGGGGGTATGCCTTGAGGTTGGCGTGGGCGCGCCACCCTTAGCCTGGCCAAAATTTTCCTGCTTGCTGCAGCAATGAGGTGAAGGCTCAAGAAACAACTTTAAAAACTACCTTACCTGCACATATAGCAATCAAAAGATATGTATAACTTGATTCCATCATAAAAAATGTATATGTAAGATGTATATAATGTTAAATCCTTAGCAATGCTATGTAAGTGAATCATATCTATGTGAATTCCCAAAAAAATTGCTATAGGCTTATATGCAATATGCTAACATGTCAAATATATGTCCAATGAGCTTCCAACACCAAAAATATATGTGCAATTATGTCTAAGTTCAAAAATGTAGGCAATGATCGTTTAAGTCTCACGAATATATGCAATGAGTTTTTAACTCTCAAAAATATATGCAACATCCCTAATGTCCAAAAATGTAGACAGTGAGCATTCGAACACCACAACTATCCAAAAAATTTCACCAATTTTCAAATGATTAGAATTAAACGGGGGAAGGGAAATGTAGAGATTAGTAACAGAATTAAACATGAGAGAGATATATAGAGAAATGTGATGCAAGAATTAAACTGAGAAAGAGATAGAGATGATGGGGTGCCTCCCATCCAGTGCTTGTTTACAGTCCTAAGCTAGACTCTGTTTGAGTTTGGTCAAGTGGTGGAAAGGATCGAGGCAACATTCTCTCAATTCACCTCGCCGCCATAATAGTGCTTTAATCTTTGTCCATTCACCTTAAAGGGTTTGTCTGGGTACTGATCATAAATTTCCACTGCTCTATGCGGGAATATGGTTCACTGTGAAGAGGCCCGACCATCGAGATTTGAGCTTTTCGGGGAATAGTCTGAGACAAGAATTATACAGTAACACTGCTTGCCCCGGGTCAAATGTTCTTTCTAAGATTTTCCTATCGTGCCACCTTTTGACCTTCTCCTTATATAGCTTGGAATTCTCATAGGCTTGCAATCTGAACTCGTCAAGCTCATTAAGTTGGAGAAGTCTTTTCTCCCCCGCAGCCTTTAAGTCAAAATTAAGCTTCTTGATGGCCTAGTAGGCCTTATGTTAAACCTCTATGGGGAGGTGGCAGGCCTTCCCGTACACAAGCTGATATGGGGACATCCCCAGTGGCGTTTTATAAGCAGTTCTATAGGCCTACACCGTATCGTCTAACTTGAGGGACCAATCTTTTCTCGTGGGATTCACAATCTTTTCTAATATCCGCTTAACCTCACGATTAGATACCTCTGCCTGGCCATTTTTCTGGGGATGATATGTAGTAGCAATACGATGATTCACCCTATATTTGGCCAAGAGTGTAGAAAACTGACGATTGCAAAAATGTGTACCCTCATCACTGATGATGGCTCTAGGCGTCCCAAAGCGTGTGAATATGATTTTTTGAAGAAAATATAGGACCACCCGAGCATCATTGATTGGTAAGGCTGCTACCTCTACCCATTTGGACACATAATCGACCGCTAACAATATGTATAAATTTCCACAAGATGAGACAAAAGGCCCCATGAAATTAATTCCCCATACGTCAAAGATTTTAACCTCGAGGATCATATTCAGAGGCATCTCATTTCTCTTGGATATGTTACCCACGCGCTGACAACGGTCACAGTTCTGGACAAAGTGATGAGCATCCTTAAACAGTGTTGGCTAATAAAAACTGGCCTGCAGCACTTTGGCGGCTGTCCTCTCGCCCCCATAATGGCCTCCATAATCTGATGAGTGACAATCTCATAGTATGCTTTCCATCTCGCTTTCTAGGATGCACCGCCTAATCACCCTATCAGCGCACTGCCAAAACAAATACGGCTCATCCCAGTTGTACCATCTAGCATCGTGCAGAAACTTCTTCTTTTGGGCTCCAGTAAAGTTAGACGGGCTAATATTGCTCACTAAGAAGTTTGCAAAATCCGCGAACCAGGTCATCTCGCCTTGTACCATGAACAACTCATCTGGGAAGGACTCATTGATCATCACTTTGTCGTTTCTGTCCATCCCCGGGTTCTCCAATCTAGATAAGTGGTCAGCCACTTTGTTCTCGGTCCCTTTTTTATCTTTAATTTCTAAGTCAAACTCTTGGAGAAGAAGTATCCATCGAATGAGCCGAGGTTTTGCATCCTTCTTTGAAATTAGGTATCTGATCGCAGCATAATTTGTGTATACAATTACCTTTGTACGAATCAAATATGACCTGAATTTATCAAAAGCATATACTACTGCAAGAAGTTCCTTCTCGGTGGTGGTGTAGTTTAACTGGGCGTCTGTTAGGGTTTTGCTTGCATAATATATCACATGAAAGACCTTGTCCCTGCGCTGTCCCAATACCAACCCCACGGCGAAGTCACTTACATTACACATCAATTCGAAGGGGAGAGACCAGTCTGGTGCTGTAATGACGGGAGCCGTAGTCAATTTCTTTTTCAAGTGTTCAAAGGCTACTAGGCATTCCTCGTTGAATTTGAACGGTACTTCCTTCTCAAGTAGGCTGCACAAAGGCTTAGTAATCTTCGAGAAGTCTTTGATAAAACGCCGGTAGAAGTCCTGCATGCCCGAGAAAACTACGGACTCCCTTTACTGAGGATGGTGGCGGTAAACTTTCTATGTTATCCAATTTAGCTCTATCCACCTCTAGACCTTTCTCAGAAACTTTGTGGCCCAGAATAATACCTTCTTGTACCATAAAATGGCACTTCTCCTAGTTAAAAACAAGGTTAGTCTAAACACATCTCCTTAACACCAATACCAGATTCTCTAAACAGATGTCAAAAGAGTCTCCAAAGACAGAGAAATCGTCCATGAAGACTTCTACATTGTGTTCGACCATGTCAGAGAATATATCCATCATGTATCTCTTGAAAGTGGCTGGTGCATTACATATGGGCACGTGAAGGTGGTCTTTTCATGGTCCTCGGGGGCTATTACAATCTGATTATACCCCGAGTAACCGTCCATGAGGCAATAGTAGTCGTGGCCTGCTAGCCTATCCAGTATTTGATCAATGAATGAGAGAGGAAAATGATCTTTCCTTATAGCTTTATTCAGTCTGCAATATCCATGCAGAGTCTCCATCCCATAACTGTCCTGGTAGGTATAAGCTCATTATTTTCATTTGTCACGACTGTCATGCCTCCCTTCTTCGGGACGCACTGCACAGGGCTCACCCATGGGCTATCTGATATCGGATAAATTATTCCAGCATCCAATCACTTAAGGATCTCCTTTTTAATAACCTCTTTCATGATCGGGTTCAATCTTCGTTGTTGCTCTATTGATGGCTTGCTGTCATCCTCCAAGAGTATTTTGTGCATGTAGTAGGAAGGGCTGATCCCCTTGATGTCAGCTACGGTCCACCTAATAGCCGATTTAAATTCTCTTAGGAACCTAAGCAATTTACTCTCTTGGTCGGATGATAAAGCAGAAGCGATGATAATCGGCAACGTCGAAGATTCTCCCAGAAGAGCACTCTCCAATGGATCCACACTCAGCAAGTGTTCAGTATCCTCCTGCAGTATCCTGTCGACAGTATCAATTTTGAAACAGTCTTCCTCATCTGTGGGAAAATTCATAGCCTTGAAGACATTGAACGTCACTTCTTGGTCTTGAACCCTCATAGTTAATTCTCCCTTTTATACATCTATGATTGTTCTCTCGGTGGCTAGAAACGGTCTCCCTAGAATAATTGGAATGTTCTTGTCTTCCTCAAAGTCCAGGATGATAAAGTCTGCAGGGAATATGAATTTGTCTACCTTCACCAACACGTCTTCAACAATGCCTCTGGGTAGGTGATGGATCTATCGGCTAGATGCAAAGATATGCTTGTCGGCTTAGGAGCCGGCAAACCCAATTGAGTGAACACCGATAGTGGCATCAAATTTATGGTTGCCCCCAAGTCGCATATGTTGGGTTTGTACGTAATGCAATCATGCAATCAAATCACATAAATAGGGCGGAAGCGCAAAAACTAGGTTTTCAAAAATTTATACAAACCCATAACCATGATCATTCTTGTGCATCAATTATTAGTGAATATAGAAGGAGAAAAAATAGAATTATACCGTTGAAGATCCAAGCTTCCTCAGGTACAAGTTCTACTCCTTTGATTCCTTTGATTCCTCTGTAGTGGCTCCTTCCCTTGATCAATGTCAGCCACCCAAATGTTTGGCTTCTAACGGTGATCCACCAAGGAAGATGAAGAACTCAAGAAGATGGGTTATTGGCTTAACCCTTGTTTCTATCTCTATAGAATATGTGTACTCCCAACTCTTGGAAAAATTAACGTCCCTTATTTCTGATATAAGACCCTCTTATATAGATATTAGGTTAACCCTCCTAATCTAATTAGAATAGGGTTTTATTTAATTAATTAATTAAACACTTTTAATTAATATATATCCTAATCTTATTAGGATTGAGAGAGAGTACTGAAATTATATTAATTTCTAAACTCCTTTAGAATTAAAATAATAATAATAATAATAATATTAATAAGACTCCTCTTATTAATTTATATTTAATATTTCTAAAATATTAAATAATAAATATTAAGCTATTTAATTTATTCTATCACCATAGATTAAATTAATTATAATTAATGCATTATTACTATCATGCCAATTTCTTCTTAAATAATTTTTCTTCCTTTTATGGTGTGACCCTTTAGGTTCTCCATATTAAACCGGTTGTGAATAAATCAATTAGAACAATTCTAATCTTATTTAAATAAATAAATTAAACTAATAATCTATTTAAATAAATAACATTTATTCTACAATAGGGATAAGCCTCCCTAGCGATCAACGACTTTCTAGATAATATAGATTTCAACATTAATCATAAAAGAACCTGTGAGTTAATAGTTACCGTACAATTCAATCCTTCCACCATACAATGTCCAAATTAAATATAAGACATTGATTTACTGTCAAGTCTTAATTTATTTAATCATATGTATTTCGATTAGAAAATGCACAACTCCAAATAATACAAATTAGAAACCTCTTTCTAATTTCATTGTACCTTGGCCAAGGATTCTTGGGTTGTCTTTTAACGAATCACATAGGACATATCTCCTCTTTTACTAGAGGTGGTAGATTCTTTATTGATCATTCATTATCTCCATATGTAACTCATTATACCCAAGCATACCCTATATATGCCTTAAAAGGCCTTAAGGAATTAGTCAAAGTATAATTTGTTATATACAAGATACTATGATGATCTCAAGTCCAAGGATCACTTGTACTACTATCACATTAGGAATTCCTATTGACAGGCGAGTAAAACTCCATTAGGTATTCCATAGCGAGTCACGTTCAGTGAACTTATTCTCCAATAAGCACCTACATACTTGCTTTAGTGTCTCCACACAAATGACCATGAGATCAGTCATCCTCATCCAATGAGCAAGCAACATATGTACCAATCTATCCGGATTTACTAATCCCCATTTTAGTAATCCCACGATTGGGAACTATTTTAGTTTTAAAGCTTTCTAAGAATTTAGATCTCAATATCATGATTCTAAAAGCATTGCTTAAAACTATGGGTTATTTACATATTATAAAAACAGCACCATGTAGATAATTAAATGCCTTAAATGAATATTTTATTAATAAATAAATAAGATTGTTTACAAAGTATGTGCTTTATCATCATACATGATTGGCTTGTATGCACACTACTATCAATCTCCCACTTGCACTAAAGCCAATCGCCATGGTATCTCATACCCATCTTCTCTAAGTAATGATCAAACTGCTGTTGTGTTAGAGATTTAGTAAATGGATCTGCAATGTTGTCTTGAGAGTCCACACGCTCCAAGGTGACGTCTTCTCTTTCAATGATCTCCCTGATCAAGTGAAATCGCCGCAACACGTGTTTAGATTTCTGATGAGACCTGGGTTCCTTAGCCTGTGCAACCGCTCCTGTGTTGTCACAGTATACGGGAACTGCTTCTCCGATACTAGGAACCACACCAAGTTTAGTTATGAACTTTTTCATCTAAACAGCTTCCTTTGCAGCTTCACTTGCAGCTATATACTCTGCCTCTGTCACTGAATCAGCAACTGTTTGCTGCTTGGAACTCTTCCAACTCACTACACCTCCGTTCAAGGTAAACACATACCCTGAAACAGATTTACTGTCATTTGGTCTGTTTGAAAACTTGAGTCCGTGAATCCCTCGAGTTTTAATTTAGACCCACCGTAGACAAGAAAAATATCGTTAGTCCTTCTCAAGTACTATAGGATATTTTTCACTGCCTTCCAGTGCTCTTCTCCTGGATTCGACTGGTATCTACTTGTTACACTAAGTGTGTGAGCAACATCCGATCTAGTACATATCATATCGTATATGATAGATCCTATTGTAGAAGCATAAGGGATCTTACTCATACGGTCTCTCTCTTCAGGTGTCTTTGGGGCCTGTTTCTTGGAGAGATTTATTCCATGGCTCATCGGCATGAGACCTCTTTTGGAATCTTCCATGCTAAATCTCTTTAGCATCATATCAATGTACGTTCCTTGGGATAAGCCGAGCATCCTTTTAGATCTATCTCTATAGATCTTTATCCCCAAAATATAGGATGCTTCACCCAAGTCCTTCATGGAGAAGTTTTTAGATAACCAGATTTTAATGGATTGTAACATAAGAATGTCATTCCCTATCAGTAATATATCATCAACATATAATACAAGGAATGATACTGCGCTCCCACTAACCTTCTGTATACACAAGGTTCATCCTCGTTTTTGATAAAATCAAACTCTTTGATTGTCAAATTAAACTCTTTGATTGTCAAATCAAACTCTTTGATTGTGTTATCAAAATGAATTTTCCATCTACGAGAAGCTTGCTTCAACCCATAAATGGATCGTTGTAGCTTACAGACTTGATTTGTTCCAACTTTTGAGATAAATCCCTCTGGCTGTGTCATATACACATCCTCCTCAAGTTTCCCATTGAGGAAGGCCGTTTTCACGTCCATCTGCCAGATCTCATAGTCGTTGTAAGCTGCAATCGCAAGCAAAATCCAAATGGACTTGAGCATGGCTACTGGTGAGAAGGTTTCATCATAGTCAACTCCTTGTCTTTGTTTGAAACCTTTTGCAACCAGTCGGGCCTTATAGGTCTCTACCTTTCCGTCTGCTCCAGTCTTTTTCTTAAAAACCCATTTACACCCAATAGGTTTAATACCTTCAGGTGGTGAAACCAAAGTCCATACTTTGTTTTCATACATGGAGTCCATTTCAGATTTCATGGCTTCAAGCCATTTCCCTGAGTCTTTATTACTCATTGCCTGTTCGTAATTCAATGGATCATCATTCATGATGTGTACCTCATCGTCATCCTCTATAACGAATCCATACCTCTCAGGTATCTGCGGTACTCTTCCAGATTTACGAACAGGGTGTGGTACAATAGGTTCTTCTACTTGGTTAGGTACTTGACTTTGGTCCATGGTAACTTGTGGTTCTTGAACTTCTTCAAGATATATTTTACTCCCACTGACCCCTTCATGGATAAACTCTTTCTCCAAGAAGGTAGCATGTTTCGCAACAAACACCTTTTGATCAGTTGGATGATAGAAATAATACCCTACAGTTTCTTTAGGGTATCCCAAAAATCTACACTTATCGGATTTAGTCTGTAGCTTATCATTTTCAAACTTTTTGACATAAGCTGGACAACCCCAAGTCTTAACATGCTTAAGATTTGGTTTCCTCCCTTTCCACATCTCATATGGAGTCTTTGGGGCGGATTTGGTAGGTACCTTGTTAAGTAGGTATGCAGCCGTTTCTAGGGCATATCCCCAGAAGGAAATTGGAAGGTCGGTAAAACTCATCATGGATCGAACCATGTCCAACAGTGTTCGATTTCTCCTTTCAGATACTCCATTTAACTGTGGTGTACCTGGAGGAGTCCATTGTGAGATTATACCATTTTCTTTGAGACAATTGAGAAACTCACTGCTTAAGTATTCTCCACCTTGATCTGATCGAAGTATCTTAATACTCTTGCCCGTTTGTTTCTCTACTTCACTTCTGAACTCTTTGAACTTTTCAAATGATTCTGATTTGTATTTCATTAAATACACATATCCAAATCTTGAGTGATCATCAGTGAAAGTAATAAAATAAGAATACCCACCCCGTGCACTTGTTGTCATAGGTCCACAAACGTCCGTGTGAATCAAAGCCAACAACTCTGTAATTCTCTCTCCTTTTCCACTAAACGGAGATTTAGTCATTTTACCCATGAGACAAGATTCACAAGTTGGATATGATTCATAATCAGATAGCTCGAGGAGCCCATCTTTATGCAACTTGGATAATCTTGTTTCATTGATATGACCGAGTCTACAGTGCCACATATAGGTATAATTAATATCATCTCTTTTCCTTTTCTTAATTTGTTCAATTTGAAATATATTTTCTTGTAAGTCAAGTGTATAAAGTCCATTTCGCAAATTTCCAATACCATATAAAACATCGTCTTTATAAATAGAACAACCATTGATCTTTATAATAACGTCAAAACCTTCCATATCCAATACAAAAATTGAAATAATGTTTTTAATAATATTCGGAACATAATAACAATTATTAAGATAAATGGACTTGCCCGAAGGCATTGCTAAATAATAAGTTCCTACACCTAATGCAGCAACCTTTGCTCCATTCCCCACTCGTAGGATCACTTCATTATTGTTCAGCTTTCTACTTCTGATCAGTCCCTGCACAGTATTACATATGTGAGAACCAAAGCCGGTATCCAATACCCAAGTAGAATTATGACTTTCGAAAAAATTAATTTCAATCATAAACAAACCTTGATTGGAAGTCGAAGCTTCTCCAAGCTTCTTCTCTGCTAGAAACTTCTTGCAGTTCCTCTTCCAATGTCCCGGCTCATTGCAATGAAAGCACATTCCTTTAGCTGGTTCAGGTTTCTTTTGCTCCTTTTCTTTCCCTTTTCCCTTAGCCTTCTTAGATTTCTTCTTTTTAGAAGACAACTTGGGCCTCTTCCTTTTATTGGAAGAATCCACCATCAAGACATGGTTCTTCTTAGATGAGAAGTGACCTTCTGTAGTTTTCAGCATGTTAAGCAGCTCAGGCAAGCTGACATCTAGCTTATTCATGTGAAAATTAACCACAAACTGCGAGAAGGTCTCAAGGAGTGACTGCAAGACCAAGTCTTAACTCAACTCCCCATCCATGACGAACCCAAGCTGTCCAAGGCGTTCAATCAAATTGATTACCTTCAGAACATGAGTCTCGACGACAGTGCCCTCGGTCATCCGAGATCGGAAGAGCTCCTTAGATATCTGATATCTAGCAGTCCTACTCTGTTTACCATATAACTCCTTGAGGTGAAGCAGCATAGCAGGAGCATCCATTTTTTCGTGCTGACGCTGAAGCTCGTTATTCATGGATGCGAGCATGATGCATTGAGCCACAGATGCATCATCTTGCCACTTATTGAAAGTGGCAATCTCTTCCTCAGAGGCTGTTTCTGAAACAGATTCAGAGATAGTGGAATTTAGGACATAAGAAATCTTTTCAGCAGTGAGAACAATTCTCAGATTTCTTAGTCAGTCCTCATAATTCGGGCCGGTAAGCTTATTTGCATCAAGTATGCTTCGTAGTGAGATTAATGATTTTGACATTTTTAAAATTCTGCATGTGAAAAGACAACATTTTAGCAAACATTCATTTTATTAACTTTGCACACCAAAATAAATTTAGGTCTTTATTTTAAATTGGTATCTCCCACTATTTTTTATCAAACTATATTACCCTCACTTATATAGTTCGGCAACATCTAATTAAAGATTTGCTAGTGAGAATATGGATCCCATTTCAAATGTATATAACCTTGTGGATAGCACAACAAGCGATATACAAATAAATAGGTAGACAACTCTTGTCAATTACATCACTATATAACTCCTTTTATTTTACCTCTTAAATCATAATGGTCAAGTGTGTGCACATCCGAACTAAAATGATTTAAGTTAAGTCCAGCCTAGCACTTCTATAAATTCAAAAAGAAAAATATTCGTCCTTGTGGATAGCACAACAAGACTAGATCGTTCAATTTTCTTGATAAGCATCAAATGTGATTAATTAACATCTTAAATATTCAATACTCGCCTTGTGGATAGCACAACAAACTCATATTAAATATTTAATACTCTATTAATTAATCATGCTAGAAGGCGACGTTCGATATTCCAAATATCATTTGAGCGCTTCAGACTTAATATTATTTCTTTGAGGGATTTGTTATTATTTGTCTCATCTTGTTAAGCGCGCATACACACACACACACACACACACACACACACACACACACACACACATATATATATATATATATATATATATATATAAAATACGCGTCATTTTATTAAACATGCGAAGTATGTTTGCATAAAATATAATATATATAATATTTAGCATGCAATATAGAATACTATATTCTACCCGGATTGATTATGGACTTTTATTCTAGTTTGGTTCACTAGAGGCACCAAGTGAACCAAAAGGTCAAACCTAGGAGTGCAAGAATTTAAATTTAAATATAACTATTACATTTAAACCCTGGCTCCATACAAATGGGTCTTCACGCGTTCCTTGCTCCTTGGTCTCTAATTTCTTCAAAATAATTTTAACTATCTTTATTACATTAACTATTTAAAATTAAATTGAAACCCTGATCAGCAGTCAAGCGGAAGTACATAGAAAGGAGATAGAATTTACATCGAGAATAAAACTAGAGAAGACGAGGTACGCAGACCCCATTTTATAAAACTCATTCATTCAAGCATTCAACCAAAATAAAATCCAATCACATTGGTCATAATCCATAATCAATCCCTTTTATTACCATACATATCATCATACGTATCAATAAAACTTATTCATCTCATGAAAATAAATTCATTCCATATATGTATTAATATCAGTTAATGGGCAAAAGTTTGCTAAACTTTGTTTTTGGAAAAATAAACTCCTTTATTTCATTCAAAAACAATTCCAAATTAAACTCTTTAATTTTAGCAATTCTGAAATCTTATTTCATATAAAATAAACATCTTTATTTTAAACCTTTATTAATTAAATAAACCATTCATTTGATTAAATAAAACAAAAAAAAATTTCAGTTCCTGTCCAGTAGCGCAGCTGCGCCAAGAATGTAAAGGGAACCGGCGCAGCTGCGCAGCATGAAAACCAGGAACAGTACCCGGCGCAGTTGCGCAGCAATATTGCCTTGTACCGGCGCAGCTTCGCAGAATCTAAAAAATTTTTGTTGCTCAAAACTCGATCCAATCGCATATCATACATGTATAGAATCACATAGACTGGTAATTAGCACAAGATTGGCTCTGATACCACTGTTGGGTTTATACGTAACGCAATCATGCAATCAAATCACATAAATAGGGCGGAAGCGCAAAAACTAGGTTTTCAAAAATTTATACAAACCCATAACCATGATCATTCTTGTGCATCAATTATTAGTGAATATAGAAGGAGAAAAAATAGAATTATACCTTTGAAGATCCAAGCTTCCTCAGGTACAAGTTCTACTCCTTTGATTCCTTTGATTCCTCTGTAGTGGCTCCTTCCCTTGATCAATGTCAGCCACTCAAATGTTTGGCCTCTAACGATGATCCACCAAGGAAGATGAAGAACTCAAGAAGATGGGTTATTGGCTTAACCCTTGTTTCTATCTCTATAGAATATGTGTACTCCCAACTCTTGGAAAAATTCACGTACCTTATTACTGATATAAGACTCTCTTATATAGATATTAGGTTAACCCTCCTAATCTAATTAGAATAGGGTTTTATTTAATTAATTAATTAAACACTTTTAATTAATATATATCCTAATCTTATTAGGATTGAGAGAGAGTACTAATATTATATTAATTTCTAAACTCCTTTAGAATTAAAATAATAATAACAATAATAATATTAATAAGACTCTTCTTATTAATTTATATTTAATATTTCTAAAATATTAAATAATAAACATTAAGCTATTTAATTTATTCTATCACCATAGATTAAATTAATTATAATTAATGCATTATTACTATCATGCCATTTTCTTCTTAAATAATTTTTCTTCCTTTTATGATGTGACCCTTTAGGTTCTCCATATTAAACCGGTTGTGAATAAATCAATTAGAACAATTCTAATCTTATTTAAATAAATAAATTAAACTAATAATCTATTTAAATAAATAACATTAATTCTACAATAGGGATAAGCCTCCCTAGCGATCAACGACTTTCCAGATAATATAGATTTCAACATTAATCATAAAAGAACTTGTGAGTTAATAGTTACCGTACAATTCAATCCTTCCACCATACAATGTCCCAATTAAATATAAGACATGGATTTACTGTCAAGTCTTAATTTATTTAATCATATGTATTTTGATTAGAAAATGCACAACTCCAAATAATGCAAATTAGAAACCTCTTTCTAATTTCATTCTATCTTGGCCAAGGATTCCTTGGTTGTCTTTTAACGAATCACATATGACATATCTCCTCTTTTACTAGAGGTGGTAGATTCTTTATTGATCATTTATTATCTCCATATATAACTCATTATACCCAAGCATACCCTATATATGCCTTAAAAGGCCTTAAGGAATTAGTCAAATTATAATTTGTTACATACAAGATACTATGATGATCTCAAGTCCAAGGATCACTTGTACTACTATCACATTAGGAATTCCTATTGACAGGCGAGTAAAACTCCATTAGGTATTCCATAGCGAGTCACGTTCAGTGAACTTATTCTCCAATAAGCACCTACATACTGGCTTTAGTGTCTCCACACAAATGACCATGGGATCAGTCATCCTCATCCAATGAGCAAGCAACATATGTACCAATCTATCCGAATTTACTATTCCCCATTTTAGTAATCCCACGATTGGGAACTATTTTAGTTTTAAAGCTTTCTAAGAATTTAGATCTCATTAGCATGATCATCATCATGATTCTAAAAGCATTGCTTAAAACTATGGGTTATTTACATATTATAAAAACAGCACCATGTAGATAATTAAATGTCTTAAATGAATATTTTATTAATAAATAAATAAGATTGTTTACAAAGTATGTGCTTTATCATCATACATGATTGGCTTGTATGCACACTACTATCAGCATAGGCACTTATTGAAGGACAACTCCCAAATAGAGCATGGAATTGTGAAGCTCCCTGGATCCTTAAGCTTTGGAGGTAACTTTCTCTGTAAGACGGCACTGCACTCCTCTGTCAAGGCCATTGTTTCATAGTCTTCTAACCTCTTCTTCCTTGACAGTATCCCCTTCATAAATTTCACGTAGCTCGGCATTTGTTCCAAAGCCTCGGCGAAGGGAATGTTTATCTGCAGTTTCTTGAATACCTCCAGAAACTTGGCGAACTGCTTATCCAATTTTTGCTTCTGAATCCTCTGTGGAAAAGGTGTAGGAGGGTAGAATTCTTGGGGTGGATAATGGGTTTTCTCAGTGTTTTCCTTCTTATTTGCCTCAACTGCTTTTCCCCTATCATTCCAATCCTTCAGATTTTCTTCAACATTTTTTGCACTTGGGCGCGGGTGCGCCGGGTTTTGGCCTTCCTGGGGCGCGGCCGCGCCAGCATCCATCTCAGCAGTTTTCTTCCCAGAACTCAATGTGATTGCTTGGCATTGCTCTTTGCCATCCCTTTTCCCTGTATTCACCTCCGTACTACTCGGAAGAGTTCCTTGCAGTCTATTGAGGACTGCATTGGCGATTTGACCAATTTAAGTCTCCAATGTCTTGAGAGACACCGTTTGGCTCTTCACAATCAACTTAAGTTCTTCTATCTCAACTCTCTCCTCTGACTGTTGACTAGGAGCTGGATTGTGTTGACGTTGTGGTTGATGAAATCCAAGTGGGTGTGACTGTCTCGGGACATACTGCTGTTGAGATTGCTGTGGCTGAGACTTTGGTTGGTAGGGTTGATATTGGGAGTATTGGGCATTTTGGTATGTTTGTTATGGTTGTTGTTGAGGAGGTTGGTATTGATTTTGTTGTGATGTTTGAGGCTGTTGGGCATTTTGGTTGTTGCTCCAACTAAAGTTAGGATGGTTCCGATTGTTTGGATAGTAGGAGTTCGGGAATTGATTCTGAGGCTTCTGGTAGTTGCTGACGAATTGAACTGACTCGGTAGTGATGGCACACTGCTCAGTCGGGTGTGCTCCGGCACACAACTCACATACAAATGCAACTTACTGTACTCTATTCTCAGCCATATAATCTATCTTCTTGTTCATTGCCGCCATTTGTGCTGACAATGCTGTGATGACATCAACATCCAATACTCCGACCACTTTAGGTTGAACCATTCTTACTATTGGATTCTGATATTCATTGGCCGCCATGGTCTCAAGTAAGTCATATCCTGCCGGATAGTCCTTGGCCCACAGAGCTCCTCCCGATGCGGCATCAATGATTGGCCTTGACTGCCACCCCAAACAATTATAGAACAAATTTATCACCATCCAGTCAGGCATTCCATGGTGCGGGCATTTCCTGAGCATTTCTTTGTAGTGTTCCCATGCCTCATACAATGATTCCCCTTGTTGCTGTGCAAACTGAGACAGAGCACTCCTCATGGAAGCAGTCTTAGCCATGGGGAAAAATTTGGTTAGAAATTTCTGTGCTAAGTCTTCCCACATGGTAATTGATCCTGAGGGTAATGAATGCAACCAACTCTTCGCCTTATCCCTCAAGGTGAATGGGAATAATTGAAGTTTCACCGCATCATCCGAAACGTTATTGAATTTAAATGTGTCGCAATCTCTATGAAGCTCAGGATATGCTCATTTGGATCTTCTGTAGGTGCACCCCCAAATTGGACTGAATTTTGAACCATTAGAGGTGTTCCTAGTTTGATCTCGAAAGTATTCGCAGCTATCGCTGGCCTAACTATACTGGACTGCAGATCAGAAATTTTTGGTATGGAGTAGTCCCTCAAGGATCTATTGTCGGCTCTTTGCTCTTCGTCCGCCATTTGTTCTGGTTGTTCAGGTTCCTCTTGTTGGTTAGTATTTCTAGTGTTTGCTCTCCAAGCACTGCTGTTAATGTTCCCTTACAGAGGCACCAACTTAGGATTGGAGGCTTGTGTTTGCTTAAACTAACCACAAGTACCTGAAACACAAATAAAGATAAAGTTAGAAATGAGATAAGAAGAGATTTGTTCAAGTCAGACAAATCTAACAAAAACTGATGTCAATAGTAATAAACTAAAAATCGTATCCCCGGCAAAAGCGCCAAAAACTTGTTGAGCCGTTTCAGTGTTAACAAAACGGGCACAAAACACGTGAAAGCATACGCGGTCGACAAGTAATAAATTTGATAATAAAAGTTCGTTCCCACGGAGACAAGGAGTTAGGCTTAAACTATCATGCAACAGTTCTATAATTATCTTCGGCTGCTCAAACGAGTATTAAAGTGTGACTTAATAACTAGACTGATTTTAAAGTAAAATTAACTAATTAACAGACGGGGGTTCAAATTGGAGAAACATGGGATCCTAACTTCACCTATTGCATCGTCTAGATTACCAACACCTCATGTCAAGTATAAATAATCACATAGAAATGCTAGTCAGGAGCACGAATGTGAGACAAGGCTATTTGTCAATAAACCAAGCCCATATCATATAATATCCACAAAAGAGATAGAAATCACATGAACACTAATAAAACCTAAATAACTATATGTCTATGTGATTTACAAGCTATATCAATTTAAGTACAAGCCCCCAATAGATTATATATGGCAATACGGTAGACTTCTATCCGGATTACGAATCACAAAACTCATCGAATGCAAGTTTCACGAACATAAGCTATCATGGCAAAATCTAAGTTTACACTTCCTCTTTCAATTCCATATAAACTATTATAGTAGATGTTGATCAAGCATCTAAACATATAATACAACCATGCTAGGCAATCCATACATTTTCACTCATACATTTCAAAGAGGCATAAAACCCTAGACTAAGCAATAAGATCCATTAGAATCCCATAATGGTAGTTAGTTCATCTCTGAACCACAAACTATTATGGGATTTAAGCCAAGCATTTGAAGTAACAATGAAAGTAAGAGAAAAGAGAGATAGAGAATGCAAATCTTGTGGTTCCCTTTTCAATAGAAGCTAAAAAGCTCAAGTTTAGACTACAAACAAGCTCTAAAGTGAAACCCTAATAATGGAAGCTACTTAGAAAAAGAAGCGAAGAAGAGTTAAGCTCCAAGACCCTTCAAGTTCTCTAGCCCTAGAAATGTAAGAAAACTTGAATGCTGTAATAAAATTAAGTCTGAGTAGTGATATTCGTTCATTGGACAACACAACGTCTTATATACATTACACTCACCAAATTAAGAATGAAAAGTCAGCATCTTTCACCGGCGCGGCCGCGCAGTCTTCCTTTGTATATCCGGCGCAGGCGCGATGATACCCGGAGCAGGCCTCTGGCCCTGCCACTCGGCGCGGGCACGCAGGCTTTAACCCTGCTGGCGGCGCGACCGCGCGAGACACAAAATTCTGCTGGTGCAATCTGGCTTCCTAGTGTTTGCTTGTGCTTCCTTCATTGCTTCTTTTCCCTTCCTCTCTACTGCTTTAGTCCCTTTTTCACATGGCCCTTATGCTTCATGCCATCTTCATGCCAAGCCATCTTTTCTTCCACATAATCTCTCCACCTTGCCTTTGCCAATACCATGCCATTTTATGCCGTTTTCAATGCCATTCCATGCCAAACGAGTTTCCTGACTAAAATATGCAAAACAAAGATAAAACGCATTAAAAGACAATAAAATGCTTGAGTTTAAGCCATAATTCTAGCAAGTTGATATCCAATAAGTAGGTTTAAAACCTACTTATCAATGAACCTACTATACCACACCCTATTTGTAAATCTGAAAAAGTACCGAAAATACCAGATATATATGGATTTATCATAGGGGATGACGATGAGGTACGCATCATAAATGATGATGATCCATTGAATTACGAACAGGCTATGAGTAATAAAGACTCAGGAAAATGTCTTGAAGCCATAAAATCTGAGATAAACTCCGTGGATGAGAACCAAGTATGGACTTTGGTATCACCACGTGAAGGCAGAAAGCCTATTGGGTGTAAATGGGTCTTTAAAAGAAAGACTGGAGCGGACGGGAAGGTAGAGACCTATAAGGCCCGACTGGTTGCAAAAGATTTCAAACAAAGATAAGGAGTTGACTATGATGAAACCTTCTCACCAGTAGCTATGCTCAAGTCCGTTCGAATTTTGCTTGCTATTGCAGCTTATTACGACAATGAGATCTGGCAGATGGATTTTAAAACGGCCTTCCTTAATGGGAAACTTGAGGAGGATGTGTATATGACACAACTAGGGGAATTTGTTTCAAAGGTTGGAACAAATCAAGTCTGTAAACTGCAACGATCCATTTATGGATTTAAGCAAGCTTCTCGTAGATGGAACATCCGTTTTGATGAGACAATCAAAGAGTTTGATTTTATCAAAAACGAGGATGAACCATATGTGTACAAGAAGGTTAGTTGGAGCGTTGTTTCATTCCTTGTATTATATGTTGATGATATATATTACTGATATGGAATGACATTCATATGCTACAATCGATTAAAATCTGGTTATCTAAACACTTCTCCATGAAGGACTTGGGAGAATCATTCTATATTTTGGGGATAAATATCTATAGAGATAGATCTAAAATGATGCTTGGCTTATCCCAAGGAATGTACATTGACTCGATGCTAAAGAGGTTTAGCATGAAAGATTCCAAAAGAGATCGCATGCCGATGAGCCATGGAATACATCTCTCCAAGAAACAGGCCACAAATGCACCTGAGGAGAGAGACCGTATGAGTAAGATTCCTTATACTTCAGCAATAAGATCTATCATGTACGGTATGATATGTACTAGACCAAATGTCGCTCATGCACTTAGTGTAACAAGCAGATATCAGTCGAATCCAGGAGAAGAGCACTGGAAGGCAGTGAAAAATATCCTAAAGTGTTGGGTTTGTACGTAACGTATACATGCAATCAAATTACATAAATAAGGGCGAAAGCGCGATAATTAAGGTTTTAAATTTTTTTTTATACAAACCCATGCAATGATCATACTTAGTGCTCAATTATCAATAACAGAAAAGTAAGGATGAATCAGAATCATACCCTTGTAGATTCTAGCTTCCACAGGTACGAGTTCTACTCCTTGCTTCTCCTTGATCTCCTTGAATATCTTGTAGTGGCTCCTTCCTTTGATCAATGTTAGCTACCCTAAGTGTTTGGCCTCTAGAGGTGATCCACCAATGAAGAGGAATTACTCAGGAAGATGGGTAGTTGGCTAAACCCTTTTTCTATTCTTTGTAGAAAATATGTTGTACTCTCCAACTCTTGGAATCACGTATATGTTATATCTGATATAAGACTCTCTTATATAGATATTAGGTTAACCCTACTAATCCAATTAAAATTGGGTTTCTTTTAATTAATTAATGAAACTCTTTTAATTAATAGGGCTTCCCAACATATTGGGATTAATTAATTAAACTCTTTAATTAATTTGCAACCTAATTTCATTAGGAATGAGTGAGAGTACTTATATTAAATTAATTTCTAAACTCCTTTAGAATTAAAATAATAATAATAATATAATATTAATAAGACTCCTCTTATTAATTTATATTTAATATTTCTAAAATATTAAATAATAAACATTAAGCTATTTAATTTATTCTATCACCATAGATTAAATTAATTATACTTAATGCATTATTATGATTATGCCATTTTTTTCGTAAATAATTCTTCTTCCTTTTATGGTGTGACCCTTTAGGTTCTCCATATTAAACCGGTTATGAATAAATCAATTAGAACAATTCTAATCTTATTTAAATAAATAAATTAAACTAATAATCTATTTAAATAAATAATATTTACTCTATAATAGGGATAAGTCTCCCTAGCGATCAACGACTTTGCAGATAATATAGATTTTAACATTAATCATAAAAGAACTTGTGAGTTAATAGTTACTGTACAATTCAATCCTTCCATCATACAATGTCACAATTAAATATAAAACATGGATTTACTGTTAAGTCTTATTTTATTTAATCATATGTATTTCGATTAGAAAATGCACAACTCCAAATAATGAAAATTAGAAACCTCTTTCTAATTTCATTCTACCTTGGCCAAGGATTCCTGGGTTGTCATTTAACGAATCACATATGACATATCTCCTTTTTTACTAGAGGTGGTAGATTATTTATTGATCATTCATTATCTCCATATGTAGCTCATTATACCCAAGCATACCCTTTTATATACCCTAAAGGGCCTTAAGGAATAAGTCAAAGTGTAATTCATTACATACAAGATACTATGATGATCTCAAGTTCAAGGATCACTTGTAATACTATCACATTTGGAATTCCTATTGACAGGTGAGTAAAACTCTATTAGGTATTCCATAGCGAGTCACGTTCAGTGAACTTATTCTCCAATAAGCACATATATACTTGCTTTAGTGTCTCCACATAAATGATAATGAGATCAATCATCCTCATCCAATGAGCAAGCAACATAGGTACCAATCTATCCGGATTTACTAATCCTCTCTTTAGTAATCCCACGATTAGGAACTATTTTAGTTTTAAGCTTTCTAAGAATTTAAATCTCATTAGCATGATCAACATCATGATTCTAAAAGCATTGCTTAAAACTATGTGTTATTTACATATTATAAAAACAATATCATGTAGATAATTAAATGTCTTTAATGAATACTTTCATTAATAAATAAATAAGATTGTTTACAAATTATATGCTTTATCATCATACATGATTGGCTTGTATGCACACTACTATCATAAAGTACTTACGAAGAACTTAGGATGTATTTCTTATCTACGGTGGGTCTGAATTAAAACTCGAGGGCTTCACGGACTCAAGTTTTTAAATGGACCAAGATGACAGAAAAATCTATTTCGGGGTATGTATTTACCTTGAACGGAGGTGTAGTGAGTTGGAAGAGTTCCAAGCAGCAAACAGTTGCTGATTCAGTGACAGAGGCAGAGTACATAGTTATAAGTGAAGCTGCAGAGGAGGCTGTTTGGATGAAGAAGTTCATAATCGAATTTGGTGTGGTTCCTAGCATTAGAGGAGCAGTCCCCTTATACTGTGACAACACCAGAGCTGTTGCACAGGCTAAGGAACCCAGGTCTCATCAGAAATCTAAACACGTTGTGTGGCGATTTCACTTGATCTAGGAGATCATTGAAAGTGGAGACGTCACCTTGGAGCGTGTAGACTCTCAAGACAACATTGCAGATCCATTTACTAAAGCTTTAAGACTGATGAGTTGGTTTTATACCTACAAATTGATGGTCTTTATAGCTTGATTCGTTGCTAACCCAAGTAATTTTAGTGTTATTTTACTCTATTTTACTTTGTTGATTGCAGGAAGTAGAGTGGATGGAAAGCGGGACTTAAAGGAAGAATTTGCAGCTCGACATATAGTGGACACCCACTGGGGCGGGCCTTCCTAGAACAAAATACCCCGCCGGGGCGGGGCTACAGAAATAGCTTAGATAGAGTGGATACCCGCCGGGGCGGGTGTGTACAAGGAAAAATACCCCACCTGAGCGGTGGTATGCGGTAAAGATGATAGTTTCATTGTGTCATTGAAATTTTGCAGAAGGAAAAAGGAATTGTTTGGCTCCCGATCGAGGGACTTTATGTGACCATCAGAGAGGCATATAACATATACACTTAGACATAAAATAAGCCCTAGTTCGGGAGAGTTGACACGTAAGGAGAATTGAAGCAAAGCGAAGCGCGAAGAACGCAAGGCGAGCGTGGAGACGAGTAACAATATAATTTCAGATTCTATTATCTCTCTTCATCTTTATCTTGTATTCAGAATGTTATTCACTTTGTGGATTATGGTTTTTACTTCATTGATGATGAACTAATTCTATTTAAGTCTACAACGGATCTTATTATGTAACTAAAGATTGATTTGATTTCAATTTAGTTTATGAAGATTATTTCCAGGTTATTTGCTGTGTTTTGTGCATAACTTATGTATTTGCATGATCACCAATTACCTGTTATCCTGATAAGGATGAAATATGTTATATTTTTATCCCTTAATGCTTATTCTTTTATATTTATTTTGTACCTAAATTCATTCATTGTTCTTATATTTTTATTTTAGGTGCAATTGAGCCAAGGAGGCAAAATGGATGCAAAAAGAGTGAACAAGGCCAAAATTTAGCATATTTAAAAGAGCCCACCTGTTGGGGTGAGACTCACAGCACGAAACCTCCCGCTGGGGCGGGGAGGCGCTAGCGGGTTTCACTCTCTCCTTTTGCAACTTGAACTCGGGAGCAGCTTGGAAGGAAAATTAGGGTATGATATGGCTGATAATCTTAGGTTATAAAAGGAACCTAAAGCAAGCATATAGATGTATCTTCTATTCATTCAATAATATACTTTTCTCTCTATTATTCTTTAGGGATTATATGGCTATGTGTAGTTAAACTCTTGTTCTTGGATTAAGAAGACAGAAGCCTTAGATTATTACAATGTGAGATCTAATAGATTTTATTTGTTTAATTAATATTGTGAGTATTGATTATTCTTCTGCGATTGAACTATATGATTCATTTGATTAATTGCTACGATGCATACTAGTTCAGTGTTCATTGAAATCTACTGCTAAATTAGATATCAAATCCGTAATCAGACCTTCTTGTTGTAGGATCGAGCAATCCTTTGCTGATACAACTGCCCGTGGAAAATGGCTGTAGCCCTCTTTTCATCTATCAGAGACAGTTGGTGGTATCGATCTTGCAACCACTGATCCTCATCTATCCGAGCATCGATCATCACTCGTAAGGATTCCATCTCTACTTCTATAGGGAGGACTGCTTCCATGCTATAGACCAATGAGTAGAGGGTAGCCCCAGTAGAGGTGCGCATTGATGTCCTGTATGCTAACAGGGTGAGAGGCAGCAAGTCAGGCAATTCTTTGTGATTGGCGGACATTTTCTGCATGATCTTTTTGATGTTCTTGTTGGCCGCTTCGACAACACCATTCGTCTTGGGCCAATAGATGACGGAGTTGAGATGTTTGATGTGGAGCTTACTATACAGCTCCTTCATCATTTGATTGTTCAGGTTTTTGGCATTGTCTGATATGATCACCTCTGGTTGTCCATACCAACAGACGACATTGTTTTTGATGAAACCAATGATGACCTCTTTTATAATTTTGGGAAAAGAGGTTGCTTCAACCCATTTGGGGAAGTAATCGATCATGGTGAAGATGAATCGATGACCATTGCTGGCTTTGGGTTCTACTGGGTCGATTACATCCATTCCCCATATGAAGAAAGGCCATGGTGAACTTATATTGTGTAGCTTATTTGGAGGAGCGTGGATGGCATTTTTATGTATTTGGCATTGAAAACATCTCTTGACATGATCGTTGTAATCAGCTTTGAGAGAGATCCAATAATGTCCTATTCTTAAGATCTTCTTGGCCAGCATATGGCCGCTCATGTGTGGACCACAGACTCCACCGTGGATTTTATCCATCAATCTTTGGGCTTGATCTTTATCAAGGAATCCTAACAAGCCTATTCCAGCATCTTTTTTAGAGATGGCATCTCCGCTTAGATAGAATTTCATAGCCATCTTGTGGATTCGCTTTCGCTCGGATTGGCTTGCTCTAGCGGGTGTAGATCCATCTCGAAGATATTCCTTGATGTTTTGATACCAAGGCTGCTTGACAGGAGGTATTTAATCTGATACTTCTCCAATGTAATTCCCGTATGTCGAGGCTTTCTGAATTATGAATTTGATGTTGGGAAACCCACTTCTATCGATATGCAGATTAATGAAGCCAACGTTGCCAATGCATTAGCGAAATTATTTCTACACCGAGAAATATGGCTGAAGGTTACGTCTTTGAATTCCAGGGATATTCTGACGACCTGCTGATGATAAGGCAGCAAATGCAGTTCCTTGGTGTGATATGCCCCAGTGGATTGTCTAATGACTAACTCAGAGTCTCCAAAGACCAGTAGGTGTTTGATATCCATGGATTCGGCTAGTTTCAACCCCATTATACAGCCTTCATACTCGGCCGTGTTGTTGGTGTTTTCAAATTAAAGTTTGGTAGCCACAATATATTATTATCCTGTACCAGAGATAAGGACTACCCCAGCTCCGGCACCTTCTATGTTTACTGCTCCGTCGAAATACATTTTTTATGGTTGGACTGTATTCTCTTGCTGGAGTTGTTGAATTGTCATGATTCCATCATCTGGGAAATAGGTCTCCAGGGGCTCGAACCCTCTTGAAGGTGCTTCAACTAATTGATCTGCAATGCTTTGACCCTTGATTGATTTCTGAGTCACATCGACAATGTCGAATTGTTGTAGGATCAACTGCTATTTGGATAGTCGATAGTTCAACATTGGCTTATTGAATACGTACTTGAGTGGATCCATACGGGATATGAGGTAGGTCGTGTGCCCATGGAGGTAATGTTGTAACCTCATTGCGTCCTATGCTAATGCACAACATGTTTTCTCGATCAGGGTGTATTTCTGTTCCCCACTACTGAATCTTTTGCTGATGTAGTAGATAGCTCTTTCTTTGCTACTATCATCTTTCTGTCTTATCATGCAGCCCATTACATTGGTATTGATGGATAGGTACATGAATAAGGGGACTCTATCCCTTGGAGGTACCAATATTGGTGCTTCGATTAGCTGCTTCTTGATGGCAAGGAAGGCTTGTTGACAATCCTCATTCCATTTGCTGGAGGAATTCTTCCTTAGTAGCTTGAAGATTCACAGGTTGTTGTGAGTTGGGAAATGAATCTGCTTATGAAATTGATCATTCCTAGGAACCCACGTATCTCCTTCTCTGTTTGAGGTACTAGAATTTCAGTGATGGCTTTGATCTTGGCAGGATCTAATTCGATACCTCAGTTACTCACCGAGAATCCTAGCAGCTTGCCTGCTTTGACGCTAAAAGCACATTTGGCGGGATTTAGCTTGAGGTTGTACTTATGCAACCTGTTGAACAGCTTCCGTAGATGGTCGATGTGATCATCCTCCCTCTGGGATTTGATGATGATGTCATCCAAATAAACCTCTATCTCTTTGTGCATCATGTCATGAAATAGGGCCATCATGGCTCGCTGATATGTAGCTCCGGCATTGATAAGGCCGAAGGATAGTCGCCTATAGCAGAAGGTTCCCCAGGGAGTGATGAAAGCTGTTTTCTCCCGGTCTTCTTTAGCAACCATGATTTGATGGTAACCAGCAAAGCAATCCACGAAGGAATACATGCCATACTGCGCCGTATTGTTGATCAGGATGTGGATGAAAGGTACCGAGAAATTGTCCTTGAGGCAGACTTTGTTCAAATCCCAGTAATCCACGCATACTCGTACCTTCCCTCCGGGCTTAGGCATGGAGACTATGTTTGAAAGCCACTCTGAGTAGGTTGATACTGTGATGATCCTGGCTTTGAGTTGTTTAACGACTTCTTTTTTAACTTTCAAGCTCCATTCAGGTTTCAATCGCCTAAGCTTTTGTTTGATTGGCTTGAACCCGTCTTTGATTGGCATTCGATGGATGACAATGTCAGTAGATAGGCCAATCATGTCTTCGTGTGACTATGAAAATACATCCTGTAACTGTGTTAGGAGTTCGATTAGGTCGACTTTCTAGTTTGGTGTGAGGTCTAAACCTATCTGGATTTCTTTGATGTTTTTGGAGGTTCCTATGTTGACAGTGGTGGTTTGGTCAAGGTTTGGTTTGGGTTTGTCTTTGACCCATTCTTTGATCACCTCAAGCACCTCATAGTTATCTTCCTCCTCTTGATCAATATCCATAAAGTCGAAGTTCAGTTCTACATCAAAGTCGTAGTCACTTTGACAGGTTGACATCTCATCAGTAGAGTCAAACACATCCAATGTTTGGGTCCTGAAAACAAAAAGGCTTTCATCTTAGATATATACAACTGCTTAAATATACATAGCATTCTACAAAGCATGACAAAGTTGCTGCTATAGCTGTGCAATTAAAAGTAAGCACTAAATGAAAGCATGATTAAAGGGCAGATTAACTCTCTCTGCCCCTTTACCCTTTTTGACTGAGGCAAGGGACACTGTTCCAGTTATCCAAGGTCAGATCCTTATGGACTGGGAGGATCGAGGATTTGTAATTATCTGTCTCGTCTTGGATGATGACTGAGACATCCTTTATAATAGGGGTCGGGGCTCTTCTTTGAACTGCTCCTTTTCCTTTTCTTGATGCAAGGAATTTGAACTTAATCCTCGTCTTCGCTGTCTGGGATCTCATCATTCATACCCTCATAGTTTATGATGACCCTCATGTTAGCGAATGGGTCTCGTCCTTCATATAGGATCTTTTCTTTTCCCATTTCGCTATCCGCCTCATGCTTGAGGGCTTTTGTTTCATTGGTAGGTATGATGGGAGGAAATAGCATGGCTGATTCCACAGTAGGGATCTTCCTTATTGGTTTTACCCATTCGACATTAGTGAGATTTGGCAATAGGATGATGGATGCATGAGCTTTGGGATGCTTATGCGGATTCCAATAATTTGCACTGGATGAGAATCCCAATCCGGTTCTCCCAGTCTGACTCGGGATTTGCAAGGGACTCTTGATACCTTGCTGATTCTTTCCTAACCCTTCTCCAAGTTGGAAACCCAAAGATACCATTTCCTGGCCCACTGTCATTACTTCGGTGGAGACCTTAGGATTTAGAGCTGGTGCCCCAATAGATAAGTATTAGATATCGCTCACCTCCAGAGTTTAAAAACTTGCAGGTTCAATCCCTGCATCCAGGCTGATAATTGGCATGTCTCCATGTATGCAGACAGAGTATTCTGGTTCGGTGTTAACACTGATTTGGTTGACGTTAATAATATATTTGAGTTGTTGATGGAAGGTGGATGGCACTGCCCCTGCCATGTGAATTTAGGGCCTACCCAGCAACAAGTTGTATCTAGTGGCTATGTTGAGCACCTGAAAGGATACGTAAAAAGTGTGTGGACCAATCTCCAAGGGTAGCTCTATTTCTCCCATAGCTTGGCGTCGCGATCCATCGAAAGCTCGGATGACCACATGACTGGTCTTGATCTGGTTTGGGGGTTAATCTTCATTTTTTCCAAGGTATCATAAGGACAAATGTTGAGGGATGATCCTCCGTTGATGAGTACTACTCCGATCACATACCTGGAAGACATCACAGCTACATACAGGGACTTATGATGGCCCGTTCCTTCTGCAGGGATATCATCGTCAGTGAAGGATATCACATTGTTGTTGAAAATGTGTTCTACCACATGACAAAATTTCTCATCATCTACTATCTTTGGTAGATGGGCTTCTTCCATTACTTTTACTAGAATGTTGAGATGATCCACCGAGGATAAGACTAAATCGAGGATGGACATTTGCTTGGGTGCATCCTTAAAGTTTTGCACTACTTTGATTTCATTGTATCCCATTTTGTTGAGGAACTTTTTAATTATTGCATCATCCACCTTTGCTTTGGCTTTGATGACTGGTTTAATCACCCGCTGAGGCAAGTATAATGCATTGTCCTTTGGTACAACGACAATGTTGTTTGAAGTGTCACCTTCATCATTCCCGTAATTCCACGGGACCCTCTTCAGACTGATAATTGGATACTGAGGTCTGAAGGGAAAAATCGAAGGCTTGGGTGCGGCCACCTTTATAGGATTTTGTATTTCTTCGACCCCTTTCCCTGGCAGGACTAAGGATTTGAGGGTCAACTCCCTATCGCAGGATATGACAGCCACTGTGTTCTAGTTCCATATAGTGGGGATCCAGAGAGTGACGTTATCTGGAAGATCGAGGATTTGATTTCCCCTTATCAGGTCACCATTTTCAATCATGTCTTGAATTAGGTTACGAAGTGCCCAACAATCCTCCGTGTCATGGCCGGGTGAATTGGAATGGTACTGACATATTTGGTTAGGTTTGAATTTTTTGGCTCGAGGGTTCAATGGATGTATCAAGTCTGCAACCATTCCCTCATTGATTAGCATCTGGAGGATTTCTTCCATTGACTGGTTTAGGTTGGTGAAGTTCCTCTGAAACAGAAATTTCCTCCCAGTTTGGACACTTGCTTCTTCAACCCCCTTGTCAGTCCAGGGTTCATGCTCATGAGATGGCTATGGTCCTACATGGAATTGATTTCCGGTGTGGGATGGACACTCGATGTCAGACCTGTTGGCCCGTTTTATCATTTTTCAGGTGATCTGATGCTGGTAGACAACCAGATCTGCCAATTATTCGATTTGTTCCTTGATAGATTTTATTTCCTACTCTATCAGGAACCTTCTTTTGGATATTTCCCAACTGTCTTAGGTGCTATTGCTGGATGGAGTTGATTCTCCCACATAACGGAGGTACTTGGATTCTTCTCCACTTGTGGGGCTGATCATATTGACATTCTCCTCTTTATGTTATGGAAGAGGATTGTCTTGCACATGAGGTTGCTAAGGCTTTGTAACCACAATCTCTCCATTGTTAATCAAGTCTTGAATTTTGTGCTTGAGAGACCAACAGTCTTGTCTGTCATGGCCTGGAGATCCAGAGTGATAAGCACACTTCTTGCTTGGGTCAAAATTCTGCCCATTAGTGTTGGTTGGTGGAAGGAGTTGGACAATCTTCTTCTAAGTTGTCAGAAGTTTGAATACGTTCTCAAGTGAATCCCCTAGAGGGGTGAAAGTTCTTCGCCGCCTGACCTCCATATTTTTCTGGAATGGAGGGTTTGAAGGTTGGGCCGGAGCTTGGAAAGGGGTATAATTCCTCTTTTGAATGGGTATACTGTTTGAGTCGCCCCTTAGAATTCTGTCCTTGTAATACTACGGACACTTCTTTATCTTTCTTCATATGTACCTTCCGGGGATTACTCCATAATTTTCGGACTAGATATGTTCAGCAACAGCTTCGAGGGCAGTTAGATCTTTTATATTCCCGGATTTGAGCCCCATTTCTGCCATTTCGCCGTGCTTGATCATTTCAGAGAATGGTTTTCCTATGCCTGCTAGGACCTTCTTATAATATGGCGCTTCTTGGATATCGATGAAGGTCATGACTATCTCAGACTCAGTCATGGCTGGGATAACTTGTGTTGCAACCCATCTCTATCGCTGGGCATACTCTCTGAATGATTTAGTGTTCTTTTTCTTGATCTTGGTTATTTGATATCTGTCTGGAGCTAGCTGAGATTGGAAGCTGTATTGACTGAGGAAGGCATGTGTCAGTTCTTCCCAGCTGTGAATTTTAGAGTTGTCTAGACGGGCATACCAGGCTCTTGCTTCTCCAGTCAGACTCTTTTGGAATAATTGCATTCGAAGCTTCTCGTCCTCTGCATAGGATCCGAGTTCTCCGATGAATACTTTCAAATGTGTATAAGGATCTCCCAATCCATCATATTTCTCAAAATTGGGGGTTCTTAATTTCTCGGGATATCAAGCCCCGGGGAAAATACAGAGGTTGGAGTAATTAACACTGCCGAATGCCCCAATCCCTTTGATAGACTGAAGAGTTTCCTCCATTTGTTGCACTTTTTTCATGATATCACTGGCCTCCTGTTCTTTGTTGAGGGTGGTGATTTCAGGGATTTTGTTGGTTATGTCCTGGTTCTGCCATCCAGAAATCTGAGTCTCAGCCTTTTCGGTCTCTTGACTGCCACTACCACCAGGTATTCCCGGTTCTGTGTGAGCTTGGGCTTGTTTCCCTTTAAGGGCCTTTTTTTTGCTCTCTTAGAAAATCGGCTAGTTCAGCTATCTAATTTCTCAGTCCTTCAAACTCTTCCCTAGATACACAGGTAGGCTCTGGTTGAGGACTTGAAGCCATGTCCACGGACGAACCTAGTGCTTTCTTAGACTTAGACCTAGTGACATGACCAATTTTTCACTTACACCAAAACGTAGGCGTGTCAATTTCATGAGGTAGGTAGGATAGGATGTATGATGTTCTTTTATTCTTATATTGCAAAACTGAGGTTAGTTATTTTGATGACAGGATGACAAGAGTTAGATATTGAAAACTGGACATTGAATTGAAAGAGGAAGGCATGAAGAGACTTCCCGTCGAATTTGGTTAATCAGAGGCTGACCTATCTTAGGTTACTCTCTAGTTGGCTTTTTGGCATGATGGTCCCCAGATTATCGCAATTTACTAGAGGGTAAATTAATCCGATCTTTCAACTGGAGCGAATCTGGGTGGTGCATTTTCATGAGCCCTAGAGACTTAGCCTATCCCTAGAGACATTACTTATCACCGACGGGTTTTGCCTCCTTGTGAGAGGAATCACACAACATACATTCACATACATCATGCCTCACCGTTATGCATATGATGACAGTTTGTGCGAAGCACTAATATGGGTGCGAAGCACTAAAAAAATAGTAAAACATTCATTCACATTCATTCAATGCAAAGATGCAGCATTCACGCATTCATTTAATGTGGAGATGCAGAATTCACGCATTCATAGTTTTGAAAGGGAAATTTTTGAAAAGATTTAAAAGTGGCCTAAGCCCTCTACTGTCCCTAGCAAAGTCGCCACCTGTCGACGTTGGTTAAAAAATCTCGCAGGTCGGGTCACAACCCAGGTCTTTTTTATCTCTTTTCCTAAGTTATCTCTACCCTCACTCTTTTTATTTATGAAAAAGGTTTTGAAGGGTTTTTTAGGAAAAAGGCCAATATGTATCATGTCGAAGATTTGAACGTTTTACAGAGTCGCCAGTTGGTAGATTTGAAAATGGTTGCACCAACTCAACCGAGTTTTGTTTGAACGAGGCCCAATTACTGGACACTGTCGAAACTTGATCTTTGAAAAAAAAAGTTTAAGTTCGGGGGCTTGGTTAAGTGTGGGGAAGGTGTTAGGCACCCCACGACTCCCGTGTAAACATGGTACCACATCTTTTCAATATTTCCCTTAAAATTAAAATGAGTGTGTGAATGCTGTTTTGAAAATTGGGCCTACGTTTGATTGATTGAAAGTAGTTCTTTGCTTCGTTGAACCTATATACGAAGGGTTTGTTTTGATTTGCAAAAAGTCTTTGATTTGATTTCCAAAAGTGTTTAATTTGATTTGCAAAAGCTTTTTCTTTTGATTGAATTGAAAATGATGTTTTGAAAGCTGGTTATCAAACCCTTACGCTACCATAGAAATTGAAGCCTGTTGATACTTCTATTTTTTTAATCTTTTTTCAGCCTAAAGGCACAATTTGAATGGTGATTGTCAGGCTGCGAAGCATCCTCAACGACAACAAATATATACAAATGTCGGTCTCCTCATGGGCATGACAGCCATCGGAAGGTCTTTGACACGACAAACCACATTTTCACTATATTGAGACCTTAAATCCGGATAACTGTTTTAAGGTCTTTTGCATGTACATTTTACAGAAAAATCGGCAGGGTACATTCGTAAAAACAGAGTTTTTCCATCTTGGGAATCAGATACTGATCGGTTTGATCATGAATCCCATGTTCCTAGGCTCATATATGGGTAGCCAATAAACCTGTACAGTTCAAATTTGTATAGAAATAGATATATATTCCAATATTGCCAAAACCAAGGATTCATTCAGTAAATCCTGGTTCGCACCTGGCCGAAGCGTCTCGTTCCCACTAGATAGCGATCTAAGGGATGCGAGGTTGCTTTTGTGATTGAAAAATGCCGATTCATATCAAATGAATATTTAAAGCATCAGTTTAATAAAAAGCAAGTAAAGTAATATATATACACAGTTATATATACGAAAGCTATAAAGGGCGATGGGTTTTCACACCGGTGCCTAGACTGAAGTTGAAATATATATATATATATATATATATATATATATATATATATATATTACAAAAAATTAGTCAATCAAGAATGGGAAGAGAACGCAGTGGTGGTGAAGGCTGATTATATATGCATATTTATATATAAAAGCAGTAAAATGCCACAGAATAATTCAGGCCGAACAGAAATATAAATGTACAGAAATGTAGTCAACCAAGACTGGAAAGAAAATCCAGTAGCAGTGAAGGCTGCTTATATATGTATAGTTATATAAAAAAGCAGTAAAAATGCCACGAAATGATCCAGGCCAGACTGAAATGTAAATTTACATAAAAGGCTAATAATGGCGAAGAGTGCAAAAACAATATAAAGGCCACGAAATGATTCAAGCCAGACTGAAATATATAAATATATATATATATATATATATTGACAAAAATGTAGTCAACCAAGACTGGGAAGAGAACTCAGTGGTGGTGAAGGCTGCTCATATATGCATAAATATATATAAAAGCAGTAAACTACCTTGAATTTGACATCCGGGCTTGATAGAATTGAAAATTTAGTATATATACAGTTGAATAAACACAAAAAAAGCCAAACCCGGACTGGGAAGATAACCTAGTCCGACGAAGTTGCTTCAAGCGAAGATGCTAGTGCACTGAAGCTGTTAGAGCTGCCGGATCGTCAATCTGAGTTGTAGAAATGCCAGAAATTGAGTTTATGTACAAAAATGTACCAAATTTTGACGAAAACGGCCACAACTAAGTTCCGGGCATTTTTAGAAAACGAAATTTGATATGCAAGTGCAAAACAGTGCAAGGAAGTAGTATTTACTTTCTGATCGTAAAAATACTTACAATGGACTGCTACACGAGCTTTTTGCCAAATTATAGGCTCTAAACGTCAGAATCTACCGGTTATTTTATGACATGTGGTAGTATGTGGGTATATTTACGTGTTAGAGTGAAAAAATTTGGGTTTGGAAGAGTTAAAAGAGTCAGAAAATCAAAAAAGCAGAGGTTTATTGCGTTTCAAATTTTTTTAAAATGAGGGGTGTGGCCTTATATTTATAGACCTGGGAGGGTAAGCTGTACTTGCTGCTGCCGCAGGTAGAGGTGTGGCTCCCTTGGTGGGGCCCATCTGCTAGGTTTGGTCATCTCAAAGTACGTGCACTCCGAGCAACGCGATGTTAAAGTCGAAAATTTCTATCTTTTGATTGTAGCGTCCGTTTAAGGCGTACTATACCTTTCTGAAAAGCTCTTGCCGAGAGTGTCACAATGACATGAGTTAAAACATTTTCTGGGTCCAAGAAGACAGGTTCATAACTAGGTCTTCGATTCCCCGCAGTTTGTCCGTTGAGCTGTCTTGCGATGTTTGCACTCGGGATCGTCGTTATGGTTTGTTCTGACCTTGGTGGCATCAATTCAGCTTGAGTTTGACTGAATTGGCTTAGAGTTGTTAAAATGACCATTTTGCCCCTCCTGGGTTTGCCCTTAGTGTCGGCATAGCTTTCGGTTGACTTCCAAGAGTTGTTTCCAAGACTTTGATCCCATTCGAGTTTGTTTGTCCTCAGTGTTGTCTGAGGTTGAGTTGGTCATTCCAGGTTTCCTCTTGAAGAGGTTGTGAAGCTCCAGGTTTGTTCCCGAAGTTGACTTGACTTTTCGAGTTAAGACCGGGGCTGATCTTACCTCCCGGGTTGAGACCGAGGCTGCTCTGTACCTTCCGAGTTCAAATCGAAGTTGAACTGAGTTGACATCCCAAGGCTGACGATCGAGGCTATAGTTATCCCGGTATTGATGGCCGGGATTGAGTTGACATCTCGGTATTGAGACCGAGGCTGATTTGACGTTCCGATATTGAAATCGGGGTTGATCGGATAGTCCGATTGAAGATCGAGGTTGATTTGATTGCCCAATACTGAGATCGGGGTTGATTCGACCGTCCGATTGAAGATCAAAGTTGATTTGATGGCCCGATATTGAGATTGGGGTTGATTCGACGGTCTGATTAGAGATCGGAGTTGATTTGATGGCCCGATATTGAGATCGGGGTTGATTCAACGGTCCAATTAGAGATCGCAGGTTCAATTACAGATCGAAGTTGATTTGATGGCCCGATATTGAGATCGAGGTTTGACTGGAATACTGATATTGGCGATTGGATTTGACTAGAATATCGATAATGGTGATCGGATTTGACTAGAGTACCGATATTGGTGATCGAATTTGACTGGAGTACCGATATTGGTGATCAGATTTGACTAGAGTACCGATATTGGTGATCGAATTTGACTGGAGTACCGGTATTGGTGATCGAATTTGACTAGAGTACCGATATTGGTGATCGGATTTGAATGGAGTACCGATATTAGTGATCAGATTTGACTGGAGTAACGATATTGGTGATCGAATTTGACTGGAATACCAATATTAGTGATCGAATTTGACTAGAGTACCGATATTGGTGATTGGATTTGACTGGAGTACCGATATTAGTGATCGGATTTGACTAGAGTACCGATATTGGTGATCAGATTTGACTAGAGTACCGTTATTGGTGATCGGATTTGACTTGAGTACCGATATTGGTGATCAGATTTGACTGGAGTACCGATATTGGTGATCGGATTTGACTGGAGTTGTAATACCTGAGAATTTCCTAATATTATTAAATAAATATATTAATAGAAATGAGAATTTATTTGAATATAAATAATTTTGTGTTATGAGAAGGATTAATTCAATTATATAAATTTGAATAATTATAATAATAATTGAGAAACTTATGGAGTTTGCGATAAACTCGTTGATAGCCTTGTGTGGCACAGTGATGTAATATAAGAATGATTATATTAATTTAAGCGAACAATTAATCTATATTAATTGTTAATGGTAGAATATTAATTAATTGTTATCGTAGAATATTAATTAATTGTTGTGGAATATTAACTGTGATTGATTAATAATTAGTAATTATTATTATTGCAAGAAATATAATAATAATAAACCATTTGTTTATAAATATGCTGAGATTTATAGTTAGTAAGATGATAATTAATCCTACGATTCTTAATTAAGTGTTATTAATAATTACGAGGAATGGATTAATTAATATTATTAATTATTTGATAAGATGAATAATTTAATTATTTGACATTACAAATAATGAAATAAATAAGTAAAGTTATTAATATAATAAGATTATATTAATTGTTATGTGCAAGCATGTGACTATGTTATATATACATAAACTATGTAGTAAAGTTTATTAAGTTGAAAGGGTTACATAAAGTATTTATGTGGAAATTGTATGTGAAGAGTACATTAAAATAATGTATCATTAATGATTTCTTCTATATATAATGGAATAATAGAATTTAATAAAGAAAATAATGTGGTATGATAATACTCAATTAAATTATATCCGGTAGTAAAATAATGTACATGAATTATATGTGTTCAAATTGCAGTTACTACGTTATGTGAATTACATGTAGTATTATTGGGATTACATTGTAATGTTAATTATAACCTAAATATATAGTATGAATATATATGTGATAGCCTAAGTGTATAACATATGTTATAACATTTCATTGTACAAATTACTAGAATGCTGAGATTGCAATTGGCTTGTCCCATTATATATGACCCATTCTCCTTCACGTGCTAAACTTAAGCCTATGTCTACTCTTTATTCTCAATTTCAACAAACATTCATAGCTCTCTATTCCTTAAACTCAGCTATGTAGACTAGCAATCATGCAATGAGGAGTGGGAATAATGATTTTATTCGCCAACCAACTACCACTCTCCATTAACCTCTATACAATTCAAATTTACGTTGGTTTGATTTGTGGAATAATTTCATTGCCTGTGTAAGGATTTCTCTATAAATAGGAACTTTCTCCTTCATATTTTCATTGCTGAGAATCTTGTTTAGTGTGAGTTGAGAGCATACAGAGAGTGAGTAATTGTATACTTATCAGAAGAGGAAGTAAGAATTAGCAGCAAGTTCATTATACATTAGCAGAGGTATACTCCTTCCCATGTTCGTCATCTCATGTTCTCTGAGATTTACTGATTCTTGAATTAAGCTTGGTCATCATGATAAATTGATTGAGTTATACTTGTTAGTTATTATATAAACTTAGTAACATCTTAGAATGCAATGTGGCTTGCTAGAAATCAAATTCATATAACAATTCCATGTTCTTCATATTATATTTTCTGAGATTTTCTAAATTGTTGAATTCTTGAATTGGTGAAATTGGATGACAATTGGAGGTTAGAATATTTATTTGATTGTTATATGGCCTTAGTAGTATGTTTAAAGCATAATGTACCTGCTTGGGATTGATTTCGTGAAGTAAATTGGTATTTGGCCTGGAAGTCTGCCGATGCAGGCTGCCTCTTGAATCGAACTGCACACGGCGCAGCTGCGCCGGGTTTATGCCCAGGCGCAGCGCAGGAACCTGATTCCAGTTTCTGCTTTTTGCTATGTGATAGTTTCTTGCATTGATTTAAACGAACATGTTAACATGGGTAGTACGCATATATTGGTACATAAACCTAACATAAGCATGTTTAAACCAATATGGTATACCTTTTGACAAAATAACTTATGTTCTTCAAAGTGAACTTAGAGTTTTCAAAAAGAGACTTTGATATATAGGCGCCATGGTTATGTTCTGACTTGTGAGACATATTGGTATAACCTAGACACACACGAAATGCATATTGACTTAAGTATATATGTATCGTGATATAATATGAACATGTGAACCTAACTAGTGCACTTTCCTAACGAAAATCAAAGTTTTGAAAACAAACTTTGACATGTGTGTAACACATTGATGTTCTGATTTTCAAGGCATGTTGGTATGAGGTAGAGATGCATGAAAGACATATTAACTTATGTATATATGGTTCATAGTATGACAAGAGCATGTTAGACCTCACTATTGAACATTTCTAACAAAAATACAAGTTTTGAAGGTTGATATTGACATGTAAAGACCATATATACATTCTGATTTTTCGGGTATGTTTATATAACCTTGAAATGCATGTCGGACACATTAACTTATGTATATAGATTTTGTAATATAGCATGAACATGTTAGACCGTATTAGTAAACATTATTAATGAAAGTGAAAGGGTTGAACAAACATAAAAGTATTCTTTAAAATGTATACATGCAACGTGATATTATATGATGTTACTTGAATCCGATTTTGACGGTTAACTTATGGAAATGCCATAACTTGCTAAAATGAAATATATTTAGTATTGATTTTGGTCTTATGTTATATTAATAATATGAGAGTATGTTTACTATTTTTGGTAGTCTCACATGATAGTAATAATGTATGAAGATGACTAACTTGAGAAGAGGAACGCTAATGATAAAAGACATTAAAAGTCGAGACTTGTGAAATTATATGATACTGTATAACTGTGTAACTAGGTCAAGACTTAGCTTATGTGTTAATCGTATATACGAGATGAGATATAATGTTAAACTATATGACTAATGGATATCATATATACGTAACTATATTATGATAGGATTTAAAAAAGTATTGATTAAATTACGGGGATAAACTACGCTTAAGGCAAGTTTCCTAACTTACACTCTTTTACGGTGCAAGTATTCTATCCTTGTATATTGCGAGCTAGTTTCTTTACTTACTCGTTTGAATTGAATTAGCATACTTGAACTCTTATTTCATTAAAGCTATTATTCATGTTGAACTTGGTATTGTTCTTGAATATTATGAAAGTGTCTATGCCATTTGATTCGGCTAGACTTATGTTATTGAAAAGCGACCCAAACCAATTGATTGGTGCGGGATCTCGTATTTGACTGAGAAGAACAACCTTCTTTGAAGGGAAAATATAATTGTCGGAGAACCGACGTACGCACTTGAGTATGATTGATTGTTATGCATAACGTAGAGTACTTTAGGCTGATCACCTGTTGTACTTGTTTTTGATTTGGGTTATCAGTTTAATACTGTTAATTCTAGTAGAAGTTCATAGTCCTTAGTGACTGCTCAGTATTCAGTTATCTTGAAATCTTGAATTGATTTATTATTGAATCATATTGATATTATTCTGTCCTTAGCAACTATTATTGAGAACTGTTGGTATTCTTGTTATTCTTGAACTATCAAACCTTGCTATACCCTTTTGAGAATTGAGAATTATATTACTCACCCTTATTGTATATTACTTGCTGGGCAAATTTGTGCTCATTCTTGCTTTCCCTAAAACATTTCAATTAAGGCAGAGCAGTGCGGACCTTCAGGCACAGATAAGGGCAAGGGAAAGGCTACTGAGTAGCTTTATTATGTAGGACTTATGATTGTAATAAAGAACTTATTATATTATGTACTAGTTAAGGTTATTTATGCTTAAGATATGTCTACGCTATGCAATCACTGTTTAAATTACGTGACCTTGGGACGTGAATAAATTCTATTATTTAAATGTAATCTATTCGATAGTAGTCGTGTATTTTATTTCGCTGTGCGATGTGACATTTAGTTGTATTATTATTAATGTATTACCATGAGAACGTGACGAACCGAATTCGAGAGACCAAGTGACAGGTCTTGGAATTTGGGGGCGTCACAGGTTGGTATGAAAGCTGTAGTTATAAACCTTAGGAACGAGTGTCCTTAGACTATAACTTAGGCGAACTTAGAAGTTAGGAAGGAGATAAAACTCATGTAGAGTTTTCCTTGAGAGACTTAGTTTGTTATGAAATGTAAGTTCATTTTATACAATGAACTTATGTTTTGTTTAACATTCTAATGGGGTTGCTATTTCTTGTCTTGTGTTTGTGATTGTAGATGGCAGATATGGGAGTACCCACTAGAGTGGCTGAGGATGAGCCCAAAGATATCCATGTAGTGTACGAGGCACCGATAGAGGCTGTGTCAATACAGGCTGTAGCACCATCCGAGTCAGATGACGAGGATGAGATAGAGGTAGAGCTGGATCCCGAGGAGGAACCGATGGAGGACAAGCCTTCAGAGGAGGAGCCCATGGAGGACTCCTATGAGCCTAACCTAGAGGAGCATATACTAGGCGAATATGAGGAGTGGATCCTAGAGTTGGACAGCAGAGTCCAGGAGTTAGAGGAAGAGGCAAAAGAGAGGGAGTCAGAGTTCCAGAAACTGCGGGACGAAGACCACTAGAGGAAGCTGGCTATGCAGGAGTTGGAAGTAGAAATTGCTTATTGCAAAGAGGCGGGAATCCAGATGGGAACCCTATTTCACAAGTCAGTGGCTAGGAACGTGGATATAGCAGGGAAGCTAGAAAAGGCAGAACAAAGGGAACTAAGCGAGAAGACTGAGAAGGAAGCACTTCGTACTCAGTTGGAATTAGAGGTGATGGATAGGATACACTTCGAGGAAAAGTGGGAGGCTGCCCATGAGAGAGCTGACGACCTGGAGGATGAGGTCAGATGTAAGAAGAGGAAAATGAACAAGATGGGGTACGTGTTCTGTTCGGCATTCGAGAGGGTACTTGATGATGTGTACCATTACCCGACAGAACAGGGACAGACTCTACATACTATGAGTCGGGAGCTGGTTGCGTATATAGCACAGTTGGAGTATAAGAGCGCTGTAGAGCGTGGCATGATGGGATTAGATCCTTAGTCAGTCAAGTAGTAGTTTAATAGTATTTTCTTTATGTGTTGTATATACTATGTTGTAATCCCAATCTTTTGTGTAAGATGTGGGATAGTGATGTGCACCCCGTGTAAGCTTTTGTTAGAGGGGTAGTGTGGCAGTAGGTTGGTATATTCCCTATCTTTTGTGATATTAAGGGGTATATGTGATAACATTTATAGAAATATGCTAGGGAAAAATCATGTAATGAAACGATCGGCATATGAATATAAATGAGTTTATTTCGAAAATGTGTTATAAATTTTATTCTTTTAGTACTAAAGGAATGCTTAAGTAATATAATTAAGTAATAATATAGTGAAAATTTGTGATGCAGAAAATGCCGCCCAGACGTAGATTGACTGCACCCGAAGAATCCGTTAACAACGAGAGGGAACAAGTAGATCCCTTCCAAAAGCTAGTTGATCTGTTAGGAGAGGCCTTAAGGGGAAGGAACAATGAACCCGTTCGCCCTAACCCTCAAGCTGTCCCAGTAACAACCTTCAAAGACTTTAGAAGTGTAGGACCCCCAGAGTTTAAGGGTACAACCGACCCAATCGTCGCATAAACTTGGATCAAGGAGATCGAGAAGGCTTTCACTATAGCTCGTGTGGGCGAAGATCAGAAGACGGTGTTTGCTACGTACATGATGAGGGGAGAAGTGAACTATTGGTTGGAGGCTAATCAGCAGAGAGCTAGAGAAGGGACAATAACCTGGGATAGGTTTAAGATGCTGTTCTTCGAGAATTACTTTCCGAAGAGCATGAAGAATAGGATGGAGGTGAAATTTTTAGAACTAAAACATGGCGAGATGACGGTGGCACAATACGCAGCTAAGTTTAACGAACTAGTGCGATTTGCGGAGCACCAAGTTGGTGATGAAGAAAGGAAGGCTAGACAATTCGAACAAGGACTGAAGCCTTGGCTATTCAATAAGGTGTCAGTTCTTTAGATTAATTCTTTTGCAACGCTGTTGGAAAAGGCTATTATTGTCGAGGGAGGAAGTGAAGCTTTGAGCTTGTATAACAAAGAGAAGAAAAACAAGAATACTGGAGGAGAGAACCGTACTGGAGGAAGCAGTAGTGGAGGAAGCAACTTGGGAAAGAGAAAGTGGGAGAATAATAACAACAACAATCAATCGGGAAATTTTTTGTGGAGGATTTAAGAAGAAGGCTGAAGGATGCCAGAAATATGGGAAGAACCATCAGGGTAAGTGCTGGAAGGGTCGCGTCACTTGCTATAACTGCGGACAGGAAGGGCACATTTTGCCTAACTGCCCGAAACCAAAAAAGATACAAGGATGCTTTGCATGTGGCTCGAAGGAGCACCGGATTAAGGACTGCCCGAAGAAGAAAAGTAACGGAGGGAGCCAATATGGGGGAAAGAAGCTAATGATCAGCGGACCGGCACAATCCAATCGCCCAACCGCCAGAACCTTTAATATGATCGTCCTGGACGCAGTGGCTGCGAAGGACGTGGTGTCAGGTATAATCCCAATTAATGATATAAATGCTTATGTATTATTTAATTCGGGTGCCACCTATTATTTTGTGTCTAAAGAATTTGCTAGTAGACTTAACACACCTCGAGAACGTTTAGAAAATCCCATGAACATAGAAGTTGCGAATAAGGAAGTAATCCCTGTAGAATACGTTTATCAAAATTATCGTGCAAACATTAGAGAATATGAACTGAGCGTAGACTTGATTCCTATTAGACTGGGAGAATTTGATGTGATACTGGGAATGGATTGGTTGTATTACCATGCAGCGATAATTGACTGTTAGAATAAATGTGTAAACCTTTAGACTCCGAGTAAGTCTAAGGTAGTGTTTTATGGTAGCTCATCGCTTAAGCAATCGTGTTGCGTTACGATGATGCAGGCCAAGAAATTGTTAAGAAAATGATGTGTAGGTTATTTAGCTTACATCTTTGATACTCGAAAAAAGGGAGTAGAAATTAAGGATATATCCGTAGTTAATGAATTTCAAGATGTGTTTCCGGAATGATCTGCCTGGTCTTCCGCTAGACATAGAAATCAAATTCGTAATAGACTTAGCACCGGGAACGGCACCAATTTCGAAAGCGCCAGTAGAAATGAAGGAATTGATGATACAATTGCAAAAGTGGTTGGATAAGGGTTACATTCGATCGAGTGTTTCTCCTTGGGGAACACCAGTGCTATTGGTTAAGAAGAATGATGGATCGATGAGGCTCTGTATCGATTATCGAGAATTGAACAGAGTAACGATCAAGAACGGATATCCGCTACCGAGGATAGACGACCTATTTGATCAACTGAAGGGAGCAAAGTGTTTCTCTAAAATTGACCTACAAACAGGATATCATCAACTGAAAGTGAGGGATGAGGGCATACCAAAGACTGCGTTTTGAACCCGTTATGGACACTACGAGTTTTTGGTAATGTCATTCGGATTAACTAATCCTCCGGTAGCATTTATGGACTTGATGAACCGAGTTTTCAAGCCATACTTGGATAAATTTGTAGTAGTTTTCATCGATGATATTTTGATCTACTCAAAGAAAAAGGAAGAACACGCCGAACATCTGAAGATAGTTTTGGAAGCGCTAAGGAAGGAGAAGATGTATGCGAAGTTTTCAAAGTGCGAATTTTGGATGGAGAAGGTTCAATTTTTAGGTCACATGGTGGATAAGGATGGAATCTCAGTAGACCCTGCAAAGGTCGAAGCAGTGAGTAATTGGGAGCAACCAAGAACACCGACGGAGGTGAGAAGTTTCTTAGGGTTAGCTGAGTACTATCGAAGATTTATTCAAGATTTTTCTAAGATAGCAATCCCGTTGACCAATCTGACGAGGAAGACAGTGAAAATTATATGGTCCGACAAATGTGAAGAATGTTTTCAAGAACTGAAGAAGAGATTGAGCGAAGCACCTGTGTTATCATTACCAGATGATGCGAGAAATTTTGTGGTGTATAGTGATGCATCGCACAAGGGACTTGGATGTGTGCTTATGCAGCATGGCAAAGTCATTGCGTATACATCACGACAATTGAAGGATTACAAAAAACGATACCCTACTCATGACTTAGAGTTAGCGGCAGTAGTTTTTGCATTAAAGATATGGAGGCATTACCTATACAGGGAGAAATGTGAGATATACACGGACCACAAAAGTCTGAATTATATCTTCACACAGAAGGAGTTGAACACGCGACAGAGAAGGTGGTTAGAATTAATCAAGGACTATGACTACGATATTCTCTATCACCCGGGAAAGGCAAACGTGGTTGCCGACGCTCTGAGCAGGAAAGGAAGGGAAAAATTGTTTCATTTGACAACTCAAGAAAAGTTGATAAGAGAGATGGAGAAATTGGAGATAGAAGTGAAAGAACCAGAGAAGTATGGAGAGAAGTTGTTTGTAATGGAAGCTTGTCCGACGTTGTTGGATAGAGTAAAGGAAGTCCAGGAAGAGGATGAAGAGTGTGAGAAAATCCGAAAGAGGATCACAGAAAATGAAGAAGAGAAATTCCGAATGGATAACTTAAGATTCGAAGGAAGAGTGTGGGTACTGGCGGTAACTGAGTTAAGGGAAGAGATTTTGCATGAGGCACATAACACGATATATTCCGTTCATTCGGGAGGTACGAAGATGTACCGAGATTTGAAGCAACACTTTTGGTGGCCCAATCTGAAACGGGAAGTCGTAGAGTGCGTTAGTAGATGTTTGACTTGCCAACGCGTTAAAGCAGATCATCAACGGCTGAGTGGTTTACTATAACTGTTAGAAATACCAGAGTGGAAATGGGAGCATATTACGATGGACTTCGTGGTAGGACTTCCAGTTACGCAGAAAGGTTATGATGCCATTTGGGTTATTATGGATCGACTTACGAAGATCGCATATTTTCTATTGATCAAGATCCGTTACAGTTTGAATCAGTTAGCGAGCCTATACATAAAGGAGATTGTCTCACGACATGGAGTGCCGGTATCTATTGTCTCTAATCGAGATCCGCTCTTCACGTGCAATTTTTGGAAGAGTTTACAAGAGAGAATGGGAACACAGTTGAGGTTGAGTACGGCTTATCATCCTTAAATAGACGGACAAAGTGAACAAACTATACAAACGCTAGAGAACATGCTTAGAACTTGAGTGATGGACTTCAAGAAAAATTGGGACGACCATCTACCCTTAGTAGAATTTGCATATAACAATAGTTACCATGCGAGTATCGACATGCCACCATACGAAGCTCTTTACTGGAGAAAGTGCAGAACGCCATTATGTTGGGATGAAGTCGGAGAGTGACGAATACTCGGACCAGAGTTAGTAAAACAAACCGCAGACGTGGTAATAGTGATAAGAGCCAGACTTGTAGCAGCTCAAGATCATCAAAAGAAATACGTAGATTTGCATCGGCAGGATCGGGACTTTAAAGTCGGTAGTTTTGTTTTCTTAAAAGTATCTCCATGGAAGGGAAAAATCCGTTTCGACAAGAAAGGAAAGCTGAGTCCAAGATTCATAGGACCGTTCGAGATACTAAAGCGAGTGGGCGAAGTGGCATACAAAGTTACGTTACCACCCGAGTTGGAGCACATCCAAAACGTGTTCCACATTTTCGTGTTGCGACCGTACAAGGCCGACTACAAACACGTAATTTCTTACGAGCCCATTCAAGTGGAGAAGAACTTGGCGTACGAAGAGATTCCTGTCCATATATTAGATAGGAAAGTGCAAACCTTGAGAAATAAAATTATATCTTCTGTAAAAGTACTTTGGCGTAACCACGATGTCGAGGAGGCAACATGGGAGTTAGAAGATAGGATGATGAGGGACTATCCCCATCTATTTGTGTAACCTTGTAGCAATTCCGGGATGAAATTTTTATAAGGGGGGAGGATGTAATACCCGAGAATTTCTTAATATTATTAAATAAATATATTAATGGAAATGAGAATTTATTTGAATATAAATGATTTTGTGTTATGAGAAGGATTAATTCAATTATATAAAATTGAATAATTATAATAATAATTGAGAAACTTATGGAGTTTGCGATAAACTCGTTGATAGCCTTGTGTGGCACAGTGACGTAATATAAGAATGATTACATTAATTTAAGCGAACAATTAATCTATATTAATTGTTAATTGTAGAATATTAATTAATTGTTATCGTAGAATATTAATTAATTGTTGTGGAATATTAACTGTGATTGATTAATAATATATAATTATTATTATTGCGAGAAATATAATAATAATAAATCACTTGTTTATAAATATGCTGAGATTTATAGTTGTTAAGGTGATAATTAATCCTACAATTATTAATTGAGTGTTATTAATAATTACGAGGAATGGATTAATTAATATTATTAATTATTTGATAAGATGAATAATTTATTTATTTGACATTACAAAATAATGAAACAAATAAGTAAAGTTATTAATATAATAAGATTATATTAATTGTTATGTGCAAGCATTGACTATGTTATATATACATAAACAATGTAGTAAAGTTTATTAAGTTGAAAGGGTTACATAAGGTATTTATGTGGCAATTGTATGTGAAGAGTACATTAAAATAATGTATCATTGATGATTTATTCTATATATAATGGAATAATAGAATTTAATAAAAAAAAATAATGTGGTATGATAATACTCAATTAAATTATATCCGGTAGTAAAATAATGTACATGGATTATATGTGTTCAAATTACATTTACTATATTATGTGAATTACATGTAGTATTATTGGGATTACATTGTAATGTTAATTATAACCTAAATATATAGTATGAATATATATGTGATAGCCTAAGTGTATAACATATGTTATAACATTTCATTGTACAAATTACTAGAATGCTGAGATTGCAATTGGCTTGTCCCATTATATATGACCCATTCTCCTTCACGTGCTAAACTTAAGCCTATGTCTACTCTATATTCTCAATTTCAGCAAACATTCATAGCTCTATATTCCTTAAACTAAGCAATGTAGACTAGCATTCATGCAATGGGGAGTGGAAATAATGATTTTATTCACCAACTAACTACCAACAATCCATTAACCTCTATACAATTCAAATTTACGTTGGTTTGATTTGTGGTATAATTTCATTGCCTGTGTAAGGATTTCTCTATAAATAGGAACTCTTCTCCTACATATTTTCATTGTTGAGAATCTTGTTTAGTGTGAGTTGAGAGCATACAGAGAGTGAGTAATTGTGTACTTATCAGAAGAGGAAATAAGAATTAGCAGCAAGTTCATTATACATTAGCAGAGGTATACTCCTTCCCATGTTCATCATCTCATGTTCTCTGAGATTTACAGATTCTTGAATTAAGCTTGGTCATCATGATAAATTGATTGAGTTATACTTGTTAGTTATTATATAAACTTAGTAACATCTTAGAATGTAATGTGGCTTGCTAGAAATCAAATTCATATAACAATTTCATGTTCTTCATATTATATTTTTTGAGATTTTCTAAATTGTTGAATTGGTGAAATTAGATGACAATTGGAGGTTAGAATGTTTATTTGATTGTTATATGGCCTTAGTAGTATGTTTAAAGCATAATGTAACTGCTTGGGATTGATTTCGTGAAGTAAATTGGCATTTGGCCTCGAAGTTTGCCGATGCAGGCTGCCTCTTGAATCGAACTGCACACGGCGCAGCTGTGCCGGGTTTATGCCCAGGCGCAGCGTAGCTGCGCAGGAACCTGATTCCAGTTTTTGCTTTCTGATTGCTTTCTGCTCTGTGATAGTTTCTTGCATTGATTTAAACGAACATGTTAACATGGGTAGTATGTATATATGGGTACATAAACCTAACATAAGCATGTTTAAACCAAGATGGTATACCTTTTGACAAAATAACTTATGTTCTTCAAAGTGAACTTAGAGTTTTCAAAAAGAGACTTTGATATATAGGCGCCATGGTTATGTTCTGACTTGTGAGACATATTGGTATGACCTAGACACACACGAAATGTATATTGACTTAAGTATATATGTATCGTGATATAATATGAACATGTGAACCTAACTAGTGCACTTTCCTAACGAAAATAAAAGTTTTGAAAATAAACTTTGACATGTGTGTAACACATTGATGTTATGATTTTCAAGGCATGTTGGTATGAGGTAGAGATGCATGAAAGACATATTAACTTATGTATATATGGTTCATAGTATGACAAGAGCATGTTAGACCTCACTATTGAACATTTCTAACAAAATACAAGTTTTGAAGGTTGATATTGACATGTAAAGACCATATATACATTCTGATTTTTCGAGCATGTTTATATAACCTTGAAATGCATGTCGGACACATTAACTTACGTATATAGATTTCGTAATGTAGCATGAACGTGTTAGACCGTATTAGTAAACATTATTAATGAAAGTGAAAGGGTTGAACAAACATAAAAGTATTCTTTAAAATGCATACATGCAACGTGATATTATATGATGTTACTAATCCGATTTTGACGGTTAACTTATGGAAATGCTATAACTTGCTAAAACGAAATATATTTAGTATTGATTGTGGTCTTATGTTGTATTAATAATATGAGAGTATGTTTACTATTTGTGGTAGTCTCACATGATAGTAATAATGTATGAAGATGACTAACTTGAGAAGAGGAACGTAAATGATAAAAGACATTAAAAGTCGAGACTTATGAAATTATATGATACTGTATAACTGTGTAACTAGGTCAAGACTTAGCTTATGTGTTAATCGTATATACGAGATGAGATATAATGTTAAACTATATGACTAATGGATATCATATATACGTAACTATATTACGATAGGATTCGAAAAGTGTTGATTAAATTACGGGGATAAACTATGCTTAAGGCAAGTTTCCTAACTTATACTCTTTTACGGTGCAAGTATTCTATCCTTGTATATTGCGAGCTAGTTTCTTTACTTACTCGTTTGAATTGAATTAGCATACTCGAACTCTTATTTCATTAAAGCTATTATTCATGTTGAACTTGGTATTGTTCTTGAATATTGTGAAAGTGTCTATGCCATTTGATTCGGCTAGACTTATATTATTGAAAAGCGACCCAAACCAATTGATTAGTACGGGATCTCGTATTTGACTGAGAAGAACAACCTTCTTTGAAGGAAAAATAATATTATCGGAGAACCGACGTGCGCACTTGAGTATGATTGATTGTTATGCATAACGTAGAGTACTTTAGGCTGATCACCTATTGTACTTATTTTTGATTTGGGTTATCAGTTTAATACTGTTAATTCTAGTAGAAGTTCATAGTCCTTAGTGACTGCTCAGTATTCAGTTATCTTGAAATCTTGAATTGATTTATTATTGAATCATATTGATATTATTCTGTCCTTAGCAACTATTATTGAGAACTGTTGATATTTTTGTTATCCTTGAACTATCAAACCTTGCTATACCCTTTTGAGAATTGAGAATTATATTACTCACCCTTATTGTATATTACTTGCTGGGCAAATTTGTGCTCATTCTTGCTTTCCCTAAAACATTTCAGTTAAGGCAGAGCAGTGCGGACCTTCAGGCACAGATAAGGGCAAGGGTAATGCTACTGAGTAGCTTTATTATGTAGGACTTATTATTGTAATAAAGAACTTATGATATTATGTACTAGTTAAGGTTATTTATGCTTAAGATATGTCTAAGCTATGTAATCACTGTTTAAGTTACGAGACCTTGGGACGTGAATAAATTATATTGTTTAAATGTAATCTATTCGATAGTAGTCGTGTATTTTATTCCGCAGTGCGATGTGACATTTAGTTGTATTAATATTATTGTATTACCATGAGAACGTGACGAACCGAATTCGAGAGACCAAGTGCCAGGTCCTGGAATTTGGGGGTGTCACAGGAGTACCGATATTGGTGATCGAATTTGACTGGTTCACCCTCCTACAATGTTAGTAATAAGGGCAGGAATTTTTGAGTGTCTACATTGGATATGCAGGTTTTTATCGGAGATTCATCAAGGACTTTTCCAAGATAGCAGCACCCCTATACAGTCTACTACAAAAGGATGTAGAGTTTGAATTTGGTGCAGAGTGTCGCAAGGTGTTTGATAAATTAAAAGAATCACTGGCATCCACTCTAGTTATTCAACCACCTGATTGGACCATTCCTTTTGAGATAATGTGTGACGCAAGTGACTATGTTGTAGGGGCTATTTTGGGCCAAAGAATTGAAAAAGCATCACATACCATTTATTACGCATCGAGAACTTTGAATGATGCCCAGCGAAACTATTCCACTACTGAAAAAGAGCTTCTAGTTATTGTTTTTGCTTTAGAAAAATTTTGATCTTATTTGCTTGGTACTAAAGTTATAGTATATTCTGATCATGCAGCTCTTTGTTACTTGATGACAAAGAAAGAGGCGATACCAAGATTGATAAGATGGATACGTCTCTTAAGTGAATTTTACTTAGAATCTAAGGACAAAAAAAGGATCGAAGAATAGTGTTGCGGACCATTTGAGTCACCTAGCTAATGTGCATGATGAGCTTCAACTGAAAGAAGAGTTTCCAGATGCACATTTATTCTCTACAAGTACAACCATGCCCTAGTATGCAAATATTGAGAATTATTTGGCTACTAGCATCTTACCTTCTAGTTTGTCTAAAGCTCAAAAAAATAAAATCAAAAGTGATGCCAAACACTATATGTGGGATGATCCCTACTTATGGAAGCATTGTTTTGACCAAATAATACGTAGATGCAACCCTGAAGGTGAAATTGCCTCTATTCTCACTTTTTTCCATACTTATGCCTGTGGAGGTCACTTTGGAGCCAAGAGAACAGCAAGGAAGGTATTAGAAAGTGGTTTCTTTTGGCCATCTCTATTCAAAGATTCATATTTATTTTGCAAGTCATGCTATAATTGTCAAAGGACGGGTTATATTTCCCAACAAAATGAGATGTTGCAAACCCCCATACTTTATTGTGAAATTTTTGATGTTTGGGGAATTGATTTCATGGGGCCATTTCTTATATCTTTCGGTTATACTTATATCTTACTTGTTGTTGATTATGTTTCGAAATGGGTAGAAGCCAAAGCCACCAGGACTGACGATTCTAGAGTGGTTGCAGATTTTATCCAGTCTAACATCTTTTCAAGGTTTGGCATTCCAAGAGCTCTAATCAGTGATCGAGGGACTCACTTTTGCAATCGAACGGTGGGAGCATTGTTGAGGAAGTACCATGTGACTCACAAGGTGTCAACTGCTTATCACCCGCAGACTAATGGGCAAACAGAGGTGTCAAATAGAGAAATCAAAGCAATCATTGAAAAGACAGTCAACCCAAGCAAAAAAGATTGAAGTTTGCGCTTGGATGACGCTTTATGGGCATATCGGACCGCATTCAAGACACCCATTGGTATGTCACCCTATACATTAGTATTTGGGAAACCATGTCACCTGCTCGTTAAATTGGAGCATAAAGCTTATTGGGCTATTAAGAGCTTCAATATGAAGATGGATGAAAGTGGAGAACACCGGAAGTTGCAACTGCAAGACTTGGAGGAAATTCGTAATGATGCTTATGAAAGCGCACGAATTTACAAGGAAAAAATGAAATCTTTTCATGATAAAAAGATTTCTAGGAAAGAATTCCAAATTGGTCAAAAAGTTCTTCTCTACCAATCACGGCTTTGGTTTCTCGATGGAATGGACCTTTTGTTGTTACTAATATTTTTCCTCATGGTGCAGTTGAAATCAAAAGTTTAGTCTAAAGTGTTCAAGGTGAATGGGCATAGACTCAAATATTTCTATGAGGGTTTCCAAGAAGAAAAAGTGGAGAATGTGGACCTCGAGGATCCGGTCTATAATAATTAATTCAAATGAAGCATTAAGTCGAGCCAACGACCATAACCAAAGGCGCTGCATGGGAGGCAACCCATAGGGGAGTATCTCTCTACTTTTCTTTGCATTATTTTTCATTAGGGACAATGTAAGTTTTAGGTGTGGGGGGAAGGATTTGATAATTTTCAGAATTTTGTGGGTATATTCACTGCAAACTCTCACGAGACAAAAACTTGTCCACTAGGGGTAACCTTGGGGCTTAAAGGCTTATTGCACATGCTAAGTGCAATCGTGTTTCCTAAAAAAATGGGGTATTTTTAGGATGTGTCGCTTGAGCAATAAGTTAATTTGGATTTTAATTTTTGACCAATGATAAAATTTTGAGTTCTTTTTGATAACTTCTTGGAAGACTGATAGACATTGGGTAATCTAAATTCAGGTTTTCTTTATTGATGATTACTTTATTTGAGACCCTTCATTATTGAACACAAATCCATTTGTTCGACCTAGTTTTGACTTGGAAGAAATTTATCTGATTAAATGTCTAGGGGAGGAATTTTGGAACTCTATTGTTTGCTGGATCATTAATTGAAGTTGATATGAGGTCCTATTTAAGAAAAGAGAAATGATTTAGGCAAAGTTTGTAAGCTTGAAACATAAGAAAGAAAAAAAAAGAAATATAAATCAATAAATGATTCATGTGGTGGATAAGATAGAGCGTAAAACACACTTACTCATAAACACATGAAAGGCGAGATGGAGCGTAAAACGCACTTGTTGGTAAGAAGGAGCATAAAATGCACTTACCAAAGAAAAGAGAAGAAAAAGAAAGAAAGAAAAGCCTTTTGATCCGTGGTTGTTATCTGCTGATGTTAGCTGAGATCGGTGTGAAAATAAGTGGTTAAGTTTCTCGGTCTCCTTTACCGCTTTGATTTTATAAATGTTTTTTGTGGTCTGATTAGGTTGATACAGGTGGATTCACACACGCACAAGGGGTTGAGAGGAAAGTAAGATCGATAAATACATTTGGGTTTCTGATGATACATCCTTTCAAAGTTTTCCCGAGAGTTATTGTTTTGAATCTTTGAGGTCTATGTTGAATTTCATATTAACTCGTGGCTCAAGTTGTCAAGTTTGTTTAGTTGAATTATTTTTGTGGTATAATTTATTTTTATTTTGCCCGAGGACGGGAAAAAGATAAGTGTGGGGGAATTTTCTAAGGATGAAATATGTTATATTTTTATCCCTTAATGCTTATTCTTTTATATTTATTTTGTACCTAAATTCATTCATTGTTCTTATATTTTTATTTTAGGTACAATTGAGCCAAGGAGGCAAAATGGATACAAAAGGAGTGAACAATGCCAAAATTTAGCATATTTGGAAGAGCCCACCCGCCGGGGCGGGACTCACAGCACGAAACCTCCCGTTGGGGCGGGGAGGCGCTAGCGGGCTGCACTCTCTCCTTTCGCAACTTGGACTCAGGAGCAGCTTGGAAGGAAGATTAGGGCATGATTAATCTTAGGTTATAAAAGGGACCTAAAGCAAGCATATAGATGTATCTTATATTCATTCAATAATATACTTTTCTCTCTATAATTCTTTGGGGATTATATGGCTATGTGTAATTAAACTCTTGTTCTTGGATTAAGAAGATGGAAGCCTTAGATTATTACACTGTGAGATCTAATGGATTTTATTTGTTCAATTAATATTGTGAGTATTGATTATTCTTCTGCGATTGAACTATATGATTGATTTGATTAATTGCTAGGATGCATACTAGTTCAGTGTTCATTGAAATCTATTGCTAAATTAGATATCAAATCTGTAATCGTTTGATCACTCTAATTTGTGAAGTAACTAAGATTAATAATTGACTTCAGATCATGAGATTATTATATTTTAGGAAGAATATTCAACTAAATTAAATACAACCGCTTGTGCTTGTGTTGTTTAGCTTCATCGATTTTTCTGATTCTTAAAGCTTCTATTAGATTAAACTTTTAGCGCTTGTCTGAAGTTATTTAGTAGATAAGGTTTTATAGATTGCTTGTTTCTATCTAACTAAAATTAAGGAAAAACATGGAATGATTCTGATTGGTGAATTAATTCTAATGATGAATATTCGAGGTATTAATTGTGTATGCTTAAGTCAATGATCAGTGTATGTTTCGAAGGTAGAAGTTAACTTAACCCAAGGTTTGTTCTCCTGATTTAGTTCGTTACAGTATTTTACTCATTAGCTTATTTTAATTAGCAACATAAAAAAAACCCCCTCCTTTGAAATACAAAGTAGAAAAATAGATTAATCAGTCTCTGTGGAATTGACTCTTACTTGCAGTACTACATAATTATTCTTCGCAGTATGGTTTTATTTTTGGTTGTCTGCGACAGCACACCATATCTCATATGAACTCGAAAGATGACATATGGGATTGGAACTAGCCATAGTGACGTATGTTTGTGGTTTCTATAGTAAGTTAGGATTCATAATTCATGTGTAGGATAGAGATATCTATGCATCATGCGTAATCTGAAAAGAACTTGATATTAAACCTTTTTCAATTATAATTCACATAGAGATATAGTGAGTTAGTTAATTAAGGTGTCTTGCTTAATTCTATCAATTGTGAATTTGAGTGAGTATGGATGTAATGCATTGAGAGATAGTTATATCTACTTCTGTGTTCTTGGTTAATAATCTGGAATAATTGATATAAACTGAAGGAAAGTATGTTGTTCGAAGTGAAATAATAAGTGAAGTTGTAGGTTTAATTCTCCGAAAACTTGTGAAATCTCTATAATAGTGTTAATTATAGTCTGAGTAGTAATTAGTCATAAATATCACCAATTAATCATTTGTTTAATAAAATTGAGCTAGTATAAAATTGGTACTTGTTAGGATAAAGTGTAATTATTGTCTCTGTGGGTACGATACTTGATCTTATCATTATATTACTTGTTGATCACGTACACTTGCGTGTAGCGCGTATAGATTTTACCCAACAAGTTTTTGGCACCTTTGCCGGAGACAGTAATTGCGTTTATTACTTACAATATCAGTTTAATTAGATCAGTTTTAGTTAAACATATATATATATATATATATTCTTATTTTTGTTTTCATTGGCTATTTCAAGTAATCTTGAGTAGTGCATGCAAACTCAATCAAAGAAGCCAGATTTGTTATCTTTCGAGGCCAACATCAACAAACGGTTTCAGCGGTTAAGTAAGTGGATACAGAAAACGCGAGAAGAACTTGAAACACCCAACGACACCATAGCTGAGGAGGAACAGAAAGCACTACGGGATTATGCTACTCCGCGGATTTTAGAAATTTAGTCAAACATTACTAGGCCGGTGATTAATGCTAATAACTTTGAGATCAAGCCTAGGACTATACAGATGATGCAAAAAAATAGTCAGTTTGGAAGTCTTCCGAATGACGACCCGAACGAGCACATTGTCAGTTTCATAGAGATTTGAGATACTTTCAAGTGTAACGGGGTTTCAGATGATGCTATTAGATTAAAGTTATTTCCGTTCACGCTCAGAGATAAGGCAAAGGATTGGCTCTATTCTCTACCACCGGGGTCAATCACTACATGGAATGATTTGGCGCAGAAATTTCTAGCTAAATTCTTCCTGCCTTCAAAAACACATACATTGAGGATGGATATTTCTTCATTTGTACAAAAGCAGGGAGAACCATTATATGAAGCGTGGGAAAGGTACAAAGAGCTGTTGACAAAATGCCCACATGATGGACTACCGCAGTGGATGCAGATGAATACATTCTACAACGGGTTAGGGAGTCATATAAGGACTAGCATCGATACAGCCTCAGGTGGAGCTTTTATGGCAAAGGAGTTTGAGGAGGCATGGGACTTGATATAAACAATGGCTGCAAACAACTATCAGCGGCCGACTGAAAGAATGACTCAACCCAAGGCAGCAGGTATTCTAGAAGTGGACTCTATGCCAGCTTTATCCGCATAAATAACAGCGTTATCAAAGAAGATGGATGCCATGTCAAGTAGCAAGTAGCAGTTATATGTGAGCTTTGTGCAGGGGAGCATCCGACAGAACATTGTGCGATAAACCCAGCTTCGGTACAGTTTGTGGGTAGCTACAACAGGCCACCTAACATATATCAGAATGCATATAATCAGGGGGCAAGGAACCATCCAAATTTTTCATGGAGCTACAATCAGAACCAGAATCAGAATCAGTAGTAGGCACCATGACCATCATACCCCCTGGTTTTCAGATTCAACAGTCAGTTCTGCATCACGAGAATAAGACAGATTTTGAGAAACTACTGGCTAAGTACATAACATGGAATGAGGTGGCAATGAAATCTCAGGCGACTGCGATCAAGAATTTAGAAACTCATATGGGACAAATTGTAAGTGTGTTGAATAGTAGACCCCAAGGAACCTTGCCGAGTGACACCGAAAAGAATCCGAGGGGAGGTCATGAGCAATGTCAAGCTGTCACACTTTGAAGTGGAAAACAGTTAGCCGAGCAAGATTCAGAAAAGCCGACGACGAAAAAGCAAGTTGAGACAAGTGTGGAAATAACAGTGGAAGGGAGTAAAGGGCAGTATAGGAACAGGTTGTTACACCGATAGTATACCCACCACCACCCTTTCAACAACGGATCCAAAAACATGAAATTAGAGAAGCAGTTTATTAAATTTCTAGAGGTGTTCATAAAGCAACACATCAACATTCCTTTCGCATAGGCATTAGAGCAGATGCTTAGTTATGCCAAGTTCATGAAGGATATTTTGTCGAAGAAAAAGAAGTTAGAGGACTTCGAGACTGTTGCACTAACAGAGGAATGTAGCGCTATATTGCAAAAGAAGCTTGCACCAAAATTGAAATATCCGAGCAGTTTCACCATCCCATGCAAAATAGGAAGTTTGGCCTTCAACAAATGTCTGTGTGACTTAGGTGTAAGTATAAACCTCATGCCACTATCAGTTTATATGCATTTAGGTTTACCGGCACCTAGACCAACAAACATCTCCCTACAGCTGGCGGACAGATCGGTAACATATCTACGGGGAATTGTTGAGGATATTTTGGTAAAAGTTGACAAGTTCATATTCCCAGCAGACTTCATCATCTTAGAATATGAAGAGGATAAGGATATTCCGATAATCCTTGGGCGATCATTTTTGGCAACCGGCAGGACTCACATTGATGTTCTGAAAGGTAAGTTGATCATGACGGTTCAAGACCAAGAGGTAACCTTCAATGTGTTTAAGGCCATGAACTTCCCCAAAGAAGATGAGGAGTGTTTCCGAATGGATGTAATCGGCAAAGTGGTGGGGGATGAACAACATCGTATATTGAGTACCGACCCTTTAGAATCAACATTGATGGGAGATTGTGATGGAGATGATCCAGAGTTGATGGAATATCTGCAATTGTTAGAGGCACATCGTAGAGTGAGCAGGTTCAGAGTACCATTTGAACCGTTGGAAGCAGCAGGAACTTCATCAGCAAGGATGAAACCATCTATAGAGGAACTAATAGTAGTGTGCATACAAGCCAATCATGTATGATGATAAAGCACATACTTTGTAAACAATCTTATTTATTTATTAATAAAATATTCATTTAAGGCATTTAATTATCTACATGGTGCTGTTTTTATAATATGTAAATAACCCATAGTTTTAAGCAATGCTTTTAGAATCATGATATTGAGATCTAAATTCTTAGAAAGCTTTAAAACTAAAATAGTTTCCAATCGTGGGATTACTAAAATGGGGATTAGTAAATCCGGATAGATTGGTACATATGTTGCTTGCTCATTGGATGAGGATGACTGATCTCATGGTCATTTGTGTGGAGACACTAAAGCAAGTATGTAGGTGCTTATTGGAGAATAAGTTCACTGAACGTGACTCGCTATGGAATACCTAATGGAGTTTTACTCGCCTGTCAATAGGAATTCCTAATGTGATAGTAGTACAAGTGATCCTTGGACTTGAGATCATCATAGTATCTTGTATATAACAAATTATACTTTGACTAATTCCTTAAGGCCTTTTAAGGCATATATAGGGTATGCTTGGGTATAATGAGTTACATATGGAGATAATGAATGATCAATAAAGAATCTACCACCTCTAGTAAAAGAGGAGATATGTCCTATGTGATTCGTTAAATGACAACCTAGGAATCATTGGCCAAGGTAGAATGAAATTAGAAAGAGGTTTCTAATTTGCATTATTTGGAGTTATTCATTTTCTAATCGAAATACATATGATTAAATAAATTAAGACTTGACAGTAAATCCATGTCTTATATTTAATTGGGACATTGTATGGTGGAAGGATTGAATTGTACGGTAACTATTAACTCACGGGTTCTTTTATGATTAATGTTGAAATCTATATTATCTGGAAAGTCGTTGATCGCTAGGGAGGCTTATCCCTATTGTAGAATAAATGTTATTTATTTAAATAGATTATTAGTTTAATTTATTTATTTAAATAAGATTAGAATTGTTCTAATTGATTTATTCACAACCGGTTTAATATGGAGAACCTAAAGGGTCACACCATAAAAGGAAGAAGAATTATTTAAGAAGAAAATGGCATGATAGTAATAATGCATTAAGTATAATTAATTTAATCTATGGTGATAGAATAAATTAAATAGCTTAATGTTTATTATTTAATATTTTAGAAATATTAAATATAAATTAATAAGAGGAGTCTTATTAATATTATTATTATTATTACTATTTTAATTCTAAAGCAGTTTAGAAATTAATATAATATCAGTACTCTCTCTCTCAATTCTAATAAGATTAGGATATAAATTAATTAAAAGTGTTTAATTAATTAATTAAACAAAATCCTATTCTAATTAGATTAGGAGGGTTAACATAATATCTATATAAGAGAGTCTTATATCAGAAATAAGGTACGTAAATTTTTCTAAGTGTTGGGAGTACACATATTCTATAGAGATAGAAACAAGGGTTAAGCCAATAACCCATCTTCTTGAGTTCTTCATCTTCCTTGGTGGATCACCGTTAGAGGCCAAACATTTGGGTGGCTGACATTGATCAAGGGAAGGAGCCACTACAGAGGACTCAAAGGAATCAAAGGAGTAGAACTTGTACCTGAGGAAGCTTTGATCTTCAAAGGTATAATTCTATTTTTTCTCCTTCTATATTCACTGATAATTGATGCACAAGAATGATCATGGTTATGGGTTTGTATAAATTTTTGAAAACCTAGTTTTTGCGCTTTCGCCCTATTTATGTGATTTGATTGCATGATTGCGTTACGTACAAACCCAATAGTGGTATCAGAGCCAATCTTGTGCTAATTATCAGTCTATGTGATTCCATACATGTATGATATGCGATTGGATCGAGTTCTGGGCAACAAAAATTTTTCAGATTCTGCGAAGCTGCGCAGCTGCGCCGGTACAAGGCAATATTGCTGCGCAGCTGTGCCGGGTACTGTTCCTGGTTTTCATGCTGCGCAGCTGCGCCAGTTCCCTTTACATTCTTGGCGCAGCTGCGCCACTGGACAGGAACTGAAATTTTTTTTGTTTTATTTAATTAAATGAATGGTTTATTTAATTAATAAAGGTTTAAAATAAAGATGTTTATTTTATATGAAATGAGTTTTCAGAATTGCTAAAATTAAAGAGTTTAATTTGGAATTATTTTTAAATGAAATAAAGGAGTTTATTTTTCCAAAAATAAAGTTTAGCAAACTTTTGCCCATTAACTGATATTAATACATATATGGAATGAATTTATTTTCATGAGATGAATAAGTTTTATTGATACGTATGATGATATGTATGGTAATAAAAGGGATTGATTATGGACTATGACCAATGTGATTGGATTTTATTTTGGTTGAATGCTTGAATGAATGGGTTTTATAAAATGGGGTCTGCGTACCTCGTCTTCTCTAGTTTTATTCTCGATGTAAATTCTATCTCCTTTCTATGTACTTTCCCTTGACTGCTGATCAAGGTTTCTATTTAATTTTAAATAGTTAATGTAGTAGAGATAGTTAAAATTATTTTGAAGAAATTGGAGACGAAGGAGCAAGGGACGCGTGAAGTCCCATTTGTATGGAGCCAGGGTGTAAATGTAATAGTTATATTTAAATTTAAATTCTTGCACTTCTAGGTTTGACCTTTTAGTTCACTTGGTGGCTCTAGTGAACCAAACTAGAATAAAAGTCCATAATCAATCCGGGTAGAATATAGTATTCTATATTGTATGCTAAATATTATATATATATTATATTTTATGCAAACATGCTTCGCATGTTTAATAAAATGAAGCGTATTTTATATATATTTATATATATATGTGTGTGTGTGTGTGTGTGTGTGTGTGTGCATGCGCGCTTAACAAGATGAGACAAATAATAACAAACCCCTCAAAGAAATAATATTAAGTCTGAAGCGTTCAAATGATATTTGGAATATCGAACGTCGCCTTCTAGCATGATTAATTAATAGTGTATTAAATATTTAATATGAGTTTGTTGTGCTATCCACAAGGCGAGTATTGAATATTTAAGATGTTAATTAATCACATTTGATGCTTATCAAGAAAATTGAACGATCTAGTCTTGTTGTGCTATCCACAAGGACGAACATTTTTCTTTTTGAATTTATGGAAGTGCTAGGCTGGACTTAACTTAAATCATTTTAGTTCGGATGTGCACACACTTGACCATTATGATTTAAGAGGCAAAATAAAATGAGTTATATAGTGATGTAATTGACAAGAGTTGTCTACCTATTTATTTGTATATCGCTTGTTGTGCTATCTACAAGGTTATATACATTTGAAATGGGATCCTTATTCTCACTAGCAAATCTTTAATTAGATGTTGCCGAACTATATAAGTGAGGGTAATATAGTTTGATAAAAAATAGTGGGAGATACCAATTTAAAATAAAGACCTAAATTTATTTTGGTGTGCAAAGTTAATAAAATGAATGTTTGCTAAAATGTTGTCTTTTCACATGCAGAATTTTAAAAATGTCAAAATCACTAATCTCACTACGAAGCATACTTGATGGAAATAAGCTTACCGGCCCGAATTATGAGGACTGGCTAAGAAATCTGAGAATTGTTCTCACTACTGAAAAGATTTCTTATGTCCTAAATTCCACTATCTCTGAATCTGTTTCAGAAACAGCCTCTGAGGAAGAGATTACCACTTTCAATAAGTGGCAAGATGATGCATCTGTGGCTCAATGCATCATGCTCGCATCCATGAATAACGAGCTTCAGCGTCAGCACGAAAAAATGGATGCTCCTGCTATGCTGCTTCACCTCAAGGAGTTGTATGGTGAACAGAGTAGGACTGCTAGATATGAGATATCTAAGGAGCTCTTCCGATCTCGGATGACCGAGGGCACTGCCGTCGAGACTCATGTTCTGAAGGTAATCAATTTGATTGAACGCCTTGGACAGCTTGGGTTCGTCATGGATGGGGAGTTGAGTCAAGACTTGGTCATGCAGTCACTCCCTGAGACCTTCTCACAGTTTGTGATTAATTTTCACATGAATAAGCTAGATGTCAGCTTGCCTGAGCTGCTTAACATGCTGAAAACTGCAGAAGGTCACTTCTCATCCAAGAAGAACCATGTCTTGATGGTGGATTCTTCCAATAAAAAGAAGAGGCCCAAGGTGTCTTCTAAAAAGAAGAAATCTAAGAAGGCTAAGGGAAAAGGGAAAGAAAATGAGCAAAAGAAACCTGAACCAGCTAAAGGAATGTGCTTTCATTGCAATGAGCCGGGACATTGGAAGAGGAACTGCAAGAAGTTTCTAGCAGAGAAGAAGCTTGGAGAAGCTTCGACTTCCAATCAAGTTTTGTTTATGATTGAAATTAATTTTTCTGAAAGTCATAATTCTACTTGGGTATTGGATACCGGCTGTGGTTCTCACATATGTAATACTGTGCAGGGACTAGTCAGAAGTAGAAAGCTGAATAATAATGAAGTGATCCTACGAGTGGGGAATGGAGCAAAGGTTGCTGCATTAGCTGTAGGAACTTATTATTTAGCAATGCCTTCGGGCAAGTCCATTTATCTTAATAATTGTTATTATGTTTCGAATATTATTAAAAACATTATTTCAATTTTTGTATTGGATATGGAAGGTTTTGACGTTATTATAAAGAACAATGGTTGTTCTATTTATAAAGACGATGTTTTATATGGTATTGGAAATTTGCAAAATGGACTTTATACACTTGACTTACAAGAAAATATATTTCAAATTGAACAAATTAAGAAAAGGAAAAGAGATGATATTAATTATACCTATATGTGGCACTGTAGACTCGGTCATATCAATGAAACAAGATTATCCAAGTTGCATAAAGATGGGCTCCTCGAGCTATCTGATTATGAATCATATCCAACTTGTGAATCTTGTCTCATGGGTAAAATGACTAAATCTCCTTTTAGTGGAAAAGGAGAGAGAGTTACAGAGTTGTTAGCATTGATTCACACGGACGTTTGTGGACCTATGACAACAAGTGTACGGGGTGGGTATTCTTATTTTATTACTTTCACTGATGATCACTCAAGATTTGGATATGTGTATTTAATGAAATACAAATCAGAATCATTTGAAAAGTTCAAAGAGTTCAGAAGTGAAGTAGAGAAACAAACGGGCAAGAGTATTAAGATACTTCGATCAGATCAAGGTGGAGAATACTTAAGTAGTGAGTTTCTCAATTGTCTCAAAGAAAATGGTATAATCTCACAATGGACTCCTCCAGGTACACCACAGTTAAATGGAGTATCTGAAAGGAGAAATCGAACACTGTTGGACATGGTTCGATCCATGATGAGTTTTACCGACCTTCTAATTTCCTTCTGGGGATATGCCCTAGAAACGGCTGCATACCTACTTAACAAGGTAACTACCAAATCCGCCCCAAAGACTCCGTATGAGATGTGGAAAGGGAGGAAACCAAATCTTAAGCATGTTAAGACTTGGGGTTGTCCAGCTTATGTCAAAAAGTTTGAAAATGATAAGCTACAGACTAAATCCGATAAGTGTAGATTTGTGGGATACCCTAAAGAAACCGTAGGGTATTATTTCTATCATCCAACTGATCAAAAGGTGTTTGTTGCGAAACATGCTACCTTCTTGGAGAAAGAGTTTATCCATGAAGGGGTCAGTGGGAGTAAGATATATCTTGAAGAAGTTCAAGAACCACAAGTTACCACGGACCAAAGTCAAGTACCTAACCAAGTAGAAGAACCTATTGTACCACACCCTGTTCGTAACTCTGGAAGAGTACCGCAGATACCTGAGAGGTATGGATTCGTTATAGAGGATGACGATGAGGTACACATCATGAATGATGATCCATTGACTTACGAACAGGCAATGAGTAATAAAGACTTAGGGAAATGGCTTGAAGCCATGAAATCCGAAATGGACTCCATGTATGAAAACAAAGTATGGACTTTGGTTTCACCACCTGAAGGTATTAAACCTATTGGGTGTAAATGGGTTTTTAAGAAAAAGACTGGAGCAGACGGAAAGGTAGAAACCTATAAGGCCCGACTGGTTGCAAAAGGTTTCAAACAAAGACAAGGAGTTGACTATGATGAAACCTTCTCACCAGTAGCCATGCTCAAGTCCATTCGGATTTTTCTTGCAATTGCAGCTTACAACGACAATGAGATCTGGCAGATGGACGTGAAAACGGCCTTCCTCAATGGGAAACTTGAGGAGGATGTGTATATGACACAGCCAGAGGGATTTATCTCAAAAGTTGGAACAAATCAAGTCTGTAAGCTACAACGATCCATTTATGGGTTGAAGCAAGCTTCTCGTAGATGGAACATTCGTTTTGATGAGATAATCAAAGAGTTTGATTTTATCAAAAACGAGGATGAACCTTGTGTATACAAGAAGGTTAGTGGGAGCGCAATATCATTCCTTGTATTATATGTTGATGATATATTACTGATAGGGAATGACATTCCTATGTTACAATCCATTAAAATCTGGTTATCTAAAAACTTCTCCATGAAGGACTTGGGTGAAGCATCCTATATTTTGGGGATAAAGATCTATAGAGATAGATCTAAAAGGATGCTCGGCTTATCCCAAGGAACATACATTGATACGATGCTAAAGAGGTTTAGCATGGAAGATTCCAAAAGAGGTCTCATGCCGATGAGCCATGGAATAAATCTCTCCAAGAAACAGGCCCCAAAGACACCTAGGAGAGAGACCGTATGAGTAAGATCCCTTATGCTTCTGCAATAGGATCTATCATGTACGGTATGATATGTACTAGACCGGATGTTGCTCACGCACTTAGTGTAACAAGAAGATACCAGTCGAATCCAGGAGAAGAGCACTGGAAGGCAGTGAAAAATATCCCAAAGTACTTGAGAAGGACTAAAGATATTTTTCTTGTCTACGGTGGGTCTGAATTAAAACTCGAGGGATTCACGGACTCAAGTTTTCAAACAGACCAAGATGACAGTAAATCTATTTCAGGGTATGTGTTTACCTTGAATGGAGGTGCAGTGAGTTGGAAGAGTTCCAAGCAGCAAACAGTTGCTGATTCAGTGACAGAGGCAGAGTATATAGCTGTAAGTGAAGCTGCAAAGGAAGCTGTTTGGATGAAAAAGTTCATAACTGAACTTGGTGTGGTTCCTAGCATCGGAGAAGCAGTTCCCATATACTGTGACAACACCGGAGCGGTTGCACAGGCTAAGGAACCCAGGTCTCATCAGAAATCTAAACACGTGTTGCGGCGATTTCACTTGATCAGGGAGATCATTGAAAGAGGAGACATCACCTTGGAGCATGTGGGCTCTCAAGACAACATTGCAGATCCATTTACTAAAGCTCTAACACAACAGCAGTTTGATCGTCACTTAGAGAAGATGGGTATGAGATACCATGGCGATTGGCTTTAGTCCAAGTGGGAGATTGATACTAGTGTGCATACAAGCCAATCATGTATGATGATAAAGCACATACTTTGTAAACAATCTTATTTATTTATTAATAAAATATTCATTTAAGGCATTTAATTATCTACATGGTGCTGTTTTTATAATATGTAAATAACCAATAGTTTTAAGCAATGCTTTTAGAATCATGATGATGATCATGCTAATGAGATCTAAATTCTTAGAAAGCTTTAAAACTAAAATAGTTCCCAATCGTGGGATTACTAAAATGGGGATTAGTAAATCCGGATAGATTGGTACATATGTTGCTTGCTCATTGGATGAGGATGACTGATCTCATGGTCATTTGTGTGGAGACACTAAAGTAAGTATGTAGGTGCTTATTGGAGAATAAGTTCACTGAACGTGACTCGCTATGGAATACCTAATGGAGTTTTACTCGCCTGTCAATAGGAATTCCTAATGTGATAGTAGTACAAGTGATCCTTGGACTTGAGATCATCATAGTATCTTGTATGTAACAAATTATAATTTGACTAATTCCTTAAGGACTTTTAAGGCATATATAGGGTATGCTTGGGTATAATGAGTTACATATGGAGATAATGAATGATCAATAAAGAATCTACCACCTCTAGTAAAAGAGGAGATATGTCCTATATGATTCGTTAAATGACAACCCAGGAATCCTTGGCCGAGGTAGAATGAAATTAGAAAGAGATTTCTAATTTGCATTATTTGGAGTTGTGCATTTTCTAATCGAAATACATATGATTAAATAAATTAAGACTTGACAGTAAATCCATGTCTTATATTTAATTGGGACATTGTATGGTGGAAGGATTGAATTGTACGGTAACTATTAACTCACAGGTTCTTTTATGATTAATGTTGAAATCTATATTATCTGGAAAGTCGTTGATCGCTAGGGAGGCTTATCCCTATTGTAGAATAAATGTTATTTATTTAAATAGATTATTAGTTTAATTTATTTATTTAAATAAGATTAGAATTATTCTAATTGATTTATTCATAACCGGTTTAATATGGAGAACCTAAAGGGTCACACCATAAAAGGAAGGAGAATTATTTAAGAAGAAAATGACATGATAGTAATAATGCATTAAGTATAATTAATTTAATCTATGGTGATAGAATAAATTAAATAACTTAATATTTATTATTTAATATTTTAGAAATATTAAATATAAATTAATAAGAGGAGTCTTATTAATATTATTATTATTATTATTATTTTAATTATAAAGGAGTTTAGGAATTAATATAATATTAGTACTCTCTCTCTCAATGCTAATAAGATTAGGATATAAATTAATTAAAAGTGTTTAATTAATTAATTAAATAAAACCATATTCTAATTAGATTAGGAGGGTTAAAATAATATCTATATAAGAGAGTCTTATATCAGAAATAAGGTACGTGAATTTTTCCAAGAGTTAGGAGTACACATATTCTATAGAGATAGAAACAAGGGTTAAGCCAATAACCCATCTTCTTGAGTTCTTCATCTTCCTTGGTGGATCACCGTTAGAGGCCAAACATTTGGGTGGCTGACATTGATCAAGGGAAGGAGCCACTACAGAGGAATCAAAGAAATCAAAGGAGTAGAACTTGTACCTGAGGAAGCTTGGATCTTCAAAGGTATAATTCTATTTTTTTCTCCTTCTATATTCACTGATAATTGATGCACAAGAATGATCATGGTTATGGGTTTGTATAAATTTTTAAAAACCTAGTTTTTGCGCTTCCGCCCTATTTATGTGATTTGATTGCATGATTGCGTTACGTACAAACCCAACAGGAACCACCTGCACTATAACTCAAACCCTTACCTAACCATCTCAGGTATGCTTATTTGGGTAATGCATCTACTTTGCGTATTATTATTACATCTGCGCTTAACGAATTACTGGAAAGTAAGTTGTTACGAGTTCTACAGGAGTACAAGTCTGCTATTGGATGGACTATCACCGACATCAATGGAATCATCCTTTCATTTTGTATGCACAAGATTCTGATGGAGGAGGATGGTAAGCCAGCAGTGGAACAGCAACGGAGGTTCAACCCAATTATGAAAGGGGTAGTAAAGAAGGAAATATTGAAATGGCTGGATGGTGGAATTATCTACCCAATCTCAGATAGTGCAAGGGTGAGCCCAGTTCAGTGTGTCTCGAAGAAAGATGGGATGACAGTAGTGAAGAATGAAAACAACGAACTGATACCGACAAGGACAGTGACCGGCTGAAAGGTTTCCATGGACTACAGGAAGCTAAATAAGGCAACTCGAAAGGATCATTTCCCCTTGCAGTTTATTGATCAGATGTTGGATAGGCTAGCAGAAAATGAGTACTACTGTTTTCTAGATGGGTATTCGGGATACAACCAAATTGTTATTGCATCAGAGGATCAAGAGAAGATGACGCTCACATACCCATATGACACCTTTGCCTTTAGAAGGATGTCATTCGGACTGTGTAACGTACCGGTGACCTTTCAGCGATGCATGATGGCGATTTTCTCAGATATGGTGGAGCGCAGTGTTGAAGTGTTTATGGATAACTTTTCAGTATTTGGGGAATCTTTTGACAGGTGCCTCAAAAATCTAGTCCTGGTGCTGAAAAGATGTGTTGAGACGAATCTGGTGCTCAACAGGGAAAAATGCCATTTTATGGTCCAAGAGGGGATAATACTTGGGCATAAAGTTTCAGGAAAAGGGTTGGAAGTGGATCGGTTAATTAGAGACAAAAGAGAATCTGCCACCGCCAACTTCAGTAAAGGGTATTCGGAGTTTTCTTGGGCATGCCGGATTCTACCGCCGATTCATCAAGGACTTCTCCAAAATCACAAAACTGATATGCAGTTTATTAGAGAAAGATGTACCCTTCAAATTTGATGAAGACTGTCTAGCGGCGTTTGAGCAATTGAAGAAGAAACTAACCACAGCCCCCGTGATCATAGCACCGGATTGGACAATGCCGTTTGAGCTAATGTGTGATGCCAGTTACTATACAGTAGGAGCTGTGCTTGGACAACGCCGAGAGAAAGTCTTTCATGCCATCTATTATGTGAGCAAAACACTGACCGATGCATAGTTAAACTACACAACCACCGAAAAGGAATTACTTGCAGTTGTGTACGAATTTGATAAGTTTCGCTCGTACTTGGTAGGGACGAAGGTGGTGGTTTACACAGATCACTCAGCCATCAGATATCTAGTTGCAAAGAAAGACGCAAAGCCAAGACTTATTCGCTGGATGTCGCTCCTTCAAGAGTTTGATGTAGAGATTAAAGATAAGAATGGGGACAGAAAATCAGGTGGCTGACCACCTTTCCTAATTAGAGAATTCGAGCCATGACAAGACTGACAAGGTAGTGATTAATGAGTCTTTTCCCGATGAGCAGTTATTTCTGATCCACGGCGAGTTCCCATGGTATGCGGATTTTGCGAATTACTTGGTAAGTAATATTCTTTCACCAGATTTGACACGCTAACAAAAGAAGAAATTCTTACACGACGTAAAGTGGCATATGTGAGATGAACCGTTCTTGTTCTGATAGTGCGCCGACAGAATGATTCGGCAATGTGTGCCGAAAAGTGAAGTAGAAAGCATCTTACAGGCATGTCGCGCCTCATTATATGGGGGACACTATGGGAGTGAAAGAACGGCTGCAAAAGTCCTTCAGGCAGGTTTCTACTGGCCCACCTTGTTCAAAGATGCACACCCGTCCGTGAAAAACTGTGATAGATGTCAACGAGTGGGAAATATTTCCAAGCGGAACGAGATACCACTTAACATGATTTTGAAATTTGAGTTTTTGATGTATGTGGAATCGACTTCATGGGACCATTTTCATCGTCGTTCATTAATTTATATATCCTGTTGGCAGTCGACTATATGTCGAAGTGGGTTGAGGCAGTCGCACTACCGAAAAATGATGCAAAGTGGTGTTAAAATTTTTCAAAAGAACATCTTCACCCAATTTGGCATTCCAAGAGCAATCATCAGTGATGAGGGTAGTCACTTCTGCAATAAGTACTTCATCGCTCTATTGACTAAGTATGGGGTCAACCACAGAATCGCCACTGCTTATCACCCCCAAACGAGTGGCCAAGCAGAGGTATCGAATGGAGAGGTGAAGAGAATCCTAGAGAAAGTAGTCAACCCGAATCGGAAGGATTGGTCATTGAAATTAGATGATGCTCTTTGGGCATATCAGACCGCGTATAAGACCCCGATCGGCATGTCTCCATATCAGTTGGTCTACGGAAAGGCGTGTCACCTTCTAGTAGAACTAGAACATAAAGCCTATTGGGCCATCAAAAAACTCAACTTTGACCTATCAGCAATAAGGGAAAAAAAATTATTGCAAATCAATGAGTTAGATGAATTCTGCCTGCAAGCATACAAGAATTCAAATTTATATAAAGAAAAATTCAAAAAATGGCACGATCAGAAGATAGTGGACAGGAAGTTTGAACCAGGCCAATCAGTGCTATTATTCAGCTCTCAGTTGAAACTCTTTCCCGGGAAACTGAAATCTAGGTGGTCGGAGCCACTCACTGTCAAAACTGCATTTTTACACGGCGCTGCTGAGCTTTATGGCCGGAATCCTGTGAAAACATTTAAAGTTAATGGCCAATGCCTCAAGCATTATTGGGGAGGTGACGTTGATTGCCAGGCGACGTTGATCGCCAGGCGACCTCGATCGACCTTACTAAGTAGGTGTGAAACAGGGAGTAGTCATGCTGAACGACTTAAAATCAAGCGCTCGATAGGAGGCAGCCCATCCTTCACTTTCATTTGTAGTATATCTATGTCTATTAGTTATAATCATGCCTAATAAGTATAAGTTGTTTTCTTTCAAATGCGTGTTCTGACAGTTGAAATGGTATTCGGTGCAGGTATAGGCAAAGTCTAGAAACTATTCAAGAAAATCTTCTTGGGAAAACTTTAATGCAACAAAGGAAGCCTACTCAAGTTCAAATCCAGCAGCAAAACTCAAAACAATGGTAGAACAGAAAATTTCAGAGGCCCCGCCCCCGCGGGCTAGTTGTGCATTAAAAGACCCGCCCCCGCGGGCTTTCTCACAGTAAAGGGTCCGCCCCCGCGGGCTTGTAAGACCAAAATTGCCCGCCCCGGTGGGGGTACAATAGTTCAGTTTTTTAAAACACAATTTAGCACTTAAGTTAAACCATTCCAAAACAAACCATCAAGCCCTAGTCTACCGAAAACTACTCCAAAGTCCCTTTTGACTAAAACACCTTCAAATCCAACTACATCTTCACTTGGGATATCTATCACAAACGAATCAAGCATCTTGGAACATCAATTTCAAACTCCAATTTTCATTCAAGCGAAGTCACACCAACTAGGAATTGAAGGCAAGGGGTACAACTCTGAACTTCAATCAAGCCATACTTGAAGCATCCCACAAATCTCATTGGTAAGCATCACACAATACTACACCAATTAGACCTTTGATTGATTTGGTAATAGGGAATTGGTTAGTTAGGGCAATCAAGTGGAAAAAAAAAATAATTTGGGATATTAATTGTTGGGTTCTGAATTGGTAGTTACAAATTGTTGCACTTGAGATATATTCTGTTTGAAGTGGTTGTGTGAGACAGATTGGGGAAAGAAAAAGAAGCCAACGTCATCAACTGTAAGCTCTAGTGGTATTGCACGCCAATTATTCGATAAAAGGCCACAACTAAAATTCTTCAAGAAATAGTTGATTTTGGGTAAGTGAGACATCATGCCACCACGAGCACCAAAGAGACAAAAGGGTGGGGCTTATCCACCCCTGCTAGGCCATATGACCGGAAGAAATTCCAAAGTACTTTCGCCGTCAATATATTTGAGTACTTGGCGGGAAAGGCACTAGTCCCTGAACGAGGGCCTTATGCCCGATGTTTTGGATGGAGATATGAGGCTACAAATCATAGACCAAGGGTTGGGACACCTTCACGGATCAGCCCGAGGCAGCAGTGGTATCTGTTGTCAAAGAGCTTCTATGCAAAAGCAAAAGACATAGCTCCGTTTAAAGCGTTCGTCTAGGGAAAAATGGTGGATTTCAGTGCTGAAGCTATAAATGATTTCTACAACCTATGACAGCCGGCATTTTGTCAGTATATGAAGTTTAGAGACGATGGGCTTGATTATGATCAAATCATTACCAAAATCTGCAAGCCCGACACAGTTTGGCAAAAGGGCAAGAGAGGGGGCACATTAATCACGAGCTCAAGTTTGAGCCTCTACGGGAAGATATGGTATTCTTTCCTCTGTGCCAAGCTACTTCCATCAACACATACGAGCAAAATAACCAAAGAAAAAATCTCACTGTTGTATGCGATCATCAAGGATTTCAACATCAATATTGAGTCTATCATCAGTTTCTCTATTCGCCGATGCTTGAGAGGGCCCATGTCGGGAGGATTGCCACATCCATCCCTTATCACCGGGTTGTGCTGCCGTGCAGGTGTCAGGTGGATAGATGATGAGCCAATTCAGCAACCATTACAGCTGCTAGAGACAAGGGTGATTGCCCGATTCGGATACTGGAAACCGAGGCAAGTCACACCCCGCGGCCTAGGCTTTATTTTTCCTTCAGACTCGGATGAGGAGGAAGACGAGGCCATGAATGCGGACTATGTGATGCCTGAGGAGGATGAGATCGTGGAGGACATACTGCCCGAAGAGGGGGAGGCCACTACATCGAGCACTTCTCGCTTGGCGAAGTTTATGTTCAGTTCCCAGTTCCGATCGCTTCAGCAGCAGTTGAACGAACAGTGCAGGGTGGATGACAAGAAGAAAGACCGTCTGGCGACGAGACAAAGCCATATATTTGAAACTCAGAACAATTTCAACGTCACTGTCGCTGAGGCATTTGTGCGACTAAACACATCCGCCGACCCATTCTAGTTCCCGACTCTGCAGCCACTTCCCGGCTATCCATCTTCGGATTCTGATGTGGAGGTGGTCGAGCCGGATATATGAGTTGTCAGGGAAGTCCTCTAAGCTTAAGTTCATTTATTTTCATAATGAGGACATTGCGATATTTAAGTTTGGGGGTGTATAGTACTTATCATAATATTGTTAGAACATTGCAGTTAGTTAGTAGTTTCATAGTAGTTTAGCATTGCATGTTAGTATAGTTTCTTATTTATTATTTGCATTTGTAGTTTATTTAAGTGTTTTTATGCTTATTAAAAAAATGAAAAAATTAGAAAATAACAAAAAGAGTCGTTAGTTAGGATTGCATGAGTCGAGTATGTCAGTATGTATGAAGTGGCCTTTGCCAGTGATGAGACTGGACTTACATAGAACTTGAACAGTAATGACAACTGAGACATAGATGTAAATTCAGACTATAACATGAATCGTTGCCTGTTTGACACTTTTATATCGGATAGCACGATATGATAACCATGTAGTCCAACTTGGTTCAAATAGTGACATAATTGACTTCTTGAAAGAAATTGAGTGTTAATGATAAAAATTAAGTGAACTTGTAGTGATGACTAGGATTAGGCAGAAACCTAAGTTTGGGGGAAGATATGGGAGCTATCTGAAAGAAAAGAAAAGAAGAAAAAATGAGAAAATTTAAAAAAAAAGGAAAAAATTTGTGAATAAACACTATGACTCTTTTAGTTTCGTGGCCTTTGATACTCGAGTAAGTACACCCTAGGGGATGTTTCTACACCCATCGCTCTAAAGCCATCTGGCTTGGGAGTCGTTGGTCGACAGCTCGCTCTACAAGTATCACTGAAAAGTCTAAGGGAACTAGACATTACACAGTCATGAGTAGAGTAGAAATACGGGAAAACGAGCAAAATGCCTCCTTAAATGAATAAAGATAGAAAGTATCCCATATTGAATTGCAACTTGGTTGATGTTGAATCGTGGTTGCATTATCTTGTTTACGCGATTTCTTTAGTTAAAACTGTATTTTCTTTCTAAGACGCGTATTATGTGATATATTTGAATTGTAGTTGGTCACATTGTTGTCGAGAACACACACTACATCGATGTTAACATGTATTGATTCATAGATTGGTTTTAACTACAGATATGTTTTTGGTTGGATTTGTGTTTATATCTGTTGTGATTTCTCCGAGGAAATATTTGTTAGCTTGATACTATCTGACAGTTACATTCATATTCATCGTAGTTAGTTGCATGTGCATTATTTTGCTTGAGGAAAAGCAAAGTCTCAAGTTTGGGGGTATTTGATGAGTTGGTTTTACAGCTACGAATTGATGGCCTTTATAGCTTGATTCGTTGCTATCTCAAGTAGTTTTAGTGTTATTTTACTTTGTTTTGCTTTGTTGATTGCAGGAAGCAGAGTGGATGGAAAGCAGGACTTAAAGGAAGAATTTGCAGCTCGACATAGAGTGGACACCCCCTGGGGCGGGCCTTCCTAGAACAAAATACCCCGCCAGGGCGGGGGTGCAAAAATAGATCAAATAGAGTGGATACCCGCCGGGGCGGGTGTGTGCAAGGAAAAATAGCCCACCAGGGCGGGGGTACGCGACAAAGTTGGTAGTTTCCTTGTGTGATTGAAATTCTACAGAAGGAAAGAGGAATTATTTGGCTCACGATTGAGGGACTTTATGAGGCCATCAAAGAGGCATATAATATATACACTTAGACAGAAAACAAGCTCTAGTTCAGGGAGAGTTGACACGTAAGGAGAATTGAAGCAAAGCGAAGCACGAAGAATGCAAGGCAAGCGTGGAGACGAGTAACAATACGATTTCAGATTCTATTATCTCTCTTCATCTTTATCTTGTATTCAGAATGTTATTCACTTTGTGGATTATGGTTTTTACTTCATTGATGATAAACTAATTCTATTTAAGTCTACAACGGATCTTATTATGTAACTAAGGATTGATTTGCTTTTAATTTAGTTTATGAAGATTATTTTCGGGTTATTTGCTATGGTTTGTGCATAACTTATGTATTTTCTTGATCACCACTTACATGTTATCCCATATGAACTCCAGAGATGACATATGTGATTGGAACTAGCTATAGTGATGTATGTTTGTGATTTCTACAGTTAGTTAGGATTCATAATTCATGTGTAGAATAGATATATCTATGCATTATGCGTAATCTTAAAAGAACTTGATATTAAACCTTTTTCAATTATAATTCACATAGAGATATAGTGAGTTAGTTAACTAAGGTGTCTTGCTTAATTCTATCAATTGTGGATTTGAGTGAGTATGGATGTAATGCATTGAGAGATGGTTATATCTACTTCCGTGTTCTTGGTTAATAATCTGGAATAATTGATATAAACTGAAGGAAAGTATGTTGTTCGAAGTGAAATAATAAGTGAAGTTGTATACTTAATTCTCCGAAAACTTATGAAATCTCTGGAATAGTGTTAATTATAGTCTAAGTAGTAATTAGTCATAAATATCACCAATTAATCATTTGCTTAATAAAATTGAGCTAGTATAAAATTGGTACTTGTTAGGATAAAGTGTATTATTGTCTCTATGGATACGATACTTGATCTTATCATTATATTACTTGTTGATCACATACACTTGCGTGTAGCGCGTATAGATTTTACCCAACAAAAACAACAACAGTTTGATCGTCACTTAGAGAAGATGGATATGAGATACCATGGAGATTGGCTTTAGTGCAAGTGGGAGATTGAAAGCAGTATGTATACAAGCCAATCATGTATGATGATAAAGCATATACTTTGGAAACGATCTTATTTATTTATTAATAAAATATTTATTTATTAAAGGCATTTAATTATCTACATGATGTTGTTTTTATAATTTGTAAATAACTCATAGTTTTAAGTATTGCTTTTAGAATCATGATGTTGATCATGCTAACGAGATCTAAATTCTTAGAAAACTTAAAACTAAAATAGTTCTCAATAATTGGATTTCTAAAAAAGGGATTAGTGAATTTGGATAGATTGGTACATATGTTGCTTGCTCATTGGATGAGGATGATTGATCTCATGATCATTTGTGTGGAGGCACTAAAGCAAGTATGTAGGTGCTTATTGGAGAATAAATACAATGAACGTGACTCGCTAAGGAATACCTAATGGAGTTTTACTTGCATGTCAATAGGAATTCCTAATGTGATAGTAGTACAAGTGATCCTTGGACTTGAGATCATCATAGTATATTGTGTGTAATGAATTATACTTTGACTTATTCCTTAAGACCTTTAAGGGTATATCAAAGGGTATGCTTGGGTGTTATAAGTTACATGTGGAGATAATGAATGATTAATAAAGAATCTACCGCTTTTAGTAAAAGAAGAGATATGTCCTATGTGATTCGTTAAATGACAACCCAGTAGTCCTTGGCCAAGGAAGAATGAAATTAGAAAGGAGTTTCTAATTTGCATTATTTGGAATTGTGCATTTTCTGATCGAAATACATATAATTAAATAAAATAAGACTTGACAGTAATTCCATGTCTTATATTTAATTGGGACATTGTATGGTGGAAGGATTGAATTGTACAGTAACTATTTACTCACAGGTTCTTTTATGATTAATGTTGAAATCTATATTATCTGGAAAATCGTTGAACGCTAAGGAGGCTTATCCCTATTGTAAAATAAATATTATTTATTTAAATAGATTATTGGTTTAATTTATTTATTTAAATAAGATTAGAATTGTTCTAATTAATTTATTCACAACCGGTTTAATATGGAGAACCTAAAGGGTCACACCATAAAAGGAAGAATTATTATTTAAGAAGGTAATGACATAATCGTAATAATACGTTAAGTGTAATTAATTTAATCTATGGTGGTAGAATAAATTAAATAGCTTAATGTTTATTATTTAATATTTTGAAAATATTAAATATAAATAAACGGACTCTTATTAATATTATTACAATTATTATTATTTTAATTTCTAAAGGAGTTTCAAAATTAATTTAATATTAATACTCTCATTAATTCCTAATAAGATTAGGACGCAAATTAATTAAAAGAGTTTAATTAATTATTCACAATGTATTGGGAAGCCTAATTAATTAAAGGAGTTTAATTAATTAAATGAAATCCAATTTCTAATTGGATTAGAAGGGTTGACCAATATCTATATAAGAGGAGTCTTATGTTAGATATCAGTTGATGCACTTCTAATTGTTGGAGAGTACTCCTTTTCTATAGAGAACAGAAAACTAGGGTTTAGCCAACCACCATCCTTCTTGAATAATTCATCTTCCTTTGTGGATCACCTCTAGAGGCCAAACTCTTGGGTGGCCAACGTTGATCAAAGGAAGGAATCAATCCCGGATATTCAAGGAGATTGCGAAGAACAAGGAGTTGAACTCGTACCCGTGGAAGCTTAGTTCTACAAGGGTATGAATCTAATCTCTTTCTATTTTGTTTTAATTAATAATTGTGCATAACGAATGATCCGGGTAATTGGTTTGTGGAAATTTTTTTAAACTCTGATATACTATGCTTCCGCTAATTTTGCGATTTGATTGCGCCCATGATTTCATACAAAACCTATCACGCTCTCCCAAGTAGAGCTCCCAACCTTCTTCAGTCAAGAAGGAAATCCGACGAGTGGACAACACATACTCTGCCCCGTTCGGGAAGTCATGCTCAAAGCCTACTATCAGATGGTCCTGAGTCTAAGGAACCCATGTGATAACATCTGCAGTTAGTAGCTCTAGCTTTAAACGACAATGGGTAAAGCCTCCGCCACAGGGATCTTTGACAGAGTAGAGTGATGCCAATGTTGTCCCCGCGGATATGTCTCCAAGCCTAAGGTAGTAACTGGGCGCAGGCAAGGATGCCTGTCATAGGCCCAAAACTAAAAATTCAAAGAGTAAATGTCATCAATTATGAAGATTGACAACCCGAGCGAGGGAAATTGAAAGATAATAGAAAAGTACTCACCAGCAAAAATGGATAAAAACCTAGCCAAGCCTCCAGCACGCCCTCTGAGCGTAGACGCATCCCTCGAAGGAAATAGGCTAATGTGAATGATCCCCAATCAAAGTCTCTAATGCGATCCACATCACGGGTAGCGATGACTAAGGTAAAGGAGATAGTCGAGGAGATAACCTCTATGAAACAACCCTTGATGATAATCAAGAATAATCACCGAAGAATGCGATCTTTATCGCTCTGATTAGCAGGCAGAGGCTCAGACAAGGCTCCACTCGAAGCGTCAATGCTCAAGGGACCATAGCGGATTGCACGACCCTTAAGGGCTGAAGCAAGAACTCCTAACAAGTATCAAACAGCAGCCGGAGAAATGTCAGCCACTAAGGGCAATTGCTCCCTTGTAAACCCCAATCATGTGATGAACCACCAATCCACCACTGTCATCACCACCTCACAGTCCAATAAGTGGAGAGACTGAGTCTGATGAAACCAGTGCTCAAATAAATCTCTCAGACAACCCCAGGGGTAGTGGGGGGAGCAATAGAAAAGAAAATATGTAAACCCTAAGAATGGACGATGACCTGGTACTCTGGATGAAGAGTCCAATATAGAGAGTGAATGCTGAACCAGTTCTCCCTAGGCTAAGTAAATCTAGGAACCTGCATCAGATTCAAATCAAGATTCAACCATTGCCCCATAATAGAAAAAGAAGAAATTCAAAAATGAAAATTTCCATTACCTCATTCACACGTGTAAATGGACCGATGGGTGACGTCTCAAATCGTCCAAAAGATCAAGAGTCATCACATTAATGCCAAGAAGGTCTCAGCGTGGAGTAGAAGAAGAAGAAGTGGGGTCCACAATGGGAACATCCTCTGGAGTAGTAGAAGAAGAAGTGGTCACTTTCTAAATAAATCATACATCTACCTAATAATAAAGAATTGCAAAGTAAATTACATCCTTCATAAATACTTAAATAGAATCTTCCTTGACAAAGGATTACAACTTGTCCCAAATAAAATCTCAGGGTTAACTAAAACTTGACATCAAATAAATAAATACAATAACACATCATCAACCAAGTCTTATTACAATTGAAGACACCAAGCCTTCACTTGCTCATCTTTCCTTTCCCTTTACTTGTTGACGGTACGTCAACATTCTCGGCTTTAACTGCAAGGGGTTATAAAATACGCAAGAGTGAGCAAACAAAAGCTCACTTGAAATACAACAGTGATATGACATAATTGAATAACTTCAAAAAGTTTGAATGACTTTACTTTTATCAAATTAAAGAATTGAATAATAATTCTTTCATCATTTTCAAAGTTCGAATATAAAATTTATCTGAGGGTCATACGACCTTGAACTATGTCCTAGGTTATAAATATTTCTATTTAAAACCTTTAACATTCATTAAGACTATGGACCTTTAACTCGTACTCAGGGGGATCAGCCCTTTGTACTATGTATTATGCACAACCATCTTAACGCATTTGCATAAATGTCCCCTAATAAATAGGTTTGTTCATTCTAAGTATTTGAATACAAGTCCGCACCAAAGAAAGTTTGGTTTGGATAGATAAAGGAACTTTGAAGTTTCAACTATCATCAACTAAGAGTAGTTGAATCGACTCACAATGCTTTAACAGTTCGATAATATAAGAATTATGAATCAAATGTAAGATACAACAATAGATTTCATGATAACTAGGCATGCTTTGAAAATAACTTAAAGAATTCGATATCTTGCTTGAACAACTAAGTTAAGATCACATTAGTTAAATAACACTTCAATACTTATGCTTTACGAATGTTGGAATACAATATAACTTGTACAATACATAACAAGTTAAGAAACAGAAATGAACTTTCATGATATATTGAGCAAGGGTTAGAGAGCTTGCACAATGAAAAGATACAACGATAAAGCTTGCATAGTGTACAAGAATGGTTTAGAAAGCTTGCACAAAATAAATAACAAGTTTAGAAATAGAAACTTGCTTAACGTAAAAGAATAAGGATTAGAGAACTTGCTCAAGCAAAAGATAAGGAGTAGAGAACTTGCCTCAAGCGCAACCAACACTTTAATAATTACAATCACTTTCACAATTACCCTACATATTACGTTACGTTTAAAACATCTATTAGTACCCAACTATAACATTTAAATTGTCAAACTTTATACTCAAGTCCAACTCACAACGTTGTTTACAACATAGGTTGCTAATTAGCCACATGCGTGAGTCTATACTCATGACATTCATTTCACAAGCTTATAACGCTTTAAATCATTATATGTACCTTATGAAAGTAATACACCCATACACATGTAATACATTCATATAAGACTTCAATCTATCTTAAACACATCAAAAGTATGTTATCTCATTACCTATTACACTTAACAAGTCATAAAAATAAGTTAGCTAAACAAACGCAACATGAAAACTCAATGAAGGGAAAACTATATTCCCGAACAGCATGGTGCCCCGCTGGGGAGGGTGGTCCAAGGGTAAAAGCCTCGCTGGGGCGGGTACCACCTCTGGTGAAAATCTCCAGTTCGCGAACGGCAGAGAAATAAGCCAATTTGGCTTATTCCTTCACACCGAATACTATTTTTCTCAACATGATGAACATGAAACTTGATAACAACTAAATTTTGGACTCTTTAACATGATTATAACATATACAATCCTTAGAACACATAATCAAAACCAAGTTTTCATTATTTTTGAAGAAAACTACAATATCAAGCGTTCTTGACAAAAATTACTATTACGAATTCGTTTTTTAATCAATTCATGAAATTCCAATTGTAATAACTCTAATTTTTAACATATTAACATATCCTGTGATCAATTTAAACAATAGCCCATCATTAACCACCAACTTGATAGTTTCAAAGGCTATTTTTAAAAATCAACTCGCTGTGAATCAAATTCTCAACCAATTCCATTCACAATACATGCAATACTTTCATAATTGGAGATAGCATTATAAAGATTCTAAATAAGCATATTAACACATACGAATTGCTTCAATCTTACCCTAAAATCAACCAAAAACATATTAACTCATATGAATACAACTTTTCCATTAAAACTTATTTTTACGACAATTGAATTCAGAGAATCATTTCATGGCATACAACTACTACGAAAAACATATGAATACCATATATACATATACAATTCATGATTATACAATTTTCATAAAAGCCTAATTTGATAGAGAACAAAATACAAATAGCATATGAATTGATTCTACAATTATAAGGGTTAAGATGATACCCTTTGCTATGAGTGTGGAAGAAGATGATGGTGAGTTCGATTTCTAGCAATCCTTCTTCTTCTTTTCTCTTCTTCTCGAACTTTTTCTCTGAGTTCTTCTTCTCTACTCTCTCTTTTCTTTTTTGTTTTAGTTTAGGCTTAGAAACTTAGCGTAAACTATATAACGTACTGATATATAAAACGTATATTAACTAATACTTATTATATTACTTAATGTATTATTTAATTAGCAATTACAAGATTTCAAAAGCTTCTAGGGCTTGTTTGGCAAAAAAAGGTTATTCTTAAAAAATAGATTTTAGTACTACGACATTGTTTGGTTAGAATAGGTTTAAAACAATGCAAGGGCACTGTTTGGCAAAAGCCTTTTTAAAACAAAAGTAAGGGCCTTGTTTGGTTAAAACAATTTAAAAGCTCTTTTTCTTTATTTAAATAAATTCTTTTAACACATACTTTAATGTTACACTTTAATTAATTAAATCTTTAACATTCCTATTTAATTAATTAAAATCCAACATCAATTAATCACATAAGAATTACCACATAATTATAATTACTCGCTAATTATAATTCATGTAACGCTCATCACATAACTCATCTAATTTAATTACCTCAATTAAATTAGAACTATACTATAAAATCAATACACATCAATTAAATTAGATATTAAGTATACATTTACTTAATATATAACACTTAATTAAATCACTTCACAATCTCATAATTTATTTATTCAACTCAGTAAATAAATCACACAAAATATTTATTTACTCAATAAATATTTAAAATTTAATATATAAAATCTCAATCGTTACAATCTTTCCTCTTTAAAAGGATTCTGTCCCTAGAATCACAACATAAAAAAAATCTCATCTGTTACATTCTTCTCCCCTTAAAAGGATTCTGTCCCCAGAATCGATATGTAAGGGGTTACACAACAATTAGGCATATAATTGAATATACGATTTCCTCATTACATCTTCGAGTTCCCACGTGGCTTCTTCAGCACTGTGGTTCCTCCAAATTACCTTAACAGATGGTATCACTTTATTTCTAAGTACTTGTTCCTTCCTATCAACTATTTGAACATGAACATCTTCATAAGTTAAGTCTTTATCAAACTGTAAAAGCTCATATTCTATTACATATTTATAATCGTGTTTATACGGTCGTAATATGGAAATATGGAATACGTTGTGTATATTATCCAGCTTCGGAGGTAATGCCACCTCGTAAGCCACTTCGCCCACTTTTCGTAGTACCTCGAAAGGTCCAATAAATCGGGGACTCAACTTCCTCTTCTTGCCAAACCGAATCTTCCCCTTCCAAGGAGATACCTTCAGGAAAACGAAGCTTCCTGGTAAGAATTCTTGCTTTTGTCGATGTTGATCGGTATATTTCTTTTGTCTGTCTTGAGTAGCAACCAATCTTACCCTGATCAGCTTCACGATCTTAGCAGTTTGTTGTACCAATTTCGATCCCAACAACTGACGTTCATCGACTTTATCCCAGCGTAAGGGAGTTCTGCATTTCCTACCGTATAATGCTTTATAAGGCGGCATGCCGATACTCATGTGGTAACTATTGTTGTAGACGAACTCAACCAACGTTAGATGATCATCCCAGCTTCGCTTGAAGTCCATTACGTAAGCTCTCAACATATCCTCAAGCTTCTGAATCATTTTCTCGCTCTGGCCATCGGTATGAGGATGGTACGCTGTACTCATTCACAATTGCGTTCCCAGACACTCTTACAAACCCTTCCAAAAATTTGACATAAAACGCAGATCTCTGTCGAACACAATCAACACTGGAACACCGTGTCGAGAAATAACCTCCTTGATGTACAGCTTCGCCAATTGTTCTAAGTTGTACTTAATCCTGAACGGTAGAAAGTGGGCTGACTTCGTCAGTCGATCCACTATAACCCATATCGCATCAAATCCCTTCTGAGTCTCTGGAAGACCAACCACAAAATCCATCATGATATGCTCCCATTTCCACTCAGGAATTTCTAATGGTTGTAATAACCCACTAGGTCTCTGGTGTTCTGCTTTGACTTTCTGGCAAGTTAGACATTTCACAACGCATTCAGCAACGTCCGTCTTCATATTCGGCCACCAGTAATGGTGCCTGAGATCTTGGTACATCTTCGTACTCCCAGGGTGAATAGAATATCTCGATCTGTGAGATTCATTCAAAATCTCTTCTTTGACTTCTGGTACTGGCGGTACCTAGATTCTACCTTCAAATCGTAGCAGCCCTTCGTTATCGATCTTGAACTTGAACTCTTCGCCATCGGCTATTCTCTTCCGAATCTTCTCGCATTCTTTGTCTTAAAGTTGTTCTTCTTTCACTTTGTCTACCAGAGTAGAACCAGTAGTTACTTGAAATAACTTTTCATCTGACTCCTTCGAAAACTTCACTTCCAGTTCTAATCTAGCCATCTGTTCTATCAACTGATCTTGATCAGTTAACATGTTTAGCTTCTCCCTACCTTTTCTGCTCAAAGCGTCGGCGACGACTTTGGCTTTACCCAGATGGTAAAGTATCTTGCAGTCGTAGTCCTTGATCAGTTCCAACCATCTTCTCTAGCGCATGTTCAAATCCTTCTAGGTAAAAATATACTTCAGACTCTTATGATCTGTGTATATTTCACACTTCCCTCCATATAAGTAGTGTCTCCATATCTTTAGAGCAAACACTACTGCCGCCAATTCTAAATCATGGGTCGGATACCCCTTCTCGTAATCCTTCAGCTGACGTGACGCATAGGCAATTATTTTCCATTAAGCATCAGCACGCAGCCTAAACCCTTATGTGAGGCATCACTATATACCATGAAATTTCCTGTACTATCTAGTAAGGGCAACACAAACGCAGTACTCAACCTCTTCTTCAGCTCCTGGAAATTTTCCTCACACTTTTTCGTCCAAACACACTTACTTGTCTTACGAGTCAAATTCGTTAACGGAGTTGCGATTTTAGAAAATTCTTGGATAAATCTCTGGTAATAACCTGCCAATCCCAAGAAACTCCTCACTTCAGATGGCCTGATCCTAATTTATTACCGCTTCCACCTTCGACAGATCTACTGAAATACCCTCCTTGTCGATCACATGGCCAAGAAATTGCACACGTTCTAACCAGAATTCGCACTTCGAGAATTTAGCATACAGCTTCTCTCATCTTAGTGATTCTAAGGTTAGCCTTAAATGTTGAGCGTGTTCCTCCTCAGTCTTGGAATAAACCAGGATGTCATCTATAAACACCACTACGAACTTATCTAGGAATGGCTTAAACACCCTGTTTATTAGGTCCATAAATGCAGCTGGGGCATTCGTTAGACCAAATGACATCAACAAGAACTCGTAATGACCATACCGAGTCCTAAAAGCTATCTTCGGTATGTCTTCCCTTCTCACCTTCAATTGATGATACCTGCTTCTCAAATCAATTTTTGAGAAGTATCTAGCACCCTTCAGTTGATCAAACAAGTCATCAATCCTAGGTAAAGGATACCTATTCTTCATCATAACTTTGTTCAACTCCCTATAATCAATGCAAAGCCGCATTGATCCATCCTTCTTCTTCACGAATAAAAATGGCGCCCCCCACGGTGAAAGGCTCGGTTGAATATACTTCTTATCCAGTAGTTCTTGTAGTTGAACCATCAGTTCCTTCATCTCGACTGGAGCCATTCGGTACGGAGCTTTCGAAATTGGAGCAGTCCCCGGCGCTAAATCGATCACGAACTCTATCTCCCTATCTGGTGGAAGTCCTGGTAAATCGTCAGGAAACACGACCACAAACTCCCTAACCACTAGTAGCTCTTTTATCTTCGGGCTCTCCTTACGCGTATCTACTATGTAGGCCAGATATCCTACACAGCCTTGCGTCAAAAGTTTCTTGGCTTGCATAACCGTCAGACAACTCGATTATCTAGGCGATTTACTACCATAGAACACCACTTTCGACGGAGTCATAAGGTTTACTGACTTCTTCTGACAGTCGATTACAGCCCCATGGTTAAACAACCAGTCCATCCCCAATATGACATCTAATTCTCCAAGTTTTATCGGAATCAAATCTACCCTCAGCTCCTGACCCTTAATGTCCAATCGACAGTTCTTGTATACAAACTTAACAGGAATAATCTCCCTATTCGCAATCTCTTTGTTTAAGGGGTAAACTAAATCCTCTTTAGGTAAGTCTAGGATCATCAGATATGAATGAACAAGTAGAACCCGAATTAAATAATACATATGTATTTATACTATTGATCGGAATAATACCTGCCACCACATCTTTTGATTGCACAGCGTCCTGCATCGTCATGTTGAATGTGCGGGCAGTGGGTCAAATGGATTGCAGTGGTGACGGTCCAGCGATAGTTAGAGTGCTGCCACTACCATTTCCTCCATTCCCTGTTGACCCTGCCGCTGGCTTCTTTGGGCAATAACGAGCCATGTGATCCTTGGATCTACATGTATAGCAAGCTCCCTTCTTTGGGTTTGGGCAATTTGGTGCGATGTGGCCTTCTTGACCACAGTTGTAGCACAACCATTTCCCTTTCATGCACACTTCAGTGTGATTCTTCCCGCATATAGCACATGCTTCGAGCTTCCTCTTCTGCTGGCCTCCCTGCTGACTCCCAGCAGAGGTGTTGTCGTTCTACTTTTTTTTTGATGGATAGCTCCGCTACCACGAGCCTTATTTTCCATCTCATTATTCTTCTTCTTGTCCTGGTTGAATTTAGTCACGGCGTCACTCCCTCCTTCAGCGAGAATGGCCTTCTCCAGCACGGCTGCAAACGTGTTCGGCTGGAACATGGAGACCTTGCTGTAGAGCTAGGGTTTCAAACCCCGCTCAAACCTCCTCGCCTTCCTAGCGTCTGTGCTGATTGGTATATAGCGAACCTGGCCAACTCATTGTACTTCGCGGCGTATTCGAACACCGTCATCCCTCCCTGTTTCAGCTCTAGAAACTGGACCTCCATCTGGTCATGTGAGCTAACGAGAAAGTACATTTCAAAGAACATCTCTTTGAAAACGCTACCATGGTATCACTCCTTCTCCTTCTCTGGTCTTGTTGGCTTGCCACCAGAAACTAGCATCTGACTTCAACATGAAAGTCGTGAATGCCGTCTTTTGGTCTTCACCGACTCTAGAAACGTCGAAGACCTTCTCCATTTCCATTGTCCACGTCTGGGCATCTATAGGGTTTACCGATCCCTTGAACTCCGGCGGTCCTACTGCCTTAAACTCTTTAAATGTAGTACCCTGCACTTACGGCTGGTTTGCAGGTGCCCCCGTCAGTAGGTTCACCAACTGTTGAACCGAGTTGGGGTTTGTTCCATCATTATTATTGTTGTTCATCGGACCCTTGAGGTTTTGACGTGTAGGTCTTCTTCTAGGAGGCATTTTCTGTTAAGAAATATTACTATTAGATCCTTTATTCAATTATTAAGTATTCAAGTCTGTACTTAAATAGTTAAATAACTCAGCTAATATAGAACACATAGCACATCAATAACTTCTTTTATTTATTACTCGTTGTTTTTAAAAAAAACATAGGATAAATAGCATCTCTGCTATTTTACATCATCTTTCCTGAACTGGAACAAGTTACAGGATTACATTATTATCTCATCCCATTCTTATCTCAAATTATGGGATTTACATTTATTACAAAAAGAAACACATAATTAAGAACTCTCCTGTCTATGCATGTTAAGACGTCGCACAGCTTCTCTGCGTTCTTCCTCCATCACCCGAAACGCCGTTCTTCGGCCCACCACGTACCATGGTAAACCTTGGAACTGAGCTGGGTAATAGAAGATATAATCCTGAGCCCTATCTATGGCCCTATGGAATGCGTATTCTGTTTCCCTCAGCTTAGCCCTCTTGGCTTCAGCCTCGTCTTCAGCTCGATCGGCTCGTTGAGTAGCCCTCAAGCTTGTCTCCTCAGCTATGGCACGCTTCGTCGACTCCTCTTGGATGTCTTGCTTCAGCTTTGCTATCTCGACTCAAGCCTCATCTCTATCATTTTCTACATGAATTAGCTTCCACTGCGCTTCTCCTAGCTCACTATCCATCGCTTCGATAGTCTTGTCCTACTATTGGATGGTTTCTTCGAGCTCTCCGACTCGACCATGTAGCTCCACGTTACTAGCGTAGACTGCCTTGTCCATCTCAGCACTAGTAGAGTGAGGTGGGAATTCCTCTTCAAGATCCTCTTCCTCCTCTGACTCATCCTCGTCCTCCTCCTCTGGAATAAGTGTCAGCTCATGCTCTCGACCAGCTACGGTGATCACTGGAGATGGCTCTCTCCTAACCAGCTACTCCCAGACAACATGAATGTCTCAGGGCTGCTCCTCCCTAGGCACCTGAGGTATATCCTTTGTAGCCTGACTAGGTTCTCCAACGTTTGTCATCCTGACAAAAGAATTTTAAAGTTTATTATTACGTGATATCGAGTCGTCACTCCTCGAACACCTAAACGTAAATACATAGCACATAAGGTAATTTATTATCTTTGCCTATCACCACTATCTTTTCGATCTTCCTATAAGGCTACTACCTAAGGTTTTTCCCCTCACCTAAGGTTCATAACCTACTGCTTTGATACCAACCTGTGACACCCCTAAATCCGGGTACTTCGTTTCCACAAGATTTGGTGTTCACTTTCTAAATAAATCATACATCTACCCAATAATAAAGAATTGCAAAGTAAATTACAGCCTTCATAAATACTTAAATAGAATCTTCCTTGACAAAGGATTACAACTTGTCCCAAATAAAATCCCAGGGTTAACTAAACCTTGACATCAAATAAATAAATGCGAAAATAACACATCATCAACTAAGTCTTATTACAATTAAAGAAAACAAGCCTTCACTTTTCCTTTCCCTTTACTTGTTGACGGTACGTCAACATTCTCGGCTTTAACTGCAAGGGGTTATAAAATACGCAAGAGTAAGCAAACAAAAGCTCACTTGAAATACAATAGTGATATGACATAACTGAATAACTTTGAAAGGTTTGAATGACTTTACTTTCATCAAATTAATGAATTGAATAATAATTCTTTCATCATTTTCAAAGTTCGAATATAGAATTTATCTGAGGGTCATACAACCTTGAACTATGTCCTAGGTTATAAATATTTCTATTTAAAACCTTTAACAGTCATTGAGACTATGGACCTTTAACTCGTACTCAGGGGGATCAGCCCTTTGTACCATGTATTGTGCACAACCATCTTAACGCTTTCACATAAATATCCCCTAATAAATAGGGATGTTCATTCTCAGTATTTGAATACAAGTCCGCACCAAAGAAAGTTTGGTTTGGATAGATAAAGGAACTTTGGAGTTTCAACTATCATCAACTAGGAGTAGTTGAATCGACTCACAATGCTTTAACAGTTCGATAATATAAGAATTATGAATCAAATATAAGATACAACAATAGATTTCATGATAACTAGGCATGCTTTGAAAATAACTTAAAGCATTCGATATCTTGCTTGAACATCTAAGTCAAGATCACATTAGTTAAATAACACTTCAATACTTATGCTTTACGAATGTTGGAATACAATATAACTTGTACAATACATAACAAGTTAAGAAACAGAAATGAACTTTTATGATATATTGAGCAAAGGTTAGAGAGCTTGCACAATGAAAAAATACAACGATAAAGCTTGCATAGCGTACAAGAATGGTTTAGAAAGCTTGCACAAAATAAATAACAAGTTTAGAAATAGAAACTTGCTTAACGTAAAAGAATAAGGATTAGAGAACTTGCTCAAGTAAAAGATAAGGAGTAGAGAACTTGCCTCAAGCGCAAGCTACACTTTAATAATTACAATCACTTCCACAATTACCCTACACATTACGTTACGTTTAAAACATCTATTAGTACCCAACTATAACATTTAAACCTTCGAACTTCATACTCAAGTCCAACTCACAACGTTGTTTACAACATAGGTTGCTAATTAGCCATATACGTGAGTCTATACTCACGACATACATTTTCACAAGCTTATAATGCTTTAAATCATTATGTGTACCTTATGAAAGTAATACACCCATACAATTATAATACATTTATATAAGACTTCAATCTATCTTAAACACATCAAAAGTATGTTATTTCATTACCTATTACACTTAACAAGTCATAAAAATAAGTCAGCTAAATAAGCGCGGCATGAAAACTCAACGAAGGGAAAACAAAATTCTCGGGCAGCATGTTGCCCCGCTGGGGCGGGTGGTCCAAGGGTAAAAGCCCCACTGGGGCGAGTGGTCCAAGGGTAAAAGCCCCACTGGGGCGGGTACCACTTCTGGTGAAAATCTCCAGTTCGCGAACGGTAGAGAAATAAGCCAATTTGGCTTATTCCTCCACACCAAATCCGATTTTTCTCAACATGATGAACATGAAACTTGATAATAACTAATTTTGGACTCTTTAACATGATTATAACATATACAATCCTTAGAACGCATAATCAAAACCAAGTTTTCATGATTTTTGAAGAAAACTATAATATCAAGCGTTCTTGACAAAAATTGCTATTACGAATTCGTTTTTCAATCAATTCATGTAATTCCAATTGCAATAACTCTAATTTTTAACATATTAACATATCCCATGATCAATTTAAACAATAACCCATCATCAACCACCAACTTGATAGTTTCAAAGGCTATTTTTAAAAATCAATTCTCTGTAAATCAAATTCTCAACCAACTCCATTCACAATACATGCAATACTTTCATAATTGGAGATAGCATCATAAAGATTCTAAATAGGCATATTAACATATACGAATTGCTTCAATCTTTCCCTAAAATCAACCAAAAACATATGAACTCATATGACAAATTTTCCATTAAAACTTATTTTTACTACAATTGAATTCAGAGGATCTTTTCATGGCATACAATTACTACGAAGAACATATGAATACCATATATATATATACAATTCATGATTATACAATTTCAATGAAAACCTAATTTGATAAAGAACAAAATAAAAATAGCATATGAATTGATTCTACAATTATAAGGGTTAAGATGATACCCTTTGCTATGAGTGTGGAAGAAGATGATGGTGAGTTCGATTTCTAATAATCCTTCTTCTTCTTTACTCTTCTTCTCTGAGTTCTTCTTCTCTGCTCTCTCTCTCTTTTCTTCTTTGTTTTAGTTTAGGCTTAGAAACTTAGTGTAAACTATATAACGTATTGATATATAATACGTATATTAACTAATACTTATTATATTACTTAATGTATTATTTAATTAGCAGTTACAAGATTTCAAAAGCCACTAGGGCTTGTTTGGCAAAAGAAGGTTATTCTTAAAAAATAGATTTTAGTGCTAAGGCATTGTTTGGTTAGAATAGGTTTAAAACAATGTAAGGGCCCTGTTTGGCAAAAGCCTTTTTCAAAAAAAAGTAAGGGCCTTGATTGGTTAAAACAATTTAAAAGCTCTTTTTCTTTATTTAAATAAATCCTTTTAACAAATACTTTAATGTTACACTTTAATTAATTAAATCTTTAACATTCCTATTTAATTAATTAAAATCCAACATCAATTAATCACATAAGAATTATCACATAATTATAATTACTCGCTAATTATAATTCATGTAACACTCATCACATAACTCATCTAATTTAATTACCTCAATTAAATTAGAACTATACTATAAAATCAATACACATCAATTAAATTAGATATTAAGTATTCATTTACTTAATATATAACACTTAATTAAATCACTCCACAATCTCATAATTTATTTATTCAACTCAGTAAATAAATCACATAAAATATTTATTTACTCAATAAATATTTAAAATTTAATATATAAAATCTCAAACGTTACATCCTCCTCCTCATCTATATTATCTGTCTTATCCACTCTAATAGGACGAATCGCTGACTCGGTCAACCGACAAGACTGTCGGGTCGGACGAGGTAAAGGGACATCAGAAGTTGCCCTCCTCACACCAGATGAAACCCTGCGAGAACTAGAGCTACTCGGTCTGTTTGAATCCATAACCTGAACAAAATCTCCAAATCAAATCAGAAAGGGTGAGGTATGTTTTAATTTTAAACCCATTAAATTCAGGTCATTGCATCATGCATGGTCTACGTGTGTAAGCTTGCATTTTTTTAGCATAGATTCCCAGTAGAGTTAAATTTTTATGTACATTAAATGCCCAAACTTATGAAAAAAATTTGCCAGAGTTTCCTTTGTAAAATGGATTTTTCGTATGCACCTAAGCATGACTAGGTGGCCATTCAGTAGCACACCAACCCAAAATCCTGGACATTTCATATGGCATGTGTAGAACATTAAAATTAAGCCCACAATGGTAGCCAAATCACCATGTGCATTTTTTTATGAAAATTAATGTTCATCTGTCCTGAAATAGGATAACTAAACTAGTTAAAATGGATGAAAAATAACTGTCATGAAAAAAAAAATTCACATCAGAATGTTCAGTATGGTAAAATACAAGCATTTACTAAGTTTGTTGATTTTTATTAAGTCATCTATGTATACATATCTGATACATTGCGTTTAAAATCATTATGAATGAAATCTAACATTCTAACGGTCAAAACTTGAAAAGAAAGGATGTAAACATTACCAGAGTTATGCAGAATGCGTGTACGGTGATGAAATTCGCAAAAAGTAGCCCGAATTGAGTAGATCTGAGTTGGAAATATCGGATTTTTTAGAAGATATCAAGTTAAAAATAACCTTTGAAGGGCCCAGGGGGGTTTAAAACCGCCCGCAGTTTACCGCGAGTCTACCTACGACAGTCGCAGTAAGACTTATGGTAGCCTAGGGTGGGTCCCACCCCTTCTGTCTCGATTAAATTTAAGTCAAGGCAGGGTCCCTTAAAGCCAAAAAGTCAAATCAGCAAAAAAGGTTCTACGCGATTGAGCAAAGAGGGCCTGAAACCCTGAAATAGGGTATTAAACTTCTGAAATATGTAAATCTCTTGTAAACCGTTGCTGACAGCCCCAGCGTAGCATCGGATAGGGTCCAGTGATGCAAGTCGTTGAAAACTACTTCAACGAAGATATCAGAGAATCTGATATTGTAAATCGTTGGTGACAGCCCCAGCGTAGCGTCGGATAGGATCCGGTGATGCAAGCAGTTGAAAACTACTTTAGCGAATATATCAGAGAACCTGATATTGTAAACCGTTGGTGACAGCCCCATCATAGGATCAGATAGGGTCCGGTGATGCAAGCCGTTGAAAACTACTTCAGCGAAGATATCGAAAAACCTATGATATTATAAACTGTTGGTGACAGCCCCAGCGTAGCATCGAATAGAGTCCGATGATGGAAGCCGATGAAAACTACTTCAGCAAAGATATCAAAGAATCTGATATTGTAAACTGTTGGTGACAGCCCTAGCATAGCATCGGATAGGATCCGATGATGCAAGCCATTAAAAACTACTTCAGCGAAGATATCGAAGAATATAATATTATAAACCGTTGGTGACAGCCCCAGTGTAGCATTGGATAGGATCTGTTGATGTAAGCCTTTAAAAACTACTTCAGCAAAGATAGCGAAGAATCTGATATTATAAACCGTTGGTGATAGCCCCAACGTACCATCGGATAGGGTCCGGTGATGCAAGCCTTTGAAAACTACTTCAGCGAAGATATCGAAGAATTTGATATTATAAACTGTTGGTTACAGCCCCAGCGTAGCATCAGGAAGGATTCGGTGGTGCAAACCGGTGCAAACCATCGACAGGATAGGCATCGAAAATCCCCGATGAGGTCACTTATAAAAAAGGAATATCCCCAGCAGAGGTAAAACAAGAATGTATATCTGGAAAAAGAAAGCATTGGTAACAACCCCAACAAGAATATCGGGAAGGTCCGATGGTATCAGCTATAAAAATCATCCCCAACGGAGAATAGGGAATGATAGTTAATACAACTCATAACAACTAACCCCATGAAGACATATAGCATTCATAACATCATGCAATATCTTGTCATGGCATTATTACATTTGCATTCATCATATTTCCAGTGTCTAGTAATCTTTATCATGTTCATTCCATTGCATTGCATAAACAAGATAAAGAGGGGCATCTGTAGAAACTTAAATTTTTAATTCCAATTACTAACCTTGCAGGAGGGAAAACCGCCTTTTATATCCCGGAGACAACCCTAGAGGACTATGATCACAATCAAACCCCCAGAGATAGCCCCAGGGAGCATCAAATCAACCTCAGAGATAACCCTGAGGACACACAGAATCAACAACTGTTAAACCCAAAGATAATCCTGAGGAAAGACAATTGCAGCCATATCAAGCCTGGAGATAACTCTGGGAAAAAGGGTATTTGTGCCAACTCAGCATCAATACTAAGCAAACCATTGTGGATAAGATCGTACAGAGCCATCACAGCAATCCCGAGTGCAAACTGCGCCAGACAGCTTAAAGGACTGACTGTGGAGACTTGAAGATCTAGTCATGGACCCATATTCTCACATTTGGAAAAGTTCAACCCCTATGTGATTGCGTAGCTATCAAAAAGAGTTTTTTGGAATAGTATGGCACACCTCCATAGGATTCCAGGATTGCAAGATATGAAGGTTTCAAGCAGACTGCACGTCAATCGAGGGAACGCACTTCGAGGCAGCAGGGGCCACCAGGCCCAGCTGTAGGTCTACCTACGGCTACCGCAGGTACACCTATAGCTGGCCGGGCCTATATATACCAGCCCCCCTTTAGCTTTTAAGAGAAGAGAAAAAGGAAGAGGAGAGAGAGAGGGTTCAGGAGAGAGAAAATCCGACCGTTTAAGAGAGAAATAGCTTAAATCTTACTCCAATCTTTGTAAATCTTCTTTGTAAACACTTTTATACATATATACTATAACATATCAAATTTTAAACAGTGGAAATCGAGTTTAAAGGCACCTAAAGCCATTCGTGAGCAGTTCTCGTGCTAGACTGTAAGATTTCTCCATATATGCTTTCATTGCTTGCTCTGCTATATATATATAAGTGTTATATATATATATATATATATATATATAGTTAGTAGTTAATATTGGTTAGATCTAACTTTTTAACCGTTCATTTCATGTAAATAGTCAATATTTGTGCTTTATTGACCAGATCTAGCTTTTAATCGTTTCAAAAGCTATAAAACTTGAGCCTAGAAGCTAGAATAGCTAAGATCTGTATAGATCTAGTTTTCTTTCTAGTTTTTTTTATAAATATTTAGCAACCACGTGGCCCTAGATCTGTATCTAGAGGAAACTGGAAGCTTTGGGCTACTCGCGTACAAGGATTTAACTGATGAATCCTTCGTTCAGCGATGTATAGAATAGATATGTATTTTATTGCAATATTTTCATTGTGTAGTCTGTTTATATGATATCATGTGAGCCTAGGAGCCACAGTGTGATGCCCCCAAATTCGAGTTCCCTAACCTCGGGTTTGGTGCTCACGATCCATCATACATATCATATTTAACTACCCATTCATTAATGAAAAACATCATTCATTACATGATTTTAATAAAAACATACTTTAAAATATACTTATATCGTTATCCCAGGTTAACTAACCTTAATATAACGTACATACCCTTATATATTCAAAAGGTTTACATAATTACTTTACATACTGTAACATGACCATTAAAAGTTGACAATAACTACTCCTGAGCCTTGCCTTTGCGTTTGTCCCTGTTAGAACCTTCTGCTACATCGGCCTTAGCTGAAATGTTTTATTTAAGCAATGGTGAGCAACGAATTTGCTCAACAAGTTAAAGTATACAATAAATGATATATATCATGAACAGAAGACTCTAGCTTCTATAGAACTTCAACAATAATCAAAGGATTTCAAAGTAGCTGAATAATAATTCAATCTCAATAATAAAACTTTCTCAAATTTCATACTGAATAACATATCAAGGATGAAAGAGTAAATTTTTTTTCAAAGATTCAAAAATATTCAAGTGAATAATAAGAATTAACAATACTGCAACAATATTCAATAAAGTGGGATATTCCCAGATTTCATGCTGAGTGATCACAAAAGGATCATGAACTAATAGAGGAATTATTAGTTATTAAAACTAAATTATCTCAGGAATATAAGTTAGTTATGAAAATTAAACTATACTCCTCTACAAGTACTTGGAGCGACCAACTCCTTTGTACCTTATATTATGTATAGTACTCAATAATAGCGCATAGGTCGATTTACGACAATAAAGTTTGTTCATCTCAATCTTACATCATGAGTCTGTACCACAACAATATTTTTTGGATTGCTTTTAAAGAAATACTATGATTTTAATATATAATATCAATATTAATCTAACCAAAATCAATGGCATAGATCTTCCAATAATAAATCAGTTCATAATAAAGAGAACGTTTCATGCTTTAACAAATATTAGTCTCTCCAAAACAATTAACTGAGACGTAACTTATAAATTATTCAAATAATAGAACAAGAATCAATTGCACTACGTGCGAATAACAATAATCATTATAGATATGAGTAACTATTAATAATTATCCACTAATTATGCTTTGGAATTAATAACTCAAATTTGAGTTAAGAAACTTGCAATAAATGTGAATATTCAATAATAATCTTAGATGTGGAATAATCAACAATAATTATCCACTACCATGCTTGAAAAATAATAACTCAAGTTTGAGTTAGAGAACATGTCTGATTCGTTGACTACTGCTACGTAATTTAAGTTAACTTCTTTTGTAAGACCTATCATTAATAAGATCGATCTCTTAATTAGCATCATATATCTTACTCATAATAATTTATCTAACATATAATTACATAATTAATCATTAGATAACACCATACGAATACACAAGTCTAAACCTAGCACGCATCGAGTCTTTAATAGTATTCAATATAGTATACTGAGTGGTTTTCCACAAACAACCAACAAATTAGTTTCCGTCTTATCTACACTGTTTTCACAACGAGTTAGATCGGTTACTAATTCTTATATACCTTCGCTCACTGAAGGAATCGTTTAGCCCAGCTACTATACATCAATCATTAAAAAGTACGACTGTACTACTTTAGACTTAACACTTACTCGTTCATTTATAAGTTCTTATTATAACTTGGTAAACTATTTATGAATTCAGAAGACTTAATATATCATTTCAGCAAACTGAAACCAAACTGTCTTCCCTTCCTAACCTTTTTAGTTTCCATTTCAGCAAACTGAAATAAAACTGACTTCTCTTCCTGACATTTTGGTTTCCATTTCAGCACCCTGAATTGTTCATTTCAGGAAGCTGGAATACCCTATTCACAAAATACAAAATTAGCTTATTATTTTTTTATCCTTTGGCCAATCATATATATATATATATATTCCATACACAAAAAGAATTTTTCTGGAATTTTCAACTCCCTTAAGTATTTTTTAAAAATCCATTTCTAGTTAAAACCGTAAGAAATTAGCTACATCATGCTTAACTCTAGAAATTACCAACTCTTGGCGAGATCTTACACGTGTTAACGTGAGCTTCCAGTTTAAATTTTGTGGTCATCGGAGTTATAGAACTCGAGTTATATCCATTTTTGTCGAAAAAACTCAAATATTAAAATGGCCATAACTTGGTCAATTTAAGTCAGAATGAGCGTATTTTTGGACACAAGCTACTTTATCTCATATATTACCATTCCCAAAAGATTGGAATTTATTACATTAATTAAGTTGCCGAAACATCCCTTGGAAATTTTGGACAGCCTACTTTTTGTCATTTTTCAGTTTTTACTTCCTTTACTAAAATCAGTCCATACGGAAATCTATAGCTCCTTTTTTAGTGTTTCCATTCGAAAAAGTTAGAAGACTTATAGATCTAACTCTAGAAATTGATCACACTCAAAAATTCAAAATATAATAGGAGATATGGTCGTTTTAATTTTATATTGCGTTTTCTCAAAATCTGATTTTCCATCTTTTGTGATTTGTAAGAAAACTTTCATGATCTCACCTAAAAACCAACATAACTCATCATATTAACTACAAATACCTCATATAATCATGGATCTACTATGATCCATGATCTATTTCATTAAACAATCATCAAACACAAGATTAAACACAACCAAGGCTAAGCAAAATTAAGTTTTCTACATTTTGAACAACCTAGTTTCTATTTCTTAGTTTAGATCCAACTTTTGATCCACAAAAGGGTTAGATCTAAACATAAAATACTTATAAACATATGGATCTAAGGTTTTTAATCTTAAGATCAAAGCATCATACTATAAAACATGAAATCAAAAAAAAAGAAAATAGATTACATAAGTAGGAATTTTGTTTATACATTTTCTTTTCCTTTCTCTCCTTCTTCCTAATACTTAATTAAAGAACTAAGAAACTATCAAAAACTCTCCCTCTCTTTCCTCTATAGTGACCGAACTCTAGGCTCTCTCTCTATCTTGCTTGCTTTGTTTGCTAATAAGGAAATAAAATTAAAGAGAAAGTGAAATGAATATAATTTGGGGGTAGTGGGTTAGTAAAATTGTAGAAATATACTTTACATATATCTAACATACACCTCCCAATATTCTCTCTCTCTCTCTCTCTCTCTCTCATACTCATTTTAATTTTACATGCACACTTGGTTAAAGTGGGTGGATAAGTGATAAGATGACACACAAGAAGAGTAAGTAAGTGTAGTTGAAGATAATGATTAAGTCATATGCTCAAATTCTTCCCCCCTTATTCCTTCCTTGCAATTTTCGGCCAAGAGGCCTTCTTGGGCCCATTTTGTTTTCCTTTTTAAGGCCCAAATAGCTTGCTTAATGTCCAATGAGTCCTCTCCCAATTGGGCTAAGAGTTGGGTTACTAAATAAATTCTTTGGGCTATCAATTTTAATTCTTTGGGCTTGCAATTCAACATAGTTCCATACTTTTTAATTTTTATCATCTCCTAATCATTTAGTTAGGGTTTCCTTACACACATTAGTAAGTTAATTCCTTACTCATATATATATAGTTTCATAACCAAATTAGACTTGTTTTACTTAGGTTATAAAATTAATTAATTGAGATGTATAAAATAGATCTCTTAGGGTTAGTATATATTTTTTGTAATACCCGACTTTAAAAAAAGATAAAAGATAATAAAATAATATAATTAGATAATAGAAGTATAACTAATAATTATTTATACATATCTAAAACCTATAATGATAAGGAAAAGTCATTTAAGTTGTAACAAACTTTTAATTTTAAAAAGACTCTTTTACCTTGTAACCTATTTTGCAAAGGAATTACATATATTTAAACAACTAGAAAGAAAGCAAAGAACGTAAAAACTATTTGGCTTTGGAGTACTGCAGAATAGAGAAGAAGAGAAGAAAACTCAAAGGTAAACTTAAATATTTCTTTTTCAATTATGAGTTGAATTATATGTATGATTAGATATTTTTTTAAATAGTAATTATAATAATAAAAGAATTCTGAAAATGGTGTTATGTATGTGGTTTTTTTCGTTACGGGCGTGCGAAATCAGAGTATGATTGCAGATTTTGTAACTTCGTTGGTGTGTGTTGTATTTTTATAAACTAACTGGCATGCCTATAAGTATATACACGTGTGCTTGTGGGTGAGAGATATTTGATGTTTGTTATATATATGTGGATATGAATGATGTCAGTAAATTACTAATGCATAATGGGAGGATATTATGTATTCATTAAATACATGTGGGGTATGTGAATCATGAATCAAAAATAAGTTACTGCAACAGTTAATATAAATAGTAAGTTCAATCATGGCAAGAATGTTATGGCAATACACTTACAATTTTACACACACACATACGTGTATATATGTGTGTATATATATATATATATATATATAGTGCGAATATTTAATTACTAATTAAATTGTTAGCTACTGTTCTTGATAATATGAATTTTAAAAGTATATTTTCTAACACCAAAATTTATAAGTTTTATAAATTCAAATATAATAATTAACTACAAATTTATTTAAAACTTAAGATTTATGTGCATAATATTTTTATAAAGAGTATGAGTGTGTTATAATATTGTATTCTAATAATTCTATTTGTCCTAATTTTTAGGATTTGTTCGCTTTTAATTTCGTATTTCGCAATATCGAGGTAAGTGGCTTTTCGAACTATTTAGTATTTTTAAATTATCATTTATTTTTATTTATACGTTAGTAATTACTCGGATGCCTAAATGTATGGTTTCAAAATTCGTTATGTTTTATTTAAGGCTTCCATTTAAATTAAACTGTTACGTTCTTCTATTTTAAAATTCGGATCAAATATTTATTTTTGAACTATGAAATGAGATTATATGTTTTTGAACTGTGAAAACTTATCGTTTAGAATATTGATAATATATTGAGAAAAAATTTTAAAATCCCTAGTCTGACTATGTATATAACTCGTTATTGATTACGTTTAGTTCAGGAGCTAATATAAGACCTACTAAGGCGCACACCTTTAGACGCCCTTCGAGGAGCGTGCATTTTTATAGATACCTTAGTAGGGTGCGTATTATAACGTTATCGAACTTTTGGGCCGTGTTACAAGGCTATTGTAACCTTAGTCGCTAAGGCTGTGGATTAAAAGATATATGATATACATTGAAATCATTTTTTGAATTGTTTTAGTTTTGAAAGCTTATGTACTATTGTTATTGAACAAAAAGTTTATTTCAAAAAAGTGTTTTGCAAATTGTACTTGATTCGGCTAGATAGGGAGGATTGTTACTTGATGGGCTTCATAGCACACCCCTTACAGATTTTTACAGGTCCCATCGTTGAAAGCTGAGCACTTATTTGATACGCTTGGAATAACTGGAGTTTAGTTTTAGACATTGTTTCTTTTGTTGATGGATTTTGTTAAAACTCTTAGTTTTGGGGAGCTGTGTCTCCATTTTAAGAATTTGGTATTTCTTTTGAATTGGATTGAAATATATTTATTGTTGGATTTTAAGTTAAAATTATTGTTGAGTTATTTTGTTTGGTCTGCGCGTTATTGATATTATTGCCTTGCGGGCCTTTGGGCTTGCGGCGTGTAGCACTACGAGCCTATATCGGGTTTGGGGTGTTACATAGGTGGTATTAAAGCAATGGCCCCTCGCAATGTGTTAGGTTAAAAAACCTATATATTCCCTATGGAGTATTTTGGGGATTAGCTGTGGGTAATAATTTTGACTAAATTTAAGAAATTTGAAATTAAATATAAAATAAGGTAAGAAATCTACGTATTGTTTGAAGTTAAGTACTCGAGACTAATTAAGAGTTTTTGAATTTCAATTATGTGTGTACTTTTAGCTTGATCCATTTTTGTTACTAGATTTGTATAGTATTGTTGAGTAGGGATTGATTTTTGTGTGGAAGCCTAGAAGAAGCAACCTTACTAACACCAATTTTGGCGCTAATGATCTGACTCAGCTGGCTACTACTTTAGCTCAACTAGTGCAGAACCAACAACCTGGACAACGTGGCATAGTAGCGGAATTCAAGCGATTAAACCCAATAATATTTGAAGGGGCTACGGACCCTGCCATCGTTGAGAAGTGGATTCAAGAAATGGAGAAGGTGTTTGACTTGCTAGGAAGTAGTGAGGCTAATAAGGTGACGTTGGCGGTCTACCAACTTCAGGGTAGAGCTTATGATTGGTGGCTAATGGAGAAAAGAAAGCATGAAGGGAATCTCGAACCTTACACTTGGACCATGTTCACGGAGGCGTTTACCAACAAGTACATTCCTAGAACGATTCGGGCACAAAAGGAGAGAGAATTTATTAGGCTTGAATAAAGGAGTAAGACAGTTGCTCAATATGAAGCAGAATTTGCGAAGCTCGCCAAGTATGCACCGACCTTGGCAGTAGATGAGGAGATAAAAGCGCGTAGGTTGGAGGATGGGTTACGAGCTGACATAAGACATGGTGTGGCGTCTTTTGAGCTACCCACATATGATGCTGTGCTCAATAAGGTGTTAGTGATCGAGAAGAGTTTAGCAGAAATGGAGAAAGGGAAGAACAATAAGAGGGAAGAACCATCTGGGGAAGATTCGAGCCATGGAGGACCTACAAAGAAGTTGAATACGCAAACCACTAAATTTAAAGGAAATCAATAGGATCAAGAGAACAAGCTGAAGTGTTCGAGGTGTGGTAGGAACCACCTAAACAAGGAATGTCGTTGGAATACGGGAGCATGTTTTCATTGTGGAGATTTCGGCCATAGGATTGCACAATGTCTCAAGAACCCTCCACCTAAAAGAGATAGGAAAGAGGAGGAAATAACCTTGGCAAGCTTAGGACCAAATCAAGGACGTGTGTTTCAGCATTCAGGCACCTAGAATTAAGGTATGTAGCGCTTTTGTCAATTGTGCTATTTAGTTAAATAATAAATTTTCTTAATCATGTAATATTTATGTTTCCTTTAGAATTATGATTTGGAAATTTGGAGGACCAAATTCTTTTAAGGTGGGTAGAATGTAATACCCGACTTAAAAAAAAGAGATAAAAGATAATAAAATAATATAATTAGATAATAGAAGTGTAACTAATAATTATTTATACATATCTAAAACCTATAATGATAAGGAAAAGTCATTTAAGTTGTAACAAACTTTTAATTTTAAAAGGACTCTTTTACCTAGTAACCTATTTTGCAAAGGAATTACATATATTTAAACAACTAGAAAGAAAGAAAAGAACGTAAAAACTATTTGGCTTTGGAGTATTGCAGAATAGAGAAGAAGATAAGAAAACTCAAAGGTAAACTTAAATATTTCTTTTTCAATTATGAGTTGATTTATATGTATGATTAGATATTTTTTTAAAAAGTAATTATAATAATAAAAGAATTCTAAAAATGGTGTTATGTATGTGGTTTTTTTCGTTACGGGCGTGCAAAATCAGAGTATGATTGTAGATTTTGTAACTTCGTTGGTGTGTGTTGTATTTTTATAAACTGACTGGCATGCCTATAAGTATATACACGTGTGCTTGTGAGTGAGAGATATCTGATGTTTGTTATATATATGTGGATATGAGTGATGTTAGTATATTACTAATGCATAATGGGAAGATATTATGTATTCATTAAATACATGTGGGGTATATGAATCATGAATCAAAAATAAGTTACTGCAACAGTTAATATATATAGTAAGTTCAATCATGGCAAGAATGTTATGGCAATACACTTACAATTTTACACACACACATACGTGTATATATATGTATATATATATATAGTGTGAATATTTAATTTCTAATTAAATTGTTAGCTACTGTTCTTGATAATATGAATTTTAAAAGTATATTTTCTAACACCAAGATTTATAATTTTTATAAATTTAAATATAATAATTAACTACGAATTTATTTAAAACTTAAGATTTAGGTGCATAATATTCGAATAAAGAGTATGAGTGTGTTATAATATTGTATTCTAATAATTCTATTTGTCCTAATTTTATATTTAGGATTTGTTCGCTTTTAATTTCGTGTTTCACAATATCGAGGTAAGTAGCTTTTCGAACTATTTAGTGTTTTTAAATTATCGTTTATTGTTATGTATACATTAGTAATTACTTAGATGCCTAAATGTATGGTTTCAAAATTCGTTATGTTTTATTTAAGGCTTCCATTTAAATTAAACTGTTACGTTCTTCTATTTCAAAATTCGGATCAAATATTTATTTTCGAACTGTGAAATGAGATTATATGTTTTTGAACTGTGAAAACGTATCATTTAGAATATCAATAATATATTGAGAAAATATTTTGAAATCCTCAGTCTGACTATGTATAGAACTCGTTATTGATTATGTTTAGTTCTGGAGCTAATATAAAACCTACTAAGGCGCACACCTTTAGACGCCCTTCGGGGAGCATGCATTTTTATAGATATCTTAGTAGGGTGCGTATCATAACGTTATCGAATTTTTGGGCCGTGTTACAGGGCTATTGTAACCTTAGTCGCTAAGGCTGTGGATTAAAAGATATGTGATATACATTGAAATCAATTTTTGAATTGTTTTAGTTTTGAAAGCTTATGTACTACTACCTCCGTCCCATAATAAGTGCTTTTTTAGCTTAAATCACACATACCAATACACAAGCTAAAATGATAAAAATACCATTAATATACTTTCTTTGTTTTGTTTGAGACTTTTTTTATTGCATTTTGGTCTCTCTTTCTCTTTCTTCAACCTTTCAACTTCCCAATAAATACGCAATAAATACCATTGGTTGCATAAGGGCACATATGAAAAAATATTATAAAAATTGTATTGAAATTCTAACACATCACTTATTTTGAGAAAAAATATTAAGCCTAAAAAAGCATTTATTGTGGGACGGAGGTAGTATTGTTATTGAACAAAAAGTTTATTTCAAAAAAGTATTTTGCAAATTATACTTGATTCGGCTAGATAGGGAGGATTGTTACTTGATGGGCTTCATAGCACACCCCCTTACAGATTTTTACAGGTCCCATCGTTGAAAGCTGAGCACTTATTTGATACGCTTGGAATAACTGGAGTTTAGTTTTAGACATTATTTCTTTTGTTGATGGATTTTGATAAAACTCTTAGTTTTGGGGAGCTGCGTCTCCATTTTAAGAATTTGGTATTTCTTTTGAATTGGATTGAAATATATTTATTGTTGGATTTTAAGTTAAGATTATTGTTGAGTTATTTTGTTTGGTCTGCGCATTATTGATATTATTGCCTTGCGGGCCTTTGGGCTTGCGGCGTGTAGCACTTCGAGCCTATATCGGGTTTGGGGTGTTACAGAGGTGGTATTAAAGCAATGGCCCCTCGCAATGTGTTAGGTTGAAAAACCTATATATTCCCTAGGGAGTATTTTGGGGATTAGCTGTGGGTAATAGTTTTGACTAAATTTAAGAAATTTGAAATTAAATATAAAATAAGGTAAGAAATCTACGTATTGTTTGAAGTTAAGTACTCGAGACTAATTAAGAGTTTTTGAATTTCAATTATGTGTGTACTTTTAGCTTGATCCGTTTTTGTTACTAGATTTGTATAGTATTGTTGAGTAGGGATTGATTTTTGTGTAGAAGCCTAGAAGAAGCAACCTTACTAACACCAATTTTGGCGCTAATGGTCTGACTCAGCTGGCTACTACTTTAGCTCAACTAGTGCAGAACCAACAACCTGGACAACGTGGCATAGTAGCGGAATTCAAGAGATTAAACCCAACAATATTTGAAGGGGCTACGGACCCTGCCATCGTTGAGAAGTGGATTCAAGAAATGGAGAAGGCATTTAACTTGCTAGGAAGTAGTGAGGCTAATATGGTGACGTTGGCGGTCTACCAACTTCAGGGTAGAGCTTATGATTGGTGGCTAATGGAGAAAAGAAAGCATGAAGGGAATCTAGAACCTTACACTTGGACCATGTTCACGGAGGCGTTTACCAACAAGTACATTCCTCGAACGATTCGGGCACAAAAGGAGAGAGAATTTATTAGGCTTGAATAAAGGAGTAAGACAGTTGCTCAATATGAAGCAGAATTTGCGAAGCTCGCCAAGTATGCACCGACCTTGGCAGTAGATGACGAGATAAAAGCGCGTAGGTTGGACGATGGGTTACGAGCCGACATAAGACATGGTGTGGCGTCTTTTGAGCTGCCCACATATGATGTTGTGCTCAATAAGGTGTTAGTAATCGAGAAGAGCTTAGCAGAAATGGAGAAAGGGAAGTACAATAAGAGGGAAGAACCATCTGGGGAAGATTCGAGCCATGGAAGACCTACAAAGAAGTTGAATACGCAAACCACTAAATTTAAAGGAAATCAATGGGATCAAGAGAACAAGCTGAAGTGTTCGAGGTGTGGTTGGAACCACCTAAACAAGGAATGTCGTTGGAATACGGGAGCGTGTTTTCATTGTGCAGATTTCGGCCATAGGATTGCACAATGTCCCAATAACCCTCCACCGAAAAGAGATGGGAAAGAGGAGGAAATAACCTTTGCAAGCTTAGGACCAAATCGAGGACGTGTGTTTCAGCATTCAGGCACCCAGAATTATGGTATGTAGCTCTTTTGTCAATTGTGCTATTTAGTTAAATAACAAATTTTTTTGATCATGTAATATTTATGTTTCCTTTAGAATTATGATTTGGAAATTTGGAGGACCAAATTCTTTTAAGGTGGGTAGAATGTAATACCCGACTTAAAAAAAAGAGATAAAAGATAATAAAATAATATAATTAGATAATAGAAGTGTAACTAATAATTATTTATACATATCTAAAACCTATAATGATAAGGAAAAGTCATTTAAGTTGTAACAAACTTTTAATTTTAAAAGGACAATTTTACCTGGTAACCTATTTTGCAAAGGAATTACATATATTTAAACAACTAGAAAGAAAGAAAAGAACGTAAAAACTATTTGGCTTTGGAGTACTGCAGAATAGAGAAGAAGATAAGAAAACTCAAAGGTAAACTTAAATATTTCTTTTTCAATTATGAGTTGATTTATATGTATGATTAGATATTTTTTTAAAAAGTAATTATAATAATAAAATAATTCTAAAAATGGTGTTATGTATGTGGTTTTTTTCGTTACGGGCGTGCGAAATCAGAGTATGATTGTAGATTTTGTAACTTCGTTGGTGTGTGTTGTATTTTTATAAACTGGCTGGCATGCCTATAAGTATATACACGTGTGCTTGTGAGTGAGAGATATCTGATGTTTGTTATATATATGTGGATATGAGTGATGTTAGTATATTACTAATGCATAATGGGAGGATATTATGTATTCATTAAATACATGTGGGGTATATGAATCATGAATCAAAAATAAGTTACTGCAACAGTTAATATATATAGTAAGTTCAATCATGGCAAGAATGTTATGGCAATACACTTACAATTTTACACACACACATACGTGTATATATATGTATATATATATATATATAGTGTGAATATTTAATTACTAATTAAATTGTTAGCTACTGTTCTTGATAATATGAATTTTAAAAGTATATTTTCTAACACCAAGATTTATAATTTTTATAAATTTAAATATAATAATTAACTACGAATTTATTTAAAACTTAAAATTTAGGTGCATAATATTCGAATAAAGAGTATGAGTGTGTTATAATATTGTATTCTAATAATTCTATTTGTCCTAATTTTATATTTAGGATTTGTTCGCTTTTAATTTCGTGTTTCACAATATCGAGGTAAGTGGCTTTTCGAACTATTTAGTGTTTTTAAATTATCGTTTATTTTTATGTATACATTAGTAATTACTCAGATGCCTAAATGTATGGTTTCAAAATTCGTTATGTTTTATTTAAGGCTTCCATTTAAATTAAACTGTTACGTTCTTCTATTTCAAAATTCGGATCAAATATTTATTTTTGAACTGTGAAATGAGATTATATGTTTTTGAACTGTGAAAACGTATCATTTAGAATATCAATAATATATTGAGAAAATATTTTGAAATTCTCAGTCTGACTATGTATAGAACTCGTTATTGATTATGTTTAGTTCTGGAGCTAATATAAAACCTCCTAAGGCGCGCACCTTTAGACGCCCTTCGGAGAGCATGCATATTTATAGATATCTTAGTAGGGTGCGTATCATAATGTTATCGAACTTTTGAGCCGTGTTACAGGGCTATTGTAACCTTAGTCGCTAAGGCTGTGGATTAAAAGATATATGATATACATTGAAATCAATTTTTGAATTATTTTAGTTTTGAAAGCTTATGTACTACTACCTCCGTCCCATAACAAGTGCTTTTTTAGCTTAAATCACACATACCAATACACAAGCTAAAATGATAAAAATACCCTTAATATACTTTCTTTGTTTTGTTTGAGACTTTTTTTATTGCATTTTGGTCTCTCTTTCTCTTTCTTCAACCTTTCAACTTCCCAATAAATACGCAATAAATACCATTGGTTGCATAAGGGCACATATGGAAAAATATTATAAAAATTATATTGAAATTCTAAAACATCACTTATTTTGAGAAAAAATATTAAGCCTAAAAAAGCACTTATTGTGGGACGGAGGTAGTATTGTTATTGAACAAAAAGTTTATTTCAAAAAAGTATTTTGCAAATTATACTTGATTCGGCTAGATAGGGAGGATTGCTACTTGATGGGCTTCATAGCACACCCCCTTACAGATTTTTACAGGTCCCATCATTGAAAGCTGAGCACTTATTTGATACGCTTGGAATAACTGGAGTTTAGTTTTAGACATTGTTTCTTTTGTTGATGGATTTTGATAAAACTCTTAATTTTGGGGAGCTGTGTCTCCATTTTAAGAATTTGGCATTTCTTTTGAATTGGATTGAAATATATTTATTGTTGAATTTTAAGTTAAGATTATTGTTGAGTTATTTTTTTTGGTCTGTGCGTTATTGATATTATTGCCTTGCGGGCCTTTGGGCTTGCGGCGTGTAGCACTTCCTATATCGGGTTTGGGGTGTTACAGAGGTGGTATTAAAGCAATGGCCCCTCGCAATGTGTTAGGTTGAAAAACCTATATATTCCCTAGGGAGTATTTTGGGGATTAGCTGTGGGTAATAGTTTTGACTAAATTTAAGAAATTTGAAATTAAATATAAAATAAGGTAAGAAATCTACGTATTGTTTGAAGTTAAGTACTCGAGACTAATTAAGAGTTTTTGAATTTCAATTATGTGTGTACTTTTAGCTTGATCCGTTTTTGTTACTAGATTTGTATAGTATTGTTGAGTAGGGATTGATTTTTGTGTGGAAGCCTAGAAGAAGCAACCTTACTAACACCAATTTTGGCGCTAATGGTCTGACTCAGCTGGCTACTACTTTAGCTCAACTAGTGCAGAACCAACAACCTGGACAACGTGGCATAGTAGCGGAATTCAAGCGATTAAACCCAATAATATTTGAAGGGGCTACGGACCCTGCCATCGTTGAGAAGTGGATTCAAGAAATGGAGAAGGCGTTTGACTTGCTAGGAAGTAGTGAGGCTAATAAGGTGACGTTGGCGGTCTACCAACTTCAGGGTAGAGCTTATGATTGGTGGCTAATGGAGAAAAGAAAGCTTGAAGGGAATCTCGAACCTTACACTTGGACCATGTTCACGGAGGCGTTTACCAACAAGTACATTCCTCGAACGATTCGGGCACAAAAGGAGAGAGAATTTATTAGGCTTGAATAAGGGAGTAAGACAGTTGCTCAATATGAAGCAGAATTTGCGAAGCTCGCCAAGTATGCACTGACCTTGGCAGTAGATAAGGAGACAAAAACGCGTAGGTTGGAGGATGGGTTACGAGCCGACATAAGACATGGTGTGACGTCTTTTGAGCTGCCCACATATGATGTTGTGCTCAATAAGGTGTTAGTGTTCGAGAAGAGCTTAGCAGAAATTGAGAAAGGGAAGAACAATAAGAGGGAAGAACCATCTGGGGAAGATTCGAGCCATGGAGGACCTACAAAGAAGTTGAATACGCAAACCACTAAATTTAAAGGAAATCAATGGGATCAAGAGAACAAGCTGAAGTGTTCGAGGTGTGGTAGGAACCACCTAAACAAGGAATGTCGTTGGAATACGGGAGCGTGTTTTCATTGTGGAGATTTCGGCCATAGGATTGCAAAATGTCCCAATAACCCTCCACCGAAAAGAGATGGGAAAGAGGAGGAAATAAACTTGGCAAGCTTAGGACCAAATCGAGGACGTGTGTTTCAGCATTCAGGCACCCAGAATTATGGTATGTAGCTCTTTTGTCAATTGTGCTATTTAGTTAAATAATAAATTTTCTTGATCATGTAATATTTATGTTTCCTTTAGAATTATGATTTGGGAATTTGGAGGACCAAATTCTTTTAAGGTGGGTAGAATGTAAAACCCGACTTAAAAAAAAGGGATAAAAGATAATAAAATAATATAATTAGATAATAAAAGTGTAACTAATAATTTTTTATACATATCTAAATCCTATAATGATAATGGAAAAGTCATTTAAGTTGTAACAAACTTTTAATTTTAAAAGGACTCTTTTACCTGGTAACCTATTTTGCAAAGGAATTACATATATTTAAACAACTAGAAAGAAAGAAAAGAACGTAAAAACTATTTGGCTTTGGAGTACTGCAGAATAGAGAAGAAGATAAGAAAACTCAAAGGTAAACTTAAATATTTCTTTTTCAATTATGAGTTGATTTATATGTATGATTAGATATTTTTTTTAAAGTAATTATAATAATAAAAGAATTCTAAAAATGGTGTTATGTATGTGGTTTTTTTCGTTACGGGCGTGCGAAATTAGAGTATGATTGTAGATTTTGTAACTTCGTTGGTGTGTGTTGTATTTTTATAAACTGACTGGCATGCCTATAAGTATATACACGTGTGCTTGTGAGTGAGAGATATCTGATGTTTGTTATCTATATATGGATATGAGTGATGTTAGTATATTACTAATGCATAATGGGAGGATATTATGTATTCATTAAATACATGTGGGGTATATGAATCATGAATCAAAAATAAGTTACTGCAACAGTTAATATATATAGTAAGTTCAATCATGGCAAGAATGTTATGGCAATACACTTACAATTTTACACACACACATACGTGTATATATATGTATATATAGTGTGAATATTTAATTTCTAATTAAATTGTTAGCTACTGTTCTTGATAATATGAATTTTAAAAGTATATTTTCTAACACCAAGATTTATAATTTTTATAAATTTAAATATAATAATTAACTACGAATTTATTTAAAACTTAAGATTTATGTGCATAATATTCGAATAAAGAGTATGAGTGTGTTATAATATTGTATTCTAATAATTCTATTTGTCCTAATTTTATATTTAGGATTTGTTCGCTTTTAATTTCGTGTTTCACAATATCGAGGTAAGTGGCTTTTCGAACTATTTAGTGTTTTTAAATTATCGTTTATTTTTATGTATACGTTAGTAATTACTTAGATGCCTAAATGTATGGTTTCAAAATTCGTTATGTTTTATTTAAGGCTTCCATTTAAATTAAACTGTTACGTTCTTCTATTTCAAAATTCGGATGAAGTATTTATTTTCGAACTGTGAAATGAGATTATATGTTTTTGAACTGTGAAAACGTATCATTTAGAATATCAATAATATATTGAGAAAATATTTTAAAATCCTCAATCTGACAATGTATAGAACTCGTTATTGACTATGTTTAGTTCTGGAACTAATATAGGACCTACTAAGGCGCACACCTTTAGACGCCCTTCGGGGAGCATGCATTTTTATAGATATCTTAGTAGGGTGCGTATCATAACGTTATCGAATTTTTGGGCCGTGTTACAGGGCTATTGTAACCTTAGTCGCTAAGGCTGTAGATTAAAAGATATATGATATACATTGAAATCAATTTTTGAATTGTTTTAGTTTTGAAAGCTTATGTACTACTACCTCCGTCCCCATAATAAGTGCTTTTTTAGCTTAAATCACACATACCAATACACAAGCTAAAATGATAAAAATACCCTTAATATACTTTGTTTGTTTTGTTTGAGACTTTTTTTATTGCATTTTGGTCTCTCTTTTTCTTTCTTCAACCTTTCAACTTCCCAATAAATACGCAATAAATACCATTGGTTGCATAAGGGCACATATGGAAAAATATTATAAAAATTGTATTGAAATTCTAACACATCACTTATTTTGGGAAAAAATATTAAGCCTAAAAAAGCACTTATTGTGGGACGGAGGTAGTATTTTTATTGAACAAAAAGTTTATTTCAAAAAAGTATTTTGCAAATTGTACTTGATTCGGCTAGATAGGGAGGATTGCTACTTGCTGGGCTTCATAGCTCACCCCCTTACAAATTTTTACAGGTCCCATCGTTGAAAGCTGTGCACTTATTTGATACGCTTGGAATAATTGAAGTTTAGTTTTAGACATTATTTCTTTTGTTGATGGATTTTGATAAAACTCTTAGTTTCGGGGAGCTGCGTCTCCATTTTAAGAATTTGGTATTTCTTTTGAATTGGATTGAAATATATTTATTGTTTGGTTTTAAGTTAAGATTATTGTTGAGTTGTTTTGTTTGTGCTGCGCGTTATTGATATTATTGCCTTGCGGGCCTTTGGGCTTGCGGCGTGTAGCACTTCGGGCCTATAACGGGTTCAGGGTGTTACATTTTTAAATACTATCATTCTCTTATATAATAACTCATTAGGTTATTTACTTACCATACCTAATGTATGTATTAGGTCACATAACTTTATTCTTAATTCTCTTTACCAAATAAATGTATATACATTATATAATGTATATTTATTTAATCACATACATCATTCACATAAATCATAACATATTCCATTAGTGTATTAACTTAATAGCCCTAATTGACTTAATAAGTTATAAACACTCACATATTCATATTAATAATTAATTACTTAAAGATTGTAAATCTTTTTAATTTAATAATCAAGGCTAACATTCAAGCTATGTTAATTTCTAACATAACTTATATTACTCTTCCTTGAAAATGATTAAGTATACTTCTTAGTTAATAAATTAACTTTCCTTGCTTACTTCACATATACACTTATATGGTTCAAAAACTTCCTTTAAAAAAAATTATTCGTAAAAATTTCACATATAATCATGTGAAATTCTCGGTCTTTACATTCTCCTCTCCTTATAAGGATTCCGTCCCCGGAATCACTATATCCTTACTCTCAATTTATGTCTATCCTTATACGCTCATTTATTAATCAATCAATTTTTATTGAATTACTTTTCTTGTATTTATTATGTCATTCATTATTTCCTATCCCAATACAGGGTGGAAAAATCGTAGCTTACGTCAAGTCTCATTTAACTTGGCATAGCTCATATTTACCTATTGTATTTAGGTATCAACATTATATTCATAATGGCATTCCTTGAATATATTAGGCAACTTGTGCTTTCTCTCACTCTACTATGGAACCTCTAAGGGTTACCATAGAACATATAGATATACTCATGTTCTAATAACTTTTTAAAGTTGTATCATCAATTCCTTCAAATTTATATACGCGATACAAACCTATAACTCATATATCAACCTGTGACTTGGACCCGTAATGGAATAGTACCTCGCAGTGTTATCTATTAATTAAATCGTATACGGTTAAATTATTAAGGAAAATCTTTACCTGTCACCACTTCCTTTGCAGCCACTACGTCTTGAACCGTCATGTTAAACGTGCGCGTTGTTCGCCTTCCCGGATGAGCAGGTCCTTTAATCGCCAGTGTTCCACTGCTGTTTCCTCTATTGTTGCTTCCTTTCTCTACATTCTTCTTTGGACAGTTACGAATTTGATGATCTAACGATCCACACGAAAAATAACCTTGTATCTTCTTTGGAGTGGGACAATTGGGAGAGATATGTCCCTCTTGTCCACAGTTGAAACACACTCCTTTTCCCCTCAAACATACTCCCTAATGATTTTTATCGCAATTTGCACATGGCTCACCTCTATTCCTATTATCTCCTGACTTGTCTCCAGATTGGGTATGGTCCTTCCACTTACGCTTGTTAGAGTTACTTCCTCCACTGCTACCTCCTTCATTTGTCTTTTTCTTTTTCTCTTGATGATACCTTGACACAGCTTCACTTCCTCCTTCGGCGATGATTGCTTTTTCCAACAAGGCCGAAAATGTATTAATCTGCAACACAACTACCTTGTTATATATCCCTGGCTTCAGTCCATTCTCAAACCTTCACGCTTTTCATACCTCAGTGTCCACCTGATGAGGAGCGAAACTCGCTAGTTCGTTGAATTTGACGACGTATTCTGCAACCGACATACTTTCCAGCTTCAACTCTAAGAAGTTTATCTCCATTCTTGCTTGCATACTTTCTGAGAAATAATTCTCAAAAAATAATTCCTTAAACCTTGTCCAGGTTACTACTGTTGTCCCGGCTCTAGCCTGGTTTGTCTCCCACCAGTAATTCGCCACACCCTTCATCAAATAGGTAGCACAATCTGTCTTTTGCTCCTCCGCTACTCTAGCAATAACAAAAGCTTTCTCCATCTCCTTTACCCATGTCTGGGCTTCTATAGGGTCAGTGGTTCCCTTGAATTCTGGCGGTCCTATAGCCTTAAAATCTTTAAAGTTAGCCAATCGATTAGCTGGTTGATTTCTTGCTGCTGGGGCTCTAGTTTGCATATCTTAAGCTAGCATATCTACGAAGTTCTGTATTGGATCTGCTTGATCTCCTTCATTATTCACAGACCGTTCCTCCCTTTGGTTATGGTTTTGTCGTCTTGGCGGCATTATCTGATGAAATAAAGACTTACATTAATACTTTTTCTTTATGCCACATGTTATTAGTAGTATAATAAGAATTTAATACAAAATTTTAAACTTAGACCAATTCAGCTTGCTGGATTTACGAATTCAGCTTGCTGGATTTACGAATTCATCAGATAAACATCTTAATATTTTAATTCTCAAAATTTATTTACTTATTCAAACATATAATCATATCATTGCATTTATATTCATAGTCATGCAAATAGTACATAGTACTTTTCAGTACATAGCGCATACTACTACAAACATTTACTATCCCTTTGTGACAAAAGTCGGGATTCATTACTATAACTTTACACAACAAGTTGAGACATACAAAAGTTATGTTTATATTCATACAAAATCAAATATTATACTCATGGTTGATAAGTAGGTTTTATACCTACTTATAGGCTATCAACTCACTATAACTATAGCTTATTCTCATGTGTTTTAGTTTTTTTCATGCATTTTTATCTTTTTTTTGTAGATTGCATATTGGAAACTCTCTCGATGACATCGTAGGTGGAATGGGCATAGAACCGGCTTGATGGCGAGCATAAGGCATGTGGTGGAGTGAAGGTAAAAATGGCATGAGAAAGTGGCATGTGAAGTGAAAATGAGAAGAAGCTTGAAGCAACAACAACCAGCAGCACACCAGCAGAGCGGAATTCTGCAGGAAATTCTAGAAGCCCGGTCGTGCCCTTCTAGAGAGTAAACACGGGGCGCCCGCGCCAGTCCAGGATCAGACCAGCAGCCAGCGCGTCCGCACCCCATTTGGCCTTTGGGGCAGCGCGGCCGCGCCTGGCCAACATTGACCAGAGTTGGCCTTTTCATTAATTCATGTATTGTGTGTTTTTCCTTATAAAGGTGTATTTGGAAGTTGAGAAAGGATTCATTGAACGTTATTATTACTATTTTTAGGGTTTTAGAGTAAAAAAGAGAGCTTGTAGCCTCCTTTTCCATAACTTTGGCTTCTCTCTTGATTTCTCTTAGTTTTTGATATATTTTGCTTAAATTAGGGCTAAAATTGGTGGATTGAAGGATTTGGCTCTACATTGGTGATTCATATTTGAAGTAGAGATTTCAGATTTGCATTTCTTATCTCTTAGCTTCTCTTTACTTTTATATTGGATTTTCAATGTATGAATAAATTTGGATAATGGTTATTGCTTCAGTTATGAACTAATCTCCATTATGGGATTTTAATGGATCTTTTTGCTTAAGTTCAGATTTGTATGCTTCTATGTTGAGCTTTAGTTGATTATGTATGGATTGCCTAATATGGTTTGTTTTGCTTGCTTAGTTGCTTGATCACCAACTTCCGAAATAACTTGTATGAAATTAGAAAACGAATTATAAGTTTAGATATGGCCATATTAGCATGTGTTCATGATTTTTACATATTAACAGACTTCATGATTCATAATTCGGATAGATATATATCGTATTATCGCGTGTAGTCATTTAAGAGAGCTTATGCTTAAATTCATATTACTATTAAGTCACATAGAAATATAGTGGTTTATGTAATATTGGATGTTCACATATATTCTATCTTTTGTGGATTTTGTGTGATATGAGCACGGTATATCGAGAGATATCCATGTTTTACTTTCGTTCTCTTGACTAGCAATCCGAAGTAATCAATTGGGCTTAACATGAGGTGTATAATTTGAATGAGGCATTAAGTGAAGTTAGAATCCCATATCTTCCTCATCTGAATCATTTGCTTGTTAGTTAGTTAATATTTGATAATCATTATTGTTAGATAAATCACATCTTGATCATCTGTTTAAGTAAACCAAAATAATTACAAAATTATTGCATGTTAGAATAGAAATACTCATTTTTCTCAGTGGGAGCGATACTCTACATACCGTATATTACTTGTGGACCGCGTGCACTTACGTGTATATGATTGTTTTGTTTAACACCGAAACAAGCCAACAAGTTTTTGGCGCCGTTGCCGGGGAACTGTGATTGTTTTTATTACTTTCGTTATCAGTTTAAATTAAATTGGTCTTAGTTAAACAAATCACATCTTATCTCATTTCCATCTTATTTTTCTTTTATTTCAGGTACTCTTGATTAGTGTATACACAATCGGTCTAAGAAATCTACTTTGGTGCCTAGAAAGGACAACATCAATGGAAGAGCTTGGCGATTGAGTACAATTACTACTAATACACAATAGGAAACTGAAGCACCGGTAGTTATGGCGGCCGAAGAACATACAACATTAAGAGATTATTCAATGTCGTGTATCAATGAGCTACTTTCGAGCATTATCAGGCCAGCAATAGCTACCAATTCCTTTCAGATTAAACCGGGGACAAAAGAAATGGTGCAAAACTAGGTTCAGTTTGGGGGTATGGCTAATGATGACCCGAATGAGCATCTACTGAGGTTCATTGAGATATGTGATACCTTCAAGTATAATGGTGTGTCGGATGATGCGATGAGACTTAGGCTCTTTCCTTTCACATTGAGGGAAAAGGCAAGGAGTTGGCTTCACTCGCTACCACCGGGGTCCGTTACTACTTGGGAGGACTTAGCACATAAGTTCTTTCAAAAATTCTTTCCTCTGGCTAAGACCGCGAAGATGCGAAGTGCTCTTTCTTTATTTGAGCAACAACAAGGGGAGTCCTTATATGAAGCTTGGGAGAGATACAAGGAAATGCCCTCATCATGTGATACCGAAATAGATGGAAATAAACACATTTTATAATGGATTGGGATGGCAAACTCGGCCTAGCATTGATGCCACTACGGGAGGAGCATTAGGGGCGAAGAGTTGTGAAGAAGCTTATGAGTTGTTAGAAACTATGGCTGCAAATGACTATCAATACCCTTCGTCTAGGATGAATTAACCAAAAGTTGCCGGAACGTTGGAAGTGGATGCCATCACGGCTTTATCGGCTCAACTAGCGGCTATGTCAAAGAAGATTGATTCTATGGCCGAGTCAAAAGTGCAATAAGTTGCCTATGTCAGTGAGCTTTGTGCGGGGTCACATCCTACGGATCAATGTGCTATCACTTCCGAGTCGGTGCAATTTGTGAGCAACTATCAGAGGCCACCAAATCAATATTAGAACACTTACCATCCCAACAATAGAAATCACCCCAACTTTTTGTGGAGCACAAACTAAACTTCTCAACAACAACACCAACCACAGCATCCACAACAACAACAAGCTCCTAAATCGTCTTACTCTCAGGGATTTTAGAACCAACAACATCAACATCCTTAAGCTCCCGCCCCTCAGTAAGAAAAGAAATCTTAAATGGAGGATTTGATTATGATGTTAAAGAGCCAAGTTGTGGCTATTAAGACTTTGGAGAACCAAATGGGCCAAATGGCCAACATGCTTAATAATTGACCATAAGGAGCTCTACCAAGTAACACGGAGGCTAACCCGAGAAGGGATGGAAAAGAGCAATGTCAGGCCATCACTTTAAGAAGTGGAAAACAAACTGCAGGATCAAGGCCTAGCGCTGCCGCACCCCAAGATGAAGGAGATACGGCGCGGGTGCGCCAATATGCAAAAAAATTTGAGGCTGATTTGGCTAAGAAAATTGATGGCAAGCAAGAATCTAAGTCAGAAAAGAAGGAAATAGCTGAGAAATCATGTGCTTCCCAACCGATTGTATATCCACCTGTGTCTTACCCTCAAAGACTCCAAAAGCAAAAACTGGATAAGCAATTTGCCAAGTTCCTGGAGGTTTTCAAGAAGCTGCAAATCAATATACCATTCGCAGAGGCTTTAGAGCAAATGTCGAGCTATGCTAAATTCATGAAGGGTATTCTGTCTAGGAAGAAGAAATTAGAAGATTATGAGACAGTGGCCTTGACTGAAGAATGCAGTGCGGTGTTGCAAAAGAAGCTACCTCCTAAACTAAAGGATCCCGACAACTTTACTATTCCTTGCTCTATTAGAGGCTTGTCATTCAATAAATGTCTGTGTGATTTGGGGGAGAGCATCAATCTTATACCACTCTTAGTGTATACACAGTTGGGTTTACCGGCTCCAAAATTGACAAACATATGTCTTCAGCTTGCCGATAGATCCATCACTTATCCGAGGGGTATTGTGGAAGATGTCCTTGTGAAGGTGGATAAGTTCATATTTCCCGTCGACTTCATTATCGTTGATTATGAAGAAGACAAGGACATTCCTATCGTTTTGGGAAGACCTTTCTTAGCCACTGGACGAACTCTCATCGATGTGCAAAAAGGAGAGCTTACTATGAGAGTTCAGGATCAAGAAGTCACTTTCAATGTGTTCAAGGCTATGAAGTTCCCTACTAATGAAGAGGAATGTTTCCGAATTGATGCGGTTGACAGTGTATTGAATGAAGAGACCACACAAGTGATGAGAATTGATCCTTTGGAGAGTGCTTTACTAGGGGATTTTGGCATTGATGACCTTGAGGTAGTTGAGTATGTACAAATTCTGAATACAAAGCCACAGATGAGCAAGTTCAAAAGTCCAGCTGAACCGCTAGAACACACAAGGGTCATCTGAGCGTTTAAAATCGTCTCTTGAGATGCCTCCTACACTAGATCTAAAACTTCTTCCTAATCACCTCAGGTATGCATTTTTGGGTGATTCTTCCACTTTGCCTGTTATAATTGCCTCTGCACTAACATCATTTCAGGAAAGTAAGCTGTTGCGAGTATTAAGGGAATTCAAATCTACAATTGGGTGGACCATTGCAGATATCAAGGGGATAAGCCCTTCATTTTGCATGCATAAAATACTTCTTGAAGATGATATCAAACTGACAGTTGAACAGCAGCGAAGACTCAACCCCATCATGAAAGAAGTGGTTAAGAAAGAGATTCTGAAGTGGTTGGATACCGGCATCATATACCCTATATCAAACAGTTCGTGGGTAAGCCTAGTGCAGTGCGTACCAAAGAAGGGAGTAATGACTGTGGTAGCCAATGAAAACAACGAGTTAATCCCGACTAGAACAGTTACTGGATGGAGGGTTTGTATGGATTATCGAAAGCTGAACAAGGCGACCAGAAAAAACCATTTTCCTCTACCATTCATTGATCAGACGCTAGATGGATTGGCATGCCATGAGTACTATTGCCTCCTAGATGGATACTCAGGATATAATCAGATAGTCATTGCTCCTGCAGATCAAGAAAAGACTACCTTCACTTGTCCCTACGGAACTTTTGCTTTCAGAAGGATGTCTTTTGGCTTATGCAATGCACCAGCTATATTTCAGAGGTGTATGATGGCTATCTTTTCGGACATAGTAGATGTAACGAACAAGAATTTTATATATAAATTTTAATATTTATTGAATTAAATAAATATTTTAATTGATTTACTTATTAAGCTAAATAAATAAGTTATGTGATTGTTATAGAGTAATTTAATTAAGTGTAATATATTAATTAAATAAATATTTAATATTTAATTTAATTAATGTATAATGATTTTATGGTATGGTTTTAATTTAATTAAGACAATTAAATTAGATGAAGTTTATGTGGTAATTGATACATAAAATTATAATTAGCGAGTAATTATAATTGTAATGTGGTAATTTTTATGTGATTAATTGATGTTAGCTTTTAATTAATTAAATAAGAATGTTTAGATTTAATTAATTAAAGTGTAACATTTAAAATATGTGTTAAAATATTTATTAAAAATAACTAAAAGGAGTTTTAAATTAGTTTTACCAAACAAGGCCCTTGCACCTCTTTTAATTTTGTTTTACCAAACAGAGCCTTAAGTTCAAAAATCTGTTTTTAAAATTGAATGATTTTGGCCAAACAAAGCCTTAAGGCTTTTTGAATTTTAAAATTTTGTAACTGATATATTTAATAAGGGTGTTATTATTTTGTCAGTTATTATATTATATAATTATATCATATTATATCTATATCGGTTATATGTATTCTACGTTAACTGAGAAAAGAAAATAAGAACAAAGAAAGAGAGAGCAAAGAAAAGAAAAGAAAGAAAATAGACTCTGTAAGTTGAAAGAAGAAGATTGAGAGGAGTTTGGTGATTTTGATAATCAAAAGGAGATTATCAGAACTATTCTCAACATCTAACAAAGCTTAATCAAGGATTAATGTAGTAATTCAACTCTTTGTTCTTAGTTTTCTTGTGTTATTGAGTTTTCATAATAATTGGAAATTATAGTTGATAATTTGGTTAGATAAGTGTTATATGAATTAGTAGATGTTTATAATTCATTATATGTATGCTATAAACTGATTTCAGAAATTAAATTATGATAAAAACAAGTTTTAAATGAAGAATTTATGTGTTTTTAAAGTTTACATGTTTTGATTGATTTTAGAGTGAAAATTATGATTTAATTATGTTGTAATATGCAAATTTAAAGTTGTTTATGATATTGTCTTTAATAACGAAAACAATGCATGTGTTATGAATTGAATTGGTTGAAAATTTAATCCATGATGAATTATTTAGTTAAATGTATGAGTTTTATGAAAATAGCAAAATTTGGATTTTAAAACCTTTGATTTTGATTTGCTTAGATGGTTTTTGTGGTTGGAGTCATGTTATACATGTGTATTGTTACATATATGTGCTTTACATTGATTGGGTAGCTTTGAATTATCGATTGTTGGAGTTTTGGGGAAGAACAGTGCAGCATAGGGCAGTCTGCAACGTTTCTGTCCGTGTTACGGCGCAGCTGCGCCGGAAACAAAGGCAGGAACAGCGTAGCTACGCCTGCTGAGCTTTCTGAGTCGAGCATCAGCGCAACTGCGCCGGTGCCAAGGTTTAGAGAAGCGCAGCTGCGCCAGACCCTGAGCAAAGGCAGTTTACTTTAATTATTTGTTCAGTTTTTAAAACCCAACTTGATTTGGTTTAATGATGATGGTTATGTGTTAGACATGTAACAAGTTGCTATAACATATTCTTAATATGTATTTGACGATTTCAAATTGAAAAGTAAGTAAGTTGTGAAAACTTAAAGTTATTATTTGATTAATTATAATTAAAGTGAATGTTTAATTTATATTAAAATTTATTTCATTATAATTAATATGAGTACATAATTATTAGTTGATTAATTATGTGAGTATATAATATGGTTATGTGATTTGATTAATTATGTGATAATTAATTATTAACTTAATAATTAGAAAAGAATGAGTAACCTAGATGAGTGTTATAATTATGTGAATTAGTTATGTGATAACTAATTTAGATTATTATGGTTAAATATATATGTGTAGGATTTGTTAAGGAACGTGATAGTAATTGTAGCTTGCGCTTGAGGCAAGTCTTCTATCCCTAAACTTGTTATTTATATGCAAGTGTTAATTGTATTTGAGCCTGTCCTTTTATTTCTACAATGGACAAGTAATCATTTAAAGTTCACGACTTAATTAAAGTGACCTTGACTTAATTGTTCAAGTAAGGTATATCTTATATTTCAAATGCTTTAAGTTATTTCTAAAGCATGCCTATTTAATATGAAGTCTATTGTTAGGACTTATACTTGGTTCATAATTCTTATATTATTGAACTCATAATTATTTTGAGTCGATTCAACTACTCCTTAGTTGATGATAGTTGAAACTCCAAATTTCCTTTTTGCTATCCAAACCAAAATTTCTTTGGTGCGGACTTGTATCAAATACTGAGATGAACAACCCTATTTATTAGGGGAGGTTACTATGCAAAAGCGTTAAATGTTTGTGCATAATACATGGTACGAAGGGTTGATCCCCCCAAGTACGAGTTAAGAGTCCATAGTCTAAACGACTGTTAAAGGTTTTAAATAGAGATATTTATAACCTAGGACATGGTTCAAGGTATTATGACCCTCAGATGATTTCAATATTCAAAATTCTAAATATTGATGAAAGAATTATTATTCAATTCTTTATTGTTGATGAAAGAAAAGTAATTCAAATCGTTTGAAGTTATCCAATTGTGTCATCATTAATATTGTTGTTATTCACAGTGAGCTTTTGTTTGCTCACTCTTTCAATTAAATAACTATTGCAGCTAAAGTCGAGAACGTTGATGTACCGTCAACGAGTAAAGGGAAAGGCAAGATGAACAAGTGAAGACTTATTTTATTTGTTGATTTTAAATTGTAATAAGACTTGATTATGTTAAGTTATTTTCTTCATTAATTGTTTATGTTAAGGTTAGATAAACCCTGGGATTATTTTGGACAAAGTTGTAATCCTTTTTATAAGGAAGATTTTTATTTATTTATAAAGTTGTAATTTATTTTGCATTCCTTATTATTGGGTAGATGCATGTTTATTTAGATAGTGAACACCAAATCGTGTGACAACGAAGTACCCGAATTTGGGGGTGTCACAGGTTGGTATCAAAGCTATAGGTTATGAACCTTAGGTTGGGGGGAAAACCTTAGCTAGTAGCCTTATAGGAAGATCGAAAAGATAGTGGTGATAGCTAAAGATAATAAATTACCTAATGTGCTATGTGTTTATATTTTAGTATTCGAAGTGTGTTGACCGAGATCACGTAATAATTAAACTTTTAAATTTTTTTGTCAAGATGACGAACGTTGGAGATTCCAGTCAGGCTAGGGAGAATTACCCAAGATGCCAAGGGATGAAGAGCCACGAGACATCCATGTTGTCTGGGAACAGTTGGTTCGGAGAGAGCCATCTTCATTGATCACCATAGCTGGTCAGTTTACTAGTGCTGAGATGTACGAGGAGATCTACGACCGCAACTTGGAGCTACATGGTCAAGTCGGAGAGCTTGAAGTAACCATACGGCAGCGTGACGAGACCATTGAAGAGCTGGACTTTGAGGTTGGAAACGTGAAGTGGGATCTAATCTACGTGGAGAGTGAAAGAGACGATGCATGGGCTGAACTAGCGAAGCTAAAAAATGACATCCAGGAAGAGGTCATCAAAGCGCACCAGAGCGGAGGAAACAAGCTTGAGGGCTACTCAATGAGCTGATCGAGCTGAAGATGAGGCTCAAGCGAAGAAGGCCAAGCTTAAGGAGACAGAATACGCTTTCCATAAGGCTATAGAGAGGGCCCAGGATCTTGTTTTCTATTACCCAGCTCAGTTCCAAGGTTTACCATGGTACGTGGTGGACCGAAGAACGGTGTTTCGGGTGATGGAAGAAGAACGTAGAGAGGCTATACGATGTCTTAATATGCCTAGATAGTAGAGTTATTAGTTATGTGTTTCTCTTTAATTAAATAAATGTAAATCCCAGATTTTGAGATAATAATGGGATAAGATAATGATGTAATCCTGCAACTTATTTCAGTTCAGGAAAGATGATGTAAACAGCAGACTTGCTATCTATTCTATATTTTCTAAAACTACGAATAAATGAATAACGAAGTTATTTGACGTGCTATGTGTTCAAATGTGAATGGAATTATTTAAAAGTTTAAGTATGAACTTGAATATCTAAGAAATGAGTAAAGGATCTAATAAGAATATTTCTTAACAGAAAGATGGCTCCTAGAAGAAGACCTAAACGTCAAAATCCAACAACAACAATAATGATGGGCCGAATCCCAATTCGGTTCAGCAATTGGTGAACCTGCTTATGGGAGCAATTGCGAATCAGTCGCAGGTGTAGGGTGCGACTTTTAAGGAATTTAAGGTAGTAGGACCGCCCGAGTTTTAGGGATCGGTGAAACCGATAGATGCCCAGACGTGGGTAATGGAGATGGAAAAGGTCTTCGACGTAGCTAGAGTTAGCGAGGACCAGAAGACGGCTTTCGTGACTTTCATGTTAAAGTCAGATGCTAGTTTTTGGTGGCAGGCCAATAAAACGAGGGAAGGAGAGGGAGTTATAGTGTAGGAATATTTAAAAGAGATGTTCTTTGAAATGTACTTCCCCGTTAGCTCGCAAGACCAGATAGAGGTCCAATTTCTAGAGCTTAAACAAAGAGGGATGACTATGTCGGAGTACGCCATAAAATTCAACGAGCTGGCCAGGTTCGCTACATACCAGGTCAGTACTGACGCTAGGAATGTGAGAAGGTTTGAGCGGGGACTTAAGTCCTGGATCTACAACAAGGTCTCCAAGTTCCATCTAAATACTTTTGCAGCTGTACTGGAAAAGGCCATCCTCGCTGAAGGTGGAAGCGACGTGGTGACCAAGTTCAATTAAGACCAAAAGAAGAAGAAGAATGAGATAGAAACCAAGGCTGGTGGTAACGGGGCTATCAACTAGAAAAGGAAATGGAACGACAACACCTCTGCTGGAAGTCAACTGGGAAACCAGCAGAAGAAGAAGATTGAAGCATGTGTGACATGCGGGAAGAATCACACTGGAGTGTGCATGAAGGGGAGACGGGTGTGCTTCAACTGTGGTCAGGAAGGCCACATTGCACCAAATTCCCCGAACCCGAAGAAGGGAGCTTGCTACATATGTGGATCCAAGGATCACATGACCCGTAGTTGCCCGAAGAAGCCAGCAGCAGGGTCAACAAGGAATGGAGAAAATGGCAACGGCAGCACTCTAACTATCGCTGGACCACTGCAGGTTGTTCGACCCACTGCCAGATCGTTCAACATGACGGTGCAGGATGTTATGCAGTCAAAAGATGTGGTGTCAGGTATTATTCTGGTTAATAGTATAAATGCATATGTATTATTTGATTCGGGTGCTACTTGTTCATTCATATTTGATGAATTTGCTAAGACCCTAGACTTACCTAAAGAGGAATTAGTCTATCCCTTGAACATAAAGATTGCGAATAAAGAGGTTATTCCTGTTAAGTTTGTACACAAGAACTGTAGATTGGATATTAAGGGTCATGAGTTGAGGGTAGATTTGATTCAAATCAAACTTGGGGAATTCGATGTGACACTGGATATGGATTGGTTGTTTAACCATGGGGCGGTAATCGACTGTCAGAAGAAGTCGGTAAACCTTACGACTCCGTCGAAGTTAGTGTTCTATGGTAGCAAATTGCCACGACAAGCGAGTTTTCTGACGATCATACATGCCAAGAAACTTTTGACGTAAGGCTGTCTAGGATATCTAGCCTACATAGTAGATACTCGTAAGGAGAGCCCGAAGATAGAAGAGATCTCAGTGGTTAGGGAGTTTGTGGACGTATTTTTGAGTGATTTGCCAGGACTTCCGCTAGATAGGGAGATAGAGTTCGTGATCGACTTAGCGCCAGGAATTGCTCTGATTTTGAAACTCCGTATAGAATGGCTCTGATCGAGATGAAGGAACTGATGGTTCAACTACAAGAATTGCTGGACAAGAAGTATATTTAGTCGAGCGTTTCACCATAGGGAGCGCCAGTATTAATCGTGAAGAAGAAGGATGGATCAATGAGGCTATGCATTAATTATAGAGAGTTGAAAAAAAGCTACGATCAAGAATAGGTATCCTTTACCTAGGATCGATGACTTGTTCGATCAACTGAAGGGTGCTAGATACTTCTCAAAAATTGATTTGAGAAGTGGATATCATCAATTCAAGGTGAGAAGGGAAGATATACCGAAGATGGCTTTTAGAACTCGATATGGACATTACGCATTCTTGGTGATGTCATTTTGTCTAACAAATGCCCCAGCTACATTTATGGACTTAATGAATAGGGTGTTTAAGCCATTCCTAGATAAGTTCGTGGTCGTGTTCATAGATAACATCCTGGTTTATTCCAAGACTGAGGAGGAACACACTGAACATTTGAGACTGACCTTAGAATTGCTGAGACGAGAGAAGCTTTACTCTAAATTCTCGAAGTGCGAATTCTGGTTAGAACGTGTGCAATTTCTTAGCCACATGATTGACATAGATGGGATTTCGGTAGATCCGTCGAAGGTTGAAGCTGTGATGAATTGGGATCACCCGAAGACACCATCTGAAGTGAGGAGTTTCTTAGGATTAGCAGGTTATTACCGAAGATTTATTCAGGACTTTTCCAAGATCGCAACTCCGTTGATGAATTTGACTCGTAAAATAGTTAAATTTGTTTGGACGGAAAAGTGTGAGGAGAGTTTTCATTGAATTAAAGAAGAGGTTGAGCAATGCGCCTGTGTTGCCTTTACCGGATAGTATGGGGAATTTTGTAGTATACAGTGATGCCTCACATAAGGGTTTAGGCTGTGTGCTAATGCAGAGCGGCAAAGTCATTGCCTATGCATCACGCCAACTGAAGGATTATGAGAAAGGTTATCTGACCCATGACTTAGAATTGGCGGCAGTAGTGTTTGCTCTGAAGATTTGGAGACACTACTTATATGGTGAGAAGTGTGAGATATATACGGATCATAAGAGTCTGAAGTATATCTTTACACAGAAAAACTTGAACATGCGCCAAAGAATATAGTTGGAACTGATTAAGGACTACGACTGCGAGATACTTTACCATCCTGGTAAAGCTAACGTTGTTGCCCACGCTTTGAGCAGGAAGGGTTGGGAGAAGTTGAATATGTTAACTGATCAGGATCAGTTAATAGCAGAGATGGCTAGATTGGAACTGAAAGTGAAGTATTCGAAGGAGTCGGATGAGAAGCTATTTCAAGTAACCATTGGTTCTACTCTGGTAGACCAGGTGAAAGAGGTACAACTTCACGACGAAGAATGCGAGAAGATCCGAAAAAGAATAGCCGATGGTGAAGAAATCAAGTTCAAGATCGATAACGAATGACTGTTACGATTTGAAGGAAGAATCTGGGTACCGCCAGTACCAAAAGTCAAAGAGGAGATTTAGAGCGAAGCTCACAGTTTGAGATATTCGATTCACCTTGGAGTAAGAAGATGTACTAGGATCTCAAACACCATTTATGGTGGCCGAATATGAAGAGGGACGTTGTTGAATGTGTTGCAAGATGCTTAACGTGCCAGAAAGTTAAAGCAGAACACCAGAGACCAAGTGGATTGCTACAACCGTTAGAAATTCCAGAATGGAAGTGGGAACATATCATGATGGATTTCGTGGTTGGTCTTCCAGCGACTCAGAAGGGTTTCAATTCGATATGGGTTATAGTGGATCGACTGACGAAGTTAGCACATTTCCTACAGATCAAGATTAAGTTTAACTTAGATCAGTTAGCGAAGCTATACGTTAAGGAAATTATTTCTCGATACGGTGTTCCTGTGTCGATTGTGTCCGACAGAGATCTGCATTTTACGTTGAATTTTTGGAAGCGTTTACAAGAATGTCTGGGAACGCAATTACGAATAAGCACGGTGTACCATCCTCAGATTGATGGCCAGAGCGAGAGAACGATTTAGATGCTAGAAGACATGCTGAGAGCTTGCGTGATGGACTTCAAAGGAAGCTGGGACGATCATCTACCATTGGTGGAGTTCGCCTACAACAATAGTTACCACGTGAGTATCGGCATGCCGCCTTACGAAGCGTTATACGGCAGGAAATGTAGTACCCCATTATGCTAGGATGAGGTCGGTGAACGTCAACTATTGGGACCAGAATTGGTGCAACAAACCGTTGAAATCGTGAAGCTGATCAGAATAAGATTGGTTACTGCTCAAGACAGACAGAAGAAGTATGGCGATCAACATCGACATAACCGAGAGTTTGTAGTAGGAAGCTTCGTCTTCCTGAAAGTATCTCCCTGAAAGGGGAAGATTCGATTTGGCAAGAAGGGGAAGCTGAGTCCCCAATTCATTGGACCTTCTGAGGTAATGCGAAAGGTGGGCGAAGTGGCTTACGAGGTTGCGTTACCTCCGGAGCTAGATAATATACATAACGTATTCCATATTTTCGTGTTGCGACCGTACAAACACGACTATAAGCATGTAATAGAATATGAGCCTTTACAGTTTGATAAAGACTTAACTTATGAAGAGGTTCTTAGAAATAAAGTGATACCTTCTATTAAGGTAATCTGGAGGAACCACAGTGCTGAAGAAGCTACGTGGGAACTCGAAGATGTAATGAAGAAAACATATCCCCAATTCTTTGCTTAATTATTTGTGTAATTTCTTGTACACCGATTCTGAGGACAAAATCTTTTTAAGGGGGGAAGAATGTAACAGATGAGAAAATTTTTTTGTTGTTGTGATTTTGGGGACAGAGTCCTTTTAAGGAGGGAAAATTATAACGAATAAGAATTTTATATATAAATTTTAATATTTATTGAATTAAATAAATATTTTAATTGATTTATTTATTGAGTTAAATAAATAAGTTATGTGATTGTTGTAGAGTAATTTAATTAAGTGTAATATATTAATTAAATAAATATTTAATATTTAATTTAATTAATGTATAATGATTTTATGGTATGGTTCTAATTTAATTGAGATAATTAAATTAGATGAAGTTTATGTAAAATTATTACATGAAATTAAAATTAGCGAGTAATTATAATTGTAATGTGGCAATTTTTATGTGATTAATTGATGTTAACTTTTAATTAATTAAATAAGAATGTTAAGATTTAATTAATTAAAGTGTAACATTTAAAATATGTGTTAAAGGATTTATTAAAAGTAACTAAAAGGGATTTTTAAATTAGTTTTACCAAACAAGGCCCTTGAACCTCTTTTAATTCTATTTTACCAAACAGGGCCTTAAGTTCAAAAATCTGTTTTTAAAATTGAACGATTTTGGCCAAACAAAGCCTTAAGGCTTTTTTAATTTTAAAATTTTATAACTAATATATTTAATAAGGGTATTATTATTTTTTCAGTTATTATATTGTATAATTATATCATATTATATCTATATCAGTTATATGTATTATACGTTAACTGAGAAAAGAAAATAAGAACAAAGAAAGAGAGAACAGAGAAAGAAAAGAAAGAAAATATACTCTGTAAGTTAAAAGAAGAAGATTGAGAGGAGTTTGGTGATTCTGAAAATCAAGAGGAGATTATCAGAACTATTCTCATCATGTAACAAAACTTAATCAAGGATTAAGGTAGTAATTCAACTCTTTGTTCTTAGTTTTCTTGTGTTCTTGAGTTTTCATAATAATTGAAAATTATAGTTGATAATTTGGTTAGATAAGTGTTATATGAATTAGTAGATATTTATAATTCATTATATGTATGCTATAAACAGATTCTAGAAATCAAATTATGATAAAAAACAAGTTTTAAATGAAGAATTTGTGTGTTTATAAAGTTTACATGTTTTGATTGATTTTAGAGTGAAAATTATGATTTAATTATGTTGTAATATGCAAATTTAAAGTTGTTTATGATACTGTCTTTAATAATGAAAATAATGTATGTGTTATGGATTGAATTGGTTGAAAATTTAATCCATGATGAATTATTTAGTTTAATGTATGAGTTTTATGAAAATAGCAAAATTTGGATGTTAAAACCTTTGATTTTGATTTGCTTAGATGGTTTTTGTGGTTGGAGTCATGTTATACATGTGTATTGTTACATATATGTGCTTTACATTGATTGGGTAGCTTTGAATTGCCGATTGTTGGAGTTTTGGGGAAGAACAGTGTTACAGAGGGCAGTCTGCAATGTTTCTGTCTGCGTTACGGCGCAGCTGCGCCGAAAACAAAGGCAAGGCTTAGGGAAGCGCAGCTGCGCCGGTGCCAAGGCTTAGGGAAGCGCATCTGCGCTAGACCTTGAGCAGAGGCAGTTTACTTTAATTATTTGTTCAGTTTTTAAAACCCAATTTGATTTGGTTTAATGATGATGATTATGTGTTAGACATGTAACAAGCTGCTATAACATATTCTTAATATGTATTTGACGATTTCAAATTGAAAAATAAATAAGTTGTGAAAACTTTAAGTTATTTTTTGATTAATTATAATTAAAGTTAATGTGTAATTTAAATTAAAATTTATTTAATTATAATTAATATGAGTACATAATTATTAGTTGATTAATTATGTGAGCATGTAATATGGTTATGTGATGTGATTAATTATGTGATAATTAATTATTAACTTAATAATTAGAAAAGCTTGAGTAACCTAGATGAGTTAACTAATTATGTGATAACTAATTTAGATTATTATGGTTAAATATATATGTGTAGGATTTGTTAAGGAACGTGATAGTAATTGTAGCTTGCGCTTGAGGCAAGTCTTCTATCCCTAAACTTGTTATTTATATACAAGTGTTAGTTGTATTTGAGCCTGTCCTTTTATTTCTACAATGGACAAGTAATCATTTAAAGTTCACGACTTAATTAAAGTGATCTTGACTTAATTGTTCAAGTAAGGTCTATCTTATCTTTCAAATGCTTTAAGTTATTTCTAAAGCATGCCTATTTAATATGAAGTCTATTGTTATGACTTCTACTTGGTTCATAATTCTTATATTATTGAACTCTTAATTATTGTGAGTCGATTCAACTACTCCTTAGTGATAGTAGTGTGCATATAAGCCAATCATGTATGATGATAAAGCACATACTCTGTAAATAATCTTATTTATTTATTAATAAAATATTTATTTAAGGCATTTAATTATCTACATGGTGCTGTTTTTATAATATGTAAATAACCCATAGTTTTAAGCAATGCTTTTAGAATCATGATGAGATCATGTTAATGAGATCTAAATTCTTAGAAAGCTTAAAAAGTAAAATAGTTCCCAATTGTGGGATTACTAAAATGGGAATTAGTAAATCCGGATAGATTGGTACATATGTTGCTTGCTCATTAGACGAGGATGACTGATCTCATGGTCATTTGTGTGGAGACACTAAAGCAAGTATGTAGGTGCTTATTGGAGAATAAGTTCACTGAACGTGACTCGCTATGGAATACCTAATGGAGTTTTACTCGCCTGTCAATAGGAATTCCTAATGTGATAGTAGTACAAGTGATCATTGGACTTGAGATCATCATAGTATCTTGTATGTAACAAATTATACTTTGACTTATTCCTTAAGGCCTTTTAAGGCATATATAGGGTATGCTTGGGTATAATGAGTTGCATATGGAGAAAATGTATGATCAATAAAGAATCTACCACCTCTAGTAAAAGAGGAGATATGTCCTATGTGATTCGTTAAATGACAACCCAGGAATCCTTGGCCAAGGTAGAATAAAATTAGAAAGAGGTTTCTAATTTTCATTATTTGGAGTTGTGCATTTTCTAATCGAAATACATATGATTAAATAAATTAAGACTTGACAGTAAATCCATGTCTTATATTTAATTGGGATATTGTATGGTGAAAGGATTGAATTATACGGTAACTATTAACTCACAGGTACTTTTATGATTAATGTTGAAATCTATATTATCTGGAAAGTCGTTGATCGCTAGGGAGGCTTATCCCTATTGTAGAATAAATGTTATTTATTTAAATAGATTATTAGTTTAATTTATTTATTTAAATAAGATTAGAATTGTTCTAATTGATTTATTCACAACCGGTTTAATATGGAGAACCTAAAGGGTCACACCATAAAAAAAAGAAGAATTATTTAAGAAGAAAATGGCATGATAGTAATAATGCATTAAGTATAATTAATTTAATCTATGGTGATAGAATAAATTAAATAGTTTAATGTTTATTATTTAATATTTTAAATATTAAATATAAATTAATAAGAGGAGTCTTATTAATATTATTATTATTATTTTAATTCTAAAGGAGTTTAGGAATTAATATAATATCAGTAGTCTCTCTCTCAATCCTAATAAGATTAGGATATAAATTAATTAAAAGTGTTTAATTAATTAATTAAATAAAATCCTATTCTAATTGGATTAGGAGGGTTAACCTAATATCTATATAAGAGAGTCTTATATCAGAAATAAGGTACGTGAATTTTTCAAGAGTTGGGAGTACACATATTCTATAGAGATAGAAACAAGGGTTAAGCCAATAACCCATCTTCCTGAGTTCTTCATCTTCCTTGGTGGATCACCGTTAGAGGCCAAACATTTGGGTGGCTAACATTGATCAAGGGAAGGAGCCACTACAGAGGAATCAAAGGAATCAAAGGAGTAGAACTTGTACCTGAGGAAGCTTGGATCTTCAAAGGTATAATTCCATCCTCTCCTTCTATGTATTGACTAATAATTGATGCACAAGAAAGATCATGGTTAAGGGTTTGTAAGAAATTTTAAAATCTGATTTTTCATCCCTTCCGCTGCGTTTATGCAATTTGATTACATGCTTATGTTTCGTACAAACCCAACACTTAGTTGATGAAAGTTGAAATTCCAAATTTCCTTTTTGCTATCCAAACCAAACTTTCTTTGATGCACACTTGTATCAAATACTGAGATGAACAACCCTATTTATTAAGGGAGGTTACTATACGAAAGCGTTAAATATTTGTGCACAATACATGATACGAAGGGTTGATCCCCCTAAGTACGAGTTAAAAGTCCATAGTCTAAACGACTGTTAAAGGTTTTAAATAGAGATGTTTATAACCTAGGACATGGTTCAAGGTTTTATGACCCTAAGATGATTTCAATATTCAAAATTCTAAATATTGATGAAAGAATTATTATTCAATTCTTTATTATTAATGAAAGGAAAGTTATTCAAATCTTTTGAAGTTATCCAGTTGTGTCATCATTAATATTGTTGTTATTCCCAGTGAGCTTTTGTTTGCTCACTCTTGCAATTAAATAACCATTGCAGCTAAAGTCGAGAACGTTGATGTACCGTCAACAAGTAAAGGGAAAGGCAAGATGAACAAATGAAGACTTGTTTTATTTGTTGATTTTGAATTGTAATAAGACTTGATTATGTTAAGTTATTTTCCGCATTAATTGTTTATGTTAAGGTTAGATAAACCTTGGGATTATTTTGGATAAAGTTGTAATCCTTTTTATAAGGAAGATTTTTATTTATTTATAAGGTTGTAATTTATTTTGTATTCCTTATTATTGGGTAGATGTATGTTTATTTAGATAGTGAACACCAAATCGTGTGGAAACGAAGTACCCGGATTTGGGGGTGTCATAGTAGAGCAGAATGTTGAGGTCTTCATGGATGACTTTTCAATTTTTGGGGACTCATTTGATATATGCTTGGAGAACTTGGTCATGGTGTTGAAATGGTGAGTTGAGACAAACTTGGTGCTAAATTGGGAGAAGTGCCATTTCATGGTACAAGAAGGGATTATTCTCGAGTACAAGGTTTCAGGCAAGGGATTGGAGGTTGACAAGGCAATGTTGGAAACGATTGAGAGCCTACCGCCACCGACTTCAGTGAAGGGGGTCCGCAGTTTTCTAGGATATGAGGGTTTCTACCGTCGATTTATAAAGGACTTCTCAAATATTACAAAGCCTTTGTGTAGTTTATTGGAGAAGGATGTTTGTTTTAAGTTTAACGAGGATTGTTTGGTAGCTTTTGAGCTTTTGAGCTTTTGAGCATTTGAAGAGGAAGTTGATGACAACACATATCATAACGGCTCCAAATTGGTCATTACCCTTTGAGTTGATGTGTGATGCTAGTGACTTTGTAATGGGAGTTATTTGGGGCAGCGCAAGGAAAAGATATTTCACATCATTTATTATGCTAGTAAGACCTTGACTGATGCACGACTCAATTACATAACCACTGAGAAGAAGTTATTGGCAGTGGTGTATGCCTTCGATAAGTTCCGTTCATACTTGATTGGAACGAAAGTAGTGGTGTATACAGATCATGCTACCATCCGATATTTGATTGCTAAAAAGGATGCCAAACCCCATTTGATTCGATGGATTCTACTCTTGCAGGAGTTTAACTTGGAGATAAAGGACAGATGACGGACCACTTGTCACGACTAGAGAATCCGGGAAAAGACACGGACGATGGAGTTTTGATTAATGAGTCCTTCCCGGATGAACAGCTGTTTGTTGTTCAAGAAGAAGTTCCATGGTTTGCTGACTTTGCAAACTACTTGGTTAGCAACATTTTCCCTCTTGAGTTGACAAGGCCCGAAAAGGAGAAATTTCTGCACAATGTCAAATTGTACATGTGGGACGAACCATATCTGTTCAAGCAATGTGCAGATAGAATGATCAGGCGGTGTATCCCACACAATGAGACAAAGAGCATACTACATGGTTGCCATGCATCTGTGTACGGGGGACATTATGGAGGTGAGAGGACATCGGCTAAGATGCTTCAAGCGGGATTTTACTGGCCGACTATCTTCAAGGATGCCTATAATTTTGTTCAAAAATGTGATAGATGCCAGCGGGTAGGAAACATCTCCAAGAGGAATGAAATGCCCTTGAACATGATATTAGAAGTTAAAATATTTTATGTTTGGGGTATTGACTTTATGGGACCATTCATTTTGTCTTGCGGGAATCTGTAAATTCTATTGGCGGTGGACTATATTTCTAAGTGGGTTGAAGTGGCGGCTTTGCCAACGAATGATGCAAAGGTGGTCTTAAGGTTTCTACAGAAAAATATATTCACAAGATTTGGGAAACCTAGAGCAATCATCAGTGACGAAGGCACTCACTTCTACAACAGATAATTCACAGCTTTGTTGGCTAAATATGGGGTAAATCATTGTGTTACCACGGCCTACCATCCTCAAACTAATGGCCAAGCTGAAGTCTCTAATCGTGAAGTCAAGAGGATTCTGGAGAAAATTGTCAATCCAACGAGGAAAGATTGGTCACTCAAACTTGATGATGCAGTATGGGCCTACAGAACCGCCTACAATACACCGCTGGGAATGTCGCCTTATCAGTTGGTATATGGGAAAACATGTCATCTTCTATGGAGCTAGAGCACAAGGCATTATTGGTAATCAAAAAGCTGAATTTTGACCTCAAGGCTGCAGGAGAGAAGAGAATTCTCCAATTGAATGAACTTGATGAATTCCGACTGAAGGCTTATGAGAACTCTAAACTGTACAAGGAGAAGGTGAAAAAATGGCATGACCGAAAAATTATGGATAGAAAGTTTGAGCCGGGGCAAGTCGTGTTATTGTTCAATTCACGTCTTCGTCTTTTCCCAGGCAAGCTCAAGTCTAGATGGTCAGGGCCATTCACGGTGAATACCGTGTATCCTCAAGGTGAATACAATGTATCCTCACGGTACAATTGAGATTATAGGTCAAGACCCGAACAAGCCGTTCAAGGTCAATGAGCAGAGATTGAAGCATTATTGGGGATGCAAAGTTGACCGACAAAAGGCTTCCATGTCCCTTTCCATTCTATGATCACGTTTGAGAAAGTCGAGCTAATTGACTATAAACAAGCGCTAGATGGGAGTCACTCCATCCACTCTATTCTCTCTCTTGTTTAATTCTTGTTACATATCTATTTCCCATCTCTAATGTTTAATTCTTGGTTACCATGAGTTTAAGTACATTTTGGCTATAGTATAGAGCATCTCTAATATCACATTTTTGAAAATAGATACAGTTAGTTTACATAGTCCACTTTTGAGTAATGGAATAAGATCATATCTCATTTTTGAATACCATTTATGCAGGAAATGGCTCACATGCAAGTTAGCTGCTAAGTTCCAGTATGCTGTAGAAGCTTCAATACAAGAACCATGGCAGCGCGGCCGCGCTGTTTGCCAGGCCAAAGGCAGCGTGCCCGAGCCAACAGATTTTGTTGTAGAAACTTTTTGAGCACAGCGCGGCCGTGCCCGTCCAAGCCTCCACCTCAACACGCCTGCTCCAATATCCAAAAAAAGTTTAATTTTTATAAGGGGCAATAGTAGACCTAAGCCATTATATCCCATATCCATTCGACACAACCCTTTTATTTCATATCTATTTCGACTGACCTCCTAATATCAGAGCAAACTACAAGCCTCCTACTCCTATTCCATCTCCTTCTAAAAACCTAACCTAGTCCCAATCTAATCCCACCTCCTTCATCATCTACAATCACTCCCACGTATTCTCTCCCACGATCTCCCTCAAAGCCCTAGCCCTCCACTATATCCACTACCTCAGAACACTTCTCTCCACTATAAGTTCTATATAAACCCTAGCACTAACACCTATCACATAACCAAACCACCTTCCATTACATCTATATTAGGGTTTATAGAGAGGATTTTAGAGGTAGAAGTTTGGGGGTTTTGATTTGTCAGTTTGGGTTTGGAATCTTCTGTAGATACCATGGCACTAAAAAGAGCTCGGTCAGTAACTCCATCATCTTCCTTCAGTGAGAGCTACAGTGAGGGCAACAGTAGGAATGTTCTGGACACATCCAAGTTCGTCAACCTGTCAGCCCAGACTCACTATGCCATGGTCTTGCTATCCAAGTTCTTCTTTTTGGAAAGGGGCCTCAAACCTACTAAGTATGATGGACAGCTATTGACTATGATTCGGGATAGATGTTGGATTGGTGTGGTAGGAACGCCCTCGGCTGCGCCTATAGCAATAGTGCGGGAGTTTTATACTATCGCAAGGAAGACTCAGAACGTAATTTCATTTGTGATGGGGAAGCAAGTAAGCTATCTGCCGGCGGCAATCAATGAAGTGTTCCATTTGCCATCTCTTCCTGTAGGCCAAGTCAACTGGGTTATGGATGAGAAGTTTGAGACTGATTTGGATATAGTTATGAGGGAGCTTTGTATGCCAGGCACCCAATGGGCAATCAAACCAGGCATGGATACAAAGACCATCTTTCCACACGCGGCATTAAACAGATATGCCAAAGCATGGAATAATTTTATCTGCGCAAATCTTATGCCTACCCGCCACCAGCATGACGTCACAACAGATAGAGCCACCATCTTATATAGGATCATCACCGGCAAGTACATCGACGTCGGCCACTTGATTCATCAGTATATACTCCGATATATACGAGGAGGTACTACAAGTGAGATTCCGCATGCCTCGGTTGTATTGAAGTTATGTGTGCAAGCAGGGGTTGACTGGGATGATAAGCAGGTGCAGATGCCCAGCAAGAACATAGACCATGCCACTATCAAGAAGTACTCTGAATGGAACGGCGGTAAGGCTCATCCTAGAGGCCGTGGATTCATTTTGCCTCCTCCTCCAGCTCGTACAGAAGCACCACCACCACAGTCATCTGTGGCGACTAGTCCTCCTCTTGTTTACACGGCTAGCCATGATTGCCAGATGAGGCATTTGCAGGCGAGGATGGATGCTCTGCACTTCAACTTCCAAGCCTATGCAGATGGACTGTCAGGCGCCCTAGGTCAAGCCTTTGCTCAGCAGGGCACGATAGTGGAAATTCCAGTCTTCGGCTCAGCCATGCTTTATCCACCACCAAATTCACCACACAAGCTACAGTCGGGTGACCATGACGATGCCTAGGGGAGTTTCCTAACCCTTTACTTCCATTGAAGACAATGCTTATTTGAAGTTTGGGGGTATTGGGTCTTAGTTAGTTGTATATAGTTTATTATTATTTGTTAGTTAGTTTTGCATGTTTAGTTAGTTTTCTGTCATATATATATTTTTTGTTTAGTTTGTTTAGTTATTTGTTTAGTTGCATTGCATTGCATCATTGCAGTATTCTATTTTTCAGTTAGTTTGAATTCCTGTTGGCCGATGATGATATTGGAATTGTATGGATTATTGAACATTCTTGATAACTTAAGCTTAATCATAGTTTCAATACTTGATGTGATCTTTACATGTTGCTTTGATGTTACCGGTTAGCACGGTATTGTTATATTTGCTTGTTGGTTAAGATTAATACATGTTTGTCTTCTGAAGAGAAAAATATGTTTTTAATAATAGAATTTTGTAGATAATTAGCAATGACCATAATGATGCAGAAATTCAAGTTTGGGGGAAACATAGGGTATGCATGCTATAAAAAAATATAAAAAATCATAAAAAGAAAAGAAAAAGAAAAATAGAATAAACACATTGACTAGTCGAGTCTTGTGGCCTTTGATATTTCAGCAAGTACGCCCTAGGGGATTTTCTTGACACCCAGCGCCCTAAAGCCTTAGGGTTTGGTAGTCGTTGGTCGAAAGCTCGCTACATGGGTATCATTGAAAAGCCTAAGGGGGCTTGGAATTGCACAGTCGGGTGTAATCACGAGAATGCACGAATATCGCCCTCGTGAGTGAATAAAAGCATAGTAAACCCTTTGTTGGCACTTAGTTTGGATTGATGTGTAGGATTAGTTGATGTTTCATATGTTCTCAGATTTCTTGATTTAAAGCCTTATTTTTCCCTTTTAGAAGCATAGCATGTGGAATTTTTACCTTTATCAAGCTTAGTGGATATTATCACACACACACTACATCATTGTCAATAGGTTTTGATTTTCAATTGTATGTCTCTATGGCATTAGCTTGGTTTGATACTTTGTTCATATATCTTGTGATTTCTCTGAGGCACCTCTTATTGGAATTCATGGCTTGACTGAAATTTGGGATTCATTTTTATGGTAGCTAGTTTGCATATCATGTAGTTTTCATTTAGTGTTTATTTCTCGAGGGTAACCAATAGTTTAAGTTTGGGAGTATTTGATAATTAGGTTTTATACCTACTTATTGGCTATCAACTCACTCTAATTATAGCTTATTCTCACGTGTTTTAGTTTCTTTTCATGCATTTTTATCTTTATTTTGTAGATTGCATATTGGAAACTCTCTCGATGACATCGTAGGTGGAATGAGCATGGAACCGGCTTGATGGCGAGCGTAAGACATGTGGTGGAGTGAAGGTGAAAATGGCATGAGAAAGTGGCATGTGAAGTGAAAAGGAGAAGAAGCTTGAAGCAACAACAACCAGCAGAAGACCAGCAGAATTCTGCAGGAAATTTCTGCAGCGCGGCCGCGCCCTTCTAGAGAGTAAACACGGCGCGCCCGCGCCAGTCCAGGATCAGTCCAGCAGCCTAGCGCGATATAACCTATAATAAGCTCTCTAGATTTAATATTATAGAAGCATTGAGAAATAGAGAATCAGGCTAATCCAAGCAACAAACACATACGCTCGATTTGTTTAACTTATTTTATGATAACATTAGTAATACACAAAAGCTTGTCCAAAATTAGTATCACTAATTTGCTACTTGTGATGAGAGTGATATCAATTACATGTAATACCAATCCCAATCTAGAAGATGATAATGATCAAATTAACTCAACTGGCCATATCAAATCAATTAGATAAATTAACATCCAAATAATGAAAACAGATTATCAGAAGAAGTTTCATACAAGAAGGAATAAATAATATAACTCAATTAATCAATTACTTGTAACAAGGTTCCACCTTGCTTTAGAACTGAATAAAAAAAACTAGTCTGACATACTTCCAAGTCTGCACTCCAATAGTGTATGGTAGCTGGTAGTAGATGATATCTCTAACCCTGACTATTACAATGTATTTATAGTGAAAGACAAGGTCCTAAATCCTATGAGAACTAGAAATCCAAATCCAAATCCAAATCCAAAAAGGAATTACAAATCACAACTCTAGTTTCCATAAAGAAATAGAAACCAATTTGGAAAGAAAATCTCAATCTAAAGAAATTCTAAGTCTGATAGAATTATCAATCCAATTCCATGTAGAAACTTGCCTCTGCCTCTGAAAAAGTTTCCAAATTTCCAAGTTTTCCAAAATTTCCCGCAGAATTCTCCTGGGCAGATTCATTGTGTTGTACGAGTTCACCGGGGTGGATTGGTAAATCCTGAGATCCAAAAGACAGTTCATCATAGCGGATTCATTTTGCCTTACGAGTTAGTCAGGCCAAACTAGGACAACGAGGAATGGGCTAGGGAGAGTTAAGAATGCGCTGGGGCTAATCAAGACAGAGATGAATCCCTCGGGGCAGATTCCCTGAGGAATATCTTATTATTATTATAACTTCCGTTCATCCTTTAAATCTGTGACGCCCCCAAATTCGGGTTCTCTCACCTCGGATTCAGTGCTCACGATAAATCATAATCATAGGCATTCTATATACTATTGCAGAATAATAAATATACATTGTTCATTATAATAAAGTCTTACAAACATATCCCAAGGTCTACTACCTTAACTTAAACATACCTTACTTAAGTTACATAAAATAACACAAAAGGTTTACAACCCTTCAAACATAGTATCTCATGATACATATACATTTATATTAATTATTCCTGAACCTTTCCTTTGCCCTTGTCATTCTTGGACGATTTTGGCTTAGCTGCAACAATTGTCATGATATAGCAAGGGTAAACAACTAATTTTCTTAGCAAGTTTAAATTCAAAGGAGATATATCATGATTAGAAAAGAATTTAGCTTTCAATGTTCAACAAAATAATCAATTGTGAAAGAACATGAATTACATCTCTATGACTGTATATTCGAATAAATGAATAATAGATGCTGAGTGGTGTTAAATAACCATGAACATATACTAAGGTTGTCAATATTTAAACTGGTCCTTTTGATAAAGTTTGGGAGTCAAGGGGATCAGCCTTTCCTACCCAGTGAAATATACATAATCAATCAATATACTAGCAATAATTGTTTTCCAATAATGCTTTAGTAAAACTGTTCTTTTTCTCAGTCAAGAGACCTTACCATTTCAATTGGTTAGGCACCGCTTTTAAAACATATTTGATTTAACAAATTTAAATATGCTTGATCTAGCCGATACAACTAGCATAGATCCATATCATAAACAGTTCATGAATGAAAAAACTTTAACTAATTCACAGTTCAATAATAATGGAACAGGAATTTAATTGCACAAAGTGCGATTTATCAACAATCAGTAAGGATGTGAATAATCATTAATACCTATTCACTAACATGCTTTGGAATATAACTCGAGTTTGAGTTAGAGAACTTGCCTCAATCGCGATCTACTACTACGCAATTTAGTTTAGCTTCTTAGAGAAAAGACCTATAATAGATCTTTCAATCAGTCATAGCATATACTCACTTATAATCTCAGTATTCCATGTTAAATTGTTTAACATTTAATCATATAATTAAGTACCAGACATTATGTTAAAGTATTAGTGTTATTGTTACTTTTTAATAACCTTTTAATCACTTCATTGCTTAATCCCTCTTTATACAAGCTCTTCTTTATTACTTAGTAAGTTAAATACCCCAATCCAGCAGACTGTATTCTAATTCCAACAATCCAGATGCTAATCCAGCAACCTGCATTCAAACTGGATTGTAATCCAGTAGCCTGGATTACAATTCTACTAACCCAGACGCCAATCCAGCAGCCTAGATTCAAACTGATTCCAATCCAGCAGTCTAGATGGCAATCAAGCAAGCTGGATTCCCCATTCTTAACCGAATCATCTTATTATTTTTTTACCTTTTGTTCACACATAAATACATGTATTCCACACACAAAAATAATATTTCAGGAATTTTTCAATTTCCTCTAGTATTTTTCAAAATCAATTTCTAGTTAATTCCTTAAGAAAATAACTACATCACGCTTAACTCCAAAAATTGCCAGCTCTTGGTAGGATCTTACACATGTTAACTTGAGTCTCTAGTTTAAATTTCGTGACCATCGGAGTTATACAACTCCGGTTATAGCAATTTCTGTTGGAAAAATTCCAATATTGAAACAGTCATGACTTGCTCAATTTTAGTCGGAATGAGCTCATTTTTTGACATAAGCTACTTCATTCCATATATTTTCATGTCCTAAAAGTCTTGATTTTATTTCACAAATTAAGTGGCCGAAACAGTCCCTTAAATTTCCTGACAGCCTACTTTTAGTCATTTTTAGTTTTGGCATCCTTTGCTAAAAATAGTTCATACTGAAATCTACAAAGAATTTTTCAGTGATTCTACTTGAAAAAGTTAGAAGAATTATAGATCTAACTTTGAAAATTAACCACACTCAAAAATTCAAAACACAATGAGAGATATGGTCATTTGAATTTCATGTTCCGTTTTCTTGAAAATCTGATTTTCTAACTCTGTGTTTTGTAAGAAAGCTTTCATGATCTCTTGATTAATCTAACTTTGGCCATCATAAACTATCATAATACATACTAATATACCTTAATATCAAGGATCCATCATGATCCATGATCTATTACACCAAACATACACCAAAACCAAGCAAAACATAATTTATGCTAAGAAAAATTAAAGTTTTCTAACTTTTCAAAACAAAGTTTCTTTTTTCTTACTTTTGATCTAACTTTTGACATTCAAAAGTGATAGATCTAAACATATAATACTTATACATATGAAGATCTAAGGTTTTGGGGAAATAAAACCATGGATTCAAGTTTTGACTCAAACAACTAAAAATAACTTTGATAAAAGTTATTTATACCTTGATTTGTGAGCTACCCTCCTTGTCCAACCACAATATGTAATGAATCTAGGATACATCAAGAGTAGAATTCTTGCTCTTCCTCCTTTTCTTCCCCACTGAATTTATCTCACTCTCTTACCCCGTTTCTAGCTTTTTGTTTGTTAAGGAAAAATAAGATGAAAGAGATAGCTTTTGTTTGTAAAAGATATAGATAAGATTACTTAAGATATGCTCTTTCTCTCTCTCATTATTAGATTATTACTTGCAAGAATGTATATAGTGGTGGCTTGCTTCTAAGTGTGACACATGGGGGAGTTGTTGGAGTAGGTAATTAACTTTTTGACAAATTAACACATAACTTGCTCTCCTTTTTCTTCTTCATCAAGACCGGCCACTTGGCCTCTCTTTCTCCCAATTGGTTTTGTTTTTATTTCTTTATTTAGTTAAGTAAATGCCCAACATGCCCCTCTCTAATTGGGTCAAGACTTGGGCCATTGTATTTAATGTTTTGGGCTCACATTTAATAAATTTGGGTCATGTAAATCACTATAGTTCCATTACTCTTTTAATTTACCTTACCCTAATCATTTAATTAGGGTTTCCATTCCCCACATTTGTAATTTAATATATTACTCATGTTCATGTAATTTCATAACCCAATTAGACTTGCTTTAATTAAGTTATAAAATTAATTAGTTGAGATATATAAAATAAATCTCTTAGGGTTAGTATATATTTTTAATACTAACATTCTCATATACCATAACCCTTAGGTTATTCAATTCTCATACCTAATGTAAAATTAGGTTATGTAATCTTTCTTCACAATTTACTTTCTATAAAATAAATGAACACATATACATCATTAAAGTACACATATTCATTTAACCCATTACTCATTCCACACATGTCACAAGATTTTTAATATCACTAATATTTATTTAATATATCTATTTACAAAGTGTCTTAGAATTCTTGGTTATTACATTCTCCCATCCTTTTAAGAATTCTGTCTCCGGAATTTCACATAAGGTTACTCAAAAAGATTCAGATAATTCTTCCTCATCTTTTCCTCAAGTTCCCACGTAGCTTCCTCAGCGTTGTGGTTCCTCCATAGAACTTTGACATAATGTATAATCTTATTTCTTAACTGTTGCTCTTTTTTATCTAAAATTTCTACAGGAATCTCCTCGTATGATAAGTCTTTCTCGACTTGAATCGGCTCATATGATATTACATGCTTATAATCTGGCTTGTACGGACGTAACACTGACACATGAAACACATTGTGAATATGTTCCAGTTCAGGAGGTAGAGCTACCTCGTACGCTACTTCACCTATCTTCTTCAGAATTTTAATGGTCCAATAAATCTCGGACTCAGTTTACCTTTCTTCCCAAATCTTATCTTCCCCTTCCAGGGAGATACCTTAAGAAATGCATAGCTTCCCACTTCAAAGTCTCTTTTCTTGCGATGAAGATCTGCGTACTTCTTTTGTCGATCTTGAGCTGCTACCAATCGAGCTCTTATCATTTTGATCATCTCCACGGTCTGCTGCACCAATTCTGGCCCCAACAGTCTTCGTTCACCTACCTCGTCCCAACATAAGGGCGTTCTGCATTTTCTTCCATACAGGGCTTCATATGGCGGCATTCCAATGCTTGCATGATAACTATTGTTATACGTAAACTCTACTAATGGAAGATGATCTTCCCAACTTCCTTTGAAGTCCATCACACAGGCTCTGAGCATGTCTTCTAGTGTTTGAATTGTTCTCTCGCTTTGCCCATCTGTCTGTGGATGATACGCGGTACTTAACCTTAGTTGTGTCCCCATTCTTTCTTGTAAACTCCTCCAAAAGTTCTACATGAAGCACGGATCTCTATCAAACACAATTGATATCGGCACTCCATGTCTCGAAATTATTTCTTTGATATACAATTTGGCTAACTGATCTAAAGTATACCTTATCCTGATCGGCAAAAAGTGTGCTGACTTTGTAAGTCGATCGACAATCACCTATATGTCGTCATAACCCTTCTGTGTCGCTGGAAGTCCTACCACAAAATCCATTGTGACGTGCTCCCATTTCCATTCTGGAATTTCCAACGGCTGTAATAGTCCACTTGGTCGTTGATGCTCTGCCTTGACTCGTTGACAAATTAAACATCTGCTGACGCATTTAGCAACCTCTCTCTTCATATTTGGCCACCAATAATGTTGACGCAAATCTTGATACATCTTCGTGCTTCCTGGGTGTATTGAGTATCTCATATTGTGCGCTTCTTGCAAAATCTCCTCTTTTAACTCTGGTACTGCAGGTACCCAAATTCTTCCTTTAAATCTCAGCAATCCAGTGCCGTCAATCTTATACTTCAACTCTTCGCCTTCAACTAACCGCTTCTTTATGTTACTGCATTCTTCATCATTCTCTTGTGATTCTTTCACCTTGTCTAATAAAGTCGATCTTGCTTCCATTTATATTACTCTATCCGAATCCTTCGGATTTTTCACCTCTAACTCCATTTTCTCCATTTCTCTTACTAATTCTTCTTGGTCTGTCAATACGAACAACTTTTCTTGGCTCTTCCTGCTTAAAGCATCTACCACTACATTGGCCTTTACTGGATGATATAGAATATCACAATCATAATCCTTGATCAATTCTAACCATCTCATCTGCCTCATATTTAACTCCTTTTGTGTAAAGATATACTTCAAACTTTTGTGATCTGTGTATATCTCACACTTTTCTCCGTAGAGATAATGTCTCCAAATCTTAAGGGCAAATACTACTGCAACCAATTCCAGGTCATGGGTAGGGTATCCCTTCTCATAGTCCTTTAATTGTCGTGACGCGTACGCAATGACTTTACCATTCTGCATTAATACGCAACCTAGTCCCTTTTGTGACGCATCACTAGACACTGTAAAACCTCCCATACTATCTGGTAAAGATAACACAGGTGCTTCACTCAATCTTTTCTTTAGTTCCTGAAAACTCTGTTCACACTTCTCCATCCACACATACTTAACAGTCTTCCTCGTCAGATTAGTCAATGGTGTCGCTATCTTCGTGAAATCCTGAATAAACCTCCGGTAATATCCTGCCAATCCCAAGAAACTTCTAATCTCTGTCGGTGTCTTCGATTGTCCCCAATTTTTCACTGCTTCTACTTTTGCTGGATCAACAGAAATTCTCTCGTTGTCGATGACATGTCCCAAAAATTGAACTCTCTTCAACCAGAACTCACACTTTGAAAATTTTGCATATAACTTCTCTTCTCTTAACGTTTCCAATACAATTCATAAATGTTCAGCATGCTCCTCGTCAGTCTTCGAATACACCAAAATGCCGTCAATGAACACAACCATAAATTTATCCAAGTACGGTTTAAATACTCTGTTCATCAAGTCCATAAAAGCAGGCTGGTGCGTTCGTCAATCCAAACAACATCACTAGGAACTCATAATGGCCGTAACGAGTTTTAAATGCTGTCTTTGGTACATCCTCCGTCCTTACTTTCAACTAATGGTAACCAGTCCCTAAGTCAATCTTAGAAAAACATCTCGCTCCTTTAAGTTGATCAAACAGATCGTTTATTCTTGGTAACGGATATTTGTTGTTGATTGTCACTTTATTCAACTCTCTATAATCCATACACAACCTCATCGAACCGTCCTTTTTCTTCACAAACAACACCGGTGCTCCGAACGGAGATACACTCGGTTGGATATACTTCTTGTCCAACAAATCTTGTAGCTGGATCATCAACTCTTTCATTTCTACCGGAGCCATTCGATACGGTGCTTTCGATATCGGCACTGTCCCTGGTACTAAATCAATCACAAACTCCATCTCTCTGTCTGGAAAAAGTCCCAGAAGTTCTTCTGGAAAGACATCCCCAAACTCATTAACTATAGATATTTGTCCCATGACCGAATTCATAACCCGTGTATCCACTACATGAGCCAAATAACCTTCACATCCTTTTCATAACATTCTCCTGGCCTGCATCATCGTCAGACAACTCGTTTGTCTTGGCGACTTGCTACCATAAAATACAACCTTAGACTTATTTGGTGTCTTAAGGCGTATACTCTTCTTCTGGCAATCTATAACTACCTCGTGATTAAACAACCAATCCATCCCTAAGATGACATCAAATTCTCCTAAGCGTATCGAAATCAAATTCACACTTAACTTATGTCCCCTTATTTCCACACCATAATTGTTATGGATAAACTCTACAGGGATCACTTCTTTGTTTGCAACTTCTATGTTCATAGGGTTCGTTAACTTTTCACATGGTAAGTTTAATCTTCTAGCAAATTCATCAGACATAAATGAACAGGTAGCTCCCGAATCGAATAATACATATGCATTTATATTATTGATCGGAATTATACTTGACACCACCTCCTTTGATGCAACTGCGTCTTAAACAGTCATGTTGAAAGTCCGGGTTGTCGGCTTACTTTGCTGCGTTGGCCCTCCAATTGTTAACTTTGTGGTGTTTCTCTTGTTTCCACTTCCTCCGTCAGTATTCTTCTTGAATGGACAATCTTTAAATCGATGCCCCATTCCCCCACAAGAAAAGCAACCTCCCTTCTTTGGTTTAGGACAATTCGATGAGATATGTCCTTCCTGGCCGCAGTTATAACAAACATTCTTTCCCTTCATACACTCCCCAGATTGATTCTTTCCACACTTTACACATGTTAGCTTCTTTTGTGGTGTACTCCCTTGTTGAGTTCCTGATTCGTTGCCACTGTTCCACTTGTGTTTCTTAGTGTTACTGCCCCCGCTACTGGCACCCTGATGTCCACCTTCAATCTTCTTCTTGTTCTTCTCTCGGTTGAATCTAGATACTGCCTCACTACTACCTTCGGCAATGATGGCTTTTTCTAACAGTGCTGAAAACGTAGCAATTTGTAGCACTGCGACTTTGCTGTGTATCCACGGCTTCAGCCCATTTTCAAACCTACGCGCCTTTCGTAGTTCTGTATCCACCTGATGAGGTGCGAATCTGGCTTGCTCATTAAATTTTGCTGCATATTCAGTAACTGTCGTATTTTCTTACTTTAATTCAAGAAACTGCACTTTCATTCTGGCTTGCATGGCCTCCGAGAAATAACTTTTTAAGAATAATTCCTTAAACATGGTCCATGTTACTACCTCCGTTCCTGCTCTAGCTTGGTTCGTCTCCCACCAGTAATTAGCCTCACCTTTCATTAAGTAGGTAGCAAAAGCCGTCATTTGCTCTTCGGCTACCCTAGAAATGATAAAGGCCTTTTCCATCTCCTTCACCCATGCCTGAGCTTCTATAGGGTCCTGAAAGTAGTATTCATACAAGCCAATCATGTATGATGATAAAGCATCTACTTTAGAGACGATCTTATTTATTTATTAATAAAAGCATTAACTTATTAAAGGCATTTAATTATCTACATGGTGCTATTTTTATAATATGTAAATAACCCATAGTTTTAAGCAATGCTTTTAGAATCATGATGTTGATCATGCTAATGAGATTTAAATTCTTAGAAAGCTTAAAACTAAAATAGTTCTCAATAGTGGGATTACTAAAAGGGGGATTAGTATATCCGGATAGATTGGTACATATGTTGCTTGCTCATTGGATGAGGATGATTGATCTCATGATCATATGTGTGGAGACACTAAAGCAAGTATGTAGGTGCTTATTGGAGAATAAGTTCACCGAACGTGACTCGCTATGGAATACCTAATGGAGTTTTACTAGCCTGTCAATAGGAATTCCTAATGTGATAGTAGTACAAGTGATCCTTGGACTTGAGATCATCATAGTATTTTGTATGTAATGAATTATACTTTGACTTATTCCTTAAAGCCCTTTAGGGTATATAAAAGGGTATACTTGGGTATAATGAGTTACATATGGAGATAATGAATGATCAATAAAGAATCTACCACCTCTAATAAAATAGGAGATATGTCCTATGTGATTCGTTAAATGACAACCCAGGAATCCTTGGCCAAGGTGGAATGAAATTAGAAAGGAGTTTCTAATTTGCATTATTTGGAGTTGTGCATTTTCTAATCGAAATACATATAATTAAATAAAATAAGACTTGACAGTAAATCCATGTCTTATATTTAATTGGGACATTGTATGGTAGAAGGATTGAATTGTACGGTAACTATTTACTCACAGGTTCTTTTATGATTAATGTTGAAATCTATATTATATGGAAAGTCGTTGATCGCTAAGGAGGCTTATCCCTATTGTAGAATAAATATTATTTATTTAAATAGATTATTAGTTTAAATTATTTATTTAAATAAGATTAGAATTGTTCTAATTGATTTATTCACAACCGGTTTAATATGGAGAACCTAAAGGGTCACGCCATAAAAGGAAGAATAATTATTTGAGAAGGTAATGGCATAATTGTAGTAATGCATTAAGTGTAATTAATTTAATCTATAGTGATATAATAAATTAAATATCTTAATGTTTATTATTTAATATTTTAGAAATATTAAATATAAATTAATAAGAGAAGTCTTATTAATATTATTACAATTATTATTATTTTAATTTCTAAAGTAGTTTAGTAATTAATTTAATATTAGTACTCTCATTTATTCCTAATAAGATTAGGAGAAAAATTAATTAAATAAATTTAATTAATTATTCCCAATGTGGTGGGAAGCCTAAATTAATTTAAGGAGTTTAAATTAATTAAATGAAATCCCATGTGTAGTAGGATTAGAAGGGTTGACCAATATCTATATAAGAGGAGTCTTATAATAGATATCAGTTGATGCAATTCCAATTGTTGGAGAGTACTCCTTTTCTATAGAGGATAGAAAACTAAGTCAACAACCCTCCTTCTTGATAATTCATCTTCCTTGGTGGATCACCTCTAGAGGCCAAACACTTGGGTGGCTAGCGTTGATCAAAGAAAGGAATCTAACCCTGAAATTCAAGGAGATCACGAAGAACAAGGAGTTAAACTCGTACCTGTGGAAGCTTCGTTCTACAAGGGTATGATTCCATAACTTCTTATTTATCGTTTTAAATTAAAATTTGCATAAAGGATTATCCGGGTGATGGTTTTGTAGAAATTTTTAAACTCTGATATACCATGCTTCCGCTAATTTTTAGAATTTGATTGTGTCACGATTTCATACAAACCCAACAGGTCCGTGGTTCCGCTGAATTCTGGTGGTCCTACAGCCTTAAAATCTTTAAAGTTTGATAATCTATTATCAGCTTGATTCCTCGCTGCAGGTATACGAGTCCGTATAGCTCAAGCTATCATATTTGTGAAGTTCTACGTTGGGTCATCTTGATCCCTTTCATTGTTCACAGAACGTTCCTCCCTCTGGTTACGATTTTGACGTCTTGGCGGCATTATCTGGTTAAACAAAACCATACATTATTCCTTGAGTTTCTTTATATATCATATCTTATTAGTGTTAATGTATTGCATAACTTAAACTCATGTAATCATAATGGTTTTAGATTAACAATTCAGCTTGCTGCATTCACAGTTCAGTTTATTTTGTTTTACAATGTAGATTGCTGGATTACAATTCAGCTTATTGGATTCATATTCAGCTTGTTGGATTTACATTTTGAGATTATTGGATTACTATTCAGCTAGCTGGATTCACATTCAGCTTGCTGGATTTACATTTTGGGATTACTGGATTAACAATAATCATATATAAAGCTTACTACCTTACTTTCTCATATCTTATTTACTTCATCAAACCCATATCATAATACTGCATTTATATTCATATCCCAATTCTTAGTGTCTCACACTTACATGCTTGGAATATTTCTATAAATGCTAACTATCCCATTCTAAACATCTAGACATGGGATCTATCAAAAGGCATACTCCCCTATACACATAAATGGGGATACATCAAACAAACATACTACCTCACACAGTCTGAGGTTTACATCAAGCATAAAACCCTAATAAACAAAAGGGGTTCCACTGCATCTATATACAGTAAAAAACTACTAAACTATCACTGCGCCTCTGAAGGGGGTATGCTTGCATGCTCCTGCTTTGGTGGAATGAATCCATCCATAAGTCGACGTCTAACAGATCGACTCGACTCTACTCGCCTATCTCTGAGGATCTCCTCACTCCTACCCGCTGACCTATGTAAGCGACATCCAGGGATCGTCCCAAAGTATCCACTCGAACCTTACTAGCCTCCAGCTTCTCCTCAAGCTGGTCCACCATATTGGATGCTTTAATCCATGCTTGTTCGATCCTGATCTTATCTGAAATTTCTAGATCGAACTCAAATCGCATGGCTTCATGCTCAACCCTTAACACTCCCAACTTTATCTCCTCTTGTTCTAGTCTCTCTCTTAGCTCAGCATTCATGGCAACCATCTGTGTAGCCAAGGTGGTCTGCACCTGCAACTGTATCTTTATCTCAGCAAGCTCGGACTGAGCTTGATATGCCAATTCTTTGTACTGAGTCTCAATGAATTAATAAGTAGCATTCTCCTGCTCTAACTGTGTCACTCTATTCTTCAGCGCCATGTTCTCTTCGAACAGGTCCTCCATCATATTCTCGTCATTCCCATCACTATCCTCTTGATCCTCTATCAGATCTATTGGCTCATGTTCGACTGTATGGCTGTCTTGTCCTTCCTCAGGCATACTATAACCAAACAAACACAACATCAGTATCATGATAAAATATATTCATTGATAAAATGAAATAATATTTTATTATGTACAATCTATACTAGATGAATCTCCCTAATCCATCTCCTAGTATACTCTATACGAGTTTTCTTCTAAGGTTATAACCTAGGTTTCCTATCCTAATGTTTATAACCTACAGCTTTGATACTAACCTATGACGCCCCCAAATGCGGGTTCTCTCACCTCGGATTTAGTGCTCACGATACATCACCATCATAAGCATTCTATATACTATTGCGAAATAATAAACATACATTATTCATTATAATAAAGTCTTACAAACATATCCCAAGGTCTATTACCTTAACTTAAACATACCTTACTTAAGTTACATAAAATAACACAAAAGGTTTACCACCCATCAAACATAGTATCTCATGATACATATACATTTATATTAATTATTCTTGAACCTTTCCTTTGCCATTGTCCTTCTTGAACGATTCTGGCTTAGCTGCAACAATTGTCATGATATAGCAAGGGTAAGCAACTAATTTGCTTATCAAGTTTAAATTCGAAGGAGATATATCATGATTAGAAAAGAATTTAGCTTTCAATGTTCAACAAAATAATCGATTGTAAAAGAACATGAATTACATCTCTATGACTGTATATTCGAATAAATGAATAACAGATGTTGAGTGGTGTTAAATAACCATGAACATATACTAAGGTTGTCAGTATTTAAACTAGTCCTTTTAATAAAGTTTGGTAGTCAAGGGGATCAACCTTTCCTACCCGGTGAAATATGCATAATCACTCAATATACTAGCAATAATTATTTTCCAATAATGCTTTAGTAAAACTGTTCTTTTTCTCAGTCAAGAGTCCTTACCATTTCAATTGGTTAGGCACCGCTTTTTAAAACATATTTAATTTAACAAATTTAAATGTGCTTGATCTAGCTGATACAACTAGCATAGATCCATATCATAAACAGTTCATGAATGAAAGAACTTTAACTAATTCATAGTTCAATAATAATGGAACAGGAATTTAACTGCAAAAAGTGTGATTTATCAACAATCAGTAAGGATGTGAATAATCATCAATAACTATTCACTAACATGTTTTGGAATATAACTCGAGTTTGAGTTAGAGAACTTACCTCAATCGCGATCTACTGCTACGCAATTTAGTTTAGCTTCTTAGAGAAAAGACCTATAATAGATCTTTCAATCCGTCATAGCATATACTCACTTATAATCTCAGTATTTCATGTTAAATTCTCTAACATTTAATTATATAGTTAAGTACAAGACATTATGTTAAAGTATTAGTGTTATTGTTACTTTTCAATAACCTTTTAATCACTTCATTGCTTAATCCCTCTTTATCTAAGCTCTTCTTTATTACTTAGTAAGTTAAATACCCCAATCCAGCAGACTTTATTCTAATTCCAACAATCCAGATGCTAATCCAGCAACCTGGATTCAAACTGGATTCTAATCCAGCAGCCTGAATTACAATTCTACTAACCTAGACGCCAATCCAGCAGCCTGGATTCAAACTGATTCTAATCCAGCAGTCTGGATTACAATTCTACTAACCCAGACGCCAATCCAGCAGTCTAGATGGCAATCCAGCAAGCTGGATTCCTCATTTTTAACGAATCATCTTTTTATTTTTTTATCTTTTGTCCACACATAAATACATGTATTCCACACACAAAAATAATATTTCAGGAATTTTTCAATTTCCTCTAGTTTTTTTCAAAAATCAATTTCTAGTTAATTCCTTAAGAAAATAACTACATCACGCTTAACTCCAAAAATTTCCAGCTCTTGGTGGGATCTTACACATGTTAACGTGAGTCTCCAGTTTAAATTTTGTGGCCATCGGAGTTATACAACTCCGGTTATAGCGATTTCTGTTGGAAAAATGCCAATATTGAAACGGTCATAACTTGGGCCATTGTATTTAATATTTTGGGCACACATTTAATAAATTTGGGCCATGTAAATCACTATGGTTCCATTACTCTTTTAATTTACCTTACCCTAATCATTTAATTAGGAATTTTCATTCCCCACATTTGTAATTTAATATATTAGTCATGTTCATTTAATTTCATAACCCAATTAGACTTGCTTTAATTAGGTTATAAAATTAATTAGTTGAGATATATAAAATAAATCTCTTAGGGTTAGTATATATTTTTAATACTAACATTCTCCCATACCATAACCCTTAGGTTATTCAATTCTCATACCTACTGTAAAATTAGGTTATGTAATCTTTCTTCTTAATTTACTTTCTATAAAATAAATGAACACATATACATAATTAAAGTACACATATTCATTTAACCCATTATTCATTCCATACATGTCACAAGGTTTTTAATATCACTAATATTTAATTAATATATCTATTTACAAAGTGTCTTAGAATTCTTTGTTATTACAAAATCACTATTATTAAAATCATGTTATTGTGAATATATCTTTGGCTTGAGTGCAAAGATAATATGATTGGTGAATGTCTTTGGCCTGGGTGAGAAGACAATATATTTGTTGAGTGTCTTTGGTCTGTATGGTAAGGAAACATGGTGAAAAGTTCTCTTTGGCCCGTAGTGCAAAGATAGATTGTTAATTGAAATGATCATGACCATTGGTATTACAATTGAATATATTTGGCCCCGTAGTGCAAAGATGAACTGTTGATTTGGATGGTCATGATCATGAACTATTGATTGGTGTTAAAGGGATAAAATATTGATGGTGAACTTTTAAATTGGAGAATATTGTTTACATTATGATCGATTTTACTCCTAATTTATTGTTATTTCTAATGCAGTTGGTGATCTAAAACTTGTTGTCTATTATATTCTATCAGATTTTTCATCATTGAAGGCTAAGAATAATCTATTATTCATTATCTTAGTCATGATATTATTTACTGGGCTATTTGAGCTCACCCTTTTTATTTTTGTTCCATTTTTCTTCTCAGGAAATGAGAGTTTAGCTGGGACTAGCCAAGGTGTGGAGTGATGGTTCGAGATAGTTACTATAGTAGTTTTCACCATGTGGTAAAATAGTGTGGCAATAATCATGTTGAGGACTTGTAATATGTGTTGTCGTATCTTATACGGCATTATAATAATTTGGGTGTGGATATTGTCGTATTATCTATGACACTATAATAAGAGAACGTATGGTTGTGGTATGTATTTTGGCGATCCAAATTGGGTTGTGTGGACCCTATTTTGGGGGCATCATAGTTGGTATGATCTGGGTTAGAACTAGGAGAAGAAAGACAAATAAAATTAGTTAGTAGTGTGTCCTATATAAGTTTTGTTATCTAATTAGTTGACTTGGATGTGGGGACGAGAAGTAATGTTTCAGTTGTTTAAACTAATCTTTGTTTTGTGACCACATTTCAGAATGGCATCTAAAAATCAAGAGGTGAACTATGAGGTAAATGTGGCTGAGAATCAGGAAGCTATGGATAATTTTGTTGCGAACTTAAGAAATAATGTTGCTGACAACATGATGCATGATGTTTTTTTTTGGAACTTCATGCAGAACCAGTCGAGAAAAGCTCCTACCCATAATGCCGATGGAAATGCTTGTAACTTACGAATGGTCAATGCCAAAAACTTTAAGGAGTTATGACTGCCTGAATTTGACCGAAAGTCAGACCCACTCAAGGCAGAGGCGTGGCTCAAACAAATGACAAAAATATTTGATGTAATGCGTTGCGCTAATGATCAATATGTTCCATTCACCACCTTTATGTTATGAGGAGAGACAGATCACTGGTGGGAATCAGTGAAGCGTACACATCACTCATCACTTGAAATGTCTTGGGCAGAGTTTCAAGAGCTGTTTAATGACAAGTATTTTATGGAGATCATTCGACACATGAAGGAAGTGTAATTTATTAAGTTAGGGCATAACAATATGACTGTCTCGCAGTACGAGGCCAAATTTGCTGAGCTATCCTGATTTTCACCCCATCTGGTGGATAATGAAGAACGCATGACACGAATGTTCTTACGAGGTTTGAAATTTGAGATTCGTCAACATCTTATTTCTCATAAACTTTTTTTATATTCAGATATCGTGGATAGAGCTCAATTAGTAGAATGAGAGAAATAAACATTGCAACTAAGAGACAATGATCGACAGCGAGAGAAAAATTACGATAATAATCATAACAGTAGCAACAATCATCAAATCAATGAGAACCAGCAAGGAGGAAATCATTATACCAGAAATGGTAACTACTTCGGTGGAAATCCTGGCCCAGATAGTCGAGTGGAAATAACTTCAAGAAGAGGATATTCAACAATGATCATGGAAAGGCATCGGCATCAGTACCAACACCAGTTTCAAGGGGAGGAGAACGACCACCAGTCAAATGTTACAAGTGCATACATGAGGGACACAACGGCTAAAAATTTACACAGACTTCCAAGGTATGTTACAGTTGTGGAAAGGAAGGCCATATAGCTGGATTTTTCCCTATACCAAAATCAAGTCCTGCTGTAATGATGACACCAAAGGCTGGCACGAACAAGTCAAAAGCTATGGTCTAGGGGAGAGCTTTTTTCGTGAAGTCCCAAAAATTATAGAACCCGAACGAAGTTATCACGGGTAAACTACTTATCAACTCTTGTGAAGTCTATGCCTTGTTAGATACTATCGCTACCCACTCTTTTATTTCATCTGCATGTGCTCAACGTTTAAACTTGAAACCTGAAAAATTGGACTTTAACTTATTAGTTGAAACCCCAATAGGAGAAATAACAATTACATCTATTGTCTATAATTCCTGTTTGGTCCAAATCAACAGCCTCACATTACTCGTTGATCTTATTTCTTTGTAAATGCATGAATTTGATGTAATTTTAGGAATTGATTAGCTGACTACCCATCATACTAAAATTAAATATTTTCAGAAGATCAATACTTTTCATATTCCTAATCAACCTATTACTCGAATTCAAGCAACTAAACCTTTGAAATCAATAGATGTCATTTCTAGCCATAAAGCCATTCATTTATTGAAAAACTGATGTCAAGCCTTCTTAGCCCATATCACTAATTTGAACAGAAATACGTCAAACTTGAATGATATTCCTATTGCTAATGAATTTCCTGACGTTTTTCCTGAAGAACTTCCTGGTGTCGACGTCGGGAAAAATCTTTGGCAGATCTCCCTTTCCCTAATGTGTTTTATACCCTTGTTTGTCTTATCTGTTTGATCTGAAGGGTGAATTTTTAGGAAAAGGCCAACATGTATAATGTCAAAGATTTGAAAGGTTTTACAGAGTCGCCAGTTGGTATGTTTAAAATGGGTGTACCAATTCAATCGAGTTTTGTTTGAAAAGTTTGCAAGTAGACCCAATTACTGGACTTTATCAAAACTTGGCCTTGGAAACAGAGATTCATAGAGTTCAGGGGCTTGATTAAGCGAGGAGAAGGTGTTAGAAACCCCTCAACTTTCGTGAAACACGGTTACCGCGTCTTTTCAATTTCCCTTTTTTATTTGTAATGTGTGTGTGCGCTTGCAGTAATTGAGCCTACGTGCTTGATTTGGAAGTAGTGCTATGCTTCGTTGGACCTATATACGAAGGGTTTGAGTTAATGAAAAGTTCATTTTTAGACAAGATATGAAAATGACATTTTTGAAAGATGGTTTTCAAACCCTTTTGCTAACATAGGAATTGAAGCCTTTTGATACTTCCATTTTATTCTGCCTTTGGCTGATTTTAATTTTATTATTGGGATGCGAAGCATCCTCGACCAAAGAATGTATATACAAGTGTCGGGCTCCTTATGGGCATGAAAACCATCGAAGTGACACGAGCACTACAAACCATAATTTTATTATGATGAGACCTTAAATTCGGATAACCGTTTTAAGGTTCCTCTGATTTACATTTACAAAAGGACATGTAGGCTATATTTACAATGCAAATTATCCATCATAGGAATCACATTTAGATCCATATGGTTGATCTTAAATTCCGTGATTCCTAGGCTCACAGAATAATATCAAAAAACCTGGACAACAAAGATATTTATATAAAAAGAAAATTTACATCAAGACATCTCAAGACAGAGGAGTCATCAGTTAAATCCCTGCCTGCGCGTAGCCAAAGCTTCCCATTTCCTCTAGATAGGGATCTAGGGTCGCGTAGTCGCTTTAATATTAACAAAACTAGAAAGAAAGCTAGATTTAAATAAATCTTAGCCATTCTAGCTCAACGGTTCCAGTTTGACAATGTTTAAACCAGTTGAAAGTTAGAAATGGCTAGATTTAGATGAATCTATTCCATAAAATTTACATTAGAACAGATTCATATCAAATGAACAATTAAAACAGGTATTTAATCACATTGAATAAAGAATATATATATATACTTATATATATATATATATATATTAAAGATGTAAAGAGCCACATATTTCTAATCCAGGCATGATTGAGAAATGTATATATATATATATATATATATATATATATATATATGAAAGCTGAAAAAGGCCACAGATTTACAATCCAGGCATGACTAAATGAAATGTTAATATATATATATATATATATATATATATATACACACAGTTAGTTATATATACATATTAAAGCTGAAAATGCCACTGATTAGCAATCTAGGTCAAATAAGTTAGTATATATATATATATAAGCGATAAAAAGCCATGAATTAGCAATCCAGGCTTGAATAAATGAAATGTTAATATATATACATATATATATATATATACGTACAGTTTTATATATATATATATATATATATATATATTAAAGCTGAAAAGGCAACGGATTTACAATTCATGCCAAACAAGTTTGTATAAATATATATATATATATATATATATATGAAAGCGATAAAAAGCCACAGATTAACAATCCAGGCAGTAAAAACAATTAAAAACGTATATATATACACTTTTATATACATAAAAGTAAGCTAGAAAGGCCACGGATTTGAAATCTATGCAAAACCAGAAGCTATAAATATATATATATATATATATATATATATATACGCTCATATATATATGATAAAGCAGTAAAAAGCTTTTGATCGTAAAAATTCTTACAGTGTGTAGCGCTACAAGATTAAAACCACTTGGAGGGCTTCAAAACTCCGTTTTCACTGGTAAAATTTGATATGTTGGTATGTATACGTATACCAACGTATTGGAAGAATAAAATTGAGGTTTGGAGTGCTATAGGTAGGGCTAGGAGTCGAAATGGGCGGAGTTTCTTTACTTTTTTCCTTTTTATTCTCTTTTTTTGCTAAGTGGGGGGTCTTATTTAAAGACTAGATGGTCGCGGGTCTACTCACGGCAACCACGAGTCTAGGTACGGCTCCCCGAGTAGGCCCCGGTCCTGTGGGTCCCTTTGTCTCAAAGTACGTACACTCCGACCAACGCGCTGTCTGCTTCGAACCTTCATAACTTTTAATCCGGGAGTTCGTTTGAGACGTGATATACCTTTCCTGAAAGCCCTTTCCGAGAGCTACACAATGACATAGAATTTGAGCTTTTTCAAATCCGAGAAGATGGGTGTATGACCAGATCTTCGCAGTCTGTCCGTTAAGCTGTCTTGTGCTGTTTTCACTCGGGATTGACATTATGGTTCTTCATGACCCTTATTGCATTGATTTGGCTTGATTTTGACTTGATTTAATGTCAAGTTGGTAAAATGACCATTTTTCCCTTCCATGGGTTGTCTCCAGGATTGACAAGATTTTCGACTGTTTCTCGAGGTTGTCTCTAAGGTTTGATCCCAGTAGACTCTGTTCTTCCTCAGGGTCGTCTCTAAAGTTTACTTGATATCCCAAGGTTATCTCTGGAGATGATTTGATGCTTTGGGGCTGTCTCCGAAGGTTGGCTTGGCCTCCTGGGGTTGTCGCCGGGGTTGGCTGTACCTCCCGGGGTTGTCGTCGGGGGTTTGACTTGATCTCCCGGTGTTATTGTCGGGGTTTAACTTTGGTCTCCCGGTGTTCTTATTGGTGTTACTGTACCTCCTGGGGTTATCGTTGGGGCTTGACTTGATCTCCCGGTGTTATCGTCGGGGTTGGACTTGATATCTCAATGTCGTTGCCGGGCGGAATGTGATATCCCGGTGTCATCGCTGGGGCTGGGTTTGATGATTTGGACTTCCAGGGTTGTCTTTGAAAGGTAAAAGATAATTTTGCCTTCTTGCAGGGTTAGTAACAGGAATGCAAAATTCCAAGTGTCTACAGATGCCCCTCTTTATCTTATTTATGCAATGCAATAGAATGGACAAGATAAAAACTGCTAGACACTGAAAATATAACACATGCAAATGTAATGCAATGCATGATATGCCATGTCATGCATGTTGTATGCTCTTGTGGGGTTAGTTACCACGGGTATTCTATCACTGACTGTTCCCGCCATTTCTGTTGGGGACGTTCCTCTTATGATGAATGACCTCATTGGGGATTCCTGATGCCTATCCAGATGATAGCTTACACCGGTTTACATCATCGAATCTTTCCCGATGCTGCGTTGGGGTTGTCGCCAATGGCTTGGATTGCTGTTCGGCTGATGCCGACGTTTCTATAGGGGATAGAATTCTCACTATCTACTCAAACAGTAGTTGACAACGATTTGAACATCATCGAACCTCCTCGATGCCTACTTGGATGGTAGTTTACAACGGTCGTCTGAACTAATTTAATGCCTACTCGAATGGCAGTTTGCAGAGTTTGACCAACATCGAACCTCCTCAGTGCCTACTCGAACAGTAGTTTACAACGGTCGGTCGAACTGATTTGATTCCTACTCAAACGACAGTTTTCATAGCTTGACCATCTCTAAATCACCTCGGTGCCTACTCAAACGGTAGTTTACAACGGCCAATTGAACTGAAGCCTCGGTTGGGGATTTGTATAACAGATTCCATCATCGGTCCTCTCTGGGGAAAAATTTCTCCACGGTTTTCATCATCGGATCCTTCCCGATGCTACGCTAGAGTTTTCGCCAACGGTTTGCAATATCAGATTCTCTGATCGTCGCTGGAGCAGTTCTCAACGGCTTTCATCACCGGCTCTATACCGATGCCACACTGGAGTTATCGCCAAAGGTTTGCAATGTCAGATAATCTGACCTTCGTTGAGTTAGTTCTCAAAGGCTTTCATCACCGGCTCTCCACCGATGCTACGCTGGAGTTATCGCCAACATTTTGCAATATCAGATAATCTGACCTTCGATGAATTAGTTCTCAACGGCTTTCATCACCAGCTCGTTTCTGATGCTACATTGGAGTTGTCGCCAACGATTTGGAATGTCAGATCTACCTGATCTCGAGGTTAGAGTTATCAATGGCTTCCATCACTGGCTCGTTCCTGATGCTACGCTGAGGTTGTCGCCAACGGTTTGCAATGTCAGATAATCTGACCCTCGTTGAAGCAGTTCTCAGTGACTTTCATCACCTGCTCGTTCCCGATGCTACGCTGGAGTAGTCGCCAACGGCTTGCAATGTTAGACCTACCTGATCTCGAGGTTGGTTCATCTTTCTGATAAGTCATACCCTCGGATAAATCTGGATACTTTAACGCATTCAAAACCCACTGTACACAACGTCGGACCTTCCCGATACTTTGACAGAGGCAATTTTTTGCAATTTTTATCATCGACTTTCTGAATACCACATCAGAGTCTCTACCAATGGCTTACATGAAGTTTTTCTTTTGTCAGAAGTTTGACGCTTGGAATTAGGGTTTCCGACCATTCTGCTTAATCGCGTAACACTTTTTTCCCTGATTTGACTTTTTAGCTTCTGGGAACTTCAATTTAACTTCAATTGGACCGAACTGGAGTGGGAGGGACCCACCCTAGGGTGCTGTAGGTCCACTTGCGGCTACCGCAGGTAGGGTTGCGGCTCCTTACAGGTATAACTTGGCCCCCCGTGGCTTTCACAAGTCATTTTTAAGTTTGAACTATATAGAAAATCCTAAATTTCTTCTTCAGATCTACTGAGTTCGGGCTACTTTTTTCAAATTTCATCACCGTACAATCTTTCTGCACATCTCTAGTAACGTTTACATCCTTTATTTTCAAGTTTTGACCGTTAGAACGTTAGATTTCATATAGAACGCTTCTAAACACAATATAGTGAATATGCATGCTTATATGACTTGATAAAAATTTTCAAACTTAGTAAATATGTATATTTTACTACGCTTAACGTTTTAATGTGAAAAAAACTGATTTCTAAGACATTCATTTGGCACCCTTTTTGGACAGTTTACTCATCCTATTTGAGGACAAATGAGCCTGAATTTTCAACTAAAAATACATATGATAATTTAGCAGCCATGGAGAGTTTGATTTTGATTTTTTTTCATATATATGAAATGTTCATGATTTTGGGTAGGTGTGCTACTGAATGGCCACCTAGTTATGCCTATGTGTATGCGAATACTCCAATTTACAAAGGAGACTCTGGCGAATTTTTTTCAAAAGCCTTAGCATTTAATGAACATGCAATTTTATCTCTACTGGAGATGTATGTTAACTAATGCATGCTTTAGGACTTAGAATATGCATAAAGCAATGATTTAATTTTAATAGGCCGTAAGTTTAAGGCTTACCTCAGCCTTTCTGAGGTGATTTGGAGATTTACCTCAGCCTTTCTAAGGTGATTTGGAGATTTTGTCCAAGTTATGGATCCAGATAGAACAGGCAGTGCTAGTAGGGTCTCTAGAGGTGTAAGACGGAGGAGAGCTTCTGATGTTCCCCAACCTCGTCCATCCCGACCGCCTCGCCCGTTAGCTGAGTCCGTGATTCGTCTGATCCAAGCTGAGAAGCCAGATGACGTGGTCGACGAGGAAGATGTCCCCTATGTGGATCCTGATCCAGCTCTTCCTCTGTGTAGAGAGCTTCCAGCCATTCTTGTGCCAATTTCGGAGCTTTTGGGGGATTTGAGACGCCATCCTTCGATTTACCTTCACGCCAATATGGTGACTGAAGTTTTCATTCTGGACTTTTCTTTCTTTTTCCATTTCATGGAAAAGATTTAATCTTGATTTGCAATTTGATGCAGGTTCCCTGCTTTACGCAACCTAGGGGGAACTAGTTTAGCGTCCATTCTTTATATCATACTCTGCATCCAAAGTATCAGGCCATCGTCAACACTTAGGGTTTCAAGGCCTTTTTTTCTATTCCTCCCCGTCGTTACCCTTGAGGTTATCTGCGAGCATTATCTGAGCATTGGTTCCTCCAGACCCAGTCTCTCCATCTGCTGGACTGTGAGGTGATGATGACACCAATGGATTAGCGGTTCATCACAGGTTTAGAGTTTACAGGAGATCCAGTGCCTTTGGTGGCTGACATTTCACCTACTGCCGTTCGATCCCTTCTAAGAGTTCTTGCAATGGCCATCAAGGGTCGGACTGTCCGTTCAGAGCCCTTGAGTGTGGATGCCCAGAGCGGGGCTTTGACTGAGTCTCTGCCTGATGATCAGAGGGTTAGAGATCGCATTCTTTGGCGACTGTTCTTGGTGATCATCAGGGTTGTTTCATAGCAGACAACTCCTCAACTGTCTCTTTCGCTCTGGTTAGTGCCAATCGATATGAGGAGCGCATCGGCAATTTTGATTGGGGCACCTTCACCTTCGCCTATTTTCTTCGTGGATTATGCCTACATTCTGAGGGCGTGATGGAAGCTTGGCTAGGTTTTTGTCCCTTTCTGCTGATGAGTAATTTCTCTTTCACCTTTTAATCTCCCTCATCAGTGTTTATCAATCTTTATCACTGAGGACATTAGATATTTACACTTCTAGTTTTGGGCATATAAGAGGCTCCTTTGCCTACGCCCGACCAATACTTTAGGCTTGGAGACATATCCTCGGGGACGGTGTTGGCCTCATTCTACTTTGACGGAGGTCCCTGTAGCAAAGGGGTTCACCCATTCCCGCTTGCAACTAGAGCTATTGACTGTCAACTCTATCACGTGGGTTCCTTACACCCCAGAATATCTGACAGTCGGTTTTGAGGATGGCTTTCCTACCGAAATAGAGTTTATATTGGCAACTCGATGGATTCCCCTTTTGACCGATGGAGGCTGGGAGCTTTATTTGGGATAGCGCGCTATCAGGAGCGTCATAGGAAAGATTCGCATTCCGTTCCTTCCTCCTACTTGGCATCATTGACCCTTAGCTCAGCCAGTCACAGACATTCCCTTGGTGGGCATAGATGGCTTTACCCCTGTCAGAGGGTCCTCACAGTCCGGAGGCATTTCATCGATGGTTGAGTCCTTGCACTATTAAGGCTCAGACTCGTGCCACCAAATTTATGGCAGACATGGTGCTTGGGTTATGATGACAGACTGGATAGCTTGCCTCAGAGAGCCTACTCATTTGGAGCAAATTTTTGGTTTGACCCAGCAATTGGAGCGGGCATAATTTTTTATTAGGCACCTTAGCAGGGATCCTCCAGAGGCAGATTCGTTTGATCCTTCCAACTTCACAACTGGCCCCTCAAGTGGTCCATATCCTGGTAGTTATGCAGGTTTCGATCCTCCTCTTTATCAACCAAACATTCCTACTGACAGAGATTCAGTGACTCAGGAGGAGTTGCAACAAGGTTGATAGTGATAGTAGTGTGCATACAAGCCAATCATGTATGATGATAAAGCACATACTTTGTAAACAACCTTATTTATTTATTAATAAAAGAATTCATTTATTAAAGGCATTTAAGTATCTATATGATGCTATTTTTATAATATGTAAATAACCCATAGTTTTAAGCAATGCTTTTAGAATCATGATGTTGATCATGCTAATGAGATCTAAATTCTTAGAAAGCTTAAAACTAAAATAGTTCACAATCGTTGGATTACTAAAAAGGAGATTAGTAAATTTGAATATATTGGTACATATGTTGCTTGCTCATTGGATGAGGATAATTGATCTCATGATCATTTGTGTGGAGACACTAAAGCAAGTATTAGGTGCTTATTGGAGAATAATTTCATTGAACGTGACTCGTTATGGAATACCTAATGGAGTTTTACTTGCCTGTCAATAGGAATTCCTAATGTGATAGTAGTACAAGTGATCCTTGGACTTAAGATCATCATAGTATCTTGTATGTAATGAATTATACTTTGACTTATTCCTTAAAAACCCTTATAGTATATCAAAGGATATGCTTGGGTATAATGAGTTACATATGGAGATAATGAATAATCAATAAAGAATCTACCACTTCTATTAAAAGAAGAGATGTGTCCTATGTGATTCGTTAAATGACAACCCAGTAGTCCTTGGCCAAGGAAGAATAAAATTAGAAAGGAGTTTCTAATTTGCATTATTTAGAGTTGTGCATTTTCTAATCGAAATACATATAATTAAATAAAATAAGACTTGACAGTAATCCCATGTCTTATATTTAATTGGGACATTGTATGGAGGACGGATTGAATTGTACGGTAACTATTTACTCACACCTTCTTTTATGATTAATGCTGAAATCTATATTATTTGGAAAGTCGTTGATCGCTAGGGAGACTTATCTCTATTATAGAATAAATATTATTTATTTAAATAGATTATTAGTTTAATTTATTTATTTAAATAAGATTAGAATTGTTCTAATTGATTTATTCATAATCGGTTTAATATGGAGAACCTAAAGGGTCACACCATAGAAAGAAGAATAATTATTTAAGAAGTAAATGATATAATCGTAATAATGCATTAAGTGTAATTAATTTAATCTATGATGATAGAATAAATTAAATAGCTTAATGTTTATTATTTAATATTTTGGAAATATTGTAGACACTCGAAATTTTGTTTTCCTGTTACTAACCCTGCAGGAGGGCAAAATCGCCTTCTCAGCCCTGGTGACCAATACCGGGATGTCAACTCAACCCTGATCACATCGGGATGTCAACTCAACCCTGATAACCAATATCGGGATGTCAAACTCAACCCCGATCTCAATATTGGGCCATCAGATCAACCACGGTCTTAATACTGGGATATCTATTCAGCCTTGGTCACAACCCGGGAGGTACAGTTAAGCCCCGGTCACAACCAGGAGATCCAGTTCAGCCCCAGAGATAACCCTGGAAAGCCAATCCAACCTTCAGAGACAAACCCGAAGCATCACATCAGCCTCAGTCTCAACCCAGGAGGTACAGGTCAGCCCCGGTCTCAACCTGGGAAGTACAGGTCAACCCCAGTCTCAATCCGGGAAATCAAGTCAACTTTGTATACAGTCCTGAAGCATAACAACATCTCCAGAGAAAAACATGGAGCGACCAAGTCAACCTCAACGAACAACACTGAAGACAAACAGACTCAAATGGGATCCAAACCTTGGAAACAACCCCAGGAAGTCAGCCGAAGGCCATGCTGACATTGAAGCCAACCCCGGGAGAGGCAAAATGGTCATTTTTCCAACTTGAAGCCGATTTGGCCAAACTCAAGATGAATTGATGCCACCAACGTCAGAAAAAAAAAACCATAACGGTGATCCCGAGTGAAAACAGCGCAAGACAGCTCGACGGATATTTTATGGGGAAATGAAGACCCGATTATGAACCTATCTTTTTGGACTTAAAAAGGGTTAAATCCTATGTCATTGTGACACTCTCAGCGAGGGCTTTCCAAAAAGATATGGCACGCCTCAAACGGACGCTCTGATCAAAAGTTATGAAGTTTCGAACCTGATTTTGCATTGATCGGAGTGCACGTACTTCGAGATGGCAAAGCTAGGAATGTGGTCCCCACCTTGGGGAGCCTCACCTCTACCTGCGGTAGCAGCAGGTAGAGTGGAGGCTCCCTGGCCTATAAATAAACGTGCACCCCCCTCATATTTTGTAATTCTGAAATGCAGCGAACCTCTGTCATTTTGATTTTCTGACTTTTTTAACTCTTCCAAACCCAAATTTTTTCACTCTAGCACGTAGATATACCCACATACTTCCACATATCAGAAAATAATCGGTAGATTCTGAGGTTTAGACCCTACGATTTGGCAAAAAGCCCGTGTAGCATTCCATTGTAAGTATTTTTGCGATCAGAAAGTTAATTCTACTTCTTTGCACTTGCATATCAAATTTCATTTTCTAAAAATGCCCGAAACTTAGTTCCGTGGCCGTTTGCGTCAAAATTTGGTACATTTTTGTACATAAACTCAATTTCTGGCATTTCTACAATTTGGATTGACGATCCGGCAGCTATAACAGCTTCAATGCACTAGCATCTTCGTTTTAAGCAACTTTCGTCGGACTGGGTTATCTTCCCAGTCAGGGTTTGGCTCTTTTTTTTTGTGTTTATTCAACTATATATATACTAACTTTTTAATTATGTCAAGCTCGGATGTCAAATTCGAGGTAGTTTACTACTTTTATATATATTTATGCACATATGAGCAGCCTTCACCACCACTGGGTTCTTTTCCCAGTCTTGGTTGACTACATTTCTGTCAATATATATATATATATATATATATATTTCAGTCCGGCCTGCATTATACTGTGGCCTTATTACTGCTTTTGCACCCTTCACCATTACTGGGTTATCTTCCCAGTCCCTGGTTGACTACTTTTCTGTACATTTATATTTCTGTTCGGCCTGGATTATTCTTTGACCTTTTTACTACTTTTATATATAACTATGCATATATAAGCATCCTTCACCACCACTGGGTTCTCTTCCTAGTCTTGGTTGACTACATTTTTGTACATTTATATTTCTGTTCGGCCTAGATTATTCTGTGGCCTTTTTACTGCTTTTATATATAACTATGCATATATAAACAGCATTCACCACCACTGGGTTCTCTTCCCAGTCTTGGTTGACTACTTTTCTGTCAATATATATATATATATATATATATATATATATATATATATATATATATATATATATATATATCAATTCTAGTCCGGGCACCAGCGTGAAAATCCATCGCCCTTTACAGCTTATATATATATATAACTGTATATATATTGCTATTAATTGCTTTTTATTAAACTGAAGCTTTAAATATTCATTCGATATGAATCGGCATTTTCAGTCAAAAGCAACCTCGCGTCCCTTAGATGGCTATCTAGTGGGAGCGAGACGCTTCGGCCAGATACGAACCAAGATTTACTGAATGAACCCTTGGTTCTGGAAATATTGGGATATATATCTATTTTTGTACAAATTTGAACTGTGCAGGTTTATCGGCTACCCATGTGTGAGCCTAGGAATCGTGGGATTCTTGATCAAACCTATCAAAATCTGATTCCCACGATGGACAAACTCCAATTTACAAATGTACCCTGCCAGTTTGTAAAATGTACATACAAACGCCTTAAAACGATTATTCGGATTTATGGTCTCAACATAGTGAAAATATGGTTTACCGTGTCAGTGTCCATCCGATGGCTATCATGCCTACCAGGAGACCGACACTTGTATTTATTTCTGTGGTCGAGGATGCTTCGCAGCCCGACAAATCACCATTCAAATGCAACCTTAAGGCTATAAAGATAAAAAATTGGAAGTAACAACAGGCTTCAATTCCTATGTTAGCGTAAGGGTTTGATAACCAGCTTTCAAAACATCATTTCAATTCAATCAAAAGAAAAACTTTTTCAAATCAAATTAAATACTTTTGGAAATCAACTCAAAGACTTTTGCAAAATTAAATCAAACCCTTCGTATATAGGTTCAACGAAGCAAAGCACTACTTTCAATCAATCAAACATAGGCCCAATTTTTAAATTGCATTCACACACGCATTTCAATTTTAAGGGAAATATTAAAAAGATACAGTACCGTGTTTACACGGGAGTTGTGGGGTGCCTAACACCTTCCCCACACTTAACCAATCCCCCGAGCTCAAAACTTTGTTTCCAAAAATCAAGTTTTGACAGTGTCCAGCAATTGGGCCTCTTTCAAACAAAACTCGATTGAGTTGGTACAACCATTTTCAAATCTACCAACTGGCGACTCTGTAAAACGTTCAAATCGTCGACATGATACATGTTGACCTGTTTCCTTAAAATCCTTCAAAACCTTTTTCCTAAATAAAAAGAGTGAGGGTAGAGATAACTTAGGAAAAGAGATAAAAGATCCGGGTTGTGACCCGACCCGCGGATTTTTTAACCGACGTCGACAGGTGGCGACTCCGCTTGGGATAATAGTGGGCTTAGGCCGCGTTCAAATCTTTTCAAATATTTCCCCTTCAAAACTACGAATGCGTGAAATTCTACGTCTCCACGTTTAAGGAATGCTGTGAATGCTGCGTCTTTACATTGAATGAATATGAATGATTGCTTTCCTATTTTTTTTAGTGCTTCGCACCCATATTAGTGCTTCGCACGAATTGTCATCATATGCATAATGGTAAGGAACGATGTATGTGAATGTATGTTGTGTTCCTCTCACAAGGAGGCAAAACCCGTCGGTGATAAGTAATGTCTCTGGGGACGACTAAGTCTCTGGGGCTCATGAAAATGCACCACCCAGATTCGCTCCAGTTGAAAGATTGAATTAATTTCCCCTCTAGTAGATTGCAATGATCTGGGAACCTTCATGCCAAAAAGCCGCGAGAGTAGCCTAAGATAGGTCAGCCTCTGATTAACCAAATCTGACGGAAAGCTTCTTCATTCCTTCCTTTTTCAATTCAATGTCCAGTTTTCATTATTTAACTCTTGTCATTCTGTCATCAAAACAACTAACCTCGGTTTTGCAAGATAAGAATAAAAAACACCTCATGCATCCTATCTCTACCTACTTAAGAAAATTGACACACCTACGTTTTGTTGTAGGTGAAAAATTGGGCTCATTACTAGATCAATCTAAAAAGGCACAAAGCCTATCCACCGACATGGCTGAAAGTGGTCAACACGAGTCAGGTTTCGTATCTCGAAGGAGTTTGAGGGACTTAAGAATCAAATAGCAGAGTTGGCTCTCCTCCTAAGAGAATAAAGTAAAAGCACTCAGAGCCAGGCAATACCCAATTAAACCAAGTCCTCCTCATAGGGTGGCAATCAAAGTGCTAACAAAAATGGGGAAATGCAGATCCCTGAACCTCGATCCAATAAAAGAACCAACAAAACCTCTGAAATCACAAATCTCAAGGAAGATCGGGAAACTTGCGATATCCGAAGGAAAGTCCAATAAATGAAAGACACCATCCGAGCAATTAAAGGGACTGGAAACCTTGGAAGTGTCACTTATTCGGACCTCTGCATATTCCCAAGGGCTCAATATCCTGAAAAATTCAAAGTCCCAGAGTTTGAAAAATATAATGCTGTGATCCCTATACGCACTTGAAAATATACATTGGCGAGCTAGGGTCTTATGCTGAAGATGAAACCCTCAGAATGCAGCTTTTCCAAAAGAGTCTCACTAGAGAGGCTAGGATATGGTATGCCCGACTTGATAATGCAAAAATCCAAAGTTGGGAAGAGTTAGCCCATACCTTCCTAACTCAATATAGCTTCCAGTCTCAGATGGCTCTGGATCGGTATCAAGTGTCCAAAGTCAAAAAGAAGAGTACTGAGTCTTTTCGTGAGTATGCCAAAAGATGGAGACGTCTGGCAGCACAAGTCAGCCCGCCTATGACAGAAACTGAAATGGTGATGACTTTTTTAGACATCCAAGAGGCACCTTACTATGAGAGAATCCTAGCTGGAATAGGAAAGCCATTCTCAGATATGATCAAACACGGCGAAATGATAGAGATGGGCCTGAAAGCAGGCAAGATTAAAGATCTCACGGCCTTGAAAGTAGCCATCGATCATATACAGTCTGGCAACTATGAGAGTGATCCCATAAGGATACCCAAGAAAGGCGATGAAGATGTATCCCCTATTGTACAGGGGCAGTCTGGGAGACCCAATCGTAGTCCCCCCATTTGGAAGAAAGAAGATAATCTGTCATTCTAACAACAAACCGCGTTCAACAAATGGCAGGACAGAAAAAGAAAATTTGAAAGAACAGAAAATCGGGTGTTCACTCCACTAGGCGATTCCCTTAAAAATATGTTGGTGATTTTAATAGATCACAAGAAAATTACCGAACTAGCTCCATCTCTGGATCCAAAAAGCAAAAGATACAATCCTAGCCAGAGATCTACTTACCATTCAGGATATCCAGGACACGCTACACAAGATTGTTGGTCCTTGAAGCATAAAATCCAAAATCTAATCGAAAACGGTGATATTGTGGTCCAACAACCTGACCATCAAATGTCAACACCAACCTTATGATGCCACATGACACGAAGGGAGTAAACATGATCGGGTCAAGAAGCGATGAAATGCATCCAAATCGTAAATACATACGAAGGATGGAGGAATACCCCCAAAAGAACAGAACAAATGTCCTATAGGTGGAAAATGTAGAGAAGGGTGTGACAGTGATGCAAAAATTGGATGCGATTCAACATCAAGTAACTCTGCTGGCTAATCTGGTAGTGCGCCAACATCAGGATACAAGGAAGCTTTTCACTCAACTATCAGAAAGCCAAGGGAAATAGAAGGTTATTCAGAATGTAAGAATATCTCCCTCCAAGATCATCCAGCTAAATGAAGAAGATCAAAGCATACTGAGTAGACGAGAAAGGGGGAATAATGAAATTACTAGAAGATCTCACCAAAGGAAAAATCATCTGGGGGAGTACGACCTCCCAAATAGGAAATATCAAGCAACATTCCAAACACGAGCAAACCCTCGAAATCCTACGACACTGAGAGTCGGGGAAAGTAGGCGGAGAAGGGTATTCACACCTTTGGGGGACTCATTGGAAATATGTTAGCATTGATGGTTGCGCAGAGAAAGATTATCGAGTTGCTGCCTCCTACCAAACCCGAGATAAAAAGTTATGATGCCACATGGATATGCTGCTATCATTCTAACTCACCTGGACATGCAACTGAGGAATGCTGGTCTCTAAAGCACAAAATCCAGGATCTCATTGAAAATGGAAAACTACAGATAGAAGTACCCATGACCGAAAAAGGAAAAATGAAAATAAAGAGCTTAAGAAGTCCACTCGAGGCAGGTAGTTTAGAGGAGGTGACGACTGTAAGCCCCAATCCTGGCAGAACACTAGGTGGATAAATCTTAATGCTTGGAGTGACACAAGAAACAGGAGAGTCCTCTAAGGAAATTCATCCGCCACCATCAAACATCTTGTTGCCAGAATTTAGCAACCACATTCTTGACCTTATCCTCCTAGATGATGAGGAGGAGATACTGATCCTTCCCCGTATGGAAAAAGCCCAAAAGGAAAGTTCCTTACGAGAGATACAACAACAATGCGAGAAGGATTTCATACTCAAATCCTCTCAAGCCTATTAGAAATGGTGAAGGAGCAGATAAAGGGAAAGATGGTAAAGTTCTCAAGGAAGCCAACCCATCGAGAAATCTAGAGTTCATCCCTTTTTGCGGCGAGTCCAATTTAAGCATCCTTAAGGGATATGCTGATTCAGAAGGCGATCAATTTATGGCAGTGATTGAAGATATTCATGACCAGGAGGTAACCTCTATCACAAGCCTCGAAGGCAACACAACCACTGATAACTGGACTATCAGGCCTCAGCTAGACCGAAGGACGTAGATCCAGAGGAAAGTTACGAGTTTCAGAGGATGTTGGGATGTTATCCTTTTCTTAACATTATGCCTTTTATTTTCCATGCATACACAATCAAAAGACCAGAAAAATCAAAAAAAGAAAAAAAGAAAAAAAAATCAAAACTCGAGCCTTTCAAGCCAAAACGTGAACTATGAAAGACCTGATCTCCCTCAACCCGGGAGTACATAGGCAACCATCTTGGTGCTGTCAAACCAAATAAAAAAATTCAAAAACCCTCGAATCCCAACACAAAAATTCAAAAACCTATCAAACCAAACTCAAACCCCAAAAGAGACACTTTTCAAGCCTCTCGCACAAAAACTCGAACTACGAATGACCTGATCTCTCTAACCCCGAGAGTACGTATGCAGCCATTCATGGTGCGATTTGATCATCAAAGAAAAACAAAAAACCAATAAAAAAACCAGTCCCAAGACACCAAAACCCTATAAAATTCAAATGACATCAAGTCTCCCTGGCCAACAGGCCCTGCTGAGGAAAAACAAAGCTAGTCTATAGACCCGATGATAGACGAGACGATAATGCCAACATGGCATCTCTCTTTGAAGATGGAATAGCGGCTGCAAGTGCAATACCCTCAGCCTCCATATGGGCCAGAACAGCCACTGCCATTTGCATAGTGCTACTATGGCCATCTATGAAAGCATTCATCTCTCCAGCTAGACTGCATGTATATGATCTGAGGACTGTGTTGTCTGCAATATAGACATCCCGGGTAGCTATGGCATCATCCCTCGTAGCATAAGCAGTGTCCCGAGCAACTAATACCTCCTCAATCTCCTCAAAAGCTGCATCTCTGGCTGATCAGACCTCATCTCTCTCCTCAAGAGCTGCATCTCGGGTGGATCGAGCCTCATCTCTCTCAGCCAATGCTACATCCTGAGTAGCTCGAGCCTTATCTGAAGCAACAAAAGATGTATCCCTGCTAAAAAGGATTGTCAACTGTTAGTGCCCTAGCCTAATTCCTCTCGAGAGTCATCCGAGCTAGTGAATCAATAATAGCTGGATCAGTCCCAGTAGGAACGCTCAGAGGATAACTAACTAAAGTCGATGCCAAGTCGGTAAACTAATCTTCCTTCGTGGGAGAATTAGGATCCTCTATAGGCTCCTCATAGTCTGAATCAATGCTCAGAGCTGACTAGATAATTGCAGCCAATGCGATATCGGCCTCCAACCATGCAGAATACTTTGGAGAACGATTTGGATGGATAATAGAGATATCAGCCCTCTCCCTACGAGTCCAACACTCATAGGACTGGATAAGGTCAGCTGACGATAAAGACGAAGCTGATATCCACTGATCCATAAGTCCCCTTAAAGTGGTGAATGCTCTAAAAATGATCAAACTGGCCCGTGACTGCCTGCAGATAATATGTGGACACCCCTCTCAAACCCGCCAGGGGCAGATAGTCTATGCCAACTACATGAGTGATGAAGCTATAGGGGGAACTCAGCCCTGAGCATGGTAAGATCGAAAAGGGATGCTCAATATCTAAAACAAACAGACCATATCGCAGCATCTAAACGCTCCGCTGGCTGAAAAGAGTAGGACATGGCTAGCTCATGGGTAAAGCGGTACCCATGGTGTTTGAAGGTGCCGGTCGGACTCAAATGCGTCATGAACCATACGTATAGAAGAACGGCGCTACCTTTAAAAAATCCCCCTGGATGGGTACTACAAAAAGTAACTGACCTCAGAGTCTCGGCTAATATCATCTGCAAAATTGTACAACCCTGTCGAAGGACACGAATCACTACCATCAAGCCAATATCTAAGTGGTCCATATACAGGGGCATGTACAGATAAGTAGTGATGCACATCACCAGAACTTCTGCCACTCATCTGCCAGAATAATAAGATCCCCAGAGAATCGCTCATAACTGTCCAACCTACCAAAGCGATCAATCAAAAAGTCCATGAACACTATATGTCCTGCAGTAACCTCTATAGTGACGAATCTGCGTCTCAGACAAGTCATGGTCATGAACGGTCGTCTCATATCACCAATAGCTTTCCTAGCACATGGCAGATCTAATGCCTAACTCGTGAGGCGCTCATACTCCTTCAGTATAGGAGTCAATTCATGAAGGCCAAACCTGAAAAGCCTACATCCAAGAAAGACACTCAAGATTAATGAAACATGTTGAGGGGACCCAACAACATCCCAATGTTGTTCTATCAAATCCAGAGCAAGTCTCAAAAGGAAGAGACATCGATACCTCAAGGCGACCAATCACAAGGATGAAATAGCAATCATCATAGGATGCAACCTGTCAGCAATTCATCACTCCTGATGAGCGAAAAGATTGTATCTCCTGTGACCCACAAAAGCACATGGGCTACCATCGTGGCAAAGTCTATCTCATACCCGATGATCTATTCCTTGAGCAAAAGGCCACGGATTAAACCTCACAGATCAAGCCAAATTCGGTTAAAGACATCACCACCAACCAAGCTGAGCTCTTAGGTCCAATTCATTATAGTCCGAAGGCGTCTCAACGTCAAAGTTGAAACAACAACACAGCGATATATCAAGCATAATCATCAGCAAGGACCTTTGAAGAGCTGACACCCTCAATCTAAAACCTTCATCAAACCAGAAGAGAGGTCATCAAAGCCAATTGCTCCCTATAAATCAAAAACAATGATTGGGGTATCCAAGCATTAAAGTTAAATCCACTACCTGTTCACCATGGGGGTCATACGATTAAAGACTCTTGATATCTCGGCATCTTATCAGCCTATCAGTCAAACATACAACCAAGAAATCATCCCAGATGACAAGCAAGACTGGGGCAAGTTCAAAGTCAATGACAACCCGATGTTGGGACCGTTATAATAAGACTGGACCAATTTTGGAAATTGCGAGAATTCAACACTGGGGCATTTATCAACCATCTAATCAACATGCACCAGTCGGCACCATCAGTATGTTCCATCCAAGCTTCCATCATTGGCGATCCGGTATGATCAATCGATCTTTTCCAAATTTTCTTAGAATACTGCGATCCATTGATAAGGTGCGACTCTTTCATCTCTTCATGTGCTTTCAATTTCCAGTTACATGCATTTGGCAATGGTATATATATTAAGTACAGATAAATCTTGCGTTAATAATCTTAGAAAAAGGTTTTGAAAAGGAAAAAAGATTTTTGCTTAACTTGTTATGAGATGGATTAATTTCGATAAGCGTCCGTGGAGCAAGAATCACGAGAACGATTAGAGAATTAAGATTATTCAACCTTTTAATTAGGCATGGCATCCTAGTTCAAAGCACTTTTAGAGCAAACTTGACCTCATATGCATGTCTGCACTTTACGATTGACCTGACTATTAGATGTGGGGTATGAAACTATGGCGATAAGGATGACAATTAGTAGTCAGCCTAATGTCTCGAATCGTGCTCTAGGTTACTCGAGTTATTAAGCCTGAGGGGTGTCTTTACACCTGGTGCCCTAAAGCCATCTGGTTTGGGAGCCACCGACCCAACGCTCGTTACATGGGTAACTTAGTGCCTAAGAAAACAAGCATTACAAGAAGAACAAGGCAAAACCTGAGCATATTCGAATCGTGGCCTAGGTTACTGGAGTAATTAAGCTCGAGGGTTGTCTTTACACCTGGTGCCCTAAAGCCATCTGGTTTGGGAGTCACAGGCCCACAACTTGCTACACGGGTAATTTAGAGCCTAAGAAAATGAATCTTGTACAAGCTCAGGCAAGGATCAATAAGAGTAGACCGCCTGACCTGTGTCGAAGTGTGGCCTTTGTCACTCGAGCTAGTAAAACCTAAGGGGTTTCTTAACACCTAGTGCCCTAAAGCCATCTGGTTTAGGAGTCATTGGTCCAAAAATTGTTACATAGGTAACCCTGAATAGCCTAAGAAAACGAGACAAAATTAAGCGAGGAAAGCAAAAAATCTTGCAAGAAAATGAGATCATCTAGAGTCATAGAAGAGAAACCTCTGCTAAGGGTTACGTCACACATAGTGCATATGTCATATGATGTTAATCTTGTGAAGAGCAGTGTCTAGAGCGAAGATGAGGTGTCTCTGATGAAGGGAGATGAGTCTTTTAAATCTGATCCTACCCATGAAAAATGACCATGGACACTTAAAAGTATTCTTGCGATTTTATAACTTGTCAAATGAAAATTTTGATTTCCTTAGAAAAAAATCATTTTCATGCTTAATTTCAAGATCTTTAGCGATAAGATAAGAGCTCAGTGAATACAAACATTCACTTTCATAAACTTTAATTTCAAATGCCTCATTCACAAGATCATACTAATCCCTACGGCCCGAGCTATCAAACTTTTGGCCCATTTTTGTCATTTGTCTCGTGCAGGATATGGCTCACTCTGGATGTGGTCAACAAAGCGAGTTTCTTCTGTGAACCCCAGTAACAACCTACGAAAGGGCTGGGGCATTGCCGATTCCAAGAAATGGAAAGAAATCAAGGTGATATAAGCTGTCCCTCCACAAAAAGGGAAAAATTCTCAAGAGAGTCCTTAACTCAGAAAAAATAGACACTCGACGAGAGAAGATCTAACGAATGAAATCTACACCATTAAACATGTTAACATGCGCCAAGTCCTCACAAGTTGAGGCCTCTACGCCGAAGTTCAAATCTGGGCAATGGAAGAATGGGCTACATCCTCCAGGACGTCAGCAACACCCGAATAATAAGCCAAGCCAGCATTTAACCTAGCAAGGTCACAAGTAAAGAGCTTTCCCCTTTTCACACTCAATGATAAGCCATTGGCACAACCCAGCGAAGCATCGAAAATGGTCCGGTGACATTCATTGAAGGTCACTTCAGCTAAGGTCAGATTGCTTGACACTATCAGCCGTTAGCGCAACCCCAGCAAAACATCAGGAAATGTCCGATGGCAGAAACAGTATATCAATCCATCCCCACAGAGGATAGATGATGGAATATATTATACAAATACTTAGAAGGGGCATTGAGAAAAATTCGATGATGTAAGCCGTTGAATATTACCTCAACGAATATGTCAGGATATCTCACTAGTAAAGTCATCAATGTCTGGACCACCAAGGGGACTACTACCAGATCCAAATCAAGAAAAATAACAGCCTCTGCGAGATCCTCACCAAAGACGGCATATGAAAGGGGAACATCCAAATCTGCTCAGCGAATGACAAAAGGAGCCATCTGGGAGCTGAAGCTGATAAGCCTATCAAAATTCATGCATGAAAAGAAACTCCAAATTACCTCAGAAAGGGTGAGGTATGGTTCTACGTCGATTCAATTAAACATATGCATCAACCTAGGACAAGTTAAGATCTCATATCATGTCTGGTCTGCACATGTGCAACAAGCGCTACATCAGCGCACATCTCCATTAAAATGTTCGGCATACATACCCAGTAAAGTTAAATATGCATACACATTAAATACACAAACTCGATGAAAATTCTGCTACCGTTCGAGTAGGCATCGGGACAGTCCAATGATCAACCATTGTCTCTACTATCAGGGTAGGCACTATTGCAAACTACCGGTGTACGTTATCATCAGGATAGGCATCGGGAGCACCCACTGTGGTAACTCAGAAAAAGAGATATATCCCCAGCAGAGGAGCCTTCAAAAATGTACAACGGCATCAGCCAAGGGAAAATTTGCCCTCTAATAGTATCGACAGATGTGAGAAACCATTGGGCTTAAACCAAGGTAACACCAAGGGCTACCACGGATGACGTCATCCCCAGCAGAAAATGACAAGAACAGTCTGTGATAGCCTAACTATTATAGCCTACCAATGGCATCCTACCAACAGCAAAGGATATCATAAAGGACATCGTCCCCCAGTAGAAATGTAGAAAACATTTTAGTTTATCTTCATCAAACAAAGCATCGACAACACCGATGGAAATCAAACCATTCGAGTCAACACCAGCATAGACATCAGCAGCACTGATGAAAGTCAACCATTGAGATCAGCCCCAACACAGGCATCATCCATGATCGATCAGGGTAAGTGATTTGCGATGCAATTTGCTATACAATATGTGATTTGCGATGCGATTTGCGATACAATATGCGAAGTGCGAAATGCGATTTGTGAAAACATGTTAACATTCATTGCATTGCGATTTGCATCATTAATATCTTGTCATATTTCAAGTGTCTAGCAATCTTTATCCTGTTCATTTCATTGCATTGCATAAACATGATAAAGAGGGGCATCTGTAGACACTTAAAATTTTATTTTCCTGTTACTAACCCTGCAGGAGGGCAAAATCGTCTTCTCAGCCCCGGTCACCAATATTTGGATGTCAACTCAACCCTGATCACCAATATCGAGATGTCAATTCAACCCTGATAACCAATATCGAGATGTCAAACTCAACCCCGGTCTCAATACCGGGCCATCATGATCAACCCTGGTCTTAATACTGGGATATTAATTCAGCCTTGGTCACAACCCGGGAGGTACAGTTAAGCCCCGGTCACAACCAGGAGATCCATTTCAGCCCTAGAGATAACCTTGGGAAGTCAATCCAACCTTCAGAGACAAACTTGAAGCATCATATCAGCCCCAGTCTCAACCCAGGAGATACAGGTCAGCCCCGGTCTCAACCCGGGAAGTCAGATCAACTTCGAAAATAGTCCTGAAGCATAACAACATCTCCAGAGGAAAACCTGGAGCAACCAAGTCAACCTAAAAGAACAACACTGAAGACAAACAAACTCAAATGGGATCCAAACCTTGGAAACAACCCCAAGAAGTCAGCCAAAGGCCATGTCGACATTGAAGGCAATCCCGGGAGGGGTAAAATGGTTATTTTGACAACTTAAAGCCGATTTGGTCAAACTCAAGCCGAATTGATGCCACCAAGGTCAAAAAAAAAAAACAATAACGGTGATCCTGAGTGAAAACACCACAAGACAACTCGACGGACAACTTATGGAGAAAGAAGACTCGGCTATGAACCTATCTTTTTGGACTTAAAAAGGGTTAAATCCTATGTCATTGTGACACTCTCAGCGAGTGCTTTTTGGAAAGATATGACACGCCTCAAACGGACGCTTCGATTAAAAGTTATGAAGTTTTGAACTTGACATCGCATTGCTCGGAGTGCACGTACTTTGAGACGACAAAGTCGGCACGTGGGCCCCACCTTGGGGAGCCGCACCTCTACCTGCGGCAGTAGCAGGTAGAGTGGAGGCTCCGTGGCCTATAAATAATCATGAACCCCCCCCCCCCCCCCCTCATATTTCGTAATTTTAAAACACAGCGAACCTCTGCCCTTTTTAATTTTCTGACTTTTTCAACACTTCCAAACCCAAATTTTTTCACTCTAACACGGAGATATGCCCACATACTACCACATATCATAAAATAACCAGTAGATTCTGACATTTAGAGCCTACGATTTGGCAAAAAGCCAGTGTAGCATTCCATTGTAAGTATATTTGCGATTAGAAAGTTAATACTACTTCTTTGCACTATTTTGCACTAGCATATCAAATTTTATTTTCTAAAAAAGCCCGGAACTTAGTTCCGTGGTAGTTTTTGTCAAAATTTGGTATATTTTTGTACATAAACACAATTTCTGGCATTTATACAACTCAAATTGACGATCCAACAGCTCTAACAGCTTCAATGCACTAGCATCTTTGTTTTAAGCAACTTCGCCGGACTGGGTTATCTTCCCAGTCCGGGTTCGACTTTTTTTGTGTTTATTCAACTTATATATAGTAACTTTTCAATTCTGTCAAGACCGGATGCCAAATCTAAGGTAGTTTACTGCTTTTATATATATTTATGCACATATGAGCAGCTTTCACCACCACTTGGTTCTCTTCCCAGTCTTGGTTGACTATATTTCTGTCAATATATATATATATATATATATATATATATATATATATATATATTTCAGTCCGGCTTGAATTATTTTGTGGCCTTATTATTGCTTTTGCACCCTTCACCATTACTGGGTTATCTTCCCAGTCCCTGGTTGACTACTTTTCTGTATATTTACATTTCTGTTCGGCCTGGATGATTATGTGTCCTTTTTATTGCTTTTATATATAACTATGCATATATAAGTAGCCTTCACCACCACTGGGTTCTCTTCCCAATCTTGGTTGACTACATTTCTGTATATTTACATTTCTGTTCGGTCTGGATTATTTTGTGGCCTTTTTACTGCTTTTATATATAACTATGCATATATAAGCAGCATTCACCACCACTGGGTTCTCTTCCCAGTCTTGGTTGACTACTTCTCTGTCAATATATATATATATATATATATATATATATATATATATATATATATATATATATATATCTCAATTCCAGTCCGGGCACCGGCGTGAAAATCCATCGCCCTTTACAGCTTTTATATATATATAACTGTATATATATTGCTATTAATTGCTTTATATTAAACTGAAGCTTTAAATATTCATTCGATATGAATCGGCATTTTTCAGTCAAAAGCAACCTCGCGTCCCTTAGATGGCTATCTAGTGGGAACGAGACGCTTCGGCCAGATACGAACCAGGATTTACTGAATGAATTCTTGGTTCAGGCAATGTTGGGATATATATCTATTTCTGTACAAATTTGAACTGTGCAGGTTCATCGGCTACCCATATGTGAGCATAGGAATCGTAGGATTCATGATCAAACCGATCAGAATATGATTCCCATGATGGACAAAATCCAATTTACAAATGTACCCTGCCAATTTTTCTATAAAATGTACATACAAAGACCTTAAAACGGTTATCCGAATTTAAGGTCTCAATATAGTGAAAATATGGTTTGCCATGTCAGCGTCCATCCGATAGCTATCATGCCCATGAGGATACCGACACTTATATTTATTTATGTGGTTGAGGATGCTTCGCAGCCTGACAAATCACCTTTCAAATGCAGCCTTAAGGCTATAAAGATAAAAAATTGAAAGTATCAACAGGCTTCAATTCCTACGTTAGCGTAAGGGTTTGATAACCAGCTTTCAAAACATCATTTCAATTCAATCAAAAGAAAAGATTTTTCAAATCAAATTAAATACTTTTGGAAATCAAATCAAAGACTTTTGCAAAATCAAATCAAACCTTTCATATATAGGTTCAACGAAGCAAAGCACTACTTTCAATTAATCAAACATAGGCCTAATTTTCAAACAGCATTCACACACGCATTTCAGTTGTAAGAGAAATATTAAAAAGATGTGGTACCGTATTTACACGGGAGTTGTAGGGTGCCTAACACCTTCTCCACACTTAACCAAGCCCCTGAGCTCAAAACTTTATTTTCAAGATCAAGTTTAAACATGTGTCCAGCAATTGGGCCTCTTTCAAACAAAACTCGGTTGAGTTGGTACAACTATTTTTAAATCTACCAACTGGCGACTCTGTAAACTTTTAAATCGTCGACATGATACATGTTGGCCTTTTTCCTAAAAGCCCTTCAAAACCTTTTTCCTAAATAAAAAGAGTGAGGGTAGAGATATCTTAGGAAAAGAGATAAAAGATACGGATTGTGACCCGACCCGCAGATTTTTTAACCGACGTCGACAGGTGGTGACTCCGCTGGAGACAGTAAAGGGCTTAGGCCATGTTTAAATCTTTTCAAATATTTTCCCTTCAAAACTATGAATGCGTGAAATTCTGCGTCTCCACATTGAAGGAATGCGTGAATGTTGCGTCTTTACATTAAATGAATGTGAATGAATGCTTTCCTTTTTTTTTAGTGCTTCACACCCATATTTGTGCTTCGCACGAATTGTCATCATATACATAACAGTAAGGCACGATGTATGTGAATGTATGTTGTGTTCCTCTCACAAAGAGGCAAAATCCGTCGGTGATAAGTAATGTCTCTAGGGACGGCTAAGTCTCTGGGGCTCATGAAAATGCACCACCCAGATTCGCTCCAGTTGAAAGATCAGATTAATTTTCTCTCTAGTAGATTGCGATGATCTGGGAACCTTCATGCCAAAAAGCCGTGAGAGTTGTAACGAATGAGAATTTTATTTATTAATTTTAAATATTTATTGAATTAAATAAATATTTTAACTAATTTACTTATTGATTTTAATATATAAATTATGTGATTGTTGTGAATTAATTTAATTAAGTGTTATATATTAATTAAATGAATATTTAATAATTTATTTAATTGATGTGTAATGATTTTATGGTATGGTTCTAATTTAATTGAGATAATTAAATTAGATGAAGTTTATGTGATAATTGTTGCATGAGATTATAATTAGCGAGTAAATATAATTGTTATATGATAATTTGTATGTGGATAATTGATGTTAGCTTTTATTTAATTAATTTAGAATATTAAAATTTAATTAAATTAAAGTGTAACATTAAGAATATGTGTTAAAGGATTTATTAAAAGAATAAAAAGGATTTTAAATTGATTTTACCAAACAAGGCCCTTGCACCTATTTTAATCTTGTTTTACCAAACATAGCCTTAACTACCGAAAATCTATTTTTAAATAAGTGCTTCCCAAACAAGCCTTATGGCTTTTAAAATTCAATAATATGTAATTATTATATATATTAAGTGAATAGCAGTTAAATATATATTAAAAGTATATGTATATTATATCAGTTATAATATATCAGTTAGTTTATACTACGTTAGAAAGTTAGAGCAAAGAGAAAACATTAGGAGAAAATATACAGAGAAAGATAGAGAGAAAAGAGAGAAGAAGAGGAGGAAAAGAGGAGAGACTTTGAGAATCAAACACAATAATCATCTTCTTCTTCCAACCTACTATCAAGGGTATAATCTCTAACTTTATAGTTTTAAATTTCAATTGATGTTCTTCATAATTTTAGTTCTCTATAAAAATAGTTCTTCATGAAAATTTATGATTTTCATGTATGTATGTGATATTGTGTATGTAAATTATTTACATATGATTAGTAGGATAAATTAAGTTATTTAGTTTGTGTAAACATGATGAACGTGAAGAATCATGTTCATTATGAATTACAGTAAACTTGTTTTGAAAATAATTGGTCTTTAAAATCAAAATTTATGTTTAATTGTTAATTGTTGTACAATTGATTTTAGTTTTTGTTAGCTTGTCAAGAAAAGAATTCAATGTGATTTGAATTGTGTGATTTGATTAAGAAATAAACTTATAGTGTTCAATTTTATCAAGAACACTGGAAAATAGTTTTTATCCAAAATTTTCAAATTTAGAGTTTGTGATTATGTGTTTTGATGATTCAATGTGTAAAAACATGATTAAAAGCTTTAAAATTATGTTTCTGTAAAGTTTTACATGCAAATTGTTGGCTAATTTTCAGAACTCAACGTGGAGAAATAAGCTAAATTGGCTTTTTTCTGCACAGTTCGCGAACCTGTCTGCGTTCGCTGCAGGGGGCGGACCTATCAAGGCTAAAAAACCCCGCCCCGCGCGGGGGGTGGGGGGGTTGCAGAAAGTAATAATGTTTTATTTTGTTTGTATTTTGAAATTAACCTAATGTGAAAACATGTGAAAACATGTGAGATATACATTAAAATGCTAGATGAATATTAATAGATTATATTAATAAAATATAATATGTGATTATAATTTTGAATATTTATAATTACGAGTAAAGGTTTAAGCTTAATTTGTTAAATTATAATATGATTAATTATAATTTAATAAATGCATGTAGATTAATTATAAATTATAATTTAATTAATATATGATGTAATTATAATTTGATTAATTATAATTGAAGTAAATGTTTAAATTGAATTATAATTTATTTAATTATAACTTAATTAATATGAAGTACATAATTATTATTTGATTAATTATGTGAATGTGTAATTATGTGCTGTGATTAATTACGTGATAATTAATTATTAACTTGATAATTATATAAGAATGAGTTAACCTAGATGGGTTAACTAATTATGTGAATTAGTTACGTGTTAACTAATTTAGATTATTATGGTTAAATATATATATGTATGAAGTGTTAAAGAATGTGAGTTGTAACTGTAGCTTGCGCTTGAGGCAAGTTTCTAAACTCAAACTTGTTGTTGTTATACAAGTGTTTTAAATTCAAATATTTATTGAATTTGAGATTGTCCTTTTATTTCTGCAATGGACAAATACTTATTTAAAGTTTATGATTTAATTAAAGTGACCTTGACTTAATTGTTCAAGTAAGGTCTATCATTATGTTTCGTATGCTTTAAGTTTAAATTCTAAAGCATAAGTTATTTCATAATTCGTTATTATTGAATTATTCTTGATTATTATGAGTCAATTCAACTACTCCTTAGTTGATGGTAGTTGAAACTCTAAATTTCCTTTTAGCTATCCAAACTAAACTTTCTTTGGTGCGGACTTGAATCAAATACTGAGATGAACAACCCTATTTATTAGGGGAGGTTACTATGCGAAAGCGTTAAATATTTGTACACAATACATGATACGAAGGGCTGATCCCCCTAAGTACGAGTTTAGAGTCCATAGTCTAAATGACTGTTAAAGATTTTAAATATAATATTTATAATCTAGGACAAAGTTCAAGGTCTTATGACCCTCAGATGATTTCAATATTCGAAATTCTAAATATTGATGAAAGAATTATTATTCAGTTCTTTATTGTCGATGAAAGTAAAATTATTCAAATCTTTTGAAGTTATTCAGTTATATCATATTATTGTTGTATTCCAAGTGAGCTTTTGTTTGCTCATTCTTGCATATTTAATAATCCCTTGTAGTTAAAGTTGAGAACGTTGACGTACCGTCAACGAGTAAAGGGAAAGGCAAGATGAACAAGTAAAGACTTGTTATCTTTTGATTTTGATTATAATTAGACTTTATGATTGTTTTTATTTCCGCATTATTATTTATGTTAAGGTTAGATAAACCCTGGGATGATTTTGGATAAGGTTGTAATTCTTTTTCAAGGAAGATTTTATTATTTATTCAAGGTTGTAATTTATTTTACATTCCTTATTATGGGTAGATGTATGTTCTATTTAGAAAGTGAACACCAAATCATGTGGAAACGAAGTACCCGAATTTGGGGGTGTCACACCCAACCAGTCCGCCAGACTCGCACACCAACCTGTCAGTATGTAAGTCACAATCTGTATGCCTAAACAAGCCACTCACAAGCCACACGAATTTACAGGCAATGCCCAACCTTTTATTGCTTCTCTTAATAAACTAGGATTACAATTCACTAGGCTTGCAGACTCACACTTGCTCAGTGAGTTCTGCCTACAAGCCCCTATATGCATATTTATAGCTATACAAAACTAGGCTGCAGTTGACATCCCTAACTGCCTAGGATATTCTGGCCAATGGCTTTATAGCATTACATAATGTAATTGCCCACGAATTAGCCCACTAAGCCAACTGCCATCAGTTGTTGCCCCATGTCCTGCAGATCTGCCAAGTATGCCAGTCATGTGTTTTAGTGGGTGGTTGAGTTCAGCAACTGCCCATAACTGCCTGTAAGTTGGGTCAATGCTCTAGTCAGCCACTCCAATCAGCTCACAAGATCAGCCCACAATATTTGTTGCCTCTGCCCACAATATTTGTTGCTCCAGCCCACGATCTAGTCCAAATATGTGCCATCCATGTAATGTTCATCCAGCCCATGAATATCTAGCAAAGCCATGCAATTACCCAAGGTGCAGCCCAAACTTTTTGTGCACGTCCATCCCGTCTATCTGTCTGCATACATTAGCCTTGTTGCATGCTGAGCACCAGCCCATGCCATGCTTGCATGCTGGGCGCCTGCCAATGCCATACCTTAACATGCTAAGCCCACGCCTATGCCATGCCCAACGTTCACCCAGCAACGTTCTTGCTCGTTCATGCCCAACACATGAACGAGTCTTTGATTAGATCCAAAGCCACCAATTCGATGGTTGACATTATTGTAGGGGAGCCCAACAATGTCCTAATGTCCCGCACGCGTAGCCCATGGCACCTGCTCATGGTCCCGGGTAACCTTCACGGAGTACCCCCCTATAGTAGCACTTATGAAAATTTTCAAAGTGTCACAACTAGACATCAGACCTGTCTGAGGAAGCATAATGTAAGTTGTCCAAAACTTACATTTTCTTGACATAGTGCACGATTGCCTGCTAAGTACGCCCAGCGCCCCACGCTGTCAACTCCTGCCGCATGATGCTGCACTTTGCTGTCTAAGTGTTTGTCAAGGTCCAACCTTGACTTTGGCCGAAAAGCCCAATCTGCGCCAATCTGCTGCACGCTGCGCCAATCTACTGCACGCTATCGCACGCTGTGCTTAGCTGCTGCACGATTTGAGTGTTAGCATGCCTTGTCCGTGTGCCAAGGTCATGTCAAGCCAACAAGGGTCTAACAAACCACCCCTAATTCTGAGGAGCATTTCGTTTGTTAAACCATGGAGATCTTTTCCCAACCATCAATTCCGTTTGATGCCTCTGATTGTACTGAACTTGGCATCTTCGCCTCCAAGAACAGCACTTGCTCAATTTATTTTTGGTCACATACAGGTCCCAGCACCTGCAAGCTGCCAACTCTGACTACGTTGAGGCTTGCCTCTGCACCTGAATCTAAACCCTCCTGATCTTCATCAGCCATCAACGCTGCCACTTTTACCTTTTTCGGGCAATCTCGTGCAAAATGTGGCCAGCTACAGATAAATAACCACCCGGCTTGGACTGTCCCTTATTTTTTTTGCCCATCATTTGCAACTTTGCAGCCCTTCTCTTGTCCATCGCCATGATTTCCAGCAGTATGTCCCTTGTCTGTCCTCTTGGCTTTGGTTACTCCCTGGTCAGCCTTGTCAAGCCGCATATCCACAAGGCTATCTGCCGCAGTCACCGCTAACTGAAAGTCTTTTACACCTTGACGTTGTAATTCTGCCTACGCAAAGTGAGGCATCAAAAGATTTATCCAAGACTTTTCTAATATCGCAACTCCGTTGACGAATTTAACTCGTAAAAAAGTTAAATTTGTTTGGGCAAAATAATTTGAGGAAAGTTTTCAGGAATTGAAGAGGTTGAGTACTGCGCCTGTATTGTCTTTACCGGATAGTACAGGGAATTTCGTAGTATACAGTGATGCCTCACATAAGGGAATAAGCTGTGTGCTGATGCAGAGCGGCAAAGTTATTGCCTATGCATCACGTCAGCTGAAGGACTATGAGAAAGGGTATCCGACCCATGACTTAGAATTGGCGGCTATAGTGTTTGCTCTGAAGATTTGGAGACACTACCTATATAGGGAAAAGTGTGGGATATATGTAACGAATGAGATTTTTATATATTAATTATAAATATTTATTGAATTAGATAAATATTTTTATTGATTTATTTATCGAGTTAAATAAATTATGTGATTGTTGTGGAGTAATTTTATTAACTGTAATATATTAATTAAAGGAATATTAAATATTTTATTTAATGGATGTGTAATGATTTTATGGTATATTTCTAATTTAATTGAGATAATTAAATTAGATGTATTTAAGGGATAATCGTTGCATGAAATTATAATTAACGAGTAATTATAATTGTTATATGGTAATTTTTATATGAGTAGTTGATGTTAAGCTGTTATTTAATTGAATTAGAAGGTTGAAATTTAATTAAATAAAGTGTAGCATTTAAACTATGGGTTAAAGGATTTATTAAAAGAATAAAAAGGATTTTTAATTAGTTTTACCCAAACAAGGCCCTTGCACTTGTTTTAATCTCGTTTTGCCAAACAGGGCCTTAGCTAATAATAATCTGTTTTAAAAGTAAAGTTGTTTTTGCCAAACATGGCCTTAAGGCTTTTTAAATTCAAAATTTTGTAACCTATATATTAATTAGTAGTTAGTATATGTAATTAATATATAGCAGTTACATATTCTATATAATTATATGTATTATATGTATAATATATGTATATCAGTTATATATGTTATACAAAATAGTACGTTAGAAAGTTAGAATAACAAAGAAAGAAAGAATAGAGAAAAAGTTAGAGAGAAAATACTCAGAGAAGAAGAAGAAGAAGACGAAGAAGAAGAAGAGGAGTCCTTGCTAAAAGTTATCAAACATCATCTTCTTCTTCCTCACAATCGAAGGGTATAATCTCTAAGTTTTAATTTTCTATATTGTGTTTTATGTCTTTCATGTTTTTCAAAAAGAAATTATCTGTAATAATCTTGTTATTGAAATTTTTTATTATGATATATATATATATATATATATATATGTGTGTGTGTGTGTGTGTGATGTATATATATATATATATATGTTTATATATGATTTTTATAGTTGTTTAAGTGATTCAATTCACGTAGATACGATGAACATGAAGAAATCATGTTCATAGTAATTTACTGTGAGCTTATTTTGAAAATAATTTTTAAATTATCAAAATTGGTGTGTGTTTGTTAATTGTTGTTTAAATTGATCATGGATTTTGTTAATATGTTAAGAAATAGAGTTAACACAATTGGAATTACATGAATTGGTTTAAAAACGAACTCACAGTATAAATTTTAGTCAAGAACACTTGATAATATGTTTTTCTTCAAAAATGATGAAAACTATGTTTTGATTATGTGTTATAATATTTATGAATGTTATAATCATGTTAAAACTTCAAGGTTTTGTGTTTATAAAGTTTTATATACATTATGTTGATAAAAATCGAATTTGGGTGCGAAGAAATAAGCCAAATTGGCATATTTCTTTGCACGATCGGGAGCTGAGGGAACCCACTAGCAGTGGGCCCCACCCCAGCGGGGTATTTAGGCCTAGGATGACCCACCCCAGCAGGGCTAGGGTCTGTCTAGAGAAAAATTTTGTGCTTCGTTGAGTTTTTGTGCAGTGCTTGTTTAGCTAACCTAAATTGATGATTTATTAAGTGTATTAGGCAATGAGATAACATATTTTTAATATGATTAAGATAATTTGAAGTCTCATGTTAATATGTTATATATACACTTGTATATTACTTTTATAAGGTACGACATGGTAGTTTAAAAGTGTTATAAGCTTGTGAGGTGTATGTTGTGAGTGTAGACTCGCGTATGTGGTTAATTAGCAACTATTATTATAAACCACGTTGTCAGTTGAACTTAAGTATAAAGTTCAACGGTTTAAACGTCTTGGTAATGTACTAATTGATGTTATAAACATAATGTAAAATGTAGGATAATTATGGAAGTGAATTGTAATTGTAAAGTATAGCTTGCGCTTGAGGCAAGTTTCCTATCCCTAAAAACTTGTTATTTATATTGTACAACTTCTTTAACCCTTACTCTTTATATCATGCAAGTTTATTTCCAATTCCTAACTTGTTAATTATTGTACAAGTTATGTTATATTCTAATATTCATAATGAACAAGTATTGAACTTATTATTGAAGAAATGCGATCTTGACTTATTTGTTCAAGCAGGATCTACTTAATCTTTCAATTGCTTTAAATTATTTCTAAAGCATGCCTAGTTATTGTGAAGTCTATTGTTATGGCTTATCTTTGGTTCAAAATTCTTATATTATCGAATTATGCTAAGTTATTGTGAGTCGATTCAACTACTCCTTAGTTGATGATAGTTGAAACTCCAAATTTCCTTTTAGCTATCCAAACTAAACTTTCTTTAGTACGGACATGTATCAAATACTGAGATGAACAACCCTATTTATTAGGAAGGTTACTATGCGAAAGCGTTAAATATTTATGCATAATACATGGTACGAAGGGTTGATCCCCCTAAGTACGAGTTAAGAGTCTATAGTCTATATGACTGTTAAAGGTTTTAAATAAAAATGTTTATAACCTCGAACTACCATACAGCAGAGAGACGAGACCATTGAAGAGCTGGATAAAGTGCTAGGAAATGCAAAGTGGGATTTAATTCACGCGGAGAGTGACAGAGATGAAGCACAGGCTAAACTAGCAAAGCTGAAGCACGACATCCAAGAGGAGTCAACAAAGCGTGCCAGAGCGGAGGAAACAAGCTTGAGGGCTACTAAACGTGCCGATCGAGCTGAAGACAAGGCTCAAGCAAAGAAAGCCAAGCTGAGGGAGACGGAATACGCTTTCCATACGGCTATAGATAAGGCTCAGGATCGTGTCTTCTATTACCCATCTCAGTTCCAAGGTTTACCATGGTACATGGTTGAACGCAGAGTAGCATTCCGAGTAATGGAAGTGAAACACAGAGAGGCTGTACGACGTCTTAACATGCCTAGATAGAAGAGTCTATATTTATGTGTTTCTTTATATAATAAATAAATGTAAATCCCATAATTGAGATAATAATGAGATAAGATAATGATGTAATCCTGTAACTTTTTTGGTTCAAGAAAGATGATCTAAATAGCAGAGATGCTATCTATTCTATATTTTTAAAACTACGAATGAATAAGATGAAGAAGTTATTGACGTGCTATGTGTTCATATATGAATAGAGTTAATTTAAATGTTTAAGTATGAACTTGAATACTTAAGAAATGAGTAAAGGAGCTAATAAGAGTATTTTTTTTAACAGAAAATGCCTCTTAGAAGATGACCTACACGACAAAACCCCGAGGGCTCGACGAACAACAATAACAACAACAATAATGATGGGCCAAATCCTAATTTGGTCCAGCAGTTGGTGAACCTGCTGACGGGAGCTCTTGCGAATTAGCCGCAAGTGCAGGGTACAACTTTTAAAGAATTTAAGGCAGTAAGACCGCCAGAGTTTCAGGGATCGATAAACCCAATAGATGCCCAGACATAGGTAATGGAGATGGAGAAGGTCTTCGAAGTAGCAAGAGTTGGCGAGGACCAGAAGACTGCTTTCGCAACTTTTATGTTAAAGTCGGATGCTAGCTTCTGGTGGCAGGCCAATAAAACCAGGGAAAGAGAAGGAGTTATAGCGTGGGACCGTTTCAAAGAGATGTTCTATGAAATGTACTTCCCCGTTAGCTCGCAGGACTAGATGGAGGTCCAGTTTCTAGAGCTTAAGCAGGGAGGAATGACGGTATCAGAGTATACAGCGAAGTTTAACAAACTAGCCAGGTTCGCTACATACCAGGTTCAGTACTAAGGCTAGGAAGGCGAGGAGGTTTGAGCGAGGACTGAAGCCCTGGCTCTACAGCAAGGTCTCCATATTCCAGCTAAACACGTTTGCAACTGTGCTGGAAAAGGCCATACTCGCTGAAGGAGGAAGCGACGCGGTGACCAAATTTAATCAGGAAAAGAAGAAGAAGAATGAGATAGAAACCAAGGCTAGTGGTAGCGGGGCTATCAACCAGAAAAGGAAGTGGAACGATAACACCTCTGCTGGGTGTCAACAGGGAAGCCAGCACAAGAGGAAGCTCGAAGCATGTGCTATATGCGGGAAGAATCACACTAGAGTGTGCTTGAAGGGGAAGCGGATATGCTTCAATTATGGTCAGGAAGGCCACATTGTGCCTAATTGCCCGAACTCGAAGAAGGGAGCTTGCTACATATGTGGATCCAAGGATCACATGGCTCGTAAATGCCCAAAGAAACCAGCAGCAGGGTCAACAAGGAATGGAGGAAATGGGAGCGGCAACACTTTGGCTATCGCTGCACCACTGCAGGCTATTCGACCCACTACCCGAACATTCAACATGACAGTGCAGGATGCTGTGCAGTCAAAGGATGTGGTGTCAGGTATTATTTCGGTCAATAGTATAAATGCATATGTATCATTTGATTCGGGTGCTATTTATTCATTCGTATCTGATGAATTTGCTAAGACCTAGACTTACCTAAAGAGGAATTAGTTTACCCCTTGAACATAGAGATTGCGAATAGGGAGGTTATTCCTGTTAGGTTTGTATACAAGAATTATAGATTGGACATTAAGGGTCAGGTAATTGAGGGTAGATTTGATTACGATAAAACTTGGGGAATTCGATGTGATGCTGGGCATGGATTGGTTGTTCAACCATGAGGCAATAATCGATTGTCAGAAGAAGTCGGTAAACCTTACGACTCCGTCGAAGTTGGTATTCTATGGTAGCAAATCGCCTAGATAAGAGAGTTATCTAACGGTTATGCAAGCCAAGAAACTTTTGACGCAAGGCTATGTAGGATATCTAGCCTACATAGTAGATACTCGTAAGCAAAGCCCAAAGATAGAAGAGATATCAGTGGTTAGGGAGTTTATGGATGTATTTTTGAGCAATTTTCCAGGACTTCCGCCAGATAGAGAGATAGAGTTCGTGATCGACTTAGCGCCAGGAACCGCTCCAATTTTGAAAGCTCCGTACAAAATGGCTCCAGTCGAGATGAAAGAACTGATGGTTCAACTGCAAGAACTGCTGGACAAGAAGTATATTCAACCAAGCATTTCACCGTGGGGAGTGCCAGTATTGTTCGTGAAGAAAAAGGATGGATCGATGCGGCTTTGCATTGATTATAGGGAATTGAACAAAGTTACGATCAAGAATAGGTATGATTTACCTAGGATCGATAACCTGTTTGATCAATTGAAGGGTTCTAGATACTTCTTAAAAATTGATTTGAGAAGTGGATATCATCAGTTGAAGGTGAGAAGGGAAGATATACCAAAGACGGCTTTTAGAACTCGGTATGGTCATTACGAATTCTTAGTGATGTCTTTTGGTCTAACGATTACTCCAGCTGCATTTATGGACTTAATGAATAGGGTGTTTAAGCCATTCTTGGATAAGTTCGTAGTGGTGTTCATAGATGACATCCTAGTTTATTCCAAGACCGAGGAGGAACACACTGAACATTTAAGGCTGACCTTAGAATCGTTGAGACAAGAGAAGCTTTATGCAAAATTCTCGAAATGTGATATCTGGTTGGAACGTGTGCAATTTCTTGGCCACGTGATCAACAAGGATGGGATTTTGATAGATCCATCGAAGGTTGAAGCTGTGATGAATTGGGATCAGCCGAAGACGCCGTCTGAAGTGAGGAGTTCCTTGGGATTGGCGGGTTATTACCGGAGATTTATTCAAGACTTTTCCAAGATCGCAACTCCGTTGATGAATTTGACTCGTAAAATAGTTAAATTTGTTTGGACGGAAAAGTGTGAGGAAAATTTTCAGGAATTGAATAAGAGGTTGAGTACTATGCCTGTGTTGTCTTTACCGGATAGTACGGGAAATTTCGTGGTATATAGTGACGCCTCATATAAGGGATTAGGTTGCGTGCTGATGTAGAGAGGCAAAGTTATTGCCTACGCATCACGTCAACTGAAGGATTACTAGAAAGGATATCCAACTCATGATTTAGAATTGGTGGCAGTAGTGTTTGCTCTGAAGATTTGGAGACACTACCTATATGGAGAAAAGTGTGAGATATACACAGATCACAAGAGTCTGAATTATATCTTCACCCAAAAGGATTTAAACATGCGCCAGAGGAGATGGTTGGAATTTATCAAAGACTACGACTGCGAGATACTTTACCATCCGGGTAAAGCTAATGTCGTCGCCGACGCTTTAAGCAGGAAGGGTCGAGAGAAGTTGAATATGTTAACTGATCATGATCAGTTGATAGCAGAGATGGCTAAGTTAGAGCTGGAAGTGAAATATCCGAAGGAATCGGATGAGATGTTGTTTCAAGTAGCTACTGGTTCTACGCTGGTAGACAAAGTGAAAGAAGCACAACTTCACGCTGAAGAATGCGAAAAGATCCGGAAGAGAATAGCTGATGGTGATAAGTTCAAGTTCAAGATCGATAGTAAAGGACTGCTATGATATGAAGGAAGAATCTGGGTACCGCCAGTACCTGAAGTTAAGGAAGAGATTTTGAGCGAATCTCATAGTTTGAGATATTCGATTCACCCTAGGAGTACGAAGATGTACCAGGATCTAAGACATCATTTCTGGTAGCCGAATATGAAGAGGGACGTTGCTGAATGCGTTGTGAAATGCTTAACGTGCCAGAAAGTCAAAGCAGAACACCAGAGACCAAGTGGATTGCTACAACCGTTAGAAATTCAAGAATGGAAGTGGGAACATATCACGATAGATTTCGTGGTTGGTCTTCCAGCAACTCTGAAGTGTTTCGATGCAATATGGGTTATAGTAGATCGACTGAAGAAGTCAGCCCATTTTCTACAGATCAAGATTAAGTACAACTTGGATCAGTTAGCGAAACTCTACGTGAAAGAGATTATATCTCGACACGGTGTTCCGGTGTCGATTGTGTCCGACAGAGATCCGCATTTTACGTCGAATTTCTGGAAGCGATTACAAGAATGGCTGGGAACACAATTGTGAATGAGTACGGCATACCATCCTCAAACCGACGGCCAGAGCGAGAGAACAATTCAGACGCTAGAGGATATGCTGAGAGCTTGCGTTATGAATTTCAAAGGAAGCTGGGATGATCATCTACTGTTGGTGGAGTTCTCCTACAACAATAGTTACCATGCGAGTATTGGCATACCGCCTTACGAAGCATTATACGGCAGAAAATGCAGAACCTAATTGTGCTGGGATGAGGTCGGTGAACGTCAACTGTTGGGACTGGAACTGGTGTAACAAACCACCGAAATCGTGAAGCTAATCAGAAGGAGATTGGTTGCTGCTCAAGACAGACAAAAGAAGTATGTCGATCAGCATCGCCAGAATAGAGAATTCTTACCAGGAAGCTTCGTTTTCCTGAAGGTATCTCCCTGGAAGAGGAAGATTTGATTCAGTAAGAAGGGGAAGTTGAGTCCCCGATTTATTGGACCTTTTGAGATACTGCGAAAGGTGGGCGAAGTGGCTTACGAGGTTGCGTTACCTCCGGAGCTAGATAATATACACAACGTTTTTCATATTTCTGCGCTGCGACCATACAAACACGACTACAAGCATGTAATAGAATATGAGCCTTTACAGTTTGATAAAGACTTAACTTATGAAGAAGTGCATGTTCAAATAGTTGATAGAAAGGAACAAGTACTTAGAAATAAAGTTATACCTTCTGTTAAGATAATCTGGAGGAACCACAGTGCTGAAGAAGTTACGTGGAAACTCGAAGATGTTATGATGAAATCGTATCCCCAATTATTTGCTTAATTATTTGTGTAACCCCTTATATGCCGATTCTGGGGACAGAATCTTTTTAAGGGGGGAAGAATGTAACAAATGAGTTTTTTTTTTATTTGAGATTCTGGGGATAGAATCCTTTTAAGGAGGAAAGATTGTAACGAATGAGAATTTTATATATTAATTTTAAATATTTATTGAATGAAATAAATATTTTAACTGATTTACTTATTGAGTTCAATATATAAATTATGTGATTGTTGTGAATTAATTTAATTAAGTGTTATATATTAATTAAATAAATATTTAATAATTTATTTAATTGATGTGTAATGATTTTATGGTATGGTTCTAATTTAATTGAGATAATTAAATTAGATGAAGTTTATGTGATAATTGTTGCATGAGATTATAATTAGCGAGTAATTATAATTGTTATGTGACAATTTTTATGTGGATAATTGATGTTAGATTTATTTAATTAATTTAGAAGGTTGGAATTTAATTAAATTAAAGTGTAACATTAAGAATATGTGTTAAAGAATTTATTAAAAGAATAAAAAGGATTTTAAATTGGTTTTACCAAACAAGGCCCTTGCACCTATTTTAATCTTATTTTACCAAACATGGCCTTATCTACCAAAAACCTATTTTTAAATAAGTGTTTTCCAAACAAGCCTTATGGCTTTTAAAATTCCAACATTTGTAACCTATGTAATAATATGTAATTATTATATATATTAAGTGAATAGCAGTTACATATATATTATAAGTATATGTATATTATATCAGTTATAATATATCAGTTAGTTTATACTACGTTATAAAGTTAGAGCAAAGAGAAAACAAAAGGAGAAAATATACAGAGAAAGATAAAGAGAAAAGAGAGAAGAAGAAGAGGAGGAAAAGAGGAGAGGCTTTGAGAATCAAATACAATAATCATCTTCTTCTTCCAACCTACTATCAAGGGTATAATATCTAACCTTATAGTTTTAAATTTCAATTGATGTTCTTCATAATTTTAGTTCTCTGTAAAAATAGTTCTTCATGAAAATTTATGATTTTTATGTATGTATGTGATATTGTGTATGTAAATTGTTTGCATATGATTAGTAGGATAAATTAAGTTATTTAGTTTGTGTAAACATGATGAACGTGAAGAATCATGTTCATTATGAATTACAGTAAACTTGTTTTGAAAATAATTGGTCTTTAAAATCAAATTTTAAGTTTAATTGTTAATTGTTGTACAATTGATTTTAGTTTTTGTTAGCTTGTCAAGAAAAGAATTCAATGTGATTTGAATTGTATGATTTGATTAAGAAATAAACTTATATTGTTCAATTTTATCAAGAATACTGAAAAATAGTTTTTATCCAAAATTTGCAAATTTAGAGTTTGTGATTATATGTTTTGATGATTCAATGTGTTAAAACATTATTAGAAGCTTTAAAATTATGTTTCTGTAAAGTTTTACATGCAAATTATTGGCAGATTTTAGAACTCGATGTGGAGAAATAAGACAAATTGACTTTTTTTCTACACAGTTCGCGAAATTTAATGTTTATAACCTAAGACAAATCTGGGTACTTCGTTTCCACGTGATTTGGTGTTCACTTTCTAAATAGAACATACATCTACCCATAATAAGGAATGTAAAATAAATTACAACCTTGAATAAATAATAAAATCTTCCTTGAAAAGGAATTACAACCTTATCCAAAATCATCCCAGGGTTTATCTAACCTTAACATAAATAATAATGCGGAAACAAAAACAATCATAAAGTCTAATTACAATCAAAATCAAAAGATAACAAGTCTTCACTTGTTCATCTTGCCTTTTTCTTTACTCGTTGAAGGTACGTCAACGTTCTCGGCTTTAACTGCAAAGGATTATTAAATATGCAAGAGTGAGCAAACAAAAGCTCACTTGGAATACAACAATAATATGACATAACTGAATAACTTCAAAAGATTTGAATAATTTTACTTTCATCGACAATAAAGAACTAAATAATAATTCTTTCATCAATATTTAGAATTTTGAATATTGAAATCATCTGAGAGTCATAAGACCTTGAACTTTGTCCTAGGTTATAAACATTACATTTAAAACCTTTAATAGTCATTTAGACTATGGATTCTCAACTCGTACTTAGGGGGATCAAGCCTTCGTACCATGTATTGTGCACAAACATTTAACGCTTTCACATAGTAACCTCCTCTAATAAATAGGGTTGTTCATTTCAGTATTTGATTCAAGTCCGCACTAAAGAAAGTTTGATTTGGATAGCTAAAAAGAAATTTAGAGTTTCAACTATCATCAACTAAGGAGTAGTTGAATCGACTCACAATAATTAAGAATAATTCAATAATAACTAATTATAAAATAACTTATGCTTTAGAATTTAAACTTAAAGCATACGAAAGATAAGATAGACCTTACTTGAACAATTAAGTCAATATCACTTTAATTAAATCATGAACTTTAAATAAGTATTTGTCCATTGCAGAAATAAAAGGACAATCTCAAATTTAATAAATATTTGAATTTAAAACACTTGTATAACAATAACAAGTTTGAGTTTAGAAAACTTGCCTCAAGCGCAAGCTACAGTTACAACTCACGTTCTTTAACACTTCTTACACATATATATTTAACCATAATAATCCTAAATTAGTTAACACGTAACTAATTTACATAATTAGTTAATCCATCTAGGTTTAACTCATTCTTATATAATTATCAAGTTAATAATTAATTATCACGTAATTAATCACACCACATAATTACACATTCACATAATTAATCAAATAATAATTATGTACTTCATATTAATTAAGTTATAATTAAACAAATTATAATTCAATTTAAACATTCACTTCAATTATAATTAATCAAATTATAATTACATCATATATTAATTAAATTATAATTAAACAAATTATAATTTATAATTAATCAACATGCATTTTTTAAATTATAATTAAGCATATTATAATTTAAATTAACATTTACTTGATTAAATTTAATCAAGCTATATTCATTATAATTTAACAAATTAAGCTTAAATCTTTACTCGTAATTATAATTATTCAAAATTATAATCACATATTATATTTTATTAATATAATCTATTAATATTCATCTAGCATTTTAATGTATATCTCACATGTTTTCACATTATCACATTGGGTTAATTTCAAAAAACAAACAAAATAAAACATTATTACTTTCTGCAACCCCCCCCCCCCCCTCTGCCGGGGCGGGGGTTTTAGCCTTGATAGGCCCGCCGGGGCGGGCCCCTTGTAGCGAACGCAGACTAGTTCGTGAACTGTGCAGAGAAAAAACTAATTTGACTTATTTCTCCACATCAAGTTCTGAAATCAGCCAACAATTTGCATGTAAAACTTTATAGAAACATAATTTTAAAGCTTCTAATCATGTTTTAACACATTGAATAATCGAAACACATAATCACAAACTCTAAATTTGAAAATTATGGATAAAAACTATTTTTCAGTGTTCTTGATAAAATTGAACACTGTAAGTTCATTTCTTACTCAAATCACACAATTCAAATAACATTGAATTCTTTTCTTGACAAGCTAACAAAAACTAAAATCAATTGTACAATAATTAACAATTAAACTTAAATTTTGATTTTAAAGACCAATTTTTTTCAAAACAAGTTTACTTTAATTCATGATGAACATGATTCTTCATGTTCATCATGTTTACACAAACTAAACAACTTAATTTATCCTACTAATCATATGTAAATAATTTACATACACAATATCACATACATACATAAAAATCATAAATTTTCATGAAGAACTATTTTTACAGAGAACTAAAATTATGAAGAACATCAATTGAAATTTAAAACTATAAGGTTAGAGCTTATACCCTTGATAGTAGGTTGCAAGAAGAAGATGATTATTGTGTTTGATTCTCAAAGCCTCTCCTCTTTTCCTCCTCTTCTTCTCTCTTTTCTCTCTATCTTTCTCTGTATATTTTCTCCTATTGTTTTCTCTTTGCTCTAACTTTCTAACGTAGTATATTATAACTGATATAATATACATATACTTATAATATATATTTAACTGCTATTCACTTAATATATATAATAATTACATATTATTACATAGGTTACAAATGTTTGAATTTTAAAAGTCATAAGGCTTGTTTGGGAAACACTTATTTAAAAATAGGTTTTTGGTAGTTAAGCCCGTGTTTGGTAAAACAAGATTAAAATAGGTGCAAGGGACTTGTTTGGTAAAACCAATTTAAAATCCTTTTTATTCTTTTAATAAAATTTTTAACACATATAAGACACCATCCGAGCAATCAAAGGGACTGGAAACCTTGGAAGTGTCACCTATTCGGACCTCTGCATATTCCCAGGGGCTCGATATCCTGAAAAATTTAAAGTCCCAGAGTTTGAAAAATATAATGGGGCAGGAGATCCCTATACGCACTTGAAAGTATACATTGGTGAGCTAGGGTCTTATGCTGAAGATGAAAGCCTCAAAATGCAGCTTTTCCAAAAGAGTCTCACTAGAGAGGCTAGGATATGGTATGCCCGACTTGATAATGCAAAAATCTAAAGTTAGGAAGAGTTAGCCCATGCCTTCCTAACTCAATATAGCTTCCAGTCTCAGATGGCTCCGGATCGGTATCAAGTGTCCAAAGTCAAAAAGCAGAGTAGTGAGTCTTTCAGTGAGTATGTCCAAAAATGGAGACGTTTGGCAGCACAAGTCAGCCCGCCTATGACAGAAACTAAAATGGTGATGACTTTTATAGACATCCAAGAGGCACCCTACTATGAGAGAATCCTAGCTGGAATAAGAAAGCCATTCTCAGAGATGATCAAACACGACAAAATGACAGAGGTGGGCTTGAAAGCAGGCAAGATTAAAGATCTCACGGCCTTGAAAGTAGCCGCCGATCATATACAGTCTGGCAACTATGCGAGTGATCCCATAAGGATACCCAAGAAAGGCGATGAAGATGTATCCCTCATTGTACAGGGGCAGTCTGGGAGTCCTAATCGTAGTCCCCCCATTTGGAAGAAGGTAGACAATCTGTCATTCCAACAACAAACTTCGTTCAACCAATGGCAGGACAGAAAAAGAAAATTTGAAAGAACAGAAAATCGGGTGTTCTCTCTACTAGGCGATTCCCTTGAAAACATGTTGGTGATGTTAATAGATCACAAGAAAATTACCGAACTGGCTCTATGCAGGATTCCTCTTCCAATTTTCAAATAGCTGCTGGGTCATCTTTCTGTTGGCGTTGATAGGTGCTCCTTCCTTGTCTCCAATTTTGTCTCCCAGAGCAGATTAGAGAATTATGCTAATGAATCTCCCATAGAGCATCTTGCTTGAGTTCTTTGCCTTCTTTGTACTGAGAATCCACTTCCCAATCAATCCCATGAGTAAGGCTCCATAGTTGATTTGGGATTTGAAGCAGATGGATATCATAATCTTCAGTTGGTTCTCATTCACAGAGTCGTGACCAGAGCTCTTGCAGTATATGCATTTCCCAACAATATTAGCCAGAAACTCATACTTCTGGGGAAATTCTTTATTCTTGTAGCCCTTGATTCTTTGAACCTTCTTGTGGTGCATCCTCTTTAGACCTTCTTGAAAGTTGATGAGCTCAGAGACGGAAGGCCATTTAATTTAAAGCCTAGGGCCAGGTTTATATCTTTAGCTCCGAGCCGAATCTGCACCCTCTTGACCTTTGTAGTGATGACGTTATTCTCGAAGACTCCATTGCAGTAGAATTCTTTCACCATCTTTGGGTAAATCCTTGTGCTGGTGCTTAGAGCTTCTTCAAGACCAGCTTTCTTTAGAAGGGACAAAATTTTGTGAAACTGTGGGTCAGTTGTCATGAATTCGTCGAAGCATAGTTGGTAACCAGTTACAACATTTGAAGCAGCCATTGATTTTGTTGATTTTCCTGTGACGAGCAAACTTAGCTGAGAGTTCTGAAAGCTAGGGTTTCTGTGAGAGAGAAAGAGAGGGATAAACTTTTGAAGTTTAAAGGTGAACTGACAAAAGAATATTTCAAATGTATTTGTAACCTCCATCTTTCACGATCTGCAGAGTGGGGCACGTGTCAAGTTCTGTAGGGCTCTACGATTTTAAGTCGTATAAAAAGTACTGATTTGCCCTTAGCTCCTTCTGAGCTAGTGTATCCTTCAGGATGACTACAATTGTCGAGGCTACTCCACGATTGTTGAATTCATTTTTGAACCTGCTCCACGACCGTTGTCTCTACTGGTCCTTGTGATGCATTCTGAATCAGCATCCCTTCTGGGTTAAGATTGCTCAGGAAGGGCCAACCTCTTAGACTTAAAACTAAGGGTCAGGTTTGTCCCTGAGGCGCATATCAGAAGAGCTGCTTAGACTTGGTAGAAATGCTGTCATCACAGTGGGCTTCTCTCCCATGTCGAGACTACTCCACGATCGTGGTTTCTCTTAGTCATCTCCATAATTTTGACATATCCTTTTTATCTGCATGGTTAGCACCAACTAGAGCATATAATTTATGGTTATTGATTTAGCATACCTAAATCACTTATTAATTTATTAAATCTGGATTCATCTAAGGGTTTGGTAAAGACATCAGCAAGTTGATTTTCAGTAGGGATGTATTGTAAAGATATATTTCCATTTTGAACACGATCCCTAATAAAATGATATCTTATTTCTATATGCTTAGTCCTAGAATGCATGACAGGATTATGTGTAATTGCTATGGCACTTGTGTTATCACATTAAACAAGTATAGACTTGAAATCAAACCCATAGTCTGCTAGCTGATTCTTCATCCATATGATTTGAGCTTAGCAGTTTCCTGCAACAATGTATTCAGCTTCTACTATTGAAGTTGATACTGAGTTTTGCTTCTTGCTAAACCAGGACACAAGTCTGTTTCCTAGCAGTTGACAAGTGCCATTAGTACTTTTTCTATCAATTTTGCAGCCTGCAAAATCAGCATCTGAATATCCTGTCAGTTCAAAGGAGGACTCCTTGGGATACCAAAGTCCCAAGTGAGGTGTGCCTTTGAGATACTTGAAAAATTTTACAACTGTCTGTGGCATATCCAAGAAAGATTCCTTTTTCTGACTTGGGTTGGAACTTAGTCTAATATTGTTTTCCATTGTTGAGAATGCAGCATGCACTGCCGAACACATGGAAATAGCCGACGTTTGAATTTCTTCCTCTCTACAGATCTTAGGGAGTCTTTTTCAGTGTAGAGTGGACAAGAGACCTGTTCTGAGGGTAGCATGCATTGTTGATAGCTTCTGCCCAAAAATATTCAGGCAGATGAGCTACTGCTAGTAGAGTCCTTCCTGCTTTAATCAGGGTTCTGTTATTCCTTTCAGCTACTCCATTTTGTTGTGGAGTTCGTGGAGATGAGAAGTTATGACTGATGCCATTGTCTGCACAGAATTGATCCATCTCAGAGAAGTCGATCTCTCTTCCATGATCACTCCTTATGGCCTTGATCTTCTCTCCTTTTTCGTTCATCACCATCTTGAACATCTTGATCAGTTGGGAGCTTATTTCATCTTTAGAATTTAGAAAGAACACCCATGTGAATCTTGTGTAGTCATCCACTACGACCAGTGAGTATCTCTTCCCTCCAAGGTTTACAGTCGAAATTGGCCCGAAACGATCGATGTGAAGTAACTGTAGGGGCTTATCAATTAAGTTGACTGCTTTGCCTTTGAATGAGCTCCTTGTTTGCTTTCCAAGATGACAGGCGTTGCATGGCCTTTCTTTGATGAAGCTGAGCTTGGGTAAGCCTGCTACTAGATCTTTGGAGGCCAGTTTTGACATACTCTTGAAGTTGAGATGAGACAACCTTCTATGCCATAGCCAGCTCATATTTTCAGAGGCTTTAGCAAGAAAGAAGATTGTCTCATCAGAACTAAGTTGAGCAAGATTAACAGTGTAGACGTTTGCTTCCCTTGTTCCGGTTAGCTTTATAGAAGAGGTCTTCAGATCTCTGACTTAACACTGATTATTGAGGAAGGTGAATTGATGACCCTTGTCACAAAGTTGGCTGATGCTCAGAAGATTGTGCTTTAGTCCTTCCACATATGCTACTTTGTTGAAGGACACTGCAGCATTCCCAGCTGAGAGATATCCTCTTGTCTTTCCAGACCTGTTGTCTCCAAAGATGACTATTGGACCCTCCTTCTCTGTGAAGTTAGACAAGAGGGCTTTGTTTCTGGTCATGTGCCTTGAGCATCCACTGTCCAGATACCATGTGGTGATCGTGGAGCTTGGTTCCTGCTGTAAGGTTAAGCTTTCATTTTGGTACCTAGACTTGCATGGATCCTACTTTGTTAGTACCCTTGGGGACCCAAATCTACTTGACTTTGGGTCTATTATGAAGAGGGTTATAATAGCATACTGCAACCTTATGACCATATCTATCACATACAAAGCATCTAGCATGATGCATGCTTGTGTGTGTGTGTGGATTCTTTCTCCATTGAGACTTGTGTGGATACTTGGTGGCCTTTTCCTTATACTGATTCTTCTTTTTCTATACAGCCTTGAGATTCAAAGTTTGTGATGAATGAATGTCAACTCTACGATTCCTTCCTGGTTGGTTCGTGGAGCCGCTTTTACTTGACTCCACGACCCTTCAAGGTTTGAGAGTAGTGACTGAGTTACTCTTCACCTTTATGAATCCCAGGCCTGCATGGGATCCGTGATGTCTTGGGACATGACTTGGAGCAGAAGAGCAAGGATGCACTAGTTCTTCCTTCTTTGTGGATTTCACAAATGTAATGCCTCTATTAAAATTTGAAGCACTATTAATGTTAGTTTCCTTGAGCTTTTCCACACATGGTTCTGAGGTAGATTCCTCAAAATCTAAACTTGTTCTGTCAGATGCACTTCTCTGACTGGAGATCGAGGAGTCCATGGATGAAGAAGACCTATTCCACATTAAGATTGTCTTTTCTAGCTCCTCAATCTTAAAGGTTAGATTTAACTCTCTTTGTGTGCTAAGTTCATTGGTCTGTCCTAAAAGTGTATTCTTAGCTTTAAGTTTAGAGAGTGAGACAGTCCTGAGTAGAGCTGTCTCCAGTTATACTTGAACTTTCTCTTTCTCTTTTTGAAGAAGAGAATAATCTTTAGACAGAACTCTGAACCAATTCATGTATCGTTGCAGATCAGATGTTATGCCATGTAGTGCAGTTCTTAAATCATCAGTGTCTACATCAGGAGAGTTAAAGTCGAATACCTCATCGATGCTTACCTCATGATGGTCAGTGCTCTTCTTGTCTTTTGCATCTTTGGCCATTAGACATAGATTGGCCACTTGAGGTTCTTTATCATCTCTTGACTCAGGATTTGTGTCGTTGTCTTAGTCACTCCACGATCCTCCAGCTACAAGACCTTTATCTTTCTTCTGAAGCTTTTTGTAGCCTTTGAACTCATTATTTGGATTTGTTTTTTTCTTCAGCTCCTCTCTAAGAGGTTTGTTACAGTTTGCAATGAAATGGCCAGGCTTCTTGCAGTTGTAGCATAAATCATTGATCTTCTCCTGACTGCTGCTGTTGTTGAATCTCTTAGGTCTGCTACTTCTGCCTTTGTGCATAAACCTTTTGAGTCTTTTGACCAGCATTGCAATTTCCTCATCATCATCTTCCTCAGAGTCAGATTCATTTTCAGCATGAGCTTTGGAGGTGGCTCTTGTTTCCTTGAGAGTAACTCTTTTGTAATTTACAGAGAACTAAAAAGTCTAAAACTATATTTTTCATTCAGAAACTCAAGAACGTAATTTAAAGCTTGAATCAAGAAATTACCCTTGATGACTTGTTTAGGTTGCTAGAAGATGATAGAAAGCTTCTTTAATTCTCCCAAACTTCTTCTTCAATCCAATTTCTCTCAAATTTTCTCTCTTTTCTCTCTGAGTTTCTCTGACTTAGCTTTAGAGATGAATATAACGCTGATATAATGAAGTAATATAAATATACGTATAATATAACTGGCAAGTCATGGGTATCAGTTAAGGCCATGATGCACGTAACTGCTCCTATGTTCTCAAGGCCATATTTGGCTTGGTTTTAAAAACTCCTTTTTGGTTTATTTTAATTAACTTCTTTATTATATAGTTTATTTGTCACACTTTAATTAATCAAAAAATATTATTTAAATTCATTAAATAAAAGCCAATATTACTCATTTAATCAAATTATCACATAATTAAAATTCTCATTTATTAATTATGATAAATCATTAAATCTCTAATTAATTATTAAATTAATAAGAATAACTTTATAATTATTAAAAACTCATTTAATTTAATTATCCCAATTAAATTCATATTTTGAACTATAAAATTATTCCACATTAATTTAATTAATATAACACATTTAATTAAATTAATCTACGACAAATCCATCAAATATTTATTTAACTCAATAAATAAATCAACAAAAATATTTATTTATTTTAATAAATATTTAAAATCAATTACAAAAATCTCGTTCGTCACAATCACTTATTAATATTATTAATTATTTAATAATATTTTAATTATTTAATAATATTATTAATTATTTAATAACATTTTAATCATTTACTAATATTATTAATCATTTAATAATAGTTTAAATATTTTCTAAAATTATTAATAATTTAATAAATGACTAATATATTAATTATTTACTAATATTTTAATCATTTACTAATTTTGTTAATCATTTAATAATATTTTATTCATTTATAAACTTATAAATAATTTAATTTAATTGTTTATCTCTTATTATTTAATTCATATAACAACCATACCATGCAATTCTTATAACATTTAAGTAAAAATGACAAAATTACCCTCATTTAGTCATAATATATCTTTCTAATGATCATTAGCCAATAAAATTACATTATAAAATTTTTATGACTTATATTAACTTAATTTTCTTAATTATTCGTAACTCATTCGTACGCATTAAACATACTTACTTAACTCATTATTTTTATATCTTCTGGAAAACTTTAATATATTTTATTTTAGTCACAATATAATTTTCTTATAATTTTCCAAGTTCATTTCCTATTTTTGAAATAAGTCATTTCCGTCAGAAACTACAACATTTATTAAACATTATCCTTTTACCCAAAATTTCTAAGATTTACACAGTAGTCTCATATGATCATACACTGACTCCAGTAAAAATTTCATAATTTTTTGAGCTATGGAGCTCAAGTTATAACAGTTTCTTTTAAAAATTACAAAATCTTTGACGGACCATAACTTTGTCTCTCAAAGTCGAAATAAGTTCATTTTTGGACTATAGCTAGATAACTTCATATGTTTGCATCCCAGAAAAACAGAATTTTTAAAGCTCTCTAACTAACCGAAACAATCCACGGAAAAATATAGTCAGCACGACTATCTTTAACAAAAAACTATTTTGGTAGAAATCGCGTTACGGGCGGTTCATTCAATATTTTTTAGCGATTCCAGTGGGTTTCTTTAGTAAACTCATAGATCTAACTCACAGTTTTTACAGATCTCAAAAATAAGTTATGGTTCAAAAATGGTGGTTGTCCAAAGTGGACAAATTTTTTAGGGTTTTCGAGTAAAAACATTTCTTGTTCTTCTTTACCATCAAAGCTCATCAATACATAAAATGAACACATCTAAACATAAAATATCATCTAACATATATATCTACTACTATATGGTTTATAAACATGAACTCTTCAATTATTCCCAAAACAACCATATAAATACACAATAAACTATTTCGAGTTTGAGATTAGGAAACTTTTAAACCTTTTAGATTTGGATGCACATTTTCTTCTTCTTCCAAGGTATGTGATAAAGCTTGAAGACATCCACAAAATCTCCTCCCCTTTTCTCCCTTAGGGTTTCGGCAACCCCCCTTTCTCTTGCTCTCAAATGTTTGCTCTCTAGCTCTTTAATACTTAAAAAGTGTAAAATGAAGTTAAACCTTTTCTAGAACTTGAGATGAGCTCTATTTATAGCCTCAAAAATATATACATATAACACAGATATATATATATATATATATATATATATATACATTCATTACTGTCGACGTCGAAAAATATCCGCGGGTCCGGTCACAATTCGGATCTTTATCTCTTCCTAAGTTATCTTTACCTTTACTCTTTTTATTGCGAAAAAGGTTTTGAAGGATTTTTTAGGAAAATACCAACATGTATCATGTCGACGATTGAACGTTTTACAGAGTCTCTAGTTGGTAGATTTGAAATGGTTGTACCAACTCAACCGAGTTTTGTTTGAAAGAGGCCCAATTGCTGAACACTGTCGAAACTTGATCTTTGAAAATAAAATTTTGAGTTTGGGGGCTTGGTTAAGTGTGGAGAAGGTGTTAGGCACCCCACAACTCCCGTGCAAATACAGTACCACATCTTTTCAATATTTTCCTTTTAAATATAAAATGTGTGTGTGAATGCTGTTTGAAAATTGGGCCTATGTTTGATTGAAAGCATGTCTATGCATCGTTGAACCTATATACGAAGGGTTTGATCTGATTTGCAAAAAGTCTTTGATTTGATTTTCAAAAGTGTTTGATTTGATTTTCAAAGGCTTTTCTTTTCGATAAGATTATTGAAATGATGTTTTAAAAAGAAGTTTTCAAACCCTTACACTAACATAGGAATTAAAGCATATCGATACTTTAGTTTTATCTTTTCAGCCTTAAGGCACAATTTAAATGGTGATTGTCGGTCTGCGAAGCATCCTCGACCACAAAAAATATATAAGTGTCGGTTTTCTCATGGGCTTGACAGCCATCGGAGTGACTCTGACACGACAAACTATATTTTCACTATGTTGAGACCTTAAATCCGGATAACCATTTTAAGGTCTTTTTGTATGTACATTTTTACAAAAAAACTGGCAGGGAACATCTGTAAAGTGGAGTTTGTCCAAAGTGGGAATTAGATTCTAATCTGTTAGATTATGAATCCCACGATTCCTAGGCTCACATAGGGAGGCCAATAAACATGCACAGCTCAAATTTGTACAGAAATATATCCAAATATCGCCAGAACCAAGGATTTCATCAGTAAATCCTGGCTCGCACATGGCCAAAGCATCTCGTTCCCACTAGATAGTGATCTAAGGGCCGTAAGATAGCTTTGATAACTGAAACTAAAAAAATACTAGATTTAAATAAATCTCAGCCATTATAGCTTTTCGGTTCTGTCTGGACCTATTTTGAACAGTTTGAAAGCTAGAGTTGGCGAGATTTAAATAAATCTAGTTCGCTGGTAGAAATGTCAGTGCCAATTCATATCACATGAATATTGAAAGTAACAATTGAATAAAATTGAATAAAGCAAGATATATATATATATATATATATATATGCTTATTGTTCATCGCTCCAGTCAACAGATTTACCAACTGCTGAACGGGGTTCGCATTGGCATCATTGTTGTTATTGTTATTGGTTGACCCTTCTTGGGCTTGTCGATGATTTTGTCTTCTTCTTGGCGGCATATTTCTGTTAAAAATATACGCTCATTAGATCTTTATTCAATCTCTTAAATATTTAATACTTAACTCAAATATTTTACATAACCACTTTAACTCTTTTCTTTTCAAATAACCTTTGATATTTTATTTAAATCAAAAATTTTAAACATAGTACTATAGCATCTCTGCCATTTACTTCAACTATCCCAAGATAAAAAATCTTCAGGATTTAGTTTCTCAATATATTCCTTTATTTTTAATCACATCGAAATTTACATTAACTACTCCAAAGAGTATCACATAATGTTAAATACTTTAACATACTCACTTAACCCATATCATCTTGAACAACTTTATTATTTTATTAAAACCAAAAGCTTTTAATACAATACGATAGCATTTCTACCATTTACATCAACTATCCTGAAATAAAGTTTCTACAGGATTTACATTATCACAATATTTCTTTGTTTATAATCACATCGGAATTTACATTAGTTACGATTATTTAAACATTAACAATATCATATTGTCCTATCACGGCCTACTAAGGCGTCGGACAGCTTCACTACGTTCCTCCTCTATAATGCGAGACATAGTCCTGCGATCTAACATATACCCAGGCAGTCCCTCGAACTGAATTGGATATCTCATAACTCGGTCCTGAGCCTCATCCATTGCCCTCAGAAATGTGTAGCACGTCTCTGCAACCTTAACTCTCTTCACATGCGCATCATCCTCTGCCAGATCTGCACGTCGTGCATTTCTCACCCAAGCTTCTTCCACTATGGCGAGTCTTTCAGATTTCTCTTTCAACTCATTCTTTAACTTTTCTATCTCCTCTGTCTTCTGCTCAGTTTGGCCCTTCTCATGAACCAAATCCCACTACACATTGCCAAGACGGGTGTGGAGTGCCTCAATCTCACCACCCTGAGCAACTGACTGCTCCCTCAACTCCTGAATTGTATCTTGTAACTCTACGTTGCGATCATACAATAAATTATACATAATTTTCACAGGATTTAGTGTTCACTGTTCCAATATCATATAACTATCTACCCATAAATAATGAAATTCATTTATTAGATAACTAAATCATCATCTTACATCATCTGACATAATAATACATCATAAATCATAGGTTATACTTAACCTTAAATCTCTGTTGCTGAAACGTAAATAAATAAGTCTTAAGTCATCACACATAAATCTTGAACTTTAACATTCTTATCATCAACAAAAGTCTTCAACACTTGTTAGCTTTTTCTTTGCCCTTGCTACTAGAAGGTACATCACTTCGTTCATTATTAGCTGCAATGTTATTATGCAAGAGTGAGCATGGAGGCTCGCAAGTATAAAAATATAACAGAATAATAACATACGAGTGAAAGAATTCTGAATAACAGAAAGCTCAATATTTGAATCAAGAATATTAATCAAGAGTCAAATTACTTCTCAACTTTTGAATCAAGAATATTAATCGAGAGTCAAATTACTTCTGAGGGTCATTAAGACCTTGAACCGAGTCTTAGGTTGTCAAGTATATTAACCTTTCCAACCTTTAACAATCATAAGACTATATAGACTTTACTTCTCGTACTTAGGGAGATCAGCCCTTCGTACTGATATTGTGCACACTATCTTAACGCTTAAAGTATCTTCATTAATCCCCTATATTAGGGTTGTTCATCTCAGTTTGACATCAGAATTCGCACCAAATAAAGTTGGTTTGGATAACTTAATAAATGATATTCAAATTGAATATTAACTTCTCAAGGTATACAATCGAATAAGTATTGTACACTTAAATGATACTTTTAAAAGAATTATGGCATCTTATGTGAAATTCTAAACTTGGATATTCAAGAGTAAGAATTTGCTCAACAATAGTAATTAAGCATAGCAATTGCTCAATTTAAAGAGTTTATTTTAGGAAATTTGCCCAACAATAATAGTAAGTTAGGGATAGAAAACTTGCCTCGTGCGCAAGCTACAATTATTACTCACTTCTTTAATTACTCTTACCTATCACACATTTACAATATCAATTAATCACAGGTTCGATATGATTATTGATTTACAATAGTATTCTTCAAACTCATTATTAGGTTTTCAAATAATGGTTTGCGTTGATTAATTAACTTGTTAATTAATCACGTAACTTAAGTTATTAACTTGTATTAATAACTCATTACATACATAACATGTCTTCATGTTAATTAGATTTAAAATAATGTCTTAATATTTATAACACATTATTTAACCTTTACAAATAATAGTTTAAGTCACGTAATTAATTTATTAATTAATCACATAACATAAATTATTAAACTCATATCAACATTTTACCATATTTATACATGTGTTCATGTTCATTAGACTCAAAACACATTTCACAAATTTCCAACACTTAGCAATTTTTTTAAAAAATTCAGGCCTGGCGCTGCCGAGCACCGTTTGGCCTTGCACTCGGTGCGGCCGCGCGGCTGCGGAATCTCAGAATCTGAAGTTCGCGAATGAACATAGATTTTCTCCTATTTTTCCTAATTTATATCATTATCCTGATTTGTAATGTTACCCATGAAGTATAAACTTCACATAAACATTACATATCACTTATAACATGTTCTTAACATTTCAAGTTATGTAATTACCCAAATGAAGACATTAATTTTCACTGTTTCTTCAAAATTTTACAAAATTTAATGAAAAATATAAAATCTAACATTACGGATTCGTTACTACACCGAATCCGTTCATTTTAATTCCATTCTCTTTGTTTAAACATATACACTTATAATCAAACGTCAATTTTAATCAAAACATATGATTACAACATTTATTTCACCCATATGGGTGTTATTAACCCATATTCAACGCTCTATATTTTTGAAAAATCCAATTCTTCACAAAATTTCTTGGTGTGATCAGTGTAAATCATACATACATGATTCAACACATAATACCAACATATATGATTACATATATAAATATATCTTGGTTTAATTTTCCAAAATAATTCTTAACAGAGAAAATTTGAACATATGTTTAAATAAACTCTGTGATTTCCAAAAACCCAATTAAAGCCATCTTAAATAAAATTGATCCTTTTAAATCATGATTATATATTATAAAATACGTTATCATCACATACCCATATAGATAAAGTTATATCGTAACCCAATTGAGAAACTCAATTTTCACAGAACTTAAAAATATACGTAATGAAGACTTTGTGAAAAACAGATTTTCAAAATTAAAAAGAAAGATTACCCTTTTGTTAGTATGAAGATAATCAAAGACAACACTTAATATTTTCTCAAATCTCTTTCTCCCTTTTTCTTCTTCTCTTTAAAAATTTTTAAGTTTTTTTTTCTTTCTCTGACTTTGAACAAAATGAAAGCAATTCTGTTTAACAGAATAATATACGTATATATAATATATCTGTTGTATAACAAACGGACTAACTCCCCTTAAGGCCTTGTTTGGCTACACCCTTAATTCCTTTTTCATTTATTTTAATTAACTAGTTTAGTATATAGTTAATTGTAACACTTTAATTAATTAATTAATTTTATTTAAATCAATTAAATAAAATAAGATAATTCACATTAAATCACATTGTCACATAATTAATATTTTTATTTATTAATTATGTCAATTCATTAATTCATTAATTAATTATTAAATTAACTAAAGTAACATATGCTTATTTAATTAATTCAATTAATCAAATAAACTCAATTAAATATATTCTTTGAACTATTAAATTACTACATATTAATTTAATTAATGTCACACATATAATTAAATTAATCTACCACAAATTCTTGAATTAATTATTTAACTCAATAATTAAATTATTAAAAATATTTATTTATTTCAATAAATATTCAAATATCTTTACAAAATTCTCATTCATCACAAAGCTTATCCAGCTATTTCGGTGCTAGCCCATGGTTTCCCAAGAAACCCTAACTTTGCTCAAAAACGGGAAAAAGCACCTTTACCCCACTGTGGTCGTCGCGTTTTAAGCAATTAGCCACTATACTTTAAAAAAATTTAATTGGCCCACTGTGGTTTTTAAAAATGCTTAATCAAGCCATTCTGTCAAATTTTGCTCACGGATGTTAAGAAATTGGACCAATTTTCCTACGTGGCTTTTGGAAAAAAAATAAAACAAATTATTTCCTACGTGGCAAGCCAGTTAGCCAAATTAATATTATAATATGTATTACAAATTATTACAAATTATGTTTCAAAATACTTATAAATTTTTAAATTAAAATACTTTTATGTTTATTTTCTTTCTTTTTCTTTACCTAAATATTTATAATATGTATAATATTAATAAAAATTAATTTTATAATATGTATGTTCTATTTTAAAAATAAAAATAAAAATACTTTTATGTTTTAAAATACTTATAAAAATTTTAAAAATAAAAATACTTTTATGTTTTATTTTCTTTCTTTTTCTTTACCTAAATATTTATAATATGTATAATATTAATAAAAATTATTTGTATAATATGTATGTTTTATTTTAAAAATAAAAATAAATATACTTTTATGTTTTAAAATACTTATAAAATATTAAAACCTATGAATAACTAAACATAAAAACAAAATAACAACAGGACCAAATCGTAATCAAATAGTGATCTAGATCTGGAGCATAGAGCTGGAACTTGACGAAGGCCAAGAAGAAGGGATTCAGAGTCAAATAATGGACCAAAGATCTAGATCTGTACTGGTGACCCAGATGCATCAATGCACTAGTGCCAAATCAAGCTCAATCATCCGTTTGGTTTGATTTTGTTTTGTATTGTTGCGAGATTTATCTCAATGTTGGTCACTAGATTTCTTAAATTTATTTCGGATGAAATCTTGTAATTTGTGCCAAGTTGTTTGAGCTATGAAATGGATTGAGACGTTGTTCCTTTGTAATCGGCAAAAAACACTCTCGATTTGTGTACTCATCGTCATCACCATCACCGGCAAGACCGTCTTATTCCCGGCCACCATTTTCTCTCTCCTATTTCTCACTTTTTTCTTTATTTTTCATCTTTTTCAGTTCACCATTTTCTCTAAATTGCTTGTGAATTAGTAAGAAAATATAGAAAACTTAGAGGAAAAACCAACAATTGGCTCAAAATAACCTCCAAGAATTGTTACTTGTCTAGATCTGAGTCATGTATATATGTGTACAACAATGGAAGGCAACAGTGATAGAAGAACCTAGGAAAGTCGGGAAGCAGAAGAACTAAGCAGAGTGTTGGGTTTTCTTTTTGTTTAAGTAATTTATCAATTTATTTAATTGGTGCAATGGTTTAGTTTTGTAATTTACTAATTTGTTTGATTGGTACAATTGTTAAATAAAGTATATATACAATTAAAAATATTTTACTTTTAGAATATTTTTTAATTTACAACATATTTTAAATTTATATTTTTTAAAATTTTAATAAAATTTTAAAATTTATTAAAATACAACTCAGCATTCAGGTGTCTTTTTTTTAAGCCAAGTAGGAAATGACCCATTTTTTTTTTCAAAAGCCATGTAGGAAATTGGCCTAAATTTTTAACTTCTGTGAGCAAAATTTAGACGGAATGGCCTGATTAACAATTTTTAAAAATCACAGTGGGTCAATTGAATATTTTTAAAATACAGTGGCTAATTTCTTAAAACACGACGACCACAGTGAGATAAAGGTGCTTTTTCCCGCTCAAAAACTGATCATTAATCATTCGTCTTCAAGGACTGAGCATGAGGTACACTCTATTTATATCTCTTTCAAAGTCAACCACTGTCCTCTACCAAACTTCTATTAGTTTGATGAACTGCCGAGGTGGATGGTAGTGGTTCTTAACCCACTGAACCAATTTCCAGTTACATAGTCCCAAAACTCTGTAACTGATGAACCAAATAACCAACTTTACACTATCGTCTAGCCAACTGTTAGTGACTCCATGGTCATCGAGCAATGATTCACGCTCGTCGAACAACAACCCATAGTCGTCGAGCAACGATACATAATCGTCGAACGACTACACGACACCACGACCATTTAGCCACCAAACCAAACCATCGAGCCAATTATCCCATATACTGAATCATCCTCCTCGCCCATACACCAAACCCAACCTATCACACAGTCAGATATTCCCTCATCCTCCAATAATGAATATTTTGATATGGCACTTGCTCTCACAAGCATGCCAAGGCCGAGGGAGCACACTACGACCTCCACTTTTGATTTCAAGAAAATCTTTTATCATCTTTCTCTCCTCCCCACCAAAGAGGAACTTGCTGATGTAACAAGCAAAGTGGTCCTAGAGACAGAGGAGAACCTTGAAGCTCACTCCCTGGCACTTCATAAATGCTTCAATCACATGATCGAGTCTGTAAATACTCTGCCTAAAAATTTGGCAACTAAGCTCTCAAAAAGACAGAAGGAGATTATAAAGGAGATAAGCGACAGTCTTAACAAAAGGGATGCAATCCACTTTCAAGCTTCTAACAAGCATAAAGAAGCAGTGCAACTTCTCCAGAAAACTCAAGAAACTCAAAATGCTCTTCTTGCTAATCAGATTCACCAGCTGTGTATCTCCCTGCACGAATTCCAAGTGTATTCTATGACTCAAATAAAATAGACTGCAGATGCCATAACCATGTTGCATCAACAAAGAAGAAATGCTGAAACCACTGTTGAAGAGAATCGTAGTGACATTGCTCAAAATCGTTCTCAAATGCATGAGCTGGTGCAAGGAGTCAATCGTCTGTTAGAAGACATTCGAAACCTGGATTCTGACATAAAGGGGGAGAATAAAGAGGAAGGGGAGAAAGTCAAAGGCAAAGGGAAACAAATTGCATCTAGGAGCAATACGAGAAATCAGCCTCGCCAGCCTCGCTATCAAACTCAATGAATTGAATAGCAGCAGCGCCAACCAATCATCATAGTGCAACCTATAAGGAGTTAAGGCCCATCCTTTAGCACACCGTGAGTATCCAACACTGGCTTGAGCATGCCCATTGGAGATCATGCCTTCATGAACAGACATGATCATGGAGAAATGCTAAGTCCAAGTGAGCTAGAAGATATTGAATGGCGAGATGAAGCTAGCAGAAGAAGGAGAGCTAAAGAGCATGCCAATCCTCCGAGGACTAAGAGGCAGAGAAGATAGAGATAAGTTTAAATTTTTTTCTTATTGATGTATCTGTGCTAAATTATAATATCTGCTTCACAACATCAATAAATTCATGCTTATTCTCTAAAAATTTCAGCTGCTCACTGAAACACTAAGTCATATTTACTTTCTAGCAACCTGCATTTAGAAATTGATGATATGATGCAAATCTCCTTGGTTATGTCAACATAAAATAGGGGGAGATTGTTGGGAATTGCATGATAAAATTTGATGTTGAAAGTAAATATATTTGCTTATGTGTAAAGTTTTTCAATAGAACATATGTACAAAGACTTAGATGGTAGATCAAAATTGTTAGGTTGATCTGAGCTAAATGTTTATCTTTCTGTAAATAAATGTATAGAAGAAAGATCAAATCTGTTAGGTTTATCTCTTGCAATGTAATAGATAGGACTCAACAGAATCGTAGTCTGTCAAGCCAGCCAAGAGATTGCAGAAGCCAAGGCAGAATCATGGAGTATCGAGGAAGTTGCTCCAGAATCTTAGTTTGTCTTGGAAGCCACACTCTGAATCGTGGAGATAGTCCGAGCTCCTGCCGAGTCAAGTAAAGAATAGCAGTCAGCTCTCGAAAACATGGAGTCTGCTAGACAAGCAAGTAAAGATCGTAGTCTATCAAAGCTTAAGAGAAATCGTAGTGTTCTTTATAATTAAGACTGAATCATGCATGAGCACGAAAACACACAACGATCGAAGTACAAAGATAACGATCGTGCTGTCTCTTCAGTTAGCTTCAGAAGCATAAAGTTTTGCCCATCTGATGAAGGGGGAAGTATAACAAATGAACAAAGGCTTATGAACGTTGATATTCAGGAGTCCCAATGATTCTAATATTCATCCTTAGTTCAAATCGAAGAAGCGTATGGTAGAAGCTAAGGAGGGTGCTTTTTGTCTACTAAAAATACCTTTTCAGGTGTTAGGTGAGAAAGTAGTCTGTTGTGTCATGTGGGCCAGACAACAGAACTCTATATTCCCAAGATGTCAACATCAGTGCTCAGAAATGTCTGGAGCATTAAATGCTACAACATATGCCTTCAATGAAGAGATTTCAAAGGCCCCTTCATAAGCAAAACAGATTGCAAATTCAGTCCAAGCAAGCAAGAGCGAAAAAGCTCAAGAACACTCAACGTGCAAACACTACGATCCTGAAAGAAAGCTTGCTCAGCTACTCAGTTCTTTCGAATGTATGCTTAACTGTAACTGAGTAGCACACCCAAGAACTTAACTCCCATCAAGTGTATTCCAAGTCTGCTGGACTTGAAGAGTTCTAAGTGAATTAAGAAGTTCCAAAACTGCTAGTCTTGAAGGAATCTAAGTGATTCAAAGATTGTAAAGATATCCTTAGTGGATTTCCTACTCGTGGAGTAGAAGAGTGAACTAGGAGCCTTGAGTGCTCTGAACCACTTAAAATCACTGTCTGATATATCTGCTATAACTGTTATATCTGTCATAACTGCTATAACTGCTTATCACCTATAAACTTGGTTTATCTTAAGAGAACAAACAAATCATATATTCCGCTGTGATTAATTTATTAACAAATCTGATAAGTATTTTGAAAAGAAAAAAGTTTTAAAATATCTATTCAACCCCCCTTCTAGATAACTATTGTGCCTCTAGGAACTAACAGATTAGACGAATCAAACTAATTTTAAAAGCAATTTTATTAATTTTGAATCAAGATTTATGCAATTAAAATATGTGGTGACAAGGAATTTTGAAGCCCCCTGTAATTATGATTTAAAATGCTCTTTTTGGTAGTGTTATATTTTTATAAATTACTATGTAGTACTATTTATAACATATTAAAAATTGGATTTAATCGGATGTATGGATCTCAAGATACAAAATTGCAAAGTAGGCGAGAAAATAAGTTGTGGCTAGAACAAATTGGGCAGCAGCCACGCGACAACGCAGACTGTCTGGCCAGGGGTGCGCGATGGCTGCCGAACTGCTACAGCGTTTCGTTTTCAATTCCAATTGCGACGCCGATTTCATTTTTTATCCGATTTTGACACGATGCAAATGAATTGTTAAAAGCTAATAAAAATTAATATTTTATATATACTTAACCTATAATATTACTAATAAATCCAAATATAATATGGTTGTGCACAATACATAGGTACAAAGGACTAGCTGATCACCTGGCTTACGTTAATGGTCTTTCCACAGTCTTTGACTGATAAAGGATACTGTAGAAATACATACCAGGGACATAGTTCATGGTCTTGTGACCCTCAGTACATATCTCAATTCAATCAATATTGTTTGATTCGAGAGTTGAGTATTCTTAATGAATTTTATAGTTTTGATATATCTGTTGATGGATAATACTCATTCATTCTGTTATTGTGTAAACACCCATTCATTTTAATAAATCTCTTATTATAAGTTATTATATTTGCTGGGCAATTAGATTACTCATTCTTTCTTAACTTATTTCAGCTATGGTTGGAAAGCCAAGAAACACATCGATAGACAAAGGAAAAGGAAAAGTTCAGGAGTAGATGTGTAACTAGTTTATCTCTTTTGTAATGTGTAAAGTAAATTATGTAAATATTTGTTTTAACTGTGTTAAAATAGTAAAGGTTAGACAACCTGAGATGCGATAATGTAAATAATGTTTTGTAAGAACTTTTATAAAGATACAGGTTATCTTTTGTGATGGGTAGAATAGATGGTTGTATGTTTAATCGTTAGCGCTGAATCTGAAGGTAAAGATACCCGGATGTGGGGGCGTCACAGAGACCTTGGGTGGCTAGCCCTAATTGTCTCTCTCCTAACTACTTAGGTTTTAGAGAATACTTGCAAAATATCATTAGTCTGTTCCACAAAAATACTCCTCTTATTTATAGAATAACATTCCCTCCTAAACCTTTTAGGAGTTAGGATTTTAATTCAATTCTCAATCTAATCAGGAACTAAATTATTTATAATAATAATAATAAGATTCATCTTATTAATTTATAACTAGTATTTCTCCAAATACATAATTATAAATATTAAGTTATTTATTTTATTCCACCAATAAATTAAATATACTTAATTTATTGTTATTAAGCCAGTTTAATTTGTAATTATAATAATAAGACTCCTCTTATTAATTTATAATTTAGTATTTCTAAAATACTTAATTATAAATATTAAGTTATTTTATTTATTCCACTAATAAATTAAATATATTTAATTTATTATTATTAAGCCAATTACTTCTAAAATTATATTTCTCTTTTTATGGTGTAACCCTTTAAGTTCAATATTAAGCTGGTAGTAGAATAAATAAATTATCACCATTCAAATATTGTCTATAATAAATTAAAATACTTTAATTCAAATATAAATAAATAATATTTATTCTATATCTTGAGTGACACCTTACAATAATGTATCATGACTATCCGGATAATATGAAATCAGCGTTTAATCACAAATAACTTATTCTGTAAATAGTTACCGTACAATTCAATTCTTCTACCATACAATGTCCCGATTAAACATAAGACATGAACATACTAACAAGTCTTATTTATTTAATCATATACATTTTGATTCACAAAATGTACAACTCTGATTAATGTAAATTTGAAACTCCTTTCTAATTTTCATTCATTTTGGCCAAGGATTTTTGAGTTGTCACTTATCAAATCGCATAGGACATTTTCTCCCTTTACTAGAAGTGGCAAATATTTTAATTTGTTAATCATTTATCTACCTCCATGTACACTTTATTATATTCGAACATACCCTAAACATACTCTGAAGGATTAAGGAATGTGACAAAATACAACTCAGAATACACAAGGTATTATGATGATCTCAAGTCCAACGATCACTTGTACTACTATTACTATAGGAACTCCTATTGTCAAGCAGGTAAAACACCATTAGGTGTTCCTTAAGCAAATCAAGTTCAGTGAACTTGTAACGCCCCCAAAACCCGGTCTATCATCAAACTCGAGTTCGACGTGTCACCGTACTACCCATCTTGTAGAATCTTAAGACATAAATGTAATTAATATACTATTACAACACATCGATGCTAATACCAAGTTCTAAGAACTTTACATCATCAAATTATAATATTAATTATTATTAAATCATAAAAATATTAAAATTACAACAAACTATTACATTACAACATGTAATCCCCTAAGCTTTCTTCTTTAACAATTTCCTTTCGCTTAATATCATCTGACTATTCAAGTTCATCCACTTTAGCTGCAAAAGTCTTATAGTTTTGCAAGAGTGAGCATTTAATTGCTGAGCAAGTTATAACAGTTAATAAACAACAAATCAAGAATCAATTCATCATTCTTTGAAAATTTCATCAACGAAACAATAGTTGAAAAGCAGTTCGAATAAATAGGAATAACTTAAATCCCTATCATTCTTAAGCATCATAATCTCTAATAATCAGTCCTACCGACTTTCACATATTCCTTTCATAATACCTTCGTTTTGACATCAACAATGTCTACATCATCATCATATCACAATCTATATTTATTACCATATACATCTTAATATGTGTCCAGCTGAAACAATTAGCATGGACTTAATAGAAATGTAAGAACTTAAACAGTTCAACAACATAAAATTTCTTTCACAAAAGCACATACGTGCAAATATTGGCAACCAACATAATTTATAGCTAAACAAATTGTACAAATATAATCTATTTGCACAAAAACATGAAACTTGCATTCATTTCAACAATTTGAATGAAGTTAGGAAACTTTCACAGAACAACTATCTTGTACATGTTAGGAAACTTGCTCAATTAAAACATTAAAGTAAGTTAAAAAAACTTGCCTTTTACGCGATTTACCAAAACGTTATCCAATCGCTCTCCAAACGACCTATATACATATATATATATATATATATATATATATATATATCAGTAAGGTCAATTATACCAATTAGTTACGTATATAAGTTACTTATGGTTTACTTTTAACTTTATTCCAAGTTTTATACTGTTCATTGCATAAGAATCGGAACACAATTTAAGTTTATTAACATTCGACTCGGCGTTTCGACTTTTGTACGTCGTACGCCCGACTTGTTTAACCCGAATGCTTAACCGACACATCATTGCGTACGATTAACACGTCAAATACCTCTACCATTCGTTGGTTTATATTCATCTAGACTATATTTCTAAAGTCCAGTGTTTAGAACTCGGAAATACTAGTCAAACTTAGCTTGGCACCACGACGTTCTGAAAAAACCACCACGGTTTGCCTCCAATTACACATCAGTCCTAAAGACACTCATTTTAGACTTTGATCCCGACCTCCACTCTCAAAACTTATAGACTGAAAGTTGTAGGTCTACTTCTTATCTTTTCGGATCATCTTGAATCATCAATCGGAGTTCATATGAAAGAGTTATGTCCAATTTACTAAAGGACGTCCAGAATGTCTAACCTTTTACGGATCTAGCGTAGGCGGCTCTCAAATTAGCCTATGGCTAGCGCAGAAGGTTCTCAAGCCACTGCAGTTTCTTCAAACGTTGTCAAATTTTTTACTTTGCACAGTTTTAATGCGCTTACTTTGACGCATCATAACTTGCTCGTGTGATATTGGAATGAGCATTTTCTTGCGTTTATTTCTTCCTTGTAACAAATTCTCCAAATCTCCCCGGAAAAAAAATTTGTGACACCCCCAAATCTGGGTACTTCAATCCCACATATTTTATGCTCATTATCCATCACATTCACATCTAACTACCCACAATAAAGGATAATAACAATAATAAACTTAATAAACAATACCCCCGTTAGAGGGTTACATAATTAATATGAAATCCCACGTCATCTAACCTTTAATTATTACATCATCAATAGAAATAAAACAACTTTAACATAATCAAGTCTTGTTACATAAGCTTTCCAACATAATATAAATTAAAACTTTATCATTTGTTCATCTTGCCCTTACCCTTACTTGTAGAGGGTTTCTCAAGCTTCTCGGCCTTCATTGCAATGTTTTATACAAGAGTGAGGAAAACAATTACTCACTAGAATAATAATAAACAATAACAATATATGAATCATCATTGGATGCGCTTTAACTCGATAATATAACTTTTTTTGAAAACTGTCAACGATAATCAAGGTCTGTAAGCTCAATGGGTTTTTTTGGCTCTTAAATCAATAATAGAATTCGAGATCAAAAGTATAACTGAGGGTCACAAGACCACGAACTATGTCCTAGGTTAACTGGTATCTCTACCGTAACCTTTAACAGTCTTATAGACTATATGGACCATCCATCTCGTACTCCAGGAGATCATCCCATTGTACAATGTATTGTGAACAAACATTTTAACACTATTGCGTAATATAATTCCCTATTCTAGGGTTGTTCATCTTAGTATTTAACATCCGTACCAAATAAATTTTGGTTTGGAAAAGCTTCAAAAGAAATTCTAATCTTTAAAAGTCTCATCAACTATGGACTAGTCGAATCCATAAGGGTTTGCTAGCCATTAAACAGCCTAATATCAACAACAATATAATCTTTGTAAAGTGGAATCTCAACAATAATAGATTATAATGATTTCAAGTGAATAAGAATCATACAACGAAATAGTGTTTTCGAAAAAATAGAAAGCTTATGTGACAGCCCCAAATTCGAGTACTTCATTTCTGCAAGATTTGGTGTTCACTGTCCAATTAAATCATATCTTACTACCCATGAATATAGATATAAATAAAACTTATAACTGAAATAAAAATCCTCCCATAAAAAAGAAATAGAACATCTTAAACAAATCAATCCCTGGTAATCTAACCTTAAAAACATCAATACGGAAACATAACAAAATTAAATAAGGCTTATACATAAACTTCTTTCAAATAATTAAACAAGTCTTCATCACTTGTTTCCCTTGCCTTTGCCCTTACTAGTGGACGGCTCGTTAATTCTTTCAACATTAGCTGCAATGTTATTATAAAAGAGTGAGCAAACAATTGCCCATAAGTATAACAATAACAATAATAATCATTTAAGAATAATCACTGGATACTGGATAATAGAAAGCTCTGCTTTTGAATCAAGATTAGAAAACAAGATCAAAAGTACATCTGAGGGTCATAAGACCATGAACTATGTCCTAGGTTATCAAATATTTCTACTTTAAACTTTTAACAGTCATAGGACTATATGGACCTTACTTCTCGTACTTAGGGGGATCAGCCCTTCGTACCATGTATTATGCACAAACATCTTAATGCTATCGCGTAATATAATCCCCTATAATAGGGTTGTTCATCTCAGTTTTGACATAAGAGTCCGCACCAAAGGAAGTTTGGTTTGAATAAGCTTTAACAGTAGTTCTAGAATTTAGAACGCTCATCAACTATGGAATAGTCGAATCAATAAGTGTCGCTAGTCAATCAAGGGTCAAATAAAAAAATATAATCTATATTCAAATCAAACATTGAATCTCAAATGTATACAACTGAATAAACAGTGTATAACCAAAGTATTACTTTAAAAGAATTAGAACATCTCATTTGGAATCATGATCTTGAATAAATAAAAGTAAAAAACTTGCTCAATATAAGAATAGGATTTAAGAATTTGCTCAATAAAAGTTTAGGTTTGGGAACTTACGTAATTGTAATTAAGATAGGATAAGAAAACTTGCCTCGTGCGTAGGTTAAATAATTATAACTCACGTATTCCAATATCCTACACACATACCATTTAGATTCACAACTCTAGTTAGCCAAATCATAATTATCCTTATTGGTTCCATTTAATCATCTTAGTTAGATTAAAACCTTTAGCCTAAGGTTTAACCATATCAAATAACCACACAACATGAATCTAAAAACCCACAAACATATAACATAAGCTTTAACATACAGAACACGTTCTCAACTATTACAACATCGAGTTTCAATCTTATGTAACTAGTTAATCAATAACTTTCAATCTTCATATTTAGTACTATAACATCACTACAATTTGTTATAACATCTTACTATAAGCCTAACACATTTCATGCTCATTAGACTAGGTTACACTAACATGCTTTGCATTGGAAATAAAATAAAACAAAAACAGACTCTGGCGTAGCTGCGCCGTCCCTTGCCTTGCATCGATGCAGCTGCGCTGGTGTGCAGACAGGAACTGCAGCAGCTCGGCACAACAATTCATCTAAGCCAAAAACTCGACTTCCAACACACAAAACTCTAAATAAAGCATACCCAATAGACATAGACTTCACAAAAACAACACCAAGCATGTTTTATGTGATTCTAATCGATAAAATGACTATAAATAACCAAACTATAAGAATTAAAACCATGTTCATCCTCAAAATTCATGTTTTAACATAATTAGCGAGAACAATCACCACGGACTCGTTTCTCAACCAAATTAGTCCATTAAACATTCATTGGTTTTGTTTCTTAACGTATTAATACAAACTATGATCACTTTACAGTTTACAACATGAATTGAACACAAATTTTGACTCCAAAATCGTACATGTTATATATTTCACCAAAAACTCAAGAACACAAAAATCCCAATTCTAAAATAAGATTCCATGAATTGTCTTGCTAAAAATCATTTATAGATGATAACCCATGGATTATGTAAACTAATTAACACATATAACCCAAATTCTCACAAATTAGTCATAGAACTCAACTTTTCTATAAAAACTCAAGAACATGAGAAAAAGAAATTATACCTTGGAATCTTACCCTTTGATTCTTGTTTAGACTAAGCAAGAATGATGTAGAATTGCTCTATTGATCTTCTACTTCCTTCTTTGATTCTCAGTTTTGTTCTCAAATTTCACAGACTCCCAAATTTCTCTATGGTTTTCTTTGACTTAGCAAATGAGCAAATAAGCCTTAACAAAATATTATGTATAATATAATTGATATACCCACTATGCGTATTGCATAACGTGGGTATCAGTTATGCTCATTATAGCTCAACAGTTACCATACTCCCCAAGGCCTTGTTTGGCTAGCCCTTAAAAGGCTCCTTTCAATTTATTTTAATACTTCGCTTATCATATAATTTATTTGTCACACTTTAATTAATCAACTTTTAATATTTAGATTCTATGAAACTAAAGTTAATATTAACTCATTAAATCAAATTACCACATAATTATAATTCTTATTTCTTAATTATAAAGAAATTTATAAATCTCTAATTAATTATTAAATTAATTAAAATAATATTATAACTTATTTAATTAAATCATCCCAATTAAATTCAAACTTCGAACTATAAAATTATCCAACATTAATTTAATTAACATATTACATTTAATTAATCTAATCTACAACAATTCCATAAAATATTTATTTAACTCAATAAATAAGTCAACAAAAATATTTATTTAATTCAATAAATATTTAAAATGGAATACAAAAATCTCGTTCATTACATCCTTCCCTCCTTAAAAGGATTATGTCCCTAGAATCACGACTCAATTAATTCGTCCCGTTATTCAATAAATATTTAAAATCAAATACAAAAATCTCGTTCATTACATCCTTCTATCCTTAAAAGGATTCTGTCCCCATAATCACGACTCAATTAATTTGTCCCGTTACATTCTCCCCCCTACAAAGATTATGTCCCCAGAATCGCTATATATAGGTTAAGAAAATAACTAAGGATAATTTTTCATCATCTGATCTTCGAGTTCCCACGTAGCTTCTTCAGCGTTGTGGTTCCTCTAGATTACCTTAACAGAATGTATTACTTTATTTCTGAGTACTTGCTCTTTCCTGTCAACTATCTGAACAGGAACTTCTTCGTAAGATGAATCTTTTTCAAATTGCAGGGGTTCATAATTAATCTATAACATGCTTGTAATCTGGCTTATATGGTCGTAACATCGAAATATGAAAAACATTATGGATATGTTCTAATGCCGAAGGTAAGGCTACCTCATACGCAACTTCTCCAACTCTTCGTAACACTTCAAAGGGTCCAATGAACTTCGGGCTCCATTTCCCCTTCTTACCCAATTGAATTTTTCCCTTCCAGGGAGACACTTTCAAGAAAACAAAACTATCAGATTCAAATTCTCTATTCTGTCGGTGTTGGTTATCATATTTCTTCTGTCTGTCCTGAGCAGCTATCAATCTTGTCCTGATCACCTTGACGATCTCGGTGGTTTATTAAACCAATTCTGGTCCTAGCAATTGATGTTCACCAACTTCATCCCAGTATAATGGAGTTCTATATTTTCTGTCGTATAACGCTTCGTAAGGCGGCATGCCAATACTTGCGTGGTAACTGTTATTGTAAGAGAGTTCCACCAAAGGTAGATGATCATCCCAATTTCCTTTAAAATCTATGATACAAGCTCTTAACATATCCTCCAAAGTCTGGATCGTTCTTTCACTCTGCCCGTCAGTTTGAGGATGGTACGCCGTGCTCATTCTCAATTGCATTCCCATGCATTCCTGTAGTCGCTTCCAGAAGTTCGATGTGAAACGCGAATCTAGGTCGGGAACTATAGACACTGGAACACCGTGCGTTGAAACAATCTCTTTCACTTATAATTTTGCCAACTGATCTAAGTTAAATCTGATCTTGATTGGTAAGAAATGCGTTGATTTCGTCAGTCGATCAACGATAACCCAAATTGCATCAAATCCCTTTTGAGTCGTTGGAAGACCTACCACGACATCTATCGTGATGTGCTCCCACTTCCATCCTTGTATCTCTAACGGTTGCAGTAATCAACTCGACCTCTGATGTTCTGCTTTAACCTTAAGACAAGTCAAACACTTTGTCACAGAATCAGCGACATCCCTTTTCATATTCGGCCACCAAAAATGCTGTCGGAGATCCTGGTACATCTTCGTACTTCCCGGGTGAATCAAATACCTTGAACTATGAGCCTCGACCAAAATTTCCTCCTTTACTTCTGGTACTGGAAGAACCCAAATTCTTCCTTCGAATCTCAATATCCCTTCTGTGTCAATTTTAAATTTCAGTTCATCACCTTCAGACACTCTTTTCCTGATTTTCTCACATTCTTCATCCCGAAGTTGTGCTTCCTTAACCTAATCCACCAAAGTTAGGCCGGTTCCCATTTGGAATAGTTTTTCGTCTGTCTCCTTTGGATATTTCACCTCCAACTCCAACTTTGCCACTGCTGAAAGTAGCTCCTCCTGAGCGGTTAACATAGACAATTTCTCCAGACCCTTTCTGCTCAAGGCATCGGCAACAACATTTTCTTTACCCAGACGGTATAAAATCTCGCAGTCATAATCTTTTATCACTTCCATCCATCTCCTCTGACGCATATTCAAATCCTTCTAGGTGAAAATATATTTCAGACTCTTATGGTCTGTAAATATTTCACACTTCTTCCCATAAAGATAGTGCCTCCATATCTTTAGAGCAAACACTACCTTAGCCAATTCCAAATCGTGAGTCGGATATCCCTTCTCGTAGTCCTTCAAATATTGCGACGCATACATAATGACCCTGTCATTTTGCATAAGCACACAGCCTAGTCCTTTGTGTGATGCATCACTATACACCATAAAATTTCCCGTCCTATCAGAAAAAGACAACACAGGTGCCGTACTCAACCTCTTCTTCAACTCTTGAAAACTTTTCTCACACTTCTCCGTCTAAACGAACTTCACCGCTTTCCTAGTCAAATTCGTCAACAGGGTCATGATTTTGGAAAATTCCTGAATGAATCTTCTGCAATAGCCTGCTAACCGTAGGAAACTCCTTACTTTCGACGATGTCTTCGACTGATCCCAGTTTATCACAGTTTAAACCTTTGATGGGTCTACCAAAATTCTGTTATTGTCAATCACATGTCCAAGAAATTGCACTCGCTCTATCAAGAATTCACACTTTGAAAACTTAGCGTACAACTTCTTTCTTCTTAATGCCTCCAATGTCACCTTCAAATGCTCCACATGCTCTTCTTTTGTTTTGGAATACACCAACATATCATCGATGAACACCACCACGAATTTATCCAAAAATGGCTTAAACACCCTGTTCATTAGGTCCATAAATGCTGCAGGAGCATTCGTTAGACCAAATAACATCACCAAAAACTTGTAATGACCATAACGAGTTTTGAACGTTGTCTTTAGTACATCTTCCTTCCTCACCTTCAACTGATGATATCCACTCCTCAAATCTATCTTCTAGAAATACCTAGCTCCCTTCAACTGATCAAATAAGTCATTGATCCTTGGCAACGGATACTTATTCTTAATCTGGACCTTGTTCAATTCTCTATAATCAATGCAAAGCTACATCGATCCATCCTTCTTTTAAATAAACAATACTTGCCCTCCTCATGGTGATACACTCGATTGGATATATTTCTAGTACAAAATTTCTTGCAGTTACACCATCAATTCTTTCATCTCCACCGGAGCCATACGGTACGGGGCCTTCGATATTGGGGCAGTTCCTAGCGCTAAATTAATCACAAATTCCACTTTCCTATCTGGCTGAAGTCCTGAAAAATCATCTGGAAATACGTCTACAAGGTCTCTAACGACAGGTATCTCCTCCAATTTTGCACTCTCCTTTTGAGTATCGACTATGTAGGCCAAATATCATACACAACCTTGTCTCAACAACTTCCTGGTCTGCATCATCGTTAGACAACTCTCTTGTCTAGGTGATTTGCCACCATAAAATACTACCTTTGACGACGTCATAAGGTTAATACACTTCTTTTGACAATCAATTATCGCCCAATAATTGAATAGCCAATCCATTCCCAAAATAACGTCAAATTCCCCAAGTTTAATCGGAATTAGATCTACAATCATTATGTTTCCCTTAATATCCACCAACAGTTCTTGTGTACAAACCTAACATGAATTACCTCCCTATTCGCAATTTTTATGTTCAAAGGGTAATCTAATTCCTCCTTAGGCAAATCTAAATTCTTAACAAAGTCATCAGATATAAATAAACAAGTAACACCCAAATTGAATAATACATAAGCATTTATATCATTGATCAGAATGATACCTGACACTATATCCCGTGACTGCACAGCATCTTGCATGGTCATGTTAAAAGTTCTGGCATTGGGTCAGTCTAACGGCGTTGATCCAATGATAGTCAGAGTGTTGCCATTGTTATTTCCCCTACTTGCACCTGCTCCTGATCCTCCTGCTGCCTTCTTGGGACAATCCCTAGCCAGATGATCCCTTGACCCGCAAGTGAAGCAAGCACCCTTCTTAGGATTAGGGCAATTTGGTGCTATGTGGCCTTCCTGACCATAATTGTAGCAAACCCTCTTTCTTTCATACATACTCCCACGTGATTCTTTCTGCGGGTAGCACAAGCCTCCACCCTCTTCTTCTGACTTCCTTATTGGTTCCCAGTAAACATACTATCATTCCACCTCCTTTTTAGATTGTTGCCACCACCACTATTGCTACCACTAGTGTAACGACCCCAAAATTCATACAATTTAACTCTCAACCTCGGTCATTATCAATACATCTTTATTCTAACTTTACATCATTATTCGATGCTACAATTAATAAAATGCAAAATAATTTAAACTTTTTTATCTTCTATCTTTATTAACTTCCCTGAATTACAACCTTTATCATTCACATATCTTTGAATCAAATTTATTTTCATGATTCACTTCAGCAGAGTTATTATATAAAACCTTACATCCCAATTCAGTATCCTTTATACTTTGGATAACTCAAACCTTACAACTCAATATAAAATAAACATCATAAACCATTAAGTACATCTCCAGAATATTAAACATGGTTTAAAGGAATAACAACTTTAGCTAAAATATTTAATCTTCTTGCATTATATCTCATCCACGTCATTCAAGTAACACATAGCGTTACCTTGAATCCTTAGCCTGCAAAAATGGTTATTTTTTGCAAGGTTGAGCTCGACAGCCCAGCAAATCTAACAGTTTTTATGCATCAGTAGCACATAATAACATGCTCAGCATACATCTCATAATCATACAGGCTGCAGTTCACATAACAAGTATAAAGATTGAGTTCCTTACTTAATCAACATTCTTTACTCAATCAACGTAGTCATAAATTGACTTTAACGTTTCATACTTACAACATATATAATACATCATGCTTTTTGCAATACAGATTTAAAATAGTTTATAATCAAGTTCACATAGCAAATAGGAACTGAAAGACTTGCCTGATTTGTAGATTATAAGAACCGATTAACAGCTTATAGCTATCTTCACCTCACGTATCCTACACAATATATAATCATGCACATAATTTATTAGTCACATAGCAACGCTTAGTAATCGTTTAAGTAACTCTACTTTACGATCTACTATCATCTTTTTTAGGTTTGATACACAATGTTCAATTTATGTGGTTAAGTCCTGTTAGGGCTCCTCATTGTCTATTCCATTTATTTACGTTAAACTTTCTTTTACTTCTCATTACGTTCCACTTTAATACACTTAACATTTATTTAAGTTTTAAACCTCGTCTTTACATCACATTAGATGTATAATAGTTGTTAACATTAATTAAATTAACCTTCATTTCATATTTCTTTATACTTCTCTTTTAATAGACATATAACGTTTGGCTAAGTCGATATAGTTGTTATTACATCGTTGATTAATGTTAAGAATCATTATATTTCATAATATTCATGTTTTATAAGTTAGAAAAATATCTTTTATCATTGGAAGAACTTCACTTGCATACGTGCATGTCCGTCACCCTCCGATTGCCTTCAAATACACATCAGTCCCAAAGATGTCCATTTTTGACCCTGCTAACGACCTAAAATTTAAAAACTTATGGATTGAAAGTTTTAGGTCTACTCTTCCTCGTTCCGGATCATCTTGAATCGCCTCAATCGAAGTTCGTATGAAAATGTTATGCTCATTTTACTACAGGAGGTCAAAACAGTCCTGCCTGGCAACTATTCCCACGCCGCGGCGCCCCAAATAGCCTTGGGGGCTGCGCTGCAGCGCCCTAGAGCAGAATGGGTTGCCCAAATTCTGCAGTTCGTGATTTTTCGACCATTTCTCCTTCCGATCTTCATAACTCGAGTTATACATGTCCAAATCAGTCCGTTTTTGACTCTATGGACTCCTGACTCAATTTCAAAGTTCATACTAAATTTTTATATTTTGACAAATTTAGCGAGAACGAGCACCACGAATTCGTTTCTTGACCAAATTGATTCATTCCACTTGCATTCTTTTCGTTTATCAATGTATTAATACAAACTATCATAAATTTACAGTTTATCACATGATTTAATCATCAATTTTGGCTCGAAAATAAGTCATCTTGTATATATTATGCCAAAACTCAAATTCTCTATCTTTTAACATAATTACACCAATCCGATTACTACAAAATCCATTATATAGGTTATATACCAGATTATACACATCTATTAACAAGTATATCATCAATTCTTAACAAATCCTCTACCAAAATTCTTTTACAAAGAAGTATTTATAAGAACACAAAATATGTTTTATAACCAAATTATTACCTTTGATTTCTTCTTTAAATCTAGGATAGATGATATGAATCTTCTTCTTCTTCTTCCTTCATTGATTCTCAAAACCTTCTCAATTACATAGAATTTCTTCTCTTTCTCTCTCAATTTTTCTATCTTTCTCTCTTCTCTATGTTTGTTCTTCTTTCTTAGGCTTAGGAAAAATATACGTAAAAAAATAACTGATATAAACCTGGGTATCAGCAGTTACAACCCACCAAGGGTCATAAGACCTTGTTTGGTTAGTACACTATACAACCCTTTTAATTTATTTTAATCATTTACTTATTATATAGTTTACAAATGTCACATCTAATTTAATTAAATCATGTTTAATCAAATTATTTAACAAATATAACTCTAATTTTATTTAACAACTCATTACCTTTCTAATTTAATTATTAAATTAGAATATCTCCATAATAATTTTCATCAAACATTTATTCAATTCCATAAATATTCCAAATAAAACCTTTATTCAATTCCATAAATATTTTTAACTATTTATGAAATTCACAATCTTACTATATTAACACATTACCTTTATGTGTAATATATATTAATCTCTCATTTTATTAAAACAAATCTATTCACATTAATTTACTATTTTAATTAAGTGAGTTACACACCTTGTTTATGAAACTTAATTCATAACAATTCCATTGCCAACACGACATAATAACCAAATTATATTGTCTCATAATATAATTTCAACTCAATCAAATTAATTAATAATCCTCAGTTTCTTCCTTTTCGTAACAACTTCATTTATTTTCTTTAATATTTTAATTAAATATTAAAGATTTTTTCCCCAATACATGAATATAATTCTCTTCATACCAAATCACATATTTCAGAATATAATACATATACACATACTCGTACTCGAAACATCTCATAATAAGAATTTTATTTATTAAATTCTCATTTATTAATTCTTAAAAATCCGGGTTATTACATACTTCCCTCCTTATAAGGATTCCATCCTCGAAATCAATGAAACCTCACTTACTCGGTTTTTACTAAATTTCTTTCACAATTATCGTTGAATAACTTAACACATTACCTTAGTGTAGGTTTTATTTCATCACCTACACTTAAACCTGGAACACTTCGAGTATTATATATTCTTTAACCCTTTAACGTATTCATTTCCTTTTGCTAAGGATCATTGCATATCGTACTCATTGTAATCATTTAATATCTTGATTTAGCATCGTATAAATATTCAGGATGTCACAACTAGCCTTGGTATTCTCATTTTCATTCTTCTTCTTCTTCTACTTCTTCTATTCTTGGTTATATTTTGTCAAAGCATCGCTTCCACCTTTCGCGATGATTGCCTTCTCCAGAACTGCTGCAAACGTATTCAGCTAGAACATTAAAACCTTACTGTACAACCAAGGCTTCAATCCCTGCTTTAACCTCCTCGCCTTCCTTTCATCCGTATTCACCTGATAAGTTACAAAACTTGCCAAATCGTTGAATTTCGCGACATATTCTGGCACAAACATAGTTCCCTGATTTAGCTTCAAGAATTGAACCTCCATCTGGTTTCGAGAGTGTTAGAGTTTATTCCCTAGAGGCCAATTCTTTGATGTAATTACTTAACATTTTTGATATTATATTTGATTGAATAAATGAATTATTTTATTATGATTTTATTTACTGCGTTATATAAATGTTAATATAATAAAAGTCCTTAGAATAGTGATACAAATTATATGGCTTCAAGTGTGTGACTTGAACATGAGATCATATAATTACAATTAGTATCATTACTCTTAAATGTCCCTAGTCGAGTGTCATTGTTAATGGGACAACAATGATACATCGAGACTAGTATGTGGATTGACTGATGGCCAAATCTCATTGGTCATAAATATATGAGATATTGAGTTAATGAATAGGTACATGTTAGAGAACAATGTACTGGACAGACCCACCATGAGAATTCTACGTAGAGCATTATGCAAAGTGTCATAAGCAATTCTCATAGTGACAATGAGGTAATGATCCTCCGACCTGAAATCACTATATTACTACACGGGAATTTATGTACTTTGATATCATCAAAGGTCACCTTTAATAGGGTAGACAATAAAGGTGATTATTGGGTACATCATGAATCATGTGAGGAATATGAGTGATTTAGATGAAATTTAACCCTCCTATATATTAGGGGTGATATCCATAGGTCTCTTGATTAAGTAGGACTATGAAATGCATGGCCATGCTCAAATAGTGATTTGTTTCATATAGTCTACTCATCGATCAAGAAAACTCAGATTAAATTATGAAGAGGATGACACATTCCATGCCTCGAGTTTAATCTAGGATGTCAAGGTTAAAAAGATTAAATTACATTAAAACATTGGCCACAAAAAGGTTGTATCGAATCACCGATCTTATTATTATTTGGGTAGCAGTGATGCATTACTAGATGCCGCTCACTGTTTATAATTTTATAATATGATTTTAAAATTATTGTCAACATAATAATAACCTATAGGGTCACACACTTAGAACGTAATTAAAAGGAAATTAATTTAAATTGTAAGGATTTAAATATATCAATATGAGTGATAGTATTTAAATTACGAATTTAAATTAATAGGATAATTTGTATATATATGTATATTAATTAAGTAAGACTTAATTAAGATATAATATATATAAATTCGGATTTTATTTTTCTAATTGAATTAGGTTTTGGTTAATACCTTTAACTGCTATATATATGATATATCAGCCATTTTTAGGGCATTCATTAAAAACCCTAACCCTAGCCGCTCTTAGAGAGAGACTAGAGAGAAAAAACTTCGAAAGTCCAGATCTTTGGCGGCTAGTACCGCAGCTTTCCTTGCTGCAGATCGTGTGACGATTCGCGGGACGTTCGTGTGGATACCGTAGAGATGCAGTTTCTTTGGATTGCAATGAAGATTCGAAGCTGTTCTAGAATCTCCATCATCTCTGTTCAGGCTTGAATAATCGGTAAAACAAATCTAAACCTCTGAATTAATATATTTTCGCATGGATCCTATTTTAGGGTTTCAAAAATTTTTTAATTTCCGTTGCGTTTATGTGTCGAAATCCCTACAAAGAGCTCGTCGGGAAATACATCTCCTTGAACCTATCCCATGTAATTATCCCATGTCCTCCTTTAACCTTATTTGCCTGCCACCAGTAGCTGGCCTCCGATTTCAGCATGAATGTTGCAAAGGCGGTCTTCTGATCATCGTTGACCCTTTCAACATCAAACACCTTCTCCATCTCCATAATCCGGGTCTGATCTTCGACTGAATTCATGGATCCCCTAAACTCTTGCGGTCCTACCGCTATGAAGTCCTTAAACGAAGTTGCTTGTGGAGCTTGCGACAGGTTTGCAAGTGCTTCCGTTAACAGGTTTACCAACTGCTGAACAGGAATAGCATTGACATCATTGTTGTTGTTGTTAGTGGATCCTTCTTGAGGTTGCTGACGTGTTTGGCGTCTTCTTGGCGGCATTTTCTGTTTAAGATATATGTTTATTAGATCATTACTCAATTTATTAAGTATTTAAGACTTAGCTTAAATATTTTAAGATTATCACTTAACACATAACATCTTCAAATAAACTTTGATATTTTATTCATTGAAAATTTTAAACATAGAAAAGATAGCTTCACTGTTATTTACATCAACTGTCCCGAGATAAAAGAATCTTCAAGATTAAATCATCATATTCTATTGTTTATATCCACACTGGAATTTACATTATTTACTACCATAGTTATTCACATAACTTATTACTCTTTCTATCATGGCCTACTAAGACATCGAACCGCTTCTCTACGCTCTTTCTCCATGATACGGAACATCGTCCTACGATCCAGCATGTATCATGGTAAGTCCTCGAACTGAACTGGATAGTAAAGAACTTGATCTTGGGCCCTATCAATTGATGTCTGAAAAGTGTAGTCAGTATCCTCAATCTTAGCCTTCTTTACCAGTTCACTGTCTTCAGTGAGATCTACACATCGAGAAGCCTTCATCCAAGCGTCTTCTGCTCTAGCGCGCTTCGCTGACTCCTCTTTTAGGTCACCCTTCAATTTTTCTACCTCTGCCAACAACTCTTCCTTTTAACTTTCTGACTGAACTAGCTTCCATTCCACATCTTCAAGACGTTCATTAAGATTCTCAATCTTGTCATCCTTCTGCTATATAGTAGCCTGACGTATATCTGCCAGCTCCCCCAACTCTCCAACTCTCCAACTCTATCCTGTAACTATATGTTACGGTCGTACAACTCATCGTACATCTCAGCTGCAATAGAATTAGGTGGAATCTCATCAAGATCCTCATCCTCTTCTTCAGCCTCTACCTCTATCTCCTCAGAGTCCTCCTCCGGATCAAACTCAGGCTCATGATCCTGACCCACAACTGTGATCAAAGAAGATGGCTCCCTCTGTACTAACTGTTCCCAGATGGTATGAATGTCTTGAGGCTCCTCCTCTCTAGCTACACGGGGCTCATCCTTCCTAGGCTGACTGGATCTTCCAACATCAGACATCCTAACAACAAAATTTTAATTTTTAGTTACTACTCGCGGCACATAGGTTGTTAACATATAAGCACATAAAGTCTTTTATTATCTTTAATAAATTTCTATAATTCATTCCTTAGAACTTGATAAGAGTCTATCACCGCTACATTTTCAATCTCCTAAATGGCTACTACCCTAAGGTTTCCCCACCTAAGGTTCATAACCTAAAGCTTTGATACTAACTTGTGCCACCACCAAATTCGGGTACTTCATTTTCGCAGGATTTGGTGTTCACTGTCCAATTAAATCACATCTAACTACCCATGAATAAGGATATAAATAAAACTCATAACTGAAATAAAAATCCTCCCATAAAAGGGTTCCACCATCTTAAACAAATCAATCCCTGGTAATCTAACCTTAAAAACATCAATACGGAAACATAACAAAATTAAATAAGGCTTATACATAAACTTCTTTCAAATAATTAAACAAGTCTTCATCACTTGTTTCCCTTGCCTTTGCCCTTACTAGTGGACGGCTCGTTAATTCTTTCAACATTAGCTGCAATGTTATTATAAAAGAGTGAGCAAACAATTGCCCATAAGTATAACAATAACAATAATAATCATTTAAGAATAATCACTGGATACTGGATAATAGAAAGCTCTGCTTTTGAATCAAGATTAGAAAACAAGATCAAAAGTACATCTGAGGGTCATAAGACCAAACTATGTCCTAGGTTATCAAGTATTTATACTTTAAACCTTTAACAATCATAAGACTATATGGACCTTATTTCTCGTACTTAGGAGGATCAGCCCTTCGTACCATATATTGTTAACGCTATCGCGTAATATAATCCCCTATAATAGGGTTGTTCATCTCAGTTTTGACATAAGAGTCTGCACCAAAGGAAGTTTGGTTTGGATAAGCTTCAACAATAGTTCTAGAATTTAGAACGCTCATCAACAATGGACTAGTCGAATCAATAAGGGTTTGCTAGTCATTCAAAGGTTCAATACAATAATATAATCGATATTTAAATCAAATATTGAATCTCAAATGTATACAACTGAATAAACATTGTATAACCAAAGTATTATTTCAAAAGAATTAGAACATCTCATTTGGAATCATGAATTTGAATAAACAAAAGTAAGAAACTTGCTCAATATAAGAATAGGATTTAAGAATTTGCTCAATGAAAGTTTAGAGTTTGGGAACTTGCGTAATTATAATTAAGATAGGATAAGGAAACTTGTCTCGTGCGTAAGTTAAACAAATATAACTCAAGTATTCCAATATCTTACACAAATATCATTTAGATTCACAAATCTAGTTAGCCAAATCATAAGTAGCCTTATTGGTTCCATTTAATAATCTTGGTTAGATTATAACCTTTAGCCTAAGGTTTAACCATATCAAATACCCACATAACATGAATCTGAAAACCCACAAACATATAACATAAGCTTTAACATACAGAACACGTTCTTAAATATTACAACTTCAAGTTTCAATCTTATGTAACTAGTTAATAAATAACTTTCAATCTTCATATTTAGTATTATAACATCACTACAATATGGTATAACAACCTACTATAAGCTTAACACATTTCATGCTCATTAGACTAGGTTACACTAACATGCTTTGGACTGGAAATAAAATAAAACAAAAATAGACTCTGGCACAACTGCGTCGTCCCTTGCCTTGCACCGGCGCAGCTGCGCTGGTGCGCAGACAGGAACTACAGCAGCTCAGGCTCAGCAGTTCATCCAAGCCAAAAACTCGACTTCCAACACACAAAACTCTAAATTAAGCATACCCAAATGACATAGACTTCACAGAAACAACACCAAGCATGCTTTATATGATTCTAATCGATAAAACGACTATAAACAACCAAACTATAAGAATTAAAATCATGGTCATGTTCAAAATGCATGTTTTAACATAATTAGCGAGAACAATCACCACGGACTCGTTTCTCAACCAAATTAGTCCATTAAACATTTATTGGTTTTGTTTCTTAACATATTAATATAAATTATGATCACTTTACAGTTTACAACATGAATTGAACACAAATTTTGACTCCAAAATCGTACATGTTATATATATCACCAAAAACTCAAGAACACAAAAATCCTAATTCTAAAACATGATTTCATGAATTTTCTTACTAAAAATCATTTATAGATGATAACCCAAGGATTATGTAAACTAATTAACACATATAACCCAAATTCTCACAAATTAGTCATAAAACTCAACTTTTCTACAAAAACTCAAGAACATGAGAAAAAGAGATTATAACTTGGATTCTTACCCTTTGATTCTTGATTAGACTAAGCAAGAATGATGTAGAATTGCTCTATTGATCTTCCACTTCCTTCTTTGATTCTCAGTTTTGTTCTCAAATTTCACCGACTCCCAAATTTCTCTATAGTTTTCTTTGACATAGCAAATGAGCAAATAAGCCTTATGAAAATATTACGTATAATATAACTGATATACCCACTATGCGTATTGCATAATGTGGGTATTAGTTATGTGCATTATGGCTCAGTAGTTGCCATGCTCCCCAAGGCCGTGTTTGGCTAGCCCTTAAAAGGCTCCTTTCAATTTATTTTAATAATTCATTTATCATATAGTTTATTTGTCACACTTTAATTACTCAACTTTTAATATTTAAATTCCATTAAACTAAAGTTAATATTAACTCATTAATCAAATTACCACATAATTATAATTCTTATTTATTAATTATAAAGAAATTTATAAATCTCTAATTAATTATTAAATTAATTAGAACAATATTATAATTATTTAACAACTCATTTAATTAAATCATCCCAATTAAATTCAAAATTTGAACTATAAATTTATCCAAAATTAATTTAATTAACATATTATATTTAATTAAATTAATCTATAACAATTTCATCAAATATTTATTTAACTCAATAAATAAGTCAACGAAAATATTTATTTAATTCAATAAATATTTAAAATCGAATACAAAAATCTCGTTCATTACAGCTTAATCAAAACATAGGCATTAGATGCTATAAGTAACCTTGCTTGAACAATAATAAGCCAAGGTTAAAAAATTTGCTCAATTTAATTAAGAAACTTGCCTCGTGCGTTAGCTATACAACTACAACTCACGTTCTCCAATAATCCTACATATACCATTAGGATCACAATACCAATTAGTTACATTACAACTTTGTTTATTAGTTTAACTCCTACTTTAGCCAAAACTATACTCTTAAACTTAAGATTTGATTATCTTAACCATTTACATAACACAAATCTCATAACACGAGACTTAACATCTAAACAACATTATCAATCCTTACGAACATCAAATTAAAGACTTTCATAACCTATTAATTTATAATCATCATCTGTGTGATTACAACGTGTTATTATGCCTTATAACATGTTTTACATTTCATTACAATGATTCATTTAGGTTATATAAACAATCCTAGAATTATACACTTAAAAACTCATTTCGAGGCCAAACTGCCTACTAGCGCTGCGACGCTACCTTTTGAACTGGGAACAGGCGTTGCGGCGCTATTCCAATACTAGGGACCGGTGCTGCAGCACTGCGGTACGTAGACAAGCCTACACAGAGGTGTTGCGGCTCTGTGACACAAACTTTGATTCTGTAGTTTGCGAATCAGCTTTGTTTCAACGAAAATTTCCCAATTTCTACAATCCATAACCAAATTTGACAAACCCAAATGGTATAAACTTTATAAACTCAACACTAAACGTATATAAAGCTATTCTAACAACATAAACAACTTTAACAACCAATCCATATACTCAAATTTTAAAGTTCATGCCAATTTTACATATTTTGACATATTTAGCAAATTCAACTCCCACGAATTCGTTAATCAACCAATTCAATCCATTTAACTTGCATTATTTTTGTTTGTCAACGTATTAACAACATCCATTAACAATTTACAAATTACAACATGAAGTAATCATTAATTTTGACTCTAAAACAAGCCATAATGTATATATATCAACAAAAACTCAATTTCTTCTTGTTTAACATGTTTTCATGAATTTGATTACTCTAAAATCACTTATAGATGGTATAAAACAAATTACACATACCCATAAAATATATAAACCATATCTCAACAAATCATTCATCAAACCAAATTACAGAGAATAAACTTTGAGAAATAAAACTAAGGACTTAGAGTTAAATTGTTTACCTCTTGACTAGCTAGATAACTAGAATGGCTTGATTACTCTTTTTTTCCTCCTTTGATTCTCAAACCTCTCTCAATTATAGAGAACTTCCCTTTCTCTCTCAATTTCTCTCTAAAGCTCTCTTCTTCTTTGCTTTCTTAGACTTAGAAAAATATACATCAACATAATCTGATGGCATAAGTTCACATATAATCAAGCCATCATTTAGAAGAAAAAAAACAAGGGTCTCAGCTGTTACAATAAACCAAGAGTCACAAGGTCATGTTTGACTAAAACCCAAAAATTCTTTTTATAAGTTCCTTATTATATGATCCATTTGTCACACTTTTAAACAATATTCTAGTATTTTAAATTAAATTAAATTAAACTTATTCATTAATAAATTAAATCAAACCTTATCTGTGACGAACGAGAATTTTGTAATTTATTTTAAATATTTATTGAATTAAATAAATATTTTTGGTTGATTTATTTATCGAGTTAAATAAATAATTGATGGAATTGGGGTAGATTAATTTAATTATATGTGTTATATTGATTAAATTAATGTGGAGAAAATTTATAGTTCAAAGTGTGAATTTAATTGAGATTATTTAATTAAATGAATTGTTTAATAATTATAATGTTATTCTAATTAATTTAATAATTAATTAGAGATTTAATAATTTGTCATAATTATTAAATGAGAATTTTAATTATGTGATGATGTGATTTAATGTGTAATATTGTCTTTCATTTAATTGGAATTAAATGATATTATTTGATTAATTAAAGTGTGACAAATAAACTATATAATAAACAATTAATTAAAATAATGGGAAATGAGCTAATTTAGAACAGGCCAAACATGGCCTTAGGAACATGGGAGCAGTTAAGGCCTGATGCACTTAACTGCTACCCATGACTTCATCGGTTATATCATATACGTAGTTATATCCTTGTTTTGTATTCATATGTATATCATATCAGAGTAAGTTAAGAGAGAAAAAGAGAAAGAATTGAGAGAAGAATTGTTTGAAGAAGGAGTTTGAAGAAATTGAAAAAAGTTATATCAATCTAAACAAGAAAGCAAGAGGTAAATTCTTAATCCCAAGTTTTATATTTACGTTATTATATTTTCTCCATTAAAGCCAACTTGAGTTCTCTATAAACAAACTTTTTGTGACTAATGCATGAGATAGTAATTTTATATGTTAATAGATGTTTATAACATGTTTTATAAACTGTTTTAGCACAATCAAATCCATGTAATCATATTTTAATTGGAGATTTATAAGTTAAAGAGTATTAATTCATGAATATGGCTTATGTGTACAACAATTCATTCTTTAATTGTATATTAAACTGTAAATTGATGATTGATTATGATTATGCATAAAAACGAAGATAACGAAATTTAAACGGACCGATTCGGTGTTATAACAAATCTGTAATGCATGATTTCCTGAAAATTATCAAAACTATGAAAAATATCAAGAAAATGAAAATTGGGTGTTCTAAATTAGTTGTTTATGTGATTTAAATTGTTAAAAGCATGCTAAGAACGTTATATAATGTTCTGTTAAGTTCAAATTGTGTTGGGTAACATTAAAATTGTTGTTTGAGCTTAATTTTGGCATTATTTGGCTTATTTATGTGTTCTTCGCGAACACTGTTAGACTGCAATGCGTCACGGCACCGCAGCGCCAGGCCAGTGCTGGCTGACGTGGCACGGCACTGCAGCGCCGGTTATATGTAGGAACCCAGCGCTGCAGCGCAAGGCCAAGCACCTGGTTGACGTAGATTCAGCGCCGCAGCGCCAGTCTCCATTTCAAGCTGGCCGCTGCAGCGCCGGCCAGCAGAATGACCCAGAGAATTTTATTTAAGTGTTCAAAGTTCAGAATTGTATTTTAAAGCCTAATTTAATGAACATGATAACATGTTAATCATTTATTGAGATGTTAAAATAGATTATTAAATTGTCAATGATGTTTTAACATGATTAATTGATAAGTTAAATACGTGGTTTAAACTCGTTATTTGTGAAGTCTAATAACGTGTTCAAGCATTGATGTTTGTGATACGATGAGTATAATCAAACTTAGAATTAATTGGTATTGTGAATGTAATTGTGACGCCCCCAAATTCAGGTCCCTTCGATTACCTCGGATCCGGTGCAGTCACGATACAACCATCGTCAAACTATTTACATCTTTGATTCATAACCTAATGAATATAACTTCGCTTATTACAATTTAGAATATAAATTCTTTTAATTTCCAGGATTTGTATAATGACCCCAAACTTTTATAAGTTACAATATTGGTCATTTACCATTTCTTTCTTTACATCATATTCGATGTTATAAAAATACGAAATAATTTAAACTTTTCTATATCCTTTGAATAAAATCTTTTATTGATTTCATAACTTTGAATCAATTACATATCCTTGAATCAAACTATGTTTTGATTCACTTTATTCGAATTACTATATAAACTTTTACATTTCAATTCGATATCCTCTATGTCTTAACTAATACATCTTTACAACACAACAAGTAATAACATCGTAGGACATAAACTACTATCATGTACATCTCCTAGAACCTTAAACATGGTTCAAAACAATAACTTTAACAAAATAATAATCTTCTTGCGATACTATTGAACTTTATCAATCAAGCACGTAACTTTACCATGAGTCCTTAACCTGCAAAAATAATTATTTGCAAGAGTGAGCTCGACAGCTCAGCAATTCTAACAGTTTTCATGCATCATATAGCATATAATATCATGCTCAGTTCATGCATTCATAATCATCTAATGTTTACTACGCATGTTACTTCTCACATAACAAGTATAGAGATTAACTTCATAAGCATATCAACAAAGATCAACTTTCACATTTCATACATATCTCATATGCATTCCATATATATAAATCAACATCCTCATAGCATAATAAAATTCAACTAACAGTTATCGAATTTCTATAACAAATAGGAACTGAAAGACTTGCCTAATTCATAGTTTATCAACTACGACTTAACTGCTTAAAGCTATCTGCGCTTTGTGTATTCCTACACAGTTATATAATCATGGATTCATACCCATCAGTCATACATTTCATACGCTCTTAATATAAGAACAAATATTATTTCCTAACTTGGTTTCATTTTTACTTGAACTTAGGATAACCATGAGACTAGCTCATTCTACTATCATATTTATCTAAACAATCTTGTTTCATATCTTATAGTCCTTAACGACAACATCTAACCATAACTTAAGACCATGCAGTTAACAAACTGCTCTTGGTCACTCTGCAGAACAGCGCGGCTGCACTACATATAAGCTTGGGAGTGGCGCGGCCGCGCTACTCCCTGTCCAAACCAGACTTGAGCTTTTCATTGCCCAATTTAATTTCTAGCATGACGTGTATTCTGATACATACTATAAACATTCATCAAGTAGGTTTTCAAATTCATATTCGAATCATTTAGGTTTGAATCACGTAGCTCTACGTTGAATTACTTAAATCAACAAGGTTCAATATCTTCTTTTAACAAAGGGTCATTTACATAAGTCTTTAAACCATATAATGCTACTAATAAGCCTCTAATAGCATGCTCACGTGTATCTATCTTATTTACATAGACATATCATAGTTCATTATTTGAAAACTTATTTTAAACCATGTTCAAATAGTCTAATTCATGCTTAGCTACATGGTGAACATATTTGTCATTTCTAGAGGCATAAAGTGTCCTAGCATGCTTACTTGAAAAGTCAGAATATACTTTACACAATGTTCAAGACTATTAGTTCTCAAACTTCCAAGTTTCCTTCAAAGACTTTAAATTCTTCTTTTAAATTCTGTTGCTCAACTAGGATCAACATGTTCAATAATTTAATAACCAAGTTGAAAACCATCTCAAGTATCTAAAACATGCTTTGAGGTACTACTCAAATTGGGTTTTAAAACTACCTTTTAAAACTCTTTAATCAAGACTAAATATGTTCACTTAGCAAGGGACTAGCTATGTTAACCACTAGCCCGCATAAGGGTGCTCTATGATCCTTAATACGCATGATCACAGTGTAACAACTCCTCAACTATAGTTAGTATACTTTTTCTTTTGAAAACTTACTTCAAACATGCTTGGATAAGTTATATCATGCTTAACAACCTTCTATATGCAATATATCTTGAAACCACATTCCTAATCCATTCTCTCACATGACTAGGTCACATACTCATGTTTAAAGGGTCAAAACTTGAAAGATACTATGTTCATCAAGTTTTGTTTTCAAAACCTCAAGTTTTCTTTTAGTAAAATCATGTTAAACCAACTACTATCATTCACTACATGCATGACAACTTTAGTTCACATGTCAGACTCATTTATAAATTTATCAGAGTCTAACTAGCATGCTCAACAAACCAGAAAACACAAAAAAAAAAAAAAATCATTTTTCATTTCTGCAGAACGGCGCGGCCGTGCTACTCCGGTTCAGACAGGAGAACTTCTGCTATTGCAGAGCTTCACAACCAACTATATTATACTTCATGAGACATGCTAGAAATCAACTACATAGCCTCTACAACATGTTAACATTATCTTACATAACAATTCTCCACGAATATGAAATCTTTTATGAATTTATCAAATCAAAACTAAGAATTCAAAGTAAGAGTTATACCTCTTGGAGCTTTGAATTACACCACTATCTCCAATTTTAGATTACTCCCTTCAACTCTTATCAACACTTACTATAAGAACTTTATCAATAGTTTAGCAAACAACAATTATGAAGGGGAGGCTTCTATTTATAGAGGAGCCATTGTCCAATTGGTGGTTCTTGCTCATTGAATCAAACCAATGGGAGAAGGAGGAGGATGTTGGACAAGAAGGAGTTGGTGAATAATACTATTAGGACCACTCCCCCCACCATTATTGAAATCATTTCCATAACCATCATCATCCTCTAACATAGGCCAATGGCCTCTACTTCATGTGAATGAGAAAGAGATGAGACTCTCTTATTGGGACACCCCTTTAAAAACTCAGCATTTGTACATTTGCATGTTAGCATACTTATGTTTATTTCATTTGGACAATATAAGTCATACTTCAATACTTAAATTACTACTATATTATATGTTAGGGTCACACATACCAAACCCTACACATATGTACACCCACATATAAACAAGCATACCAATACATATAATAATGTAACTCATGTACATTGGTTTAGCCCATTAATAATTTAATTGGACTATATATAAAATAGTTGGGTATTCTCAACCCATAATTTCCATAAAATTTATTATCTCAAATATATTCAAATATTATAATGATAATTAATAAATATATATTAACTTACCATTTATTTTTTTTAACAATTATAGTTAAACCTATAATTGATTTAACTTTACCACCCATGTCACACAAGGCACAATTATGTAAGCTTAGTATATAATAGACCTCAAGCTTACAGTACTATAATCTCACAAATAAGATTATTCCCAACATCACCTCTTACAATATGTTCATAATGTAATACCATTACATCATATGTTCTCATAATTTATATACTAGCACATTCATATGCTAACACTACCTAATAGTCTCTAATCATGGCCAATCTATTACTCTCCTATGGACAATACCCAAGGGGCAAAGAATGAAGTTGGTGGCTAACTCCACCAACTACTACTATTCATGGTTCTTTCTCATTATTTCTCCCACATGTCTCTTAGTTTACAAACTTCACCATGACACAAAATTTTCAGCATTTGGGCATAGAATAGGGGTCATGGGAGGGGGGTCTATTGCACCATGTCACATAATTAATTCCCATAACATATATACTTGCATTTAGCAAATAAACTAACACTCTACACACCAATGCATGGCCTCTACTTATAGCCAAGCTATTACCCTCCTATGGTGATTACACAAGGGGCAAAGAAGAGTTGGTGGCTAACTCCCACCAATTACTACTATTCATTGTACCCTAGCCATTTGGTTAACCATCATTGCTCTCACATGGGCTAACTTGCAAGCTTATATCTAATAACTTAATATTATTACCATATGATATGATAGGATCACACATACACCCAATCATATAATCCATGTACATATGACAATACCGAATATAGTAAGATTGAGTATTGTCACACCATATTATTACAACTGTATTATTTCAATTATATTTAATTATTAAAATAATCATTAAATAACAATTATTTATTTAGTGTAATTTATTATTCCATACATACACCTTAATGTATCCATTCATCACATCTTGTCACATAAACATTATTTATGTAACTTATATCATTCCTTCAATCTTACTATATAGTTCTTATATAATATAGTTACTTTGAAGTGTTATACTTCATATCATATAGATGTAGTTATAACATATGACCATTGCTCATAGGAATTAATTTACATAATAATATTAATTTCTTTAATTATTCATTTATTAAATTATTTAATGAATGTCTATCCCACCACTTTGCCACACTAGGCATACCTCACAAGCTCAATATTAAGCTTATCATTACTTCCACCACACTTTAATATTCCTTTTTAATATAAGATTTGGGTGACACGTGCACTCTAATGTCAAGCTACCTTAAATAATTATACACTTATAATAAGTATAACTTTTATGCTTAGAATAATTAAGATTTACTCTATTAATTATTTAAATCATAAAATCCACGACAAAATGACAACTTAAGTTATTTAATATATTAAAATAACGTAGTTTTCTTTCATACCTATTACCTTATACCAAGACATATAAGGTAATATTATTATTTAAAATAACATTCTCCTTTTTATTAAAATAATTCAATATTAAAAATTATTTTAATATTCTTTACTAGAAATATATAATATTCATTTCTTTTTCCTTTCTATAAATTGCCCCCAAAATAATTTCTTTAATCTATACATTTAACCATATCTCAATATTAATTAATTCTCTAATCAATATTTATTTAAAGATATATTGGTTTAACAACGTATTTTATTAACATCGTTCGTACATTCATATAATATCATGCCAAATAATATATATAAAGGCACTTACTATAATCACATACTCCACACATGTATTAACTCACTATTTATTTAAGTGGTCTTAAATCCCTTGCTATATCACCAGAGTTAATTAAGATTTTAATGTTCAAATTATATTATTTCATAATATAACTTTTAATTTAAATTAACCAACATTTATACTTATTAATTAATTCCCTTAACTAATTCATGCTTTACTATCTCAATCCATCTTTGGATAGCTTAAGCACTAATAATAACCTACATTACAATCATACTAGTAACTAGTATATATATTCAAGAAAATGGTGATTATTCATCAAAGATATTTAATGTCACCAACTTACTATGATAAAATAATTCTATAAATTATTTAATGTCTGTAGATAAATCTTATCCATCTTCTTACTAATTCATCTCTATAATTTATAACAAATATATAGTAATGATATATATTTATTAAACACAAAATCACTTATTACATAACTCATATTACCCTATATAATACTACAAACCTCGTATCACACACACACACACACACACATATATATATATATATATATATATATATATATATTCTTATTTGAACCCATCTCATGCTTTAAGAATTTTATTTATTAAATTTTTATTTTATAATTTCTGAAAGTTCGGGTTCTTATAGTAATGGTATGTAGGATTAATTGAGGAACGTAGATTGTAATTGTAGCTTACGCACGAGGCAAGTGTTCTATCCATAACTTATTATCGTTATACAAGTTTCTAAACTCAAACCTTTAATTGAGTAAGTTTTCTTATCCCATCTTGATTACATTTATGCAAGTTATAAATCCTATTAATTTTATTGAGCAATTTCTTACTCTTGTTTATTCAAGTTCAAGATTCCATATGAGATGTCTTAATTCTTTTGAAGTAATACTTTGGTTATACAATACTTATTCAATTGTATACCTTTGAGATTACTTATTTGATTTAAGTATCAATTTTATTGTTGAACTTTATAAGACTAGCGATCCCTTATTGATTCGACTAGTCCATAGTTGATGAGCGTTCTAAATTCTAGAACTGTTATTGAGCTTATCCAAACTAAAATTTCTTTGGTGCGGACTCTGATGTCAAACTGCCTTTATAAGGGACTATTTACGTGTTAGCATTGAGATGATGCGCACATACATGGTACTAAGGGCTGATACCCCTAAGTATGAGAAGTAGAGTCCATATAGTCTTACTACTATTAAAGGTTTAAAGTAGAAATACTTGATAACCTGGGATATAGTTCTTGATCTTATGACTCTCAGATATACTTTTGATTCTCGTATTCATTTCTTGATTCAAAAGCCAAGCTTTCTATTATTTAGAACTTATTAATTTCTCGCATGTTATTATTGTTATTATATTGTTATACTTGTGGGCAATCGTTGCTCACTCTTGCATAATAACATTGCAACTAAGGTTGAAAGAACTGAAGAGCCTTCCACTAGTAAAGGCAAGGGAAAGATGAACAAGTGTTGAGGACTTGTTATTTATTTGTGAATGTTTTGTTTGAAGACTTATGATATTATGTTTAAGACTTAATTGTTTATTTATGTTTCCGCATTATTGTTTAAGGTTAGTTAACTTGGGATTTATTCGATCTGATTTTGTAACTCCTCAAGGGGAGGATTTCTATTTATTTATGAGTTTCAGTTATTATGGGTAGTTAGATGTCTTATTATTGGAAAGTAAACACCAAATCCTGTGGAATTAAGTTACCCGGATTTGGGGGTATCACAAGTTGGTATCAAAGCTGTAGGTTATAAACCTCAGGGGGAAAAACCTTAAGGTAGTATCCTTTTTAAGAGATCGATAACATAGTGGTGATAAACTCTTATCGAGTTCTAAGAAATAAATTCCTGAGTTCATTGAAGATAATAAAAGACTTTATGTGCTTATGTGATTACTTATGTGCGCGCGAGTATCAATTAGCATCACGTAGTAACTAAAGACTTAAAATTTTAATTGTCAAGATGTCGGATGTTGGAGGATCCGGTCAGCCTAGGGAGGTTAAACCCCGAGTGGTTAGAGAGGAGGAGCCCCGAGACGTTCATACAGTCTGGGAGCAGTTGGTTCGAAGAGAGCCATCTCCATTTATCACTGTTGTGGGTTAGGAGCATGAGCCAGTGTTTGATTCAGATGAGGACTCTGAAGAGATAGAGGTTGAGGTTGAGGTTGAGGCTAAGGAGGTGGTTGAGCTATAGGAGGAAGATGAGGACCCTGATGAGTTTCCACCAAACTCTATCAGTGTCGAGATGTACGACGAGCTGTATGACCATAACATAGAGTTACATGATACTGTTCAAGAATTGAAGGAGCAGACAGTTGTACAACGGACTATTATAGAGTAGAAGGATAGCGAGATTGAGAATCTGGATATACGTCTTAGAGATGTGGAGTGAAAATTGGTTCATGCAGAGGGCCAAAATGAAGAGAAGTCAACTGAAATAGAGAAGCTGAAGAGTGACTTGCGAGAGGAGTCAGCGAAGCGTGCTAGAGCAGAGGACGCTTGGATGAAGGCTTCTTGACGTGCAGATCTTGCCGAGAACGATGATCGAGCGAAGAAGGCTAAGATTGAAGAGGCGGACTACACATTCCAGACTGCGATTGATAGGGCTCAGGATTGAGTGATCTACTATCAAGTGCAGTTCAAAGACTTACCTTGGTACATGTTGGATCGTAGGATGATGTTTCGTATCATGGAAGAAGAGCGCAGAAAAGCTGTCCGCCGTCTTAATAGGCCGTGATAGGAACAGTATGATTATTAGAATATTTCTATAGTAGTTAATAATGTAAATTCCAATGTGATTATAAACAACGGAATATGATGATGATTTAAATTCTGAAGATTCTTTATCTCAAGACAGTTGATGTAAATAGCAATGATGTTATCTTGTTTTGTTTAAAAGTTTTTGAATGAATTAATATCAGAGTTTATTTGAGATGATATGTGTTAAGTGATTATCGTAAAATATTTAATCTAAGTCTTAAATATTTAAGGAATTGAGTAGCGATCTAATAAGCGTATATCTTAACAGAAAGACGCCGTCAAGAAGATGCCCAACCCGTCAACCAGCCCAAAAAGGATCAACCAATAACAACGACTCCAATGCCAACGCTAATCCTGTTCAGCAGTTGGTAGCGTTGACGAATCTGTTAGTGGGAGCACTTGCCAATCAGCAGCAAGCTCCACAGAACACTTCGTTCAAGGACTTCAAGGCGATAGGACCGCCTGAGTTCAAAGGATACATGAACCCAATCGAAGCTCAGACTTATGTGATGGAAATGGAGAAAGTGTTCGACGTCGCAAGTGTCAACGATGACCAAAAGATTGCCTTTGTAACATTCATGCTGAAGTCAAAAGCCAGCTACTGGTGGCAGGTGAACAAGGTTAGAGGAGGACAGGGCGTGATCACATGGGATAGGTTCAAGGAGATGTTCTTTGAGATGTACTTCCCAACGAGCTCTCAGAACTAGATGGAGGTTCAATTTCTGGAGCTGAAATAAGGTAACATGTCTGTGTCGGACTATGCTGCAAAGTTTAATGAGTTGGCTAGGTTTGCAACCTACCAAGTGAATACCGATGAGAGGAAGGCTAGGAGATTTGAACAGGGACTGAAGCCTTGGTTGGACAGCAAAGTGTCAATGTTCTAGTTGAACACTTTTGCGGGAGTGTTGGAGAAGGCAATCATCGCAGAAGGTGGAAGCGATGCTCTGACCAGGTACAACCAAGAGCTTAAGAAGAAGAAGAATGAAGGTGAAGATAATAAGTCTAGTGGCAGTAATACTGGTGGAGGCACCGGTCAGAAAAAAAAATGGAATAACAGTGCGTCAACTGGGAACCAGCAAGGGAATCAGAAGAAGAGGGTGGAGGCTTGTCCGACCTGCGAGAAGAATCACCTGGGGGTCTGCATAAAGGGAAAGAGAGTTTGCTACAATTGTGGTCAGGAAGGACACATAGCACCAAACTGCCCTAATCCTAAGAAGGGCGCTTGCTTCACGTGTGGGTTAAAGGACAATCTGGCCAGGTATTGCCCCAAGAGGGTATCAGGAGGGGAAAGAGTAGGTGAAAACAGAGGAACTAGCAGTGGAAACACTCTGACCATCACGGGATCGACGCCAACCAACCGACTTATCGCCAAGACTTTCAGCATGACCGTGCAGGATGTTGTGCAGTCACGTGATGTGGTGTCAGGTATTATTCTGATCAATATTGTTAATGCATATGTGTTATTTGATTCGAGTGCTACTTGCTTATTTATATCCGATGACTTTGCTAAGAACCTAGAATTGCCTAAGAACAAATTAAAATACCCTATGAATATAGAAATTGAGAATATGGAAGTGATTCCTGTCAGGTTCGTACACAAGAACTGTAGGGTGGATATTAAAGAAAATGTGATGAACGTAGATCTTATCCCGATTAGACTTGGGGAATTCGACGTTATTTTGGGAATGGATTGACTATTCAATTATGGGGCAATAATTTATTACCAAAAGAAGTGTATTAACCTTATGACTCTGTCAAAGGTTGTGTTTTATGAAAGCAATTCGCCTAGACAAGTGAGTTGTCTGACGATGATGCAAGCCAAGAAGTTGTTGAGACAGGGTTGTGTAGGGTATTTAGCCTACATAGTCGATAGTCGTAAAGAGAGTCCAAAACTAGAGGAAATATCTGTCGTCAGAGATTTTGTGGACGTATTTTCGGACGATTTGCCAGGACTTCTGCCAGATAGGGAATTAGAATTTGTGATCGATTTGGCGCCATAAACTGCCCCAATATCAAAGGCACCGCACCGTATGGCTCCGATGGAGATGAAGAAATTAATGATGCAGCTATAAGAGCTATTTGACAAGAAGTATATTCAGCCGAGCGTATCACCGTGGGGAGCATCGGTGTTGTTCGTAAAGAAGAAGGATGGAACGATGCGGCTCTGCATTGACTACAGGGAGTTGAACAAGGTTACGATTAAGAATAAGTATCCGTTGCCTAGAATTGACAACTTGTTTGACCAGTTGAAGGGAGCGAGATACTTCTCGAAGATAGACTTGAGAAGTGGTTACTATCAATTGAAGGTGAGAAAAGAAGATGTTCCGAAGACAGCATTCAGGACTCGATATGGTCACTACGAGTTTCTGGTGATGTCATTTGGTCTAACGAATGCTCCAGCAGCATTTATAGACCTAATGAACAGGGTGTTCAAACCGTTTTTGGATAAATTTTTAGTGGTGTTCATCGATGATATTCTGGTATATTCTAAGACCAAGGAGGAATATGTAGAGCATCTGAAGGTCACATTGGAGGCATTAAGAAGAGAGAAGTTGTATGCCAAGTTTTTGAAATGCGAATTCTGGATAGATCAGGTGCAATTTCTTGGACATGTGATTAATCAGGATGGAATTTCGGTAGATCCCTCCAAGGTTAAAGTTGTGATGAACTGGGATCAGCTGAAGACACCGTCGGAAGTGAGAAGTTTTCTTGGATTAGCAGGATATTATAGAAGATTAATTAAGGACTTTTCCAAAATCGCGACTCCGCTGACAAATTTGACTAGGAAATCGGTGAAATTCGTTTGGACGGAGAAGTGTGAGGAAAGCTTCCAAGAGCTGAAGAAGAAGTTGAGTACAACACCTGTGTTATCTCTTCTGGATAGCACAGGAAATTTTGTGGTGTATAGTGATGCATCGCATAAATGACTAGGCTGTGTGCTTATACAAAATGGCAAGGTCATTATGTATGCGTCATGACAACTGAAGGATTATTAGATGGGGGTATCTGACCTATGATTTAGAATTGGCTGCAGTAGTATTTTCTTTAAAGATCTGGAGATAAATCTCTATGGGGAGAAGTGTGAGATATATACAGACCATAAGAGTCTGAAATATATATTTTTACACAGAAGGATCTGAACATGCGACAGAGGAGATGGTTGAAATTAATAAAGGACTATGACTGTGAGATATTATACCATCTGAGTAAAATAAATGTGGTTACCGACATCTTAAGCAGAAAGGGTTGAGAGAAATTGATGTTGTTAACTGCCAGGGAGGAGCTAATTACAGCGATGGAAAAACTGGAATTAGAGGTGAGATATCCTAAAGAGTCTGACGAGAAATTGTTCCAGCTATGAACATGTACAACTTTAGTGGATAAGGTTAAGGAAGCACAATTTCAGGATGAGGAATGTGAAAAAATTAGGAAGAGGATATCTGAAGGGAATGAAGTGAAATTCAAAGTGGACAACGAAGGACCACTAAGATTCGAGGGAAGAATTTGGGTACCGCCAGTGCTAGAGATTAAAAAAGAAATTCTGAGTAAGGCTCATAGTTCACTGTATTTGATTCACCCAAGGAGTACGAAGATGTACCAGGATCTCTAACAGCATTTTTGGGGGCCGAATATGAAACGAGACGTTGCTGATTGTGTGGCCAAGTGCCTGACATGTCAGAAAGTGAAAGTAGAACGTCAGAGACTGAGTGGGTTGCTACAACTATTAGAAATCACAAAATGGAAATGGGAGTATATCACAATGGACTTTGTAGTAGGTCTTCTGACGACTCAGAGATGTTTCGACGCAGTTTGGGTTATCGTAGATCGATTGACGAAATCAGCGCGCTTCTTACCGATCAAGATCATATTCAACTTAGACCAGTTGGCAAAGTTATATATGAAGGAGGTTGTTTCAAGGCACGGAGTTCCTGTGTCAATAGTTTTCGATCGAGATCCGCGCTTCACATCAAACTTCTGAAAACGACTACAGGAATGCATGGGGACGCAGTTAAGAATGAGTATGGCATATCACCATCAAACTGATGGTCAGAGTGAAAGAACGATCCAGACATTGGAAGATACGTTAAGAGCATGCATCATGGATTTTAAAGGAAATTGGGATGATCACCTACCGTTAGTGGAATTCGCCTACAACAACAGTTAACACGCAAGTATTGGCATGCTGCCTTACGAAGCATTGTATAGCAGAAAGTGCAAAACTCCATTATGCTGGGATGAAGTTGGCGAACGTCAATTGCTAGGCCTGAAATTGGTACAACAGACAGCCGAGATCGTCAAGGTGATCAGAACAAGACTAGTAGCTGCTCAGGATAGGCAGACGAAATACGTCGATCCACACCGCAAAAATATAGAATTTGAATCGAGTAACTTTGTTTTCTTGAAAGTCTCTCCCAGGAAGGGAAAGATCAGATTCGGCAAAAAGGAAAAATTGAGCCAGAGGTTCATTGGACCCTTTGAGGTGCTTCGAAGAATTGGAGAAGTTGCGTATGAGGTAGCCTTACCTCCGGCGTTAGAACACATCCATAATTTTTTTCATGTTTCAGTGTTATAATCGTATAAACCAGATTACAAGCATGTTATAGAATATAAACCCCTATAATTTGAGAAAGATTTATCATATGAAGAAGTTCTTGTTCAGATTGTTGACAGAAAAGAGCAAGTTCTCATAAACAAAGTAATACCTTCTGTTAAGGTAATTTGGAGAAATCACAACGCTGAAGAAGCTACGTGGGAAATCGAAGACTAGATGATGAAAACTTACCCTCATTTATTTGCTTAATCTATGTGTAAGTGATTATGGGGACAGAATCTTTGTAAGGGCGGAGAATGCATTGGGACGAATTTATTGAATCGTGATTCTGAGGACAAAATTCTTTTAAGGGGGGAAAGGTGTGACGAACGAGAATTTTATAATTTATTTTAAATATTTATTAAATTAAATAAATATTTTTGGTTGATTTATTTATTGAGTTAAATAAATAATTGATGGAATTGGGGTAGATTAAATTAATTATATGTGTTACCCTTATTAAGTAAATGTGGAGAAAATTTATAGTTCAAAGTGTGAAATTAATTGAGATTATTTAATTAAATGAATTGTTTAATAATTATAATGTTATTCTAATTAATTTAATAATTAATTAGAGATTTAATAATTTGTCATAATTATTAAATGAGAATTTTAATTATGTGATGATATGATTTAATGTGTAATATTGTCTTTCATTTAATTGGAATTAAATGATATTATTTGATTAATTAAAGTGTGACAAATAAACTATATAATAAACAATTAATTAAAATAATGGGAAATGAGCTAATTTAGAACAAGCCAAACATGGCCTTAGGAACATGAGAGCAGTTAAGGCCTGATGCACTTAACTGCTACCCATGACTTCATCGGTTATATCATATACGTAGTTATATCCTTGTTCTGTATTCATATGTATATCATATCAGAGTAAGTTAAGAGAGAAAAAGAGAAAGAATTGAGAGAAGAATTGTTTGAAGAAGGAGTTTGAAGAAATTGAAAAAAGTTCTATCAATCTAAACAAGAAAGCAAGGGGTAAATTCTTAATCCCAAGTTTTATATTTACGTTATTATATTTTCTCCATTAAAGCCAACTTGAGTTCTCTATAAACAAACTTTTTGTGACTAATGTATGAGATAATGATTTTATATGTTAATATGTTAATAATTGTTTATAACATGTTTTATAAATTGTTTTAGCACAATCAAATCCATGTAATCATGTTTTAATTGGAGATTTATAAGTTACAGAGTATTAACCCATGAATATAGCTTATATATACCAAAATTCATGCTTTAATTGTATATTAAACTGTAAATTGATGATTGATTATGATTATGCATGTAAAAACGAAGAGAACGAAATTTAAATGGACTGATTCGGTGTTATAACGAATCTGTAATGTATGATTTCTTGAAAATTGTCAAAACTATGAAAAATATCAAGAACATGAAAATTGGGTGTTCTAAATTAGTTGTTTATGTGATTTAAATTTTTAAATTGTTAGAAGCATGCTAAGAACGTTATATAATGTTTTGTTAAGTTTAGATTGTGTTGGGTAACATTAAAATTGTTGTTTTAGCTTAATTTTGGCATTATTTGGCTTATTTCTGTGTTCTTCGCGAACACTGTCGCGGCGCCGCTGCGTCGCGGCGTCGCAGCGCCGGTTTTGTGAAGAAACCGGGCGCTACAGCGCCAGGCCAGTGCTGGGTGACGTGGCACGGCACCGCAGCACAGCGCCGATTCTATGAAGGAGCCCAGCGCTGCAGCGCCAAGCCAAGCAGCTGGCTGACGTAGGCTCAGCGCCGTAGCGCCAGTCCCTAGTGCAAACTGGGCGCTGCAGCGCCGGCCAGCAGAATGACCCAGAGAATTTTATTTAAGTGTTAAAAGTTCATAAATGTATTTTAAAACCTAATTTAATGAACATGATAACATGTTAATCATATATTGAGATGTTAAAACAGCTTATTAACTTGTCAATGATGTTTTTATGATTAGTTGATATGTTAAATACGTGGTTTAAACTAGTTATTTATGAAGTCTAATAGCGTGTTCAATCACTGATGTTTGTGATTCGATGAGTATAATCAGACTTAGAATTAATTGGTATTGTGAATGTAATGGTATGTAGGATTAATTGAGGAACGTGAATTATAATTGTAGCTTACGCACAAGGCCAGTGTTTTATCCCTTACTTAGTATTATTATGCAAGTTTCTAAACTCAAACCTTTAATTGAGCAAGTTTTCTTCTCCCATCTTGATTACATTTATGCAAGTTATAAATCCTATTCCTTTTATTGACAAGTTCTTACTCTTGTTTATTCAAGTTCAAGATTCTATATGAGATGTCTTAATTCTTTTGAGGTAATACTTCGGTTCTACAATGCTTATTCAATTATATACATTTGAGATTCCTTATTTGATTTAAGTATCAATTTTATTGTTGAACTTTGTAAGACTAGCGAACCCTTGTTGATTCGACTAGTCCATAGTTGATGAGCGTTCTAAATTCTATAACTGTTATTGAGCTTATCCAAACCAAACTTCCTTTGGTGCGGACTCTGATGTCAAACTGAGATGAATAACCCTTTATAGGGGATTATTTACGTGTTAGCGTTGAGATGACGTGGACATGCATGGTACTAAGGGTTGATCCCCCCAAGTACGAGAAGTAGAGTCCATATAGTCTTACGATTGTTAAAAGTTTAAAGTAGAAATGGTTGATAACCTGGGACATAGTTCTTGGTATTATGTATACTTTTGATTCTCGTATTCATTTCTTGATTCAAAAGCCGAGCTTTCTATTATTCAGAACTTATTGATTTCTCGCATGTTATTATTGTTATTATATTGTTATACTTGTGGGTAATCGTTGCTCACTCTTGCATAATAACATTGCAGCTAAGGTTGAAAGAACTGAAGAGCCTTCCACTAATAAAGGCAAGTGAAAGATGAACAATTGTTGAAGACTTGTTATTTATTTGTGAATGTTTTGTTTGAAGACTTATGATATTATGTTTAAGACTTAATTATTTATTTATGTTTCCGCATTGATGTTTAAGGTTAGTTAAACTGGGATTTATTCAATCTGATGTTGTAACCCCTTAAGGGGAGGATTTCTATTTATTTATGAGTTTCAATTATTATGGCTAGTTAGATGTGTTATTATTGGACAGTGAACACCAAATCCTATGGAATTGAGTTACACAGATTTGGGGTTGTCACATTATCAATATAATTTATATTCAACCGTTATAATTATAACTTTATTTAACAAATTCTCGATCGTCCAATTTAATTATTTAATTAAATTAGAATATTATCATCCCATTAGCGTAATAAAATACGAATTAATTATAAAATTATTTATCATCAATTGAACCAATATCACCACACTTAATTAAATTATCCCACAATAACTTCCATTAAATATTTATTTTATTCACTAAATATCCCAACAAATATATTTATTTAACTTAATAAATATTTTTAATTATTTACAAATATCACATTTGTTACAAAAATTTCACAATTCTTTAACTTGTTGGGAAATTGGCTCAAAACCCCTACGGGAGCCATTTTTTCACCGAAAGTCGTTTTAACCATAATTTTTCTAAACTTCATAACTTTTTCATCCGAAGTCGGATTGAACTCATTCTTAAGCCCACGGCTCACATATTCACCCAACTACATAACCACCAGAAAGAGATAATTTTTTGAAAATGTTAATTACCCGTAAACTTGGTCCAAAAAGGGTACCAAGTTAGGGTTTTCCATGCTTGACACCTTTTACGAAAAATTTGGTATAGCGTAGTTGTGACGCCCCTAGAATAGGTCCAATCCAACCAACCCATTCTGAGTCGCCAAACACATGGTACATAATCCAATTACAAACTTTTATATCTCACGGTAGTGCAAAATACGATCACACAACTGTGAGTGTCGATACAAATATGTAGAAAATATAAACATTCAAACTAAGTCCTCATTATAATTATTATCACACTATTTTATAAAAATAGTGAGGACTACTACTGCTCTAACTCGGACCATCACTCTGTCCCTCGACTAGTTCCTGCGACATTCTCATTACCTGAAGAGGACAATAGATGAAAAGGGTGAGCTCAACTAGCCTAGTAAAGAATATTATGACTAAGATAATATAGAACAATTTATCGTTAGTCTTCAACAAATCAGATAAAATATTATGGACAACAAGTTTTAGATCAACAACTGCAGCGGAAATAACAATGCATCAGAAGAGTTAAGTAGAAAATAATGTCTACTATCTTCTATGATTTGAAAGTCCATAATCAATATTTTATCCCTGTAACATCAATCAATATATATCTTAAATCAAATATTCATCTTTGCACTACAGGCCAAAGATATTCATTTATATCACCAGTTGGTCATGTTCATCTCAACACCTGTCCATCTTTGCACTACGGACCAAAGATATTCATCAAATAATCATCCATCTTTGCACTACAGGCCAAACATATTCTTTTGTATCACCATTTAAGACTGAAGATAATGAAAAATATTTTAAAGAACGAATCCAGTGAGATAAAGGACAAAAATTAGGGATTCGTAATTTAGTTTATCCAAGTTCAAGAATACTCCATAATAATCAATTGTGGAGCAAAATTCAAGAATGAAGATCAAAACTTGGATTCAATCAAAGATAGGAACCATAATAGCCAAGTTGGACAAAGAAAAAAATTAATTTTTTTGATGAATAGTACCGTATTCATGAATAGTGTCGTATACGCGAATAGTGCCGTATACGTGAATAGTAACCTCCACGAAAAAGGTAAAAATTTCATAATAAAATTCATACCAATATTTCAATGAAATGATATTGAAAATAATAACATCATTTACAAAAAAAATAACATCCCTTACCTCAAAAGAATAGTACTTCTGATTGGAATATCGGATATAATGCTGAAGGAAACTTGCACTGTATAACAACACTCAAAGTATCTAAATACTCACAAAAATACGCTCGATATTATAGAGAGAGAAAACTTCTGATTCTGGTGTGATTTTCAAATTTTAACCTAAGCACCCTATTTATAAGAAAATGCTTAGAACGCCAAAGCAGAAAATTTAATAAAATAATATTTTATAAAAAAAAATTCACGCCCATGCTTGACCCAAAATATCAGCACACCAGTGGGGCCCACAAACATAAAAAAATGTTTTTCTTTTAAAAAATATTTATAACCCCATAAATTAATTATTTTGGAACTTCAATAATTCATAATAAATAGCCCTTTTATCAGAAAAATACGAATCTTATGTCCATTCCATAGGAAATTTAATTCTCTACAATTTTGTAGAAATTTTTTTTCTATATTCCGAACGAAAAATGACCGAAATCCACATACGGATACTGATAAAAATACATCAGCACTAATTCCTTCATTTATATCCACAATGAATAAATATTTTCTTTTCATATAAATTAATAATTAATTATTCATAAATAATATTATAGAACTACAATATTGACAACCAGGTTGTTCCTAGGAAAGAGGGGGCTTTCCGATAAGAATTTCTCCTTACTGGCGCGCAATTAGGTGACCAAACCTCTCCTAGACAGCACTTCCTTAGACATTGCCAATAATGCTATCTAATACTATTATTCAAATAATATAAATTATTGATCTGATAATAGAAAATACTATGCAGTGACAATTATTGAATTAACAATAATATAAAAATACTGTGCAATACCGTGTCCTACTGTGCAACAACGCGTATTACTTTACTTTATCAACCGGGTATTCCAACAGTGTTAACGGTAACAACTACGCCGTTATTTATAAAAAACTTATTCTTGTCGTTTTCTTCATCCGATAGTTTTCTGTTATGGGGCCCTCAAATAGCTGCGTCGTCGTACGAATATTCCCCGACAGCAAGAATATTTTACGACCAAACGAATATTCCCCGACAACAATGAATATTTATAACCACTTGCTTATTTAAAATATTTGCGCATTTTACCCATAACTTCCCACATTAATCAAATCAACCCCTTACTATTTCAAAATAATAAATAAAGGAAATTCAATTTTATTCATAAAAAGTTAGGGTCTTACAACCTCCCCTCCTTATAAAATTTCAGTCCTCGAAATTGACGTACGTACCTGGTGTTTCGAAAAGGTGAGGATACCTAGCTTCCATTTTCGATTCTAACTCCCAGGTCATTTCCTCAATAGCATGGTTCCTCCACAAAACTTTGACTTGTCGTATAACCTTTGTGCGTAGGACATGCTCCTTCCTATCCAAGATCTTGATAGGTACCTCCTCATACGTTAAATCTTTGGCTATCTCGACTAGTTCTAACTCAATAATGTGGTTTGGGCCTTTCACATATTTACGAAGCACGGATATGTGAAAAACGTTATGAACACGAGACATGCTTGGAGGTAATGCGAGTCTATAGGCCACATTTTCTACTCGGTCAAGAATCTCAAATAGACTAATGAATCTTGGATTGAGCTTTCCTCTCTTCCCAAACCTCGTAACCCCTTTCCACGGAGCAACACATAATAATACATGATCACCAACATTAAATCCCACGTCCTTTCGATGAAGATCCGCATAACTTTTTTGTCGATCCTGTGCCGTTTGTATACGTTGTCGGATCATTTGGATTTTTCCCGTAGTCATACATACCAACTCTGGTCCCAACAATGTTACTTCACCCACCTCATCCCAGAATACTGGAGAACGACACTTTCTCCCATACAATGCCTCGAATGGAGCCACGCTTATACTTGCCTGATAACTGTTGTTGTAGGAGAATTCCACTAATGGTAAGTACTAATCCTAACTCCCTTTGAAGTCTAGAACACAAAGTCTCAATAGATCTTCAAGAGTTTGAATAGTCCTTTCCGATTGCCCATCCGTTTGAGGATGATATGCCGAACTGAATCGTAAATCCGTGCCCATAGCTTTCTGCAAACTAACCCAAAATCGTGAAGTAAATATTGGGTCACGATCTGAAACTATGGATAATGGCATGCCATGCAACCTCACAATCTCATTTACGTACAAACGAGCAAGACATTTAAGGGAATAAGTCTCTCGTATCGGCAAGAAATGAGCAGACTTGGTTAATCTATCAACAATAACCCAAATCGCATCTATGCCTTGAGAAACCTTGGGAGACCCATAATGAAATCCATGGTAATGTGCTCCCACTTCCATTTTGGAATCTCAAGTGATTGCAATGGACCCTTTGGCATTTGATGCTCCGCATTTACACGTTGACATGTTAAACACATCGAGATAAACACCGCGTTCTCTATCTTCATATTGCTCCACCAAAATGTATGTCGAAGATCACGATACATTTTGGTACTCCCGGGATGGATTACAAACGGTGTGTTGTGTGCCTCCATTATGATTCTATGCTTCAAGTCAGAATCGTTAGGAACACAAATTCTGGAGTTGACTCAAAGTATTCCTTCTTCATCGATTCTTGCTTCTGGAATGGCACCTTCTTGCACCTTCTTCCTCATCTTCATCAGCTCCGGATCTGTAGCTTGAGCAGCTTTAACTTTATCAATCAAAGTTGGTTCTACGCGTATACTTGACATCATCATGTGGGTCCCCGGAGTCTTGAACTCTATCTTCATCTTTTGTAAATCACATAGAATAGACCTTTGTGTAGACAGCATCGCACTCGTTCCCGCATATGATCTTCTACTCAACGCGTCAGCTACCACGTTCGCTTTACCAGGATGGTATTGGATGGTATGATCGTAATCTTTCAACAGCTCAAGCCAACGTCATTGTCGCATGTTGAGTTCCTTTTGAGTGAAGAAATGTTTAAGGCTCTTATGATCCGTATAGATCTCCACTTTCTCCCCGTACAAGTAGTGTCTCCAAATCTTCAACGCGAAAACGACAGCTGCCAACTCTAGAACATGAGTAGGATAATTCCTCTCATATTCCTTGAGTTATCCTGAGGCATAGGCTATGACTTTCCCATGTTGCATGAGAACACATCCTAAACCTTTGCCCGAAACATCGTTGTAGATGACAAATCCATCCGAACCAGATGGAATCGTTAGAACAGGTGCCGAAATGAGCCTCCTCTTGAGCTCTTGGAAGCTCTTCCCGTATTCCTCGCTCCATACGAACTTTGTATCTTTCCGAGTCAGCTTAGTTAATGGAGTAGCAATTCAAGAAACTCCTTCCACGAATCTCCGATAATAACCAGCTAAACCCAAAAAGCTACGTACTTCGGTCACCGACTTTGGTTGCTCCCAACTTTGTATTGCTTCAATCTTCACCGGGTCAACAGATACTCCATGTTTTGATACTACGTGCCCAAGAAATGTTACTTTCTCAAGACAGAACTCGCATTTCTTTAGCTTGGCATATATCTTGTTATCACGAAGCCTTTGATGTACCAGCTTCAAGTGGTGTTCATGATCTTCACGGCTTTTGGAATAGATGAGGATGTCATCAATAAAGACAACCACGAACTGATCCAAATACTCCTTGAATACACGGTTCATCATATCCATGAAAGCAGTAGGAGTATTAGTCAATCCAAAAGACATGACTAGGAATTTATATTGCCCGTATCGAGTTCTGAAGGCAGTCTTTGGAATATCCTCAATTTTAATCTTCAGCTGATGATATCCAGAATGAAGATCGATCTTTGAAAAGAATTGTGCTCCTTGCAACTGGTCGAACAGGTCATCAAGACGAGGTAGCGGATACCTATTCTTGATGGTGACATGGTTCAACTTCCGATAGTCAATACAAAGTCGCATACTCCCGTCTTTCTTCTTTACGAATAAAATAGGAGCACCCCAAGGAGACGTACTAGGACGAATAAAACCGATGTCTAATAACTCCTATAGTTGGACCTTTAACTCCTAAAGTTTAATAAGAGCCATTCGATATGGGGTTTTAGAAATGGGTTTTGTACCAGGCTCAAGGTCAATAAAGAATTCAACTTCACGTTCTGGGGGTAAACCAGGAAGTTCTTCGGGAAATACATCGAAAAACTCATTAACGACAGAAATATCATTCAAACCTGACGTATTCTGGTTTAGATCAGTGACATGGGCTAAGAAAGCTTGACATCCATTTTTCAATAAACAAATAGCTTTATGACTTGAAATGACATTGACTGATTTTAGTGGTTTGGTGGTTTGAATTCGCACAACAGGTTGGTTAGGAATATGAAAACTAACAACCTTACGAAAACAATCAATTTTGGCATGATAAGTGGTTAACCAATCAATTTCTAAAATCACGTCAAATGCAAGTATTTTCAAAGATATAAGATCAACAGGTAGGGTGAGGGTACCAATTTGAATCAAGCAAGATTTGTAAACTGTAGATGTAACGAAGGTTTCTCCTAACAGAGTTTCAACAAATAAGTCAAAGTTTAATTTCTCAAGTGTCAAGTTCAAACGTTGAGCACAAGTAGGTGATATAAAAGAATGGGTAGCACCGGTATCTAACAAAGTGTAAACTTTGCAAGAGTTTATAATTAGCTTACCCGTGATCACCTCGTTCGGGTTCCTCGCATTTTGGGCAGTCATGACAAGCGCTCTTCCAGGAACGACCGACTTTGACTTGTCCGAAACCGCCTTTGGAATCACCACCCCCGCTGGACTTGGTTTCGCTACAGGACAATCTCGAGCTATATGTCCTTCCTTTCCATAGTTATAGCATGCCTTGAATTGTTGTGGGCAGTTTTGGCTGATGTGTCCCTCTTTCCCGCATTTATAGCATACGATATGTGGTCGTTCTCCTCCCCTAAAAACAGTTGATGCTAGTGCTGTCGTCGACGTCTTCACGTTCTCATTGTTGTACCTTTCTCTTCTTAAAATCTCCCCCCGACTCACTTCTTCTATTATCATGGCCACGATTACCACCAGAGTGGTTACCGCTTCTGTCATGATACTTTTCTCCCCGCTGGTTGTGGTCCCTTGGTTGAACATACTCATTATCTCGTTCTAATAACTGAGCCCTGTTTACTACATCTGAATAGAGAGAAACATTATGAGAAATGAGGTATTGACGAATTTCGGGTTTCAAACCTCTCAGAAACATCCGCGTCATACGTTCCTCATTCTCTACCAAATGAGGTGCAAACCTGGACAACTCCACGAACTTAGCCTCGTACTGGGACACAGTCTTGTTGTTCTGTTCTAGTCTAATAAACTCCACCTCTTTCATATAACGAATACTTTCAGGAAAGTACTTGTCATTGAACAGTTTCTAGAACGCTTCGCAAGACATCTTGAGTGCGGCAAGCTGGGTACGCTTCACAGATTCCCACCAGTAATCTGCCTCTCCACGGAATATAAAGGTAGCAAATGGAACCTTTTGTTCCTCTGTGCATCCCAAGACATCAAATATCTTGGTAATTTGTTTAACCCACGTTTTCGTCTTGATCGGATTCGACTTTCCCAAAAATTCTGGTGGTCCTAACTCTTTGAACTGTTTGGCAGTGACAAGCCGCGAGTCGCTATTATCTCTACCTGTATTTGGCACCCGAGTCTCCCTCGTCTAGTTTTGCATGAACTGCAAAAAGCTTCTAAACATCCCATCATTCATCGTTTTATCGGTGGGGTTGTTTTTAGTAGGAATATGGCCTTCTTGTTGCACATTTTCCTAGTTAGTGATTAAAGGTGTCTCAACGGTCTCATTCACTCTATTGTTAACATTCTCAGCTGCCATTCTCAAATACTGCCATAAAACAAGGGTTAATTAAACAAATTAACATATCATATATTAACCCGATATCCGACCGACCAATTAAATACCACATAAGCTTAGGTAGGATATACTAGTGAAGGATTTACTCGTCTCTTCTCTCCTAGTTCTATTCCCCGATCTCCGCCAGAGACCATATCCCTAACCTCTGATACCAACTGTAACTCATATCCCAACCTTGGACAGCACCACACAATGATACCTATCAGTTTGCCACCGTTATTCACGGCGTCCCCTACGGAGAGTCTGGCTTCGGTGCATCCCACACAGGGAGTCACCAGATAGAGGCTCGGGGCTCTTTACTTAGGGCTCTGATACCAACTATGACGCCCCCAGAATAGGTCCAATCCAACCAACCCATTCTGAGTCGCCAAACACATAGTACAGAATCCAAATACAAACTTTTATATCACACGGTCGTGCAAAATACGACCACACAGCTGTGAGTGTCAATACAAATATGTAGAAAATATAAACATTCAAACTAAGTCCTCATTACAATTATTATCACACTATTTTATAAAAATAGTGAGGACTACTACTCCTTTAACTCGGACCATCACTTTGTCCCCCGACTAGTCCCTGCGACATTCTCATTTCCTAAAGAGGACAATAGATAAAAAGGGTGAGCTCAACAAGCCTAATAAAGAATATTATGACTAAGATAATAAAGAACAATTTATCGTTAGTCTTCAACAAATCAGATAAAATATTATGGACAACAAGTTTTAGATCAACAACTGTAGTGGAAATAACAATGCATCAGAAGAGTTAAGTAGGAAATAATGTCTACTATCTTCTATGATTTGAAAGTCCATAATCAATATTTTATCCCTGTAACATCAATCAATAAATATCTTGAATCAAATATTCATCTTTGCACTACAGGCCAAAGATATTCATTTATATCACCAGTTGGTCATGTTCATCTCAACACCTGTCCATCTTTGCAATACGGGCCAAAGATATTCATCAAATAATCATCCATCTTTGCACTACAGGCCAAACATATTCTTTTGTATCACCATTTAAGACTGAAGATGATGAAAAATATTTTAAAGAATGAATCCAGTGAGATAAAGGACAAAAATTAGGGATTCGTAATTTAGTTTATCCAAGTTCAAGAATACTCCATAATAATCAATTGTGGAGCAAAATTCAAGAATGAAGATCAAAACTTGGATCCAATCAAAGATAGGAACCATAATAGCCAACTTGGACAATAAAAAAAAATTAAATTTTTCGGTGAATAGTACCGTATTCATGAATAGTGTCGTATATGTGAATAGTGCCGTATACATGAATAGTAATCCCGACGAAAAAGATAAAAATTCCATTAATAAAATTCATACCAATATTTCAATAAAATGATATTGAAAACAATAACATCATTTACGAAAAAAATAACATCCCTTACCTCAAAGGAATAGTACTTTTGATTGAAATATCGGATATAATGCTTAAGAAAACTTGCACTGTATAGCAAAACTCAAAGTATCTAAATACTCACAAAAATACACTCGATATTATAGAGAGAAAACTTCTGATTCTGGTGTAATTTTCAAATTCTAACCTACGCACCCTATTTATAGAAAAATGCTTAGAACGCCAAAGCAGAAAATTTAATAAAATAATATTTTATAAAAAAAATATTCACGCCCACCCTTGACCCAAAATCATCAGCACACCAGTGGGGCCCACCAACAAAAAAATATTTTTCTTTTAAAAAACATTTATAACCCCAAAAAATAATTATTCCGGAACTTTAATAATTCATAATAAATAGCCATTTTATCATAAATATATGAATTTTATGTCCATTCTACAGGAAATTTAATTCTCTACAACTTTGTAGAAAAACATTTTTCTAAATTCCGAATGAAAAATGACCGAAATCCACATACGGATGATTTTCCACACCAAAATACTGATAAAAACATATCAGCACTAATTCATTCATTTATATCCACAATGAATAAATATTTTCTTATCATATGAATCAATAATTAATTATTCATAAATAATATTATAGAACTACAATATTGACAACTAGATTATTCCCAGGAAAGATGGGGCTTTCCGATAAGAATTTCTCCTTACTGGCGCGCAATTATGTAACCAAACCTCTCCTAGACAGAACTTCCTTAGACATTACCAATAATGCTATCTAATAATATTATTCAAATAATATGAATTATTGATCTGATAATGAAAAATACTATGCAGTGACAATTATTGAATTAACAATAATATAAAAATACTGTGCAATACCGTGTGCTACTGTGCAACAACGCGTATTACTTTACTTTACTTTACTTTACGGTAACAACTACGCCATTATTTATAAAAAAAACTTATTCTTGTCGTTTTCTTCATCAGACAGTTTTCCGTTATGGGGCCGACAAATTGTTGCGCCTGTCGTACGAATATTTCCCGACAGCAAGAATATTTCACGACCAAACGAATATTCTCCGACAATAATGAATATTTATAACCACTTGCTTATTTAAAATATTTGCGCATTTTACCCATAACTTCCCATATTAATCAAATCAACCCCTTACTATTTCAAAATAATAAATACAGAAAATTCAATTTTATTCCTAAAAAGTGGGGTCTTATAGTAGTTTTCCTCCGTTCCACTTGGAACACTTTCACAACACACGTAACTATGATTCCATCTTAGGAAATCGTACTACAACATATTAACAAACAAATATTAAAGTTTGTTTTCCATCCTCATGCTTGGGCTTACTTTTTATTCTTTAGTTCACTTGTCATGCATCTTTAGGGTAGTTTAATGAGATTAACTCCTTTAAAACCACCTTATAACTTCAAGATCCATCATGATCTTCACTTATAACCAACCACCAATGTAAGACCCCAACTTTTATGAATAAAGATTTAATTTTCTTTATATATTATTTCGAAATAGTAAGGTGTTGATTTGATAAATATAAAAAGTTATGGGTGAAATGTGCAAATATTTTAAAATAAGCAAGTGGTTATAAAATATTTATTGTTGTCGGGGAATATTCGTACGACGGCGCAGCTATTTGTGGGCCCCACAACGGAATAACTGTCGGATATAGAAAGCGATAAAAATAACCTTTTTATAAAATAACGGTGTAGTTGTTACCGTTAGTACTGTTGAAATACCCGGTGGTTAAAATACAGTAATACGCGATGTTGTACAGTAGCACACGGTATTGCACAGTATTTTGAATTATTGATTCTTACGTGAGAAGGCACTTACTCAATTATTGTTACAGTAATTACTGTTCAATATTTTATATTATTGATTCAATAATTGCATAATATTTTATTGATTCAATAATTGCTACGCTGATATTATATATCAATAATTGCTATGTTGCTATTTTATATGATTGATTCAATAATGGCAACAGTTGATATTTTGTATTATTGATTCAATAATTGTCACTGCACAGTATTTCACATTATCAACTCAATAATTCATATTATTTGAATAATATTATTAGATAGCATTATTGACAATGTTTAAGGAAGTTCTGTCTAGGAGGGGTTATTTAATTGCGCGCCAGTAAGGAGAAGTCCTTATCGGAAGGTCCCCCTCTTTCCTGGGAACGACCTGGTTGTCAATATTGTAGTTCTATAATATTGTTTGTGAATAATTAATTATTGATTTATATGATAAAGAAATATTTATTTTATGGATATAAAAGAAGGAATTAGTGCTGATGTATTTTTATCAGTATTTTGGTGTGAAAAATCATTCGATTATGAATTTCGGATAATTTATGTTTGGAATTTAGAAAAACTTCCTTCTACAAAGTTGTAGAGAATTAAATTTCCTATAAAAAGACATAGAACTTGTATTTTTCTGACAAAGGGGCTATTTATTATGAATTATTGAAGTTTTGAAAAATAAATATTTTTTTAATGGGTGGGGCCCACTTTTGTTGTTTTGTTGAAAAAAAATTCTGATTTTTTGAAAACAGCCGGCGGCGGAAATTTTAAATTTTTTATTTTATTTTATTAATTTAGTCTACTTTGGCATCCTAAGCTTTTCCTATAAAGAGGGTGCTTAGGTTAGAATTGAAAATCACACCAGAATCAGAAGTTTTCTCTCTCTATAATATCGAGCATATTTTTGTAATTATTTAGATACTTTGAGTATTACTATTCAATGCAAGTTTCCTTCGGTATTATATCCGATATTCCAGTCAGAAGTACTATTCTTTTGAGGTAAGGGATGTTATTTTCTTTCGTAAATGATGTTATTCTTTTCAATATCATTATACCAAAATATTATCATGGATTTTATTATAAAATTCTTACTTTTTCCGTCGGTGTTACTATTCACGTATACGGCACTATTCACGAAAAAACTAAATTTTCTTCTATTTGTCCAAATTATTTGTTATAGTTACTATTTTTGATTGGATCTAAGTTTTGAGCTTCATTCTTGAATTTTGCTCCACAAAGTATTATTATGGAATATTCTTGAACTTGAATAAACTAAAATACGAATCCTTAATCTTATCTTTTATTTCACTAGATTCGTTATTTATATTATTTTTCATCATCCTCAGTCCTAAGTGGTGTTATAACTGAATATCTTTGGCCTGTAGAGCAAAGATGAATGATTACCTGATGAATATCTTTGGTCGTAGTGCAAAGATGACAGTTGTTGAGATGAACATGACCATTGGTGATACAAATGAATATATTTGGCTTGTAGTGCAAAGATGAATATTTGATTCGAGATGTATATTGATTGATGTTACAGGGATAAAATATTGATGATGGACTTTTAAATCATAAAAGATAGTAGACTTCATTCTCTACTTAACTCTTCTAATGATTTGTTATTTCCGCTGCGAATATTGATCTAAAATTGGTTGTCCATTATATTTATCTGATTTATTGAAGGCTAACGATAATTTATTTTCCATTATCTTAGTCATAATATTTTTTACTGGGCTAGTTGAGCTCACCCTTTTCATCTATTGTCCTCTTTAGGAAATGAGAACGTTGCGGGAACTAGTCGGGGGACAGAGTGATGGTCTAAGTTAGAGCAGTAGTAGTCCTCGCTATTTTTGTAAAATAGTGGGATAATAATTGTAATAAATAAAGAATGAATTTGAATGTTAATATTTCGTATTATATACGATTTGTATTGACACTCACAGTTGCGTGGTCGTATTTTGCACGACCGTGTGATATAAAAGTTTGTATTTGAATTCTGTACTATGTATTTGGCGACTCAGAATGGGTTGGGTTGACTGGACCTATTCTGGGGGTGTCACAACCAACAACTATCAAACTCAAAGAAAATCAAAGAGATGAAGGAGTTAGGGTTCTAGACTTACCTTTTGTGTTCTTGCTCTTCTTTTCTTCTTAATTTGATCAACCTTAATCTTGCTCCTCTTTCTTCTTGCTTGGATCTGTCCATTCTCTCTTTTCCCTATTTCTCTTGCTTTCTCTCTTTCTCTCTAACACTTAATCAAAATAATGAAAGGAGAAGAGATGATATTTATGATTTTGCTTATATAAAAGCTACTTTCCATTCCATATAAGTTGGTCACCCAACTTTAGTCACACAAGGTCTTCCCCCTGATGTTTAAAATCTTACTAATCACCCCCTTGAGTTAGCCTAATCAAACCACAATTAAACTAACTCAAGACACTTAATGGCCACTTAATGGCTAAGATCACTTAATGGGAAGACAACCAATTAATTGTTTGCCTAGATAAGGTCAGTCATGCTAAATGACTCACCATTTGTCCCATCCACCTTTCATATTTTCACCCACTTTAGGACTAAATGCCTTCACTTTTTCTTCCTTTATCCCACATGGGATAATTATCCAACACATTAGCTTTGGCTCCAAGTCTTAAGTTTTAACCCTAAGGCTTGAGCCATGGCTCAACCCTACTAAAGCCATCTCATAACCTAGGCTTAACCCTTGGCTCAACCCTTAGCCAAGCTCTCCAAACCCTATGCTCAACCCTAAGCTTAAACATTGGCTCAACCCTAGCCAATTTAAAATTTCTTAGCCAAACCTTAGAATTCTTAGGCTTAATTAGTCTAATTAATTCTAGTTAGACATTTTCTTATCCAGTTAGGTTTTTTTAACTTTTTTAGTTACTTTTTGTAATCAACTCGGTTAGCCGAAAAATCGACTTTTAATTTTCAAAAATTCGATTTTGACACTGTTCTCCCTTTTTCGACGAAACGCTATGTCATAATTTGAAAAGTCGAAAAAATGAATTTGTGTTTTTAGTATGAATAGTATTTTTACGGTTTTTTCCCTGAAAAAAACTTTTATTAGAGATTTCATTTCTCCATCTTAACTAAACGCTATGAAGAAATTTGATATTCTCGAAAAAGTACGTTTATTAGCGTTTTCTGCGTTTTATGAATGGTTTTTTTTACGTTTTTCTCGAATTTTCTCCCAAAAAATCCCAACAGTTGTACATAATCACGTAACACTTAAACTAGGTCATTGATCGACCTAAATCACATAACACATAATAATATCAACAAAAATTCATTTTATTAGATATTCACAATAAAAATCTGTTACAAGGTCATCCGATTTTTCGGGTCGTCACAAAACTTATTCTTCAATAAGCTACTACATACTTGCTTTAGCGTCTCCATACAAATGAATATGAGATCAATCATTCTCTTCAACAGAGTAAACATAGTATGTATTAATTTATCCTGAAATCAGTAACCCCACGTTAGTGATCCAACGATTAGAAATATTTTAGTTTTGAGCTATCTTGAATTTAGATCTCATTAGTATGATCAACATCATAATTCTAAAAGCATTGCTAGAAAACTATGGATTTATTACATTTATTTAGTTCAACCAATTAAATATGGATAAAGAATATATTTAATTAAATAAATTCTTTTATTAATAAGTGAACAAGATTACAAAGTAAATATTTATCACATCCAATGTGATTGGCTTGAGAGTATACTACTTTCAGTTGTAACACCAAATCATCACTAATCAAACGTACACTTAATATGCTAACAAATTATTTTATTTCTTAATTTTTTATTTCATTCTTTTAATTTATATATATATATATATATATATATATATATGTGTGTGTGTGTGTGTGTGTGTGCGCGCGCGCACGCGCTCGCGCGCGCATGTGTGTGTGGGTGTGTGTGTTTGTTTGTGTGTGTGTGTGTGATACTTTCTATGACGTACATTTAAATGTATAGAATTTACTGGTTTAGATGTAGGATTCAAAACAATCACTATTAAAAAAATATTAACATATTGTTATGGTCTTTTCGAGGAGCGTGTAATACGTCAAAATACACGATAGTACTCTTGGTATAATAAATTTAAAATTTAATGAAAATTTTATCATTTTAGTATAAAAAATTAATTATATTGATTATTGATAATTATGAAATAAACTTAAAGTTCAAGGTATTAATCTATATTTATGCATTAATTTTTTTTCACCAAAAAGGGTAAAATTGTCATTATATTGATTATTGATGATTATGAAATAACAAGATTTTAATTACTAGTACATTTATGCATTTTAAAATATTTATCATTATATTGATTGTTGATGATTTTTTTAAATTGAGTTTGTAATGTATTAAATTTACTTTAAAAAATTAATAATGGTATTATATTTACCCTTTTGGTATAAAAAATTAATCAAATAAATATTAAAATGAGACTCAATATTACACATAAGTGTTTTTTAGATCACATATGTCTCTGTCATGTCATCAATTTCTAACGTGGTAATATATCAATTAGACGTAATCAGAAAAAAAAAAATTAAAAGTTTAATCCCCTAATTAAAAAAAATTGAGAAAACAATCCCGGAAAAAAAAAATTAAAGTTAAGATTATTAATTCATAGTTAGGCCTAATTTTAGTACTAGTAAAAAAGTTTCATACAAAACCAAAGGTAGGCAATTGCCCAATTTTTGAAGAATTTTTTTTCTATTACAAATATTAGTTTTTCCAAAAAAATGTATATAACTTAAACCAACATAATTGTGAGAGATATGTGTTTAACATATTTTTCCTACTCTAATGAAATTTATTGTTCCGCCTATGCATGTTACATACTCATGCATTTACAAATATAATAATATATATGAAGGCAGTACCGATTGAGTTTAACTTAAAAATCCTCATATACTCTCTCCCTACTCAAAAGGACGAGCAAATTATATTTTTTACACATTAAAAAATTAAAATGAAAAAAAGTAAAAAAAAATTCAAATTTATCCTTGATGATCCCGCAAAATTACATAAAGGGGATAATTACACTTATATTACTCCAAGTATTACCAAATTCATAATTAGACCCTATAGTATTTGAGTTTACAAATTATTACATAAACTAACTAATTTCATACAATGTCTCCTCTCTCCCAATTCATTTTTAGTTGAAATTAGTTGGAATACTTGACGGGACCGCAATCCGATTGGACCAAATTGGTTTCATACGGTTTTGACCGAATTTAGATATGATTTGACTTTATTTATAAAAAAAATAATTAATGTCGTATATGTATCCAAATATGGTTTTATACTTGGCATTATTCACTTTCACTTTTCATCTCTCACACTTGTAATTCTTTCTCCTCCCATTAAATTGATTCAAGGCTCATCTGCAGATCGAAAAATAAGTAAAGATAAGGGCGATTGGAAGAGAAAGAAGACGGTCTCATCTGTAGATCGGACGGAGAAATAAAAAAAAAAAGAGAAATAAAATGTCATCATCAGTTGCACTTGACAAAGTTAGGGCTTCTCACATATTCATAAAGCAAAACACACATCTTGTTACTCCAATTGTAATCTGTAGCTCAAATCCCTTTATTTCCGACATTATTTTCGACAAGGCTAAGTTTCAGGACGTCACATCTCATTACTTCGATTCCAATTCCGCCAAGTGCGACGGTGATCTCGGTCAATATATCTTGTAAAAAGTGATGGGAATTGAAATTTAGGTAAACATGTATATATTGAATATATATATATATATATATATATATATATTTTTTTTTTTTTTTTCACCAAGCAAGTATAAGGTTTTCTACTAGACTCCTTCTATCCACTACAAAAAAACATGGCATAGGCAATAAAAATTTTGCCGACGGTATAGATGCCATTGCTAATGACCCCATTCTAGATGGCAATGTCATCGTTAAAGACTGTCGTCGCCAATGGTCTGCTCCCTCGAAATCTGACATGTTGGTCGACGGTATGCCGTCTGGAAAGAATTTAAGGTCGTCGTTAATGAATTTAATTTGGCGCCATAATTTCGCGGGAGAAGGAAATACAATGGCGACGGACTTTAATGTATGTACCGACAGTGATGCCGTCGCCAATGAGTTGTCTCGACAGGGTCATTCTCGACGAACGGCAAGTTCGTCGAGAATTTCTTTCTAATTTAAAACCCTACGCTCGATGTCAACGGAGAAATTTCTAATACCCAATCCAAATTTCAGCGCGAACTCATTTCTCTCTCCCTCTTCACTTCGACGTCGAACTCACTAGTGATTGTCGCTGTCGGCGACAACACGCACAACTAACTTGGGCTAACAGACACGAGGCGAAGGCAGCGCTAGATAACTGATTTGGGCAAACTGATTTGGGCAAATTAAGGCGTGGCTAGCTAACTGATTTGGGTGACTGTGGGTAACGCATTTGCTTAATTTCCCTCTGCAATCCTAGTAAGTTAAGGTTTACTTTATTTTGCTTATTTGATGTACCTCTGTGCACGTTTGTATGTATTTACATTTCCTTTTGTTTGTTTCTAATTTATATTTAAAAATTTTGCTTTCCTCGGCTATATATGTTATATGTTGAAGGATTTAAGAAAATTTATGTTTATGTTGTTACTCCACTTATCTGCCCAAAATTAGGGTACCTTTTTTTTTCTATTTTTATATTACTATATTTTTATACAGTTACAATGTTTTACAATGTTTTGACTTGAATATTTTGTAAATTTTCTTTTCTTTTCAGTTGTGTTTGGGCTTGTTAGCATTATATTCTACTTGAAAATGATATCTTTTTACTTTTTGGGGGCTGAATTATATGTGGGAGTAGTTTTGTTTACTTTACCTAATTGTTGTCTTGGTGTTTCAGTGTTTATGAAGTGATGAGAAATTACATGATTTTAGGGTTTGGCGTACCTTCCTTTAATTAGCATTAGGGCTAGAGCACATGAATTCCAATTTAATTGGGTTATCTTGTTTGGATATGCAAATCACTAGAGAAACAGTGTGTTTATGAGTTGGGTTTCATTTATATATGATGAACAGGACAAATTCTTATTACACTTGAATGCAAGATTAGTGTGAACTCAAATCAGCCTCAAGTTTCATAAATCCATGGATTGTTAAGTCATGTTCTATCTTATATGGCCATTTCATATATTTTCCTCCAAATAATAGCTGAATAAAGACTATTAACTGTAGCGCCCCCAAATTCGGGTTCCCAGAACGTCGGACATGGTGCGTCACGATACATCATCTTCATACATATTCTATAAACTAATGCGGAAAATATAAACATATATTGTTTATTTTACAAGATTCTATAACATTTCCCAAGGTCTATTAACCTTAACTAAATACACACCTTTAATAATTAAAAAGGTTCACATATATGTTTACATTGTTTAACTAATAGTTATAGATGTATACTAATCTACTCTTGTAGTTCGTCTTTGTCCCTTTCTTTCTTCGAGCCTTCGTCTTAATCTGAAATTTGTTATCATGATATAGCAAGGGTGAGCAACGACTTTGCTCAGCAAGTTTAAATACAATAAAGATATATCATGATTGAAAGAAAGAATAAGCTTTCGAATTTTTAACAATATAATAATTGTGAAATAGTATAAATCAGAATTTCAATAAATGAATGACTGAACCAATAATGTTTAATGTCAATAAGGACCATGAACAACTTTAATTGAACCTTAGGGTAATAAAGGTGATTAGCCTTTCATACCTGATGAACACATGCAACATGCACTAAGATTGTGTTTGATAAACCTGAGAATTAAGATCTAAATGATTATGATGTCTTAATAAATTAGATCATCTGAATGGTTATGAGGACTGAATCTTAAAAACTGTTTTATAACTAAAAAGTAAGTTGTCTCTTAATGATACTATTTTACCATTTTAAAGAGTAAAATTTTATTTAATAATTTTAAATATTCAATTTAATAAAAATGAGTGAATAATATTGTTGAATATATTTATATATAAAAAATTATCAAAAAAAAATTCCTTAAGAGGTACCTCTTAATTATTAAGATTTTATTTTCTGTCTTACCGATTAAGAGGCATTTAGAAGTAATAAAAAAAACGAATAGCATCATGCCTCTTAGCGAATCAGTGACAGTCCATTAAGAGGCAATCAGATGTAAACAAATAGCACCTAAGTGCGAATCAATAATCAGTATAGATGTGAATAATCAACAATAATTATTCACTAACATGCTTTGAAACTATAACTCAAGTTTGAGTTAAGGAAAAACTTGCAATAAATGCGAATATTCAATAATAATTTTAGATGTGAAATAATCAACAATAATTATCCACTACCATGCTTGAAAAATAATAACTCGAGTTTGAGTAGGAAAAAACTTGCATGTACCATCGATTACTGCTACGCAATTTAATTTAATCTCTAATACAAAAACCTATCATTTATAAGATCGATCTCTCGATTAGCAAAACATATTTTATCTCACAATACTATTACTTTATAATTAAATTATCTAACATTTAAACACATAGTGAAATATTAGATAATACCTTAACACCATACGTATTCACAAGTCTAAACCTAGCACACATCGAGTCTCTAACGGTATTCAGTACAGTATGCTGAGTGGTTTCCCACAAACAACCAACAAACTAGTTTCCGTCTCGTCTACACTGTTTACACAGCGAGTTAGATCGATTGCTAATTCATATATACCTCCGCACCTTGAAGGAATCGTTTAGCCAAGCTACAATACATCAACCATTAAAGTGTACGATTGTACTACTTTAGATTTAACACTTATTCTTTTATTATAAGTTCTTATTTATAACTAGTAAATCATATAACCAATTAAAAATAAAATTCCTTGTACTATACATGAAATAATTTTAGCATTATAATTGTTTACAAAATAAATATTCATCAACTATATCTAAAATAAATTGAGCATTATAACTGCTTGTAAAATGAATTTTCTTTTACTATATTTGAAATAAATTGAGCATTATAAATGCTTTATAAAATGAATTTTTGAATATTCTATTGGAGATAATTTCAGCATTATAACTGCTTATAACATGAATATTCTTACTAAATACTTGAAGAAAATCGGACATAGCAACTGCTTATAAAAGTATATTTTCTACTTTATAAGAGATATAAATCGGACATTATAACTGCTTGTAAATAGGACTTTTGTACTATATACTTAAAATAATTTGGGCATTATAATTGCTTGTAAAAGTATATTTTTACTAAATATATAAAGAAGAATGAAAATAATACCCACTAGAGGAAATATCTCTTGAAGTTGCAAGCTTTAACTAATCCTTTGCAATCTTGAAACTCACCAAAAACTTTCCTCTCTTTCTCTCTCTATAGCAACAAAAATTCTCCCCTCTCTCTCTCTCTAACTCTATTTTTTTGTTTTAAAAAATGAAGAGAAATGACTTGCTATTTATAGAAAAACATAGTTTTGATAATTGCACGTTAGGGGCTCGACTTTTTACAGTTGGCCCCCGACTTATTATAGTTTGGTACCTAGGTTAATTACATTTCAGTATCTCATTAATTGCACTTTAGTCCCTCGATGACATCATGATGACATCATCTTTGTGTTTCTTTAATATTGATGTCATGATGACATCATGTTTGCATTATATGTGTTTCTTTAAGGATGATGTCATACTTGCATCATGCATGCATCATCTCATCTCTGATTGGTTGATTTAAGTTCACATGGATTGGAGGTTATTTTGGTCATTTCATAAATAATTTTAAGGGTAGTTTAGTCATTTCACATATTTTTCATAAATTTTAACCCTTAAGCTTTGCTAATTAGCATAAGAGTTTATAAATTAGGGTTAGGATTTTCAAATCTTAAATTAGTGTTTCTAAATGAACATTAGGGATTCTAACTGCACATTAGGTTTTCCTAATTAAACATTAGGATTTTCTAATTAGGTTTACATAATTGCATTCCATCTAATCAGTACTTAACATTAATCACATAACGTACATACACATAATCTTTAGCTAATCTCACCAAATCTCTCCAATATCTTTACAAAATCTTCCATAATCTTCTCTTTCTCTTTCCTATCTCTTATGTTACTTGCAAATCTACACAAAAAGATTTAATCACATGCTCCCTTATCTCCTCCCTTGTTGGAGCAAAAATTGGACCTAGATTGGGCCAGGCCTTTAATTCTTTTTGGGCTTCCTAACTAATTGTTTGGGATATGTAAACTAACTTGGCCCAATGCCTTAATTAGCTTACTAAAGGCCCAAAATGTCCCATCTCCCATTGGGCTAAAGGATTGGGCTTTAACTAATTTATCTTGGGCTTGCAAATTAATCCATTAGGTTATTTAATTACCATACCTAATATATGTATTAGGTTACATAACTAAATTCTCAATTTTCTTATAAATATATACACATTATATAATGTATATTTATTTAATTACATACATAATACACATAAGTCAAAACATATTCCACTAGTGTATTAACTTAATAGCCCTAATTAGCTTAATAAGTTATGACCAATAATCATATAAGATAATCTAATAGCTTGAGACATATTTCATAAATCTCTTAGATTAGGTCACTAGTATATAGTTAAAATACTAGGACAATTAAATAAAGATAACCCTTGAGGTTACTTAATTCAAATACCTATATTAGGTCACCAAACATTATAGGTATCGTAGTACCTTATTCTTAATATTCCTTCAAGTATATATAGATTCATTTCTAGGGTTTTGAAATTTTCTAACCCATATTTTCCTTTATTCTCATTCAAATAGTAAACTACATAGGTTTTTCTTCAAATTTTTAGTTAATCCTCAAATTCTCATCTAGGTTTTATTATTTTAACCTTTATTTTAATCATTTAAGATCTTATAAATTTTTGGGTTGTCACATTAACACCAAGATTCGTCCACGCTCTCTAATCACCAAAGTGAGTCAAATCCTGCACAGAAACGAGGTCACACCAAAAGCTTAACGACTTTGGCTGCCAGGGGATAGCTCTGGTGTGAGAATAAGTACAGGCTAAATAAGGTTTAATATAGGAGGCTAAACGCTCTAGTGCTGTAAAATATTAATGTATGTATACCTTAGAATCAGGGTATAACTTTGTATTTATAGTGATCACACCACCTCCTCTTCCCCGTATAGGAATAGGATTTCTCATTAGGTAAGATACCTTAATGGGATCAAACAAAATCTCCTTAAAGAAAGGAAGTCGAATCATATCCTGACACCTTCCTTATGAGTTAGAAATTAAATATGATTAGGAATCTTTGATTCCTTAAAATACTCAACTACCCAAATAGGTTTCTACGTAGGGTCAAATACCTCTACGTGGATTTTGGCCCACCGTATACTTCGGGCCCAAATAACTACGCCCCAACATTGCCCCCAGTCTTAGATTAAATGGAACATTTAATGGAAGAATCCCTCAACAAAAGCCCAATATTCACCACAAATGAACTGGAACCCAATCTTCATTGGAAAATTACCCAATACATAAAGTAGGGACCCATCACCTACTTAGCACGTTCATAATCATAACAGACCATTAATAGCCATCTTTCAAAAATTGCGCGAAGTTAAAAGGACAGGACATTTCAAAACGCATTCCCCAAAATCAGACAGTTTTACTTTTCAATTTCAAAATCTTCAGAGCTTTATCCTTCCTCCTGCAAAATCTACCTTCCGACAAAAAATCATGTAACCCTCAAATCAGCAATGGCTTCTTCAAGCACACCCATCCCTTCCAACCCAACCAACACTAAACTAATCGACGTGATCCTTATCTATTGCATTCCACCCTTATCACTGAATGCTACGACCACCAATATCAACACCCCCACGATAACCACCACTGCCACCACCACTGAATCCACTACCGTCACCACTAACTCTGCCCTCCAAACTCCTATCCCATCAAAAGCAGAATCAGATTTCCAAAGAATGATCAAAGAATACTCAGATAAAATAAAATTTCCCCATGCCAACACCAAATCCACCATTATCGTAGCCCACCTCGCCAAAATTTGAGAACATTATCACATCCCGGACACCTACCAAGTCAAGGCACCTTCTGCAACCGACCAAATGTACCATTGAATCGACAGTTTGACTAAAATTCCCCTTACTCTGCTGGAAAAAGGGGTTCGACTGCCTCTCTACACCTTCATCATAACCTTACTAGGGTTTATCGGCGTCGAATTCGCCCAGCTGGTGCCACATTCTTATATCAACATTGTCGCCTTTATTGTCGTTTGTCATGAACTCGGCGTTCCCCCAACAATAGATTTCTCATTCTACATGTTTTCTCAGAACAAATCCCGATATCCTTGCTTTTGGTCTTTAAGAAAACAACAGCCAAAATCCACACCAACTCATTGAGAAGCAAACCCTGAGGAGCGCCCCTTCGAGCAACGAGGGGTGGCATACTCATTAGTTTTTCATTAAAGGACCTGACACTCACCAATTCCCAAACTGGGCCAACTATGGAAGCCCGAACATCAGCATTGGAGAACTTCCCCCAGACCGAGTCGTGGAAATAGTAAAGCTAATCAGAAAGCTGCCAATGAAAGAGCTACCCTTCAAACTTCTAACAAAGCAATCTTGACTATACGAGCACAAACGTAAGTTCTAAAACCCCTCGTTACTTCCTTGTACTGTTAAGTCTGATACTGACCTAACTCTTCTACAATATCCCTCATCAAACCAACATCCCCTGAAAGGAATGACCCTGAAGAGATTGAATCCAAAAATGCCATCCCCGAAGATACCAATCTGACCCCCCTTGATCCCTTCATCATCGAAACCACAATTGAAGCAATTATATCCGAAGAGCCTACTACCACCTGTTTGAGAAAAACCCACCTATAAGTGTCCCCCAAACAACCACGATCCCCACTCCATCTTTTACGGAAATAAGCCCCCTGGATATGCCCCTTTCCGAAAGAACCACCCTCCTTAGATCAAACGAAGGCAATTAAAGCCTAAACCTAAAATAACCCAACACCACCTTGCCCAATCATCCCAAAGTCAACCTAAAAATGCCACCGTTCTGACACCAACAACTATCCTTTAACCAACACCAATCATAGAGGCAGTTTAAGTCGAAGACATATCCCACTAAGAAACTTTCGAAGAAACACCTGAAGATTACCCCCTAACTAAGAAACCTCACACTAAACCATCTCCAAAACGGTAATCTCCTAACCAACCCCTACAACAAACCGGTCCTTTAACAAGCCAGGCTCGGGAGATGCAAGCGAAGATGACACTTTGGTCGGCCGATCCTGAAGACTACCCCCATGAACTCTTCGAGAACCTTATCCTTCCTGGTGATGAAAATTGGTTCGAAGATATCAGTCTCCAAGGGCTCATCTACTCCTGAATCATGCATCAGGGTCAGGTAAGATCCTTCCTTTTTTATAAATTAGCTTCATTATCCCATTACTAACTTATTCTGAACTCTAGTATACATGCTGCAGCAGTATCTAGCAGAGTCATACGTCGATTCCACCAGGTTGAGGCCAAACAAAAAAAATTGGAAGTTAAAATCTAACAGCTCAAATTTGAACTACACGAGGCCAAACAACTCAAAGATGAACTCTACTATACGAAGCTCAGAATGGATGCTGCCATAGCCGGTCTTAGGAAGGAAAAGAGTATGCATCCCAATAATACTTTCTACAGCCAAAAATTCGAAAGCCGAGAACAGAAAGTCGTTGAAGGAGAAGAACGTCAGACAGCCCTTGAAGCCGAAAGCTCGACAATAAAAGAAGAAAACGAAGGCCTGAAGAAGACTGCTGAAATCATGGTTAGCCAACTCCATAAGATGCATGAAGAGAGAAGAAACCTCATCGGCTTCTGCAATGCCCAAAAAAAAGAACTTGTTGAATACAAGGCACTTGGTCCTCCTCTCATCGAAGAGAAGAAATAACAAATTTGTCAAGGGTATCGAAAGTCCCCAGAACTAAACAAAGAAGTTATGTAGCAATTCAGGGACGGCTATCAAAGTTGTAAGACCCCAAATTTTATGAATAAGATTTAATTTTTTTTATATATTATTTTGAAATAGTAAGGTGTTAATTTGAAAAATGTGATAAGTTATGGGTGAGATGTGCAAAGTTTACAAAGTAAGCAAGTGGTTATAAAATATTCGTTATGTCGGGGAATATTCGTTTGGTCGAGGAATATTCTTTTTGTCGGAGAATATTCGTATGACGGAGCAATCATTGGTGGACCCCACAAAGGAATGAATGTCGAATATAGAAAGCGACAGAAGTAACCTTTTTACAAAAATAACGGCAAAACTTTTACCGTTAAACTGTTGAAATACCCGGTGGTTAAAATACAGTAATACGCGGTGTTGCACAGTAGCACATAGTATTGTACAGGCATTTTGAATTATTGGTTCTTACATAAGAAGTCACTCATTTAATAATTGTTACAATAATTACTGTTCAATATTTTATATTATTGATCCAATAATTGCTACATTGATATTTTATATTAGTGATTCAATAATTGTCATTGCACAGTATTTCAAATTATCAAATCAATAATTCATATTATTTAAAAAATATTATTAGATAGCATTATTGACAATGTCTAAAAAGTTCTGTCAAGGAAAGGGGTTAGGTTATATAATTGTGCGCCAATGAGGAGAAATCTCTATCGGAAAGCTCCATCTTTCTTGGGAACGACCTAGTTGTCAATATTGTAGTTCTGTAATATTATTTGTGAATAATTAATTTTTGATATATATGATAAGAAAATATTTATTCAATGTGGATTTAAACAGAAGAATTTTTAGCATGTGACATTTGTTGAAAGTTGGTATTTTATCTTTTCCTATAAAATAATTCATTCAAATATATTATTATAATATTATATTATAGTAGTATGATGTGATTATATAATAGTATAATTTTTATAATTTGAATGGTAACATTATTATAGTAAATTCATGATATAAAAGTAAAATGAGGTAGAAGAGAATAAATTGAATTTGAATTCTTATGATGTAAGCAATGATGTCATCAGAACGATGAGGTAAGAAATGATGTCATCGGAACGATGAGGTAGGCAATGATGTCATAGGATCGATGATGTACGCGATGATGTCATAAACTATGGCAAAAAGATTATTTTACCCTTACTCTGCCGAGCCTATAAATAGAAGCTCATTTCTTCATTATTTCTCACCAATTCACTAAAGCTATAGAGAGAGAAAGTATAGAGAGAATAAGAGAGAAAGAAGAAGAGTATTCTGCTATTACACTAGTGCAGTCTCCAAATTTTTAAGGTAAGGGGTATTATTTCTTTCGTATTAATGAAGAGAGTTATTTTCTTTCAATACTCGTAAGGGTTGTTATTCCATTCTTTATTATTCTGTTGGAATAACCTGTCTACGCGGACTACCGCATGCATGGTGAAATCCTGTTGTTATTCCATTCTTTATTATTTTGTGAGAATAAATTGTCTACGCGGACTACCGCATGCCTGGTGAATAACCCTTCGTATTCAGTTGTTATTAAATTGTGAAAATAATCTGTCTGAGTGGACTACCGCCTGACGGGTGAAAATTCAATTGCAGTTTCGTCTATTGTTTCATTTCAAATTCCTAACTCTAAACTTACTATGGTAATTATTGCTTCTATAATTCTTGAAATGATCAGAAATTCCTTGAGTTTTGCTCTTCATCTAGTATAATTTCACTGGAATATTGGTCTGAACTTTCTTGTAAAATTTTTATCTTTTCATAACGAGTTACTATTCACGACTTACTATTCACGGGGTACTATTTACGATAAAAAAATTCCTTTCCAAATTATCTTTGATTGGATCCAAGTTTTAAACTTTATTCTTGAATTTTTCTCCACAATTGATTATTATGGAGTATTCTTGAACTTGGATAAACTAAATTACGAATCCCTAATCTTTGTCCTTTATCTCACTGAATTCGTTCTTTAAAATATTTTTCATCATCCTCAGTCCTAAATGGTGATATAACTGAATATCTTTGGCCTGTAGTGCAAAGATGAATGATTACTTGATGAATATCTTTGGCCTGTAGTGCAAAGATAAATGATTACCTGATGAATATCTTTGGCCCGTAGTGCAAAGATGGACAGGTGTAGAGATGAACATGACCAACTGGTGATACAAATGAATATCTTTGGTCTGTAGTGCAAAGATGAATATTTGGTTTAAGATGTATATTGATTGATGTTACGGGGATAAAATATTGATGATGGACTTTTAAATCACAGAAGATAGTAGACTTCATTATCTACTTAACTCTTCTAATGAATTGATATTTTCGCTGCAGTTGTTGATCTAAAACTTGTTGTCCATAATATTTTATCTAATTTGTTGAAGGCTAACGATAATTTATTCTTCATTATCTTAGTCATAATATTCTTTACTGGGCTAGTTGAGTTCACCCTTTTCTTCCATTGTTCTCTTCAGGAAATGAGAATGTCGCAGGAACTAGTAGGGGATCGAGGTGATGGTCAGAGTTAGAGCTGTAACAGCCCTCACTATTTTGTAGAATAGTGTGATAATAATTATAATTAGTGAGGACTGAATTTGAGTGTTTATATTTCGTATTATATATAATTTGTATTGAAACTCACAATTTACATGTTCGTATTTTGCACGACCGTATGTTATAAAAGATTGTATTTGGATTCTGTACCATGTATTTGGTGACTAAGAATGGGTTGGTATTGAACTTATTTTGGGGGCGTCATAGTTGGTATCAGAGCTTAGGGATATGATTTCTGGCGGAGATCTGGGAATAGAACTAGAAGGGGAGAGACGAGTAAATCCTTCGCTAGTGTGTGTCCTACCTAAGCTTATTTGGTATTTAATTGGTAGTTTGGAACATAGGGTTAATATGTGATATGTTAATTTGTTTGATTAACCCTTGTTTTGTGGCAGTATTTGAGAATGGCAGCTGAAAATCTAAATAATGGAGTGAATGAGATCGTTGAAACACCTTTAATCACCAACCAGGAGAACGTGCAACAAGAAGGAAATATTCCTTCTGGAAACGACACCACCGATCAGACGATGAATGATGGAATGTTTAGAAGCTTTTTGCAGTTCATGCAAAACCAGACGAGGGAGACTCGTGTTTATAATACAGGTGGAAATAATAACAACTCGCGGCTTGTCACTGCCAAGCAATTCAAAGAGTTGGGACCACCAGAGTTTCAAGGAAAGCCAGATCCAATCAAGGCAGAAAATTAGATTAAGCAAATTACCAAGATATTTGATGTCTTGGGATGCATGGAGTAGCAAAAGGTTCCATTCGCCACGTTTATATTCCTTGGAGAGGCAGATTACTGGTGGAAATCTGTGAAGCGTATCCAGCCTGCCGCACTCAAGATGTCTTGGGAGGCGTTCTAGAAATTATTCAATGACAAATACTTTCCAGAGAGTACTCATCACATGAAAGAGGTAGAGTTTATCAGACTGGAATAGAACAACATGACGGTGTCCCAGTACGAGGCTAAGTTCGCAGAGTTATCCCGGTTTGCACCTCATTTGGTGGAGAATGAGGAACGTATGACGCGGATGTTTCTGAGAGGTTTGAAACCAAAAATTCGTCAATACATCATTTCTCACAAATTTTCTCTATATTCGGATGTAGTGAACAGGGCCCAGTTATTAGAACGAGATAATGAGTCGGTTCAACCAAGGTCCCACAACCAAGGTTGTACCGGTTGCAGCAGTCATCGAAACAATGACAACCAGCAGAGAGGAAAAAAATGACAACCAGCAGAGAGGAAAGTATCATGACAGAAGCGGTAATCACTCCGGTGGTAATCGTAGCCATGATAATAGAAAAAGTGAGTCGGGTGGAGATTTCAAGAAGAGAAGGTACAACAATGAGAACGTGAAAGTATCGACAGCAGCACCAACATCAACTGTTTCTAGGGGAGGAGAACGACCGTCGGTCGTATGCTATAAATGCAGGAAAGAGGGACACATCAGTCCCAACTGCACACAACAATCCAAGGTGTGTTATAACTATAGAAAAGAAGGGCACATAGCACCTGTGTGTCCTGTAGCAAAACCAAGTCCAGTAGGGATGGTGACTCCAAAGGCTATCCCTGACAAGTCAAAGTCAGTGATTCCTGAAAGAGCTTTTGTCGTAACTGTCCAACAAGTGAGGAACCCAAATGAGGTTATTACGAGTAAGATAATCATAAACTCTTGCGAAGTCTATACCTTATTAGATACCGGTGCTACCCATTCTTTTATTTCACCTGTTTGTGCTCAACGTTTGAACTTAACTCCTTATAAATTAGACTTTGACTTATCTGTTGAAACTCCGTTGGGAGAAACCTTCGTTACATCTACAGTTTACAAATCTTGCTCAATTCAAATCGGTACCCTCACCCTACCTGTTAATCTTATATCTTTGAAAATACTTGCATTTGATGTGATTTTAGGAATTGACTGCTTGACCACTTATCATGCCAAAATTGATTGTTTTCGTAAGGTTGCTAGTTTTCATATTCCTAACCAACCTATTATACGAATTCAAACAACCAAACCGCTAAAATCAATCAATGTTATTTCAAGTCATAAAGTTATTTGTTTATTGAAAAATGGATGTCAAGCTTTCTTCCCATGTCACTGATTTAAACCAGAATACGTCAGGTTTGAATGATATTTCTATTGTTAATGAGTTTCCTGATATATTTCCCAAAAAACTTCCTGGTCTACCCCCAGAATGTGAAGTTGAATTCTTTATTATTGACCTTGAACCTGGTACAAAACCCATTTCTAAAACCCCATATCGAATGGCTCCATTAAACTTCAGGAGTTAAAGGTCCAACTACAGGAGTTGTTAGACATTGGTTTCATTCGTCCTAGTACATCTCCTTGGGGTGCTCCTGTTTTATTCGTAAAGAAGAAAGATGGGAGTATGCGACTTTGTATTGACTATCGGGAGTTAAACCATGTCACCATTAAGAATAGGTATCCGTTGCCTCGCATTGATAACCTGTTCGACCAGTTGCAAGGAGCACAATTCTTCTCAAAGATCAATCTTCGTTCTGGATATCATCAACTGAAGATTAAAACTGAGGATATTCCGAAGACGGCTTTCAGAACTCGATACGGGCATTATGAATTCTTAGTCATGTCTTTTGGATTGACTAATGCTCCTGCTGCTTTTATGGATATGATGAACCGTGTATTCAAGGAATATTTGGATCAATTCGTGGTTGTCTTTATTGATGACATCCTCATATATTCCAAAAGCCGTGAAGATCATGAGCACCACTTGAAGCTGGTACTTTAGAGGCTTCGTGAAAACAAGCTATATGAAGCTGAAGAAATGCGAGTTCTGAATTGAGGAGGTAGCATTCCTTGGGCACGTGGTATCAAAACGAGGAGTATCTGTTGACCCGGCGAAGATTAAAGCAATACAAAGTTGGGAGCAACTGAAGTCGGTGACCGAAGTACGTAGCATTCTGGGCTTAGCTGGTTATTATCGGAGATTCGTGGAAGGATTTTCTCGAATCGTTACTCCATTAACTCAGCTGACTCGGAAAGATACAAAATTCGTATGGAATGAGAAATGCGAGAAGAGCTTTCAAGAGCTCAAGAGGAGACTCATCTCAGCACCTGTTCTGACAATACCATCTGGTTCGGATGGATTTGTTATCTACAGCGATGCCTCGGGCAAAGGGTTAGGATGTGTTCTCATGCAACATGGGAAAGTCATAGCCTATGCCTCGCGACAACTCAAAGAATATGAGAGAAATTATCCTACTCATGATCTAGAGTTGGCAGCTATCGTTTTCGCATTAATAATCTGGAGACACTACCTGTATGGAGAGAAAGTTGAGATCTATACAAATCATAAGAGCCTTAAATATTTCTTCACTCAAAAGGAACTCAACATGTAGCAACGACGCTGGCTTGAGCTATTGAAAGATTACAATCATACCATCCAATACCATCCTGGAAAAGCGAACGTGGTAACTAACGCGTTGAGTAGAAGATCATATACGGGAACGAGTGCGATGATATCAACACAAAGGCCCATTTTGTGTTACTTACAGAGGATGGAGATAGAGTTCAAGACTCCGGGGACCCACGTGATGATGTCAAATATACGCGTAGAACCAGCTTTAATTGATAAAGTTAAGCTGCTTAAGCTACAGACCCGGAGCTGATGAAGATGAAGAAGAAAGTGCAAGAAGGTTCTATTCCAGAAGCAAGGATCGATGAAGAAGGAATACTTTGTGTTCCCAACGATTCTGACTTGAAGTATAGAATCATGATGGAGGCACATAACACACCGTTTGCAATCCATCCTGGGAGTACCAAAATGTATCATGATCTTCGTCATACATTTTGGTGGAGCAATATGAAGAGAGATATCGCGGAGTTCATCTCGAGGTGTTTAACGTGTCAACGTGTCAAGGCGGAGCATCAAGTGCCAAAGGGTCCATTGCAACCACTTGAGATTCCAAAGTGGAAGTGGGAACACATTACCATGGATTTCGTTATAGATCTTCCCAAGGTTTCTCAAGGCATAGATGCAATTTAGGTTATTGTCGATAGATTAACCAAGTCTGCTCATTTCTTGCCTATACGAGAGTCTTATTCACTGGAACGTCTTACTCGTATGTACATAAATGAGATTGTGAGATTGCATGGCATGCCAGTATACATAGTTTTGGATCGTGACCCAAGATTCACTTCACAATTTTGGGTCAGTTTGCAGAAAGCTATGGGCACGGATTTACAATTCAGTTCAGCATATCATCCTCAAACGAACGGACAATCGGAAAGGACTATTCAAACTCTTGAAGATCTATTGAGACTCTGTGTTCTAGACTCCAAAGGGAGTTGGGACAAGTATTTACCATTGGTGGAATTCTCTTACAACAATAGTTATCAGGCAAGTATAGGCATGGCTCCATTCGAGGCGTTGTATGGACGAAAATGCCATTCTTCAGTATGCTGGGATGAGGTGGGTGAAGCAACATTGTTGGGACCGGAGTTAGTACGTATGACTACGGAAATAATTCAAATGATCTGGCAACGTATACAAACTGCACAAAATCGACAAAAGAGTTATGTTGATCTTCATCGAAGGGACGTGGAGTTTAATGTCGGAGATCATGAATTGTTACGTGTTGCTCCATGGAAAGGAGTTACGAGATTCGGAAAGAGAGGAAAGCTCAACCCACAATTCATTAGTCCATTTGAAATCCTTGACCGAAGTAGGAAATGTGGCCTATAGACTCACTTTACCTCCAAACATGTCTCATGTTCATAAAGTTTTTCATATATCCGTACTTCATAAATATGTGAAAGACCCAAACCATATTATTGAGTTAGAACCAGACAAGATAGCCGAAGATTTAACATACGAGGAGGTACCTGTCAAGATCTTGGATAGGAAGGAATATGTCCTACGCTCAAAGGTTATACCTCAAGTTAAAGTTTTGTGGAGTAACCATAATATCGAGGAAATGACCTGGAAGTTAGAATCGAAAATGAAAGCGAGGAATCCTCACCTTTTCGATATACCAGGTACGTACGTCAATTTTGAGGATGAAATTTCATAAGGAGGGGAGGTTGTAAGACCCCAAATTTTATGAATAAGATTTAATTTTCTTTATATATAATTTTGAAATAGTAAGGTGTTCATACGACGGCGCAGTCATTGGTGGACCCCATAACAGAATGAATGTCGAATATAGAAAGCGACATAAGTAACCTTTTTATAAAAATAACGGCAAAACTTTTACCATTAAACTGTTGAAATACTCGGTGGTTAAAATACAGTAATACGCGGTGTTGCACAGTAGCACATGATATTGCACAGTATTTCAAATTATTAGTTCTTACATAAGAAGTCACTCATTCAATAATTGTTACAGTAATTACTGTTCAATATTTTATATTATTGATCCAATATTTGCTACATTGATATTTTATATTAGTGATTCAATAATTGTCATTGTAAAGTATTTCAAATTATCAAATCAATAATTCATATTATTTGAATAATATTATTAGATAGCATTATTGACAATGTCTAGAAAGTTCTGTCGAGGAAAGGGGTTAGGTTATATAATTGCGCGCCAATGAGGAGAAATTCTTATCGGAAAGACCCCTCTTTCCTATAAACGAAATGGTTGTCAATATTGTAGTTCTGTAATATTATTTGTGAATAATTAATTTTTGATATATATGATAAGAAAATATTTATTTAATGTGGATTTAAACGAGGAATTTTTAGCATGTGACATTTGTTGAAAGTTGGTATTTTATCTTTTTCGATAAAATAATTCATTCAAATATATTATTATAATATTACATTATAGTAGTATGATGTGATTATATAATAGTATAATTTTTATAATTTGAATGGTAACATTATTATAGTAAATTCATAGTATAAAAGTAAAATGAGGTAGAAGAGAACAAATTGAATTTGAATTCTTATGATGTAAGCAATGATGTCATCGGAACGATGTGGTAAGCAATGATGTCATCGGAATGATGAGATAAGCAATGATATCATAGGATCGATGATGTAAGTGATGATATCATAAATTATGGCAAAAAGACTATTTTACCCTTACTCTACCGAGCCTGTAAATCGAAGTTCATTTCTTTATTATTTCTTACCAATTCACTAAAGCTATAGAGAGAGAAAGTATAGAGAGAATAAGAGAGAAAGAATAAGAGTATTCTGCTATTACACTAGTGCAATCTCCAAAATTTTAAGGTAAGGGGTATTATTTCTTTCGTATTCATGAAGAGAGTTATTTTCTTTCAATACTATAAGGGTTGTTATTCCATTCTTTATTATTCTGTTGGAATAACCTGTTTATGCGGACTATCACATGCATAGTAAAATACTGTTGTTATTCCATTCTTTATTATTCTGTGGGAATAACCTAGTCTACGCAGACTACCGCATGCCTGGTGAATAACCCTTTGTATTCAGTTGTTATTAAATTATGGAAATAATCTGTCTGAGCGGACTACCGCCTAACGGGTTAAAATCCAATTGTAGTTTCGTATATTATTTCATTTCAGATTCCTAACTCTAAACTTACTACGGTAAGTATTGCTTCTATAATTCCTAAAATGATCAGAAATTCCTTGAGTTTTGCGCTTCATCTAATATCATTTCACTGGAATATTGGTTTGAACTTTCTTGTGAAATTTTTATGTTTTCATGACGAGTTACTATTCACGGGGTACTATTCACGATAAAAAAAATTTCCTTTCCAAATTATCTTTGATTGGATCCAAGTTTTGAACTTTATTCTTGAATTTTGCTCCACAATTGATTATTATAAAGTATTCTTGAACTTGGATAAACTAAATTACGAATCCCTAATCTTTGTCCTTTATCTCACTGGATTCATTCTTTAAAATATTTTTCATCATCCTTAGTCCTAAATGGTGATATAACTGAATATCTTTGGCCTATAGTGCAAAGATGAATGATTACTTGATGAATATCTTTGGCCTACAGTGCAAAGATGAATGATTACCTAATGAATATATTTGGCCCGTAGTACAAAGATGGACAGGTGTAGAGATAAACATGACCAACTGGTGATACAAATGAATATCTTTGGCCCGTAGTGCAAAGATGAATATTTGGATTGAGATGTATATTGATTGATGTTACGGGGATAAAATATTGATGATGGACTTTTAAATCATAGAAGATAGTAAACTTCATTCTCTACTTAACTCTTCTAATGAATTGATATTTTCGCTGTAGTTGTTGATCTAAAACTTGTTGTCCATAATATTTTATCTAATTTGTAGAAGGCTAACGATAATTTATTCTTCATTATCTTAGTCATAATATTCTTTACTGGGCTAGTTGAGCTCACCCTTTTCTTCCATTGTTCTCTTCAAGAAATGAAAATGTCGCAGGGACTAGTCGGGGATGGAGGTGATGGTTAGAGTTAGAGCTGTAACAGTCCTCACTATTTTATAGAATAGTGTGATAATGATTGTAATTAGTGAGGACTGAATTTGAGTGTTTATATTTCGTATTATATACGATTTGTATTGAAACTCACAATTTGCGTGGTCGTATTTTGCACGACCGTATGTTATAAAAGATTGTATTTGGATTCTATACCATGTATTTGGCGACTCAGAATGGGTTGGCATTGAACCTATTTTGGGGGCGTCACAAAAGTTCTCGAGAAAAAGACAAGGATAGAATGTAGGCTGTTGGTTAGGACCGCTCAATACTAGATTCTTCTGATAATGAGGTCGAACCCTACCAGTTGTCTTCTTTTCGCTTATAATGTAACCCTGAACTTACAATTGTATAAAATATTTTGCAAATGAATAAAAATATAATTCATTTTGAAGAACTAAATGCTCATTTCATACACGCATTTTAGATAATAGACAAAGCATCCGTTTGAAGAACTGAACACTAATGTAATTAAGGAACAATGTTCATTAAAACAAACTGAACATAAACAAAGGTAATTCATTTTGGGAAACTGAACATCAATTAATAAAGAAGTTATATTCGTCCAGCAGAACTAAATAATGTAAGGGTATTCGTTTCGGGAACTGAATACTGGTATGAAAGTCGTTCGTTTCGAGAAACTGAACAGTTTTATAAATAAGCAATAAAGAAATTATTCGTTCAGCAGAACTGGATACCCACATAAGCAATAAATTCGTTTAAGTAAATTGAATATCCCTGAAAGAAATATTCATTCCAGAGAACTGAATATCCTTTTAAACAAAAATATATAATGATAGTACTTGTTTAAAAACTAAATACTCATTTTATTGCTAACTTTGAAAGATTATAGAGTCGTATTGACAAACTACTCAGACATGACCTATTGATAGTATTTCTGAAGCCTACCCGCATGTCAAGTGTTCTCGACTTTTGATTCATCCATTGCTTAAAGCCAGTAAGTACCTGGCTTTGGCATCTCCACAACCTCATAAGGTCCCTCCCAATTGGACATCAATTTCCTGAGATTTTGGGGCGTAGAGGCCTCCACCTCCAGAAGAACCAGATCCCCAACTTTAAACCTCCTAAGATTTACCTCTTTATTATAATGCATGGCCACTCTCCTTTGGTAGGCTGCAAACCTTACCAGGGCCGACTCCCCCATCCTCCCCCAACAAATCCAAGTTGAGACAAAGACCTTCATTGTTATATAGCTCCTTGAACTGACTGACCCAAAATTAAGTAGAACCAATCTCAACAAGAACTAGGGCATCAGATTTATAAGCCAGTTTGAGCGGTGAATCGTCCTTTATCGTCTTTGGAGTGGTCCGATAAGCCTATAGCACACTAAGTAACTCTTCGAGCTATATCCCATTCGCCTCATCAAGCCTTCGCTTTATATCATTCAGTAAAGTCCTGCTAGTGACTTCCACTTGTCTGTTAGACTGGGGATGGGCCATTGAAGTCTTTCGATGCTGAATCCCCAGATTTTTTAAAAGTTACTCAAAATTTTAACCCACGAACTACCGACCATTGTCTGAAATGACTAGTATTGGGATCCAAAACTGAAAGCCAACAAACTCCTTAAGAAATTTCAAGCATTCCTACACCGTGATCTGCCAAAGGGGCTTTGCTTCTACCCACTTGGTCATGTAGTCGATCGCCACTATCACAAAACTGACTTGAACCTTCTCATTCGGTAACATAACCAATATATCAATTCCACTCATAGAAAAGGTAATCGGGGATAGAATATAATATAATTCCTCTGATGGCTAGTGAGTAATTGGGTTGTTCAGTTGACATTTGGGGCACTTCTTCACGTAATATGTCGCCTCTTTGAAATTTTTGGGCCAATAATACCCCCTACCAAAGTACCTTATATGCCAACGCTTTAGCTCCCATATGGTCGCCACAGATCCCGTTGTGAACTTCTTGAAGAACATACTCAACCTCGGATAGCACAAGACACCTTAGTGAAAGAGATGAATGAGCCCTTCGATACAAATTCCCATCGATGAGCAAAAAATTCAAACTTCGGTATTTGATCTTCTTTGCCAACATTCGATCCGAAGGTAAGATGACATCGGCCAGATAGTCTAAGTAAGGTGTCAACCAAAAATTAGACTATTCCACACACATAACCTCCATATGCTGAACACTCAGTTGATTTAAAACTTCAAAGTAGACTGATCCACTGAACGTACTCGTATCTGTCGTATCCAATCTTGCCAGAGCATTGGCTATAGTGTTATTAGATCTGTCAACCCCCTTAAAGGCAAACAAACTGAAGTAATGGAGCCGATCTTTTACTTTATCAAGATACTTAACCATCCTTGCCCCCCGGGCCTCATACTCCCTTGAAATCTGTTTAACCACAAGCTAAGAGTCACTGAAAATTATTAACCTTTGTACCTCAAGACTTTTTGCTAGCCGTAAACCTGCTAAGATTTCTTCATATTCTGCCTCATTATTGGTCGCCTTGAACCCAAAGCGGATCGCTTGTTGTACCTTGAACCCCTCTGGACTTGTCAAAATAACACAGGCCCAACTAACATCTGAAGTTAAAGACCTATCCGCATAATCCAAGAAGCCTAAACCGACTGACCATCCATAACCGTCTGAACACCCCTTCTGTTCGGCCAACGTTATCATCCGACTGAGAGAATGAACACTGCACCATAAAGTCGGCCAAGGCATGATCTTTTATTAATGTTCGAGGATGATATTCTAAGATAAATTGTGTCATCTCCATCGCCCACGTAGAAAGCTGACTCGAGACGTCTGGCCTGCTTAACACTTTCTTTAAGGGTTGATCCGTGTACACCACGATCAACCGTCCTTGGAAGTAGTGCAGTAGTTTTTGACAACCTAATATCAATTCATAGGCAAACTTCTCAAGATTCAGATATCTTGTTTCTGCATCCCGAAGAGCATGATTGACATAATAAACTAAATGTTTCTTACCCCCAATCTCCCGAACTAATACCGCACCAACCGCCAATGAGCTCGCAGATAAATATAGATACAATGGCTCAGAAGGAATCAATTTTACCAACAAAGGAGCCGAAGACAAGTACCTTTTAATCCCCTAAAAAGTATCCTCGCATTTCAAAGTCCATTGGAAGGTCTTCTCATTCTTTGACCCTTTTAACGTATCAAAAAACTGCAAACACCTTTCTGCTGACTTGGACATGAACCTCCTCAAAGCTGCTATTCGACCCGCCAGACGCTGAACATCCTTATATGACTAAGGAGATTTCATATCCAGAATAACCTTAATCTTCTTTGGGGTTGCCTCTATTCCCCTCTTGCTGATCAGATACCCCAAAAACTTCCCTGCTCCCAATCTGAAGGTGCACTTTATCAGATTTAAACTAAGTTTGTAGTGCCTAACAATCTAAAAGCAGTCCTCTAAATCGTCCATATGACCCCGAACTGACATGCTTTTAAAAATCATGTCATCCGCATACACTTCTATACTGCGACCCAACTGCCTGTGAAATACATAATTCATCATTATCTGGTAAGTCATCCCCGCATTCAGCAATCCAAAAGTCATCTTCTTATAAGCATAAATAGCCCGATGAGTGATGAATGTTGTCTTTGGAATATTCTACTTATGCATCGCTATCTGATGATACCCCAAAAAAGCATCCAAGACACTAAGCAAGGTATACCCCGAAGTGGCATCGATGAGCTGGTCGATATATGGGAGTGGATAGAAGTCCTTCGGGCACGCTTTGTTCAAGTTCGTGTAGTCGATGTAAACCCGCCACTTCCCGTTCTACTTCTGTACCAACACCACATTTGCCAACCACTTTGGATAATCAATCTCAAAAATGAATTCTGCTGCCAAAAGTTTTGTTATTTCCTCATCAATTATTTTTTGCCTCTTCAAGGCGAAGATCCTCCTTTTTTGCCTAACTGGTTTTTTAGCCAGGTTCGCGTGTAGCCTATGCACAGCCACCTTCTCCTCCACACCAGGCATGTCACTGGGAACCCATGCAAATATATCTGCATAACCCTGAAGCAACTCAATTAAGTTTGTTCGAAAAGGTTCATATAGCCCTAACCCAATCTTAATCATCTTATCTTTCTTTCCCGATACCAACTCTACCTCTTCTGTCTCTTTGGCGGGCATGTTGAGGGGATCTGTACTGCCTTCGGTGAATGACTCGATCTCTATAGCCATAATCTATTTTTGTTTGCTGACTCCTACACTCGAAGAGATCAACGATTCCTGTAGCACCTCCATACCAGATCAAGATCCCCAGCAACTTCTCCAACTCCATTCGGTGTAGGGAATTTGATCTTAAAGTGAAGAATCGAAGTCACTGCCTGTAGAGCTGTTAAGGTTGGTCTCCCAAGAATGTCATTATACTACGAATCCACATGTACCACGAAGAATCTGCACATTATTTCCACCTGCTGAGGATCCATCCCGAAGACCACCGACAACTTGATCGTTCTAACAACCTGAACTGGATTATTATTGAAGCCATATAAGGGAGGCTCTTGTCCGATCTCCGTCTTTCGGCCTTCCAAGTCCATCCTTTGGTAAGCATGAGCATACAATATATCTACTGACGAACCATTTTCTATCTTCTTCCTCTTCATATCCATCAAACCCACTTGCGCAGTAATGACCAATGCCCCTTCATGTGGCTCAATCAGCTTCGAAGGGAAATCTTTATATGTAAAGTTATCACCGATACGGGTTATATTCTTTCATGCCTAACAGACTGATTAGACACCGAGAGAACTGCATCCAAATATCCATGCCTCTTCTTCCCCGTAACCTTCCCGACTGACCCACCCGTGATCACATCCACCACCCAGCGTGCTGCATGGGTCTGATCCTGTTGTTGGGGCTGGGTAATTAGGTTCTTTACTGGGGTGTTGTTCACCTATTTCACCCCCAAAGCATTCTTTCCCACAACATATTGAACCAATTCTCCGCTCTGGATATTCTTCTCGATCAAGTCCTTCAAACCCCAGCAAGATTCAGTAGAGTGTTCGGTCGACTCATAGTAGTCGCAGTACCTATTTCTATTCCCTCGAACGACTTTGTGTTATTCTTGGTTGGCTCAAAGTACGGCTTGTCCCTTATCTGTTCCAAAATAGAACCCAGACTTGTGTTGAGGGGGGTGTAAATTTTATTGACCCTCTAATTTAGGAAGGGTGGAAGACCTCCTCCTAAACCCCCGTTATTGTTATTATACTTCTTATGTTGCCCGTCTGACTTATTATTATTATTGTCACCTTTGTTATAGCTACTCCTCTCCTTATCCTTCGGTTTCTCTGTTGTGCTTGACCTCAGGCTTTTCATTACCTCCTCTACAACTATGAAGCCTTCTTCCCTGTCAAACGTTTTGGCCAAGTATTTTAGATGATTGAGCATCAGGTCTTTCAACAGTTTTTTTGACTTCACGATGTCTAAACCATTCTGAAATAGTTTGAGAGCTTAAAGATCATTCAAATTTGTAATCTGTCTGACCGCTTCCCGAAACCTCTTCATGTACTAACCCAAGGTCTCGTTTGAATATTGTCTGATCTGAGCCAAGGACCCGATTGGCTTTGTTCTCCTTTTATTGCTACCGAATCTGTCATGGAATTTATCACAGAGCACTTTTCATGATGAAACTAAGTTCGGGGCTAACATGATCATCCATTGCCGAGCATCCTTCTTCAAGGTTGTCATGAATATTTGACATTTTGCAGCGTCGTAATCATCATAGTAACTCATCAGTCGGTCGTAGGCCTGGCTGTGCTCATACGGGTCTCCCGATCCATCATAGCTCTCCATATGAGAAGGTTTTTGGCTTAGGTTAGCCCGTTCTCGATCTATTTATGGGGAGAATGTTGATGATAACTTGACCGTATTCACCTTCTCTTCCTTAACTTTGGCCAACTGCTTTTGTAAATCCGCAAACTTTTGGGCCAGCGCCTCGAGACTATCTACTTTTAGGGAAGACTCTCGTCTGTGTCGACTTTTATGTTCTGGAGAGGCGGCCCATCGTCTCTGTTCTGATCTTCCTCTGACTTTTGAACTGGCATCTTGGGAGCGACTTCGGTGCCTGCTCCTCTCTTACAAGCAACTTCGGCACATGTTCCGCTCCTGGGAATGACCGCAGGGCTTTTTCTTCTCTTGTGAGCTATTGTGGCATCTGCTCCTTATTCGTCGAGAATCGTCCGGACGATGTGTCCTGGTCTGATTCCCCGGTAAATGCTCCCGCCTTTACTATAGCTAGAAGCTTCTCCATCACCTTCCAGTAGAGCTAGCTGAGCGTCCCACTCTTTCTACTTGAGGAGTAATGCTTTCACCGTGTCGTTGGCTTCCTGCACCTTCTTAGCCAGGATGATATGCCTTTTATCCCGATCGTCCCTTCTAGGATCCTGATCTCCCTTCGAACGTGTTCGAGATGGGGCATCTTCAACACATTTATAGGGTTTTGTCTCCTTCCTGGTTGTTGAGAACAGCCGGTGCCTAACATCTCCACCAAACACATCTTTTTTCCCCACCAAGTGACTGTGGGGCCCGATCCTATCTTGGATATTTTTGGACGATCCCAATCTGTCCTTGACTGATCCCTATGGCTGGGCAGATAGACCCGCCATTGACTTCCCATGTCTAGAAACAGTCTTGCTTGTTGCCATTATTTTGACCTTAAAACTCTTGCGATTAAAATTTACATAGCACTATAAAGCCCTCTTTCTAGCGCCAATGTTAATGCCAAGATTCTTCCACGCTCTCCAATCACCAAAGCACGTGAAATCCTGCACAAAAACGAGGTCACACTAAAAGCTTGACAGCTTGGGCCACCAGGGGATAGCTCCGGTGTGGGAATAAGTACAAGCTGAATAATGTTTAATAATGGAGGCTTAACGCTTTAGTGCTGTAAAATAATAATGTATGTGTACCTTAGAATTAGGGTATAACATTGTATTTATAGTATCACACCACCTCCTCTTCCCCATATAAGAATAGGATTCGTCATTAGGTAAGATACCTTAATGGGATCAAATAGAATCTCTTTAAAGAAAGGAAGTCGAATCATATCCTGACACCTTCCTTAGGAGTTAGAAATTAAATATGATTAGGAATCTTTGATTCCTTAAAATACTCAACTGCCCAAACAGGTTCCTACGTAGGGTCAATTACCTCCACGTGGATTTTAGCCCACCATATAATTCGGGCCCAAATAACTATGCCCCAAGAAAGAAAATTACGTTTAGTTGTGGCTTGATGTTTGAATAGTAATATAAAGGATTTTGTTTCTAATTTATATTTGAAAATTACTTGTGTAGTTTTGTGTAGTTTTAAGCTCATGCGTGATGTTCCCATCTGCATTTTCCTTCTGTCACATTATTTGTATTGGTCTAGTTCCTTTTTTTAATAAATAAGAATAGATAATTGCGCTTATATCTTTAGTTCCTTTTTCCAGTAAATAGGAATACATATTTAAGTGTGTATTTTTTGACTTGTTCAATAGTTTGAACTTGATGTTGTTATGTGTATATAGCTATTCTTCTCTTTACTGCAATACATGCTCAATTGTCATCTGATTTCTTCCTAGTGCGGGAAACTTAGGGTGGGTTCATTACTAGATTGGGAAATTTTTGTGATTATATAGAAATTTTATTTCTGATGCATTGTGATTCACTTTGTGTCTTGGTTTGAATAATTTATCTAGATGTACAATATTATAATATGTTCTTGAATACCTTTGATCAATAATTTATGTGGAAGGGTGCTCTTCAGTGGCTAATATCTAGTTTAGAATTAAGTACCAGTGCTGTTTCAAGCTCTAGATCTTGTGTATTGCACACAGTTGCTCATGTTTATGTGAATGCTGACCTTTTATATTATCTGTTAATTATCAAATTAATTTTCAAGTCATTTTCCTTTAACTTTTTATTTTGTTTTTTATTTGTTGCAAATTTCCTACCTATGCCTTTTCATAAGAAGTGAAAGAAGTTGTGGCTTGTAGAATCTGTTGATCTACCTTTTCTTCATTAGAGTCATTTGTTCTAGGAAAAGAATCCAATTTCATATGTGCATATTTTCATATAGTTTAGAAAGCGTAGAAACCCGTTTGAGATTCACTTAAGTGAATCTCGAATAGTCCCCATTTTGGGATTGTTCCTGTATGTTTTGATCTCACCTAGGTTGGTGTTAACGACTTAAGCACGTCTTTATATTTTGAGAAATTTTTGTCACTATATATCTCTTGATGTTCTTTGGGTGCATATTTAGACTACGATATGTAAGTCTATTTCGTGTACTTGAAGACCATAGGGAGGTGCTGCTGAAATTTCTTGAAAATTTAAAGATGTATTCAAGTTTTTGGCATCAGTGGGGCGACACATCCGAGAATGGGATAGTAGCCTGACTCGTTAGAGTGGGAGATAAAGTTAGGAAACTCATATGCATGCATATATATAGCAACCCGTTGTTCAAGATATATGTTGATCGAAGTTGGATGGAACGTAGGGTAGCCACCGATAAGAATGAGCTTAGCTCTGAGTACCGTAGTAGGGTCGAACAGTTTCTCAATTTTGCAATTTAGCAAGTCAACGACGATGAGATCAGATGTCCTTATAAGAGGTATGTGAATTAAGTTTGGATGATGTCATATGCAACCTATTTACGTATAGGTTCAAGAAAGGTTATAGCATATAGATCAATCATGGGGAAACCTGGTTAAATGAACATGATGAATCTGAACTAAAATCTATAGGTGACAAAACCTTGAACTATACTAACATGAAAGTAGAAGCTGTTAGTTCATTATTCAAGTGGAATATAAGCAGGGATGACGATAGCATCGAGCAAGTGCCGAATGACAAACACGAAAAACACATCGTCTTATCTGCAGTGACTAAGCTTTTACACTTCAAGAACAAGCATGACTACAGAGAGAGACGTTTTAATGAATTGCTCAACATTGTGAAGGAGTTCTTAATAACAAGCAATAATTTATTGGAATCGTACTATGATGTGAAGAAACTAGTTAAAAGGCTCAATCTAGTGTATAAGAAGATTAATTCTTGTGAGAATGACTATATGTTGTATTACGGTGATGAAAAAAAAGATAAGAGGACATGTGATATCTACGGTACAAGTAGATACTATGGACGAAAAAGGGAAAAGACGTTGTCGAGAAATACCTTACGTTACTTTCCCATTGCACCGAGGCTTCAGCAATTGTTCATGTTAACTCATACCGCCGAATATATGAGGTGACACTCCACACGAGACATAGTCAAAGGTCAAATGACACACCCGACAAATGGGTTTGAGTGGAAAATTTTTGACAAAAAACACCTCTCATTTGCTAAAGAGATTCGCAGTGTTAGGCTTAGACTTGCTACGGATGGCTTTAATCCATTTAATGGGCCTTACACCAAGCCCTACTCAACCTGGACAATGATTATTTTAATGTATAACCTCCCACCTTTGATGTGCATGAAAGATCCTTACATGTTCATGCTTTTACTGATTTCGAGTGATAAGAGTCCAAGTAAAGACTTCAATGTTTACCTAAAAGCCATTAATTGATAAGTTGAAGATGTTGTGAGATAAAGGGGTTCAAACTTATGATGTATCTCTTAAAGAGAAATTTGACATGAGGGAAGCTTTATTATGGACTATAAATGACTTCTCGACGTTGGGAATAATCAATGGATGGTCGACTCACGGAAGCTTGTCATGTTCCGTGTTCATGAAGTCAATTAAAGCTATGCGGCTCAAACATGGGGGGAAAATTAGTTTCTTTTCAACTTCCAAACAGTTTTTACCGATTGAACATCTTTATAGAAGGATGACTAGAAAATTCAATTGAAAATCAGAGAAATGTCAAGTACCTGATCGTCTTTCTGGGATAGCATTGTTGAGTTAGATTAGTCATTTGAATTTTCCACCTCCAGGGAAGAATCACATATTAGAGCGAGCTTAAAGGTATGGTAAGGTTCACAACTAGACATATCGTTGTATGTTCTATGAGTTTCCTTATTGGGCTACACTCTGTATCCGTCATTATTTAGATATGATACATACCGAAAAGAATGTATTTGCTGGCATTTTTTATACAGTGCTAGATGACATTGGTAGAACAAAGGACAATAATAAGTCAAGGTTTGATTTGGTAGAAATGAACATTAGGTAACATTTTTTATTATATTAAGAGGGTGGTGGTGAGACGGCAACACCTAAAGCTGATTATATTTGACTTGGGAATAATTGATATTGATATGTAATTGGATTAGTGGACTGAAGCTCATATATAGATATTCTTCAAGCATAGCAATGGGTTGTAAAGTCGAAGAGATGAAGTTTTGGGATCTAAAAAGTCATGATTATCATGTATTCATGCAGAAGTTGATCCCCGTGGCATATATCGACTTTTTGCCGAAAGGTGTGGTTCAAGCACTGACAGAGCTTTCTAACTTCTTTAGAGATCTATGATTGAAGGAGTTCCAATTCAGAGACATAGATAAAATAGAAAGGCAGATAGTGGAAATACTTTGCAAGTAAGAAATGATCTTTCCTCTATCGTTTTTTGATTCAATGGAGCATTTGCCTATTCACCTGTCATACGAAGCCAAGTTTGGCGGTCCCGTGTAATATAGATGGATGTATCTATTTGAGAGGTAATGACATTAATATTTTTAATACGCTAAAATGTTCTTTATTTTTTTCAAATGTATACATGCATATATAACACATAGGTATATGCGACGTCTAAAGTAAAAGGTGAAGAATTAATCCCGAATAGATGGGTCAATTGCTGAAAGTTATGTTATGGAAAAGCTTGTTAATTTTTGCTTGTTGTACTTCTAGTCGAATGTTCAGACGAGGCACAATCGCTTACGTCGGAACAAGGCTGTTGCGCACGAAGACAATGGAGATTTAACGACCTTTAGTTATCCGGTACAACCATCCGGCAGGAAAAAAGGTGATTCTTGACCTATAGTGAGTATGCAACTGCCACATTGTATTCACTTGTAAACATGAATGAAATAGTGTCATACATTAAGTAGTCATAACTATGTCGTTTATAAATGTTAAAAGTTCTTTGCATACACATTAAGTTTGTATCCATAACAATATAATGCTGTTTATAACCGTACTACAGTCAGTATGATGCTGAGATACGTGAAGCAAATCTAAATATATCAGACGGGAATTGCAAAATTTTAGAAATAAGGACTTTATGTAATGGTTTAAAGATGTAGTAAGTGTCTTAAATTAATTTCTAAATGCATTTACATTTATGAATGAATCTTATGGCGCAACTAACCTTATGTTAATGTTATGTAACTGTAAATTAGGTCCTCATAGATGATAAAGCGGACATTCGCCTAAATCTTATAGTCGACGACCCTGAAATATCTATAGATACTTCTACATGTTGTATTGTCAACTGTTACAAATTTAAGTGTTGCAATGTTGGGGAAGTAGTGTCATCTGATTCATAAATATTAGGGTCAAAAAGAGTTAGTTTGCTTCAATTGTCATTGGTTTGTTGTTGAAAATGAGGTTAAAGTAGATAAAAACTCAAGACGAGTGAAAGTAAATGTTAAGTCAAAACTAAACTCAGATGAGCCTTTTATTTTAGTAAGTCAAGCAACATAGGTGTACTACGCACAGAGTGTTAAGATTCCTGCAAGCTCATGGTATGCTGTTATAACCACCAAAGCTCGTGATTTTTAAGGCACAAGTCCAAACGATGAACCTTTACAATTGAAGTCTATACTAGTGTCACACATGCTGATGTGATAGTTATTAGTAAGTCTAGCGAAGAAGAGGATCATGTCGTCGTTGTCAAAAGTTAAGATGGTGTTGTTGAGGAGGAAGATATAAATGAAGAAATGGTTGAGGATGATGAAGATGATGATGAAAGCGAGAATTAAAAGCCACTGCTCAAAGATGACGATTTTGATATTGATGTCTTTGATGATATAAATGATTAGGAATATATAATGTTTATGTCTTTTAGTTGTATCCATATGTAATAGTTTGTAGTAGTGCAATCAGGATGGTGTAACTTATATTATTCTACTAATTAAGGTGCAAAATTATCTTGATTAAAAATGTTTTGTAATTTTCTATTGATGCCTTTATAATTATATGCATATGGCCCGTACTTCACACAACGATCGTGGTGGGCGTGCTGGCAGTACAGGTCATAGGGGCCTGGGGGCCGTGGGGGTGATGAGTAGGCCAGATCTCCAAGTATAATTACATGTTAATTTATTTTTACATCTTACTGCTATTTTTATATATTATTGTCAAGATATTCAGTTATTTAAATTTATTCATATATTGCATTGCACAGGTGATCGTCGTAGGCCTCCGAGGGGATTAGCACGTGGCTTGCTAGGGAATCCCCCCAGACGCTTCATATATGTCGTGTCAGGAGTAACATGTCATTTTATATTATGTTTGTGAATTTAAAATTTATTTTACATAAAATACTGCATGTATATATAGTTTATAATTTTCAAATATATTAATTTCAATTGCAGTAACCTTGACGCTACTCCGCGAAACACGTTGCTTGAGATCGTCTGCAACCGATTCTCAAGTGCTTAGATGAGATGAGAAGATGTGGACAAGTGAATCCGCCAACTTATTTTAGATGAGTTTCGGGTAAGATGTTATGAATGTTACTTTCCTATGTCGTTTGCATGTTATTATTTATCATTAACATGTCAGTTTATCTTATCTACTAATATTGTAATGTGTTTTGCATGTGCAGCAATACTACCGATTTGAGGACGATCAAGAAGCCCATAATATGACCGTTCTTCGGGGATATTTAGAGATGAACTGACATAAGTGGGTCCATGATTGGAAGAAGAAGACACAAAGAAAGATAGCCAACGAACAGACACTGAGAGATGTATGTCCCGATTTTATCGGGACTGAGGTGTGGGAGCGGATGTGCACCATTTGGTAAGGTTATGCTTTTCAGAAAATGTCGATATAACATATAGCATCCCGACGATAGAGTCGTGTACCACACTGCACGGGGTCTCAATCTTACAACCTTTTTAAGGAGAGATTCCATGATAGCCTAAAGTACCCATCTTCTAGCTTAGAGTTTTGGTGGCACGCCAACCAGAAGAAATGTGATGATGGTTATATCTCACCCGAGGCAGAGGCCATAGCTGTAAGGAATTTTATCATTTTATTTTGTTTGTATTTTAATTCATATAATTCGTATTCTATATGTTCTTTTCATAATAAGTTTTTTAGACTTAGTTGGGAGTGAAGCAGCCAGAGAGCTGCTAGCGGCCAGCAAGACACCGATCTAGATCCCTTGACGCGTAAGGATGAGGAGATGAAGGACTGGCTGCAGGCTACAGGAGTACCGAAGAAGAGTAGGATTTTTGGCATGCCACAGGTCCCAGCATAAAATGTAGTGCTTGTTGCGAGAACCATGCATCGCTCCCTTACTGGAGCAAATGGTATGCGTTGATCGGGAGCCGACCCATAATTATTTGATGATTTCTTTCGGTGGATCATAGAGGCATGCATGGAGAGCAATGCAATCCAATCAAGCACACCATCACGCCAGCGGATCTACCAGTTAGCTCAGGAGGTCGTTCATGGCTCCATAAATCCAAATTTGTCAGCCGACGAGCTCTTGGGTATGGTCCGAAAGGAGGTCATTCGAGTATATGCGATTGTATTTGTCAACATTTTTGTCCCACATATTCGACAAGTAAATAAAAATAAAGATGTATGTCTTTAAGTATATATCTTTTGTAATTATATTAAGTATATAAATTGTCAAACACTTACAAAAAACTGTCTTAGATATTTTGAATGTCTTTGCTTAACTTATATAAAGAACACTTAGAAAAGTTTAGGAACAGTAGACCAAAACGGGCACCAGGCGTCAAAACGACATGAAACCATAGGCGAAGAACCTCTTAGATATTTATAATATGTTACAACTTACGGTACTCGATTCCGAGCTCTAGTGGTCAATTTATCCTCTCGTTTTCCTAACTTGTATAAAAAACACTAAGAAAAATTTAGGAAAATAAGACTAAAACGGGCCTCGGGTGTCAAAATAATGAGAAACCATAGGCGAAACACCTTTTAGATATTTTGAATAGGTTACAACTTACGGGACTCGATTCTGAGTTCCGGTGGCCAAGTTATCCACTCGTTTGCATAACTTGCATAATTCTACTTAGAAAAATTTAGGAAAAGTAGATCAAAACGGGCCCCGAGCGTCAATGACTCGAAACCATAAGTGAAACACCTATTATATATTTTTAACATGTTATAACTTATAAGACTTGATTCTGAGTTCCGGTAGCCGAGTTATCCGCTCATTTGCCTAACTTTTATAAAGAGCACTTAGAAAAATTTAGAAAAACAAGACCAACACAAGCCCCGAGAATCGAAATAATGTGTATTATGACTAAGATAATGAAAAATAAATTATCGTTAGCCTTCAATAAATCAGATAAAATATTATGGACAACAAGTTTTAGATCAATATTCGCAGCGAAAATAATAATTCATTAGAAGAGTTAAGTAGAGAATGATGTCTACTATCTTTTTGATTTAAAAGTCCATCATTAATAGTTTATCCCTGTAACATCAATCAATATACATCTCGAATCAAATATCCATCTTTGCACTACGGGCCAAAGATATTCATTTGTATCATCAGTTGGTCATGTTCATCTCAACACCTGTCCATCTTTGCACTACAGGCCAAAGATATTCATCAGGTAATCATTCATCTTTTCACTACTGGCCAAAGATATTCATCACGTAATTATTCATGTTTGCACTACAGGCCAAAGATATTCAGTTATATCACCATTTAGAACTGAGGATGATGACAAATAATACGAATACCGGATCCAGTGAGGTAAAAGACAAATTTTAGAGAATTTATCCAGAGTTCAAGAATGAAGATCAAAACCTGAATCCAATTAAAGATGATTTGGAAGGAAAAAAAATATTTTTTTATTGTGAATAGTACCCCGTGAATAGTAACTCGTGAATAGTAACTCGACATAAAAACGTAAAAATTTCACAAGCAAGTTCAGACCAATATTCCAGTGAAATAATATTAGATGAAGCGCAAAATTCAAGTAATATCTGACCATTTCAGAAATTATAGAAGCAATACTTACCGTAGTAAGTTTAGAGTTAAGAATCTGAAATGAAATAATATACAAAACTGCAATTGAATTTTCACCCGTCTGGCGGTAGTCCGCTCAAATAGATTATTTTCACAATTTAATAACAATGAATACGAAGGGTTATTCACCGGGGTTAAACTGATGACCCAATTTGAGATTGGGGTTGAACTGATGGCCCGATTTGAGATCAGGGTTGAGTTAAAATGACAGTTTTACCCTCATACAGTGTTAGTATCAGGGCAAAAAAATTTTGAGTGTCTACACTAACACTTACCAATTTTATATTATCTCAACTTTATTAAACTAATGATTAAATGATTATATTTATGAAAATATACTACTCAGACTATAATTAACACTAATCCAGGAATTTAACATGTTTTCGGAGAATTAAGTCTACAACTTCATTTATTGGTTCACTTCGAACAACATAATTTCTTTTAGTTTATATAAATTATTCCTGATTATTAACCAAGAACAAAAAGGTAGATATAACCATCTCACAACGCATTACATCCATACTCACTCAAATCCAAAATTAATAGGATTAAGCAAGACACTTTAATTAATTAACTCACTATATCTCTATGTGAATTATAATTGAAAAATGTTTAATATCAAGTTTGTACTGATCATGCAATACTAAAAATTGCTCTTTAAGTCATGTTTCCATCCATTCTGCTTCCTGCAATCAACAATACAAAAATAAAGTAAAATAATACTAAAACTACTTGAAGTAGCCAAGAATAAAGCTATAAAGGCCATCGATTCGTAGGGCCAATTTGGCTTTTCTCTGCAAAGTTCGCGAAAACTGTCAGGCCAGTCTGCGTCGCGGCGCGGCCGCGCCGCTTCCAAGGCCAAATTGCGCGCGGTCGCGCGGGTCCTGGAAGTTGGGCAGAAAATTTGTTTTAAAAATGTAAAATGTTGGGAGTTAATGTGTTAATTCATAAAGCATGTTAAAAGGTTGAATGGTCAGTATTGTATTATGTTAATAAAATATAATATGTAATTTATAACTTGATTAATAGTAATGTAAGTTATAAATTGTTGATTAGTGCATGAATGTAAATTAATTTTGTGCAACCAAGGTGATTGATTAATTTAAATTGTAATTAGTTTAAATTATAATTTAAATTAATACGAGTGCATAAAGTTAGTTGATAAATTTTAATTAAAGTACATGTTTAATAAAAAAAATTATAATTTGATTAAAGATGTGATTATAATTTGATTTAATTATATGAATTATTTAATTTAAATTATAATTGTTTAAATTATAATTTAATTCATGTGGTTGTTATTCGATTAATTATACAAGCAGGTGATATGATTAATTATGTGGTTAATTATTATTTATTTAATGTGAGTGAGTTAACCATGAGGGTTAACCACCTATGTGAATTAGTTATGTGTTAACTGATTTAGATTATTATAATTGAATGTGTATAGAAAGTATTAAAGTACGTGAATTGTGTTAAGTAGCTTGCGTTTGAGGCAAGTCTTCTAACCCTAAACTTGTTAATTATATACAATATCTTGAGTTCATATATTCATTGTTAAGAATGTCCTTTCCATTTCTGTATTGGACAATTGTTTATTTAATTGAAATAATCTTAACTTATTGTTCAAGTAAGATACAGTTATTATTTTAAATGCTTTAAGTTGATTCTAAAGCATATGTTAGTTCATAATTCTTTTATTAATGAATTATTGAAAGTCGATTCAACTAATCCTTAGTTTATGAACGTGAATTCTAAATTTTCTTGTAAGCTTATCCAAACCAAACTTTCTTTGGTGCGGACTTGAATTCAAATTACTGAGTTGAACAACCCTATTTACTAGGGGAGGTTACTACGCATAGCGTTAAGATGTTTGTGCACAATACATGGTACAAAGGGCTGATCCCCCTAAGTACAAGTTAAGGCCCATAGTCTTATTGACTGTTAAAGGTTTAAATAGAAATATTTATAACCTAAGACAAGAGTTCAAAGGTCTTATGACACTCAGATAAATTCTATTTTTGAATTGTAATTGCGATGAAAGAATTATTATTCAATTCTTTATTGTTGAAGCGAATCATATTATTCAGATTCTGTGAAAGATATCCTTTCATGTATATATTATTGTTAAACTCCAGTGAGCTGTGGTTTGCTCACTCTTGCATTAAATAATAATTTCAGTTAAGGTTGATAACGCTGATGCTCCGTCTACAAGTAAGGGCAAGGGAAAGCAAAGCAAGTAAAGACTTGTTTTATTTAATTGAGAATGATTGTAATAAGACTTGAATGTTATGTTTTTATTTTCGCACTTTATTATATTCATGACAGGGTTAGAGTAACCCGGAATTATTTTACAAAGGTTGTAACCCTTGTTGTAAGGGAGATTTATTTATTTTAATATAAGTTGTAGTTACTTTGCATTATTCATTGGGTAGATGTATGTTATATTAGAAAGTGAACACCAAATCATGAGGAAACGAAGTACCTGGATTTGGGGGTGTCACAGGTTGGTATCAAAGCTATAGGTTATGAAACCTTAGGTGGGGAAACCTTAGGTAGTAGCCTTATAGGTAAGATCGAAAAGATAGATGTGATAGGTAAAAGATAATAAACTACCTTATGTGCTATGTGTTTACATTATAGTATTCTAAGAGTGACGATTCGTTATCACGTAATAATGAACTTTAAAATTCTTTTGTCAAGATGTCGAACGTTGGAGAACCTAGTCAGGCTAGAGAGGATGTACCTCAGGAGCCTAGAGATGAGGAGCCCCGTGATATACATGTTGTCTGGGAGCAGCTGGTTAGGGGAGAGCCATCTCTAGTGATCACCATAGCTGGTCGGGAGCGTGAGCTGACACCTATTCCAGAGGATGAGGACGAGGACGAGTCTGAAGAGGAGGAATAGGATCCCAAAGAGGAATTCCCACCTCACTCTACTAGTGCTGAGATGTACGAGGCAGTCTACAATAACAATGTGGAGCTTCATGGACGAGTAGGAGATCTCGAGGAGACTATCCAGCAGCGAGACGAGACGATCGAGGAAATGGCAAGTGACCTAGGAGATGCATAGTGGAACCTGATACATATGGAGGTTGATAGAGATGCTGCTCGATTTGAACTGGCAAAACTGAAGCAAGACATCCAGGAGGAGTCAAGGAAGCGTGCCAGAGCTGAAGAGTCAAGTTTGAGGGCTAATCAACGAGCTGATCGAGTTGAAGATGAAGCTGAAGCCAAGAGGGCCAAGTTGAGGGAAACGAAATATGCTTTTCATACAGCAATAGAGAGAGCTCAGGACCGTATTTTCTACTACCCAGCTCAGTTCCAAGGTTTACCGTGGTATGTGGTGGACCGAAGAATGGCGTTTCGGGTAATAGAAGAGGAATGCAGAGAGGCTGTGCGACGTATTAATATGCCTAGGCAGTAGCAGCAGTAGCAGTAGTAGCAGTAGTAGCAGCAGTAGTAGTAGTAGCAGCAGTAGCAGCAGTAGCAGTAGTAGCAGCAGTAGTAATAGCAGTAGTAGAGTTGGTTTATGTGTTGCTTTTTGTAGTAAATAAAGTAAATCCCATAATTTGAGATAAGAATGGGATGAGTTAATAATGTAATCCTGCAACTTTTCCAGTTCAGGAAATGATGATGTAAATGGAAAAAATGCTATCTTTTTAATATTTTTTTTCTACGAGTAATGAATAAAAGAAGTTTATGGACGTGCTATGTGTTATATGTGAACTGAGCCATTTAAACGTTTAAGTATGAACTTGAATATTTAAAAATTGAGTAAAGGATCTAATAATAATATTTTCTTAACAAAAAATGCCTCCTAGAAGAAGAATAACACTTCAAAACCCCGAGGGTTCGACGAACAACAACAATAACGATGGGACGAACCCCAACTCGGTTCAGCAGTTGGTGAACCTGTTGACAGGAGCTCTTGCGAATCAGCCGCAAGTGCAAGGAACAACGTTCAAGTAATTCAAGGCAGTAGGATCATCTGAGTTCAAAGGATCGACTAATCCTATCGAAGCTCAGACATGGGTTATGGAAATAGAGAAGGTATTTGACGTGGCTAGGGTAGGGGAAGACCAGAAGACGGTGTTCGCGGCTTTCATGTTGAAGTCGGATGCTAGTTTTTGGTGGCAGGCTAACAAGACCCGAGAGGGAGAGGGAGTCATCAAGTGGGTACGTTTTAAGGAAATGTTCTACGAGATGTACTTTTCAGCGAGTTCGCAGGACCAGATGGAGGTCCAGTTCCTAGAGCTTAAGCAGGGAGGAATGACGGTGTCCGAGTATGCCACTAAGTTTAATGAATTGGCCAGGTTCGCTACTTACCAGGTCAGCACTGACGCTAGGAAAGCGAGAAGGTTTAAGCGGGGACTGAAACCCTGGCTCTACAGCAAGGTTTCCATGTTCCAGCTGCATACCTTTGTAGCGGTGCTGAAGAAAGCCATACTTACTGAGGGAGGAAGCGAAGCAGTGACGAAGTTCAACCAAGATAAGAAGAAGAAGAATGAGGTAGAAACTAAGACTGGGGGTAGCAGTGCTGTGAACTAGAAGAGGAAGTGGTCTGATAATACCTTTGCGGGAAGCCAGCAGAAGAGGAAATTTGAAGCATGTGCTACATGCGGTAAGAATCACACTGGCGTGTGCATGAAGGGGAAGCGGGTGTGCTTCAACTATGGTCAGGAAGGCCACATTGCACCTATTTGCCCAAACCCGAAGAAGGTAGCTTGCTTTCCATGTGGATCCAAAGATCACATGGCTCGTAACTGCCCGAAGAAGTTGACGGCAGGGTCAACAGGGAGCGGAGGGAATGGAAGCGGCAGTACCGTTACTATCGCTGAACCATTGCAAACTGTTCGACCAACTGCACGGACATTCAATATGACGGTGCAGGATGCTGTGCAATCAAAAGACGTGGTGTCAGGTATTATTCCGGTCAATAGTATAAATGCATATGTATTATTTAATTCGGGTGCTACTTGTTCATTCATATCTGATGATTTTGCTAAAACCCTAGACTTACCTGTAGAGGAGTTAGTTTACCCTTTGAACATAGAGATTGCGAATAGGGAGGTTATTCCTGTTAGGAGCGTTTATAAGAACTGTAGATTGGACATTAAGTGTCAGGAACTTAGAGTAGATTTAATTCAGATTAAACTCGGGGAATTCAACGTTATACTGGGTATGGATTGGTTGTTCAACCATGGGGCTGTAATTGACTGTCAGAAGAAGTCGGTGAACCTTACGACTCCGTCGAAGTTGGTGTTCTATGGTAGCAAATTGCCTAGACAAGCGAGTTGTCTAACTGTTATGCAAGCCAAGAAACTTCTGACGCAAGGCTGTATAGGATATCTAGCCTACATAGTAGATACGCATAAGGAAAGCTCGAAGGTGGAGGAAATATCGGTAGTTAAGGAGTTTGTAGATGTTTTTCTGAGTGATTTGCCAGGACTTCCACCGGATAGGGAGACAAAGTTCGTGATCGATTTAGCGTCGGGAACTGCTCCAATTTTGAAGGCTCCGTACAGAATGGCTCCAGTCAAGATGAAGGAACTGATGGTTCAACTACAAGAATTACTGGACAAGAAGTATATTCAACCGAGTGTTTCACCGTGGGGAGCGCCTGTTTTATTCGTGAAGAAGAAGGATGGATCGATGCGTCTCTGCATTGATTATAGGGAGTTGAATAAAGTTACGATGAAGAATAGGTATCATTTACCTAGGATCGATGACTTGTTTGATCAACTGAAGGGTGTGAAGTACTTCTCAAAAATCAATTTGAGAAGCGGGTATCATCAATTGAAGGTGAGGAAGGAAGATATACCTAAAACGGCTTTTAGGACTCGATATGGTCATTACGAGTTCTTGGTAATGTCATTTGGTCTCACTAATGCCCCAGCTGCATTTATGGACTTAATGAACAGGGTGTTCAAGCCATTTTTGGACAAGTTCGTGGTAGTGTTCATAGATGACATCCTGGTTTATTCCAAGACCGAGGAGGAGCATGCTGAACACTTACGACTAACCTTAGAAGCCCTGAGACGAGAGAAACTTTACGCTAAATTCTTGAAGTGCGAATTCTGGTTGGAATGTGTGCAATTTCTTGGCCACATGATCGAAAAGGATGGTATTTCGGTGGATCCGTCGAAGGTTGAGGCCGTAATGAGTTGGGATCAACCGAAGACGCCGTCTGAAGTGAGGAGTTTCTTGGGATTGGCAGGTTATTACCGTAGATTTATCCAAGACTTTTCTAGAATAGCAACTCCATTGATGAATTTGACTCATAAAATAGTTACGTTTGTTTGGACGGAGAAATGTGAGGAAAATTTTCAGAAGTTGAAGAAGAGGAGGAGCACTGCGCCTGTATTATCTTTACCGGATAGTTTGGGGAATTTCATAGTATATAGCAATGCCTTACATAAAGGATTAAGCTGTGTGTTGATGCAGAGTGGCAAAGTCATTGCCTATGCATCATATCAGCTGAAAGATTATGAGAAGGGGTATCCGACCCATGATCTAGAATTGGCGGCAGTAGTGTTTACCCTAAAGATTTGGAGGCACTACTTATACGGAGAGAAGTGTGAAATATACACAGATCACAAGAGTCTGAAGTACATATTTACCTAGAAGGATCTGAACATGCGTCAAAGAAGATGGTTGGAACTGATTAAAGACTACGATTGCGAGATACTTTACCATCCGGGTAAAGCTAACGTCGTCGCTGACGTTTTGAGCAGAAAAGGTCGGGAGAAGCTGAACGTGTTAACTGATCAAGATCGGTTAATAGAACAAATGGCTAGATTGGAGTTGGAAGTGAAGTTTTTGAAGGAATCGAATGAGATGTTGTTTCAAGGAACCACTGGTTCTACTCTAGTAGACAAGGTGAAAGAAGCACAACTTCACGATGAAGAATGCGAGAAGGTATGGAAGAGGATAACCGTTGGCGAAGAGTTCAAGTTCAAAATCGATAATGAAGATCTGTTACGATTTAAAGGTAGAATATGGGTACCGCCAGTACCAGAGGTCAAAGAGGAGATTCTGGCGAAGCTCATAGTTCTAGATATTCTATTCACCCTGGGAGTACGAAGATGTACCAGGATCTCAGGCATCATTTTTGGTGGCCGAATATGAAGATGGACGTTGCTGAATGCGTTGCGAAATGCTTGACGTGCCAAAAAGTCAAAGCAGAACACCAGAGACGTTGCTTAATTGTGTCATATATATATGTAACTATATTATGATAGGAATTCGAAAGTGTTGATTAGCTTTTCGTGGATAAACTACGCTAAAGGCAAGTTCTCTAACTTACACTCTTTTAAAGTGCAAGTTTCCTTACTTACACTCATTTATAAGTGCAAGTACCTTAGACCTTCGTGTTTTACTTTATTCAAAGAACGTCGTAAGCAAGTTCCTAACTCTACTCTTTATTGAACATTCAATTGGCTTATGCTATTATTGTCGTACAAGTAAACTCTTGAGATTTAAATATTATGAATCATATACTTCATGAATAAGATAAAAGTCGAACTATATTCTTCGGACTTTAAATCTTGAAATTTAAATTATAGTTGTTGTGATCTATGCCATTTGATTCGGCTAGACTTATATTGTTGAAAAACGACCCAAACCAATTGATTGGTGCGGAATCTTGTATTTGACTGAGAAGAACAAAATATAACTATCGGAGAACCGACGCGCGCACTTGAGTATGATTAATTGTTATGCATAACGATGGTACTTTAGGTTGATCACCTGTTGTACCTGTTTTTATTGGATTTTTAGTTTATTACTGTCAAATCCTGTGGAAGTTCATAGTCCTTAGTGACTGCTCAGTATTTAGTTATCATGAAATCTTGAATTGATTTATTATTGAATCACATTGATATTATTCTATCCTTAGCGACGGTTATTAAGAACTGTTGATATTCTTGTTATCCTTGAACTATCAAACCTTGCTATACCCTTTCGAGAATTTAGAATTTTATTACTCACCCTTATTGTATATTACTTGCTGAGCAATTTGTGCTCATTCTTGCTTTCCCAAAAAACATTTCAGTTAAGGTCGAGCAGTGCGGACCCTCGAGTACCGACAAGGGCAAGGGAAAGGCTACAGAGTAGCTTAATAGTATGTAGAATTTATGATATTATGTACGAGTTAAGGTTATTTATGCTTAAGATATGTCTAAGCTATGTAATCACTGTTTAAGTTACGAGACCTTGGGACGTGAATAAACTATATTATTTAAATGTAATCTATTCGGTATTAGTTGTGTATTATTCCGCTGTACGATGCGACATTTAGTCGTATTATTATTGTGATGTATTACCATGAGCACGTGACGAACCGAATTCGAGCGACCCCGTGACGGTCCTGGAATTTGGGGGCGTCACAATACCTTTACAATGTCAGTTTCTTGACAGTCATTTTTCTTGCTATAATGATGTAAGACATTGATGTGCATATCTTTGCATTTAGTGCTGACAGCCTGTTGCTCCATTTGACCTAAAATCAATCATGTAGTCTTGGAGATGTAAGCTAGGAGAGTCTTGGCAGCTTTAGTTCTTTGATAACCTTGAACCTCAAGGTTTAGATCCACATGGTTAGACTAATATACTTTGAAAGAAATCTTCTTTCTTCTCTAGATAAACATTTCATTGCATGTATAGGCCTTTCATCTTTCAGAATATGTGGATGCTCGATTCTTTGCTTTTGATGCCTCTTGACTTCCCATCACCTGTCAGCAGACTGTTGATTGACTTTGGATATGGATTGGTCTTGTTGTTACAGCATTTTAGAACAGGGACTAATCTGAGCAGCTTCAGGTGAATATACACATTTACCTATACACATAATTTCCAACGTGTGAACTCATCTGCATTCACAAGTGACTTACTACTAAACTAAGTTTAGAACATGGTTTGTGCCTAGGATCAGACTCAAAGCGTTAGCTTTAGGGTATAGTATGAGAACCTGCTCTGATACCAATTATTAGTTCCCAGAGAGCACAAAATAGATCTAGAAGGGGGGGTTGAATAGATCCTTTTTATTTTGGTTTTTATTGCTAAGTAATTAGCACATAACAAACATAAGAATCATTTTAAGCACAGCGGAATATGTTAAAGATCCCCTTCATAGATAACTTTTTATCCATTGTTCTAGAGTTAGTTTAGGTGTAAGTGATTATTAAAATTATAGTAGTTATAGCAGTTATATGTACATAATGTAAATGACAGAATGTAAAAGACACAAGGGATTTTAAGTGGTTCAGAGTCTCAAGCTCCTAATCCACTCTTCTGTTTCAACAAGCAGGGATTCCACTAAGGAAGTCTTTACATCTGAATCACTAAGATTCCTTCAAGGCCAGCAGCCTTGGAACTTCAGTTCTCTACGAACTCTTCAAGTCCAGCAGACTTGAAACTTTAGTTCACTAAGAACTCTTCAAGGCCAGCAGCCTTGGAACTTTAGTTCTCTAGAAACTCTTCAAGGACGGTAGCCTTGGAACTTTATTTAGTCCCTCGGACAAGGACCCCTCAGGCCCTGGCTTTGTTGATGTTGTTGTTGTTGGTGCTGAGCTGCTAAGATGACTTGAAGCTTTGTTCATCCTTTGGTACTTAGCAGCTTGGTGTGATCCTCTTTGGATTCTGCATCTAGACTAGATCACCATTAGACAGACTGCTAAGATGTTCATGAAGCTTAACATCGTTGAGAACTTAGCAGTCCATCACTTCTTCTTTGGTGCAGCTGATCTTTTGGTTGATACTTGTTTTCATCTGATCTCAGCTTGCATCCTTTCACCACTTGGGGTCTGCTAAGTCTTTGAGCTTTTGGTAGACTTCGTCTGGCACTTAGCATCCCCTGAACCTTGCTTTACTGGTGTGCAGATCTGATTCTACATCTGTTCTTCTTCATCTCTTGGTAGTTCATGGTGATTCGTAGAGTGGCTCTTTGAATCTTCTTTCTAGTCTGCCACTTTTCTGAATGCTATCTTCTTGGCCTTCTCAGCTCTCAGCTTAGCTGCCATTTTGATTGGCATTCTCATTGTTGTTGAGTGAAGCCTTTATCTGTTAAAGCTCTTCTCTTTTCTTGCTTCACTTCTACTTTCGTAGTCTCACTGCCATTGAGACGTATTCTGTTCATTTCTGTAAAACTCGTAAAGTCAATAAGTTATCAACCCAATAACTCTTTAATTAATCAACCTTTCATCTTTGAAGCTTCAGCTGTTAAATACCCTTCCATAAGCTTCCCGTTAGAATATAGCCGTTGGAAGCTATTTGAATTTCTTCGTAGATCTCGAGTTATTTGGTGCAGATTGCTGATTTGACGTGACAACCCATTTTTGACTTTTCTGACACAACAGCCTACTATTTCACCTACCACTTCAAAGATGTCACTTTAACGCGTTAGGCTGGTAGTCACCTTTATTTCTTCTTTCTGACTTCTCGATCAGAACATTAGGAGTTATCCTTCTGCATCGATGCTTTCAATCAGCAACGTTCAAATGGCAGTCCTTATATTGAGACTTTGCCAAGGCTTCAATATTCAGATGACCGAACTCTAAAATTCTGATGCAGATGACCTTGAGCTTGATCATAGTTTTTCTGTTGAATGTTGCTCGTTGACTGGTTGAGACAACACTACGATTCTGAGAGTGTTCTTAGGACTTGCAATATAGAACCTCTCTTCCTTCACTCGTGCAGTGCTTCAACACTTCTGCTTGCCTTGACTTGCATTAGGAACTGATAACTTGTCTGAATGCTCTGGCTCTTCTGAATTGCACGACTCATGTGATTAGGCATACTCAGCTCTCTTTTTCCTTGTGATCTCGAGTTCACCTATCATCAATGGTCTGATCCATGCTTAATCTTCTTCGTCTGTTCTTCATAGGTTGGCTAGTATCTCTGTGTAAACTGCATTAGTTCCTGCTTCTCACTTAGCAAGCACTACGATCATGGTCACACCCAAGATCGTTGTCTTCTGTTTATCTTGACAGCTACTGCATTGCTGACTTTCTTTTGTCAGTCACTCCTTCTAAAGTCTTCTTACTATTGCTTGAGGAAGACTTCTCCTGAATGGCTTCACTACTCAATCAGGATGCTGATTGAGTTGGTTCTTCGATCTTCTGTTTGCTTGTAGACCATTCGGTGAGTGCTCTCTGGCTTCCTTCAGGTAGATTGCATCTTTACAGCTCTGACCAGAGGCTACATTCTTTGGATGCTTTGAGAGTGCTCATATGTTGAGAATCGTGTTGTCTCTACGATTCTTCCTTGATGTTGTGAGCACTTTAAAACCTTTGTCGAAGCCTTAGTTCTACAAATCTACGATCTTGCTTTGGTTCTGCAAACACTACGACTCCGAGATTAGATCAACTGATAGACTACGATTTCTGCCTTAACACTTGATGTCTTTGTCTGATCTAGCTCAACTACGATCTCTTCCTTTGATATGATCAATCGACTCCACTACTTCAAGTGTGGCCTACGATTCTTGACTTGGCTCGGCAGGCGCTCGGTCGGCTCTCAGACCGGCTGTCTCTACGATTCTGAACATGGCTTCCTTGAGAGACTACGGCTTCGAGAAAGTCCTTTCGACACACTACGATCCTGCCTTATCTCTCCTGGCAGACTACGAACTCTGAGAGCTACTATCCTTACAGACTACGATTCTGCCTTGATAGACTATAAGTCTTCCTTGTCTCTCCTGGTAGACTATGAAGGCTGGTGCAGTGCTCGACGATCAGACAGTCCTATCTATTACATTGTATAAAATCTACCTAACAAGCTTGATTTTTCTATATTTAGTCCTTGTACATCATTTCTTTTGAAGGACTTTACAAAGTTGTTCTGTTCATGAAGGATCAACCTAACATATTTGATCATTTCATTCTAAGTCCTTGTACATATATTCCTATTATCTATTCAAGGACTTTACAGCTTATACCAATGCAGACATATTTGTATATTCATTCATTAAGATCATATTCAAATCTTATATAAATAGGAATAGCATTCTCATAGGTCCTTCCCAACATAAACAACAAATCCAACCAAAAACATATCTGCTGTTTAAACCAATCTATAAATCAATGCCTGTTAACACCGATGTAGTGTGTGTGTGCTCGACAACCACGTTACCAACTACAGTTCAAATATATCACATAATATACGTCTTAGAAAGAAAACACAGCTTTAGCTCAAAAAATCGTGTAAACAAGATAATGCAACCACGACTCAACATCAACCAAGTTGGAAGTCAATATGGGAAACTTTTTGCTATATTTAATCATTTACGGGAGCATTTTGCTCATTTTTCCGTACCTCTATGCTACTCATGACTGTGCAATGTCTAGTTCGCTTAGGCTTTTCAGTGATACCCGTGTAGCGAGCTTTTGACCAACGACTCCCAAACCAAATTACTTTAGGGCGCTGGGTGTAGAAACATCCCCTAGGGCGTACTTACTCGAGTATCAAAGGCCACAAAACTAAACTAGTCATAGTGTTTATTCACAAATTTTTTTCCTTTTTCAAATTTTCTTTTTCTTTTCTTTTAGATAGCTCCCATATCTTCCCACAAACTTAGGTTTCTGGCCAATCCTAGTCATCACTACTAGTTAACTGATTTCTATAATTAAAGCCCAATTTCTTTCAAGAAGTCAACTATGTCAATATTTGAACCAAGTAAGCCTACTTCGCCATCCTAACATGCTAACCAGTACAACAGTGTCAAACAGGCAAAGATTCATGTCAAGGTCTGAAATTACATCTATGTCCTAGTTGTCATTACTGTTCAAGTTCTATGCAAATCCATTCTCATCACTAGCTACGGTAACTTCACACTTACTGGCATACTCGACTCATGCACTACTAACTAATGACTCTTTTTGTGATTTTATGATTTTTTTTTCATTTTTTTATAAGCATAAAAACACTTAACTAAACTACTAATGCAAATAACTAAATGCAAATGCAATAAATAAACTACATTAACATGCAATGCTAAACTACTATGCAAAACTAATTGCAATGTTCTAACAATATTATGATAAATAATATACACCCCTAAACTTAAATATCGCAATGTCCTCATTGTGAAAATAATGAACTTAAGTTTAGAGGACTTCCCTGAATACTCATGGCTCCGGCTCGACCTCCTCCACATCAGAATCAGAAGGTGGGTAGCCGAGAAGTGGATGTGGAGTCGAGAACTACAATGGCTCGGCGGATGTGCTCAATAGTGCAAATACCTCGGCTACGGTGACGTTAAAAGTGTTATGAGTCTCGAACATATGGCTCTGTCTCGCCGCTAGCCGATCTGCCTTCTTGGCCTCCACCCTGCGCCGTTCATCCAACTGCTACTGAAGTGATCGTAACTGGGAACTGAATATGAACTTCGTCGAGTGAGACGTGCTCGGCGTAGTGGCATCCCCCTCTTCGGGTAGTCTGTCCTCTACAAACTCATCCTCCTCAGGCCCCACATAGTCCGCATCTATGGCTTCGTCCTTCTCCTCATCCGAGTCTGGAGGAAAAATGAAATCGAGGCCGCTGGGATGTGCATTTCCCCCTTTCCAGACTCTGTAGTGGGCAATCATCCTCATGTCTAGCAGATATAGTGGCTGCTGAATCTGCTCATCGTCTGCCCACCTAACACCAGCACTGTGGCACAACCCGGTGATAATGGATGGATGTGACAATCCTCCCGACATAGGCCCTCTCAAACATCGGCGAATAGAGAAACTAATGGTAGCCCCAATATTGATGTCGAAATCTTTGATGATTGCATACAACAGTGAGACTTTTCCTTGGTTATTTCGCTCGTATGCGTTGAGGGAAGGAGCTTGGCACAGAGGAATGAATTCCATATCTTCCCGTAGAGGCTCAAACTTGAGCTCATAAATAATGTGCCCCCTCTCTTACCCTTTTGCCAAAATATTTCAGGCTTACATATTTCGATAAGGATTTAATCATAGTCAGGCTCTCTGTCTCGAAACGCAGTGTACTGACAAACTATCGGCTATTATAGGTTTTAGAAATCATTTATAGCTGCGGCACTGAAATCCACCAATTTTCTCCGGACGAACGCTTTATAAGGGGCTATGTCTTCTGCGTTCGCATAGAACTCTTTTACCACGGCTACCACTGCCGCCTCGAGCTGATCTGTGAAGGTGCCCCAGCCCTGGTCGATGATCTGTATCCCTATCTCGCCATCCAAAACATCGGGTCGAAGGCCTCGATCAGGTACTAGTGCCTTACCCGCCAAGTAGTCAAATCTATCGGCGGCGAAAGCACTCCGAAATTTCTTTCGGTCATATGGTCTAGCGGGGGTGGACGAGCCCTCACCTTTCTGTATTTTGGGTGCTCGTGGTGTATAATGTCTTAATCACCCAAAATCAACTATTTCTTGAAGAATTTTGGTTGTGGCCTTTTGTCGAACAGGTGGTGGGCAAGGCTAACAGAGCTAACAGTTGATGATGTTGGCTTCTTGTTCTTTCCCGAATATTGTCTCACACAACCAACTCAAGCAGTATATCTATATCAAGTGCAACAATTCTAACTACCAATTTAGAACCCCAACAATAAATATCCCAAAATTACTTTTCCCTCAATTTCTTATCCTATTTGTTCCTCAGGTACAAAATCACTCAAAGAATTGTATCTTTGTATGCTTACCACTAGACTTTGTATGTTGCTTCACGAATTAATTGATGTTCTGAGTTTCCCTAATTACCTTCAATCCCTTGTTTGTGTGCAATCGATTGGGTAAAGAATGGAGGTTGAAGTTGTTGCTCTAAGTTACTTGATTAGTGTGTGATTAAAATCCCAATCGATTGGAGCTTTGGAAGTGAAGTAGTTGATCGAGATGGAGTTAGGAGAGGTTTTTGGTAGATTAGGGCTTGAAGTTTTGTTTTGGAATGGCTTAACTTGAGTGCTGAATTGTGTTTTAAAAACCTGAACTGTCGTATGCCCACTGGGGCGAGTGATTTTAGCCTTAGAAGACCGTGGGGGCGGGCCGTATGCAACACGAAAGCCCGCGGGGGTGGGCCCTCTAAGACCAAAATAGCCAGCCGGAGCGGGCATGGGGACTTTTTGAACTAAAATTTTTGGAGTTTTTCTACTGGATGTGAACTTGAATAGACTCCTTTTATTGCATTTATGTTTGGCCCCATGAGGATTTGCTTGAATAGTCTCTATACTTGGCCCATACCTGCACCGAATAACCTTAAAAATTTTCAGAACAAGCATTATAAAGAAAAATTGCTACTTAATATGCATGATTACAAATAATTTACATCTATTTACGAAAAATGAAAATAAATAATGGGCTGCCTCCCATAGAGCGTTTGATGTTAAGTCGTTCAGCCATGATTACTCCCTGTTTTAGATTGGCTCGGAAAGGTCAACCGAGGTCGCCTGGAGATCTACGTCACCTCCCTAATAATGCTTGAGGCGTTGGCCATTAACTTTAAATATTTTCGTAGGATCTCGGCCATAAAGTTTTTGGCGCCATTGTCGGGGACAGTAATTGCTTTTATTACTTATAATATCAGTTTTAGTTAAACATATATATATATATATATATACTTTTATTCTTAATTTTTTTTTTATTGGTTATTTCAGGTAATCTCGAGTAGTGCATGCAAGCTCGATCAAAAAAGCCAGATTTGTTGCCTTTCGAGGACGACATCGACAAACGGTTTTAGCGGTTAAGTAAGTGGATTGAGAAACTCGAGAAGAACTTGAAACACAAGAATCCATGGCTGAAGAGGAACAGAAAGCACTGGGGATTATGCTACACCGTGGATTTCAAAAATTCAATCAAGTATTACCAGGCCGGCAATTAATGCTAATAACTTTGAGATCAAGCCTAGAACTATACAAATGGTGCAGAATAATTGTAAGTTTGGGGGTTTCCTGAATTATGACCCGAATGAGCACATTGTGAGTATATCCGCCTATCACGCAGATGACCCGGGTTCAATCCCCGGTAAGGGCGCCAAAAACTTGTTGGGTAAAATCAATACGCACAACACGCAAGTGTACGTGATCAACAAGTAATATAATGATAAGAAAAGTATCATTCCCACAGAGACAATGATTACAATTTATCCTAACTGTCAACATTCGGAAAAAATCCGCGGGTCGGGTCACAACCCGGATCTTTTATCTTTTTCTAAGTTATCTCTACCCTCACTCTTTTTATTGCGAAAAAGGTTTTGAAGGGTTTTTTAGGAAAAGGCCAACATGTATCATGTCGACGATTTGAACATTTTACAGAGTCACCAGTTGGTAATTTAAAAATGGTTGTACCAACTCAATCGAGTTTTGTTTGAAAGAGGCCCAATTGTTGGACACTGTCGAAACTTGATCTTTGAAAACAAAGTTTTGAGTTTGGTGGCTTAGTTAAGTGTGGGGAAGGTGTTAGGCACCCCACAACTCCCGTGTAAACATGGTACCCCATCTTTTCAATATTTTCCTTAAAATTGAAATGCGTGTGTGAATGCTATTTGAAAATTGGGCCTATGTTCGATTGGTTTAAAGCAAGGAAGTGCTTCGTTGAGCCTATATACGAAGGGTTTGATTTGATTTGCAAAAATCTTTGATTTGATTTGTTAAAGTATTTGATTTGATTTGCAATAGCTTTTCTTTTGATTGAATTTGAAATGATGTTTTGAAAGCTGATTTTCAAACCCTTACGCTAACATAGGTATTGAAGCAAATCGATACTTTTAATTTTATCTTTTTAGCCTTAAGGCTCAATTCGAATGGTGATTGTCGGGCTGCGAAGCATCCTCAACCATAACAAATATACAAGTGTCGGTCTCCTCATGGGCATGAGAGTCATCAGAGGGACTCTGACACGACAAACTATATTTTCACTATGTTGAGACCTTAAATCCGGATAACCATTTTAAGGTCCTTTGCATGTACATTTTACAGAAAAACTGGCAGGGTACATTTGTAAAGTGGAGTTTGTCCATCGTGGGAATCATATTCTGATCAATTTGATCATGAATCCCACGATTCCTAGGCTCACATATGAGTAGCCAATAAACCTGCACAGTTCAAATTTGTACAGAAATAGATATATATCCCAAATGTCGCCAGAACCGATGATTCATTTAGTAAATCCTAGTTCGCACCTGACCGAAGCGTCTCGTTCCCACTAGATAGCGATCTAAGAGACGCGAGGTTGCTTTTGTGACTGAAAAATGTCGATTCATATCAAATGAATATTTAAAGAATCAATTTAATAAAAAGAAAGTAAAGCAATATATATACACAGTTATATATACAAAAGCTGTAAAGGGCGATGGATTTTCACACCGGTGCCCGAACTAGAATTGAAATATATATATATATATATATTTATATATATATATATATATATATATATATATTGAGAGAAAAATAGTCAACCAAGACTGGGAAGAGAACCCAGTGGTGGTGAAGGCTGCTTATATATGCATATTTATATATAAAAGCAGTAAAAAGGCCATAGAATAATCCAGGCCGAACTGAAATATAAATATACAGGAAAGTAGTCAACCAGGGATTGGGAAGATAACCCAGCAATGGTGAAGGGTGCACAAAATAGTATAAAGATCACAGAATGATCCAGGCGGGACTGAAATGTAAATGTACAGAAAAGTAGTCAACCAAGAACTAGGAATATAACCCAGTAATGGTGAAGTGTGCAAAAATAGTATAAAGGCAACAGAATAATCTAGGCCGAACAAAAATATATAAATATATATAGAGAGACAGAAGCGTAGTCAACCAAGACTGGGAAGAGAACTTAGTACTGGTAAAGGCTGCTCATATATGCATAAATATATATAAAAGCAGTAAACTACCTCAAATTTGACATCCGGACTTGATAGAATTGAAAAGTTAGTATATATACAGTTAAATAAACACACCAAAAAAAAAAACCAAACTCGGACTGGGAAGATAACCCAGTCCTGTGAAGTTGCTAATAATGAAGATGCAAGTATGCTAAAGATGCTGGAAGCAACGAATCGTCAATCCGAGTTGTAGAAATGTCAGAAATTGAGTTTATGTACAAAAATGTACCAAAAGTTGACAAAAACGGCCATGGAACTAAGTTATGGGCATATTTAGAAAACAAAACTTGATATTCAAGTGCGAAACAGTGCAAAGAAGTAGTGTTAACTTTCTGATCATAAAAATACTCACAATGAACTGCTACACAAACTTTTTGCCAAATCGTAGGCTCTAAACGTCCAAATCTACCGATTATTTTCTGATATGTGGTAGTATATGGGTATATCTATGTTTTAAAGTGAAAAAATTTGGGTTTGGAAGAAGTGAAAAAGTCAGAAAATCAAACGGACAGAGGTTTGCTGCATTTCAGAATTCTTGAAAATGAGGGGGGGTCACCTCATATATATAGGCCAGGGAGCCTTTGCTCTACCTGCTACTACTACAAGTAGAGGTAAGGCTCCCCTGGTGAGGCCCACTTGTCCGGTTCTATCATCTCAAAGTATGTGCACTCCGAGCAACGCGAGGTCACTTTCAAACTTTTGATCGGAGCGTCCATTTGAGGCGTGCTATACCTTTCTGAAAAGCCCTCGCCGAGAGTGTCACAATGACATGGGATAAAACATTTTTTGGGTCCAAGAGGATGGGTTCAGAACCAGGTCTTTGATTCTCCATAGTTTATTCATTGAGCTGTCTTGCGCTGTTTGCACTCAGGATCATCGTTATGGTTTGTTCTGACCTTTGTGGCATCATTTCAGCTTGAGTTTGACAAAATCGGCTTGAGGTTGGTAAAATGACCATTTTACCCCTCCCGGGGTTGCCTTTAGTGTCGGCATGGCCTTTGGTTGACTTCCGGGGGTTATTTCCAAGACTTGGATTCCATTCGAATCTGTTTGTCCTCAGTGTTGTATCTGGGGCTGAGTTGGTCGTTCCAAGTTTTCCTCTGGAGGTGTTGTGGAGCTTCATGTTTGTTCCCGAAGGTAACTTGACTTCTCGGGTTGCGATCGGGGTTGATCTGTACCTCTCGGGTTGAGACCGTGGCTAAGTTGACATCCCGAGATTGGTGATCAAGGTTATGGTTATCCCAGTATTGGAGATCAAGGTTGAGCTGACATCCCGGTATTGAGATTGGGGCTGATTTGAAGGCCCGATATTGAGATCGGGGTTGCTTTGACGACTCGATATTGAGATCGGGGTTGCTCTGATTGCCTGATATTGAGATCGGGGTTGAACTGATGGCCCAATATGGAGATCGGGGTTGCTTTGACGGCCCGATTTGATATCGGGGTTGAACTGATTACCCGATTGAGATCGGGGTTGAACTAATGGCCCGATTTAAGATTGGGGTTGAGTTGAAAAGATAGTTTTACCCTCCTACAGTGTTAGTATCGAGGCAAGAAAATTTTGAGTGTCTACAGATGCCCCTCTTTATCATGTTCATGCAACGTAATGGAATGAGCAGGATAAATATTACTAGACACTTGAAATGCAAAGGCAAAGGGGATACGATGCATGATATGGTATGCAAGGAGTATCAGATACCTTTGAGGAGGTGGGGTTATCACTGATGGATTACTTTAGTTTTTGTCGGAGATAACGTCAATCGTGATAACTCTTGTTACAACGTTATTATGTCATTGCTAGTAGGATATCAAATTTAAGCCATCACAGAATGTTCTTGCCACTTTCTGCTGGGGATGATGTTAATAGGCTACCACAAATTATTTTTTATCATTTTCTGCTGGGGATGACGTCATTCATGATATCCTAGGTATGCCATTATTGCTGTCGAGTTAGGCGAATGCATTTTCGATGCCTATCTTAACGATAATTTACACCGGTAGTTGGCAACGGATGGATTAAACCACCAGTCCTTCCTGAAGCTCCCTTTTGAGGATGTGTATAACAGATTGCATCATTAGTGATGGGTTACTATATTGCTTCCGTCACCGGATCCCTTTCGACACTTTGTTGGGGCTGAGCAAACGGTTAAACTGTCTCGGCCGGTACCTGAAACTTCATTGGATTGAAGTCAACGACTGAATCGAACTCAGTTTGTACCCAAAACTTCGTTGGATTGAAACCAACGACTAGGATTGAACTTGGTCTATACCCGAAACTTCGTTGGATTAAAGACAACGACTGAATTGGACTCGGTCTGTACCTGAAACTTCGCTGGGGTTGAGCCAACGACTAAACTGTCATCGGTCAGTACCCGACGCTTCGCTGGGTTCTGCCAACTGCTGAAATGGACTCGGTCTATACCCGAAACTTCGCTGGTGTTGAACCAAATGCTGAAATGTCATCGGTCAGTACCTGAAGCTTAGCTAGGTTGTGCCAACGGCTGAAATAGACTTGGTCTGTACCCGAAACTTTGCTGGGGTTGAACCAACAGTTAAACTGTCATTGGTCAGTACCCAACTATTCGCTTGGTTGTGCCAACGGCTAAAATGGACTCAGTCTATACCCGAAACTTCTCTGGGGTAGAACCAACGGCTGAACTGTCATCGGTCAGTACCAAATGCTTCGCTGGGTTGTGCCAACGGCTGAAATGGACTCGGTCTGTACCCGAAACTTCGCTGGGGTTGAACCAACGGCTGAACTGTCATCGGTCAGTACCCGACGCTTCGCTAGGTTGTGCCAACGGCTGAAATGGACTTGGTCTGTACCCGAAACTTTGCTGGGCATTTTCGTGCAATTTTTGCGCAGTTTGCATTATTAATCCCTGAATATGGATTCAGAATGAATACCAAGAATTTTCAAAAAGTTCCCATTTCTGTCAGGATTACGCTGCTTAAACGCAGGATTTTAGGACAAACCGCTCAACCGCGTAGCGATTTTTCTTCAGATTTGACTTGGCAGCACATAGAAACTCTATTTCAACCCGAATCGAACTGAGCCCAGGGAAGTGGGAACCACCCTGGGGAGCCACAGGTGGAGGTACGGCAGTTGTAGGTGGGCCCACTTGCACCTGGGCTTTATATTGGGCAGCGGGGGTTCATTTCTTGCAAATCTCATTTTGAGTTCCAAACGAATTTCGATCTTCTTTTTTAGATCTACGGAGCTTGGACAACTGTTTTCTGATTTCGTCAGTTCCTACGCGTTCAGCGCAGCGCAGGTAACGTTTTACGTCCTTTTTTCGTAAGTTTTGACCGTTAAATGCATGTGAACCACGTAGGGAGATTTTAGACGCAATGTATGAAAAATGTATGCCTATATGATCTGTTAAAAGTTTTCTGACTTCATATGTATGCATATCTTACTGTAACGCACGTTTGGATGTAAGAAAATTCAGATTCTGAGATAGCCAATTTTTGCTCTTTTTGGTCAGTTTACTCATCCTTTTTGAGGCCTAGTGAGCCTAGATTTTTAACTAAAAATGCTTATGGTAATTGAGCTACCATGTGAGGTTGATTTTTGATTTTTTTTTATAAATATAACCTGTTCCTATTTTTGGAAAGGTGTGCTACTGAATGGCCACCTAGACATGCCTATTGTGCATGCGGATAGTCCATTTTACAAAGGAGACTCTTGCAAAAAAAATTCAAAACCCGAGCATTTAATAAACATGCAATTTTGACTCTACTGGAGATTTTTGACTGACCCATGCGTGTTTTTAGGATTTACCTTTCGAAAAACATGTAGTTTTGACTTTACTGTGTATTTTTGACTGACCTATGCATGTTTTAAGACTTAGAGATGAATAAGGTAATGATTTAAAATAATAAGCCATAAGTTTTAGGCTTACCACACTCTTTTTGAGGTGATTTGGAGACTTTGTACATGTGATAGACCGTGATAGACCTGGCAGCGCCAGCAGAGTCGTTTCAGGCGTCAGACGTAGAAGGGCTTCTAATGTTCCTCAGCCACGTCCAGCTAGACCGCCTCGCAGATTGACAGAGTCAGTGATTCGTCCAGCTCAGGAGGAACTGCCTATTGACATTGATGATGAGCAGGCTCCTTTTGCTGCTTCAGCTCTGACTCAGGCCCCATGTGCAGAGGTTCCAAGCATTATTGTGCCTACCCAGGAGCTGTTGGGCGACTTGAGTCGCCATCCATCGAGGTTTCTTCATGCCAATGAGGTGACTTAAAGTTCTCTCTTCCTGGATTCTCTTTCTTTCTTTTGCAATTCTCGGGGCACAGGTTTTTGACCTTGGTTGGTTTTTGAAGCAGGTTCCCTGCTTTACACAGCCTCGAGGGAACTGGTTCAACGTGCATTTCATGTATCATACTTTGCACGAGGATTATAGGGATATCGTTGATGACTGCGGGTTTCAGGCTTTCTTCTCCATTTTTCCCCTCTGTTGCCCCTGGGGGTATATGAGGGCTTTATTTGAGCACTGGTTCCACCAGACTCAATCCCTTTATCTGCTGACTGTGAGGTGATGATGACCCCTATGGACTGGAGGTTCAGGTGATGATGACCCCTATGGACTGGAGGTTCATCACCGGTATTGAGTTTGAGGGTGAGCCAGTGCCTGTCGTGGTTGACATCATGCCTACTGCCGTTAGGTCCCTGCTGGGAGTTCCTACGACGGCGCTCAAGGGTCAGACTGTCCGATCTAGTCCCTTGAGTATAGATGCCCAGAATGAGGCTTTGCTGGAGCCTCCACCTGATGATCGGAGGGTTAGAGATCGCATTCTAAGGCGATTATTTCTGGAGATCATTAGGGGCTATTTTGTGGCGGATAACTCATCTACTGTGTCCTTCACCCTGGTTAGCATTACCCGGTATGTAGAGCGCCTCAGTGACTTTGATTGGGGTTCCTACACCTTTGTCTATTTTATCCGGGGCAAGCGCATGCTTTCAGAGGGTTCGACGGAGGCCTGGTTAGGGTTCTACCCGTTTCTGCTAGTGAGTTCATCTTTCTCGTACCTTTTTAATTTCAACATTTATATTTGTCAGTCTTGGTCACTGAGGACTTTTGATATTTACATGGTCAGTTCTGGGCATTTGAGAGGCTTCCTTGCCTACGGCCAGCCACTTTTTTAGGTCTGGAGACCTATCCTCGAGGACGGCGTTGGCATCACTTGACTTTGACAGAGGTTTCTGTTGCTAAGGGATTCACCCATGCTCGCCTACAGTTAGAGCTTTTGACGGCTGGATCGATCACCTGGATGCCATATACCTCTGAGTTTTTTGACCGTCAGATTTAAGGGAGGCTTTCCCACTTGTCGAGAGTTTGCATTGTCGACATGCAGAGTCCCGATTTTAACAGAGGGAGGCTGGGAGCTCTATTTGGGAGAGCGTGCCATCAGGAGTATTATGAGTCAGATCCGCATTCCCATTGTTCCTCCTTCTTGGCATCATTGGCCATTGATCATGTCACTGACAGAAATTCCCATGGAAGGCATAAATGGCTTCACCCTATCAGAGGGCCCGTTCAGCCAGGAGGCATTTAGCAGATGGTGGAGTCCTCGCACTATTAGAGCTCAAACTAGGGCCACCCAGTTCATAGAAGACATGGTGCCAGGGTCTGTGATGATGACAGTCTGGATAGCTTGCCTTAGGGAGCCTACTCATTTAGACCAGATTATAGATTTGACCTGGGAGTTGGATAGGGCTCACTTTTTTATCAGGCATCTTGGCCGAGATCCGTCAGAGGCATCTTTTTTTGACCCATCCAACTCAGGAGTAGGCCCCTCCTCAGGTCCATTTTCCAGCAGTTTTGCAGGGGCAGATCCTCCTTTATACCACCTAGATATGCCTGATGACCCATCTTTGTGTCCACAGCAGAGATGGAGTAGGTTGATAACCTGGATGTAGACTATTTGGATCTCTTCTGATAGCTATGATAGCTATATTTTTGGTCAGCCACTATTTCGGCTATTTGGCAGTTATGCCATCATTTTAATAGATCACTGTTAGTAGCTGGGTGGTGGTGCCCCACATTCCTATATTCTTCATTTTGCTTTGTATTATCAGACAGGGATGATGCCAGCAGTAAATAGTTTATTGTAGATATTCATGCTATTTTCTATCTATTGCATCATGTTTATATTTGTCATCATGCATGTATTATGTCATATGTATGCATTTAGACAGATGAGTTCAGATTTGACCCCTGGATGGCCTTGTGCTACTGTGATACAAATGACGTCATCAACCGTGAGCCGTATTGAGCATTCGTCACAATCTGAGGTGGCTTTATTATTGAGGTCGTGGTACGAGAGCATGCCTTTCTCAGCCAGAGGGACAGTAAACCAGATATTAGGGCATTCATTGGCCCTTGAAAATTTTCAATTACCATACGGGTTTATGGATGGTATACTATCCTATTGGATACCAGAGAGGTAGGTTTTTCACATCGGGCAACATGAGCTGACGCCGACTCTGGAGGAGTAAGAGCAGCTTACCGGTTTGGCTCTGGATTTATCGTGCACCCGAACTGCTATTAGTGACATGAGGAGACCGTTCATGCAGATGTCCGGTCTGCACCAGAGGGTAGTCATGGACGAGATCGTTTCTGGACGTGTGATCTCGATTGACTTCTTGATCGATTGTTTCGGTGAGCTTGATAGCTACAATCGATGTGTTGGGGATTTTATTATTTCAGCAGAGTCGTGGTATCTGGCCAGGGTAGATATTCTGCTGATGTGCATTGTGGCATACGTCTACATGCCGCTACGCTTGGATCACCTGGATGTGGGATTAGTAGTTGTGGTTAGGGCCCTTAGACAGGGTAGTACCATCATCCTGATGATATTGGCTGAGACGCTGCGGTCAGCTACTCACTGTATTACCCACCTGGAGGGGTTCTTCAGAGGCAGTTCAGTCTTGCTTTATATATGGCTTATATCCCATATATGACCGATTGGATCTTTCAGGCATCATGGGTATTGTTTTTTCCATGATATAGCTATATCCTACTCCTTTTCAGCCAACGAAGTGTACCGATGCGGAGACATGGTCCATATTTTTGTCGGATATGGAGCATCCGTTCTTGATTTTGTCATGCTCAGGGGCTAGCCTCCCTATATAGCTTCATTACTCATGCACCTGGCATGGATTACTTGCCCCTAGCGGGTTTGAGGGGAGTGACTACTTATCATCCCCTGGCTATTATGAGCCAGTTTGATCAGTTCCAGAGCTTACACCAATTCGAGGGGTCTGCTGATCAGAATATGTCGGCATTGTCTATGTCATCAGCTGATTTGATCAGAGTATATGAGTATTAGACTCATAGAGAGAGGGCTGAGTTCTCCAGTAGCCATCCGAACCTTTCTCCAGAGTATTTTGCATGGCTGGAGGCTGGTATGGCAGCAGTGGCAGGTGCCCATTTATCTCCGATTGTGGATTCTGATGAGGTGGAGCCTATGGAGGATCCTAATTCTCCCACTGAGAATGAGCTGTTTGTGGGTACTGGTCAGTGATCCACCGACTATTCCTGCATGGACATATCCGACTCTGGCGGACTCATTATTCCGGATGACCTTTGAGCTGGATCAGGCTAAAGCACAGATGTTAACTGCTTTGTCTAGCAGAGATATAGCTTTAGCTGAAAGAGATACAGCTCGAGCCGCTCAGGATGCAGGATTGATTAATTGAGAGGAGCTCCGATCTGCCAGAGATGCATCTTTTGTGGAGAAAGATGAGATCCGCTTAGCCAGAGATGCAGCTTTTGTTGAGATCGAGGAGATTTTGATTGCTCGGGACGCAGCTTTTGCGGAGAGGGATAAGGCTATAGCTTTCCGTGATTTCCATATTGCTGATAGTACTGCTCTTTGATCTTATACTCACGACCTAGTTACTGAGATGAGTGCATATATTGATGACCACAGTGCCACACTGCAGATGACTGTGGAGGTTTTGAGTCGTATGGAGGATGAGGGTATTGCACTTGCAGCTGCTCCTCCATCTTCAGAGAGAGATGCCATGGTGGCATTGCTGGCCCGCTTATCCTTGGGTCCATAAACTAGCTTTATTTTTCTTGCATAGACTAGATCAGCCATTTTTGTCATGTACAGGACACTATGTATATATCAAACAGTTTTATACATCAGAGAAATATATTTTTAATTCACTTCCCTGTTTGGAGATGTATTATCATTGCTGAGTGATTACCACTTCTTTCATGACTCGCGGTTGTTGATTTATCCTGAGCTTCTCCTTGATGGACTGACAGTTGAGATGTCAGGGAGTATCTCAGATGGGCCTGTTGATCAGGTAAACTGGATAATTCTTAGGTTTTATAGGGTTTCGGTGTCTTAGAACTGGTTTTTTTTGGTTTTTTTCTTGAAGGTCAAACCGCGCCATAAATGGCTGCCTACATACTCCCGGGTTAAGGGAGATCAGGTCATTTGTAGTTCTGGCTTTATATGAGAGAGGCTTGAAAAGTATTTTTCTTGGGTTTTGAGTTTGTTTTGATGAGTTTTGAGTTTTTGTTTGGTTTGACTGCACCATAAATGGCTGCCTACGTACTCCCGGGTGGAGGGAGATCAGGTCATTCGTAGTTCTAGCCTTCTAGTGAAAATTAACCTGATTTGATTGGTAGGACCCGGATGTGAGTTTGCATGTGCTTCAGATATAGTACCTCTTTATGGTGTCTGAGTTGATAAGTTGGGGAAATTCATTCCTGTCCATTTCTTGTAATCCGATAGCTCCTCCTGTCAACACTTCCTTGACAATGAAAGGGCCTTCCCAATTAGGGATGAACTTTCCTTTAGCTTCGTCTTGATTGGCCAAACTTTCTTCAGCACCAAGTCATTTTCTTTGAATTTCCGTATTCGGACCTTCTTGTTGTAGGATCGAGCAATCCTTTATTGATATAACTATCCGTGGAAAATGGTTGTAGCCCTCTTTTCATCAATCAGAGACATTTGGCGGTATCTGTCTTGCAACCACTGATCTTCGTCTATCTGAGCATCGACCAACACTCGTAAGGACTCCATCTCTACTTTTATGGGAAGGACTGCTTCCATGCCATAGAATAATGAATAGGGGGGGTAGCCCCTGTAGAGGGCGCATTAACGTCCTGTATGCTAACAGGGTTAGCGGCAGCAGGTCAGGCCACTCTTTGTGATTGGCAAACATTTTCTGCATGATCTTTTTGATGTTCTTGTTGGCCGCTTTGACAGCACCATTCATCTTGGGCAGATAGATGACGGAGTTAAGATGCTTGATGTGGAACTTACTGCACAGTTCTCTCATTATTTGATTGTTCAGGTTCTTGGCATTGTCCAATATGATCACCTTTAGTTGTCCATATCGACAGACGACATTGTTTCTATTGAAACCAATGATGACCTCTTTGGTGACTTTGGGAAAAGAGGCTGCTTAAACCCATTTGGTGAAGTAATCGATCATGGAGAAGATGAATCGATGACAGCTTTTGGCTTTGGGTTCTACTAGGCCGATTACATCCATTCCCCATATAGAGAAAGGCCATGGTGAACTCATGTTGTGTAGCTCATTTGGAGGAGCATGTATGGCGTTTCCATGTACTTGGCATTGAAAACATCTCTTGATGTGATCGTCGCAGTCAGCTTTGAGAGAGATCCAATAATGCCCTGTTCTTAATGTCTTTTTGGCCAACAGATGACCGCTCATGTGTGGACCAAAGACTCCACCGTGGACTTCATCCATCAGTCTTTGGGCTTGTTCTTTATCAAGTCATTTTAGCAGGCCTATTCCAGCATCTCTTTTGTAGAGGGCATCTTCGCTTAGATAAAACTTCATAGCCATCTTGTGAATCAGCTTTCTCTCGGATTAGCTTGCCTCAGCAGGTGTAGATCCATCTCGTAGATATTCCTTGATGTCTTGATACCAAGGCTGCTTGATAGGAGGAATTTCATCTGATACTTCTCCAAAATAATTCTTGTATGTCGGGGCTTTCTGAATTGTGAATTTGATGTAGGGAATCCCACTCCTATTGGATATACGGATTAATGACGCCAAGGTTACCAATGCATCAGCGAAGTCATTCCTACCCTGAGGAATATGGCTGAAAGTTATGTCTTTAAATTGTAGGGATATTCTGATGACCTGCCAATGATAGGGCAACAAATGCAGTTCTTTGGTGTGATATGCCTCAGTAGTTTGTCTGATGACCAACTCAGAGTCTCCAAAGACCAGTAGGTGTTTGATACCTATGGATTGGGCTAGCTTCATATAGCCTTCATACTCGGCTGTGTTGTTGGTGTTGCCAAATTGAAGTTTGGTAGCCACAGGATATTGTTCTCCTGTACCAGAGATAAGGACTGCCCCAGCTCCGGCACCTTCCATGTTTACTGCTCCATCGAACTACATTTTCCATAGTTGGACTGTATTCTCTTGCTGGAGTTGCTGAATTGTCATGATTCCATTGTCTGGGAAATAGGTCTCCAGGAGCTCGAACCCTCCTGAAGGTGCTTCAACTAATTAATCTGCAATGCTTTGACCCTTGATTGGCTTTTGAGTCACATAGACAATGTCGAATTATTGTAGGATCAACTGCCATTTGGACAGTCGACAGTTCAACATTGACTTGTTGAATACGTACTTGAGTGGATCTATACGGGACATGAGGTAAGTCGTGTGCCCATGGAGGTAATGATGTAACCTCATTGCGGCCCATGCTAACGTACAACATATTTTCTCGATCAGGGTGTATTTCTGTTCACCACTTCTGAATATTTTGCTGATGTAGTAGATGGCTCTTTCTTTGCTACTATCATCTTTCTGTCCTAATATTCATCCCATTGTGTTGGCATTGACGGACAGGTACATGAACAAGGGAACTCCATCCCTTGGGGGTACCAAAACAGGTGTTTCGATCAGCTGTCTCTTGATGGCAAGGAAGGCTTATTGACAATCCTCATTCCATTTGGTGGAGGAATTCTTCCTTAGTAACTTGAATATGGGTTCACAGGTTGCTGTGAGCTAGGAAATGAATCGACTTATGAAATTGATTCTGCCCAGAAACCCACGTATCTCATTCTCTATTTGCGGTCCTGTCATTTTAGTGATGGCTTTGATCTTGGCAGGATCTAGCTCAATGCCTCGATTACTTACCAAGAATCCTAGCAACTTGCCTGCTTTTGACGCCGAAAGCACATTTAGCAGGATTTAGCTTGAGATTGTACTTACGCAACCTGTTGAACAGCTTCTTGAGATATTGAATGTGATCATCCTCCCTCCGGGATTTAATGATGATGTCATCCACATAAACCTCTATCTCTTTGTGCATCATGTCATGAAACAGGGCCATCATGGCTCGCTGATACGTGGCTCCGGCATTGATGAGGCCGAAGGATAGTGGCTTATAGCAGAAGGTTCCCCAAGGAGTGATGAAAGCTATTTTCTCCCGTTCCTCTTCAGCAGCCATAATTTGATGGTAACCAACAAAGCAATCCACAAAGGAATACATGCCATATTGCGCCGTATTGTCGATCATGATGTGGATGAAAGGCACTGGGAAATTATCTTTGAGATAGGCTTTATTCAAATCCCGGTAATCCACGTATACTCATACCTTCCCTCCGGGCTTAGGTACGGGGACTATGTTTGAAAGCCACTCTGGTAGGTTGATATATACCATGATAATTCCGACTTTGAATTGCTTAACAACTTCTTCTTTAACTTTCAGATTCCATTCAAGTTTCAATCGCCTGAGCTTTTGTTTGACGGGCTTGAATCCATCCTTGATGGGAATTCGATGGATGACAATGTCAGTGGACAGGCCAATCATGTCTTCATGTGACCATGCAAATACATACTGGAACTGTGTTAGGAGTTCGATCAGGTCAGCTTTTTGGTCTTGGGTGAGGTCTATGCCTATCTGGATTTCTTTGATGTTTTCGGAGGTTCCTATGTTGATAGTGGTGGCTTGGTCGAGGTTTGGTTTGGGTTTGTCTTCGACTCATTCTTTGATCTCTTTGGGCACCTCATAGTCATCTTCCTCCTCTTGATCAATATCCATCAAGTCGAAGTTCAGTTCTACATCAAAGTTGTGGTCACTATGACAGGTTGGCATCTCATTAGCAGAGACAAACACATCCCATGCTTGAGTCCTGAAAACAAAAATGCTTTCATCTTAGATAAATACAACTGCTTAAATATACAGAGTATTTGGCAAAGCATGACAAAGTTGCTGCTATAGCTGTGCAATCAAAAGTAAGCAGTAAACGAAAGCATGTTTAAAGAGCAAATGTACTCTTTGCCCCTTTACCCTTTTCGACTGAGGCAAGGGACACTGTTCCAGTTATCCAAGGTTAGATCCTCATGAACAGGGATGATCTAGGATTTGTGATCATCTGTCTCGTCTTGGATGATGACTGAGACATCCCTTATAATAGGGCCGTGGTTTTTCTTTGAACTGCCCCCTTTGTCCTTCTTGATGCGAGGAATTGGAATCTGATCCTCTTCGTCGCAGTCGGGAATCTCATCATTCATACCGTCATAGTTTATGATGACCCGCATGTTAGCGAATGGGTCTCATCCTTCGTACAGGATCTTTTCTTTTCCCTTTTTGCTATCCGCTTCAGGCTTGAGGGCTTTTCTTTCATTGACAGGTATGATTGGAGGAAACAGCATAGCTGATACCACAGTAGGGATCTTCCTCATTGGTTTTACCCATCCGACATTAGTGAGGATTGGCATCAATATAATGGAAGCATGGGTCTTGGGATGCTTATGCGGGTTCCTGTAATTTGCCCTGGATGAAAATCCCAATCCGGCTCTCCCAGTCTGACTAGGGATTTGCACTGGCCTCTGGATACCTTGTTGATTCTTTCCTAGCCCTTCTCCAGGTTGGAAACCCAAAGATACCATTTCCTGGCCCACTATCATAACTTCGGTGGATACCTTTGGTTTCAGGGCTGGTGCTCCAATAGGTAGATACTACGTATCACTCATCTCCAAGGCTTAAAAACTTGCAGGTTCAATCCCTACATCCAGGATAATCACTGACATGTCTCCCTGTATGCAAATAGGGTATCCTGGTTCGGCATTGACCGTGATTAGGTTGCCATTAATAATGTATTTGAGCTGTTGATGGAGGGTGGATGACACTGCCCCTGCCATGTAAATCCAGTGCCTGCCCAACAACAGGATATATCCAGTGGCGATACTGAGCACCTGAAAAGATATGTAGAAAGTGTGTGGGCCAATCTCAAAAGGTAGCTCTATTTCTCCCAAAGCTTGGCGTCGCGATCCATCGAAAGCTCGGATGACCACATGACTGGTTTTGATCCGATTTGGGTTGATCTTCATTCTTTCCAAGGTATCGTAGGGACAGATGTTGACGGATGACCCTCCGTCTATAAGCACTCCTCCAATCACATACCCGGAAGACATCACAGCTATATATAGGGACTTATGATGTCCCGTTCCCTCTGTAGGGATATCATCGTTAGTGAAGGATATCACATTGCTGTTGAAAATGTGTTCTATCACGTGACGGAATTTCTCAGCATCCACTGTATGTGGCAGATGGGCTTCTTCTAGTACTTTCACTAGAATGTTGCGATGATCCACTGATGATAGGACCAAGTCTAGGATAAACATTTGCTTGGGTGCGTCTTTCAAGCCTTGCACCACCTTGATTTCATTGTGTCCCATTTTATTGAGGAACTCTTAGATTTTCTCATCAGCCACCTTTTCTTTGGCTTTGATGACTGGTTTGATCACCCGCTGAGGCAGGTATAAGGGATTATCCTTTGGTACAACGGTAATGTTGTTTGAGGTGGACCATTCATAGTTCCCATAGTTCCATGGGAATATAATACCACATACCTCATATCACATATATATACTCTTATTCGAACCCATCTCATAGTTTAAGAATTTTATTTATTAAATCCTTATTTAATAATATCTGAAAATTCGGGTTCTTACAATAACTGTAATAATCACTTACACCTAAACTAACTCTAGAACAATGGATAACAAGTTATCTATGAAGGGGATCAGTAACATATTCCGCTGTTCTTAAAATGATTCTTACATTTGTCATGTGCTAATTACTTAGCAATACAAACCAAAATGGAAAAGATGTTTGAAAATGAAAAGAATCTATTAAACCCCCCCCCCCCCCTTCTAGATCTATTATTTGCCCTTTGGGAACTAACTTCTCATGCTATACCCTAAAGTTAACGCTTTGAGTCTGATCCTTGGCACAAACCATGTTCTAAACTTAGTTTAGTAGTAAGTCACTTGTGAATGCAGATGAGCTCACACGTTGGAAATTATGTGTATAGGTAAATGTGTATATTCACCTGAAGCTGCTCAGATTGGTCCCTGTTCTAAAATGCTGTAACAAAAAGACCAATCCATATCCAAAGTCAATCAGCAGTCTGTAGACAGGTGATGGAAATTCAAGAGGCATCAAAAGCAAAGAATCTAGCATCCACCTATTCTGAAAGATGAAAGGCCTATACATGCAATGAAATGCTTATCCAGAGAAGAAAGAAGATTTCTTTCAAAGTGTATTAGGCTAACCATGTGGATCTGAACCTTGAGGTTCAAGGTTATCAAAGAACTAACGCTGCCAAAACTCTCCTAGCTTACATCTCCAAGACTATATGATTGATCGAAGGTCAAATGGAGCAACAGGCTGTCAGCACTAAATGCAAAGATATGCACATCCATGCCTTACATCATTATAGCAAGAAAAATGACTGTCAAGAAACTGACATTGTAAAGGTATGATTCCTCATTAATGTTTACATGAACATCATGTTGCATCATCTTATGTAGTACAATAGTATTCTATCAAGAGACCATACTCTTCCTTTAAAAAAAGGGGGAAGAGAGAAAGTACATTAAGGTGGGAACTTAATTGTCAATAAACTTTCTCTCCACCCATGTCTTAAGTTGAAGATAGCATCTTAAAAGAAGTCTGGAGTATGCCTTAAGTTAATCTAAATCTAATTAAGATTAAATGGATTAACCCTTGCTGAAGGGTTGGTATGTATGTGTATATATATACAAACCAATGTTTTGTGTTTTTGATAAAATGTAGAGTATAATCAACACTAAAGAAGTATCTTGAAGATTCTTAGAAACTGATCATCTCCATGAATCAACCAAATATAAATAAGTAATAGAGTTGATCCCCACTCTGTGAACATTCAAAATCTTTGAACATAATCAAGCAAAGGGTGAAACATTCAAAGAAAAGGAGTGTAATATCAAAATGCTTAATTATGCACACACTCACAAGCATGCATTATAAATATCATATGTAAATCTGTTATATGCATGAACATGATTATTGATGCTAATATGATATAAATCTAAAATTATGAGGAATTGGGATTTTGAGAAGACTAACCTAGCAGGACCCAATCAAGCATGGGTACTAAGATAGAAATTTACTTAACCTGCAGGTACTTGGTCTATCTGACCACACTAATAAACACTAAAGCAGATGACTTCAGTCTCAAGGATTCAACCAGCTACAAGGTCAAGACATTTCAACAATGCTCTTGATCATATTATCCTAAGTCAAAGATTGTTCTTGAAGACTTGCTGAGTCCCCATAAATGAAGATTCATATGGTTGGTGATCTTCATATGAAAGTTGGCTACTCATACAAAGATGAAAGAGATCTTCCGTGCTTATCCATGCAAAGCGTGTCATCTCAAAGGGAACATCAAGGAAGTTCATATCAAAGGATCATCAAGCATTGATCATGAAGAATGCATTATTGAAGTATAACTCCACGAGTACAGAAGATACTGAATCCTGAATGAGAGAGACTACGTTCGTAGTTTTGTCAACAATCGTGGAGTGATCAGTCCTAAAAATATCTCCCTATGATTTAATGAGGTTTATATGATCATGATGATCTTAGCCTGAAGAAGATATACAAGGCTACCTCCTTAGGCATATAAAGAAGAAGAATTCATCCTTCTTTGAGAAGATAGTATCAACTATGAACGAGCAGTGATCTGCAAAGAGCAGCAGCACTAACTATGTCAAAGGAGCAAAATGGCAAATCCTTCAGATCTTCCAATCATTGAAGATAGATATTTAAGTGGTAAGTGAAGATAAGGCTGAAGGTAGTTTTGAACCTCAGAAGAAGAAGAAACGCAGATACAAAACAAAGAAGTCTTCACTCACTACGATTGTGGAGTCATCACCAATCGTAGAGTCCAGAATGACTGTTACTGTAGAAGGAAAAGCTGCAGCTGTCTCTCAGCCTAAACAAAATGTCATAGCTGAAGCTGAAGGAAATGCAAAGGTTGTGTCCAAGCCAAAGAAGAGGACGAAGAATCTTGTCAAGAAGTATGTTCTGGAAAATGAGGAAGTATTGAAAGAAGATGATCAAAGGATTGCTGTTGAAAAAGTTGAACAAAGCAATTAACCTCAAGCATCTGGTCCAACTGTGGAAGAGACCAGAGTCATAGAAGATGATCAGGCCGTGATCATTCATGCAGAACACACTACTGCGCCTGATCAGACCAGGATCAATGATAGAGAGGAAATGCCATAACCAAGTGATGCTGCTGAGAAAGTACAGTCTAAAGTTGTTGATTGATTTTGAGGAAGTTCTTGATACAAGATATGGGAACGGTGAAGTTCTGGAGGTAAAATGAAGAAGTGGGATTCTTACCAGAAGATATGAGAAAATCTCAGAGCATAGGTCAACCATGGTGCATGTCTGTTGACCACTCCAAGAATATCAAGACCACTCCTGTCTAGTTCATAGAGACAGAAGCTAACCCAAAACAGAACCATCCCAGTTACAGAGTCCCAAAACTCAGTGACTGATGAACCAAATGAAGATCCATAGTCAGCAGTAACATCTCAAAACGTGCTACTGATAACCATATCAACCAACCACTCAGATAGTGGAGTACCTACAATCAGCCTTAGTGATCATAGTGTAAGAGCATGTAGACACCACGATTGCAGCCTAAAAGAATACCAACATCAAAGAGTATCCAAAGCTGGTAAATGAACTCTCCAGCAGAAAAGCCCAGTGTGATGTCATTGAAGCCTCCATATCTATAAAGCTCTTCATCTGATAAGCGCCTCAGGAACAAACCTAACCCTTAGCCTTAGTCTAAGAGGTTGGCCCTTCCTGAAAAACCTTAACCCAGAAGAAGTGCATATATTACATGCATCATATGAATCTCTGTTGAAGCAAGCAGTAACTCTTCAGAAGAATACAAGTTGCAAATGAGTATTGCCACTCTCTTGAAGTCTGATGAAGAAGTTATCTATTGAAACATGGTCACAGACTACGATCATCAAAGAAGACACGAAGGTTGGAAATCAGTCTAGGAAATCGTAGAGTACTGAGCTAAGTCACAAGTCACTCCACGAATTAAAGAAGTCAATAGTCAACTGAAGAAAAATCAAATTTGATAAACTGACGTGTTAGAAGAAGTTACAGATTGTGACCTATCAGACTCTTACAACTGTCCCACTAAGAAACATGGAGGGAACAGTTACAAGAGGAAAAATTCAAATCAAGTGGCAATTACATTTTCAAGAGTTCATCAAAAGCTACAAGTCTGTCCAATCCATACACTCTCTCTCTCTCTCTCAAACCAAAACCTAAACACCTCCAAACAGTTAAATCTTCTCAAACAGCTATCTAATTCTCAAATCATTTCCTGATATCTCACAATAGTCTCACAAAGTCATAAACCCAGAAAACCCTAACCCTTCAAATGGAAGACTGGCATGTAGTCACTGGCATTCAACTCGGAACTAAGAAGTTTGAGAAATCTGAAAAGAAGTTTAGAGATATTCTTGAGTTAGTAAAGAAGGCTGGATTCTCTGAATGCCTTGAGTCGAATACTTTTATGTATACTGACTTGGTTAAAGAGTTTTACTTTAACACAACTAAAAACTTTGGGACTCTATCTACCAAGGTCAAAGGTCAGAGTCTGAAGCTGAAATCCACTGACATCAACCAATGCTTAGGTTTCCCTGACCTAGGTCTGAAAAACCTTGATGAAGTCGACACGGAAGAAGCCAAAAGGATTATGCGTTACAAAAGGAACCCTAGTCTAAAGGATATGAAGAAAAAGGAGTTTCCTGAAGAATTCGAGTTCCTTGCAAAGATTGTGGGGAAATGTATACTATGCAAAGACACTGCACATGACACTGTGAGTGATCAACAGTTGAGAATCATGTCTGCAATAGTGCTGAAGAAGCAAATCAACTTTGGAGCTGTCCTGTTTGACTTAATATCGAAGTGGCTGGACAAACCAGAAAAGAAGAAATCAACAGAGAAACCGCTCACAAAGGTTTTTCATAGAAGATTCTTGAGTATCATTCTGAAGAAGAAGCAGAAGAATAAGGTTAAGGATAATGAGGGTGAAGTCCTAAATAGTCAGAAGGTGATGTCTCCAAAGCTGTTTATAAACTGGAAGAAGAATCCAATGGAAAACAAAAGGCTAATGACATATGGCAGCAGCAACAAGAGCACTACGAAGAAAAGAAAGGCAAGTGCTGTGGAAGAGAAGCTATCACACTCTGAGGGTTTAATTATTCTAGAGTCCAAGTCTGTAAAGCCCTCTAAGAAGAAAGCCAAGATGGTGAAGAAGTCTGTCTGCCAAACAGAAAAGAGCATAATCGGAAGAAGAAGAGGGAACTGAAAGCTCTAAAGGTGATTCCTCAAGCAGCCAGTCCACAAATGAAGAGGAAGTAAAATCTGAGAAAGAGGAAGAAAAGTCTGAAGATGAAGAAGGAAATGTGAGTCCTGTGGCTAAGCCCCAAAGTAGCCACTCTGCTGATGAGGAAGATTCAAAAGCTAAAGCAATTGGATCTCCCACTGCTGAAAGTCCAAGGAGTTCCTCTGCTACTTCAAATGACTCAAAGTCCGAAGAAGAATTATCTGCTCATGTTGCTGAACCCCAAAGAAGCTCATCTGATGATTCAGAAGCTTCAAAATCTGAAGATAAAGAGAAGTCTGAATCTCCTGTAGTTGAAACTCCTAGGAAAAGAAAGAGCAACAGATTGCTTGCTAGATCTTTTCTAGAGAAGAAAGGAGAATCTTCTACAGCAATCATTGAACTCAGTGATGATGAGATTGAATCAAAGGAAGAAGATGCTAAGGGAAAAAGGAAGAAAATGTCTGCAAGATCAATTAGCAAAAGACTGGAGATTACAGAGCATGAAGTGCCAAGCAAGTCTGCCAAGGCTAGCTCTGCTAAAGGGAATGAAGATGATGATCAAATGCAGGAATATACTGATGAGTCAGTTGAAGGAAGTATGCACCAGTCTGACTCCAGGTTAGGACAGGAAGAAAGTGAAGAAGACTCCAGTTCTGAGGTAGAAGTGCCAGAAGATGTTCATATCCCTTCTCCTGTTTGCCTCAAGAAAAGGATAGTGGTGGAAGTTGATGATGGACCACTATATGTACTTCCAAGAAAATGGATTAACCATGGAAATGAAAGGTTGAATATAGTGAAGATGCCCAAAGCAAATCTACTCAACAATCTTACGGCTATGAGGGTGGATACCTCAACTCTGATATATGATCCTAAAATCAAGGATCATGCAATAAGGTGGTTTTATCCTCAAATGTCATGGGTAAAGGAATCTATCACTGGTGACAACATCTACTTCACATGGTGCTTTTCTCATCTTCCCAATCTGGAGCTAGTGGCCCAGAACTTTCCAAGGGCAAAGAAATTTGCAACACAACTGATCAAAGATCAATCTCACTTCAGGATCTATCAACATGCTGGCAACCACTACATTCCCTACGATTGTAGAGTAGGTTCGGATGGCAGAAGGATTATACCCAAGTCCATGACTGTAGAGTCCTTTCACTCTACCATTGCAAATGATCAAGCTCAGTTGGAGAAGCTTTACTCTGCACAAGCAGCATTGTTTGGAATTTCTTCATCTTCCAACAGTGATTGGTACTCAATGATCTATCAGATTCTCACTTCCTTTGAAAGCTTGTCCAAAAGTGAGAATCGTGGACTCCAACCAACTGTTTAGCAGGAGTCTGCTTAACTGAATATCCAAACTCTTCAGGAGCAAGAGCTAATGAAGAACTCTGAAGAATTAGTTGAGAAGATATCTCTCATTACTGCAAAAGCCAAGATCCTGTCAGAAGAAGGAAACAGTGAGCTACACAACAAACTTCAGGACACACTATCAGATATATCTCTCAGGTTCAAAGAGAGAGAGATCAAATCTATCTGAAGGCTATAAATGATCAGAAGGAAGAAGCTCTATGAGCTCAGAAGGCTAGTACAGATCAAATCATGTCTCTCTCTAAAAAGATTGACTCTCTGAATCAAACTATCTCCCTACAGCTGGAGCTAAAGCCAACAGGAGCTCAAGATTGAGGTTGGCAACTCATCTTACCTGATGGAGCAGCTTATGACAAATGTCCAACAGCTTTTCCAAGTGATTAATGACAAAAAGGGGGAGAAAAGAGGCATTCAAGGAAGAGCAAGGAGAGAAGAATGAAGGCAGATGAGAAGAGCAGAAAAGCAAAAAAGGAGAATAAGAGGAAGAAGAAGATTAAAGCAAAAGCTGCAGCAGCAAATGTGTCATCATCTAAGGGGGAGCCAAAGGATGATGACCCTATGGAGACAAAGTCAAAGGGGGAGCTAGAGCAAGACAAAGATAAAGCAATGGAGCATGCATCTGAGGGGGAGCAGACTGAAGAGGAAGAGAAAAGTGAGTAGCTGATCAACAGACATCCTGAAGACATACATGGAACAGAAAAGGTACATTTATAGCTAAATAGGTATGTTCTGGATCCAGGATGTAGAGTGTCATATTTTGTGTAATTCCATATTATCATCAATAACATTCATGATTATCTATTTTAGAAATACAGCTGCTCACTGTATATTAAGATTCATTCATCTCATACATATGCACTTATTATTTTTATCATAATCAAATAGGGAGAGATTGTTGGGAAGAAGCATGAGAATGCTATTCCTATTTATATAAGATTTAATTATGATCTTAATGAATGAATATACAAATATGTCTGCATTGATATAAGTTGTAAAGTCCTTGAATAGATAATAGGAATATATGTACAAGAACTTAGAATGAAATGATCAAACATGTTAGGTTGATTCTACATGAACAGAACAGCTTTGTAAAGTTCTTCCAAAGAAATGATGTACAAGGACTAAATATAGAAAGATCAAGCTTGTTAAGTTGATCTTATATAATATAATAGATAGGATTATCTGATCGTTAAGTACTGTACCAGCCTTCGTAGTCTGCTAGGAGAGACAAGGAAGACTCAGAGTCTATCAAGGCAGAATTTTAGTCTATAAGGATAGTAGCTCTCGGAGTTCGTAGTCTGCCAGGAGAGACAAGGCAGGATTGTAGTGTGTCAAAAAAGACTTTCTCAAAGCTGTAGTCTGTCGAGGAAGTCATGTTTAGAATTATAGAGACAGCCTGTCTAAGAGCCGATCGAGCGCCTACCGAGCCAAGTTAAGAATCGTAGGCCACACTTGAAGTAATGGAGTCTATTGATCATATCAAAGGTAGAGATCGTAGTCGAGCTAGATCAGACAAGGACAGTAAGTGTTAAGGCATAAATCGTAGTCTGTCAGTTGATCTAATCTCGAAGTCGTAGTGTCTGCAGAACCAAAGCAAGATTGTAGTCTGCAGAACTAAGGCTTCGACAAAGGATGTTAAGTGCTCACAACGCCAAGGAAGAATCATAAAGACAACACGATTCTCAGCATATGAGCACTCCCAAAGCATCCAAAGAATGTAGCCTCTGGTCAGAGCTGTAAAGATGCAATCTACCTGAAAGAAGCCAGAGAGCACTTAACGAATGGTCTGCAAGCAAACAGAAGATCGAAGCACCAACTCAATCAGCATCCTGATTGAGTAGTGAAGCCATTCAGGAGAAGTCTTCCTCAAGAAATAGTAAGAAGACTTCAGAAGGAGTGACTGACAAAAGCAAGTCAGCAATGCAGTAGCTGTCAAGAAAAATAAAAGACAATGATCTTGGGTGTGACCATGATTGTAGTGCTTGCCAAGTGAGAAGCAGGAACTGATGCAATTTACACAGAGATACTGGCCAACCTATGAAGAACAAACGAAGAAGATTAAGCATGGGTCAGACCATTGATGATAGGTGAACGAGAGATCACAAAGAGAAAGAGAGATGACTATGCCTAATCAGATGAGTCGTGCAATTCAGAAGAGCCAGAGCATTCAGACAAGTTATCAATTCCTAATGCAAGTCAAGGCAAGTAGAAGTGTTGAAGCACTACATGTGACACCCCCAAATCCGGGTACTTCGTTTTCACATGATTTGGTGTTCACTTTCTATCTATAACATACTTTTACCCAATATATCTCAAAATAAATTACAACCTTAATTCAAAATAATAAAATCTCCCTTAAAACAAGGGTTACAACCTTCTCAAAACTCAATCCCAGGGTTACTCTAACCTTGACATAATCAATAAAGTGCGGAATAAAAACATGACCTAAAATTATTACAATCATTTTAAAATAATTAAACAAATCTTCACTTGTTCATCTTTTCCTTGCCTTTACTTGTAGACGGGGCATCAACGTTATCAACTTTAACAGCAATTGTTATTTAATGCAAGAGTGAGCAAACAACAGCTCACTGAAGTTTAACAATAATAAATACATGAAAGAATATCTTTACAAAGATCTGAATAAATTAGCTTACTTCAACAATAAAGAATTGAATAATAATTCTCTATCAATATCAAAATTCGAATATAGAATTTATCTGAGCTTTGAACTCTTCTTGTCCTAGGTTATAAATATTTCTATTTAAACCTTTAACAGTCAATAAGACTATGGACCTCAACTCGTACTTAGGGGGATCAGCCATTTGTACCATGTATTGTGCACAAACATCTTAACGCTATGCGTACTAACCTCCCCTAATAATTAGGGTTGTTCAACTCAGTAATTTGAACTCAAGTCCGCACCAAAGAAAGTTTGGTTTGGATAAGCTTACAATAGTAATTTAGAATTCACGTTCATCAACTAAGGATTAGTTGAATCGACTTTCAATAATTCATAAATAAAAGAATTATGAATTAACATATGCTTTAGAAGTAAACTTAAAGCATTTAAAATAATAAACTGGATCTTACTTGAACAATAAGTCAAGAACTCTTCGGTTAAGTAAATAATTGTCCAGTACAGAAATGAAAAGGACATTCTCAACAATGAAAATATGAACATCAAAGAACTTGCGTAGAAATAGCGAGTTTATGGTTTAGAAGACTTGCCTTAAGCGCAAGCTACTTAACACAATTCACGTACTTTAATACTTCCTACACATATATATTAAGTCACAAAAATCTAAATTAGTTAACACATAACTAATTCACATAAGTGGTTAACCCTCATGGTTAACTCACTCTAATTAAATAAATAATCAACTATCACATAATTAATTACATCACACACATACTCACATAATTAAATTAATTATGTATTTAGCTAAACAATTTTAATTCAACCACTTAATCAAATTATAATTACCATTTAAATTATAAATAATTATAATTTAAAATCAATTAGACTACATCATGCATTATAATTACACAATTTATAATTAATCATGCAATTATCAATTTAAAATCCATAATTAAACATACATTTATTAAATTATAATTACATAAATTATAATTTAAATTAACATCTAATTGATTAAAATAAGTCAACTTCTATACATTATAATTTCACAAAATTTAAATTAAACATTTACTCTTAATTATAATTAATCAAATTATAATTAAGTAACTTATTTTACTATCAAACAATTATAATTTAATTAAGGTTTTCAAAATTCTTTTCTCTAATTATGAAATTGTCCAACTCATACTAGCAACATGTTATAGCCACTGAATTCATGCTCATTATCATAACCAATTATCATAAGCTATCAAATAAACTGCATAAGTAAGCAAACCTCACTGCCCAAGCATTGTGCCCGGCGCAGCTGCGCAGCCAGCTGCCTTATAACTGGCGCAGCTGCGCAGGGAAGGAATCTGGGATCTGCCAGTGGCGCAACTGCGCTGCTCCTGGCCTTGCTGCCGGCGCAGCTGTGCAGCAGCTCGGCCAGACGCAGACAGCCACGGCTCTCTGTTTAACCGAACAACCCAAACAAGCCAACAACGCCAAAAATACAGTACTATAGACTCTGTAAAAACATATATACGCTATTACACATATATAAAGCATGCTTCCAAAACACAAAATCATTTAAACAATGATAATCACAAGTTTTGAAATTCCATGTTGGCCATTTTCATGAAAACTCATATTTTCTCAAAAATAATCTATTGTAACTATTTTTCTCCATCAATTCAAATTTATATACATGCATTATATACAAGTTGAATATAATCATCAAACAATTTCCCAATAAGCATGCTAGCATATTCCAATTTATAAATTTCTCAATCCAAAATTGACAACAAAACTAAAACTCATATGAACTCTTATCAACATAAATTTTCTGTTAAAATATCTTTCTACACTAATTTGATTTCTGAAAATCGTTATGGCATACAATCACTATTAGTATATCATGAACACAATACATATTCAATTCATGATTATACCACTTTCATGAAAATTTACTTTTACAGGGAATGAAAATATGAAGAACATAAAATTCAACTTCAAAACAATAAGTTCTAGAAACATAAAATTCAACTTCAAAACAATAAGTTCTAGAAATTATACCTTTTTGCTTAATAGAAATGAAGAAGAAGATGATTTCATTACTCCTTCCTTCTCTTCTTCTCTGCTATTCTTCCTCTCTGCTCTCTCTTTTCTTCTTAGTCTTAGGCTTAAACTAACGTAGTTTTTCCTTACTTAGTATATAGCTATATAACTGACATATATCAATAATATACGTACTAACTAATATTTAATAATTCAATTAAATTAGGAGTTACAAAATTCAAAAGTCCTTTTTGGCTTGTTTGGCAACAGGAAAGTTAGAAACTAGTTTTACTAACTTAGCCATGGTTTAGATAAATTAGGTTTAATCTAGTGTAAGGCCCTGGTTGGCAACATTCTTTTAAAACAAAAGCAAGGGCCTTGTTTGGTAAAAATTATTTTAAAAATTCTTTTTTTTTATTTTAACAATTTATTTAACACATACTTTAATATCACAGTTTAATTAATTAAATATCAATAATAATTTAATCAATTAAAATCTAACATCAATAAATCACATAAAATTGCCACATAATTATAATTACTTGCTAATTATAATCCATGTAACACTTCATCACATATAATCCATGTAACACTTCATCACATATCTCATCTAATTTAATTATCTCAATTAAATTAGAACTATAATATAAAATTAATATACATTAATTAAATTAAATATTGCACATTCATTTAATTAATATATATACACTTAATTAAATCACTCCATAAATCACATAATTTATTTATTTAACTCAATAAATAATTCACATAAATATTTATTTAATTCAATAAATATTTAAAATTAAATATAAAATCTCAATCGTTACACTACATGAGTGAAGGAAGAGAGGTTCTACATTGCAAGTCCAAAGAACACTGTCAGAATCGTAGTGTTGTCTCAACCAGTCAACGAGCAACATTCAACAGACAAACTACGACCAAGCTCAAGGTCATCTGTATCAGAATCGTAGAGTTCAGTCATCTGAATATTGAAACCTTGGTAACGTCTCAATATAAGGACTTACATTCGAACGTTGCTGATTGAAAGCATCGATACAGAAGGACAACTCCTGATGTTCTGATCGAGAAGTCAGAAAGAAGAAATAAAGGTGACTACCAGCCTGACGCATTAAAGTGACATCTCTGAAGTGGTAGGTGAAATAGTAGACTACTGTGTCAGAAAATTCAAAAAAGGGGCTATCACGTCACATCAGCAGTCTGCACCAAATAACTCGAGATCTGCGTAGCAATTCAAATAGCTTCCAACGGCTGTATTCCAACGGGAAGCTTATGGAAGGGTGTTTAACAGCTGAAGCTTCAAAGATGAAAAGTTACTGAGTTGAAGAGTTATTGGGCTAATAAGTTGTTGACTCTACGAGTTTTACAGAGCTGAACAGAATACGTCTCAGTGGCAGTGAGACTACGAAAGTAGAAGTGAAGCAAGCAAAGAGAAGAGCTTTAACAGATAAAGGCTTCACTCAACAATAATGAGAATGCCAATCAGAATGGCAACTAAGCTGAGAGCTGAGAAGGCCAAGAAGATAGCATTCAGAAAAGTGGTAGACCAGAAAGAAGATTCAAGGATCCACTCTACGAATCACCATGAACTACTAAGAGATGAAGAATCAGATCTGCACACCAGTCAAGCAAGGTTCAGGGGATGCTAAGTGCCAGACGAAATCTACTAAAAGCTCAAAGACTAAGCAGACCCCAAGTGGTGAAAGGATGCAAGTTGAGATCAGATGAAAACAAGCATCAACCAATAGATCAGCTGCACCAAAGAAGAAGTGATGGACTGCTAAGTACTCAACGATGTTAAGCTTCATAAACATCTTAGCAGTCTTTCCAATGGTGATCCAGTCTAGATGCAGAATCCAAAGAGGATCACACCAAGCTGCTAAGTACGAAAGGATGAACAAAACTTCAAGTCATCTAAGCAGCTTAGCACCAACAACAACAACATCAACAAAGTCAGGGCCTGAGCGGTCCTTGTCCGAGGGACTAAATGAAGTTCCAAGGCTACTGGCCTTGAAGAGTTAGTAGAGAACTAAAGTTCCAAGGCTATTGGCCTTGAAGAGTTCTTAGTGAACTGAAGTTACAAGTCTGCTGGAACTGAAGTTCCAAGGATGCTGGCCTTGAAGGAATCTTAGTGATTCAGATGTAAAGACTTCCTTAGTGGAATCCCTGCTTGTTGAAGCAGAAGAGTGGATTAGGAGCTTGAGTCTGAACCATTTAAAATCCCTTGTGTCTTTTACATTCTGTCATTTATAGTATGTACCTATAACTGCTATAAATGTAATAATCACTTACACCTAAACTAACTCTAGAACAATGGACAACAAGTTATCTTTGAAGGGGATCTTTAACATGAGCTGTGCTTAAAATGATTCTTATGTTTGTCATGTGCTAATTACTTAGCAATACAAACCAAAATGAAAAAGATGTTTAAAAATGAAAAGAATATATTCAACCCTTCTTCTAGATCTATTATGTGCCCTCTGGGAACTAACATAACCGACATAAATGCCGACGATTTTGAAAAGATTAATTTATATGATTGGGCCGAATGAGACAGAGTCGTCAATCGGTATAAGTTCAAAAGGATGTACCAACTCATCCGAATTTTGAAAGTTTTCGTAATATAACCCAATATATGATTCTGGAACATTGTCTGGAACCCAAGATTCATGGAATTTTGGGGCCTTGATTAAGCGGGAAAAAGGTGTTAGGCACCCCCGACTTCTGTGAAAACACGGTTACCGCATCTTATTGATTTTCTAAGCATAAAGTGTGTGTGTGTGTGTGTGTGTGTGTTTATTGTGATAAGTGCTTTGATTTTATTCATTATTCTATACCGTATTTTAAATTATTTGAAAGTAGTGATGTACCTTTTTGGACCTATGCAAGAAGGATTTGATTTAAGAAAAAGTTCATTTTAGACAAAAGTATATTGAAATGACGTTTTTTAGAAAATAAGGTTTTCAAATCCTTCGTCAAATAGGAATCGAGATCCTTTGATACTTTCGATTATTAACCTTAAGTCTATGAAATTATTCCGAAAGTAGTACTGCACCTCTTTGGACCTATGCACCAAGGATTCGATTTAGATAAAAGTTCATTTTTAGAATAGATATATAGAAATGACATTTTAGAAAACAAGATTTTTGAATCCTTCGTCAAATAGGAATTGAGATCCTTTGATACTTCCATTTATTAAACCTAAATATATCTATCCCCGAATCGCTTCATTCTTTATGAAAGCTCTTTGTGGTTTTGATTTGAAAATAGTTTTTGGTGATAATGCATGCAAGAAAGCACCAAAAAGGGTCGGGCTATTATCGGGCATGAAAGCCATCTTGATAGACATGGACTCTTACAATCATAAGTTTTCACTATCACAAAATCTTAAATCCGACTTTTCAGAACGAACCCCTCGAACTCGTTTTAAGATCCAATATTACATATACAACGATTTGCTTTTATTGAAATATTACATTGTAAACAAAAGGTCCATCGTGGGAATCTAGTCAAGATCTGATTATTAGATCTCGACTCCGGGATTCCTTGGCTCACATTAATATACTTAAACACATATATACAAGATATCCTAGACTCGAGATTAGGTGATTTATTGGTTAAAATCCCTAGCACGAGCCATTAGAACCCCTCACCTCTAGATATAGATCTAGGGCTCTACGGGGTAATCGGGACTGACCAAAAGCATTAAAATGACAAGATCTACCATTGATCTAAGCCGATCTAGCATATGAGTTAGGGCTTCGAGCTCCATAACCGGTTAAAGAGATAGATCCTGCTAGATCTAGGTAGATCTAGTCCTAGGACTTGATTTCTAACAATATATACACAAAATAACCGGTAAAATCTCTAAATCTACCAACTACTACACAATATATATGTGAAACAACAAGTTTAACTAGATTTAAACAACATATATAATAGATCTAATGTATTGAACAAGATTTACAAAGGAAATGGCCAAAGATGCTCATTTTACACCTTGGGGAGCAACAAAACAAGTTTCTTTTGGCTCGAGTTCAAGATATATCACTCTAGACACTCATAATCTACAATATAGATGATCAAACAACTCAAAGTTAGTATAAAAATGCAAGACCCGAGGGTTTCTCTCTCTAAAATCAGCTTATCTCTCTAACTTCTCTTCTTTTTTTCAAAATGAGCTGCTGGCTGTTGGATAAAGGCTGGGGAACTAGCCGCAGGTACACCTGCGGCTGGGTCCCATGGGCCTTGCCTCCTTGAAGATCGTTCATTCGGTGTTGGTCCAGTGAAGGTTGAGCTCCATACCCAAAAATCTCAGAAAGTCCTTGCGGAAGGCTGCGAAATAAGGTCGAGTCTGATTGAATCGGAGTCCGGGAAGATGATGTAATTAGCTGAAGGGTATCTTCTGGCCTCTAAGGGTCGTCAATTGGCTCGTCTCGGATAGTTCGCAGTCCAATAGTTGTTGTGGTGACTTCTTGCAGCCACATTCTCAACTTTGCAATCCTTGTTCAGACCACGTTATGTCTGAGCGTCATTGCACTTTGATTTCTCCACAGGGTTGTCTCTGAAGTGAAATAATGCTTATGCCCTCCCTTGGGGTTGTCTCCGAGGTGAAATTATGCTTTTACCCTCTTGCAAGGTTAGTCCAATGAAAGCAAAATTTCGAGTGTCTACAATAGTAACAAAAAAGAAGCTACATTTACCTTTTGTTTGTGATTACATGAAAAAAAAAAAGTTTGGGGGACAGTAACAAACTAAATTGCAGATTATAAGCTAAATTTACCTTTCATCTGTGATTTAATTATGTGGGCGTACGTCTGCGCTTTAATTATGTGGACTATAATTGTAGTCTGTAATTTAATTGTGTGGGCGATAAATATTTTTGACAAATCACATAGTAGGTCTCCGTCCATAGTTTAATTTAGTGGACAATAGAAATATTTGATCATTTGATCAAAATTTAAACAATAAATGATATATTGTTAAAATTATGCTATTTTTATAATTGTGATTATGATCTTTTTCTTCAATAACATATATATATAGGGAAATGATCCATAAAGCGTACTTGCTACGAATTTTTATAGGGCATACACTAACTCTACCATTCATTTTAAATATCAACAGACAAAATTAAAAAGGCAAAACAGTCGTCTGCTACTAATAGTAGCGGACAGTTAAAAAACACTATCTATCCGCTACTAATAGTAGCGAACGCTAATCAGCTCTCATGGATTTGACTTTATTGACTAGAGTTTAGAGTTTATTAACTAAAACTTAGAGTTTATAAACTAGGATTATGGGTTTATTAACTTGAATTTATGATTTATTAAGTAGGGTTTAGAGTTTATTAACTAGAGTTTAGATTTTACTAGCCAAACTCTAAACTCTAGTTAATAAACCTTAAACACGGGTTAATAAATCCTAAACCTTACTTTATGATCCTGTAACCTGGGTTAATAAACCTTAAATCTTAGTTAATAAAGTCAAACATTTACTCGCGTGAAAATGATGAAAAATTATGATTAGCGTCTGCTACTATTAATAGCAGATTGATTGTATTTTTTTAACCGTCCGCTACTATTAGTAACGGACGATAATTTTGACTTTTTTAATTTCGACCGTTAATATTTAAAATAGATGATAGAAATGATATATGTCATATAAAAATCTGTAATAAATATATGTTACGAATTCTTTCTATCTTTATATATATATATGAGGAATGACGGGGTTGAATTCATGGACGGGTTAGGATGCCATCACAAGTATAGCTCTTCCTGTCAGGAGTGGGCTCAGAGACATGTTGATTGAAACAAGCAATCCCTTCATTTAACTCTTTTGTCACATATATACATATACGATATTAATGCCTTTTTATCTTTTGCTTTTCACACCACACAAACACACAAACACACAAACACAAACACATACATATTTGAGGAAATCAAATTTAAGGATAGTCAAACTTGGACAAGCCTATTTAATAAAACAATGTAATTATATATAAAATTTATAATTAAATATTAATTTTTTTATAAAATTTTAAAAATAAAAAACTAAATCATTTAAAGTAAAATTAGGTCACTTGATTAAGTAATTTTAATCAAGTTTAGCAAAAACATGTCTTATTTTTCATTCTCTCTCTCTCTCTCTCTCTCTCTCTCTCTATATATATATATATATATATATATATATATATATAGAGGCCGGATCAGGTCCGGGAGTCCGGACCTGATCAAAATCCGGACCAATTTTTTTTTTTTTTTTTTTTTTTGCTTTTTTTTTTTAAAATAACTAATAAAAAATGTATAATATTTTATGGAACTGGAATTTTTTCATAATACAGTGTTTTAGGTGTGATTTGGATACATATAACAACACAGGTTATACAGACTGTACAGACTTATTTTGTTATAAGTATCCAAATCACACCTAAAACACTGTATTATGAAAAAATTCCAGTTCCATAAAATATTATACATTTTTTATTAGTTATTTTAAAAAAAAAAGCAAAAAAAAAAAAAAAAAAAAAAAGTCCGGATTTGATCAGGTCCGGGAGTCCGGACCTGATCAATTTTGTATATATATATATATATATCATGAAAGGTATATAGATCTTAGCTTTTTCATGTTACTTGGAACCAAATCGATGCAAAAGATTAGAGAAAGAGATAGACAGCATGTCTTTTTATTCGATGCACACAAAACAGAAGAAAACAATTAGAATGTTTGTTGCAAAGCCAAAAGAGAGAAACTTCTAAACCAGTACCTCTTTTATCTATTTGTGGCAATTAATCTGTATGGTGGTGATCAATCAGGTGTTCAACTTCTTTGCCTGCCTGCCTGCACTTGTCAAAGGATACTTAATTGCTTCATATTCTTAATTGAAATTCTATTTTTCTTTTCTTTTCTTTTTTTGGCTAAGTAATTGAATATTTTTACTGCTAACTTCATATTTATGTATTTCTCCAATTCGGAAACTAAAAAAAAGCAGAAATGTGACATCTTTATATATAAAGTAGTCCTGCAATAGATTGGATATAAGTATAATGTTTAAGTTATTTTTTCTAGTTTCATTTTTAAGTTGTTTTTAATAAAAAAGGTTAATTATATTTTAAAGTTATTTTTAGTTTTTTAAAATAATTTAATACGATTTTAGTAGTAAATCATAAATAAATAAATAAAATCAATTGCCACATGTAAACACAGATACCTCATTGTTAGTTAACTTTGGTCAGAGGCCGGCCTGGTAAAATTTTGGTTATTATTTTTACCTTTTCTAAAAATACATTTGTTAAATTGAAAAAAAGCAAAGTTTATAGGTTTGTTTGGAAAAAAAAAGAGACAAAAGTTCATTAGTTTTTTTTGGGTGATTAAGTCTTTTTTGTTTATTATTAACTCTTTTTAAGTGAATTGATTTTTTTTTATTAATTCCTAAAACTTAAAGTGTTTTTTTATATAAAGAATTTTATGTATTTGATATATTGTATTGACTGTTTACCTCACTCATGCCTTGCACAAGACTGGGGAAAAAAAATAAACGAAAGGTCCAACATTGCAAAAATAAAAATAAAATAATAAAAAAGAAAGTTGGAGGAACAATTGTGTCACTTTAAAAATATGGAGGCCACTATGCTAGAACAAACAACTTAAGTTCATTTATTGCTTGTTTTTATCGGATTGGATTAGCATAAAGTTAATTTTGGTCAATTGATCAATACAGTATCGACACACAGGTGCGAAGTGATTTCTCTTTACGTGTCAACACTGTATTTGTTAATTAACCAATTTATCATAAAATTAATTTTATGATAATCGGATCTGTTTTAATCGATAGGAGTTTAAAGATTTTTTTGTCCTTTTCATTATTTGTAGAAGTCTAATATTCTAATATCATCAGTACGATCCTTTACACACACACACACCCCATTACCCCCCCCCCCCCCCCCCCCCCCCCCCCCCAAAAAAAAAAAAACAAAAACAAAAACAAATACTTTGGTGGAGCGAGAGCCCATTGCGGGTCGAGATGCTATTATTTTTACAAGTGAATTTGTCGGTTCTTTCTCTCAAATGGTTATAGAGTCTAAAAATGATTTTAAATGCGATTTGATATTAAATATTTTAATTATAATTTATAAAATAATCAATCATATAAATTATACTTAATTAATATGTTGGTAAATGATCAACAGATCATTTAAAACATTTTCTAAAGACTAAATTTTGATTCTCCTAAAAATATCTTTCTAGAAAATCTTATAATACATATTTAACGTCATAAATATTACATTTAGCAGCATAACAAAATTCGACAACTCAAAACTTTGTACAATTTTATTTTCATTAATATAATTTCTTTTGTCAATCAAGAAAATTTTCAATGCAAATAGTTAACTACATAATAAAATTCGTCACAAATAATTATTTCGTTGATAACCATTGTTAAAAATAATATTTATATCACTAAATGTGTGTATTTAGAGAAATAAAAGCACGTAAATATAATAAAGAGATCATAATCCTTAACAACATAGTATATATATAGTATATTGTTATAAAATTATACATGTGGATGTCTAGATTCATTCCTCTCATATTCATTGTATTGTTCTTTGATCTTTTTGAAACTCCCATGTAAGTTTTTAAACTCATGACATTTGAGTTTTGAAACCTCTAAGTATTGATGCACATGTACCTATAAATAGTAACATTGTAAAGAGAATGGGATATGCACAAGTATAATGAGAATGCTTCCTTTTCACTAATTTCTATTGTTCTTATTATTTAGTATACTTTTACAATACGTTATCAACACGACACTCTACCCAATTTTGAAAAAGGAGTTCTCTCAACTCATCCTGTAAGTATTGTTTCATTACAATTAAATTTGATCATGTACATATAGTACTATTTCAACGCACGGGGAAGTAACATGTCTTTATGAAAAAGTTGTAGCTTTTAGCTAGTATAGGTTCGCATCATGTATGTATGGGAAATGCATGCTTAATAATCCAATTATTATAAGGTGTAAATGTTGTAGCTAATAAGCTAGGTAGGTCCACTAGTTGCACAACAATCTAATTTTAATACAGTCTACATTATGATATGCATGAACATGCATCATGAGGAATATATATATATATATATACACACACAAATAATACTCCTCTATCTATTCTAGGTAAATCAATTTGGTGGTGAAAATTTATTAAGTGACCAAATGTCACTTATATAGTTATTTAATTTGGTGGTGAATATATATATATAGTTATTTAACTTATTACATAATTATATATTTACATAAAAAATCAAATTTTATTAAATTTGAATTTGTTGCCCTTGATATCTCGGGTAAGAATTATTTGTCATAGACTATTAATGTTGAGATTCGTATAAAGGCAAAGAATTGTGGAGATACAATTAAAGTTGGCAATCATGCATCCCTGCAGGATCATGCAAAATCAATGATTTTTATTCGCCATTATCTCCATGAAGAAGAAAAAAAACACTGATGAAGACATGTTAGAGAAAATATTTACTATATTTCATGCCTTGAATATGCTTCTGCAGTAGCAATATTGAGAGCATAAGTTCACAAAATATTCTCTGGAGCATTAATAAAGGAAATTATGTTCCCAAAAGTGATATCATGTCTTCTAGTGGTTGTACAAAATAATAAGTTTTTGCTGGAAAAATCCACAATCTCGCCCGACCGATTCTACTCCATTCCTTGAAGTGAATGAAACCTCATTTGATAAATATAGAGAAAATTATGGTTGTGGGCGTGGGCGTGGGCGTGAAAAGAACAATCAATATAGAAAAGGGGATGTACCTGTCGTACTCCTAAATATTTGCTAGATTTATACCAAAACTCCATAAAAGAAAAGGAAATGGAATTGAAATTAATTTTATTGATCATAATGATCATGAAGATCACATGAGTTATTTTAACTTTTCAAATGGAGTGGATATAACTAATTTTGATGTCTATGATTTCCTTGATGATGTTGATAGAAATGTTCATGCCAATTAATTATTTTTATTTCATTGTATTATAGCATTATAATAAGTATTTTTATTATATATTTTATTTATGTTTCAAGTAATAAAGTTAAATTTATGTTTTGCATAAATAAAGATGTACATGGGTCAGAAACTCATTAAACTTAATTAAAAGGTCTAGAAGAGCGATTAATCATCAAACTTAATTAAAGTCTCTGGAAGAGCGATTATAATATTGCCAAAGGGCACAAAATTTTGTATTGATGATGTTATGTATTCTTCTGAGACAAGCAATAATTTGCTGATCAGCTTTAAGGATATAAGTTATAATGGTTATCATATTGAAACCAATAACTAAGGCAGTGAAGAATTTTTTTATATTACTTCAATAATGTCGGACCAAAAGCTCATATTAGAAAAACTGTCTATTTTCACTTCTGGGTTATATTATACTAAAGTGTGAACATTTAATTTGAAACAAATGTTGTAATACACCAGAAGTGTACAATACACCAGAAATGTTCAGATCCAAATATTTTTATGTTTTGACATGACCACTAGGATCAATAATGATGCGTCGAATTGAAAACTCCCATGAACATCACTTAAAGAACCAGAAGATTCCTTTACCTGATTATATCAAAGTAAATTAATTAACAAACCATCACATTTAATTATTGTTATTGAGTGTTCATCTTTCTAAGAAAGAATTCAGGGCGATGTATGTGGACCAATACACCCACGTTGTGGTCTATTCAAGTATTTTATGATTTTACTTGTGCATTAACCAGATGGTCATATGTATATTTTATACTAGAAATATTGTATTTGCTAGGCTTAATACTTAAATAATCAGGTTGAGTAAAATTTCCTGATTATCTTTATAACTAGGAAAATTTATTTAGATAATGCTAGTAAATTTACATTTCAAGCTTTTGATGAATATTGTATGTTAATTGGAATTGATGTTAAACATCCTGTTGCATATACACATACTTAAAATGGTTTAAATGAATCAATTATCAAAAGACTTCAAAATATTGTTTGACCTTTGCTTATGAAAACAAAATACCAGTTTATACTTAAGGTCATGTTATTTTACATACTGCATCATAACCTCAACAAGTGATATTTTTAAGGCACATTTTGAGAATTGTCAGTTTAATGAAATAGTATTCCCATGATTAGAGGGAGAAAAGTCGTTGCCTGAAGCACGACGTGGGATCATTGCTTGAAGCACGACGAGGGTGAATACTTGAAATGTTTCGACGTTATTGCATCTTGATCCTCATACAAATCAATGTGAACTGGAAGTTCAAAGGATTATTCATTTGCAAGAACTTGCAAATCAATGACCAGAATTATTCACCGATAATTAGAAAATAGTGAAATCTCACATTCTAGCTACTAATACTCCAGCACGGATTGAAGTCCATGTAGGAAAATTAATTAATATAGTAGCAACTAAGTCAAAGTCACACCTGAAACTTGGAAGAATGATCGGTGTTAAAGATAAAATTCCCAAGAAGAAAGTACAAGAAAAATAAGTTGCAGCCTATAAAGAGGCTATGCCCATGAAACATGCTACAAAATTTATTGATCTATCCAAAACTTATGAACAAAAATCTCTTGAAAATAAAACTCTTGAAGAGTTATCCCCGGAGAGGATGAGTTATCCCCCGAAGAGGTTAGGTGCCTGAAAATAACGAGATCTCGATACATTATGTATATATAGGAGACACGTATATTGGATACAAATAAAATTGTTGTCGACAACATATTTTCATATAAAGTTGTTCTTGATATTAATATAAGTAATGATCAAGAATATAACAAATCGTTGCTAAATGTCAATGTAGAGATGATTGGCCAATGTGGAAAGAGGCGATTCAAGAAGAATTAAATTCACTAAATAAACGTGAAGTTTTTGGACCTATAGTCCGCACACCTAAAAGTGTAATTCCTGTTGAATACAAATGGGTATTTGTAGGTAAAAGAAATGAGAAAAATAAAATTATAAGGTACAAAGCGCAACTTGTAGCACAAGGTTTCTTGCAGATATCTGATATTGATTATGCAAAAAATATGCTCCTGTAATAGACGCAATTATATTCAGATTTTTAATTAGCTTGGTAGAAAAAGAAAATTTGGATATACGATTTAATGGATGTTGTTATAGTATATCTGTATGGATCATTAGATAATAATATCTATATAAAAATCCCTGAAGGATATAAAATGCCTGAAACATATAATTCTACATGTAGAAGTATGTATTCTATTAAGCTACAAAGATCCTTATATGGATTGAAGCAATTCGAACGCATGTGGTATAATCGCCTCAATGCATATATTTCGAAAAAAGGATTTGAGAATAATTCAACTTGTGCATGCGTTTTTATCAAAAGATCATAATCTGGATTTGTTATTATTGTTGTATATGTTGATGATTTAAATCTTGTAGAGACTCCAGAAGAGTTAACAAAACAACAAATTTTTTAAAGAATGAATTTGAGATAAAAGATCTCAATAAGAATTTTTTTTTGTTTTGGCTTACAAATTGAACATCTTCCAAATGGAATTCTTGTTCATCAATCAACATACATAGAAAAAGTTCTGAAGCAACTTTACATGGATAAATTTTATCCTTTGAGTACTCCAACGATGGATCGATCACTTGACATCAAGAAAGATCTGTTTCTACCACAAGAAAATGGTGAAAAAAAACTTTTGGTCCTGAAGCACCATATCTTCGTGAAATTGGTGTTTTGGTCCTGAAGTACCATATCTTAGTGCAATTAGCTATATTGCAAATTTTACACGACCTGATATAACATTTGTAGTTTGCGACGCCCCCAAAATAGGTTCAATACTTAACCCATTCTGAGTTGTTAAATACATGGTACAGAATCCAAATATAATTTTTTATAACATACGGTCGTGCAAAATACGACCACGCAAACTGTGAGTTTCAAAATAAATCGTATATAATACGAAATATAAAACACTCAAATTCAGTCCTCATTAATTACAATTATTATCACACTATTTTACAAAATAGTGAGGATTGTTACTGCTCTAACTCTGACCATCACCCCGTTCCCCGACTAGTTCCTGCGACATTCTCATTTCCTGAAGAGAACATTGGAAGAAAAGGGTGAGCTCAACTAGCCAGGTAAAGAATATTATGACTAAGATAATGAAGAATAAATTATCGTTAGCCTTCAATAAATCAAATAAAATATTATGGACAACAAGTTTTAGATTAACAACTGCAGCAAAAATAACAGTCCATTAGAAGAGTTAAGTAGAGAATGATGTCTACTATCTTCTATGATTTAAAAGTCCATCATCAATATTTTATCTCTGCAACACCAATCAATAATATTTCAAATCAACAATTCATCTTTGTACTACGGGCCAAAGATATTCATTTGTATCACCAATGGTCATGTTCATCTCAACACCTGTCCATCTTTGCACTACGGGCCAAAGATATTCATTAGATAATTATCTTTGCAATATAGGCCAAAGATATTCATCAAATAATCATTCATCTTTGCACTACAGGCTAAAGATATTCATTTGTATCACCATTTAAGACTGAGGATGATGAAAAATATTTTAAAGAACGAATCTAGTGAGATAAAGGATAAAGATTAGGGATTCATAATTTAGTTTATTCAAGTTCAAGAATACTCCATAATAATCAATTGTGGAGCAAAATTCAAGAATGAATATCAAAACATGGATACAATCAAAGATAATTTGAAAGAAAAAAAATTAATGAATAGTAACTCGTGAATAGTAACTCATGAATAATACCCCGATATGAAAAGGTAAAAATTTCATCAGAAAGTTTAGACCAATTTTCCAGTGAAATGATATTAGATGAAGCGCAAAACCCAATTTTTTTTTGCTCATTTCAAGAATTATAGAAGCAATACTTACAGTAGTAAGTTTAGAGTTAGAAATCTAAAATGAAACAATATACGACACTGCAAATGAATTTTCACCCGTTATGCGGTAGTCCGCGTAGACAGATCATTTCCATAATTTAATAAAAAATGAATACGAGTAGTTATTCACCAGGCATGCGATAATCCGCGTAGACAGGTCATTCCCACGGAATAATAAAGAATTAAATAACCAAAAGAATTTCACCATGCATGCGGTAGTCCACGTAGATAGGTTATTCCAACAGAATAATAAAGAATGTAATAACAACCCTTACGAGTATTGAAAGAAAATAACTTTCTTCATGAATACGAAAGAAATAATACCCCTTACCTTAATAAAAATTTGGATACTGCACTAGTGTAATAGCAGAATACTCTTCTTCTTTCTCTCATATTTTCTCTATACTTTCTCTCTTTATAGCTTTAGTGAATTGATGAGAAATAATGAAGAAATGAGCTTCTATTTATAGGCTTGGCAGAATAAGGGTAAAATAGTTTTTTCATCATAATTTATGACATTATCACTTACCTCATCGTTCTTATGATATCATTACTTACCTCATCGTTTCGATGACATCATTGTTTACCTCATCGTTCCGATGACATCATCGCTTACCTCACAAGAATTCAAATTTAATTTGCTTTCTTCCACCTCATTTTACTTTTATACCATGAATTTACTATAATAATGTCACCATTCAAATTATAAAAAATTATATTATTATATTATCACATTATAATATTATAATATAATATTATAATAATATATTTGAATGAATTATTTTATCGGATAAGATAAAATACCAATTTTCAACAAAAGTCTCATTTTATATCAAAATTGATTAAATATTTACTCATCATATTTATCAACAATTTTTATTACTCACAATTAATATTACAGAATTACAATATTGACAACCAGGTCGTTCCCATGAAAGAGGAGGCTTTCCGATAAGGATTTCTTCTTACTGGCGCGCAATTAGATTACCTAACCCCTTTTCTAGACAGAAATTTTTAGACATTGCCAATAATGCTATCTAATAATATTATTCAAATAATATGAATTATTAATTTGATAATGTGAAATACTGTGCAGTGGTTATTGTGACAATTATTGAATCAATAATATAAAATATCAATGCAGCAATTATTGAATCAATAATATAAAATATTGAACAGTAATTATTATAATAATTATTGAGTAAGTGACTTCTTACGTAAGAACCAATAATTTAAAATACTGTGCAATACCGTGTGCCATTGTGCAACAACGCGTATTACTGTATTTTTATCACCGGGTATTTCAATAGTTTAACGGTAAAAGTTTTACCGTTATTTTATAAAAAGGTTATTTCTGTCGCTTTCTATATCCGACAATTATTTCGTTGTGGGGTCCATTAATGACTGCGCCATCGTACGAATATTCTCCGACAAAAAGAATATTCCCCGACCAAACGAATATTTCCCGACACAATGAATATTTTATAACCACTTGCTTACTTTGTAAAATTTGCACATTCCACCCATAACTTATCACATTTATCAAATCAACACCTTACTATTTCAAAATAATATATAGAGGAAATTAAATCTTATTCATAAAAAGTTGGGGTCTTACAACCTCTCCTCCTTATGAAATTTCATCCTCAAAATTGACGTACGTACCTGGTATGTTGAAAAGGTGAGGATACCTCGCTTTCATTTCTTATTCTAACTCCCAGGTCATTTCCTCGATATCATGGTTCCTCCACAAAACTTTAACTTAAGGTATAATCTTTGAGCATAGGACATGTTTCTTTTTATCCAAAATCTTGACAGGTACCTCCTCGTACGTTAAATTTTCGGCTATCTCGTCTGGTTCTATCTCAATAATGTGGTTTGGGTCTTTCACATATTTACGAAGTATGGATATATGAAAAATGTTATAAACACGAGACATGCTTGGCGGTAAAGCGAGTCTATAGGCCACAGTTCCTACTCGGTCAAGAATTTCAAATGGACCAATAAATCGTGGGTTGAACTTTTCTCTTTTCTCGAATCTCGCAACTCCTTTCCATGGAGCAACACGTAACAACACATGATCTCCGACATTAATTCTACGTCTCTTCGATGAAGATCAGCATAACTCTTTTGTTGATCTTGTGCTGTTTGTATACGTTGCCTGATCATTTGAATCTTTTTCGTAGTCATATATACTAACTCTGGTCCCAACAATGTCGCTTCACCCACCTCGTCCCAGCATACTGGAGAACGACACTTTCGTCCATACAATTCCTCGAATGGAGCCATGCCTATATTTGCCTGATAACTGTTGTTCTAGGAGAATTCCACCAATGTTAAGTACTTATCCCAACTTTCTTTGAAGTCTAGAACACAGAGTCTCAATAGATCTTTAAGAGTTTGAATAGTCCTTTCCGACTGTCCGTCTGTTTGTGGATTATATGCCGAACTGAATCGTAAATTCGTGCCCATAGATTTCTTCAAACTGACCCAAAATCGTGAAGTGAATCTTGGGTCATGATCCAAAACTATGGATACTGGCATGCCATGCAATCTCACAATCTCATTTATGTACATACGAGCAAGACGTTCCAGTGAATAAGTCTCTCGTATAGGCAAGAAATGAGCAGACTTGGTTAATCTATCAATAAAAACCCAAATCGCATTTATGCTTTGAGAAACCTTGAGAAGACTCGTAACGAAATCTATGGTAATGTGTTCCCACTTCCATTTTGGAATCTCAAGTGGTTGCAATGGACCATTTGGCACTTGATACTCCGCCTTGACACGTTGACACATTAAACACCTCGAGATAAACTCCGCGATCTCTCTCTTCATATTGCTCCACCAAAATGTATGTCGAAGATCACGATACATTTGGTACTTCCAGGATGGATTGCGAATGGTGTATTGTGTGCTTCCATCATGATTCTATACTTCAAATCAGAGTCGTTAAGAACACAAAGTCTAGTTTTGACTCGAAGTATTCCCTCTGCATCAATTCTTGCTTCTAAAATAGCATCTTCTTGCACCTTCTTCTTCATATTCGTCAGCTCCGGGTCCGTAGCTTGAGTAGCTTTAACTTTATCAATTAAAGTTGGTTCTACGCGTATATTTGACATCATCATGTGGGTCCTCGGAGTCTTAAACTCTATCTTCATCCTTTGTAAATCACACAAAATGGGCCTTTGTGTTGACAGCGTCGCACTCGTTCCCGCATATGATCTTCTACTCAAAGTGTCAGGCTACCACATTTGCTTTTCCAAGATGGTATTGGATGGTATGATTGTAATCTTTCAACCGCTCCAACCAACGTCGTTGTCGCACTATTGAGTTCATTATGGGTGAAGAAATATTTGAGGCTTTTGGAGTATATTAGGATTTCATCAATAATGACAACCACGAAATGATCCAAATATTTCTTAAATATTCGGTTCATCATGTCCATGAACGCAACATGGACATTGGTCAATCCGAAAGATATAATTAGAAATTCGTAATGCGCGTATCGAGTTTTAAAGGCAGTCTTTGGAATGTCATCAGTTCTAATCTCTAACTGATGATATCCAGAACGGAGATCGATCTTTGAGAAGAATTGCACACCTTGCAACTGGTCAAACAGGTCATCAATGCGAGGTAACGGATACCTATTCTTTATGGTGACATGGTTCAACTCCCGATAGTCAATACATAGTCGCATACTCCCGTCTTTCTTCTTTACGAATAAAACAGGACCACCTCAAGGAGATGTACTAGGACGTATAAAACTGATGTCTAACAACTCCTGTAGTTGGACCTTTAACTCCTGAAGTTCAATAAGAGCCATTCAATATGGGATTTTAGAAATGGGTTTTGTACCGGGTTCAAGGTCAATAAAGATTTCAACTTCACGTTCTGGGGGTAGACAGGAAAGTTCTTCTGAAAATACATCAGGAAACTCATTAACAACAGAAATATCATTCAAATCTGACGTATTTTGGTTTAAATCAGTGACATGGGCTAAGAAAGCTTGACATCTGTTTTTTAATAAACGAATAACTTTGTAACTTGAAATGACAATGATTGATTTTAGTGGTTTGGTGGTTTAAATTCGCACAACAGGTTGGTTAGGAATATGAAAACTAACAACCTTACGAAAATAATTAATTTTGGCATGATAAATGGTTAACCAGTCAATTCCTAAAATCACATCAAATGTAAGTATTTTCAAAGATATAAGATCAATAGGTAGGGTGAGGGTGCCAATTTAAATCAAACAAGATTTGTAAACTGTGGATGTAACGAAGGTTTCTCCCAACGGAGTTTCAACAGATAAGTCAAAGTCTAATTTTTCAGGAGTCAAGTTCAAACGTTTAGCACAAGCAGGTGAAATAAAAGAATGGGTAGAACCGATATCTAATAAGGAATAGACTTCGCAAGAGTTTATGATTAGCTTACCTGTGATAACCTCATTCGGGTTCCTCGCATTTTGGGTCGTCACGACAAACGCTCTCCCTTGAACCACTGACTTTGACTTGTCTGGGACAGCCTTTGGTGTTACCGTTCCAACTGGATTTGACTTCGTTATAAAGCACATTCCACCCTCAACTGCTTCGTCGCACTCCTGATCCATGATTTGAATCATTACTCTTCGATCCATATCGAATTGGGGTTGACCTCTATGCACAGGATAATTCCAAACTCGATATTGGATTCTCCCAATTGTTGTCCAAAAAGTGAAATCCATATCGTCTATTTTGGCCTTCTTGGATCGGACGTCTATTTCTAAAATATCAACGCGTCGTGCGGCTTTTACCCATGCATCTTCAATTCTTACTCTTTCAGTTGTTTCTTTTTTCAGTTGATCGTTGACATTTGCATTTTCAGATTCCAGCTCAAATATCATTTGCTCTGCCAGAAAGAGCTTGTGTTCAAGCCTCGCATATTGAGTAGCAAAATCTTGAATTGCTGTATCCCTTTGTTCCATGGCTGTCTGTCATTCTTCACCCTGCTCTTCTAACTCACGAATACGATTCTGCAGTTCTACATTTCGATCATAAAATTCTCCTAATAAATCTTCCTCAGGTTCCTCTTCTTTCTTACTCTCAGCTGCTACCTCTGCGATTAGCTCGGGTGCAACTATTAATTCTTCACTCACCACATGGATATCTCTAATTTCTTCTTCGCCTGACATCCTATAATCAAGTTCAATAACTTAATTAGCACTCCCCAATAAACACCTTTGTTATAACAAGATATTATACTCCAATATTTTTTCTTAAAATAAATATCCTCAACTCATCACTTAAAATTCTATATGAGTTCATCTCTTGATTTTCAAATATCATTCTTAAATACTGCCACAAAACAAGGGTTAACTAAAGAAATTGACATGTCATATATTAACCCTATGTTCCGACCGACCAATTAAATAACACGTAAGCTTAGGTAGGACACACTAGCGAATGATTTACTCGTCTCCTCCCTCCTAGTTCTATTCTCAGATCTCCGCCAGAGATTATATCCCTAAGCTCTGATACCAACTGTGACGCCCGCAAAATAAGTTCAATACTCAACCCATTCTGAGTCATCAAATACATGGTACAGAATTCAAATACAATCTTTTATAACATACGGTCGTGCAAAATACGACCACGCAAACTATGAGTTTCAATACAAATCGTATATAATACGAAATACAAACACTCAAATTCAGTCCTCATTAATTACAATTATTATCACACTATTCTACAAAATAGTGAGGACTGTTACTGCTCTAACTCTGACCATCACCCTGTTCCCAGACTAGTCCCTGCGACATTCTCATTTCCTGAGGAGAACAATAAAAGAAAAGGGTGAGCTCAACTAGCCCAATAAAGAATATTATGACTAAGAGAATGAAGAATAAATTATCGTTAGCCTTCAATAAATTAGATAAAATATTATGGACAACAAGTTTTAGATCAACAAATGTAGCAGAAATAATAATCCATTAGAAGAGTTAAGTAGAGAATGATGTCTACTATCTTCTATGATTTAAAAGTTCATCATCAATATTTTATCTCTGTAACACCAATCAATAATATTTTAAATCAACAATTCATCTTTGCACTACGGGCCAAAGATATTCATTGGTATCACTAATGGTCATGTCCATCTCAACATCTGTCCATCTTTGTACTACGGGCCAAAGATATTCATCAGATAATCATCTTTGCAGTACAGGCCAAAGATATTCATCAAATAATCATTCATCTTTGCACTACAGGCCAAAGATATTCATTTGTATCACCATTTAAGACTGAGGATGATGAAAAATATTTTAAAGAACGAATCCAGTGAGATAAAGGATAAAGATTAGGGATTCGTAATTTAGTTTATCCAAGTTTAAGAATACTCCATAATAATCAATTGTGGAGCAAAATTCAAGAATGAGGATCAAAACATGAATACAATCAAAGATAATTTGAAACAAAAAAGAAAGAATTTTTTGTTTGTGAATAGTAACTCGTGAATAGTACCCCGATATGAAATGATAAAAATTTCATCAGAAAGTTCAGACCAATATTCTAGTGAAATGATATTAGATGAAGCACAAAACTCAAGAAATTTTTGATCATTTCAAAAATTATAGAAGCAATACTTATAGTAGTAAGTTTAGAGTTAGAATTCTGAAATGAAACAATATACTACACTGCAAATGAATTTTCACCCGTCATGCGGTAGTCCGCATAGACATATCATTTTCATAATTTAATAAAGAATGAATACGAGTGGTTATTCACCAGGCATGCAGTAGTGCGCGTAGACATGTTATTCTCACGGAATAATAAAGAATGAAATAACCAAAAGAATTTCACCATGCATGCGGTAGTCCGCGTAGAAAGGTTATTCCAACAGAATAATAAAAAATAGAATAACAACCCTTACGAGTATTGAAAGAAAATAACTCTTTTCATGAATACGAAAGAAATAATACCCTTTATCTTAATAGAAATTTGGATACTGCACTAGTGTAATAGCAGAATTGTGACGCCCCCAGAATAGGTCCAGTCAACCCAACCCATTCTGAGTCGCCAAATACATGGTACAGAATTCAAATACAACCTTTTATTTCACACGGTCGTGCAAAATACGACCACACAACTGTGAGTGTCAATACAAATATGTAAAAAATATTAACATTTAAACTAAGTCCTCGTTACAATTATTATCACACTATTTATCAGAAATAGTGAGGACTACTACTGCTCTAACTCGGACCATCACTCTGTCCCCCGACTAGTTCCTGCGACATTCTCATTTTCTGAAGAGGACAATAGATGAAAAGGGTGAGCTCAACTAGCCCAGTAAAGAATATTATGACTAAGATAATGGAAAATAAATTATCGTTAGTCTTCAACAATTCAGATAAAATATTATTGACAACAAGTCTTAGATCAATATTCGTAGCGGAAATAACAATTCATTAGAAGAGTTAAGTAGAGAATGAAGTCTACTATCTTCTATGATTTTAAAGTCCATCATCAATATTTTATCCCTGTAACATCAATTAATATACATCTCGAATCAAATATTCATATTTGCACTACGGACAAAGATATTTATTTGTATCACCAGTTGGTTATGTTCATCTCAACACCTGTCCATCTTTACACTACGACCAAAGATATTCATCAGGTAATCATTCATCCTTGCTCTACAAGCCCCAAGATATTCAGTTATATCACCATTTAAAACTGAGGATGATGAAAAATAATATAAATAACGAATTTAGTGAGATAAAAGACAAAAATTATTCGCATTTTAATTTATCTAAGTTCAAAAATACTCCATAATAATACTTTGTGGAGCAAAATTTAAGAATAGAGCTCAAAACTTGGATCCAATCAAAGATAGGTACGTGAATAGTACCGTACACATAAATAGTAATCTCGACGAAAAAAGTAAAAATTTTATAATAAAATCCATGACAATATTTTGGTATAATGATATTGAAAAGAATAACATCGTTTACGAAAGAAAATAGCATCCTTTACCTCAAAAGAATAGTACTTCTGACTGAAATATCAGATATAAGGCTGAAGAAAACTTGCACTGAATAGCAACACTCAAAGTATCGAAATACTCACAAAAATATGCTCGATATTATAGAGAGAAAATTTTCTGATTCTGGTGTAATTTCCATTTCTAACTAAGCACCCTATTTATAGGAAAAGCTTAGGATGTCAAAGTAGACTTTTGCTACCGGCGGCTTTCACCAATGCACACCTCGTAAGATTTAAAAATTCAGCATTTACAAGCCATAAAAACAAAAGTGGGGCCCACCCATATTTTTAATAAAAAATATTTATTTTCTGAAACTTCAATAATTCATAATAAATAGCCCTTTTGTTAGAAAAATACAAATTTTATGTCCTTCCTATAGGAAATTTAATTCTCTACAACTTTGTAGAAGGAAGTTTTTCCAAATTCCCAACCAAAAATGGCCGAAATCCACAAACGGATGATTTTCCACACCAAAATACTAATAAAAACACATCAGCACTAATTCCTTCTTTTATATCCACAAAATAAATATTTTCTTATCATATAAATCAATAATTAATTATTCACAAATAATATTACAGAACTACAATATTGACAACCAGGTCGTTCCCAGAAAAGAGGGGGCCTTCCGATAAGGATTTCTCCTTACTGACGTGCAATTAAAGAACCCCTCCTAGACAGAACTTTCTTAGACATTGTCAATAATGCTATCTAATAATATTATTTAAATAATATGAATTATTGAGTTGATAATGTGAAATACTGTGCAGTGACAATTATTGAATCAATAATACAAAATATCAATGGTAGCAATTATTGAATCAATCATATAAAATAGCAACGTAGCAATTATTGATATAAAATATCAATGTAGCAATTATTGATATAAAATATTAACGTAGCAATTATTGAACCAATAAAATATCATACAATTATTGAAACAATAATATAAAATATTGAACAGTAATTACTGTAACAATTATTGAGTAAGTGACTTCTTACGTAAGAACCAATAATTTGAAATACTGTGTAATACCGTGTGCTACTGTGAATAACGCGTATTACTGTATTTTTATCACCGGGTATTTCAACAGTTTAACCGTAACAGTTTTACCGTTATTTATAAAAAGGTTATTTTTGTCGCTTTCTATATCCGACAGTTATTCTGTTGTGGGGCTCACAAATAGCTGCGCCGTCATACGAATATTTCCCGACAACAAGAATATTCCACGACCAAACAAATATTCCCCAACAACAATGAATATTTTATAACTACTTGCTCATTTTGAAATATTTGCACATTTCACCCATAACTTTTTACATTTATCAAATATACACCTTACTATTTCGAAATAATATATAAAGAAAATTAAATCTTTATTTATAAAATTCGGGGTCATACATCCTCCCCTCCTTATGAAATTTCATCCTCGAAATTAACGTACGTACCTGGGGTGTCGAAGAGGTGAGGATACCTCACTTTTATTTCCGATTCTAACTCCTAGGTCATTTCCTCAATAGCATGGTTTCTCCACAAAACATTAACTTGAGGTATAATTTTTGAACGTAGAACATGCTCCTTCCTATCCAAAATCTTGACAGGAACCTCCTCATACGTTAAATCTTCAGCTATCTCGTCCGGTTCTAACTCAATAATGTGGTTTGGATCTTTCACATATTTACGCAACACGGATATGTGAAAAACATTATGAACACGAGACATGCTTGAAGGTAAAGCGAGTCTATAGGCCACATTTCCTACTCGGTCAAAGATCTCGAATGGACCAATGAATCGTGGGTTGAGCTTTCCTCTCTTCCCGAATCTCGTAACTCCTTTCCATGGAGCAACACGTAACAATACATGATCCCCAACATTAAATTCCACGTCCCTTCGATGAAGATCCGCATAACTCTTTTGTCGATCTTGTGCTGTTTGTATCCGTTGCCGGATCATTTGGATCTTTTCCGTAGACATACGTACTAACTCCGATCCCAACAATGTTGCTTCACCCACCTCATCCCAGCATACTGGAGAACGACACTTTCATCCATACAACGCTTCGAATGGAGCCACTCCTATACTTTCCTGATAACTGTTGTTGTAGGAGAATTCCACCAATGGTAAGTACTTATCCCAACTCCCTTTGAAGTCTAGAACACAGAGTCTCAATAAATCTTCAAGAGTTTGAATAGTCCTTTCCGATTGTCCGTCCGTTTGAGGATGATAAGCCGAACTGAATCATAAATCCGTGCCCATAGCTTTTTGCAAACTGATCCAAAATCGTGAAGTAAATCTTGGGTCACGATCCGAAACTATGGATACTGGCATGCCATGCAATCTCACAATCTCATTCATGTACATACGAGCAAGATGTTCAAGGGAATAAGTCTCTCGTATCGTCAAGAAATGAGCAGACTTGGTTAATCTATCAATAATAACCCAAATCGCATCTATACCTTGAGAAACCTTGGGAAGACCCGTAACGAAATCCATGGTAATGTGTTTCCACTTCCACTTTGGAATCTCCAATAGTTGCAATGGACCCTTCGGCACTTGATGCTCCGCCTTTACACGTCGACACTTTAAACATCTCGAAATAAACTCTGCGATCTCTCTTTTCATATTGCTCCACCAAAATGTATGTCGAAGATCACGATACATTTTGGTACTCCCAGGATGGATTGTAAACGGTGTGTTGTGTGCCTCCATCATGATCCTATGCTTCAAGTTGGAATCGTTAGAAACATAAAGTCTGGAATTGACTCGAAGTATTCCCTCTTCATCGATTCTTGCTTCTGGAATGACACCTTCTTGCACCTTCTTCTTCATCTTCATCAGCTCCAGATCCGTAGCTTGAGCAGCTTTAATTTTATCAATCAAAGCTGGTTCTACGCGTATACTTGACATCATCGCACTCGTTCCCACATATGATCTTCTACTCAACGCGTCAGCTACCACGTTCACTTTTCCAGGATGGTATTGGATGGTATGATCGTAATCTTTCAACAGCTCAAGCCAACGTCGTTGCCGCATGTTGAGTTCCTTTTGAGTGAAGAAATATTTGAGGCTCTTATGATCCATATAGATCTCCACTTTCTCTCCATACAGGTAGTGTCTCCCGATCTTTAATGCGAAAACGACAGCTGCCAACTCTAGATCATGAGTAGGATAATTCCTCTCATATTCTTTGAGTTGTCGCGAGGCATAGGCTATGACTTTCCCATGTTGCATGAGAACACATCTTAACCCTTTGCCCGAAGCATTGCTGTAAATGAGAAATCCATCCGAACCAGATGGTATCGTCAGAACAGGTGCAGAAATAAGTCTCCTCTTGAGCTCTTAGAAGCTCTTCTCGTATTTCTCTCTCCAAACGAATTTTGTATCTTTCCGAGTCAACTTAGTTAATGGAGTAGCAATTCGAGAAAATCCCTCTACGAACCTCCGATAATAACCATCTAAGCCCAGAAAGCTTTGTACTTCGGTCACCGACTTAGGTTGCTCCCAACTTTATATTGCTTCAATCTTTGCCGGGTCAATAGATACTCCACGTTTCGATACCACGTGCCCAAGGAATGCTACTTTCTCAAGCCAGAACTCGCACTTCTTCAGCTTGGCATATAGCTTGTTCTCATGAAGCTTTTGAAGTACCAACTTCAAGTGGTGCTCATGATCTTCACGGCTTTTAGAATAGATGAGGATGTCATCAATAAAGACAACAACAAACTGATCCAAATATTTCTTAAATACACGGTTCATCATATCCATAAAAGCAGCAGGAGCATTAGTCAATCCAAAAGACATGAGTAAGAACTCATAATGCCCGTACCGAGTTCTGAAGGCAGTCTTCGAAATATCGTCAGTTTTAATCTTCAGCTGATGATATCCAGAACGAAGATCGATCTTTGAAAAGAATTATGCTCCTTACAACTGGTCGAACAGGTCATCAATACGAGGTAACGGATACCTATTCTTGATGGTGACATAGTTCAACTCCCGATAGTCAATACAAAGTCGCATACTCCCGTCTTTCTTCTTTACGAATAAAACAGGAGCACCCCAAGGAGACGTACTAGGACGAATAAAACCGATGTCTAACAATTCCTGTAATTGGATCTTTAACTCCTGAAGTTCAATAGGAGTCATTCGATATGAGGTTTTAGAAATGGGTTTTGTACCGGGTTCAAGATCAATAAAGAATTCAACTTCACGTTCTGGGGGTAGACCGGAAAGTTCTTCGGGAAATACATCAGGAAACTCATTATCAACGGAAATATCATTCAAACCTAACGTATTATGGTTTAGATCAGTGACATGAGATAAGAAAGCTTGACATCCATTTTTCAATAAACGAATAGCTTTGTGACTTGAAATGTTATTGACTAATTTTAGTGGTTTGGTGGTTTGGATTCGCACAACAGGTTGATTAAGAATATGAAAACTAACAACCTTACGAAAATAATCAATTTTGGCATGGTAAGTGGTTAACCAGTCAATTCCTAAAATCACGTCAAATGCAAGTATTTTCAAAGATATAAGATCAACAGGTAAGGTAAGGGTACCAATCTGAATCAAGCAAGATTTGTAAACTGTGGATGTAACAAAGGTTTCTCCCAACAGAGTTTCAACAGATAAGTCAAAGTCTAATTTATCAGAAGTCAAGTTCAAACGTTGAGCACTAGCAGGTGAAATAAAAGAATGGGTAGCACCGGTGTCTAACAAGGTGTAAACTTCGAAAGAGTTTATGATTAGCTTACCCATAATCACCTAGTGTGGGTTCCTTGCATTTTGGGCTATCCCGACAAACGCTCTTTCAGGAATCTCCGACTTTGACTTGTCCGAAATCGCCTTTGGAATCACCACCCCCACTGGACTTGGTTTCGCTATAGGACAATCTCGAGCTATATGTCCTTCTTTTTCACAGTTATAGCATGCTTTGAATTGTTGTGGGCAGTTTGGGCTGATGTGTCCCTCTTTCCCGCATTTATAGCATACGACTGGTGGTCGTTCTCCTCCCCTAGAAATAGTTGATGCTGATGCTGATGTTGACGTCTTCACGTTCTCATTGTTATACCTTCTCTTCTTGAAATCTCCCCCCGATTCGCTTTTTCTACTATCATGGCCACGATTACCACCAGAGTGGTTACCGCTTCTGTCATACTTTCCTCCCCGCTGGTTGTCATTGCTCCGATGACTGCTGCCACCGGTACGACCTTGGTTGTTGTCCCTTGGTTGAATATAATTACTATCTCGTTCTAACAACTAGGCCCTGTTCACTACATCCGAATATAGAGAAAATTTGTGAGAAATGAGATATTGACGTATTTCGGGTTTCAAACCTCTCAGAAACATCCGCGTCATACGTTCCTCATTCTCTACCAAATGAGGTGCAAACCTGGACAACTCCGCGAACTTAGCCTCGTACTAGGACACAGTCATGTTGTTTTGTTCTAGTCTGATAAACTCTACCTCCTTCATATGACGAATACTTTCAGAAAAGTACTTGTCATTGAACAGTTTCTGGAATGCTTCCTAAGACATCTTGAGTGCGGTAGGCTGGGTACGCTTCACAGACTCCCACCAGTAATCTGCTTCTCCTCGGAACATAAAGGTGGCGAATGGAACCTTCTGTTCCTCCGTGCATCCCAATACATCAAATATCTTGGTAATTTACTTAACCCACATCTCTGCCTTGATTGGATTTGGCTTTCCCAAAAACTCTGGTGGTCCAAATTCTTTGAACTGCTTGGCAGTGACCATTTGCGTGTTGTTATTATCTCCACCAGTATTTTGCACACGAGTCTCCCTCGTCTGGTTTTGCATGAACTGCAAAAAATTTCTAAACATCTCATCGTTTATCGTCTGATCAGCGTTGTTTTCAGGATGAACATTGCCTTCTTATTGCACGTTCCCCTGGTTGGTGATTAAAGGTGTCTCCACGGTCTCATTCACTTCATTGTTAACATTCTCAGCTGTTATTCTCAAATACTGCCATAAAACAAGGGTTAATTAAACAAATTAACATATCACATATTAACCCTATGCTCCGACTGACCAATTAAATACCACATAAGCTTAGGTAGGACATACTAGTGAAGGATTTACTCGTCTCTCTCCTCCTAGTTCTATTCCCCGATCTCCGCCAGAGATCATATCCCTAAGCTCTGATACCAACTGTGACGCCCCCAAAATAGGTCCAGTCAACCCAACCCATTCTGATTCGCCAAATACATGGTATATAATCCAAATACAACCTTTTATTTCACACGGTCGTGCAAAATACGACCACACAACTGTGAGTGTCAATACAAATATGTAGAAAATATTAACATTCAAACTAAGTTCTCATTACAATTATTATCACACTATTTATCAGAAATAGTGAGGACTACTACTGCTCTAACTCAGACCATCACTCTGTCCCCCGACTAGTTCCTGCGACATTCTCATTTCCTGAAGAGGACAATAGATGAAAAGGGTGAGCTCAACTAGCCCAATAAAGAATATTATGACTAAGATAATAGAAAATAAATTATCGTTAGTCTTCAATAATTCAGATAAAATATTATTGACAACAAGTCTTAGATCAATATTCGTAGCGGAAATAACAATTCATTAGAAGAGTTAAGTAGAGAATGAAGTCTACTATCTTCTATGATTTTAATGTCCATCATCAATATTTTATCCTTGTAACATCAATTAATATACATCTCGAATCAAATATTCATATTTGCACTACGGCCAAAAATATTCATTTGTATCACCAGTTGGTTATGTTCATCTCAACACATGTCCATATTTGCACTACGGCCAAAGATATTCATCAGGTAATCATTCATCTTTGCTCTACAAGCCCAAAGATATTCAGTTATAACACCATTTAAGATTGAGGATGATGAAAAATAATATAAATAACGAATCCAGTGAGATAAAAGACAAAGATTAAGGATTCGCATTTTAATTTATCCAAGTTCAAAAATACTCCATAATAATACTTTGTGAAGTAAAATTTAAGAATAGAGCTCAAAACTTGGATCCAATCAAAGATAGGAACCTTAACAAGCAACTTGGACAAATAGAAGAAAATTTAATTTTTTCGTGAATAGTGTCGTATACGTGAATAGTGCCGTACACGTGAATAGTAACTCCGACGAAAAAAGTAAGAATTTCATAATAAAATCCATAACAATATTTTGGTATAATGATATTGAAAAGAATAAATTCGTTTACGAAAGAAAATAACATCATTTACCTCAAAAGAATAGTACTTCTGACTGGAATATCGGATATAAGACTGAAAAAAACTTGCACTGAATAGTAATACTCAAAGTATCGAAATACTCACAAAAATACGATCGATATTATAGAGAGAAAATTTTCTGATTCTGGTATGATTTTCATTTCTAACTAAGCACCTTATTTATAGGAAAAGCTTAGGATGCCAAAGTAAACTTTTGCTACCGGCGGCTTTCACCAATGCACACCTCGTGAGATTTGAAAATTCAGCATTTACAAGCCATAAAAAACAAAAGTGGGGCCCACCCATGTTTTTAATAAAAAACATTTATTTTTTGAAACTTTAATAATTCATAATAAATAGCCCTTTTGTCAGAAAAATACAAATTCTATGTCCTTTTCATAGAAAATTTAATTCTCTACAACTTTGTACAATGAAGTTTTTCCAAATTTCCAACCAAAAATTGCCGAAATCCACAAACGGATGATTTTTCACACCAAAATACTGATAAAAACACATCAACACTAATTCCTTCTTTTATATCCACAAAATAAATATTTTCTTATCATATAAATTAATAATTAATTATTCACAAATAATATTACAGAACTACAATATTGACAACCAGGTCGTTCTCAGGAAAGAGGGGGCCTTCCGATGAGGATTTCTCCTTACTGGCGCGCAATTAAATAACCCCTCCTAGATAGAACTTCCTTAGACATTGTCAATAATGCTATCTAATAATATTATTCAAATAATATAAATTATTGAGTTGATAATATGAAATACTGTGCAGTGACAATTATTGAATCAATAATACAAAATATCAATGGTAGCAATTATTGAATCAATAATATAAAATAGCAACGTAGCAATTATTGATATAAAATATCAACGTAGCAATTATTGAACCAATAAAATATCATGCAATTATTGAATCAATAATATAAAATATTGAACAGTAATTACTGTAATAATTATTGAGTAAGTGACTTCTTACGTAAGAACCAATAATTCAAAATACTGTGTAATACCGTGTGCTACTGTGCACAATGCGTATTACTGTATTTTTATCACCGGGTATTTCAACAGTTTAACCGTAACAGTTTTACCGTTATTTATAAAAAGGTTATTTTTGTCGCTTTCTATATCCGACAGTTATTCCGTTATAAGGCCCACAATTAGCTGCGCCGTCGTACAAATATTCCCCAACAACAAGAATATTTCACGACCAAACGAATATTCTCCAACAACAATAAATATTTTATAACCACTTGCTCATTTTAAAATATTTGCACATTTCACCCATAACTTTTCACATTTATCAAATATACACCTTACTATTTCAAAATAATATATAAAAAAAATTAAATATTTATTTATAAAATTCGGGGTCTTACAAGAATACTCTTCTTTTTTCTCTCTTATTTTCTCTATACTTTCTCTCTCTATAGCTTTAGTGAATTGGTGAAAAATAATGAAGAAATGAGCTTCTATTTATAGGCTTGGCAGAGTAAGGATAAAATAGTCTTTTCGCCATAATTTATGACATCATCGCTTACCTCATCGTTCCTATGACATCATCGCTTACCTCATCGTTCCGATGACATCATTGCTTACCTCATCGCTCCGATGACATCATCGCTTATCTCATAATAATTCAAATTCAATTTGTTTTCTTCCACCTCATTTTACTTTTATACCATGAATTTACTATAATAATGTTACCATTCAAATTATAAAAAATTATACTATTATATTATCACGTTATACTATTATAATATAATATTATAATAATATATTTGAATGAATTATTTTATCAGATAAGATAAAATATCAATTTTTAACAAAAGTCTCATTTTATATCAAAATTGATTAAATATTTACTCATCATATTTATCAACAATTTTTATTACTCACAATTAATATTACAGAATTATAATATTGACAACCAGGTCGTTCGTAGGAAAGAGGGGGCTTTTCAATAAGAATTTCTCCTTATTGGCGCGCAATTAGATTACCTAACTCCTTTTCTAGACAGAACTTTCTAGACATTACCAATAACGGTATCTAATAATATTATTCAAATAATATAAATTATTGATTTGATAATGTGAAATACTGTGCAGTGGTTATTGTGGCAATTATTGAATCAATAATATAAAATATTGAACAGTAATTATTGTAACAATTATTGAGTAAGTGACTTCTTACGTAAGAACCAATAATTTGAAATACTGTACAATACCGTGTGCCACTGTGCAACAACGCGTATTACTATATTTTTATCACCGGGTATTTTAACAGTTTAACGGTAAAAGTTTTACTGTTATTTTATAAAAAGGTTATTTCTGTCGCTTTCTATATCCGACAGTTATTCCGTTATGGGGTCCACCAATGACTGCGCCGTCGTACGAATATTCTCAGACAAAAAGAATATTTATGATCAAACGAATATTTCCCGACACAATGAATATTTTATAACCACTTGCTTACTTTGTAAAATTTGCACATTTCACCCATAACTTATCACATTTATCAAATCAACACCTTACTATTTCAAAATAATATATAGAGAAAATTAAATCTTATTCATAAAAAATTGGGGTTTTACATAGTTAACTTACTAGCAAGGTATAGTTCTACACCAACTCGAAGATATTGGAATGAAATTAAACATATTATACGATATCTTCGTCGGACTATTGAGTTGGGATTATTTTATCCAAATAGATCAAAATCACAGTTAGTTGGATCTATTGATGCAAGTTATTTTTTTGATCCACACAAAGGTCGATCACAAACATGATATTTTACCATTAATAATGAAAATTCTATATACTCATGAGGGGAGTAAAAATGATATGTGCTGATTGTACTCTTTTTTCTTTGCTAAGATTTTTTCCCATTAGGTTTTCCTTTGAAAGTTTTAATGAGGCAATCCTAAGGCAATAGAAGTTATACAAGAATATTGTACTCTTTTCCTTAGCCAATTTTTTTTTCCCACGGAGTTTTTATTTGGTAAGGTTTTTAACGAGACATATTCTTAGAAAGTGGGTCATCCTGCAGCAAAAGAACTCCAATCATTCTGTATGAAAGACAATGTTGCATGTATAGCTCAATTAATGGGAAAATACATCAAAAGAGATAGAATAAAACACATCTCACCAAAAATCTTTTCGCACATGATCACCTTGATAAGTGTGGTGATATTGATGTTAGCAAATTCGCTCAAAAGATAATTTAGCAGATTTGTTCACTAAAACATTACCAACTACAACGTTTGAAGGATTGCGACGCAACATTGGAATGCGACAACTGAAGTACTTAAGGATACATTTATGAGGGGGAGCTAATACGCGCTGCACTCTTTTTTCTTTAATCAAAGTTTTTTTTTATTGAATTTTTCCTGGTAAAGTTTTTAATGAGGCAACTTTCAATGCATATGACTGCACAATAGACATCCAAGGGGGAGTGTTATAAAACTATACATGTGGATGTCTAGATTCATTCCTCCCATATTTATTGTATTGTTCTTTGATCTTTTTGAAACTCCCATGTAAGTTTTTAAACTCATAACCTTTGAGTGTTGAAACCTCTAAATATTGATGCTCATGTACCTATAAATAGTAACATTGTAAATAGAATGAGATATACATAAGTATAATGAGAATGCTCCCTTTTCACTAATTTCTATTGTTCTTAATATTTAGTATACTTTTACAATATATATATATATATATATATATATATATATATATATATATATATATAAATACTATTTAAAGAAGAGTGCTAATTAAGAAGAGTCTTTTTGATCCTTTTCATATATATATATATATCGAGAGAAAGAAAGAAGAAAAACACTTTGATACATATGAGTAGCATATATTTAAACAACAAAAAGGATTTAAAGACATTGTGGTACAACATATTCATTGACTCACTACATGTTGTATATAAATACCTGCACATAATAATAATAATAATAATAATAATAATAATAATGCATTCCTCTTGCAAGTTGGAGTGCAAGCATGGAAAAGCTGCAATTGTTTTTTTCACTTCCTTTCTTTCACGTGTAATTTCTTGATTTGACATGCAAAAATGGCTCAAAAGTCCACCCTCTTTCCCATTTGGAGAATCTTCCATATGCCCAGTTTTGTTTTAACTAGAATTCACCAATTGCATCGTGTTGAGGTATAAATCTCACGTCGGATAATTAAGACTTGAAAGTTCAATATATAATTTGAAAGGATATTTTATTTATTGTTAATTAAATTTGAGTTGGATGCTTCAATATAGTATCAGAGTCGACATCATTCATATACACAGTGACAAAATTAGAAAATAATTTCAGTGGGATCAAATTATTAAATTACACTCTCAAAAAATTTGTTACATCTGCAAAAAATGTATTACATCATATATATATATATATATATATATATAAAATTTAGTATGATTAAATTATTAAATTACATTCACAAAAAATTTATTACATCATATATATATATATAAGTAGAGTTAAATTACTAAATTATACCCATAAAAATGTTTTACATCATATACAAAAAAATTCAGTAAAATCAATTGACCCATACTCGTACATATAATTTTACCCATGCATATGCAGATCCGATGCACATATTTTACGTCACCCAATTAAAATTATAAATATAAATTAATTTTGAATCGAATGTTTCAATACATCACCCCGCCCCAGGGTACTTGTAAATAAGCACAGTAACTCTCTATCAATTTGCTTGCCCCAAGAAATTATGTCTCCCTTCATCTTTCGTGATTCCCTAGGTAAAATATGCATACTTTTATGTAATGAATTTTAATGTGTTGTCTCATTTTTCTATCTTAATTATTTACTACTATTTTATTTTATATTTATATATTATAATTTATATAATCTTTGTTTAATTATAAAACAATTATAATAATAATACGTAAAAGTTTTGTAAATAAGATAAATAATGTGACTGTATAATTAAATTCATACGTTAATTTGTAAGAGCATCTCCAAGGGGGCTAGCTATTTTGGCTCTTCAAAATACTATAAAATATTCAAATGTCATAATTGACATTCTTGGAGAGTGTGTCATCTTCAAAGGTGCTAGCTATTTGGCTCTTCATATAATTTTTTTATTCATTAAAAATAAAATTTTGTCTTTTTCTAACGGCTATATTTCAATTTATCTTTTTCCAACGGCTATATTTCAATTTATCTTTTTCTAACGGTTATATTCCAACGGCTATATTTTCATTTGTTATAAATAGATAATACATTTGATGAATCCATAAAACTCATATCAATTCTCTTTAAAAAAACTCATATCAATCCGTATAAGCTACTATGTCCAACAACATACGAATAATGCTTGAAATGCTTCATGCAGAAGAAGAAGAAGATGAGGAAAGAATGGCTATTGCGACGACTGCTGTTCAACATCATCTTCGGCGTAGGAATCAAAATCGTGTACAACATCATGGTGGATCCACTATGAATCATCGTGTCATTAATCGCAATAGAGGTGAAGGTTATGATAGACTTTATCGCGATTATTTCTCTGATACTCCTACATATCCAGAGCCATTTTTTCGTAGAAGATTTCGAATGCGTCGCCCATTATTTTTACGAATTCAAGCAGCAATTGAAGCTCACGATCATACTTTCATTCAAAAACCTGACGCCGTTAGAATTATTGGGTTATCATCGCTCCAAAAAATTACAACTGCACTTAGAATGCTCGCATATGGGGCATCTGCAGATTCAGTTGATGATTATGTTAGAATTGCTGAAAGTACAGCAATAGATAGTCTTAAAAGGTTTGTGAGAGCAATCGTTGAAGTATTTGGAAATGAATATTTGAGACGACCAAATAATGAAGATATTTCAAGGTTGATGGTAGTTGCTGAACAACGTGGCTTTCCGGGTATGTTGGGCAGCATTGATTGCATGCATTGGAGATGGAAAAATTGTCCAACCGCTTGGCAAGGGATGTATACAGGTCATGTTCGCGAACCAAGCATTATTTAGAAGCAATTGCTTCATATGATCTTTGGATATGGCATGCTTTTTTTGGTTTACCAGGATCATTAAACGACATAAATGTTTTAGATCGATCCCATCTTTTTGTTGAATTTGCTGAAGGTCGTGGCCCCGAAGTAAGATATACCATCAGCGGACATGAATATAAGATGGGGTATTATCTTGCTGATGGTATATATCCTTCATGGCCCACTTTTGTCAAGACTATTCCATCTCCTCAAGGGAACAAAAGGAAGTTTTTTGCTGCTGCACAAGAGTCTGCTAGAAAAGATGTTGAACGAGCATTTAGGGTGTTGCAAGCTCGATTTGCAATTGTTCGTGGACCATCGCGATTTTGGGATGTCGACACAATGAAATATATAATGACGGCATGTATAGTGTTGCACAACATGATCGTTGAAGATGAACGAGAAACAAGTTTTACAGATTTCGACTATGACAGAGTCGAGGAAACTCCAAATATTTCATTGTCTCAAAATTGACCTAGAGAAATGATTGAGTTTATACAGGCACATCAACAGATGCGAGATAAACATACTCATATTCAACTGCAAAATGATCTCATCGAGCACTTATGGCAAAGGCATGGTGGAGATATGGATTAGATCTGATTGTGAGTTGGTAACTTAGTATTAAGGGAAAAAAAGTTGAATAAGTTAGTTGATTCGTAATTGTTATTAAATTAAATAATTATACAAGAAATCAACATTTGCCTATTTTTTCCAATATTTTCGCTTTGAGAGAATTGTAATATTCAGTTTGAATCGCATCCATCTTACTAGTATCATTGCCAAGGATCATTTCTTCATAAAGTCTTTCTTCTCGCTCTTCCTTTCTTCTTTCTCGTTCTTGCCTTTCCGTTTTCAATCTCAACAACTTATCAATTCGTTCATTTCTTTCATTTTTTGCAACCAATTGTGCTTCTTTTAATTCAAATAGGAGTTCTATTATTTCTTCATCTGCAACTTCTTTTTCCTTTCTTTTTGCCTTGTTGAACAATTCTTTTGTGGCTTTTCTTCCCATTGGTCGTTCCAAACTAAGCTCCACATTAAGCACATCATTCAAACTCACTGACTCTGGAGTAGATGGTGAGGAGGATGCAGGCGAAGCATTGTGTGACGTTTTGGATTTTTTCTTTGATATATTTAAAGCAAATTTGGGTGCAGTTCGCAATTCAGTCCAACAATGGATAAACGGAAATGCCTTATTTTGCAGGCTCTGGTACATGTCCATTGCTTGACATACCTGTAGCACCAATAAACCCTTTAAGTTGAGACTAAAAGAAATCCATAAACCTAATTCACAAGTAGTGAAAAAGAACAAATCAAAGCCAATGAAATGATCCAAACCCTTTATAAGTTGAGACTACAAGAAATCCATAAAATTTAATATTGAAATTTACCTTATCTTGTTTCGATACCCCGCTTTGATTTCTTCCTTCTATTTGGTTATAGTATCCTTGAAACTTACTTACGGCAAGTTGGATTGAAGACCAACGATTCATCAAAGAATTCGGATTCCTATAGGAAAAGAATTCCCTATGCTCATGAAAATAGGTAGCAATTCGATTCCAATATGTTTGTTGCGTTTGATTGTTCCCTTGTATAGGATCCGTGCTAACATTCAACCAAGCCGAAATAAGTAACAAATCATCCTTTGTAGAGAAATTTTTTGTTCGAGGCTTTTTTTTTGTAGTAGCATCAAGAGAACAAACTTGTGATTGATTAGGCAACACATCTTGTGGAGTCGAATGTAGCGAAATTGGAGGTGTTTGTGATAAATACATGTCATCGTGATTACCATATCGACCATTGTTGAGCAAATTTGTGTAAGATGAATCCATGATATACAACTGAAAAGATGGACACAAAAGGATATTAGAGTAGAAGATAAGACAAGTACGTTATTTTTTTTGAACAAAGCAGGGCAACTACTTTGGCTTCCATGATTCCATCCATGGTTAATTTTTTTTATTATTAAAGAGATGAAGCCATCCAACTCATTGGATCAATGCATCAATACAAAAACTTGCCTGTCTCAGACATCACTTGACAAATCAATCTAACCAATAGAAACACGAAGAGAGACTAAAAAGAAGAAAAAAATTACAGAGTAGCTGAAAGCTTGAACGATGAACTAATCCAGCCATCCATGGTTAATTAGTATTAATATATGAAGAACAAAAGAAATTGCTTCTACCATATAATTGTCAGGTTTCAAGAAATAGAACAATAATGAGAACCATATCAAATTTTTACCACATCAAAATCCAACATCTTTTTTCTCGTTAATAAGTATGATCTATACAGCTCAAGCCGGCAGTGATCTTGACTTTCATACAAAACATTACATCTAAGTAAACTAAATAAAAAACAAAAAAAAGGCCAAATAATTTACAATAAACTCCAAATTCTTCAAATCAAAGGGTCACAAGTAATTGAAAGGGGTGGAAATCACAAGAAGTAACCTGAATAGTAGCCCAAACAGCCACTGCAAGAGGAACCCAATTGGAGAGAAGAAAAGACCCATTTCTCAATTGACCAGAAAACTAAAACCAAAGGAATTGCAAAGGGGATAAAAGGCTTTTCCACCAATAACTGGTTAAAGAAGTCTATAGCATCATTCAAATCATAACTCCTCTTTCTCCTCACCATTTTTAACAAATACTTCAAAAAAAACCAATTCAATAACGAATTTCCCTTCTCAGCAACAACTTCAACTTGAAAAAAGAATGCTTTTTCCAGCTTAACAGATCAAAAACAGAAATACCCAGATAATAATTTTGTCTGGAATGGAAGTATTAATGATTATAGACTTGGAAATGGAAAAGAATGATCAGTTATTTTGGTGTAATAAAAAAAATAAGAAGATAAAAAGAGCCGAGGGAATGTATAGATATTGTGAACTCTTCTTTTCATAAACTTCAATATATCAGGAAGAACAAAGCCAATTTCTTTCAATCTTCTATGACTAATTTGAGTATTCCTAAAATCCCACAAAAAAACCCTAAACTCATTCTATCAAAAATAATCAGAAAATTCCAAATCAAAAGCTTAAAAGAAATCAAGAGGAAGGAAGAAATTGAAACATACCTGCGATGGAGAAGAGGAAGCCGTTGGAGATGAAGCCCAGGAAAGGAAGCTTGGAGGACGACCCAATTTCTGGTCTTGATTTGAACCAGAAGAAAGAGAAAAAAAATTTAAAAAATGGAATGCCGAGCCAAGCGAACTCGTCAACGAAGGCGAGGGAATGAAGACTCGCTACCCATGTAGCGATCCACGTCAGCAGCGTTGGAGGGCGTCACTAGCCATTACTCTCGCCATATTTGACATTCGGAAGCTTTAGCGAGGAGCGTTGGAGATGCTCTAATATTGATTCAATTTTTTGTAGTATATATGAGAAAGGTAAAATATAATTGGGGAATATTATTTACCCAAAAAATCTTTCTTTTCCTCCTTGTAAAAAATGTCAGTTTGTGGAGTACTTCGCAGAACCATGAATGGTCAATGGAAAATGACCATCATGTTAAAAATTTAAAAATTAGGTAATAATTCCTCGTTCTATCAAAAAAAATATAAATCTCATTTTAACTTCATAAAATATATTCGTAATATATTATCATATATGATTCATTTAAGCTAAAAAATACGTTATGAAGATAATAAATTTTGTGGTTAGTATTTAGTGGTAGTTTTTATATAGTATTAATATTAACATTGTATTTACTTAAAGAAAAATGATATATATTGTGAATGTTTACGTCGATTTTTGATTATCAATTAAGTGAATAAATATTAATGGTAATTTTTTTTATAGAGAGATGTAATAAGTGGGATTGATAAATGCATAATATTCTATAATTTTGATTCTTTTATGTTTAATTTTGTTACATATTTTATGTGTATAGGAGCTTATTAAGTGATTTATTCATTTCAGAAAGAATTGGAGCTGAAAAGAAGAAAAAGAAAAAATATTGTTAAGAGGATCAAAATGGGTGCGCAAGGAGTAAAAAGATAATAGAGGCAGGGAATTGAGAGCCGCGACGCTATAAAGGTTGAGGCGCGACGATCTAAGCTTGGGTCGCAGTGCTGGTGTGTTCTTTCGAGCCCGTGCACGCATGGTTAGTCGGCAGATTTTTCCCAACTACGTATTTTTGGAGGAATTCTACTGAAACTAGGAGTATTATTTCTTAGGGCTTTTAGACTTTGACCTAGGAGTATAAATACATTGTATTAGTCAAGTTTTGGGGAGACTACTACACAATTTGCAAAACCTTAGACTTGGAGGCAAGATTGAATGCATGTCAGGCTAAGCTCTTTACTTTCTAAGGGATGTTGAACATTCTTTCCAATTAATGGTTTAATTAAGTTTACTTTATTAATTTCTTTTTCTATGAAATTTATTCTTGATAATCTGTTTTAATTGCTTGAATGATATCTGCTTTGATTGATTTAATTATGGCCAGTTAATTTGATCAAACTATATTCATCTGCTAGATTAAGATATAATATTAAGCAAACGATATTGTATTTGATCATGAGTAGCAATTAGTAATATGTAATTGTGGACAAGCGTTTGAGTATTGATAAGATTATCAGAAGATAATTTAAATAATCCCTTATTGTTTGTTTGTTGCTTGGAACAACCTAATTCTCTAATTCTTAATGCTACTGTTATATTAAATATAGACTGATAGTTCTGGGTTGTATAATAGTTATGATCTAGTGGGGGCGATTGTCACATTAGATTTAAAACCTTAGGAGAATTTCAGATAATTAGTGATTGCATTTATCTAGAGTTATTAATTTTATTGAAGGATAAATATTGTTTAAATTGATTATTCTATTACTATAAAAAGGCGATACTTAACTGAATAACTAAAATCTTTAATTTATTGGTTATTCTTATTAATTATTTTCTGTTACATTAGTTAGTTATACTCAATTCAAAACCCCCCAATTTATATTTAGTGTTATTTTGATTTAGAAAACAATAGAATAAACTAAGACAACATCACTCTCTGTGGGATCGACTCTTGCTTGTTACTATATTGAATTTTGTGTTCATAGAATAGAAGTAAGGATTTAATTTTGGGGTGTAAACAAAAACTTCCAAATTTTGACGTCGTTGCCGATTAATGGTAATTTTTTTTATTTATTCTTTGTTTTATTTTAATATTTTAGTTTATGACCCGATCCTCTCACTCTCTTGAATTAAAATTTGATCCAGAATAGAGAAAACTGCACGCATATTAAAGAAGGAGACTCGTCAATCTCGAACCACCATTGTAGATTCCGATGAAGTTCCATCACCAGGCCTCAACATAGCTCTCGAATTACTTTCAAACAATTCATCCAGTGATTCAGACGAAGAAAAGATGGCTGCTCCTAATAACAATAGGACTTTGAAGGAGTTGTCTACTCCTAATTTGAACCAACAACCCTTGTGCATTGAATATCATACTTTAACTGCTTCTTTTGAATTAAAATAAGGACTAATTCATCTTTTTCCTACTTTTCGTAGTCTTATAGGTGAAGATCCATACAAGCACTTAAAGAAATTTCATGTGGTGTGTTCAACCATGACGCCATAAGGAATAACAGAGGAACAAATCAAGCTTAGAGCTTTTCCCTTTTCGCTGGCGGATTTGGCAAAGGACTGGTTGTATTATCTTCCTTCAGAATCAATTCAATCATGGAACGATATGAAAAGGCTGTTCTTAGAGAAGTATTTTCCTGCTTCAAGAGTGGCTAACATAAGGAAGTAGATATGTGTAATCTGGCAGTTCAGTAGAGAAACACTTTATGAGTATTGGGAGAGATTCAACAAGTTGTGCTCTAGCTTTCCACCCTATTAAATCGATGATCATCATCTGATTCAATACTTCTATGAGGGGCTGTTACCAATGGATAGGAGTATGATTGACGCTACAAGTGGATGAGCATTAGTAGCCAAAACTCCAGAAGCTACAAGAAACCTGATTGCAAATATGACATCGAACTCACAATAGTATGGAACCAGGAATGATCATGCACCTAGAAAGGTGAATGAGGTGTGCACTTGTCATATTAAGCAATAGATTTCTGACTTAACTGTTATGGTTAGTCAAATGGTTGCAAGAAACGTGCCAGCATCAAAAGCTTGTGGAATATGTTTAATGGCAGGTCACAACATAGATGCATGCCCCACATTACAAGAGGATGAGACTACACAACAAGCTAATGCATTGGGAAATTATTATGTACATCCGCAAAGGAAGTATGATCCCTACTCAAACACTTACAATCCAGGTTGGAGGGATCATCCCAATTTGAGTTATGAGGGTGCTAGGCCACCAGTGTAAGGAGTTTTCCCAAATAGGCAGCAAGGCTTTCAAACAGCTCAACCACAGTACCAACATAGACATGTTGGGTTTGTACGAAATTATGGTGTAATCAAATTGCAAAAATTAGCGTAAGCATGGTATATCAGAGTTTAAAAAATTTCGACAAAACCATTGCCCGGATCATCCTTTATGCAAATTATTAATTTAAAAAGATAAATAAGAAGTTATGAAATCATACCCTTATAGAACGAAGCTTCCACATGTACGAGTTCAACTCCTTGTTCTTCGTGATTTCCTTGAATTTTCGGGTTAGATTCATTCCTTTGATCAACGTTAAACACCCAAGTGTTTGGCCTCTAGAGGTGATCCACCAAGGAAGAGGAATTATCAAGAAGGAGGGTGGTTGACAAAACCTTAGGTTTCTATCCACTATAGAAAATGAGTACTCTCCAACAATTAGAATTGCATCAACTGATATCTAACATAAGACTCCTCTTATATAGATATTGGTCAACCCTTCTAATCCTATTAGACATATGTTTTCATTTAATTAATTAAACTCCTTTAATTAATTAGGCTTTCCAACATATTGGGATTAATTAATTAAAGTCTTTTAATTAATTTGCCTCCAAATCTTATTAGGAATAAATGAGAGTACTAATATTAAATTAACTCTTAAACTCCTTTAGAAATTAAATAATAATAATTTTAATAATATTAATAAGACTCCTCTTATTAATTAATATTTAATATTTTTAAAATATTAAATAATAAACATTAAGCTATTTAATTTATTCTATCACCATAGATTAAATTAACTATACTTAATGCATTATTGCGATTATGCCATTACCTTCTTAAATAATTATTCTTCCTTTTATGGTGTGACCCTTTAAGTTCTCCATATTAAACTGGTTGTGAATAAATCAATTAGAAAAATTTTAATTTTATTTAAATAAATAAATCAAAATAATAATCTATTTAAATAAATAATATTTATTCTACAATAGGGATAAGTCTCTCTAGCGATCAATGACTTTTCAGACAATATAGATTTCAACATTAATCATAAAAGAATCTGTGAGTAAATAGTTACCGTACAATTCAATCCTTCCACCATACAATGTCCCAATTAAATATAAGACATGAAATTACTGTCAATTCTTATTTTATTTAATTATATGTATTTCGATTAGAAAGTGCACAACTCCAAATAATGTAAATTAGAAATTTCTTTCTAATTTCATTCTGCCTTGGCCAAGGACTACTGGGTTGTCATGTAACGAATCATATAGGACATATCTCTTCTTTTACTAGAAGTGGTAGATTCTTTATTGATTATTTATTATCTCCATATATAACTTATTATATCCAAGCATACCCTTTGATATATCCTAAGGATTTTTTAGGAATAAGTCAAAGTATAATTCATTACATACAAGATACTATGATGATCTCAAGTCCAAGGATCATTTGTACTACTATCATATTAGGAATTCCTATTGACAGGAAAGTGAAACTCCATTAGGTATTCCATAGCGAATCACGTTCAGTGAGCTTATTCTCCAATAAGCACGTACATACTTGCTTTAGTGTCTCCACACAAATGATCATGAGATCAATCATCCTCATCCAATGAGCAAGCAACATATGCACCAATCTATCCGGATTTACTACTCTCCTTTTTAGTAATCCCACAATTGGAAACTATTTTAGTTTTAAGCTTTTTAAGAATTTAGATCTCATTAGCATGATCATCATCATGATTCTTAAAATATTGCTTAAAATTATGGATTATTTATATATTATAAAAACAACATCGTGTAGATAATTAAACGCCTTTAATAAGTGAATAATTTTATTAATAAATAAATAAGATCGTCTCCAAAGTATATATTTTATCATCATACATGATTGACTTGTATGCATACTGCCTTCAATTTCTCACTTGCACTAAAGCCAATCGCCATGGTATCTCATACCCATCTTCTCTAAGTGTCGATCAAACTGCTGTTGTGATAAAGCTTTAGTAAATGGATATGCAATGTTGTCTTGAGAGTCTACATGCTCTAAGGTGACGTCTCCTCTTTCAATGATTTCTTTAATCAAAGTGCCGCAACACATGTTTGGATTCAAGATGAGACATAGGAACTATTCCTAGTTGTGTAATGAATTTTTCATCCGAAACATCAACTTGCAGCTTCACTTACAGTTATATACTTTGTCTTTGTCACTAGATCAACAACCTTTTGCTATTTGAAACCTTTCCAATTCACTGCACCACCTTTCAAGGTAACGACTTACCCTATTGTGGATTTACTGTCGTCTTGGTTAGTCTGAAAACTTGAGTTTATTTAGTCCTCTAGTTTAATTCAGACCCATCATGTATCATGATAACATCCTTAGTGTCAGTTAAGTACTTTAAGATGTTTATCACTGTCTTACAGTGATCTTCTCCAGAATATGACTGATCAACATCAAGTCTTGTATATTTCATTGTATACATGATAGTAACTCATGCGATCTCTCTTTTATTGAGGTCAATTTCAGAGAGATTCAATCCATGGCTCATCATCATGAGACACCTTTTGGAGTTTGCCATGCTAAACGTATTTAGCATCTAATGAATATACGTTCCTTGGGTTAAGCCGAACATCCTTTTAAATCTATTTATACAGATTTATATCCCTAATGTAGGATGTTCTACCCAAATCATTCATGGAGGAATGTTTAGATAACTTTATTTTGATTGATTGTAGCATAGGAATGTCATTTCCTATCAGTAATATATCAACATATAATACTTAGTAATGTCACAGTGCTCCCACTGACCCTTTTATACACACTAGGTTCATTCTTGTTTTTGATAAAATTAAACTTTTTTGATTGTCTCATCAAAATGAATGTTCCATCTTTGAGAAGCTTGTTTCAATCCATAAATGGATTGGTGTAACTCATATACATGATTTGGTTCAACCATTGAAACAAATTCATTTGGCTGTATCATACATACATTCTCCTCTAATAATATATATTTAAGGAAGGGCGTCTCCACGTCCATTTGCCAAATTTAGTAATAATATGCTACAATCACAAGTAAAATTTAAATGGTCTTGAGCATTACTTCAAAGATTCATTTTAAATTTTATGGTCATCTACCATTTCTCTGAGTCTTTATTACTCATAGCTTGTTCGTAATTCAATAGATCATCATCATTTATGACGTGTACCTCATCATCATCCTTTATGTCAAATTCATTCCTTTCAGGTATCTTCGGTACTCTTCCAGATTTACGAATAGGGTGTTGTACAGTAGGTGTCTCTACTTGACTAGGTTCATCCAATTGATCTATAGTGGTTTGTGGTTCTTGAATTTTTTCAATATCTATTTTTCTCCCACTAGATAAACTCATTTTTCAAGAAGGCAGCGTGTTTCGCAACAAACACCTTTTGCTCAATAGGATTGTAGAAATAGTATCCCAAACTTTTTTTAGGATATTCCACAAACGTGCACTTATCAAATCTTGTCCCAAATTTATCATTTTTGAAACCTTTTCACATAAGCTGGACATTCCCAATTCTTAACATGCTTAAGATTAAGTTTTTTTCCTGTCCACATCTCATATGGAGTCTTGGGGACAGATTTCGAGGGGACCTTATTTAGTAGATACACAATTGCTTCTAGGGCATAACCCCAGAATGAAATTGGAAGATCAGTAAAACTCATCATGGAACGAACCATGTCCAACAATGTTCGATTTCTCCTTTTAGATACTCCATTTAACTATGGTGTACCTGGTGGAGTCCATTGTGAGATTATACCATTATCTTTGAGACAATTGAGAAACTCACCGCTTAAGTATTCTCCACCTAGATCTGATTGAAGAATCTTAATACACTTGCCTGTTTGTTTCTCTACTCCACTTTTGAACTCTTTAAAATTTTCAAATGATTCAGATTTGTATTTCATTAAATACACATATTCAAATCTTGAGTGATCATCAGTGAAAGTAATAAAATAAGAATACCCTCCCCGTGCATTCGTTGTCATAGGTCCATAAACGTCTGTGTGAACCAACGCTAACAACTCTGTAACTCTTACTCCTTTTCCACTAAAAGAAGATTTAGTCATTTTACCCATGAGACAAGATTCACAAGTTGGATATGATTTATAATCAGATAGCTCTAAGAGCCCATCCTTATGCAACTTGGATAATCTTGTTTCATTGATATGACCGAGTTTACAGTGCCACATATATGTATAATTAACATCATCTTTTTTTCTATTTGAAGTATATTTTCATGCAAGTTAAGTATGTAAAGTCCATTTCGTAAATTACCAACACCATATAAAATATTATTTTTATAAATAGAACAACTGTTGTTCTTTATTATAATTTCAAATTCATCCATATCAAATACAGAATTTGAAATAATGTTTCTAATGATATTCGGAACAAAATAACAATTATTTAAATAAATAGACTTGCCCGTAGACAATGCTAAATAATAAGTGCCTACAGCTAATGAAGCAACCTTTGCTCTATTTTCCACTTGTAGGACAACCTCATTCTTGTTCAATTTTCTACTTCCGACTAGTCCCTGCACAGTATTACATATGTGAGAACCACAGCCGGTATCCAATACCCAAGTAGAATTTTGACTTTCTGAAAAATTAATTTCAATTATGAACAAACCTTGATTGGAAGTCGAACCTTCTCCAAGCTTTTTCTCTGCTAGAAACTTCTTGCAGTTCCTCTTCTAGTGACCCGAATTGTTGCAATGGAAGCGCATTCCTTTCCTAGCTGGATCAGGTTTTTTTTGTTCCTTCATGTTCACCTTGCCCTTAGCCTTCTTAGATTTCTTCTTTTCAGAAGATACTTTGGGCCTCTTCCTTTTCTTAGAAGAATCCATCATTAATACGTGGTTCTTCTTGGATGGGAAGTGATCTTCTGCAGTTTTCAATATGTTAAGTAATTCAGGCAAACTGACATCTAACTTACTCATGTGAAAATTTATAACGAACTGCGAGAAGGTCTCAGGGAGTGACTGCAAGACCAAGTCTTGACTCAGCTCTCCATCCATGACGAACCCAAGCTGTCCAAGGCGTTCAATCAGATTGATCACGTTTAGGACATGAGTCTCAACGGCAGTGCTCTCGGTCACCCGACATCGGAAGAGCTCCTTAGATATCTCATATCTAGCAGTCGTACTTTGTTCACCATACAACTCTTTGAGGTGAAGCAACAGAGTAGGAGCATCCATATTTTCATGCTGACGCTGAAGCTCGTTATTCATGGATGCGAGTATGATGCATCGAGCCACATATGCATTATCTTGCCACTTTGTTATGGTGGCAATCTCTTCCTCAGAGGCTGAATCTGGAACAGTTCTAGGGACATGTAAATTTAGGACATAAAAAATCTTTTCAGCAGTGAGAACTATTCTCAGATTTCTTAATCAGTCCGTGTAATTCAGGTCCGGTCAGTTTGTTAGCATCAAGTATGCTATGCAGTGAAATTAGTGATTTCAACATTTTTTAAATTTCTGTATGTGAAAAGATAATATTTTAGCAAACATTCATTTAATTAATTTTATATACCAAAATAAATTAGGTCTTATTTTAGATTGGTATCTCCCACTATTTTTTTCAAACTATATTACCCTTACTTATATAGTTCGACAACATCTAATTAAATATTTGCTAGTGAGAATAAGGATCTCATTTTAAATGTATATAGCCTTGTGGATAGCACAACAAACGATATATAAATAAATAGGTAGACAACTCTTTGTCAATTACATCAACATGTAACTCCTTTTTATTTTGTCTCTTAAATCATAATGGTCAAGTGTGTGCACATCCGAACTAAAATGATTTAACTTAACTCCAACCTAGCACTTTCATAATTCAAAAAAGAAAAATATTGTCCTTGTGGATAACACAACAAAATAATATTGTTCAATTTTCTTGATAAGCATCAAATGTGATTAAATTAATATCTTAAATACGCAATACTTGCCTTGTAGATAGCACAACAAACTCATATTAAATATTTAATACTCTATTAATTTATCATGCTAGAAGGCGACGTTCGATATTCCAAATATCTCTGAACGCTTTAGACTTAATATAATTTTTTTGAGGGGTTTATTATTATGTCTCATCTTGTTTAGCGCACATGCACACACACACACACACACACACACACACACACACACACACACACATATATATATATATATATATATATATAAATATGCTTCATTTTATTAAACATGCGAAGCATGTCTGCATAAGATATAATATATATAATACTTAGCATGCACATATAGAATACTATATTCTACCTGGATTGATTATGAACTTTTATTCTAGTTTGGTTCACTAGAGCCACCAAGTGAACCAAAAGGTCAAATCTAGGAGTGCAAGAATTTAAATTTAAACACAAATATTACATTTAAACCCGGGCTCCATTACAAATGGGTCTTCACGCGCTCCTTGCTCCTTGGTCTCCAATTTCTTCAAGATAATTCTAACTATTTCTATTACATTAAACTATTTAATTTAAATAAAAACTTTAATCAGCAGTCAAGGGAAAGTACATAGGAGGTAGATAGAATTTTATATTAAAAAAAAATTAGAGAAGACGAGGTACGCATACCCCATTTAATAAAATTCATTCATTCAAGCATTCAACTAAAATAAAAGTCAATCACATTGGTCAATAGTCCCATAATCAATCTCATTTATTATCATACATATCACCATATGCATCAATAAATAAACATTCATCTCATTAATTAAAACATTATATATATATGAGTATCATTTAATGGACAATTTTAAATTACATGAAATCCAATTTTAAGATTAAAATAAACTCTTTATTTTAATTATAAAATTATTAAGAATATATATATATATATATATATATATATATATATATATATATATATATATATATATGGTAACAAACTTTTTTTTTTTTAGAAATTCTGTTAACAGGTTACTATAAGGTTACGAGATATATATATATATATATAATATTCTTTAATTATGAAATCCTTCCTGCAGCATGATCACCACTTGGTCACCTTTGTTTTAAAAAAAAAATCACCACTGTTGGTATATATATAACGTGATAACGTCTCCTTTTTGTCATAGCAGCGAACTTTCCGTTTCGTTTTAATAACTCGGATCCCACAACGAAAGACAGATCCCACAATGAAAGAAAAGAAAAAAAATATTGTTTTCATTTTTTTTTTCATAAAAAAATAATTTATACAACTAATTATACCCAATAAATTATTCTAAATGCATACCCATACATATATAGAATCAAAACAATTAATAATTGCATAAAGATTTGATTCTGATGTCATTGTTGGGTTTATACGAAAATTAGTGAAAGCATGGTATATCAGAATTTAAAAAATTTCTACAAACCATTATCCGGATCATCCTTTATGCAAATTATTAATTTAAAACGATAAATAAGAAGTTATGAATTATACCCTTGTAGAACGAAGCTTCCACAAGTACGAATTCAACTTCTTGTTCTTCGTAATCTCCATGAATTTCTAGGTTAGATTCCTTCCTTTGATCAACGTTAGCCACCCAAGTGTTTGGTCTCTAGAGGTGATCCACCAAGGAAGATGAATTATCAAGAAGAAAGGTGGTTGACTAAATCCTAGGTTTCTATCCACTATAGAAAAGGAGGACTCTCCAACAATTAAAATTGCATCAACTGATATCTAACATAAGACTCCTCTTATATAGATATTGGTCAACCCTTCTAATCCTATTAGACATATGTTTTCATTTAATTAATTAAACTCCTTTAATTAATTAGGCTTTCCAACATATTGGGATTAATTAATTAATCTCCTTTAATTAATTTGCCTCCATATCTTATTAAGAATAAATAAGAATACTAATATGAAATTAACTCTTAAACTCCTTTAGAAATTAAAATAATAATAATTTTAATAATATTAATAAGACTCCTCTTATTAATTTATATTTAATATTTCTAAAATATTAAATAATAAACATTAAGCTATTTAATTTATTCTATCACCATATATTAAATTAATTACACTTAATGCATTATTACGATTATGCCATTACCTTCTTAAATAATTATTCTTCCTTTTATGGTGTGACTCTTTAGGTTCTCCATATTAAACCGGTTGTGAATAAATAAATTAGAACAATTCTAATCTTATTTAAATAAAAAATTAAACTAATAATCTATTTAAATAAATAATATTTATTTTACAATAGGGATAAGCCTACCTAGCGATCAACGACTTTTCAGATAATATAGATTTCAACATTAATCATAAAAGAACCTGTGAGTAAATAGTTATTGTACAATTCAATCCTTCCACCATACAATGTCCCAATTAAATATAAGACATGAAATTACTGTCAAGTTTTATTTTATTTAATTATATGTATTTCGATTAGAAAATGCACAACTCCAAATAATGCAAATTAGAAACTCCTTTCTAATTTCATTCTACCTTGGCCAAGGACTACTAGGTTGTCATTTAACGAATCACATAGGACATATCTCTTCTTTTAGTAGAAGTGGTAGATTCTTTATTGATCATTTATTATTTCTATATGTAACTCATTATACCCAAGCATACCTTTTGATATACCCTAAGGGGTTTTAAGGAATAAGTCAAAATATAATTAATTACATATAAGATACTATGATGATCTCAAGTCCAAGGATCACTTGTACTACTATCACATTAGGAATTCCTATTGACAGGCAAGTAAAACTCCATTAGATATTCCATAGCGAGTCACGTTCAGTGAACTTATTCTCCAATAAGCACCTACATACTTGGTTTAGTGTCTCCACACAAATGATCATGAGATTAATCATCCTCATTCACTTAGAAAGTAACATATGTATCAATCTATCCGGATTTACTAATCCTCTTTTTAGTAATCCCATAATTATCATTATTATGATCATCATCATAATTATAAAAGCATTGCTTAAAACTATGAGTTATTTATATATTATAAAAACAGTATCATGTAGATAATTAAACGCCTTTAAAAAGTGAATACTTTTATTAATAAATAAATAAGATCGTCTTCAAAGTATATATTTTATCATCATACATGATTGACTTGTATGCATACTACTTTCAATCTTCCACTTGCACTAAAACCAATCGCCATGGTATCTCATACCCATATTCTCTAAGTGACGATCAAACTGCTGTTGTGTTAAAGCTTTAGTAAATGAATCTGCAATGTTGTCTTGAGAGTCTACACGCTCTAAGGTGACGTCTCCTCTTTCAATGATTTCTTTAATTAAAGTGCCGTAACAAATGTTTAGATTCAAGATGAGACATAGGAGCTATTCCTAGTTCTATAATGAACTTTTAATCCGAAACATCAACTTGCAGCTTCACTTACAATTAGATACTTTGTCTTTGTCACTAGACCAGCAATCTTTTGCTGTTTGGAACCTTTCCAATTCACTGCACCACCTTTCAAGGTAACGACTTACCCTATAGTGGATTTGCTGTCGTCTTGGTTAGTCTGAAAACTTGAGTCTGTTTAGTCCTCTAGTTTAATTTAGGTACATCATGTATCATGATAACATCCTTAGTGTCAGATAAGTACTTTAAGATGTTTATCACTGTCTTACAGTGATCTTCTCCAGAATATGACTGATCAATATCAAGTCTCGTATATTTCATTACATACATGATAGTAACTCATGCGATCTCTCTTTTATTGAGGACAATTTTAGAGAGATACACTCCATGACTCATCATCATGAGACACCTTTTGGAGTTTTCCATGCTAAACGTTTTTAACATCTAATGAATATACGTTCCTTGGGTTAAGCCGAACATCCTTTTAAATCTATCTATACAGATTTATATCCCCAAATTCGGGTTCCCTAACCTCGGGTTCAGTGCTCACGATCCATCATCATTATACACAATGTATAATTTATTGCAGAATATATAAACATAAATTGTTCATACAACAAGTTCTATGTAATAACCCAAAATTTATGAAATAAAAGTATTAAAATTTTCTTATAATTATTATTCTAAATAGTAAGGTGATAATTTAATAAATGCTATAGTTATGGGTGATATGTGTAAATTTTATAAAGTAAGCAAGTTGTCATAAAATATGCGTCGTGTCGGGAAATATTCGTTTAGTCGAAGAATATACTTTTTGTTGGAGAATATTTGTACGACGGTGCAATCATTGGTGGACCCCACAACGGAATAACTGTCGGATATAGGAAGCGACAGAAATAACCTATTTATAAAAAATAACGGCAAAACTCGTACTGTTAAACTGTTGAAATACCCGGTGATAAAATTACAGTAATACGCATTGTTGCACAGTAGCACACGGTATTGCACAGTAATTCTGATTATTGATTTTTACGTAAGAAGTCACTCAGTATTCAATAATTGTCACAGTATTTACTCCATAGTATCTCATATTATTGATTCAATTATTGTCACAGTATCATCTGCACAATATTTTATATTATTAAATCAATAATTGACACGATACAGTTATTCATATTATTATTTGCATTATTGACAATGTCTAGAAAGTTCTATCGAGAAAAGGGTGTTGACAAAATTTTATTTTCCTGTTGCTAATACTGTAGGAGGGGAAAATTGTAATCAAATCAACCCCGATCTCAATATCGGGCCATTAGATCAACCCCGATCTCAATATCAGGCCGTTAGATAAACCCCGATCTCAAATCGGGCAGTCAGATCAACTCCGATCTCAAATTGGGTCATCAGATCAACCCCGATCTCAATATCGGGCCGTCAGATCAACCCCGATCTTAATATCGGGCCGTCAGATCAACTCCAATCTCAAATCGGGCCGTCAGATCAACCCCGATCTCAAATCGGGTCGTCAGATCAGCCTCGATCTCAATATCGGGCCGTCAGATCAACCCCGATCTCAAATCGGGCCGTCAGATCAACCCCGATCTCAATATCGGGCAATCAGATCAACCCTGGTCTCAATACCGGGCCATCAGTTCAGCCCCAGTCTCAACCCGGGAGGTACAGGTCAGCCCTGGTCTCAATTCGGGAGGTATAGGTCAGCTCCGGTCTTAATCCGGGAGGTATAGGTCAGCCCCGGTCTCAATCCAGGAGGTACAGGTCAGCCCCAGCCTCAACTCGGAAGGTACAGGTCAGCCCTGGTCTCAACCCGGGAGGTATAGGTCAGCCCCGATCTCAATCCAGGAGGTATAGGTCAGCCCCGGTCTCAACCCAAGAATTACAGGTCAGCCCCGATCTCAACCCGGGAGGCACAGATCAGTTCCGGTCTCAACTTGGGAGGTATAGGTTAGCCCCGGTCTTAACCCGGGAAGCCAGGTTAACTTCGGGAACAAACCTTGAAGACTCACAACATCTCCATAGGAAAACCTAGAGCGACCAAGTCAGCCTCAGAGACAACAATGAGGACAAACAGACTCGAATGGGATCCAAGTCTTGGAAACAGTCCCAGGAAGTCAACCAAAGGCCATGCCGACACCAAAGGTAACCCGGGAGGGGCAAAACGGTTATTTTACCAAATCTAAGTTGATTCAGTAAAATTCAAGCTGTATTGATGCCACCAAGGTTAGAACGAATCATAACGATGATCCCAAGTGCAAACAGCGCAAGACAGCTCAACGGATAAACTGTGGGGAATTAAAGACCTGGTTATGAACCCGTCTTCTTGGACTCGGAAAATGTTTTATCCCATATCATTGTGACACTCTCGGCGAGGGATTTTCGGAAAGGTATCGCATGCCTCAAACGAACGCTCCGATCAAAAGTTAGAAAGTTTCGACTTCGATATCGCATTGCTCGGAGTGCACGTAGTTCGAGATGACGGAATCGGACACATGGGCCCCACCAGAGGAGCCGCACCTCTACCTGCGGCAGTAGAAGGTAAGGTGGAGGCTCCCTGGCCTATATATATGAGGGCACCCCCCTCATTTAAAAAAAAAGAAAAACATTCCAAACCTCTGCCCGTTTGATTTTCAGTCATTTTCAAGTTTTCCAAACCCAAATTTTTTCATTCTAACACGTCGATATACCCACATACTACCACATATCAGAAAATAACCGATAGATTTGGACGTTTAAAGCCTACGATTTGGCAAAAAGCTCGTGTAGCAATCCATTGTGAGTATTTTTACGATCAGTAAGTCAATACTACTTCCTTGAACTTTTATACACTTGCATATCAAGTTTCATTTTCTAAATATGCCCAAAACTTAGTTCCGTGGCCGTTTTGGTCAATTTTTGGTACATTTTTGTACATAAACGTATTTTTTGGCATTTCTACAACTCGTATTGACGATCCGTCACTTCCAGCAGCTTCAACATACTTGCATCTTCATTATAAGCAACTTCGCCGGACTGGATTATATTCCCAGTCCGGGTTTTGCTTTATTTTATATATATTTAACTGTATATATACTAACTTTTCAATTCTGTCAAGCCTGGATGTCAAATCCGAGGTAGTTTACTACTTTTATATATATTTATGCATATATAAGAAACTTTCACCACCACTGGGTTCTCTTTACAGTCTTGGTTGACTACATTTCTGTCTATATATATATATATTTATATTTCAGTCCGGCCTGGATCATTATGTGGCCTTTATACTATTTTTGCACCCTTCACCATTACTGGGTTGTCTTCCCAGTCACTGGTTGACTACTTTTTTGTACATTTACATTTCAATTCGGCCTGGATTATTCTGTGGCCTTCTTACTGCTTTTATATATAAATATGCATCTATAAGCAGCCTTCACCACCACTGGGTTATCTTCCCAGTTTTGGTTGACTACTTTTCTGTCAATATATATATATATATATATATATATATATATTAATTTCAGTTCGGGAACAAACGTGAAAATCCATCTCCCTTTTTACTATTTTCTATATATATTTCAATTCTGTCCAGCCTGGATCATTCTGTGGCTTTTATACAGCTTTTATAAATATATATATACTTCAATTCCAGTCCGGGTACCGGTGTGAAAACCCACCGCCCTTTACAACTTTTATATATAACTGTATATATATATTGCTTTATTCGCTTTTATTAAATTGTTGCTTTAAATATTCATTTTATATGAATCGGCACTGACATATCTGCAGGCGAACTAGATTTATTTAAATCTCGCCAACTCTAGCTTTTAAAAGGTTCAAAATCAGTACAGACGGAACCGAGAAGCTAGAATAGCTGAGATTTATTTAAATCTGGCAATTTTTCTAGTTTAAGTTACAAAAGCAAACTCGCGGCCCTTAGATTGCTATCTAGTGGGAACGAGATGCTTCGGTCAGGTGCGAATTAGGATTTACTGATGAATCCTTGGTTCTGGCGACATTTAGGATATATCTCTTTTCTGTACAAATTTGAGCTGTGCAGGTTTATTGGCTACTCATATATAAGCCTAGGAATCGTGAGATTCATGATCAAACTTATCAGAATCTGATTCCCACGATGGACAAACTCCATTTTACAAATGTACCCTGCCAATTTTTCTGTATAATTGTACATACAAAAGACCTTAAAACGGTTATCCGGAATTAAGATCTTAACATAGTGAAAATATGGTTTGTCGTGTCAGAGTCCCTCCGATGGCTATTATGCCCATAAGGAGACCAACACTTGTATATATTTTGTGGTCGAGGATGCTTCGCAGCCCGACAATCACCATTTTAATTGTGCCTAAAGGCTAAAAAGATAAAACTGAAGTATCGATATGCTTCAATTCCTATGTTAGCGTAAGGGTTTGATATCCTGGTTTCCAAAACATCATTTTAAATCTTTTCAAAAAAGAAAGCTTTTGCAAATCAAATCAAAGACTTTTTGCAAATCAAATCAAACCCTTCGTATATAGGTTCAACGATGCATAAGACATGCTTTCCATCAAACATATGCCCAATTTTCAAACAATATTCAGACACATATTTCAGGTTTTTAAGGGAAATATTGAAAAGATGTGGTACCGTGTTTACACGGGAGTTGTGGGGTGCCTAAACACCTTCCCCACACTTAACCAAGCCCCCGAACTCAAACTTCGATTTCAAAGATCAAGTTTTGACAGTGTCCCGCAATTGGGCCTCTTTCAAACAAAACTCGATTGAGTTGGTACAACCATTTCAAATCTACCAACTGGCGACTCTGTAAAATGTTCAATCGTCGACATGATACATGTTGGCCTTTTCCTAAAAAACCCTTCAAAACCTTTTTCGCAATAAAAAGAGTAAGGGTAGAGATAACTTAGGAAGAGAGAGAGATCCGGATTGTGACCTGACCCGCGGATTTTTTCCCGACGTCGACAGGTGGCGACTCTGCTGGGGACAGTAGAGGGCTTAGGCCGCGTTCAAATCTTTTCAAAAATTTCCTTTTCAAAACCACGTATGTATGAATGCTGCATGTTTACAGCGAATGAATGCGTGAATACTGCATCTTTACATTGAATGAATGCTTTCTTGCTTTTTTAGTGCTTCACACCCATATTAGTGCTTCGCACCGATGTCATCATATGCATAATGGTGAGGCACGATGTATGTGAATGTATGTTGTGTGATTCCTCTCACAAGGAGGCAAAACCCGTCGGTGATAAGTAATGTCTCTGGGGATGGCTAAGTCTCTGGGGTTCATGAAAATGCACCACCCAGATTCGCTCCAGTTGAAAGATCGAATTAATTTCCCCTTTAGTAGATTGTGATGATCTGGAGACCTTCATGCCAAAAAGTCGCGAGAGTAGCCTAAGATAGGTCAGCCTCTGATTAACCAAATCCGACGGGAAGGTTCTTCATGCCTTCCTCTTTTAATTCAATGTCAAGTTTTTAATGTAAATATCATAATGAAAGATTTACATTTCCTGTCATATACATCTTGTCATCTTGTCATCAAAACAACTGACCTCTGTTTTGCAGGATAAGATTAAAAACCACATCATAACATGCATTCTATCCTTACCTACATCAGGAAATTAACAAGCCTACGTTTTGTTGTAGGTGAAAAATTAGGTCTTGTCACTAGATCCAAGTCTAAGAAGGCACTAAGTCCATCCACGGACATGACTTCTAGTGCTCAACCAGAATCCACCCCTGTGTCTAGGGAAGAGTTTGAAGGACTGAAGAATCAGATAGCCGAATTGGCCAATTTTTTGAGAGAACAAAGCAAGGCCCTTAAAGGGAAGCAAGCCCAAACTCACACAGAATCGGGAACACCTGGTGGTAGTGGTGGCAGTCAAGAGACTGAAAAGACTAAAACTCAGATTTCTGGACCACAAAACCAGGACACAACCAACAAAACCCCTGAAATCACCACCCTCAACAAAGAACAGGAAGCTAGTGACATTGTGAAGAAAGTACATCAGATGGAGGAAACTCTCCGGTCTATCAAAGGGATTGGGGCATTTGGTAGTGTTAATTACTCTGACCTCTGTATTTTCCCTGGGCTCGTTATCCCGAAAAATTTAGAACTCCTGATTTCGAGAAATACGATGGATTACGAGACCCCTACACCCACCTGAAAGTATTCATTGGAGAACTCGGATCCTATGCAGAGGACGATAAGCTTCGAATGTAATTATTTCAGAAGAGTTTGATTGGAGAGGCCAGAGCCTGGTATGCCAGTCTAGACAACTCTAAAATTCAAAGTTGTGAAGAGTTAGCCCATGCTTTCCTCAGTTAGTATAGCTTCCAATCTCAGCTAGCCCCAGACAGATACAAGATAACCAAGATCAAGAAAAAGAACACCGAATCATTCAGAGAGTATGCCCAAAGATGGAGGAGGGTTGCAGCACAAGTCACCCCAGCCATGACTGAGTCTGAGATAGTCATGACCTTCATTAACATCCAATAAGCTCCGTATTACGAGAGGGTCCTAGCAGGCATAGGAAACCCGTTCTTTGAAATGATTAAACACGGTGAAATGGCAGAAATAGGGCTCAAGTTCTGGAAGATAAAGGATCTAACCGCCCTCGAAGCTGTTGCCGAGCATATCCAGTCAAAAAATTACGGGAGTAATCCCCGAAGGGTACATAAAAAGATAGATGAAGAAGTGTCCTTAGTGTTACAAGGACAGACTCAAAGAGGCGAGTCAAACAGTATGCCTATTCAAAGGAGGAACTATACCCCTTTTCAAACTCCAGCACAGCCTTCAAACCCTCTATTCCAGAAAAATATGGAGGTCAGGCGTCGAAGAACTTTCACCCCTCTAGGAGATTCACTCGAAAATGTGCTAAATCTATTGATGGCACAGAAGAATATTGTTCAACTCCTTCCACCCACCAATACCGGTGGACTAAATTTTGATCCAAGCAAGAAGTGTACCTATCATTCTGGATCTCCGGGCCATGACACCCAAGACTGTTGGTCTCTCAAGCACAAAATCCAAGACTTGATTGACAACGGAGAAATTGTGGTAACAAAGCCTGAGCAACAGCATGTGCAGGAAAATCCTCTTCCACAACATAAAGAGGAGAATGTCAATATGATCAGCACCACAAGTGGAGAAGGATCCAAGTACCTCCGTTATGTGGAAGAATCAACTCCATCCAGTAATAACACCCTAGACAGTTGGGAAGTTTTAGAAAGGCGGTTCCTGATAGAGCAGGAAATAAACTCTATCAAGGAACAAATCGAATAATTAGCAGAACTAGTCGTCTACCACCATCAGATCACCAGGAAGATGATAAAACAGGCCAACCAGTCTGATGTCGATCGTCCTCCCACACCGGATAATAATCCTAGGAGGAATCATAACTAGTCTTATGAGCATGAACTCTGGGCCGACAAAACGGCTAAAGATGAGAGTGTCCGCACTGGTAAGAGATTTTTATTTCAAAGGAATTTCACTAACCTGAACTAGCCTATGGAGGAAATCCTTCAGATGTTAATCAACGAGGGAATGGTTGTGGACTTATTACCACCATTGAACCCACGATCCAGAAAATTCAAACCTGACCAAATCTGCCAGTATCACTCCAATTCACCTGGCCATGACACTGAAGATTGCTAGGCACTTCGTAACCTGATTTAGAACATGATTGAGAGTGGTGACTTGATAAAGGGAAATCAAGTTCTCGACCTCCCAGATGAAGATACTTTCTGGATCCCCACTGCATGGAATCAGGATACAGTGGCTATTGTATCTTATGACAAGGAGCCAAAGGGGTCCAAGAAACACAAAACCCTGTGAAGGTGGCCGTACCTGAGCCTTTAATTCTGCCCTTCAGACCTCAGTATCCAATTATTAGTCTGAAGAGGGTCCCATAGAACTACAGAAACGATGAAGGTTCCACTTCAAATAACAGTACCATCGTATCAAAGGATAATCCATTGTACCTGCCTCAGCGGGTGATCAAGCCAGTCATCAAAGCCAAAGAAAAAGCGACTGAAGAGAAAATCGAAGAGTTCCTCAATAAAATGGGACACAATGAAATCAAGGTGGTGCAAAGCTTGAAAGACGCACCCAAGCAAATGTCCATCCTAGACTTGGTCTTATCCTCGGTGGATCATCGCGACATTCTAGTGAAAGTACTAGAAGAAGCTCATCTGCCTCATACTGTGGATGCTGAGAAATTCCGTTATATGGTGGAACACATTTTCAACAACAATGCGATATCTTTCACTGACGATGATATCCATGTAGAGGGAACGGGCCATCATAAGTCCCTGTATATAGCCGTGATGTCTTCTGGATATGTGATCGGAGGAGTGCTCATAGATGGAGGATCATCCCTCAACATCTGTCCCTATGATACCTTGGAGAGAATGAAGATTAACCCGAACCAGATCAAAACCAGTCATGTGGTCATCCGGGCTTTCGATGGATCTCGCCGACAAGCTATGGGAGAGATAGAGCTTCCATTAGAGATTGGCCCACACACATTCTATGTGTCCTTTCAGGTGCTCAACATCACCACTGGATACAATTTGGTACTGGGCAGGCCATGGATTCACATGGCAGGGGCAGTGCCATCCATCCTCCAGCAACATCTCAAATACATTATCAACGACAACCTCATTATGGTCAATACCGAACCAGAATACCCTGTCTGCATACAAGGAGACATGCCAGTGATTAGCCTGGATTCAGGGATTGAACCTGCAAGTTTTCAAGCTCTAGAGGTGAGTGATACTCAATATCTACCTATCGGTGCACCAGCCCTGAAACCAAAGGTCTCCATCGAAGTGATGACAGTAGGCCAAGAGATGATATCTTTGGGTTTCCAACCTGGAGAAGGGTTAGGAAAGAATCAACAACGTATCAAGAGTCCAGTACAAATCTCGAGCCAGACTGGGAGAGCCGGATCGGGATATTCATCCAGATCAAGCCGCAGGAACCCACACAAGCATCCTAAGGCTCATGCTTCCACAATTTTGCTGCCAAACCTTACAGGTGCCGGATGGGTGAAACCAATGAGGAAGATCCCTACTGTGGTTTCAGCTATGCTATTTCCTCCAATCACACCTGTCAATGAAAAAAAAGCCCTCAAGCCTGAGGCAAATAGTGAAAAGGGAAAAGAAAAGATACTGTACGAAGGACGAGACCCATTCGCTAATATGCGAGTCATCATAAACTACGATGGAATGAATGATGAGATTCCAGACAGTGGCGACGAGGATCAGATTCAAATTCCTTGCATCAAGAAGGAAAAGGGGGGCAGTTCAAAGAAAAACCCTGACCTTATTTCGAAGGATGTTTTAGTCATCATTCGAGACGAAGCGGATGGTCACCAATCTTTGATCCTCCCTCTTCATGAGGATCTGACCTTGGATAACTGGAGCAGTGTCCCTTGCCTCAGTCGAAAAGGGTAAAGGGGCAGAGAGTACATCTGCCCTTTAAACATGCTTTCATTTACTGGTTACTTTTGATTGCACAGCTATAGCAGTAACTTTTGTCATGCGTTGCCATTGCTTTGTATGTTTAAGTAGTTGTATATATTAAAATGAAAGCATTTTTGTTTTTAGGACTCAAGCATTAGACGTGTTTGTCTTTGCTGATGAGATGCCAACATGTCAAAGTGACTACCACTTTGATGTAGAACTAAACTTCGACTTGATGGATATTGATCAAGAGGAGGAAGATAACTATGAGGTGCTCGAGGAGATCAAATAATGGGTCGAATATAAACCCAAACCAAACCTCGACCAAACCACCACTATCAACATAGGAACCTTCAAAAACATCAAAGAAATCCAGATAGGTTTAGACCTCACACCAGACCAAAAAGTCTATCTGATCGAACTTCTAACACAGTTCCAGGATGTGTTTGCATGGTCACATGAAGATATGATTGGCCTGTCTACTGACATTGTCATCCATCGAATGCCCATCAAAGATGGATTTAAGCCAGTCAAGTAGAAGCTCAGGCGATTAAAACTTGAATGGAGTCTGAAAGTCAAAGTAGAAGTCGTTAAACAATTCAAAGACGGTATCATCATGGTATCAACATACCCAGAGTGGATTTCAAACATAGTCCCCATGCCTAAGCCCGGAGGGATGGTACGAGTATGCGTGGATTATCGGGATTTGAACAAAGCCTGTCTCAAGGACAATTTCCCGGTACCTTTCATCCATATATTGATCGACAATACGGCGCAGTATGGCATGTATTCCTTCATAGATTGCTTTAATGGTTACCATCAAATCATGGTTGCTGAAGAAGACCAGGAGAAAATAACTTTTATCACTCCCTGGGGAACCTTCTACTACAGACGATTGTCCTTCGGCCTCATCAATGCCGGAGCCACGTATCAGCGAGCAATGATGGCCCTATTTCATGACATGATGCACAAAGAGATAGAGGTCTATGTGGACGACATCATCATCAAATCCCGGAGGGAGGATGATCACATCGAACATCTCAGGAAGCTGTTCCACAGGTTGCGCAAGTACAACCTCAAGATAGATCCTGTCAAATGTGCTTTTGGCGTCAAAGAAGACAAACTGCTAGGATTCTTGGTGAGTAATCGAGGCATCGAGCTCTGCTAAGATCAAAGCCATCACTGAGATGTCAGTACCTCGAACAGAGAAGGAGATATGTGGGTTTCTGGGGAGAATCAACTTCATAAGCAGGTTCATTTCCCAGCTCACATCAACCTGTGAACCCATTTTCAAGCTACTAAGAAAGAATTCCTCCACCAAATGGAACGAGGATTGTCAGAAAGCCTTCATCGCCATCAAGAAGCAGCTAATCGAAGCACTTGTTTTGGTACCTCCAAGGGACGGAGTTCCCTTGTTCATGTACCTGTCCGTCAATGCCAATGCAATGGGTTGCATACTAGGACAGAAGGATGATAGTAGCAAGGAAAGAGCCATCTACTACATCAACATAAGATTCAGCAGTGGTGAGCAGAAGTACACCCTGATCGAGAAGACATGCTGTGCGTTAGCATGGGCTGCCATGAGGTTGCAACACTATTTGTATGGGCACACGACCTACCTCATATCCCACATGGATCCACTCAAATATGTATTCAACAAGCCAATGTTAAATTATCGACTGTCCAAATGGCAGTTGATCCTACAACAATTTGACATTGTCTACGTGACTCAGAAGTCAATCAAGGGTCAAAGCATTGCAGATCAATTAGCTAAGCACCTTCAGAAGGGTTCGAGCCCCTGGAGACTTATTTCCCAGATGATGGAATCATGATGATTCAACAACTTCAGCAAGAGAATACAGTCCAACCATGGAGAATGTATTTCGACGGAGCAGTAAACATGGAAGGTGCCGGAGCTGGGGCAGTCCTCATCTCTGGTACAGGAGAACAATATCCTGTGGCTATCAAACTTTAATTTGGCAACACCAACAACACGGCCGAGTATGAAGGCTGTATAATGCGGTTGGAACTAGCCCAATCCATGGGTATCAAACATTTATTGGTCTTTGGAGACTCTAAATTGGTCATCAGACAAACCATTGGGGCATATCACACCAAAGAGCTGCATTTGCTGCCCTATCATCGGCAGGTCATCAAAATATCCTTGGAGTTTGAAGACATAACCTTCAGCCATATTCCTCGGGGTAGGAATAACTTCGCCGATGCATTGGAGACGTTGGCTTCATTAATTCGTATATCCAATGGGAGTGGGATTACCTGCATCAAATTCACAATTCAGAAAGCCCCGATATACAGGAATTGCGTTGGAGAATTATCAGATGAAATACCTCCTGTCAATCAGCCTTGGTATCAAAACATCAAGGAATATCTCCGAGATGGATCTACATCCGCTGGGGCAAGCCAATCCGAGTGAAAGTGGATTCACAAAATGGCTATGAAGTTCTATCTAAGAGGAGATGTACTCTGCAAAAGAGATGCTGGAATAGGCCTGTTAAGATGCTTTGATAAAGAACAAAGATGCTTTGATAAAGAACAAGCCCAGAGACTGATAGATGAAATCCACGGTGGAGTCTGTGGTCCACACATGAGCGGTCATCTACTGGCCAAGAAGATATTAAGAACAGGACATTATTGGATCTCGCTCAAAGCTGACTGTGATGATCATGTCAAGAGATGTTATCAATGTCAAGTACATGGAAATGCCATCCATGCTCCTCTAAATGAGCTACACAACTTAAGTTCACTATAGCCTTTCTCCATGTGGGGAATGGATGTGATCGTTCCAGTGGAACCCAAAGCCAGCAATGGTCATCGATTCATCTTCACCATGATCGATTACTTCACCAAATGGGTTGAAGCTGCCTTATTTCCCAAAGTCACAATAGAAGTCATCATTGGTTTCATCAGAAATAATGTCGTATGTCGATATGGACAACCAGAGGTGATTATATCAGACAATGCCAAAAACCTGAACAATCAAATGATGAAAGAACTTTACAGTAAGTTCCACATCAAGCATCTCAATTTCGTTATCTATCGGCCGAAAATGAATGGTGCTGTTGAAGCGGCCAACAAGAACATCAAGAAGATTATGCAGAAAATATCCGCCAACCACAAGGAATGGCCTGACTTGCTGCCTCTAACCCTATTAGCATACAGGACATCAATGCGCACCTCTACTGGGGCTACCCCCTACTCATTGGTCTCTGGCATGGAAGCAGTTTTTCCCATAGAAGTAGAAATGGAGTCCTTACGAGTGTTAATCGACGCTCAGATGGACGAAGATCAGTGGTTGCAAGACCTGGTACCCCCAACTGTCCCTGATAGATGAAAATAGGGCTACAGCCATTTTCCACCGGCAATTGTATCAGCAAAGGATTGCTCGATCCTACAATAAGAAGGTCCGAATAAGGCAATTCAAAAAAAATGACTTGGTGCTGAAGAAAGTTTTGGCCAATCAAGATGAAGCTAAAGGAAAGTTTGCCCCTAGTTGGGAAGGCCCTTTCATTGTCAAGGAAGTGTTGACATGAGGAATTATCAGGCTACAAGAAATGGACGGGAGTGAATTTTCCCAACTCATCAATTCAGACACCGTGAAAAGGTACTATGTCTGAAGAATATGCATGCCCGCATCCGGGTCCTACAAATCAAATCAGGTTCGATTTTCACTAGAAGCCGGAACTACGAATAACCTGATCTCTCTACACACGGGAGTACGTAGGCAGCCATTTCTGGTGCGGTCAAACCAAATAAAAATTCAAAACTCATCAAACCAAACTCAAAACACAAGATAAATACTTTTCAAACCTCTCACATAAAAAACTGAACTACGGATGACCTGATCTCCCTCCACCTGGGAGTACGTAGGCAACCATTTACGGTGCAGTTTGGCCTTCAAGAAAAAAAAACTAAAACCAATTAAAAACCAGTCCCAAGACACCGAAATCGTATAAAAGCTAAATTCTGTCAAGCCTCCCTGGTCAACAGGCCCATCTGAGATACTCCCTGACATCTCGACTGTCAGTTCATCAAGAAGAAGCTCAAGATACATCAACAACTGTGAGTCATGCAAGAAGTGGTAATCACTCAGCAATGACAATACATATCCAAACAGGGAAGTGAATCAAAAATATTTCTCTGATATATAACACTGTTTGATATACACATAGTGTTCTGTACATGATAAAAAATAGCTGATCTAGTTTGTGCAGGAAAAATAAAGCTAGTCTATGGACCCAGGGATAAGCGGGCCAACAATGCCACCATGGCATCTCTCTCTGAACATGGAAGAGCAGCTGCAAGTGCAATACTCTCAGCCTCCATACTACTCAAAACCTCCACAGTCATCTGCAGTGTGGCACTGTGGTCATCAATGTATGCAGTCATCTCGGCAACCAGACCATGAGTATAAGATCGGGGAGCAGTACTATCGGTAATATGGAAATCTCGGGAAGCTATAGCCTCATCCCTCTCCACAAAAGCTGCATCCCTAGCAATCAAAGTCTCCTCGATCTCAACAAAAACAGCGTCTCTGGCAGATCGGATCTCCTCTCACTCAATCAATCCTGCATCATGAGTAGCTCGAGCTGTATCTTTCTCAGCCAAAGCTATATCTCTGCCAAATAAGGTGGTCAACATCAGCGCTCTAGCCTGATCCCTCTCAAAGGTCATCCTAGCTAATGCATCCACCAAAGCAGGATCTGTCCCTAAAGGAATGATCGGCGGATCACTAACTAGTGCTTCTATCAAACCCATGAACAACTCATCCTCAGTCGGAGACTCAGGATCATCCATAGGCTTCTCCTCGTCTGAATCCACAATAAGAGCTGACTGGATGAATGTAGCTGATGCTATATCCGCCTCCAACCATGCCGAGTACTTTGGAGAACGATTCAGATGGCTACTAGAGAAATCATCCCTCTCTCTATGAGTCCAACACTCATACACTCTGATCAAATCAGCAGATGACATAGACGAAGCTGACATCCTCTGATCAACAGCCCCTAAAATGGATACAGGCTCTGAAACTGATCGAACTGGCCCATAACAGCCAGAGGATGATAAGTACTCACTCCCCTCAATCCCGCTAGGGGAAGATAGTCCATGCCAGATGCATGGGTAATGAAGCTATAGGGGGAGACTAGCCCTGTGCATGGAAGAATCAAGAATGGATGCGCAATGTCAGCCAAAAATGCTAACCATGTCTCTGAATCGGTACACTCCGTCGGCTGAAAGGAAGTAGGATATGGCTATATCATGGTAGAAATAATACCCCTAATGCCTGAAAAATCCAATCGGTTGAATATGGGACATAAGCTATATATACAACAAGACCGAACTGCCTCTGAAGAACCCCTCCGGGTGGATAATGCAGTGAGTGGCTGACCTCAGTGTCTCAGGCAATATCATTGGTATAATGGTGCTTACCCTGTCTAAGGGCCCGAACTACAACTATCAAACCCACATCCAAATGGTCCAGGCGTAGTGGCATGTAGACGTAGGATACGATGCACATCAATAAAATGTCTATCCTAGCCAGATGCCATGCCTCTGCCAATATAATAAAATCCCCAGCATGTTGATTGTAGCTGTCAAGCTCACCGAAGTGATCAATCAAGAAGTCAATAGAGATCACCCATCCAGAGATGATCTCATCCCTCACCACGCTCTGGCGAAGATCTGACATCCGTGTGAATGGTTTCCTCATATCACTGATAGCAGTACGGGCGCACGACAAATCCAAAGCCAAACCAGTAAGCCGCTAGTACTCCTCCAGAGTCGGAGTCAGCTCATGCTACCAAAATGGAAGATCTGTCTCTCGGGTATCTATGAGGGTAAAAGACCATCCACGAACCCGTATGGAACTCAAAAATCTGCAAGGGCCAACGAATGCCCCAACATCTAATCAGCTGTCCCTCTGGCTGAGAAGGGCAGGCTCTCGTACCACGACCTCAATGATAATGCCACCTCAGACGGTGGTAGATGCTCGATACGGCTAGCTACAGACGACGTTATCTGTATCACCGTATCACAAGGCCATCCAGGGGTCAAATATAAATTCATCTGTCTAAATGCATACATATGACATAATACATGCATGATGACAAATAAAAACATGATGCGATAGATAGGAAATATCATGGGCATATACAAAAAGCTATCTACTACGGGCACCATCCCTGTTTGATAATACAAAAAAAATGAAGAATACAGAAATATGGGGCACCACCACCCAACTACTAATAGTGGTCTATTAAAATGGGGCACAGCCGCCCAATAGCCAAAACAGTGGCTGACCAAAAGATATAGCTGCCATAGCTATCCAAAAAGATCTAAAATATCTACACTCAGGTGGTTAACCTACTCCATATCCTTTGTGGACACAAAACCGCTGTCATCAGGCATGTAATACCCGAGAATTTCTATATATTATTAAATAAATATATTAATGGAAATGAGAATTTATTTGAATATAAATGATTTTGTGTTATGAGATGAGTTAACTCAATGATATTAAATTGATTAATTATAATAATTGAGAATATATGGAGTTTGCGATAAACTTATTGAAAGCTTTATGTGGCACAGTGATGAGAAATATTAATGATGATATTAATTAACGAAGAAATTATTAAGTGAACAATTAATCTATATTAATTGTTGGTATGTTGAATTATTAGTATTGCGAGTAATAACATGGTAATAAGTGTATTGGTTATAAATATAATAAGATTTATATCTATTTAACGTGATAATTAATCATGTAAATATTAGTTAATTATTATGGAAATTAATAATCAATGAGGAATGGATTAATTAATATTATCGTTAATTAATCAATGAGATAAATAATTTATTTATTTGATATTATGAATAATAAAATAAATAAGTAAGTTATTAATATAATAAGATTATATTAATTGTTATGTGCAAGTGTACAAAAATTAAATATATAAAATATATGGGATACAACTATATTATATAGTACAGTGCGACATTTATGTGACCATACTATATATAGAAACCATATATTAAGATTGATTGAAACATATAAGCTACATGATTTATGCTTATGTGACAATATGTATGTAAGTATACATTAAAATAATATATCATGGATATATTGTAAATAATTATTGATTAATAGAATTTAATAATAAAGGAAATAATGTAATGTGATAACATCCGAGTAAATTATATCGGTATGATAAAATGTACATGGATTATATATGTACAAATTACATTTACTACGTTGAAATAACATTTAGTTGAATCACATTGTGACATTAAACTATAACCTAAGTGTAGATACTATGTATAAACATAAGTATTGTAAATTCCCATGTTGACCAATGAATAAGCTGCATTCTCTTGTCCAATAATAAGGGTCACCCCTCATTCTCCCTCACACGTGAGATACTCAAGGCTATGCTACTCCCTACCATCTCAAAATTAGCAATTTAGATAATCATCATGCAATGGGGAATGGTTATAATGATGGAATCCAACCACTAATTACCTACCCTTTGATAACATTCATGCAATCCTATAATCCGTTAGTTTGATTTGGAATACAATTGCAATATCTGTGTATTGGTTTTGCTATATATATAGCCTCTTCTTCTCCATTTTGTTTGCTGAGATTTTGCTAAGTGTTGAGAGGGAGAGCATATACATATATCAGTGTGAGCATTCTAAATTAAGCAGCAAGTCCAATTAACTAATTACAAAGTTATAAGATTGCTTCTTGTTCTTTATTTTTTATTTCTTCAATTTCTGTAAACTTCCAATTCTTGATTTTAGTTGGAATTAATGATTTTGTGATTTGATAATGTTAATTGGTTGTTATATAAGCTAATATACATGTTAGTGAGGCAATGTAACTGATTTTAATCGAATTCGTATTGAGTTTCTATGTTTGGGCTGGAATTCTGCCGAAGCAGGAAGATCACTGGCATGAACTGCACACGGCACAGCTGCGCCGGGTTTATACCCAGGCGCAGCGCAGCTGCGCCGGCAGCCTGTTTCAGTTTTGTTTGAGTTCTGTTAATCTGTTAAGCGTACTTGGATGTTATGACTTAGGCAAGGCATATTAGCATGAATAACTTGTATAGAGGGATATGTAGACCTAATATGAGTATGTTCTACTATGATTACATGCATGATTAACGAACGGTTGTAATTTCCAAAGTAAACGTAAAGTTTTGTAAACGAATTTAACTTATACAAACCATGTCGACTTTCTGACTTTTCAAGCATGTTAGAATGGTTTAGAAATGCATAAAAGACATGTGGTCTTATGTATATATGGTTTATAGTATGACAAAAGAATGTTAAACCTCACTAGCGAACATTCTTAACGAAATGTGAGTTTTTAAAAGATAACTTTGACATATAGAGATCATGTATGTCTTCTAATTTTTTGGGCATGTTTATATGGCTTTGAAATGCATGTCGGACATATTAACTTATGTATATAGATTTCATAATAAAGCATGAGCATGTTAGGCCTTATTAGCAAACTTTACTAATGAAAGTATAAGTTTGAACGTGAACGTTGACATGTTACATTGAGATTTGAATTTCGATACTTATGAACATACTTGATAGTACGTTTAGACTCGCTAATGTATCATACATGTTTGCCTACTATGTTACATGTCGTGAAACCAAGTTTAGCGTAAACGAAGTATGCTTTCAAACTAATAACAATGATAGTTGCATGTATTCGATATTAATATTCATGAGTATGCCTAATACAAGTTATATGATTACCTTATGTGTTTAAAAGGTGAGCATGTTAGACTTTGTGACTTTAAAACCTTGAATGGACTTAAGTCATTAAGGGTATTAACTTAGAACCTATATCATGGAAATTGAACGTGAAAAGGTTGAACGAGCATGAAAATATCCTTTAATATGAATACATGCTATGTGATTTTGACGGTTAACTTATAGAAATGCCATAACTTACTAAAATAAAATATATTTAGTATTGATTGTGGTCTTATGTGATATTAATGATATAAGAATATGTTTAAACTCAAAAAGAGGAATGTTAAGGATAAATGTTATATTAATATGCTACTATATATGTAGCTAGGCTAAGACTTAGCTTGTGTATTGATCGTATGTCCAAGATAAGACATGAAGCTATAATATATGACTAATGGATATCATATATATATATATATATATATATATATATATATATATACGTAATTATATTATGATAGGGATTCGAAAGTGTTGATTTGCTTTTCGTGGATAAACTACGCATAAGGCAAGTATCCTATCTTTGTGTTTATGTTATTCGAGGAACGTTGTAAGCAAGTTCCTAACTCTACTCTTTATTGAACATTCATTTAGCTTGCGATATTATTGTCGTACAAGTAAGCTTTTGAGATTGAAATCTAGATATTATGAATCATATACTTCATGGATAAGATAAAAGTCAATTTATATTCTTCGAACTTTAAATCTTGAGATTGAACTTATAATTATTGTGATCTATGCCATTTGATTTGGCTAGACTTATATTGTTGAAAAGCGACCTAAACCAATTGATTGGTGCGGGATCATATGTTTGACTGAGATGAACAACCTTCTTTGAAGGGAAAATATATTTGTCGGGAGACCGACGTGCACATAATTTAGTACGATTGAACGATATGCATACCGTAGGGTACTTTAGGCTGATCACCTGTTGTACTTATTTTCGATTGGGTTATCACTTTAATACTGTTAAATCTAGTAAGAGTTCATAGTCCTTAGTGACTGCTCAGTATTTAGTTATCTTGAAACCTTAAATTAATTGAGTATTGAATCTTATTGATATCTTTCTGTCCTTAGCGACTATTAGTGAGAACTGTTGATATTTCTTGTTATCCTTGAAACTATCACATCCTGTTATACTCTTTTGAGATTCGAGAACTATATTACTCACCCTTATTGTATATTACTTGCTGAGCAATTTGTGCTCATTCTTGCTTTCCCTAAAACATTTCAGTTAAGGCAGAGCAGGGCGAACCTTCGAGCGCCGATAAGGGCAAAGGCAAGGCTACCAACTAGCTTGTCTCTTTTATGTTTTAAATATTTTTATGTTGTATTAAGATGATGTAGTAAGACTGGATTTGACTATATTTAAGCTTAAGTTAGGTTATGTAATAAGTCGTTAATTGATATTATTATGTAATCTATTAAGTACTGTAGGTTGCGAGACTTGGGGGGAATAATTATAATAAATTATTATAAATTATTCTAGATTAGATCTTCCGCTGTGAATGTATGATTTTAGTTATTATTGTATTACCATGAGCACGTGACGAACCGAATTCGAGTGACCAAGTGGCGGTCCGAATTTGGGGGCGTCATAAGGCATGTCTGGGCGGTACAAGGGATGATCTGCCCCTACAAAATTACTGGAACATGGACCTGAAGAGGGGCCCGCTCCTGAGTTGGAAGGGTCAAAAGAAGATGCCTCTGACGGATCTCTGCCAAGATGCCTAATAAATAGGTGAGCTCTCTCCAGCTGCTGGGTCAATCCTGTGATTTGGTCCAAATGAGTCAGCTCCCTGAGGCAAGCTATCCAGTCTGTCATCATAACAGACCCTGGCACCATGTTTACCATAAATTGGGTGGCCCGAGTCTGAGCTCCAATAATGCGAGGACTCCACCAGCTGCTAAATGCCTCCTGGCTATAAGGACCCTCTGATAGGGTGAAGCCATCTATGCCCTCCATAGGGATATCTATCAGTGGTAGGATCAACGACCAATGATACCAAGCAGGAGGAACAGTGGGAATACGGATCTGCCCCGTAATGCTCCTGATCCTACACTCTCCTAAATAGAGCTCCCAGCCTCCCTCTGTCAAAATCGGGACTTTGCGGGTTGACAATGCAAACTCCCGACCAGTGGAGAAGCCTCCCTCAAATCCAATCGTCAAAAACTCGGAGGTATACGGCATCCAGGAGGTCTATCCAGCCGTCAAAAGCTCCAACTGTAGGTGAGCATGGGTGAATCCCTCAACAATAGGGACCTCCGTCAAAGTGGAGTGATACCAACGCCGTCCTCGAGGATAGATCTCCAGACCTAAATCAGTGGTGGGCCGTAGGCAAGGAAGTCGAACTGGCCATATAAATATCAAAAGTCCTCAGTGATGACCAAAAATGACAAATATAAATGCTAAAATAAAAAAGGTACAAGAAAGATGTACTCACCAGCAGAAACGGGTAGAACCCTAACCAAGCCTCAATCAAACCCTCCGAAAGCATGCGCATACCTTGGAGAAAATAGGCACAGGTGTAGGAACCCTAATCAAAGTCACTGAGGCGCTCTATATATCGGGTAGCGCTGACCAGGGCGAAGGACACTATAGATGAGTTGTTCGCCACAAAACAACCCCTGATGATCACCAGAAACAATCGCTTTAAGATGCGATCTCTAACCCTACGATCATCAGGCAGAGGCTCAAGCAAGGCTCCACTCTGGGCATCAATACTCAAGGAACCAGATCAGACCGTTTGACCCTTGATCGCCGTTGCAGGAACTCTTAGCAGGGATCGAATGGCAGTGGGTGTAATGTCAGCCACGACAGGCACTGGCTCACCCTCAAACTCAATACCAGTGATGAACCTCTAGTCCATAGGGGTCATCATCACGTCACAATCCAGCAAATGAAGGGACTGAGTCTGGTGGAACCAGCGCTCAGACAAAGCCCTCATATACCCCCAAGGGCAACGGCAGGGTAGAATAAAGAAGAAAACCTAAAACCCCCAGCCATCAACGATATCCCTGTAATCCTGATGCAAAGTATGATACAGGGAATGCACGTTGAACCAGTTCCCTCGAGGTTGTGTAAAGCCGGGAACCTGCATAAAAAAAGCAACCCATGTAAAAAATTTGTGCCCCGAGAATGGCAAAAAGAAAGAGAATCCAAGGAGAGAAAAACTTCAAGTCACCTCATTGGCTTGAAGAAACCTCGATGGATGTGACTCAAGTAGCCCAATAGCTCCTGAGTCAGCACAACAATGCCTGAAATCTCTGTACGTAGAGCATGAGCAGGGGTAGGAGCAGCAAAATGAGCCTGCTCATCATCAATTTGATCGGCTGCTCGTTCTGTGTTGGACGAATCACCGACTCCGCCAATCTGCCAGGCGGTCGAGCCAGACGTGGATGAGAAACATCAAAAGCCCTCCTACGTCTGACGCTTGAAATGACTCTGCTGGCACTGCCGGGTCTATCTCTATCCATCACCTGGACAAAGTCTCCAAATCACCTCAGAAAGGGTGTGGTAAGCCTAAAACACGTGGCTTATTAATTTAAATCAGTACTCTATGCATCTCTAAGTCTTAAAACATGCATGGGTCAGTCAAAAAATGCCCAATAAAATTAAAATTGCATGTTTTTCAAAAGATAAATCTCAAAGCATGCATGGGTCAGTCAAAAAAATTCCCAGTAGAGTCAAAACTGTATGTTTATTAAATGCTCAAGCTTTTAATTTTTTTGCCAGAGTCTCATTTGTAAAATGGACTGTCCACATGCACATAGACATGTCGAGGTGGCCATTCAGTAGCACACTTTTCCAAAAATAGGAACAGTTCATATTTATGAAATAAAATCAAAAGTAAACTTCGCATGGTAGCCAAATTACCATGAACATTTTTAGTTGAAAATCCAGGCTCACTAGGTCGCAAAAAGGATGAGTAAACTGATCAAAAAAAAGCAAAGTATGACTGTCTCATAATCTAAATTTTCTTACATCCAAACGTGCATTACAGTAAGATATGCATACATGTGAAGTCAAAAATTTTTTAGCAGATCATATAGGCATATATTTTTCATATATTGCGTCTAAAAGCCCCCTACGTGGTTTACATGCTTTTAGCGGTCAAAACTTGCAAAAAAAAGACGTAAAACGTTACATGCGATGCGCTGAACGCGTAGAAACTGACGAAATCAGAAAACAGCTGCCCAAACTCCGTAGATCTGAAAAAGAAGATTGAAATCCGTTTGAAACTCAAAATAAAAATGTTTCAAATGAGCTCCCGCTGCCCAAATATAAAACCATAGGTGGAAGCGGGCCCAGCTGCGGTAGCAGCACCTCCACCTGCGGCTCCCCAGGGTAGGTCCCACTCCCCCGGGCTCGGTTCGGTTCGAGTTGAAACGGAATTTATATGAGCTGTCAAGTCAAATCTGAAAAAAAATTATTACGCGATTGAGCGGTTTGTCCTGAAATCTTGCGTGTAAGCAGCGTAATCCTGATAGAAAGCGGAACTTTCTAAAAACCCTTGGTATTCATTCCGAAGTTATATTCGGGGATCAACAATGCAAACTTCGAGAAAACTGCAGAAAAACTACGTACAACTGCCTAAAACTGCCACTTTCAAAGTTTCAGGTACAGACCGAGTCCAGTTCAGCCGTTGGCTTCAACCCAACAATGTTTCGGGTACAGACCGAGTCCAGTTCATCCGTTGGCTTCAACCCAACAAAGTTTTGGGTACAGACCGAGTCTAGTACAGCTTGTTGGCTTCAACCCAACAAAGTTTCGGATACAGACAAAATCTAGTTCAGCCGTTGGCTTTGACCCAACGAAGTTTCGGGTACAGACCGAGTTCAGTTCAGCCGTTGGATTTGACCCAACGAAGTTTCGGGTAAAAACCGAGTTCAGTTCAGCCGTTGGCTTCAACCCAACGAAGTTTTGGGTACAGATCGAGTTCAGTTCAGCCGTTGGCTTCAACCCAACGAAGTTTCGGGTACAGATCGAGTTCAGTTCAGCCGTTGGCTTTAACCCAACAAAGTTTCAGGTACAGACCGAGTCCAGTTCAACCGTTGGTTTTAACCCAACGAAGTTTTGGGTACATATCGAGTTTAGTTCATCCGTTGGCTTCTACCTAACGAAGTTTTTGGTACAGACCGAGTTCAATTCAGCCGTTGGCTTCGACCCAATAAAGTTTCGGGTACAGACCAAGTTCAGTTCAGCCGTTGGCTTCAACCCAACAAAGTTTCAGGTACAGATTGAGTTCAGTTCAGCCGTTGGCTTCAACCCAACGAAGTTTCGGGTATACACCGAGTCCAGTTCAGCCGTTGGCTTCAACCCAATGAAGTTTTGGGTACAGACCGAGTCCATTTTAGCCGTTGGCTTCAACCCAATGAAGTTTTGGGTACAGACGGAGTCTAGTTCAGCCGTTGGCTTCAACCCAACGAAGTTTTGGGTACAGACCGAGTCAAGTTCAGCCGTTGGTTTCAACCCAACGAAGTTTCGGGTACAGACCGAGTCCAGTTTAGCCGTTGGCATCACTTCGTTGGGTACATACCACGTCCCATTCAGCCGTTGGCACAACCCAACGAGGCGTCGGGTACTGACCGATGACAGTTCAGCCGTTGGCTCAATTCCAACGAAGCGTTAGGTAGGATCCGGTGATAGAAGCAATATAAATCCATCACCAATGATGGAATCTGTTATACACATCCTCAAAAGGAGCACCAAGAAGGATTGGTGATTCAATCCTCATGTTGCCAACTACCAGTGTAAATTATCGGCAAGATAGGCATCGGGAATGCTCATTAGCAATAACTCGGCAGCAACAATGGCATCCCTAGGCTATCATGAATAACGTCATCCCCAACAAAAATAACAAAAAATAGTTCGCGGTAGCCTATTAACATTATCCCCGGCAGAAACTAATGTAATCCATCAATGATAACCCCACCTCCTCAAAGGTATCTGACACCCCTCGCATATTATATCATGCATGGTATTCCCTTTGCATTTGCATTTCTAGTGACTACTAATTTTTATCCTGTCCATTTCTCTGCGTTGCATGAACATGATAAAGAGGGGCATCTGTAGACACTCAAAATTTTGTTTCCCTGTTACTAATACTGTAGGAGGGCAAAACTGTAATAAAATCAATCAGCGATCTCAATATCGGGCCGTCAGATCAACCCTGATCTCAATATCGGGCCGTCAGATCAACCCCGATCTCAAATTGGGCCATCAGATCAACCCCGATCTCAAATCGGGCCGTCAAATCAACCCTGATCTCAATATCGGGCCTTCAGATCAACCCTGATCTCAATATCGGGTCGTCAGATTAACCCCGATCATAAATCTGGCTGACAGATCAACCCCGATCTCAAATCAGGCCGTCAGATCAACACCGATCTCAATATCGGGCCGTCAGATCAACCTGATCTCAAATCGGGTCGTCAGATCAACCCCGATTTTAAATCGGGCCGTCAAGTCATCCCCGATCTCAATATCGAGCCGTCTGATCAACTCCGATCTCAAATCGAATAGTCAGATCAACCCCGATCTCAATATCGGGCAGTCAAATCAACCTCGGTCTCAATACCGGGCCATCAGTTCAGCCCCGGTCTTAACCCTGGAAGTACAGGTTAGCCCTGGTCTCAACCCGGGATGTAAGACTCCAACTTTTATGAATAAAAATTTAATTTTCTTTATATATTATTTTGAAATTGTAAGGTGTTGATTTGATAAATGTGATAAGTTATGGGTGAAATGTGCAAAATTTTCAAGTTAGCAAGTGGTAATAAAATATTCGTTGTGTCGGAGAATATTCGTTTGGTCGAGGAATATTCTTTTTGTCGGAGAATATTCGTACGATGACACAGTCATTGGTGGACCCCACAACGGAATGAATGTCGGATATAAAAAGCGACAGAAGTAATTTTTATAAAAATAACGGTAAAACTGTTACGGTTAAACTGTTGAAATACCCGGTGATAAAAAATACAGTAATACGCGTTGTTGCACAGTAGCACACAATATTGCACAGTAATTCTAATTATTGATTCTTACGTAAGAAGTCACTTACTCAATAACTGTTACAGTAATTACTGTTCAATATTTTATTTTATTGATTCAATAATTGCTACATTGATAATTGCATAATATTTTATTGATTCAATAATTGCTACGTTGATATTTTATATTATTGATTCAATAATTGTTACAGTAACCATTGCACAGTATTTCACATTATCAAATCAATAATTCATATTATTTGAATAATATTATTAGATAGCATTATTGGCAATGTCTAGAAAGTTCTGTCGAAGAAAGGGGTTAGGTTATATAATTGCGCGCCAATGAGGAGAAATCCTTATCGGAAACCCCATCTTTCCTGGGAACGACCTGGTTGTCAATATTGTAGTTCTGTAATATTATTTGTGAATAATTAATTGTTGATATACATGATAAGAAAATATTTATTTCAATTTTGATATAAAAGGAAAGAATTTTTAGCATGCGATATTTGTTGAAAGTTGGCATTTTATCTTCTCCGATAAAATAATTTATTATAATATTACATTATAATAGTATAATGTGATAATATAATAATATAATTTTATATTTTAAATGATGATATTATTTTTATGATAAAAAATAAAATGAGGTGGAAGAGAGAAAATAGAATTGGAATTATTTTAATATATATATATATATATATATATATATATATATATGTATAAAGTTAAAAACATGTGGGTGGCTTGGAAATGGTCCTTGGAAGTGTGCTGCAAAATTTTCCAAGGAGGTGTGCTTGGAAATTTCCACCGAAGGTTTGTTTTGTCAATCCTTGCGTTCTAGCATTTTTCTATAAATAGGGTGCTTAGTTAGGAATGAAAATCATACCAGAATCAGAAAATTTTCTCTCTATAACATTGAGCGTATTTTTTGTGAGTATAAAAATATTTTGAGTGTGGATAACGGTGCAAGAATTCCTCTACATAATATTCGATATTTCAGTCAAAACTACTCACCCGTTAAGGTAAAGGATGTTATTTTTCTCGTAAATAATGTTATTTCCTTTCAATATTCATAATGAATAGTATTTTCTTTCATATTCTATATTATGGAAGTAATAATATTTCATTTCATATTCCTAAATCTTAACTTACAGCGGTAAGTATTGCTTCTATAATTCCTGAAATGATCAGAAATTTCTTGAGTTTTGCGCTTCAGTTAGTATCATTTCACCGGAATAATTTTCTGAACTTTTTATGAAATTTTCAACTTTTCATGATGAGTTACTATTCACGATAAAAAAAACTTTTTTTTATCTTTGATTGTATCCAAGTTTTGAACTTCATTCTTGAATTTTGCTCCACAATTGATTATTACGGAGTATTATTGAACTTTGATAAACTAAATTACGAATCCCTAATCTTTGTCTTTTATCTCACTGGATTCGTTCCTTATATTGTTTTTCATCATTCTCAGTCCTAAATGGTGATATAACTGAATATCTTTGGCCTGTAGTGAAAAGATGAATGATTACTTGATGAATATCTTTGGCCTGTAGTGCAAAGATGAATGATTACCTGATGAATATCTTTGGCCCGTAGTGCAAAGATGGACAGGTGTTGAGATGAACATGACCAACTGGTGATACAAATGAATATCTTTGGCCCGTAGTGCAAAGATGAATATTTGATTCGAGATGTATATTGATTGATGTTACAGGGATAAAATATTGATGATGAACTTTTAAATCAAAGAAGATAGTAGACATCATTCTCTACTTAACTCTTCTACTGAATTGTTATTTTCGCTGCAGTTGTTGATCTAAACCTTGTTGTGATAGTAGTGTGCATACAAGCCAATTATGTATGATGATAAAGCACGTACTTTGTAAACAATCTTATTTATTTATTAATGAAATATTCATTTATTAAAGGCATTTAATTATCTACATGTTGCTGTTTTTATAATATGTAAATAACCCATAGTTTTAAGCAATGCTTTTAGAATCATGATGATGATCATGCTAATGAGATCTAAATTCTTAAAAAGTTTTAAAACTTAAATAGTTCCCAATCGTGGGATTACTAAAAAGGGGATTAGTAAATCCGGATAGATTGGTACATATGTTGCTTGCTTATTGGATGAGGATGATTGATCTCATGATCATTTGTGTGGAGACACTAAAGCAAGTATGTAGGTGCTTATTGGAGAATAAGTTCACTGAACGTGATTCGCTATGAAATACCTAATGGAGTTTTACTCGCATGTCAATAGGAATTCCTAATGTGATAGTAGTACAAGTGATCCTTGGACTTGAGATCATCATAGTATCTTGTATGTAACAAATTATACTTTGACTTATTCCTTAAGACCTTTTAAGGCATATATAGGGTATGCTTGGGTATAATGAGTTACATATGGAGATAATGAATGATCAATAAAGAATCTACCACCTCTAGTAAAAGAGGAGATATGTCCTATGTGATTCGTTAAATGACAACCCAGGAATCCTTGGCCAAGGTGAAATGAAATTAGAAAGGAGTTTTTAATTTGCATTATTTGGAGTTGTGCATTTTCTAATCGAAAGACATATAATTAAATAAAATAAGACTTGACAGTAAATCCATGTCTTATATTTAATTGGGACATTGTATGGTGGAAGGATTGAATTGTATGGTAACTATTAACTCACAGGTTCTTTTATGATTAATGTTGAAATCTATATTATCTGGAAAGTCGTTGATCGCTAGGGAGGCTTATCCCTATTGTAGAATAAATATTATTTATTTAAATAGATTATTAGTTTAATTTATTTATTTAAATAAGATTAAAATTGTTTTAATTGATTTATTCACAACCGGTTTAATATGGAGAACCTAAAGGGTCACACCATAAAAGAAAGAATAATTATTTAAGAAGGTAATGGCATAATCGTAATAATGCATTAAGTATAATTAATTTAATCTATGGTGATAGAATAAATTAAATAGCTTAATGTTTATTATTTAATATTTTGGAAATATTAAATATAAATTAATAAGAGGAGTCCTATTAATATTATTACAATTATTATTATTTTAATTTCTAAAGGAGTTTAGTAATTAATTTAATATTTAGTACTCTCATTTATTCCTAATAAGATTAGGAGACAAATTAATTAAATGAATTTAATTAATTATTCCCATGTGGTGGGAAGCCTAAATTAATTAAAGGAGTTTAATTAATTAAAAGAAATCCCATGTCTAATAGGATTAGAAGGGTTGACCAATGTCTATATAAGAGAAGTCTTATAATATATATTAAATGATGCAATTCCAATTGTTGGAGAGTACTCCTTTTCTATAGAGGATAGAACACTAAGCCAAACACCCTCCTTCTTGATAATTTCTCTTCCTTGGTGGATCACCTCTAGAGGCCAAACACTTGGGTGGCTAACGTTGATCAAAGAAAGGAATCTAACCCGGAAATTCAAGGAGATCACGAAGAACAAGGAGTTGAACTAGTACCTGTGGAAGCTTCGTTCTACAAGGGTATGATTCCATAACTTCTTATTTATCGTTTTAAATTAATAATTTGCATAAATGATGATCCGGGTAATGGTTTTGTAGAATTTTTTTTAAACTCTGATATACCATGCTTCCGCTAATTTTTGCAATTTGATTGCGTCACGATTTCGTACAAACCCAACATGTTGTCCATAATATTTTATCTGATTTATTGAAGGCTAACGATAATTTGTTTTTCATTATCTTAGTCATAATATTCTTTACTGGGCTAGTTGAGTTCACCCTTTTCTTCCATTGTTCACTTCAAGAAATGAGAATATCGCGGGAACTAGTCGGGGAACAGTGTGATGATCAGAGTTAGATCTGTAGAAGTCCTCACTATTCTATAAGATAGTGGGACAATAATTGTAATGAATAAGGAATGAATTTGAATGTTTATATTTCGTATTATATACGAGTCGTATTGAAGCTCATAGTTTGTGTGGTCGTATTTTGCATGACCGTATGTTATAAAAGATTGTATTTGAATTCTGTACCATGTATTTGATGACTCAGACTGGGTTAAGTATTGAACCTATTTTTGGGGCGTCTCAGTTGGTATCAGAGCTTAGGGATATGATCTTTGACGGAGATCTGGGAATAGAACTAGGAGGGGAGAGACGAGTAAAACCTTCGTTAGTGTGTCCTACCTAAGCTTAATTGTTATTTAGTTGGTCGTTTGGAACATAGGATTAATATGTGATATGTTAATTTGTTTAATTAACCCTTGTTTTGTGGCAGTATTTGAGAATGGCAGCTAAAAATATAAACAATGGAGTGAATGAGACCGTTGAGACACCTTTAATCACCAACCAGGAGAACGTGTAACAGGAAGGTTATATTCCTCTTGTAAACAACACTACCGAAGAAACGATGAATGATTGGATGTTTAGAAGCTTTTTGCAGTTCATGCAAAACCAGACGCGGGAGATTCGTGTTTATAATACAGGTGGAAATAATAACAACTCGCGGCTTGTCACTGCCAAACAGTTCAAAGAGTTGGGACCACCAGAGTTTCAGGGAAAGCCAGACCCAATGAAGGTAGAAAATTGGATTAAGCAAATTACCAAGATATTTGATGTCTTGGGGTGCACGGAGGAACATAAGGTTCCATTTGTCACATTTATATTCCGTGGAGAGGCAGATTATTAGTGGGAATCTGTGAAGCGTACCCAGCCTGCCGCACTCAAGATGTCTTGGGAAGAGTTCCAAAAACTATTCAATGACAAGTACTTTCATGAAAGTATTCATCCTATGAAGGAGGTAGAGTTTATCAAACTGGAACAAAATAACATGACTGTGTCCCAGTACGAAGCTAAGTTCGCGGAGTTATCTCGGTTCGCATCACATTTGGTTGATAATGAGGAACGTATGACGTGGATGTTTCTGAGAGGTTTGAAACCCGAAATTCATCAGTACCTCGTTTGTCACAAGCTTTCTTTATATTCAGATGTGGTGAACAGGGCCCAACTATTAGAATGAGATAATGATTATGTTCAACTAAGGGACAACAACCAAGGTCGTACCAGTGGCAGCAGTCATCGGAACAATGACAACCAGCAGGGAGGAAAGTATCATGACAGAAGTGGTAACCACTTCGGTGGTAATCGTGGCCATGATAATAGAAGAAGTGAGTCAGGGGGAGATTTCAAGAAGAGAAGGTACAACAATGAGAACATGAAAACATCGACAGCAGTACCAACATCAACTGTTTCTAGGGGAGGAGAACGATTGCCGGTCGTATGCTATAAATGCCGACAAGAGGGACACATCAGTCCTAACTGCACACAACAGTCCAAGGTGTGTTATAACTGTTGAAAATAAGGACACATAGCTCGAGTGTGTCCTGTAGCGAAACCAAGTCCAGCAGGGATGGTGACTCCAAAGGCTATCCCTGACAAGGAAAAGTCAGTGGTTCCTGGAAGAGCTTTTGTCATAACTGCCCAACAAGCGAGGAACCCGAATGAGATTATTACGGGTAAGCTAATCATAAACTCTTGCAAAGTCTATACCTTATTAGATACCGGTGCTACCCATTCTTTTATTTCACCTGCTTGTGCTCAACGTTTGACTTGACTTCTGAGAAATTAGACTTTGACTTATCTGTTGAAACTCCGTTGGGAGAAACCTTTGTTACATCCACAGTTTACAAATCTTGCTTTATTCAAATTGGTACCCTCACCCTACCTGTTGATCTTATATTTTTGAAAATACTTGCATTTGACCTGATTTTAGGAATTGACTGGTTAACCACTTATCATAACAAAATTGATTGTTTTCGTAAGGTTGTTAGTTTTCATATTCCTAACCAACCTATTGTGCGAATTCAAACCACCAAACCACTAAAATCAGTCAATGTCATTTCAAGTCATAAAGCTATTCGTTTATTGAAAAACGGATGTCAAGCTTTCTTAGCCCATGTCACTGATCTAAACTAGAACACGTTAGGTTTGAATGATATTTCTGTTGTTAATGAGTTTTCTGATGTATTTCCCGAAGAACTTCCCGGTCTACCCCCAGAATGTGAAGTTGAATTCTTTATTGACCTTGAACCCGGTACAAAACCCATTTCTAAAACCCAATACCGAATGGCTCCTATTGAACTTCAGGAGTTAAAGGTCCAACTACAGGAATTGTTAGACATCGGTTTTATACGTCCTAGTACATCTCCTTGGGGTGCTTCTATTTTATTCGTAAAGAAGAAAGACGGGAGTATGCGACTTTGTATTGACTATCAGGAGTTGAACCATGTCACCATCAAGAATAGGTATCCGTTACCTAGTATTGATGACCTGCTCGACTAGTTGCAAGGTGCACAATTCTTTTCAAAGATCGATCTTCGTTCTGGATATCATCAGCTGAAGATTAAAACTGAGGATATTCCGAAAACTACCTTCAGAACTTGGTACGGGTATTATGAATTCTTAGTCATATCTTTTGGATTGACTAATGCTCCTGCTGCTTTCATGGATATGATGAACCGTGTATTCAAGGAATATTTAGATAAGTTTGTGGTTGTCTTTATTGATGACATCCTCATCTATTTCAAAAGCCGTGAAGATCATGAGCACCATCTGAAGTTGGTACTCCAAAGGCTTTGTGATAACAAGCTTTATGCAAAGTTAAAGAAATGCGAGTTCTGACTTGAGGAAGTTGCATTCCTTGGGCACGTGGTATCAAAACATGGAGTATCTGATGACCCGGCGAAGATTGAAGCAATACAAAGTTGGTTGCAACCTAAGTCGGTGACCGAAGTACGTAGCTTTCTGGGCTTAACTGGTTATTATTAGAGATTCGTGGAAGAATTTTCTCGAATCGCTACTCCATTAACTCAGCTGACTTGGAAAGATACAAACTTCATATGGAATGAGGAATGCGCGAAGAGCTTTCAAGAGCTCATGAGGAGACTCATTTCAGCACCTGTTCTGACTATACCATCTGGTTCGGATGGATTTATCATTTACAGCGATGCTTCGTGCAAAGGGTTAGGATGTGTTCTCATGCAATATGAGAAAGTCATAGCCTATGCCTTGCGACAACTCAAGGAATATGAGAGGAATTATCCTACTCATGATCTAGAGTTGGCAGCTATCGTTTTTACGTTGAAAATCTGGAGACACTACCTGTATGGGGAGAAAGTGGAGATCTATACGGATCATAAGAGCCTTAAATATTTCTTCACCCAGAAGGAACTCAACATGCGGCAACGACGTTGGTTTGAGCTGTTGAAAGATTACAACCATACCATCCAATACCATCCTGGAAAAGCGAACGTGGTAGCTGACGCGTTGAGTAGAAGATCATATGCGGGAACGAATGCGATGCTTTCAAGGCCCATTTTGTGTGACTTACAAAGAATAGAGATAAAGTTCAAGACTCCGGGGACCCACGTGATGATGTCAAGTATACGCGTAGAACCAGCTTTGATTAATAAAATTAAAGCTGCTCATGCTACAAACCCGGAGCTGATAAAGATGAAGAAGAAAGTGCAAGAAGGTGCTATTCCAGAGGCAAGAATCGATGAAGAAGGAATACTTCGAGTCAACTCCAGACTTTGTGTTCCTAACGATTCTGATTTGAAGTATAGAATCATGATGGAGGCACATAACACACCGTTTGCAATCCATCCTGGGAGTACCAATATGTATCGTGATCTTCGACATACATTTTGGTGGAGCAATATGAAGAGAGAGATCGCGGAGTTTATCTCGAGGTGTTTAACATGTCAACGTGTCAAGGCGGAGCATCAAGTGCCAAAGGGTGTAACCATTTGAGATTCTAAAATGGAAGTGGGAACGTATTACCATGGATTTCATTAAGGGTCTTCCCAAGGTTTCTTATGGTATAGATGCGATTTGGGTTATTGTCGATAGATTAACCAAGTCTGCTCATTTCTTGCCTATACGAGAGACTTATTCCCTTGAACGTCTTGCTAGTATGTACGTAAATCAGATTATGAGATTGCATGGCATGCCAGTATCTATAGTTTTGGATCGTAACCCCAGATTTACTTCCCGATTTTGGGTCAGTTTGCAGAAAGCTATGGGCACGGGTTTACGATTCAGTTCGGCTTATCATCCTCAAACGGACGAGGCAATCGAAAAGGACTATCCAAACTCTTGAAGATCTATTGAGACTCTGTGTTTTAGACTTCAAAGGGAGTTGGGATAAGTACTTACCATTGGTGGAATTCTCCTACAATACAGTTATCATGTAAGTATAGGCATGGCTCCATTCGAGGCGTTGTATGGATGAAAATGTCATTCTCCAGTATGTTGGGATGAGGTGGGTGAAGCAACATTGTTGGGACCAGAGTTAGTACGTATGACTATGGAAAAGATTCAAATGACCCGACAACGTATACAAACCGCACAAGATCGACAAAAGAGTTATGCAGATCTTCATCGAAAGGACGTGGAGTTTAATGTCGGAGCTTATGTATTGTTACGTGTTGCTTCATGAAAAGGAGTTACGAGATTCGGAAAGAGAGGAATGCTCAATCCACGATTCATTGGTCCATTTGAAATCCTTGACCGAGTAGGAAATGTGGCCTATAGACTCGCTTTACCTCCAAGCATGTCTCGTGTTCATAAAGTTTTTCACATATCCGTGTTACATAAATATGTGAAAGATCCAAACCACATTATTGAGTTAGAATCAAACGAGATAGCCGAAGATTTAACGTATGAGGAGATACCCGTCAAAATCTTGGATAAGAAGGAACATGTCCTACGCTCGAAGATTATACCTCAAGTTAAAGTTTTGTGGAGGAACCATGATATCGAGGAAATGACCCGGGAGTTAGAATCGAAAATGAAAGCGAGGTATCCTCACCTTTTTGACATACCAGGTACGTACGTCAATTTCGAGGATGAAATTTCATAAGGAGGGGAGGTTGTAAGACCACAACTTTTATGAATAAAGATTTAATTTTTTTATATATTATTTTGAAATAGTAAGGTGTTGATTTGATAAATGTGATAAGTTATGGGTGAAATGTGCAAAATTTTCAAGTTAGCAAGTGGTAATAAAATATTCGTTGTGTCGGAAGAATATTCGTTTGGTCGAGGAATATTCTTTTTGTCGGAGAATATTCGTACGACGACGCAGTCATTGGTGGACCCCACAACGGAATGAATGTCAGATATAAAAAGTAATAGAAGTAATTTTTATAATAATAACGGTAAAACTGTTACCGTTAAACTGTTGAAATACCCGGTGATAAAAAATACAGTAATACGCGTTGTTGCACAGTAACACACGATATTACACAGTAAGTTTAATTATTGATTCTTACGTAAGAAGTCACTTACTCAATAATTGTTACAGTAATTACTGTTGAATATTTTATTTTATTGATTCAATAATTGCTACATTGATAATTGCATAATATTTTATTGATTCAATAATTGCTACGTTGATATTTTATATTATTGATTCAATAATTGTTACAGTAATCATTGCACAGTATTTCACATTATCAAATCAATAATTCATATTATTTGAATAATATTATTAGATAGCATTATTGACAATGTCTAGAAAGTTCTGTCGAGAAAAGGGGTTAGGTTATATAATTGCGCGTCCATGAGGAGAAATCCTTATCGAAAACCCCTTCTTTCCTGGGAACGACCTGGTTGTCAATATTGTAGTTCTGTAATATTATTTATGAATAATTAATTGTTAATATACATGATAAGAAAATATTTATTTCAATTTTGATATAAAAGGGAAGAATTTTTAGCATGCGACATTTGTTGAAAGTTGGCATTTTATCTTCTCCGATAAAATAATTTATTCAAATATATTATTATAATATTACATTATAATAGTATAATGTGATAATATAATAATATAATTTTATATTTTAAATGATGACATTATTTTTATGGTATAAAAATAAAATGAGGTGGAAGAGAGAAAATGAAATTGAAATTATTTTAATAATTTTATATATATATATATATATATATATATATATATATATATATATATATATATATATAAAGTTAAAAACATGTGGGTGGCTTGGAAATGGTCCTTGGAAGTGTGCTGCAAAATTTTCTAAGGAGGTGTGCTTGGAAATTTCCACCGAAGGTTTGTTTTGTCAATCCTGGCGTTCTAGCATTTTTTTATAAATAGGGTGCTTAGTTAGGAATGAAAATCATACCAGAATCAAAAAATTTTCTCTCTATAATATTGAGCGTATTTCTTGTGAGTATAAGAATATTTTGAGTGTGGATAACGGTGCAAGAATTCCTCCACATAATATCCGATATTTCAGTCAAAATTACTCACCCGTTAAGGTAAAGGATGTTATTTTTTTCGTAAATAATGTTATTTCCTTTCAATATCCATAATGAATATTATTTTCTTTCATATTCCATATTATGGAAGTAATAATATTTCATTTCATATTTCTAAATCTTAACTTACCACGGTAAGTATTGCTTCTATAATTCCTGAAATGATCAGAAATTTTTTGAGTTTTGCGCTTCAGCTATTATCATTTCACCGGAATAATTTTTTGAACTTTCTATGAAATTTTCAACTTTTCATGATGAGTTACTATTCACGATAAAAAAAACTTTTTTTTATCTTTGATTGTATCCAAGTTTTGAACTTCATTCTTGAATTTTGCTCCATAGTTGATTATTACGGAGTATTATTGAACTTGGATAAACTAAATTACGAATTCCTAATCTTTGTCCTTTATCTCACTGGATTCGTTCCTTATATTATTTTTCATCATTCTCAGTCCTAAATGGTGATATAACTGAATATTTTTGGCCTGTAGTGCAAAGATGAATGATAACTTGATGAATATCTTTGGCCTGTAGTCCAAAGATGAATGATTACAAGATGAATATCTTTGGCCCGTAGTGCAAAGATGGACAGGTGTTGAGATGAACATGACCAATTGGTGATACAAATGAATATCTTTGGCCCGTAGTGCAATGATGAATATTTGATTTGAGATGTATATTGATTGATGTTACAGGGATAAAATATTGATGATGGACTTTTAAATCAAAGAAGATAGTAGACATCATTCTCTACTTAACTCTTCTACTGAATTGTTATTTCCGCTGCAATTGTTGATCTAAACCTTGTTGTCCATAATATTTTATCTGATTTATTGAAGGCTAACGATAATTTGTTTTTCATTATCTTAGTCATAATATTTTTTACTGGGCTAGTTGAGCTCACCCTTTTCTTCCATTGTTCTCTTCAAAAAATGAGAATATCGCGGAAACTAGTCGGGGAACAGTGTGATGATCAGAGTTAGATCTGTAGAAGTCCTCACTATTTTATAAGGTAGTGGGATAATAATTGTAATGAATAAGGAATGAATTTGAGTGTTTATATTTCGTATTATATACGATTTGTATTAAAACTCATAGTTTGTGTCGTCGTATTTTGCACGACCTTATGTTATAAAAGATTGTATTTGAATTATGTACCATGTATTTGGCGACTCAGAATGGGTTGAGTATTGAACCTATTTTGGGGCATGATACGGGTGGTATAGGTCAGCCCCGGTCTCAACCCGGGAGGTACATGTCAGCCCCGGTCTCAACCTAGGAGGTACAGGTGTGCCCCAGTCTCAACACGGGAGGTACAGGTCAGCCCCGGTCTCAACCCGGGAGGTATAGTGTTGACTTGTTCATATTCTAACCCTAATGTTTTGATGATGATTTAATTTTATGTACTAAATCATTTACTGTGAAATTTTAGGAAATTGATAAAAGGATCAGTGATGATTTGATCAGAATGTTTTGAAGACTTTGTATTCTAAGATTTTATATAAGGTCATTGCAAATGTTTGATTTTTCAATTCAAGGCTCTAGGACATTTTATGTGCATTTAATATGATAATTATTTTATGCATGCTCAAAATTATAAGGGAATTCAGATTAAAATATTTACTGATTAAATAGGTACTGCCATTTCATATGTCCTAATTCTATTAAGTTTATATGCTACACGTGTGAGGTGAATTAGGGTCATTATGTATCTTGGAAATTATTTGTGTGACAGCAATATAATGATTACTATTGATTAGTGGGTCATCTGCATATGTCTCGGAACTCATATACGTTGATTATCATGAAAAGTTGTTTTGGGATTACACTTGCATTTAATTACGGAACTAACACTCCTTCAAAGCTCCTAAGTTGTTTATTTCAAAAAGCAACGTGTTATCTTTCTTTACCCTTATTACAGAATTGATATATCTTCTATATTGAAAAAGTAGTGTGGTTTGTTGTGGTAGTGTGTAATTAAGAGTCATGATTACTTTAGGATATTTTAGATTAAAGGAGTCAAACAAATAAATCTTACTAAAGATTTACACCGAATGAGTTTTACCGAGTATATATGTTATCTATTTGTTTTGTTCCTAACAGAACTATAATTTGAATTTAACGAAACTAAATTTGCAACGAAAATATTTTTGGGCTATAAATTGTATTGAAGTGTTTCAGAAAAAGATACAACGCACACGAATTAATCTTGCACTATCATAATTGAAAAGCAATTATTCTTGGTGCAATCATACAAGCTGCTGGGCAATTAATTTTCAAATTATTTTCGACTAATTTTCGTGGACTCTAAATTGGTGATATCTCTTTACTATTTGAGGGCAAAGGTTCAAAAATGCCCCTGACCTTTTTCCCGATGTCCCACTTACACCCTGAACTATTTTTTTTCCAAAAGTACCTTTAACGTTACAAATTTAAGCTCAGTTGTGCCCCTGCTCCTAACGAACATGCCACATAGGCTAACTCTGCTAATACGTGGACAATTTTTGCTGACGAGGCATGAAGAGAGAACAAAAAGGCAAAAAAGTCCTAATTTCAGAATTAAACTCACATAATTTTTTTTTAATATTTTAAAAATTAATCTTTAATAAAATACAAAAAAAATATCCAAGTTTTCTCTCATAAACTCACTTAGATCCTAAATCTGGATCTTTGTTTCCAAGCCCTTTGATCTAACTTCAAACCCAGAGTTTCAGACTTTCAGTGTGTGATTCTAGTGTGTGAAATTATGAGTCTTGTAGCGGGTTTATATGAAAGATTCATTTGGGGATTCAAGCTCAAAAAGTTAAAATACTCAACCGAAACCCTAACTCTAACTCCACTATTTTCTTTCCCTTCCCACCTCTCCCCAATCAAATTTGTTGCCATTTCTGTCTCCGCCACCGTATCTGGCAGTTCCGATGACACGATCAAGATCTACGACCTCTCTACCTCCTCCAAAATTGGTTCCCTCACTGACCCCACCTCCACCGCCCTTTCATTTATTTCTCTCTCCTCCTCCTTCCCCCGTAACCTACTCTCTGCCTTTGACGACGGCTCCGTTTCTATATATGATGCCGACCTTTTCTTCCACCTCAAATCCCTGACTGAAGCAAGCTGATGCACATATTAACATGACCCAAGGAGTTTTGGAAGGGGTGGGTATGTATTAGTTTTTTTAAATTTTATTACTGTCATCTAAAAGATGTGGATTCCCTTCGTTGATATTTTCCCTTTATTAAATATGGCATAATTTAGTAGGTGGTAGGTGAAGAGCTTGGTGTTCTTATTGGAATGGATTCTATGTTCCGCGTTAGCACTTGAGAGGCTTGTCGGATTCCTAGGTGATATGCCTCAAAGGAACTTCCAAACAGATAAATTTGATTTGGTCGCTGGAATAGATCTATGCTTTTTCTATATTCCTTTTGATTTGGTCGCTGAAAACTTCTGGATATATTATTCTGGTGGGTTTGATTCTGGGTTCTTATCTTGACTGGGTCCCGATCAAGGGTTATTCCCAATCGGAGATTCATTTTTTGTTTTCGGATTTGTTTAGTTCAGTTTTTGATTGGGTTTCTTTTACCGATTTGGCTTCCAATGATTTTCATTTTTGATTTGATCGAATTTGTAATGTTCTTATGGGACAGAGATAAATTTGATTTTCCTTCTGTTTTTCTTTTGATTTGGTTTGGTTTTGATTTTCTTTAGTAATGTTCTTGGTTGTAGATTTTGTTTTTGATTTAAATTATAAAATATGTTATTACGTTTTTGCCCTTTTAAAAAGTCATTTGGTTGTTTGGCTTGAGTCTAGGCGTCAGTTTCGTCGGTAAAAAATGTACATGTGTAAGCGAAGTTAGCCTAGGTGGCATTACCGTTAGGGCAGGGGCACAACTGAGCTTAAATTTGTAACGTTAGAGGTACTTTTGGAAAAAAAATTAGTTCAGGGTGGAAGTGGGACATCGGGAAAAAGGTCAGGGGCATTTTTGGACCTTTGCCCTACTATTTGATCATTACATACATTACTTGAGCCTTGCATTGTTAAATTGATTATTTGCTTTGATCATTAGACCTCTATATTTATAATTCTTTTTGATTTAGACTAAGTGTTGTCTAAAGGTATTTTAATCCGGGTGGATTCAGAATTGTTTACAAACAGGTTCAAGGAAGCATAGGTGCTTAAAGAGTGCATTGGTGCACAAGGAGCAAAAGTGCTCAAGTGAATTATTGTAATTCAAGTGTTGAAAGAATCTGTTTTGTAAAAAGAGTCAATTTAAAGAAATAAATTGAGTCTCCAATACTAGTTGGTATTGGACGTGGAGTAGGCTATTATTATAGAGGATAATAGCTGAACCATGTAAAAATCTTGGTGTTCATTTTATTACTTGATTTACCTTATTTGTTCACAAAAGATATTTAATTGTTTTGATAATTAAAACTTGAATATTTTTACTATCTTAAGATAAATTGTTAACACTAAGTATTTTTTTATAAAGCTATAAATTCAGCAAGTTATTTATTAAATAATAAGATTAAAGACTTAATCTAGTAGGCCATATTTATCCAGCAAGATGCATTCATTAATATAGTAGGCTGAATTCAGTAATTTTTGTTAAAGTTCAAAAACTTGGTCATAGTTTGTTCCCACACTTAGTCAATCCCCCTTTTAAGTGTTCCTTACCTGAATTTCATATAGGTCAGCCCCGGTTTCAACCCGGGAAGTATAGGTTAGCCCCAGTCTCAACCCGGGAGGTCTAGGTCAGCCCCGATCTTAACCCGGGAGGTACAGGTTAGCCTTGGTCTCAACCCAGAAGTTATACGTCAGTCCCGGTCTCAACACGGGAGGTACATGTCAGCCCTGATCTCAACCCGGGAGGTATAGATCAGCCCCGGTCTCAACCTGGGAAGTACAGGTCAGCCCCGGTCTCAATCCGGGAGGTACAGATCAGTCCCGGTCTCAACCCGAGAGGTATAGGTCATCCCCGCTCTTAACCCGGGAAGTCAGGTCAACTTCGGGAACAAACCTGAAGACTCACAACATCTCCATAGGAAAACCTGGTGCAACCAAGTCAGCCTCAGAGATAACACTGAGGACAAACAGACTCGAATGGGATCAAAGTCTTGGAAACAGCCCCAGGAAGTCAACCAAAGGCCATGCCGACACCAAAGGCAACCTCGGGAGAGGCAAAATGGTCATTTTACCAACTCTAAGCCGATTTGGTCAAACTCAAGCCGAATTGATGCCACGAAGGTCAGAACGAACCATAACGATGATCCCGAGTGCAAACAGAGCAAGACAACTTAACGGACAAACTACGGGGAATCAAAGACGTGGTTATGAACCTATCTTCTTGGACCCAAAAAATGTTTATCCCATGTCATTGTGACACTCTCGGCGAGGGCTTTCCGGAAAGGTATCGCACGCCTCAAACGGATGCTCCGATCTAAAGTTAGAAAGTTTCGACTTTGACCTCGCGTTACTCAGAGTGTACGTACTTCGAGATGATGAAACCGGACACGTGGACCCCACCATGGAAACCGCACCTCTAACTGCGATAACAGAAGGTAGGGTGGAGGCTCCCTGGCCTATATATATGAGGGCACCCCCCCTCATTTAAAAAAAAAGAAAAACGCTCTGAACCTCTGTCCGTTTGATTTTCAGTCATTTTTAAGTCTTCAAAACCCAAATTTTTTCACTCTAACACGTAGATATACCCACATACTACCACATATAAGAAAATAACCGGTAGATTTGGACGTTTAAAGCCTACGATTTGGCAAAAATCCCGTGTAGCAGTCCATTGTGAGTATTTTTACGAACATCAAGTCAATACTACTTCTGTGCAGTTTTGTACACTTGCATATCAAGTTTCGTTTTCTAAATATACCCGGAACTTAGTTCCGTGGCCGTTTTCGTCAACTTTTGGTACATTTTTGTACATAAACGCATTTTCTGGTATTTTTACAACTGGGATTGACGATCCGTCACTTCCAGTAGCTTTAGCATACTTGCATCTTCGTTATAAGTAACTTTGCCAGACTGGGTTATCTTTCTAGTCCTGGTTTGGCCTTTTTTTGTATATATTTAACTGTATATATACTAACTTTTCAATTCTATCAAGTCCGGATGTCAAATCCGATGTAGTTTACTGCTTTTATATATATTTATACATATATATGCAACTTTCACCACCACTGGATTCTCTTCCCAGTCTTGGTTGACTACATTTCTGTCTATATATATATATTGATATTTCAGTCCAGTCTGGATCATTCTGTGACCTTTATACTATTTTTGCACCCTTCACCATTACTGAGTTATCTTCCCAGTCACTGGTTGACTATTTTTTTGTACATTTATATTTTAATTTGGCCTGGATTATTCTGTGGCCTTCTTACTGCTTTTATATATAAATATTCATATATAAGCAGCCTTCACCACCACTGGGTATCTTCCCAGTTTTGGTTGACTACTTTTCTGTCAATATATATATATATATATATATATATATATATATATATAGATATTTTAATTTTAGTCTGGGCACAGGCGTGAAAACCCATCGCCTTTTTTACTATTTTTCTATATATATTTCAATTCTGTCCAGCCTGGATCATTATGTGGCTTTTATAAATATATATATATATATACTTCAATTCCAGTCCGGGCACCGGTGTGAAAACCCACTGTCCTTTACATCTTTTATATAATTGTATATATATTGCTTTACTCATTTTTATTAAATTGTTACTTTAAATATTCATTTTATATGAATCGATACTAACATATCTGCAGGCGAACTAGATTTATTTTAATCTCGCCAACTCTAGCTTTCAAACGGTTCAAAATCAGTACAGATAGAACCGGGAAGCTAGAATGGCTGAGATTTATTTAAATCTGAAAAATTTTCTAGTTTTAGTTACAAAAGCAAACTCGCAGCCCTTAAATTGCTATCTAGTAAGAACGAGATGCTTCGGCCAGGTGCGAACCAGGATTTACTGATGAATCCTTTGTTCTGGCGACATTTAGGATATATCTCTTTTTCTGTACAAATTTGAGCTGTGCAGGTTTATTGGCTACTCATATGTGAGCCTAAGAATCGTGGGATTCATGATCAAACTGATCAAAATCTGATTCCCATGATGGACAAACTCCATTTTACAAATGTACTCTGCCAGTTTTTCTGTAAAAATGTACATACAAAAGACCTTAAAACGGTTATCCGGATTTAAGGTCTCAACATAGTAAAAATATTGTTTTGTCGTGTCAGAGTCCCTCCGATGGCTATCATGCCCATAAGGAGATCGACACTTGTATATATATTGTGGTCGAGGATGCTTCGCAGCCTGACAATCAACATTTCAATTGTGCCTAAAGGCTGAAAAGATAAAACTGAAGTATCGATATGCTTCAATTCCTATGTTAGCGTAAGGATTTGATATCCTGCTTTCCAAAACATCATTTTAAATATTTTCGAAAAAGAAAGCTTTTGCAAATCAAATCAAAGACTTTTTGCAAATCAAATCAAACCCTTCGTATATAGGTTCAACGATGCATAATACATGCTTTCCATCAAACATAGGCCCAATTTTTAAACAGCATTCACATACACATTTTAGTTTTTAAGGGAAATATTGAAAAGATGCGGTACCATGTTTACACGGGAGTTGTGGGGTGCCTAAACACCTCCCCCACACTTAACTAAGCCCCTGAAATCAAACTTCGATTTCAAAGATCAAGTTTTGACAGTGTCCAGCAATTGGACCACTTTCAAACAAAACTCGGTTGAGTTGGTTCAACCATTTCAAATCTACCAACTGGCGACTCTGTAAAATGTTCAATCGTCGACGTGATACATGTTGGCCTTTTCCTAAAAAATCCTTCAAAATCTTTTTCACAATAAAAAGAGTAAGGGTAGAGATAACTTAGGAAGAGAGAAAGATCCGGGTTGTGACCCGACCCGCAGATTTTTTTCCCGACATCGACAAAGGGGTTAGGTTATTTAATTACGCGCCAATAAGAAAAAATTCTTATCGGAAAGCCTCCTTTTTTTCTGTGAACGATCTGGTTGTCAATATTGTGGATTATAATATTAATGATGAATAGTTATTGAAAGAGTAAATACGTGTTGATTAAAGATAAGTGAATTGTGGTAAATATTTATTCAAATTTTGATATAAATAGAGGGGTTTGTCATGAGGCGTTTGTTGTAAGTTTGACTTAATATTCCATGGGGAGACATGCTAATTTTATGGACCGTCAGTTGAAGTTTTAATAGTAAATCAATATGGATCGTCGGTTGAAGCTTTAATAGTAAATCAATATGGACCGTCGGATTAAAGTTTTAATAGTAAATCAATCTGGACCATCTGTGAATCAGTTACTATTTAGTCCATTCTCCTATAAATAGAAGCTCATTTCTTCCTTCTTTCTCACTAATTCACTAAGCTATAGAGAGAGAAACTATAGAGAGAGAATAAGAGAGAAAAAAGAAGATTATTCTGCTACTACACTATTGCAGTATCCAATCTCCTACTAAGGTAAATGATATTATTTTTTTTCAATACTCGTAAGGGTTGTCATTCTATTCCTTATTAAGCTAGGGGAATAACCTGTCTATGTGGATTACCGCATGCTTGGTGAATAACCCTTCGTATTCATTCCTTATTAATCTGTGGGAATAACCTATCTACGCGGACTACCGCATACATGTTGAATAACCCTTTGTATTCATTCTTTATTAAGTTGTGGGAATGATCTGTCTACGCGGATTACCGCATGACGGGTGAAAATCTATTTGTAGTTTCTTATGTTATTTCATTTCATATTTCTAAGTCTAAATTTATTATTGCTTCTATAATTCCTGAAATGATTTAAAATTTCTTGAGGTTTGCGCTTCATCTAATATCATTTCACTGGAATATGGGTCTGAACTTTCTTATTCAATTTTAATCTTTTCATGTGGGTTACTATTTATCTGGGGTAGTATTCATACGGTACTATTCATGAGTACTGTTCACAACAAAATTTAATTTTCTTTTCTTTGTCCAAGTTATATTTTATGAATCTTATTCTTGAAATTGGATTCATGTTTTGATCTTCATGTAGACAATTTGGACACTCTTTAACTCTGGATAAATTGAATTATAAACCTCTAATATTTATCCGTGATCTCACTTGATTCATTCTTTATATCATTGTCATAATCTTCAGACTTAAATTGTGGCGAAAGTTATATTTGGTCCATAGTGCAAAGATGAACTGTTGATTGATATCTTTGGCCTGTAGTGCAAAGACGAACTATTGATTGATATCTTTGGTCTATAGTGCAAAGGTGAATTGTTGATTGATATCTTTGGCCCGTAGTGCAAAGATGGACATGTGTATAGCATGATCATGACCACTGATGATACAAATGAATATCTTTGGCCCGTAGTGCAAATATAGACTATTGTTTAACATGACCATGACCACTGATATTACAGTTGAATATCTTTGGCCCGTAGTGAAAAGATAGGCAATTGATTGATATGATCATGACCATTGTTGTTATTTGAATGTCTTTGGTGTAGGGTGTAAAGACGATATGATTATTGAGTGTGTTTAGCCTTTGTGGCAAGGACATTGAGTGAAAATTCTATTAAGCCTTTGTGGCAAGGAGAAACTGTTGATTTACATGATTATGAACATGAATTATGAATTTAACTATAATCTTTGATGTTACAGGTAAAGACATGTGGTGAAAGTTCTTTTTATCTTGAGTACAACGAAGAACTGTTGATTGGTGTTACATGAATAAAATATCGATGATGGACTTTTAATTTGGGGAAGACAGTAAACATTATGTTCTACTTGACTCTTCTAATGGATTGCTTGTTCCGCTGCAACTATGGTTGAAAACTTTTATCATCTACCATATGTTCTAAATATCTGATTTATTACTGATGAAGGCTATTGATAATTTAATTAACTTAAGTCATGGTATTCTTTTACTGGGCTATTCGTGCTCACCCTTTTGCTTCACAATTCCTTTCAGATAATAAGAGTGTAGCTGGGTCGAGCGGGGATAATAGAGGAATAGAGCAATGGTCTATAACTGTTGAAGTTTTCGATAAAATTGTATGGAAATAATTGTATTGAGAACTTAAAATGTGTGTCGTATTTTATACTTCATTTAATAATTGATTTTGGTGAACAACAATAAGGTGATGAGAACCTGACTTTGGAAGGGTGTGTTGCCACTATCATATAAGATGTCTAACCATATACGAATTCGTGTTATCATAAGATATGGTTGTGCGCATCCACTTGCTGATTATATCTATGAGCACTATCTATATAATCTTGGAGTATGGTTGGAATATAATCTTCAGTTTGAGACAATGGAGATAATTATATGGCAAGAAGATACACACCATTGGAATGAACAAGATAGTAATCTTCTCGTTCTTTTTTGGGGTTTATTGGATCAAACAAAGTTAATTCTCAAGTCCTATGATGTCTATTATAACTTAGATGCATGGCCTCCCATGTACGAAGGTTTTCTTGAGCATTTTCCAAAGATTTTTATTCCTAAAATAGTTATTGACTGTACCTTTATGTAAGGTGTTATTGGTTTGGAGTGTGAGTACTGTTGTTATAATATTTGTATTGAAACTCACAGTATATGTGTTATCATATTTTGTACGATAGTTTCATAGTTGTAAATAGAAAGTTTGTATTTGAATTTTGTAGCATGTATTTTGGCGACTCAAAATGGGTTGTGTGGACCTATTTTGGGGGCGTCACATTTGGTATCAGAGCTTAGGGATATGGTCTCTAACGAAGATCTGAGACTAAACCTAGGAGGGGAGATACGAGTAATATCATTTGCTAGTGTGTGTCATACCTAAGCTGAATTTTCTTACTTAATAAGTTGACAAATTGTTATATGTCAATTAACTTTTATTTTGAAGCTGTATTCTAGAATGATATCTGAAATTCAGGAGATGGGCAATGGAGAAATCATGATATAGAGGAAATAACTGGAAAGATAGAATCTGAAATGAAAGCAATGTATTCTCACCTCTTCGAACTACTAGGTACGTAAATTTCGTGGACGAAATTCCATAAGGAGGGGAGATTGTAAGACCCCGAATTTTATGAAATAAAAGTTTTCAATTTTTTTTATAATTATTATTCTAAATAGTAAGGTGATAATTTAATAAATGCTATAGTTATGGGTGATATGTGCAAATTTTATAAAGTAAGCAAGTTGTCATAAAATATTCGTTGTGTCGGGGAATGACCGTTTGGTCGGAGAATATTCTTTTTATCGGAGAATATTCGTACGACGGCGTAATCATTAGTGGATCCCATAATGGAATAACTATCCGATATAGAAAATGACAGAAATAACCTTTTTATAAAAAATAACGGCAAAACTCGTATCGTTAAACTGTTGAAATACCTGGTGATCAAAGTATAGTAATACGCGTTGTTGCACAGTAGCACACGGTATTGCACAGTAACTCTGATTATTGATTCTTACGTAAGAAGTCACTCAGTATTCAATAATTGCCACAGTAGTTGCTACATAGTATCTCATATTATTGATTCAATTATTGTCACAGTATCATCTGCACAATATTTATATTATTAAATCAATAATTGACACGACACAGTTATTCATATTATTATTTGCATTATTGATAATGTCTAGAATGTTCTGTCGAGGAAAGGGGTTAGGTTATTTAATTGCGCGCCAATAAAGAGAAATCCTTATCGGAAAGCCCCCTCTTTTCTAGGAACAATCTGGTTGTCAGTATTGTGAATTATAATATTAATGATGAATAGTTTTTGAAAGAGTAAAGATGTGTTGATTAAAGATAAGTGAATTGTGGTAAATATTTATTCAATTTTTGATATAAATAGAGGGGTTTGTCATGAGGCATTTGTTGTAAGTTTGACATATTATTCCATGGGGAGACTTGCTAATTTTATAGATCGTCGGTTGAAGTTTTAATAGTAAATCAATATGGACCGTCGGTTGAAGTTTTAATAGTAAATCAATATAGACCGTCAGATTAAAGTTTTAATAGTAAATCAATCTGGACCGTTCGTGAATCAGTTACTATTTAGTCCATTCTCCTATAAATAGAAGCTCATTTCTTCCTTCTTTCTCACCAATTCACTAAGTTATAGAGAGAGAAACTATAGAGAGAGAAAGAAGAAGAGTATTTTGCTACTACACTATTGTAGTATCCAATCTCCTACTAAGGTAAATGATATTATTTTCTTCCAATACTTGTAAGGGTTGTCATTCTATTCCTTATTAAGCTGTGGGAATAACCTGTCTAGGCGGATTACCGCATGCGTAGTGAATAACCATTCGTATTCATTCCTTATTAATATGTGGGAATAACCTGTCTACGCGGACTACCATATGCTTAGTGAATAACCCTTCGTATTCATTCTTTATTAAGTTGTGGGAATGATCAGTCTACGCGGATTACCACATGACGGGTGAAAATCCATTTGTAGTTTCTTATATTATTTCATTTCATATTCCTAAATCTAAAATTACTATTGCTTCTATAATTCCTGAAATGATTAGAAATTTTTTAAGGTTTGCGCTTCATCTAATATCACTTCACTGGAATACTAGTCTGATCTTTCTTATTAAATTTTAATCTTTTCATGTCGAGTACTATTCATCTGGGGTACTATTTATACGATACTATTCATGAGTTTTGTTCACAACAAAATTTACTTTTCTTTTCTTTGTCCAAGTTATCTTTTATGAATCTTATTCTTGAAATTGGACCCATGTTTTGATCTTCATGTAGACAATTTGGACACTCTTGATCTCTGGATAAATTAAATTAAAAATCTCTAATATTTATCATTGATCTCACTTGATTCATTCTTTATATCATTGTCATAATCTTCAGACTTAAATTGTGGTGAAAGTTATCTTTGGCCCGTAGTGCAAAGATGAACTGTTGATTGATATCTTTGGCCTGTAGTGCAAAGATGAACTGTTGATTGATATCTTTGGCCCGTAGTGCAAAGATGGACAAGTGTATGGCATGATTATGACCACTGATGATACAAATGAATATATTTGGCCCGTATTGCAAAGATAGACTATTATTTGACATGACCATTGTTGGCTTGTTTCGGTGTTAAACAAAACAATCACATACACATAAGTGCACGCGGTCCACAAGTAATATATGGTAAGTAGAGTATCGATCCCACGGAGAAAAATGAGTATTTCTATTCTAACATGCAATAATTTTGTAATTATTTCGGTCTACTTAAACAGATGATCAAGATGTGATTTATCTAACAATAATGATTATTAAATATTAACTAACTAACAAGCAAATGATTCAGATGAGGAAGATATGAGATTCTAACTTCATTTAATGCCTCATTCAAATTATACACCTCTTGTTAAGCCCAATTGATTATTGATTACTTCGGATTGCTAGTAGAGAGCACGAAAGTAAAACATAGCTATCTCTCGATATACCATGCTCATATCACACAAATCCACAAAAGATAGAATATATGTGAACATCCAATATTACATAAACCACTATATTTCTATGTGACTTAATAGTAATACAGATTTAAGCACAAGCTCTCTCAAATGACTACACGCGGTAATACGATATATGTCCATCCGGATTACGAATTATAAAGTCTATCAACATGTAAAAATCATGAACACATGCTAATATGGCCATATCTAAACTTATAATTCATTTTCCAATTTCATACAAGTTATTTCGGTAGTTGGTGATCAAGCAACTAAGCAAGTAAAACAAACTATATTAGGCAATCCATACATAATCAACTAGAGCTCAACATAGAAGCATACAAATCTGAACTTAAGCAAAAAAATCCATTAAAATCCCATAATGGAGATTAGTTCATAACTGAAGCAACAACCATTATCCAAATTTGTTCATACATTTAAAATCCAATATAAAAGTAAAGAGAAGCTAAGAGATAAGAAATGCAAATCTGAAATCTCTACTTCAAATATGAATCATCAATGTAGAGCCAAATCCTTCAATCCACCAATTCTAGCCCTAATCTAAGCAAAATATATCAAAAACTAAAATTAATTATTGACACACACATTAAATTAGGCTCAAATTCTAACAGTATTCACGATAAACAAAAGAAAGAGAGAGAAGAGAAGTGAAAAAGATGAAATGAAAAAATGGATGGAACTTCAATGAGAATTATTAGGAGTGAGTTTTGTTTTGATAAGGAGAGAGAAAAAGTTAAAAGGATCTGGGAATTGTGAATATATATCTCAAAAAATTAGGAGTAATGAGGGGTAATTTTAGAAAAATTGTAGCTAATTCTTCTAATTATATAAAACGTCAAATAATTTGGGAAAAATAAAATTATCTATAATGTTATATATTATGGGACGGATGGGTTACATTTAAAACCAAACCAACAAATTTTATTTTAACTATATCTATTGAATTGGATGCTCTCTAAGTGTTATCTGGTGGAGAGCATGCTTCATATAGTGACTATCTACGAAGAATTTCAGATAACAAAGCTTATTGTTATCTAGGGCTAATAGTTTCATTGAAGGGTAAATAATAACAATTTGATTAAATGATTGCTATAACTTGATGAAACTGAACTGCAGAACTGAAGTTGTCACATATTTGGTTAAATTCATCAATTTAATTCTGATTTCTTAGTGTTAAACAATTTCAAAATCCCCCCATCTTTACTTAAATAGTAAAATAAATTTAAAACAACTCACTCTCTATAGGATCGATCCTTACTTGCTATTGTGCTAATTGTTATAATTTGTGAAGTGAAAGTGAGGTTAATTAGGAGTGTCAACGACAGCTCTCAAATTTTGGTGACGTTGCCGGGAGTTATTGTGTGTTTTGCTTTATTCTATTATTTGTTTTTGTTTTATGACTCAATCTTCTCAGGCTTCTACATTAGATTTTGACCCAGAGATTGCAAAAATTGCAAGGAGGCTAAGGAAGTAAAATCTTAAAGCTCAACAGTCTACTACAAATACTGACAAGGCTTTTGTACCATCATCGGGCCTCAACATAGCTTTGGAGTTACTGTCCGATAAATCATCCACTGAATCAGACAAGGAAGAACAGATGGCGGTTCCAAACAACAATAGAACTCTCAGGGAGTTGGAAACTCCTAATTTAAATTAGCAACCTCTGTGCATTGAATATTCTAATTTAGATACTGCATTTGAACTTAGATCAGGACTAATCCATTTACTGCCTACTTTTCGTGGTCTTACAGGTGAGGAACCCTACAAACATTTGAAGGTATTTTATGTGGTGTGTTACACCATGAAACCACATAGGATAATAGAAGAACAGATCAAGTTTAGGCTCTTCCCCTTCTCACTAGCAGATCTGGCAAAGGATTGGATGTATTACTTTCCCTCAGGTTAAATACAGTCTTGGAATGACATGAAACATCTGTTCTTGGAGAAATATTTTCCAGCCTCAAGAGTAGCAAACATAAGGAAGGAGATCTGTAGGATTAGACAATTCGGTGGAGAGACACTATATGAGTATTGGAAAAGATTCAAAAAGCTCTGTTCTAGCTGTTGTAATACCCGAGAATTTCCTAATATTAATAAATAAATATATTAGGGGAAATGAGAATTTATTTGAATATAAATAATTTTGTGTTCTGAGATGAATTAATTCAATTATATAAAATTGAATAATTATAATAATTGAGAAATTGATGGAGTTTGTGATAAACTCGTTGATAGCCTTGTGAGGCACAGTGTTGAGGAATATTAATGATTATAGTAATTAACGAATGAATTATTAAAGTGAACGATTAATCTATATTAATTGTTAATTGTAGAATATTAATTGATGGTTATGGAATATTAACTGTGATTGATTAATAATACGTGATTATTATTATTGCAAGAAATATAATAATAATAAGCAATGTGTTTATAAATATAATAAGATTTATATTCATTTAATGTGATATTTAATCATATAAGTGTTAATCGATTATTATGGAAATTAATAATCAATGAGGAATAGATTAATTAATATTATTGTTAATTAATCAATGAGATGAATAATTTATTTATTTGACATTATGAATAATAAAACAAATAAGTAAGTTATTAATATAATAAGATTATATTAATGGATATGTGCAAATGTGCAATACTTGAATATATAAAGTATATGGAATACAACTATATTATATAGTGTAGAGAGACACTTAAGTGTGACCATACATGTATATATAAACTATAGTGCAATGTGATTATACTACACATAGAAACCATATATTATATGAAGCATAAGGTGATTATATTATGTACATAAATTATATAAAATGCCTATGTAACAATGTGAATATACATTAAAGTGAGACATCATGAGTATGTGGTAGATAATTTAATAATACATCAGATAATATAATGTGATAACATCCGATTAAATTATATAGGTAAGATAAAAATGTACATGGATTATATGTGTGTGAATTATACTTACTACATTATGTGAATAACATGATTATTGGAATTACATTGTAATTCTAATTGTAATCTAAATATATAGTATGTATGTGTGTGTGTGTATATATATATATATATATATATATATATATATATATATGATAACTTAAGTATACATATATGCCTAAGTGTATATAAAATGTGTATGTATTGGGTTATTTTATTTTACTGCATTGTTTCATATTGCTTAGCCTTGCTTGTTCCTAAATGATAGACTCATTTTGCTCTTCACGTGAAAACCTCAAAGGCTAGTCTACTTCCTCATTCTTCTCCCAAACTCAATCCTAGCTCATAATTATATGGGGAGTGGGCACAATGATTTGATTCAACAACCCTTACCAACTCTCCATTAACCTTTATACAATTCAAACTTACGTTGGTTTGATTTGTGGTATAATCTCATTGCCTGTGTAAGGATTTCTCTATAAATAGGAACTCTTCTCCTTCATATTTCTAATTGCTGAGAATTGCTTGAGTTTGATAAATTGAGAGTATATATAATATCAGTCTAGAGTTGTAAGAATTGAATAGCAGCAAGCTCAATCACTTACAGAGGTATAATATACATTCCTTGTTCTTCATTCTCCATTTCTGTTTATGCAAATTCTTGAATTCTTGATATTGTGGAAATTGATGACAATTGAAGTATGAATTACTTAGTTAGTTGATATATAGGCTTACAAACATGTTTAAACCACAATGTAACTGTTTAGAAAAGTTTTCGTGAAGTAATTTTGTGATTTGGGATAATGTTTGCCGAGGCTAGCTGCTCTTTGGATTGGAACGGGAGCCGCGCGGCCGCGCGTCTCTCTAGTACAATTTGGGCGCGGCCGCGTGTCACTGCAGAAATTGTTGATAATTTCTATTATATCTTCTGATGTATTGAACATGTTATACTAGTAGAGTATGCTTATAACTCACATTAACATATGGAATAAGGTTACTAGGTTATAGCAATCCATGCTAGTTGTTTTAGTTGAGTATTTCAAAGAAAACTTGAAGATATGAAAAGAGAAACTTTGATATGTTGGCCCTATATTGATGTTTGACTTTGAGACATGTTTGTATGACCTAGGAACACAAGATATGAATGTCGACTTGCGTATCTAAGCTCCATAATGTAACTTGAGCATGTGAACCTCAATAGTGAACCTTTCCAACGAAAACACAAGCGTTGAACATGGACTCTAACATGTTATATTAGGATTCTAGGTTTTGATTTTTTGAGCATGTTATATGGCCTTGAAATGTGTGTCAAACATGTTAACATATGAATCTAGATAGCATGAGCATGTTAGGCCTTATTAGTGAGCTTTGCTAATGAGAATACAAGTTTTAAACGTGCACCTTGACATGTTAACTTGAAGTTTAAATACTGAAGTTTATGAACGTGTTGGATAATACTATTAACTTCATTAACATCATGTATGTATACATACCATGCTATATGTCATGATTAAAATTTAGCGTAAATGAAGCATGTTTTTAACTAATAACTGTAATAGTTACATGTATGAAATGTGAATACTCATAAGTATGCCTAATGCAAAGTATATGAATACCTTATGCGTTTAAAGAGCGAGCATGATAGGCCTTGTAAATTCCATGACCTTGAATGACTTTAAATTATTGAAAGTGTTGACTTAGAATCTATTGCATGTATGATTGGAACGAGGAAAGGTTGTATACACATAAAAGTATCCTTTAACATGTATACATGCTACGTGATATTATATGATGTTACTTGAACCCGATTTTAAAGGTTAACTTATAACAAGACTATAACTTGCTAAAATAAAATATATTTAGTATTGATTGTGGTCTTATGTGATATTAATAATATGCGAGTATGTTTGCTAATTGTGGTAGTCTCACGTGATAGTAATGATGTATGAATATGATCAACTTGAGAAAAGAGGAAGTTAAGAATAGAAATTAGATACTAAATAATTGTGTAGCTAGGTTAAAACTTAGCTTGTGTGTTGATCGTATATTCAAAGATATAATGTGAAGTTAAATTATATGACTAATGAATATCATATATATACGTAACTGTATTACGATAGGAATTCGAAAGTGTTGATTTGCTTTTCGGGATAAACTACGCTAAAGGCAAGTTCTCTAACTTACACTCTTTTAAAGTGCAAGTTTCCTTACTCACACTCATTTATAAGTGCAAGTATCTTAGACATTCGTGTTTTACTTTATTCAAGAAACGTTGTAAGCAAGTTCCTAACTTTACTCTTTATTAAACATTCAATTGGCTTATGCTATTATTGTCGTACGAGTAAACTCTTGAGATTAAATTCAGATATTATGAATCATATACTTCATGAATAGGATAAAAATTGAACTATATTCTTCGGACTTTAAATCTTGAAATTGAATTATATTTGTTGAGATCTATGCCATTTGATTCGGCTAGACTTATACTATTGAAAGGCGACCCAAACCGATTGATTGGTGCGGGATCTTGTATTTGACTGAGAAGAACAAAATATAACTGTCGGAGAACCGACGCGTGCACATTAGTATGATAGAGTGTTATGCATAACATAGGGTACTTTAGGCTGATCATCTGTTGTACTCGTTTTTATTGGATTTTCAGTTTATTACTGTCAATTCCTGTGGAAGTTCATAGTCCTTAGTGACTGCTCAGTATTCGGTTATCTTGAAATCTTGAATTGATTTATTATTGAATCACATTGATATTATTCTGTCCTTAGCGACTGTTATTGAAAACTGTTGATATTCTTGTTATCCTTGAACTATCAAACCTTGCTATACCTTTTCGAGAACTGAGAATTATATTACAAACCCTTATTGTATATTACTTGCTGGGCAATTTGTGCTCATTCTTGCTTTCCCTAAAAACATATCAGTTAAGGCCGAGCAGTGCGGACCCTCTAGTACCGACAAGGGCAAGGGAAAGGCTACTGAGTAGCTTTGTTTATGTAGGACTTTATGAATGTAATAAAGAACTTATGATATTATGTACTAGTTAAGGTTATTATTGCTTAAGATATGTCTAAGCTATGTAATCACTGTTTAAGTTACGAGACCTTGGGACGTGAATAAATTATATTATTTAAATATAATCTATTCGGTATTAGTTGTGTATTATTCCGCTGTGCGATGCGACATTTAGTCGTATTATTATTGTGATGTATTATTGTGAGCACGTGACGAACAGAATTCGAGCGACCACGTGACGGTCCTGGAATTTAGGGGCATCACAGCTGTCTACAGCATTAAATAGATGAACAACACCTGATCCAGTATTTTTACAAAAAGTTGGTACCAATGGATAGAAGCATGATCGATGCAGCTAGTGGAGGAGCACTGGTTGACAAGACCCTGGAGGCTGCAAAGAACTTAATTGCGAACATGGTTGCAAACTCTCAACAATATGGTACTAGAATGAGTCATGAACCAGTAAGGGTAAGCGAGGTGAGCACTTGTGATCATGGTCAGCAAATTTCTGAATTAACTACAATGGTTAGGCAACTAGCTACAGGTCAAATGCCAGCTGCAAAGGTTTGTGGAATCTGTCTACAACCCAATCACAATACAGATGAATGCCCAACATTGCAAGATGATGAAACTGCACAACAAGCTAATGTAATGGGAAATTATCAACCACAACCTCAGAGAATTCTTTTAAGATTAACCTAACATTATTTGATCTTTCTATTCTAAGTCCTTGTACAATTGATTGATTCTTTATAAGAACTGTACATATCATACTGGTACAGGTTTACATTAAGCTAATTCATCATCAAATTAAAATATGTAAACTGTGACGCCCCTAAAATAGGTCCACATAACCCATTTTGAGTCGCCAAATACATGGTATAGAATTCACATACAAACTTCTTATTCTAACTATTAAACTGTCGTACAAAATATGACCACACATAAACTGTGAGTTTCAATACAAATAACAGTACTCACACGCTAAATCAATGATACCTTACATGAAGGTACAGTCAATAACTATTTTAAGAATTAAAATATTTGGAAAATGCTCAAGGAAGCCTTCGTACATGGGCGGCCAGACTTCTAAGTTATAATAGATATTATAGGACTTGAGAATTAACCTTGGTTGACCCAATAGACCCCAAAGAAGAATGAGAAGATTACTATCCTGTTCATTCCAATGGTGGGTATTTTCTTGCCATATAATTATCTCCATTGTCTCAAACTAAGGATTATATTTCAACCATACTCCAAGATTGTATTGGTAGTGCTCATAAATATAGTCAGCAAGTGGATGCGCACAACCATGTCTTATGATAACACCAATTTGTATGTGGTTATACATCTTGTATGATAGTGGCAACACACCCTTCCAAAGTCGGGTTCTTATCACCATATTGTTGTTCACCAAAATCAATTATTAAATGATGTATAAAATACGACACACATATTTTAAGTCCTCAATACAATTATTTCCATACTGTTTTATGGGAAACTTCAACAGTTATAGACCATCGCTCTATTCCCCGGTTATCCCCGCTCGACCCAGCTACACTCTTATTACCTGAAAGGAATTGTGAAGTAAAAAGGTGAGCACGAATATCTCAGTAAAGAATATCATGACTTCGATAATAAAAACTGAATTATCCTTAGTCTTCAACAATGAAAATCTAACAGAATATAATAGACAACAAGTTTTAGATCAACCACTGTAGTGGAACGAACAATTCATTAAAAGAGTCAAATAGACCATAATATCTATTATCTTCTCCATGTTAAAATTCCATCAACAATATTCTATCCTTGTAACATCAATCAACAGTTCCTTCCCACAATAGTTCATGTTCATAATTATGTTGATTAATTCCTCTTTGTACCCAAGACGAAGAGAATTTTTATCACCTGTCTTTACCTGTAACACCAAAGACCACGGTTATATTAATTCACAATTCATGTTCATAATCATGTAAATCAACAGTTTCTCCTTGCCACAAAGGCTTAATAGAACTTTCACTCAATGTCCTTGCCACAAAGGCTAAAGACACTTAATAATTGTTGACGTTGGAAAATTTAAGAATCCCGTTGGTCGGTTCGTAACCCGGGTTTCCTCAAATTGATCTTGCTAAGTTCTCTCTACCCTTATTCTTTTTATTTAGGAAAAATGTTTTGAAGGGTTTTTTAGGAAAGAGGCCAACATGTATTTATGTCGACGATTTGAATGTTTAACAGAGTCGCCAGTTGGTAGATTTGAAAATGGTTGTACCAACTCAACCGAATTTAATTTGAAAAGAGGCCCAATTGCTGGACACTGTCAAAACTTGATCTTTAAAATCAGAGTTTTGAGTTCGGGGGCTTGGTTAAGTGTGGGGAAGGTGTTAGGCACCCCATAACTCCTGTGTAAACACGGTACTGCATCTTTTTAATATTTCCCTTAAAACTGTGAATGCGTGAGTGAATATTATTTGAAAATTGGGCCTATTAATTTGAAAGTAATGCTTTACTTCGTTGAACCTATATACGAAGGGTTTGATTTGATTTTGAAAATCAGTCTTTGATTTGATTTGCAAAAGCATTTTGATTAGATTTGCAAAATCTTTGAAATTTAATTGACAGTGATGTTTTGAAAGCTGTTTATCAAACCCCTATGCTGACATAGGAATTGAAGCCTTTTGATACTTCCAAATTTTATCTTTTATAGCCTTAAGGCTGCATGCAAATGGTGATTTGTTGGGCTGCGAAGCATCCTCGACCACAAAAATATACTAGTGTCGGTCTCCTGATGGGTATGAAAACCATCGGAGGGACGCTGACACGACAATTGATATTTTTTCATTATATTGAGACCTTAAATTCGGATAGCCATTTTATGGTCTGTGTATGTACATTTTATAAAAAAACTGGCAGGGTACATCTGTAAACTGGAGTTTGTCCATCGTGGAAATCAGATCCCGATCGATATGATCGTGAATCCCAAGATTTCTAGGCTCACATATGATTAGCCAATAAACCTGCATAATTTAAATTTGCACAGAAATAGACATATATGCATCATCACGTCACAATGGAACCAAGGATTGCTCAATAAATCCTGGCTGCGAATGGCCAAAGCGTCTCGTTCCCACTAAAAAGCGATCTAAGGGACGCGAGTTTGCTTTCAAAGCTGAAGCTATAAAAATAACTTGATTTAAAGAAATCTCAGCCATCATAGCTTCCAAGTTCTATCGGGACCTGTTTGAACCGTTGAAAGCTAAAATTGGCGAGATTTGGATAAATCTAGTCTGCCCACAGATATGTCAGTGCAGATTCATATACAAATAAATGTTAATTACAGCAGTTGAATAAATTGAGTAAAGCAATATATATAATTATATTTATACAAAAGCTATAAAAGGGCGATGGATTTTCACTCTCAAGCCCGGACTGGAATTGATAAAAAAAATTATAAATAGCCACGAAATAATCCAGGCTGTGACAGAAAATATATAAATATATAGAACAACAGTAAAAAGGGCGATGGGTTTTCACGTCGATACCCGTACTGAATTGAAATTGACAGAAAAGTAGTCAACCAATGACTAGGGAGAGCACCCAGTATGACGAAGTATGCAAAAATAATAAAATGGCCACGAAGTAATCCAGGCCGGACCGAAAATATATAAATACGTATATATTGACAGAAATGTAGTCAACCAGGACTGAAATGAGTACTAGTGATGGTGAAATTCGCTTATATATGCGTAAATATATATAAAAACGGTAAACTACCACGGATTTGACATCCGGGCTTGAAAGAATTGAAATGTTAGTATATTTGCAGTTAAATATATACAAAAAAGGCCAAACCCAGACTGGGAAGACAACCCAGTCCGACAGAGTTGCCAAAAATGTGTGTGCTAGTGCATTGAAGCTGTTGGAGCTGACGGATCGTCAATTCGAGTTGTAAAAATGCAAAAAACTGCGTTTATGTATAGAAATGTACCAAATTTTGATGAAAACGGCCACGAACCTAAGTTCCGGCCATATTTAAAAGTTGAAACTTCGTGTGCAGGTGTAAAACAGTGCAAAGTAGTATTATTGACTTTCTGATCATAAAAATACTTACAATGGACTGCAATATGGGCTTTTTGCCAAATCGTATGCTTTAAACGTCCAAATCTACCGGTGGTTTTTTGATATGTGGTAGTATATGTTGTCTACGTGTTGCAATAAAAATATTTGGGTTTGGAAAAGATGTAAAAGTCAGAAAATCAGACAGGCAAAGCTTTGCTGCGTTTTGGAATTCTCAAAATTAAGGGGGGTGCACGTTTATTTATAGGCCAGGGAGCCTTAGCTCTACCTGCGGCTACTGCAGGTAAAGGTGCGGCTCCCCTGGTGGGGTCAGGTTCTAATGTCTCGAAGTACGTGTACTCCGGACAACGCGCAGTCGAAGTCAAAACTTTTTAACTTTTGATCAGAGCGTCCGTTTTAGGTGTGCGATACCTTTTCAGAAAGCCCTCGCCGAGAGTGTCACAATGACATGGGATAAAACATTTTTTGGGTCCCAAAAGATGGGTTCATAACTAGGTCTTCGATTCCCCGCAGTTTATTCGTTGAGTTGTCTTGCGCTGTTTGCAGTCGAGATTGTTGTTATGGTTCATTCTGACTTCGATGGCATCAATTCGGCTTGAGTTTGACCAAATTGACTGAGAGTTGATAAAATGACCGTTTTACCCCTCTGAGGGTGGTCCTTGGTGGATCTGGCTTCCCTGGGTTATCTCTGGGGCTGAACTGCACTTCCCGGATTGATGCCAGGGCTGATCTGTACTTCCCGAACTAAGACCGGGGGATGATTTGACACATTCTAGGTCGATGTCAAGGTTGACCTGTACCTTCCAGGTTGATGCCGGAGCTGACTTGACGGCCCGATGTTGAGATCGGGATTGATCGGTATCTCCCGGGTTGTTGCCAGGGCTGATTTGTACTTCTCGGGTTGCTGCCGAGGCTGATTTGAAGGCCCGATATTGAGATTGGGGTTTGAATTGATGGTCCGATCGGAGATCGGGGTTGGTATGATAGCCTGATATTGAGATCGAGGTTGATTTGACTGTTCAATTGACGATCGGAGTTGGATAGACTGTCCGATTGGAGATTAGAGCTGGATTGACGGTTCGATTGACGATCAAGCTAGATTAAAGGTCCGATTGGAGATCAAAGCTGGATAGACGGTCCGATTGGATATCAGAGCTGGATAGACGGTCCGATTGGAGATCAGAGCTGGATTAGCAGCCTAATTGGAGATTGGAGATCGGAGATCGGAGATGGATAGACGGTCCGATTGGAGATCGAAGATGGATAGAAGGTTCGATTGGAGATCGGAGATGGATAGACGGTCCGATTAGAGATCAGAGTTGGATTGACGGTCCGATTGACTATCAGAGCTAGGACGAACAGTCCGATTGACTATCGGAGCTGGATTGAGTACCGATATTGGTGATCGGATTTGGCTGAATTACAGATATTGGGGATCAGATTTGGCTAAAGTACCGATATTGGTGATCAGATTTAGGTCATTGATATTGGGGATCGAATTTAGGTTTAAGGACCGGCATTGGCGGTCGATTTTAATTTAAAGGACCGGCATTGGCGGTCGGATTTGAATTGAAGGACCGACATTGGTGGTCTAATTTGAATTGAAGGACCGACATTGTTGGCCGAATTTGAATTGAAGGACTGTTTTAGCCCTCCTACAGTGTTAGTATTGGGGCAAGGAAAATTTTGAGTGTCTACAGATGCCCCTCTTTATCCTGTCCATGCAATGTAATGGAATGGATAGGATAAAGATTAGTAGACACTGGAAATAAAAAGTGCCAGAGCTGCTTCGAAGGCTGGGCTTTTTTGAGTGGAATGTGGCTTCTGTTAGCTGCCTATGTTATCACTCTGCTGGGGATAACGTTGTCATGTACAACCATTGATGTTGTTGGGAAGTTACCCGAACTAATTTTGTCATTTCTTGTTGGGGATGACATCATTCATGATAACTTACTTGATTCTGATGGGGATGAGGTTGTCGAAAATGAGATATCATAGATTGTCCACATTTGGATCTACTGGGGATGACGTTCTCTGCGATAGCTTTATAGATTCTGATTGAGGTTGATCTGATTGATACTACCTCAATAATCCCTTTGAGGATGTGCATAACAGATTCCATCATTTGTGATGGATTATTATAATTGCTTCCGTCACCGGATCCCTTCTGTTGCTTGGCTGGGGATGAGCCGACAGTTGAAACGTCATTGGGTTTGAACCAATGGTTGGACTGTATTTCGATCAGTACCCGAACTTTGCTGGGGCTGAGCCAACTGCTGGAACTGCTTCGGTCAGAACCCAAACTTCGCTGGGGTTGAGCCAACGGCTGAAACTACTTCAATCAGTACCCGAACTTCGCTGGGGCTGAGACAACGACTAACACAACTTCGGTCAGTACCCAAACTTTGTCGGGGCTGAGCTAACGGTTGAGCTATTTCGGTTAGTACCTGAACTTTGAAAAATTACAGTTTTCTGTAGTTTTGCGTAATTCTTGCGAAGTTTTTCCGAAGTTTGATTTGTTGATCCCTGGACATGGCTCCAGGATGAATACCAAGGGTCTTCGTGGAATTTCCTTTTCCGTCAGGATTACGCTGCTTAAACGCAGGATTTCTGGCCAAACTGGTCAATCGCGTAGCAATGTCTCTTCAGATTTGACTTAGCAGCCCGTTTAAACTCCGTTTTGACTCGAACCAAACCAGGCCCGGGAAAGTGGGACCCACCTGGGCTGCCGCAGGTGGAGGTGCGACAGCAGCAGATGGAGGTGCGGCAGCCGCAGATGGAGGTGCGGCTACCTAGCTTATTTCATGTGCTGCGGGATTTTCATTTTTCAAGCTTTCCGTTTTGAGTTTCGAAAGGATTTTGATCTTCTTTTTCAGATCTATAGAGCATGGACAGCTATTTTCTGAATCCGTTAGTTCTTACACGTTCAGCGCAGCGTAGGTAACATTTTACATGCTTTTTTTCGCAGTTTTTGACCGTTAAAAGCATGCGAACTGCCTAGGGTGCTTTCAAACGTAATGTATGAAAAATATATGCCTTTATGATCCTGTAAAATTTTTTGACTGCATATGTATGCATATCTTACTGTAATGCACATTTGGATATAAGAAAATTCAGGTTTTGAGACAGTCATTTTTTTCACTTTTTGATCAGTTTAATCATCCTTTTTTAGGCCTAGTGAGCCTGGATTTTCAACTAAAATTGTCCATGGTAATTTGGCTACCATTTGAGTTTGATTTTTGATTTTTTTTATAAATATGAACTATTTCTATTTTTGGGTAGGTGTGCTCCTGAATGGCCACCTAGACATGCCTGTGTGCATGTGGACAGTCCATTTTACAAAGGAGACTCTGGCAAAAAAATTTCAATATCTTAGGCTTTAAAAAACAAGCATTTTTGACTTTGTGGGGAAATTTTTTTTATTGCCCCATTCAGGTTTTGAGTTTCTAGGTTTTGAAAACATGTAGTTTTGACTTTGCTGGGTTTTTTTGACTGACCCATATATGTCTTAGGACCTAGAGATATATGCTGGACTGATTGAAAATGATAACCCACAGGTTTTAGGCTTATCGCACCCTTTCTGAGGTGATTTGGAGACTTGTTGTCGTAGATGGATCGTGATAGACCTGGCAGTTCCAGTAGGGTCTCCTCGGGTATTAGACGTAGGAGGGCTTCTGATGTGCCACAGCCACGTTCGGCTCGAACGCCTCATAGACTGGTAGAGGGCAGGATTTGTCCTGCACAAGATGAGTAGCCATTGGATATTGATGATGAGGAGGCTCCGTTCGTCGTTCCTACTCCCGCTCAGGCTCCACATGCGGAGGTCCCAGACATTGCTGTGCCTACTCAGGAGCTACTGGGCGATTTGAGTCGCCATCCTTCAATATATCTTCACACCAACGAGGTGACTTGAAGTCTTTCTTCTCTCTGGATTCCTTTCTTCCTTTTTGCCATTCTTGGGGAACATATTTTTGACTTGGGTTGGTTTTTGATGCAAGTTCTCGGCTTTACGCAGCCTCGAGGGAACTGGTTTAGCGTGCACTCCCTGTATCACACTTTGCATGAGGATTACAGGGAGATTGTAGATGGCTGGGGATTTCAGGCCTTTTTCTCTATCCTTCCCCGCCGTTGCCCCTGGGGGTATATGAGGGCTTTGTCTAAGCGCTGGTTCCACCAGACTCAGTCCCTTCATTTGCTGGATTACGAGGTGATGATGACTCCTATGGACTGGAGATTTATCACCAGCATTGAGTTTGAGGGCGAGTCAGTGCCTGTCAAGACTGACATTTCGCCCGCTATCGTTCGGTCCCTGCTGGGAGTCCCGACGACAACATTCAAGGGTCGGGCAGTCTGATCTGGTCCCTTGAGTATAGATGCCCAGGATGGGACTTTGTAGTTGCCTCCGCCTGATGACCAGAGGGCTAGAGATAGCATTTTGAGGCGATTGTTTTTGTCGATCATTAGGGGTTGTTTCGTGCTGGATAACTTGTAAGACCCCAACTTTTATGAATAAAGATTTAGTTTTCTTTATATATTATTTCAAAACAGTAAGGTGTTGTTTTGATAAATATAAAAGTTATGGGTGAAATGTGCAAACATTTTTAAAATGAGCAAGTGGTTATAAAATATTCTTGTTGTTGGGGAATATTCATTTGGTCGTGGAATATTCTTGTTGTCGGGGAATATTCGTACGACGGCGCAGCTATTTGTGGGCCCCCACAACGGAATAACTGTCGGATATAGAAAGCGACAGAAATAACTTTTTTACAAGTTAACGGCGTAGTTGTTACCGTTAGTACTGTTGAAATATCCGGTGGTTAAAATACAGTGATACACGGTGTTGCATAGTAGCACACGGTATTGCACAGTATTTCGAATTATTGAGTCTTACGTGAGAAGCCATTACTCAATTATTGTTACAGTAATTACTGTTCAATATTTTATATTATTGACTCAATAATTGCTACGTTGATATTTTATATTATTGACTCAATAATTGCTGCATTGATATTTTATTGACTCAATAATTGCTACGTTGCTATTTTTTATGATTGATTCAATAATGGCTACAGTTGATATTTTGTAGTATTGATTCAATAATTGTCGTTGCAGAGTATTTCACGTTATCAACTCAATAATTCATATTATTTGAATAATATTATTAGATAGCATTATTGACAATGTCTATGGAAGTTCTGTCTAGGAGGGGTTATTTAATTGTGCGCCAGTAAGGAGAAGTCCTTATCGGAAGGCCCCCTCTTTCCTGGAAACGACCTGGTTGTTAATATTGTAGTTCTATAATATTATTTGTGAATAATTAATTATTGATTTATATGATAAGAAAATATTTATTTTGTAGATATTAAAGAAGGAATTGGCGCTGGTGAGTTTTTATCAATATTTTGGTGTGAGAAATCATCTGTTTTTGGATTTCGGATAATTTATGTTTGGAATTTGGAAAAACTTTCTTCTGCAAAGTTGTAGAGAATTAAATTTCCTATAGGAGGATATAGAATTTGTATTTTTCTGATAAAGGGGCTATTTATTATGAATTATTGAAGTTTCGGAAAATAAATATTTTTTAATAAAGGGTGGGACCCACTTTTGGTTGGAAAAAATTGTTGATGGCTTTTTGGGTAGCAGCCGGCGGCTGGAGGTTTTTTTTTAAAAAAATATTATTTTATTCATTTAGTCTCCTTTGGCATCCTAAGCTTTTCCTATAAATAGAGTGCTTAGGTTAGAATTGAAAATCACACCAGAATCAGAAGTTTTCTCTCTCTATAATATCGAGCGTATTTTTGTGAGTATTTCAATACTTTGAGTGTTGCTATTCAGTGCAAGTTTCCTTCGGTATTATATCCGATATTCCAGTCAGAGGTACTATCTTTTTGAGGTAAGGGATGTTATTTTCTTTCGTAAATGATGTTATTCTTTTCAATATCATTATACAGAAATATTGTCATGGATTTTATGTTGAAATTCTTATTTTTTCCGTCGGGGTTACTATTCACGTATACGACACTATTCACGTATACGGCACTATTCACGAAAAAAATTAAATTTTCTTCTATTTGTCCAAATTGCTTGTTAAGGTTACTATCTTTGATTGTATCCAAGTTTTGAGCTCTATTCTTGAATTTTGCTCCATAATTGATTATTACGATGTATTTTTGAATTGGATATACTAAAATACGAATCCTTAGTCTTTGTCTTTTATCTCACTGGATTCGTTTTTTTTAAAATATTTTTCATCATTCTCAGTCCTAAAAGGTGATGTGACTGAATATCTTTGGCCTGTAGAGCAAAGATGAATGATTACTTGATGAATATCTTTGGCCTGTAGAGCAAAGATGAATGATTACCTGATGAATATCTTTGGCCTGTAGTGCAAAGATGACAGGTGTTGAGATGAATATGACCACTAATGATACAAATGAATATCTTTGGCCTGTAGTGCAAAGATGAATATTTGATTCGAGATGTATATTGATTGATGTTACAGGGATAAAATATTGATGATGGACTTTTAAATCATAGAAGATAGTATACTTGATTCTCTGCTTAACTCTTCTAATGAATTGTTATTTCCGCTGCGAATATTGATCTAAGATTGGTTGTCCATTATATTTTATCTGATTTGTTGAAGGCTAAAGATAATTTATTTCCCATTATCTTAGTCATAATATTCTTTACTGAGCTAGTTGAGCTCACCCTTTTCGTCTGTTGTCCTCTTCAGGAAATGAGAATGTTGCGGGAACTAGTCGGGGGACAGAGTGATGGTCCGAGTTAGAGTAGTAGTAGTCCTCACTATTTCTGATAAATAGTGTGATAATAATTGTAATGAGGACTTAGTTTGAATCTTAATATTTTCTACATAGTTGTATTGACACTCACAGTTGTGTGGTCATATTTTGCACGACCGTATGATATAAAGTTTGTATTTGAATTCTGTACCATGTATTTGGCGACTCAGAATAGGTTGGGTTGAATGGACCTATTCTGGGGGGCGTCACAGTTAGTATCAGAGCTTAGGGATATGATCTCTGGCGGAGATCGGGGAATATAACTAGGAGGGGAGAGACGAGTAAATCCTTCGCTAGTGTGTCCTACCTAAGCTTATGTGATATTTAATTGGTCAGTCGGAGCATAGGGTTAATATGTGATATGTTAATTTGTTTAATTAACCCTTGTTTTATGGCAGTATTTGAGAATGGCAGCTGAGAATGTTAACAACGAAGTGAATGAGACCGTGGAGACACCTTTAATCGTTAACCAGGAGAACGTGCAACAAGAAGGCAATGTTCATCCTGAAAATAACGCTGGTCAGACAATAAACGATGAGATGTTTAGAAGTTTTTTGCAGTTTATGCAAAATCAGACGAGGGAGACTCGTGTGCAACATACAGGTGGAGATAATAACAACACACGAGCTGTCACTGCTAAACAGTTCAAAGGATGCTATAACTGTGGAAAAGAAGGACATATAGCTCAAGATTGTCCTGTTGCGAAACCAAGTTCAGCGGGGGTAGTGATTCCAAAGGCGGTTTCAGACAAGTCAAAGTCAGTGATTCCTGGAAGAGCGTTTGTGGTGACAGCCCAAAACGTGAGGAATCCACACGAGGTGATTACGGGTAAGCTGATCATAAACTCTTGCGAAGTTTATACCTTGTTAGATACCGGTGCTACCCATTCCTTTATTTCACCTGCTTGTGCTCAACGTTTGAACTTGACTTCTGATAAATTAGACTTTGACTTATCTGTTGAAACTCCATTAGGAGAAACCTTTGTTACATCTACAGTTTACAAATCTTGCTTGATTCAGATTGGTATCCTTACCTTACCTGTTGATCTTATATCTTTGAAAATACTTGCATTTGACGTGATTTTAGGAATTGACTGGTTAACCACTTACCATGCCAAAATTGATTGTTTTCGTAATGTTGTTAGTTTTCATATTCCTAATCAACCTGTTGTACGAATTCAAACCACCAAACCACTAAAATCAGTCAATATCATTTCAAATCCCAAGGCTATTCGTTTATTGAAAAACGGATGTCAAGCTTTCTTAGCTCATGTCACTGATCTAAACCAGAATAAATCAGATTTGAATGATATTTCCGTCGTTAATGAGTTTCCTGATGTATTTCCCGAAGAACTTCCCGGTCTACCCCCAGAACGTGAAGTTGAATTCTTTATTGACCTTGAGCCCGGTACAAAGCCCATTTCTAAAACCCCATATCGAATGGCTCCTATTGAACTTCAAGAGTTAAAGATCCAATTACAAGAGTTGTTAGACATCGATTTTATTCGTCCTAGTACGTCTCCTTGGGGTGCTCCTGTTTTATTCGTAAAGAAGAAAGACGGGAGTATGCGACTTTGTATTGACTATCGGGAGTTGAACCATGTCACCATCAAGAATAGGTATCCGTTAGCTCGTATTGATGACCTGTTCGACCAGTTGCAAGGGGCGCAATTCTTTTCAAAGATCGATCTTCGTTCTGGATATCATCAGTTGAAGATTAAAACTGAGGATATTCCAAAGACTACTTTTAGAACACGGTACGGGCATTATGAGTTCTTAGTCGTGTCTTTTGGATTGCCTAATGCTCCTGCTGCTTTCATGGATATGATGAACCGTGTATTTAAGAAGTATTTAGATCAATTCGTTGTTGTCTTTATTGATGACATCCTCATCTATTCTAAAAGCCGTGAAGATCATGAACACCATTTGAAGTTAGTACTTCAAAAGCTTCGTGAGAACAAGCTATATGCCAAGCTGAAGAAATGCGAGTTCTGGCTTGAGGAAGTAGCATTCCTTGGGCACGTGGTATCAAAACGTGGAGTATCTGTGGACCCGGCGAAGATTGAAGCAATACAAAGCTGGGAGCAACCTAAGTCGGTGACTGAAGTACGAAGCTTTCTGGGCTTAGCTAGTTACTATCGGAGGTTCGTAGAGGGATTTTCTCGAATCGCTACTCCATTAACTCAGTTGACTCGGAAAGATACAAAATTCATTTGGAGCGAGGAATGCGAGAAGAGCTTCCAAGAGCTCAAGAGGAGACTTATCTCGGCACCTGTTCTGACAATACCATCTGGTTCGGATGGATTTGTTATTTACAGCGATGCTTTGGGCAAAGGGTTAGGATGTGTTCTCATGCAACATGGGAAAGTCATAGCCTATGCCTCGCGACACCTCAAAGAATATGAGAGGAATTATCCTACTCATGATCTAGAGTTGGCAGCAGTCGTTTTCGCGTTGAAGATCTGGAGACATTACTTGTACGGAGAGAAAGTGGAGATTTATACGGATCATAAGAGCCTTAAATATTTCTTCACTCAGAAGGAACTCAACATGCGGCAACGACGTTGGCTTGAGCTGTTGAAAGATTACGATCATACTATCCAATACCATCCTGGAAAAGCGAACGTGGTAGCTGACGCGTTGAGTAGAAGATCATATGTGGGAACGAGTGCGATGATGTCAAGTATACGCGTAGAACCAGCTTTGATTGATAAAGTTAAAGCTGCTCAAGCTACGGATGCGGAGCTGATGAAGATGAAGAAGAAGGTGCAAGAAGGTGCTATTCCAGAAGCAAGAATCGATGAAGAGGGAATACTTCGAGTCAACTCCAGACTTTGTGTTCCTAACGATTCCGACTTGAAGTATAGAATCATGATGGAGGCACACAACACACCGTTTGAAATCCATCTTGGGAGTACTAAAATGTATCGTGATCTTCGACATACATTTTGGTGGAGCAATATGAAGAGAGAGATCGCGGAGTTCATTTCGAGATGTTTAATTTGTCAACGTGTAAAGGCGGAGCATCAAGTGCCGAAGGGTCCATTGCAACCACTGGAGATTCTGAAATGGAAGTGGGAACACATTACGATGGATTTCGTTACGGGTCTTCCCAAGGTTTCTCAAGGCTTAGATGCGATTTGGGTTATTGTTGATAGATTAACCAAGTCTGCTCATTTCTTGCCGATACGAGAGACTTATTCCCTTGAACGTCTTGCTCATATGTACGTGAATGAGATTGTGAGATTGCATGGCATGCCAGTATCCATAGTTTCGGATCGTGACCCCAGATTTACTTCACAATTTTGGATCAGTTTGCAGAAAACTATGGGTACGGATTTACGATTCAGTTCGGCTTATCATCCTCAAACAGACGGACAATCGAAAAGGACTATCCAAACTCTTGAAGATCTATTGAGACTCTGTGTTCTAGACTTCAAAGGGAGTTGGGATAAGTACTTACCATTGGTGGAATTCTCCTACAACAACAGTTATCAGGCAAGTATAGGCGTAGCTCCATTCGAGGCATTGTATGGGAGAAAGTGTCGCTCTCCAGTATGTTGGAACGAGGTGGGTGAAACAACATTGTTAGGACCGGAGTTGGTACGTATGACTACGAAAAAGATTCAAATGATCCGACAACGTATACAAACCGCACAAGATCGACAAAAGAGTTATGCGGATCTTCATCGAAAGGACGTGGAATTTAACGTTGGGGACCATGTATTGTTACGTATTGCTCCGTGGAAAGGAGTTACAAGGTTTGGGAAGAGAGGAAAGCTCAACCCACGATTCATTGGTCCATTCGAGATTCTTGACCGAATAGGAAATGTGGCTTATAGACTCGCTTTACCTGCAAGCATGTCTCGTGTTCATAACGTGTTTCACATATCCGTGTTATGTAAATATGTGAAGGATCCAAACCGCATTATTGAGTTAGAACCAGACGAGATAGCCGAAGATTTAACGTACGAGAAGGTACCTGTCAAGATCTTGGATAGGAAGGAGCATGTCCTACGCTCGAAAATTATACCTCAAGTTAAAGTTTTGTGGAGAAATCATGCAATTGAGGAAATGACCTGGGAGTTGGAATCGGAAATGAAAGCGAGGTATCCTCACCTTTTCGACATACCAGGTACGTACGTCAATTTCGAGGATGAAATTTCATAAGGAGGGGAGGTTGTAAGACCCCAACTTTTATGAATAAAGATTTAGTTTTCTTTATATATTATTTCAAAACAGTAAGGTGTTGTTTTGATAAATATAAAAGTTATGGGTGAAATATGCAAACATTTTTAAAATGAGCAAGTGGTTATAAAATATTCTTGTTGTCGGGGAATATTCGTTTGGTCGTGGAATATTCTTGTTGTCGGGGAATATTCGTACGACGGCGCAGCTATTTGTGGGCTCCACAACGAAATAACTGTCGGATATAGAAAGCGACAGAAATAACTTTTTTACAAGTTAACGGCGTAGTTGTTACCGTTAGTACTGTTGAAATACCCGGTGGTTAAAATACAGTGATACACGGTGTTGCATAGTAGCACACGGTATTGCACAGTATTTTGAATTATTGAGTCTTACGTGAGAAGCCATTACTCAATTATTGTTACAGTAATTACTGTTTAATATTTTATATTATTGACTCAATAATTGCTACGTTGATATTTTATATTATTGACTCAATAATTGCTGCATTGATATTTTATTGACTCAATAATTGCTACGTTGCTATTTTTTATGATTGATTCAATAATGGCTACAGTTGATATTTTGTAGTATTGATTCAATAATTGTCGTTGCAGAGTATTTCACGTTATCAACTCAATAATTCATATTATTTGAATAATATTATTAGATAGCATTATTGACAATGTCTATGGAAGTTCTGTCTAGGAGGGGTTATTTAATTGCGCGCCAGTAAGGAGAAGTCCTTATCGGAAGGCCCCCTCTTTCCTGGAAACGACCTGGTTGTTAATATTGTAGTTCTATAATATTATTTGTGAATAATTAATTATTGATTTATATGATAAGGAAATATTTATTTTGTGGATATTAAAGAAAGAATTGGCGCTGGTGAGTTTTTATCAATATTTTGGTGTGAGAAATCATCTGTTTTTGGATTTCGGATAATTTATGTTTGGAATTTGGAAAAACTTTCTTCTGCAAAGTTGTAGAGAATTAAATTTCCTATAGAAGGACATAGAATTTGTATTTTTCTGATGAAGGGGCTATTTATTATGAATTATTGAAGTTTCAAAAAATAAATATTTTTTAATAAAGGGTGGGACCCACTTTTGGTTGGAAAAAATTGCTGATGGCTTTTTGGGTAGCAGCCGGCAGCTGGAGGTTTTTTTAAAAAAATAATATTATTTTATTCATTTAGTCTCCTTTGGCATCCTAAGCTTTTCCTATAAATAGGGTGCTTAGGTTAGAATTGAAAATCACACCAGAATCAGAAGTTTTCTCTCTCTATAATATCGAGCGTATTTTTGTGAGTATTTCAATACTTTGAGTGTTGCTATTCAGTGCAAGTTTCCTTCGATATTATATCCGATATTCCAGTCAGAGGTACTATCTTTTTGAGGTAAGGGATGTTATTTTCTTTCGTAAATGATGTTATTCTTTTCAATATCATTATACAGAAATATTGTCATGGATTTTATGTTGAAATTCTTATTTTTTCCGTCGGGGTTACTATTCACGTATACGGCACTATTCACGTATACGGCACTATTCACGAAAAAATTAAATTTTTTTCTATTTGTCCAAATTGCTTGTTAAGGTTACTATCTTTGATTGTATCCAAGTTTTGAGCTCTATTCTTGAATTTTGCTCCATAATTGATTATTACGAGGTATTTTTGAATTGGATATACTAAAATACGAATCCTTAGTCTTTGTCTTTTATCCCACTGGATTCGTTTTTTTTTAAATATTTTTCATCATTCTCAGTCCTAAAAGGTGATGTAACTGAATATCTTTGGCCTGTAGAGCAAAGATGAATGATTACTTGATGAATATCTTTGGCCTGTAGAGCAAAGATGAATGATTACCTGATGAATATCTTTGGCCTGTAGTGCAAAGATGACAGGTGTTGAGATGAATATGACCACTGATGATACAAATGAATATCTTTGGCCTGTAGTGCAAAGATGAATATTTGATTCGAGATGTATATTGATTGATGTTACAGGGATAAAATATTGATGATGGACTTTTAAATCATAGAAGATAGTATACTTGATTCTCTGCTTAACTCTTCTAATGAATTGTTATTTCCGCTGCGAATACTGATCTAAGATTGGTTGTCCATTATATTTTATCTGATTTGTTGAAGGCTAACGATAATTTATTTCCCATTATCTTAGTCATAATATTCTTTACTGAGCTAGTTGAGCTCACCCTTTTCGTCTGTTGTCCTCTTTAGGAAATGAGAATGTTGCGGGAACTAGTCGGGGGACAGAGTGATGGTCCGAGTTAGAGCAGTAGTAGTCCTCACTATTTCTGATAAATAGTGTGATAATAATTGTAATGAGGACTTAGTTTGAATCTTAATATTTTCTACATAGTTGTATTGACACTCACAGTTGTGTGGTCGTATTTTGCACGACCGTATGATATAAAGTTTGTATTTGAATTCTGTACCATGTATTTGGCGACTCAGAATAGGTTGGGTTGAATGGACCTATTCTGGGGGGCGTCACATAACTCGTCTACTGTGTCCTTCTCTTTGATCAGCGCCACTCAACATGTAGAACACCTCGGTGACTATGATTGGGTCTCCTATACCTTTGCCTAGTTTCTCCGGGGCATGCACATGCTTTTGGAGGGTACGACGGAGGCTTGGTTAGGATTTTACCCATTCCTGCCGGTGAGTACATTTTTTTGTACCTTTTTGATTTTAGCATTTTTGTCAGTCTTGATCACTGAGGACTTTTGATATTTGGATGGTCAGCTTTGGGTATTTGAGAGGCTTCTTTGTCTACGACCCGCTACTGCTTTAGGTCTGGAGACCTATCCTCGGGGACGAAGATAACATCACTCCACTTTGACGAAGGTCCCTATTACTAAGGGATTTACTCATGCCCGTCTTCAGTTGGAGCTTTTGACGGCGGGTTTGATCACCTGGGCGCCGTACACATCCGAACACTTGACCGTCGGATTAGAGGGAGGTATCCTTACTGGTCGGGAGTTTGACTTATCAACCCGCAGGGTATCGTTATTGACGGAGGGTGGCTGGGAGCTTTATCTTGGAGAGCGTGCTATTAGGAGCATCACGGGGGAGATCCATATTCCCATTATTCCTCCAGCTTGGCATCATTGGCCATTGACTGTGCCTTTGACAGACATCCCTTTGGAGGGCATTGATGGCTTCACCCTATTAGAGGGTCCGTACAACCAGGAGGCATTTGGCAGATGGTGGAGCTCTCGTACTATTGGAGCTCAGACCCGTGCTACCCATTTTATGGCAAATATGGTGCCAAGATCTGTGATGATGATAGCTTGCCTCAGGGAGCCAACTTATGCAGACCAGATAGTAGATCTAACCAGGGAGTTAGAGTAGGCTAGTTTCTTTATCAGGCACCTTGGTCGAGATCTGTCAGAGGCATCTTTTTTTGACCTATCCAGCTCAGGAGCAGGTCCCTCTTTAGGTCCATTTAGCAGCAGTTATACAGGGGCAGATCCTCCCTTATACCGCCCAGATATGCCTGATCCTAGCAGCTTTGTTAAGACAGAGGAGATGGAGCAGGTTGATCGACTCAACACTGATGTCTACGACTTCCTCTGATAGCTATTGGAGCTATACTTTTTGGTCAGCCACTGTTTTAGCTATTTGGCGTTTGTGCCATCATTTTGATAGACCACTGTAGTAGTTGGGTGGTGGTGCCCCATTTTCCCTGTATTCTTTCTTTCATTTTGTATCAGTATACAGGGATGTTGTATGCAGTAGATAGCTTTTTATAGATATTCCTGCCATATCTTATCTTCTGCATCATGTTTATATTACTATCATCATGCATGTATTATGTCATGTGTATGCATTCAGACATCTGTGTTTTGACTTGACCTCTGGACCGTCTTGTGGTACGGTGCTACAGATGACGTCGTCTGCAGTCAGCCGTATTGAGCATTTACCACCATCTGCAGTGGCAGCATTATTGAGGTCCTGGTATAATAGTTTGCCCTTTCCTGTTAGGGGGACTGTGGACCAGATGTTGAGGCATTCATTTGCCCTTGCGAATTTTTAGGTTTTGATCAGATTCGTTGAGGGCCTTCTACCCTGCTGGATTACCGACAAGCAGGTGTTTCGCTTCGGACAGCGTGAGCTGACGCCAACTCTGGAGGAGTACCAGAGATTTACTGGCTTGAATTTAGAGTTATTGTGCTCTCGGACGGCGATTAGTGATACGAGGAGGCCGTTTGTTAGGCTATCCGGTCTCTGTCAGAGTGTAGTTATAGATGAGATCGTTTCGGGGCACGTGATTTCTATGGACTTCTTAATTGAACGCTTTAGCAAAATTGATAGCTATGGTTGCCATGTCAGAGATTTTATTTATTCAGCAGAGGCATGGTATGCGGCCAGGATAGACATCATGCTGATGTGTGTTGTGGCATATGTCTACATGCCGTTACAATTGGATCATCTAGATGTGGGATTGGTAGTATTGGTTAGAGCCCTTAGACAGGGTAGCACCATCATCCCGATGATATTGGTTGAGACATTTAGATCCACCACGTATTATAGTACCCATCTAGAGGGGGAAGCTCGGTCTTGCTGTATATATGGCTGATGTCTCATACACGACCGATTGGATCCTTTAGGCCTAGGGGATTTTGCTTTACTCACGAGACATCCAGAGCTTTCTCTTTTTAGCCTGCGGAGTGCATTGATGTAGAGTCTTGGTCGGCATTTCTGTCGAATATTGAGCATCCGTTTATGATCTTGCCATGCTCAGGGCTAGCATCCTCATATAGCTTTATCACTCATGCATTTGGCCTGGATTTTTTGCCCCTAGCGGGTTTGAGAGGAGTGACTACCTATCATCCTTTAGCAGTCATATGTCAGTTTGATCAGCTGCAGAGTTTGTACCATTTCGGGGGGTCTGCAGATAATAGGATGTCGGCTTCTTCCATGTCATCCGCCGACTTGGTCAGAGTATATGAGTGTTGGACTCATCAGGAGAGGGCTGATTTCTCCAGTAGCCGTCCGGACTATTTTTCGGAGTATTCTGCGTGGTTAGAGGCAGAGACAGGAGTGGTAGCAGAGGCTTCTTCATCTCTTAGTGTGGACTCTGACGAGAAGGAGCCCATGGAGGATCCAGATTCTCCTACCGAGGATGAGCTGTTCACGGGCTTGACCGCTGCTCTGGTTAGCGATTCCCCAACCATTCCTGTGGGGACAGATCCGGCTTTAGCAGACTCACTATTCAGAATAACCTTTGAGCGAGACTCGTCTAGACCACAGATGTTGGCTGCCTTGTCTGGCAGAGATTTTGCTTTTGTTGAGAGGGATGGTCTCAGGGCTGCTTTGGATGCTGGATTGATTGAGCGGGAGGAGCTTCGCTCTGCTCTGGATACTGTAGTTGTAGAGTGAGATAAGATCTGCTCGACTAGGGATGCAACATATGTTGAGATCGAGGAGAATTTGATTGCTCGAGATGCAGCTTTTGCGGAGAGAGATGAGGCTATAGCTTCTCGTGATTTCCACATTGCTAATAGTACTGCTCTTCGATCTTACACCCATGGTTTGGTCACCGAGATGAGTGCGTATATTGATGACCACAGTGCCACCTTGCAGATGATTGTGGATGTTCTGGGCTGTATGGAGGCTGAGTGGACTGCACTTACGGTTGCTCCACCATCTTCGAAGAGAGATGCAATGCTGGAATTGTTGACCCGCTTGTCCATGGGTCCATAGACTAGCTTTATTTTTTTTGCACAGACTAGATCAGCCATTTTTGTCATGTACAGAGCATTATGTATATAAAGCAATTTTATATATATCAGAGAAATATATTTTTGATGCACTTCCCTGACTGGAGATGTATTGTCATTGCTTAGTGATTACCACTTCTTTCATGACTCGCAATTGTCGATGTATCTTGAGCTTCTCCTTGATGGACTGACAGTTGAGATGTCAGGGAGTATCTCAGATAGGCCTGTTGACCAGGATAGGATTGATAGAATTTAGCTTTTATTTATCTTTGGTGTCTTGGAACTGGTCTTTTATATATTTTTTCTTGAAGGTCAAACTTTGCCGTAGATGGCTGCCTACGTACTCCCGGGTTGAGGGACATCAGGTCATTCGTAGTTCTTGCTAGTTTGGTTGGAGAGGTTTGAAAAGAGTTTATCTTGGATTTTGAGTCTGGTTTGATGAGTTTTTGAGTTTTTATTTGGTTTGACCGCACCAGAAATGGCTGCCTACATACTCCCGGGTTGAGGTAGATCAGGTCATTCGTAGTTCAGGCTTTCTAGTAAAAAACCGAACTTGATTTGATTTGTAGGACCCGGATGCGGGTATGCATGTGCTTCAGACATAATACCTTTTCACGATGTCTGAATTGATGATTTGGGGAAACTCGGTCCCATTCATCTCTTGCAATTTGATAGCGCCCCCAGTTAACACTTCTTTGACAATGAAAGGGCCTTCCCAGTTTGGGGCAAATTTTTCTTTGGCTTCATCCTGATTGGCCAGGATTTTCTTTAGCACCAAGTCGTTTTCTCTGAATTGCCGAATTCGGACCTTTTTGTTGTAGGATCTGGTGATCCTTTTCTGGTATAACTGTCTGTGGAAAATGGCCGTAGCTCTCTTTTCATCTTTAAGAGACAATAGATGTTACTGGTCTTGCAACCATTGATCTTCATCTATTTGAGCGTCGATTAACACTGGCAAAGATTCCATCTCTACTTCTATGGTAAGGACTACTTCCATGCCATAGACCAACGAGTAGGGGGTAGCCCCAGTAGAGGTGCACATTGACGTCCTGTATGCTAACAGAGTTAGAGGCAGCAGGTCAGGCCAGTCCTTGTGAGTGGCGGACATTTTTTGCATGATTTTTTTGATGTTTTTGTTGGCCGCTTCAATAGCACCGTTCATCTTGGGCCGATAGATTACGAAATTGAGATGCTTGATGTGGAACTTACTGCACAGATCCACCATCATTTGATTTTTCAGGTTTTTGGCATTGTCTGATACGATCACCTCCGGTTGTCCATATCGACAGACGACATTATTTCTAATGAAACTGATGATGACCTCTTTTGTGACTTTGGGAAAAGAGGCTGCTTCGACCCATTTGGTGAAGTAATCGATCATAGTAAATATGAATTGATGACCATTACTGGCTTTGGGTTCCACTGGACCTATTACGTCCATTCCCTATATAGAAAAAGGCGATGGTGAACTCATGCTATGCAGCTCATTTGGAGGAGCGTGAATGGCATTTCCATGTATTTGGCATTGAAAGCATCTCTTGACGTGATCATCGCAATCATATTTGAGCTAGATCCAGTAATGTCATGTTCTGATTATCTTCTTGGCCAGGAGATGGCCGCTCATGTGTGGACCACAGACTCCGCCATGGACTTCATCCATTAGTCTTTGGGCTTGCTCATTATCGAGGCATCTTAACAGGAGTATTCCGGCATCCCTTTTATAAAGTGCGTCTCCGCTCAGATAGAACTTTATGGCCATTCTAAGAATCCATTTCCGCTCTGATTGGCTTGCACCAGCGGGTGTGGATCCATCACGGAGATATTCCTTGATGTCTCGAAACCAAGGCTGCTTGACGGGAGGTATTTCATCTGATACTTCTCCCACATAATTCCCATATGTCAGAGCTTTCTGAATCGTGAACTGAATGTTGGGAAATCCACTCTTATCGGACATGCAGATTAATGAAGCCAACGTTGCTAATGCATCAGCGAAGTCATTCTGACCCCGAGGAATGTGAACGAAGGTTATTGCTTTGAATTCCTGAGATATTTTGAGGACTTGCCGATGGTAGAGCAACAAATGCAGTTCTTTGGTGAGATACGCGCCGACAGTTTGTCTGACGACCAGCTCAGAATCTCCAAAGACGAGTAGGTGTTTGATAGACATGGATTGGGCTAGCTTCAACCCCATGATATAGCCTTTATATTTGGCCGTGTTGTTGGTGTTGCCAAATTAAAGTTTGGTAGCCACAGGATATTGATCACCGTGCTAGAGATGAGGACTGCATTAGCTCCGGCACCTTCCATGTTTACCGCTTCGTCGAAATACATTTTCCATGGTTGGACTGTATTCTTAGACTGAAGTTGTTGAATTGTCATGATCCCATCATCCGGGAAATATGTCTCCAGGGGCTCGAACCCTCCTGAAGGTGCTTCTGCTAATTGATCTGCAATGCCTTGACCCTTAATTGACTTATGAGTCACGTAGACAATGTCAAATTGCTGTAGGATCAACTACTATTTGGACAGTCGGCAATTCAGCATTGGTTTTTTGAATACATATTTGAGCAGATCTATGCGGGATATGAGGTAGGTCGTGTGCCCATGCAAATAGTGTTGCAACCTCATGGTGGCCCATGCTAACGCACAGCATGTCATTTCGATCAGGGTGTATTTTTGTTCCCCACTGTTGAATCTTTTACTGATGTAGTAGATGGCTCTTTCCTTGCTATTATCATCCTTCTATCCTAACATGCAGCCCATTGCATCGGCATTGAGGGACAGGTACATGAACAAAGGGACTCCCTCCCTTGGGGGTATAAGAACAGGAGCTTCAGTCAGCTGTTTCTTGATGGCAAGGAAGGCTTGTTGACAATCCTCATTCCATGTGGTCGAGGAATTCTTCCTTAACAGCTTGAAGATGGGCTCACAGGTTGCTGTGAGCTGGTAAATGAATCTGCTTATGAAGTTGATCCTTCCCAAGAATCCAAGTATCTCCTTCTCTATACGAGGTACGGGAATTTCAGTAATGGCTTTGATTTTGGCGGGGTCGAGTTCAATGCCCCGATTGCTCACCAGGAATCCTAACAATTTGCCTGCTTTGACGCCAAAAACATATTTAGCGGGATTTAGCTTGAGGTTGTACTTGCGTAACCTGTTAAACAGCTTCTTGAGATGGTCTATGTGATCATCCTCCCTCCAGGATTTGATGATGATGCCGTCAATATAGACTTCTATTTCTTTGTGCATTATATCATGAAAGAGGGCCATTATGGCTTGCTGATACGTTGCTCCGGCATTGATGAGGCTGAAGGATAGTCGTCGGTAGCAAAAAGTTCCCCAAGGAGTGATAAAGGCTATTTTCTCCCGGTCTTCCTCAGCAACCATGATTTGATGGTAACCAGCAAAGCAATCCACGAAGGAATACATGCCATACTGCGCAGTATTGTCGATTAGAATGTGGATGAAAGGTACTGAAAAGTTATCCTTGAGGTAGGCTGTGTTCAAATCCCGGTAATCCATGCATACTCGTACCATCCCTCCCGATTTAGGTATAGGGACTATGTTTGATAGCCATTCGGGGTAGGTTAATACCATAATGATCCCGGCTTTGAATTGCTTAACGACTTCTTCTTTGACTGTGAGACTCCACTTAGGTTTCAATCGCCTGAGTTTTTATTTGATTGGTTTAAACCATTCTTTGATGGGCATTCAATGGATGACAATGTTTGTGGATAGACTGATCATGTCTTCATATGACCATGCAAACACTTCCTGATACTGTGTTAGAAGTTCGATCAGGTTGGCCTTTTGATTTGTTGTGAGGTCTGAACCTATTTGGATTTCTTTGATGATTTTGGAGGTTCCTATGTTGATGGTGAGGGTTTGGTCGAGGTTTGGTTTGGATTTGTCTTTGACCCATTCCTTGATCTCCTCTGGCACCTCATAGTCATCTTCCTCCTCTTGATCAATATCCATCAAGTCGAAGTTCAATTCTACATCCAAGTCGGAGTCATCTTGACAGGTTGGCATCTCATCAGCAGAGACACACACATCCAATGCTTGGGTCCTGAAAATAAAAATGCTTTCATTAATATATGTAATTGCTTAAATACACATGATATTTCCAAAGCATGACAAAAGTTACTACTACAGCTGTGCAGTCAAAACTAAGCGGTAAATAAAAGCATGATTAAGGGCAGATGTACTCTCTGCCCCTTTACCCTTTTTTACTTAGGCAAGGGACACTATTCCAGTTGCCCAGTGTCAGATCCTCATGAATTGGGAGAATCGAGGAATTGTGCTTGTCCACCTCGTCCTAGATGATGACTGAGACATCCTTGAGAATAAGGCCAAGGCTTTTCTGTGGATTGTTCCTCTTCTTGATGTGAGGAATTTGGACATGGTCGTCGTCACTGTCAGGGAGTTCGTCATTCATACCCTCGTAGTTGAGAATGACTCTCATGTTAGCGAATGGGTCTCGTCCTTCATACAGGATCTTTTCTTTTCCCTTTTCGCTGTTTACCTCAGGCTTGAGGGCTTTTCTTTCATAGACAAGTATGATTGGAGGAAATAGTATAGCTGATACCACAGTCGGGACTTTCCTCGTAGGTTTCACCCATTAGACATTTGTGAGGTTTAGGAGCATAATCGTGGAGGTATGAGCCTTGGGATGTTTATGTGGATTCCGGTGGCTTGACCCGGATGAATATCCCAATCCTGCTCTTCCCATCTGACTTGGGATTTGGACTGGCATCTTGGTACCTTGCTTATCTTTTCCCAACCCTTCTCCAGGTTGGAAACCCGAAGATACCATTTCTTGGCCTACGGTCATTACTTTAGTGGAGACTTTAGGCTTGAGGGTTGGTGCCCCGATTGGTAGATATTGAGTATCGCTCTCCTCGAGAGCTTGAAAACTTGTAGGTTCAATCCCCGCGTCCAGGCTAATCACTGGCATGTCCCCATGTATGTAGGTAAGGTATTCTGGTTTGGCATTAATTGTGATGAGGCTGCCGTTAACGATGTACTTGAGTTGCTGATGGAGGGTGGATGGCACTGCCTCTGCCATGTGGATCCATGGTCTGCCTAGCAGCAAATTATATCCTGTGGCGATGTTGAGCACCTGGAAGGATACGTAGAAGGTGTGTGGACCAATTTCTAGAGGAAGCTCGATTTCCCCCATAGCCTGGCGGCAAGATCCATCAAAAGCCCGGATGACCACATGACTGGCATTGATCCAGTTTGGATTGATCTTCATTCTTTCCAACGTGTCGTATGGACAAATATCGAGGGAAGATCCTCCATCAATAAGCACTCCTCCGATCACGTATCAGGAGGACATTATGGCTATATGCAGGGACTTGTGGTGGCCCCTTCCCTCTGCCGGGATATCATCGTCTATGAAGGAAATCACATTGCTGTTGAAGATGTGTTCTATCACGTGATAGAATTTCTCTGTGTCTACCGTGTGTGGCAGATGGGCTTCTTCTAGTACCTTCACTAGAATGTTACGATGGTATTCTGATGATAAGACCAGGTCGAGGATAGACACTTGCTTGGGTGCGTCTTTCAAGCTTTGCACTATCTTGATTTCATTGTGTCCTATTTTGTTGAGGAACTCTCTGATCTTTTCTTCAGCCACCTTTTCTTTTGCTTTGATAACTGGTTTAATCACCAGCTGAGGCAGATACAATGGATTATCCTTTGACAGGATGGAAATGTTATTCAAAGTAGAGCTTTCAATGTCCCCGTAGTTCCATGGGACCTTCTTCAGACTGATGATTGGATATTGAGGTCTGAAGGGAAAGATTAGAGGCTGAGGTACAGCCACCTTCACAGGATTTTGGACTTCTTGGACCCCTTTCTCTATCAGTACCAGGGGTGTGAGGATTGATTCCTTATCACAGGATACGACAGCCACTGTGTCCTGGTACCATGCATTGGGGATCCAGAGGCTATTTTTATCTGAAATGTCGAGGATTTGATCTCCTCTGATTAGGTCACTTTTCTCAATCAGGTCAACATTCTTCTGTATCATGGCCGGGAGAGTTGGAATGGTACTGACATATTTGGTCAGGTTTGAATTTTTTGGATTGAGGGTTTAATGGGGGTAATAGATCTGCAACCATCCCCTCGCTGATCATCATTTGGAGGATTTCTTCCACTGACTGATTCAGATTGGTGAAGCTCATTTGGAATAAGAATTTTCTACCTTCTCGGGTATACTCATTTTTGACCATTGGTTGTTCGTGCAATTGGCAATGATCCCTATTGGGGATGGAATTGACTTCCGCCGGAGGAGAACGACTGCCAATGGATTGATAAATTTGCTTCTGCATCTTCTTGGTGAGTTGATGCTGGTAGACGACCAGTTTAGCCAACTACTCGATTTGTTCCTTGAGAGACTTGATATCTTACTCCATCAGGAATCGCTTCTTAAAAGTTTCCCAACTCTCTAGGCTGCTGAGATTGGATTGACTTGGTTTCCCAACGTATCAGAGGTACTTAGATCCTTCTCTATTTGAGGTACTGATCATGTTAAAATTTTCCTCTTTGTGTTGTGGAAGAGGATTATCTTGGACACAGGGTTGGTCAGGCTTTGTTACTACAATTTCCCCGCTGTCAATCAAGTTTTAAATTTTGTGCTTGAGAGACCAACAATCTTGGGTGTCATGGCCTGGATATCCAGATTGATAAGCACATTTCTTGTTAGGGTCGAAGTTCCTTCCGTTAGTTTTGGTTGGTGGAAGAAGTTGAGCAATCTTCTTCTGAGCTGTCAGAAGTTTGAACACATTCTCGAGGGAATCCCCTAGTGGGGTGAAATTTCTTCGACGTCTGACTTCCATGTTTTACTGGAATTGAGGGTTTGCAGGCTGTCCTGAAGCTTGGAAAGGGGTATAGTTCCTCCTTTGAATGGGCATGTGGTTTGATTCGCCCCTTGAATTTTGTCTTTGTAAGACCAAGGAGACTTCTTCGTTTTTCTTTTTATGTACCCTTCGGGGATTACTCCCGTAATTTTCGGATTGGATATGTTCGGCGACAGCTTCGAGGGCAGTTAGATCTTTTATCTTCCCGGATTTGAACCCCATTTCCGCCATCTCGCCATGCTTGATCATTTCAGAGAATAGTTTTTCTATTCTTGCTAGGACCCTCTCATAATAAGGAGCTTCTTGGATATCGATGAAGGTCATGACTATTTCAGATTCGGTCATGGCTGGGGTAACTTGTGCTGCGACCCGTCTCCATCACTAGGCATATTCTCTGGATGATTCAATGTTCTTTTTCTTGATTTTGGTTATTTGATATCTTTCGGGAGCCAGCTGTGATTGAAAACTGTACTGGCTGACGAAGGCATGGGCCAGTTCTTCCCAACTATGAATTTTGGAGTTGTCTAAGCGGGCATACCAAGCTCTGGCTTCTCCGGTTAGACTCTTCTGGAATAGTTGCATTCGAAGCTTCTCATCCTCAGCATAGGATCTGAGTTCTCCGATGAAGACTTTCAGGTGTGTGTAAGGATCCCCCATTCCGTCATATTTCTCGACATCAGGGACTTGAAATTTTTTGAGGATAACGAGCCTCGGGGAATATGCAAAGGTCATCGTAATTGACACTGTCGAATGCTCCAATTCCTTTTATAGATCGAAGGTTTTCTTCCATCTGTTGCATTTTCTTGAGAATGTCACTAGCTTCCTGCTCTTTGACGAAGGGGGTGATCTCAGGAGTCTTGTTGGTGGTATCCTGGTTTTGTGGTCCAGGAATCTGAGTTTTGGCATTTTTCTGCATCTTGACCGCCAGCACTGCTACCAGATGATCCTAGTTTTGGATGAGCTTGAGATTGTTTCTCTTTAAAGGCGTTACTTTGTTCTCGTAGAAAATTGGCTAGCTTGGCTATCTGATTTTTCAGTCCTTCGAATTCTTCCCTGGAGACAGGGGTGGATTCTGGTGGAGCACTTGAAGCCATGTCCGTGGATGGATTGAGTGCTTTCTTGAATTTAGATCTGGTGACATGACCAATTTTTATACCTACAACAAAACGTAGGCGTGTCAATTTCCTGAGGTAGTTAAGGATTGAATGCATGATGTGTTTTTTAGTGTTTATTCTACAAAATCGAGGTTAGTTATTTTGATGGCCGGATGACATGTATTTAACAGGGAAAGTAAATATTTCATTACTGATATTTACATTGTGCTCCTCGATAATTGGAGACTTAACATGGAATTGAAAGAGGAAGGTATGAAGAAGCTTCCCTCCAGATTTGGTTAATCAGAGGCTAGCCTATCTTAGGTTGCTCTCGCAACTTTTGTTTTGGCATGAAGGCTCCCAGATCATCGCAATCTAATAGAAGGGAAGTTAATCCGATCGTTCAACTGGAGCGAATCTGAGTGGTGTATTTTCATGAGGCACCCCCAGAGACTTAATCGTCCCCAGAGTCATTACTTAACACTGACCGGGTTATCCTCCTTGTGAGAGGGACACACAACATACATTCTCATACATCGTGCCTTACCGTTTATGCATGCAATGACAGTTCATATGAAGCACTAATATTGGTGCGAAGCACTAAAGCAGAAAAGCATTCATTTGCATTCATTCAATATAAAGACGCAACATTCACTCATCCATTGACTATGAAGATGTAGGATTTCACGCATTCCATAGTTTTAAAAGGGAAATGTTTGAAAAGATTAGAAACAAAGCCCTCTACTGTCCCCAACAGAGTTTCCACCTGTCGATGTTGGAAAATTTAAGAATCCCGCGGGTTGGTTCGTAACCCAGGTTTCCTCAAATTGATCTTCCTAAGTTCTCTCTACCCTTATTCTTTTTATTTAGGAAAAAAAGTTTTGAAGGGTTTTTTAGGAAAGAGGCCAACATATATTTATGCCGACGATTTGAATGTTTAACAGAGTCGCCAATTGGTAGATTTGAAAATGGTTGTACCAAATCAACCGAATTTAATTTGAAAACAGGCCCAATTGTTGGACACTGTCGAAACTTGATCTTTGAAATCGGAGTTTTGAGTTCGGGGGCTTGGTTAAGTGTGGGAAAGGTGTTAGGCACCCCACGACTCTAGTGTAAACACGGTACTGCATCTTTTCAATATTTCCCTTAAAACTGTGAATGCATGAGTGAATGCTGTTTGAAAATTGGGCCTATTGATTTGATTGATTTGAAGTAATGCTTTGGTTCGTTGAACCTATATACGAAAGGTTTAATTTTATTTTGAAAATTAGTCTTTGATTTGATTTGAAAAAGTATTTTGATTAGATTTGCAAAATCTTTGAAATTGAACAGACAATGATGTTTTGAAAACTGTTTATCAAACCCTTATGCTGACATAGGAATTGAAGCCTTTTGATACTTTCAGATTTTATCTTTTATAGCCTTAAGGCTGCATGCAAATGGTGATTTATCGGGCTGCGAAGCATCCTCGACCCCAGAAATATACTAGTGTCGGTCTTTTCATGGGTATGAAAACCATCGGAGGGACGCTGACACAATAATTGACATTTTTTCATTATATTGAGACCTTAAATCCGGATGACCATTTTAAGGTCTGTGTATGTACAGTTTAAAGAAAAACTGGCAGGGTACATCTGTAAACTAGAGTTTGTCCATCGTGGGAATCAGATCCCGATCGATTTGGTCGTGAATCCCACGATTCCTAGGCTCACATATGAGTAGCCAATAAACTTGCACAGTTCAAATTTGAACAAAAATGGACATATATACATCATCACGTCGCATTGGAACCAAGGATTGATCAATAAATCCTAGCTATGAATGGCCAAAGTATCTCGTTCCCACTAGATAGCGATCTAAGGGACACGAGTTTGCTTTTAAAGATGAAACTATAAAAATAACTAGATTTAAAGAAATCTCAGCCACCATGGCTTCTATGTTCTATCGGGACCTGTTTGAACCGTTGAAAGCTAGAATTGGCGAGATTTGGATAAATCTAGTCCGCCTGTAGATATGTCAGTGTAGATTCATATACAAATGAAAGTTAAATGTAGCAGTTGAATAAATTGAGTAAAGCAATATATATAATTATATATATATATATACAAAAGCTGTAAAAGGGCGATGGGTTTTCACTCGCAAGCTCTGACTGGAATTGAAATATATATATTTATAAAAAAACATTAAATAGCCACAAAATAATCCAGGCTGTGACAGAAAATATATAAATATATAGAAAAACAATAAAAAGGGCGATGGGTTTTTACGCCGACACCCGTACTGGAATTGAAATTTATAGAAAAGTAGTCAACCAGTAACTGGGGAGAGCACCCAGTATGGCGAAGTGTGCAAAAGTAGCAAAATGTCCACGAAGTAATCCAGGCCGGAACAAAAATATATAAATACATATATATTGATAGAAATGAAGTTAACCAGGACTGATATGAGTCCCAGTGATGGTGAAATTCAATTATATATGCGTAAATATATATAAAAGCGGTAAACTACCACAAATTTGACATTCAAGCTTGTCAGAATTGAAATGTTAGTATATTTGCAGTTAAATATATACAAAAAAGGCCAAACCCGGACTGGGAAGACAACCCAGTCCGGCGGAGTTGCCAAAAATGTGTGTGCTAGTGCATTGAAGCTGCTGGAGTTGACGGATCGTCAATTCGAGTTGTAGAAATGCAAAAAACTGCGTCAATGTACAGAAATGTACCAAATTTTGACGAAAACGGCCACGGAACTAAGTCCCGGGCATATTTAGAAGATGAAACTTCGTGTGCAGGTGTAAAACAGTGCAAAGTAGTAGTATTGACTTTCTGATCGTAAAAATACTTATAATGGACTGCAATATGGGCTTTTTGCCAAATCGTAGGCTTTAAACGTCCAAATCTACCGTTGGTTTTTTGATATGTGGTAGTATATGGGTTTTTCTATGTGTTGGAGTAAAAATATTTCGGTTTGGAAGAGATGTAAAAGTCAGAAAATCAGACGGGAATAGCTTTGCTGCGTTTCGGAATTCTCAAAATGAAGGGGGGGTGCACATCTATTTATAGGCCAGAGAGCCTTAGCTCTACCTGCGACTGTCGTAGGTAGAGGTGCGGCTCCCTAGGTGGGGCCCGTAGTACTAGGTTCCGTCATCTCAAAGTACGTGCACTCCGGATAACGCGCAATCAAAGTCAAAACTTTCTAACTTTTGATCGGAGCGTGCATTTGAGGCGTGCGATACCTTTTCAGAAAGCCCTCGCTGAGAGTGTCGCAATGACATGGGATAAAATATTTTTCGGTTCCCAAAAGACAGGTTCATAACCAGGTCTTCGATTCCCCGCAGTTTATTCGTTGAGCTGTCTTGCGCTGTTTGCACTCGGGATCGTTGTTATGGTTCATTCTGACTTCGATGGCATCAATTCAGCTTGAGTTTGTTCGAATCGACTGAGAGTTGATAAAATGACTATTTTCCCCCTCCCAGTGTGGTCCTTGGTGGATCTGGCTTCCTAGGGTTATCTCTGGGGTTGAACTGCACTTCCCGGATTGATGTCGAGGCTGATTTGTACTTCCCGGGCTGAGATCGGGGGATGATTTAACACATTCTAGGTCAATGTCAAGGTTGACCTGTACCTCCCGGGTTGATGTCGGGGCTGACTTGACAGCCCGATGTTGAGATCGGGATTGATCGGTATCTTCCTGGTTGCTGTCGAGGCTGATTTGAAGGCCCGATATTGAGCTCGGGGTTTGAACTGATGGTCTGATCGGAGATCGGGGTTGGTATGATAGCCCGATATTGAGATTGAGGTTGATCTGACGGTCCGATTAACGATCAGAGTTGGATAGATGGTTCGATTGGAGATCAGAGCTGGATTGACGGTCCGATTGACGATCGGAGCTGGATTAACGGTCCGATTGGAGATCGGAGCTGGATAGACAGTCCAATTAGAGATCGGAGCTGGATAGACGGTCTGATTGGAGATCGGAGCTGGATAGACGATTCGATTGGCGATTGAAGTTAGATTATCGGTCCGATTAGAAATCTGAGATGGATAGACGGTCCGATTAGAGATCGGAGATGGATAAACGGTCCGATTACAGATTGGAGCTGGATTATCGGTCCGATTGACTATTGGAGCTGGATGGACGGTCCGATTGACTATTTGAGCTTGATTGAGTACCGATATTGGTGATCGGATTTGGCTGAATTACTGATATTGGGGATCGGATTTGGCTGGAGTACCGATATTGAGGGTCGGATTTAGGTTATCGATGTTGGGGATTAGATTTAGGTTTAAGGATCGTTATTGGCGGCCGGTTTTGAGTTAAAAGACTGGCATTGGTGGCCGGATTTGAATTAAAGGACCGACATTGGTGGCCGGATTTGAATTGAATTATGATTTTGCCCTCCTACAGTGTTAGTATTGGGGCAAGGAAAATTTTGAGTGTCTACAATATTCATATCGTCTTTACACCCTACACCAAAAACCTTCAAACGTAACAACAATGGTCATGATCATACCAATCAATTGTCTATCTTTGCACTACGGACCAAGGATATTCAACTGTAATATCAACGGTCATGATCATGCCAAACAACAGTCCATCTTTGCACTACGGGCCAAAGACATACAACTATAAAACCAATGTTCATGCCAATTAACAGTCTATCTTTGCACTACGGGTCAAAGACATACAATTTTAAAATCAATTATCATGATTATACCAAGTAACATTTCATCTTTGCCACAAAGGCCAAAGATATTCATCAATCAACAGTTCATCTTTGCACTACGGGCCAAAGATAACTTTAACCACAATTTAAGTCTGAGGATTATGACAATGATATAAAGAATGAATCAAGTGAGATCAAGGACAAATATTAGAGATTCACAATTCAATTTATCAAGAGTTCAATAATGTCCAAATTGTCAACATGAAGATAAAAACATAGATTCAACTTCATAAATAAGTTTCATAAAAGATAATTTGGACAAATAAAAGAAACTAAATTTTTTCGTGAATAGTACTCTGGCATGAATAGTACTTCGGTATGAATAGTATCTTGGATGAATAGTACCTTGATATGAAAAGATTAAAATTTAATAAAAAAGTTCAGACAAATATTCCAGTGATTTAGGAATATGAAATGAAATAATATACGAAGCTGCAAATAGACTTTCACCCGTCATGCAGTAATCCGCGTAGACAGATCATTTCCACAACTTTAATAAAGAATGAATACGAATGGTTATTCACCAGGCATGCAGTAGTCCGCGTAGACAGGTTATTCTCACAGATTAATAAAGAATGAATACAAATGATTATTCACCAGGCATGCGGTAGTCCACGTAGACATGTTATTCCCACATATTAATAAGGAATAGAATGACAACCCTTACGAGTATTGAAAGAAAATAACATCATTTACGAGAAAAATAATATCCTTTACAAGTATAAAATCACATCTTTTACCTTAGTAGGAGATTGGATACTACAATTGATAGTAGTGTGCATACAAGCCAATCATGTATGATGATAAAGCACATACTTTGTAAACAATCTTATTTATTTATTAATAAAATATTAATTTAAGGCATATAATTATCTACATGGTGCTGTTTTTATAATATGTAAATAACCCATAGTTTTAAGCAATGCTTTTAGAATCATGATGAGATCATGATAATGAGATCTAAATTCTTAGAAAGCTTAAAAACTAAAATAGTTCCCAATTGTGGGATTACTAAAATGGGGATTAGTAAATCCGGATAGATTGGTACATATGTTGCTTGCTCATTGGATGAGGATGACTGATCTCATGGTCATTTGTGTGGAGACACTAAAGCAAGTATGTAGGTGCTTATTGGAGAATAAGTTCACTGAACGTGACTCGCTATGGAATACCTAATGGAGTTTTACTCGCCTGTCAATAGGAATTCCTAATGTGATAGTAGTACATGTGATCCTTGGATTTGAGATCATCATAGTATCTTGTATGTAATAAATTATACTTTGACTAATTCCTTAAGGCCTTTTAAGGCATATATAGGGTATGCTTGGGTATAATGAGTTACATATGGAGATAATGAATGATCAATAAAGAATCTACCACCTCTAGTAAAAGAGGAGATATGTCCTATGTGATTCGTTAAATGACAACCCAGGAATCCTTGGCCAAAGTAGAATAAAATTAGAAAGAGGCTTCTAATTTGCATTATTTGGAGTTGTGCATTTTCTAATCGAAATACATATAATTAAATAAATTAAGACTTGACAGTAAATCCATGTCTTATATTTAATTGGGACATTGTATGGTGGAAGGATTGAATTGTACGGTAACTATTAACTCACAAGTTCTTTTATGATTAATGTTAAAATCTATATTATCTGGAAAGTCGTTGATCGCTAGGGAGGCTTATCCCTATTGTAGAATAAATGTTATTTATTTAAATAGATTATTAGTTTAATTTATTTATTTAAATAAGATTAGAATTGTTCTAATTGATTTATTCACAACCGGTTTAATATGGAGAACCTAAAGGGTCACACCATAAAAGGAAGAAGAATTATTTAAGAAGAACATGGCATGATAGTAATAATGCATTAAGTATAATTAATTTAATTTATGATGATAGAATAAATTAAATAGCTTAATGTTTATTATTTAATATTTTAGAAATATTAAATATAAATTAATAAGAGGAGTCTTATTAATATTAATATTATTATTATTATTTTAATTCTAAAGGAGTTTAGGAATTAATAGAATTAATATAATATCAGTACTCTTTCTCAATCCTAATAAAGATTAGGATATAAATTAATTAAAAATATTTAATTAATTAATTAAATAAAATCCTATTCTAATTGGATTAGGAGGGTTAACCTAATATCTATATAAGAGAGTCTTATATCAGAAATAAGGTACGTGAATTTTTCAAGAGTTGGGAGTACACATATTCTATAGAGATAGAAACAAGGGTTAAGCCAATAACCCATCTTACTGAGTTCTTTATCTTCCTTGGTGGATCACCGTTAGAGGCCAAACATTTGGGTGGCTGACATTGATCAAGGGAAGGAGCCACTACAGAGGAATCAAAGGAATCAAAGGAGTAGAACTTGTACTTGAGGAAGCTTGGATCTTCAAAGGTATAATTCTATTTTTCTCCTTCCTCATTCACTGATAATTGATGCATAAGAATGATCATGGTAATGGGTTTGTATAAATTTTTGAAAACCTAGTTTTTTACGCTTCCGCCCTATTTATGTGATTTGATTGCATGATTGCGTTACATACAACCTCAACAACAATAGTGTAGTAGTATAATACTCTTCTTCTTTCTCTCTTATTCTCTCTCTATAGTTTCGCTCTCTATAGCTTTTGTGAATTGGTGAGAAAGAACGAAGAAGTGAGCTTCTATTTATAGAAGAATTCTAGCTTGGCCTTTGAAATGTGAAGAGGCAAGTAGCTTGACGCTTGTAATGTGAAAAGGTAAGTGGTTTGACATCTATAATGTGAAAAGGTAAGTGGTTTAATGCCTGTAATGTGAAAAGATATGTGCTTTGATGCCTGTAATATGAAAAGGTAAGTGTTTTGACGCATGTAATATGAAAAGTCAAGTGGTTTGACATCTGGTAAAGGCAAGTACTATTGGCGAAAGTGACTCTTAGATGATGACCTATGGGTCCCAAACTTACAAAATGCCACATATCACCATTATTTCATTCGAGTGTCGGCAACTTCTTCTAATGGTTATGTTACTCATTACATAATTAATCAACGCTTTTTAATCCTTCGATAATTATTCACAATTAATATTATAGATTCACAATATTGACAACCAGATCGTTCCCAGGAAAGAGGGGGCTTTCCGATAAGGATTTCTTATTATTGGCGAGCAATTAAATAACCTAACTCATTTTCTCGACAGAACTTTTTTAAACATTGTCAATAATGCAAATAATAATATGAATAACTGTGTCGTGTCAATTATTGATTTAATAATATAAAATATTGTGCAGATGATACTGTGAAAATAATTAAATCAATAATATTAGATACTATACAGCAACTACTTTGGCAATTATTGAATGAAACTGAGTGACTTCTTACGTAAGCATCAATAATCAGAGATACTGTGCAAAACCGCGTACCACTGTGGAACAACATGTATTACTTTACTTTTATCATTGGTTATTTCAACAGTTTAACGGTAAAAAATTTGCCGTTATTTTTATAAAAAAGTTTTTTCTAGCGCTTTCTATATCCGACAGTTATTCCGTTGTGGGGTCCATCAATGATTGCGCCGTCGTACGAATATTCCCCGACAAAAAGAATATTCGCCGACCAAACGAATATTCTCCAAGAATATTTTATGACAACTTGCTTACTTTGTAAAATTTGCATATATCATTTTTAACTTTAACATTTTATCAATTTAACCATTTAATAAATAGAATAATAATTATAATAAAAATTGAATACTTTTATTTCGTAAAATTTGGGGTCTTACACAAACCCTAACATAATATATTTTATTATTAATTTCAATTATTAGCATACTCAAAATCAAAATCAAAACTCAAAAGAAACAGTGAAATGCTGCCGGGTAGCTGGTGCCAGGCACCTGCACCAGTGTTGCACGTTGCTGGGCTAGGTAACTGTGACGAACGAGATTTTTATAATTTATTTTAAATATTTATTGAATTAAATAAATATTTTTGTTTATTTATTTATTGAGTTAAATAAATATTTGATGAAATTGTTGTAGATTAATTTAATTAAATGTGTCACATTAATTAAATTAATGTGGAATAATTTATGGTTCGATGTTTGAATTTAATTGAGATTATTAAATTAAATGAGTGATTTAATAATCATAATATTGTTCTAATTAATTTAAAAATTAATTAGAGATTTATTGATTTGTTATAATTAATAAATAAAAAATTTTATTATGTGATAATTTAATTTAATGAGTATTATTGGCTTTAATTTAATTGTATTTAAATAATATAACTTGATTAATTAAAGTGTAACAAATAAACTATATAATAAACAAGTTAATTAAAATAAACTAAAAAAGAGCTTTTATAGCCTAGCCAAACATGGCCTTGAGAACATGGGATCAGTTAAGGCCTTGAACGTCAGTTAATAATATTAGACGTATAGTTATATTAGTTCATTGTTAAGTCTGGAAAACAAAGTCAGAGAGAATTCTAGAGAGAGTTTGAGAGTGAAATTGAGAAATTGAGAGAAGAGATTTTGTAAGAACAAGAAAGAGTAGCAATCAAAGTCTTGTAATCATCTTCTAGCTAATCTAAACAAGGATTCAAGGTAAAATTCTTAGTTTTAAAGTTTTTGTTTTTATTTTCTAAAAAGTTCTCTGTAATTGAGTTCTATAGATGATTGTTGAAAGTATGAGTTTGTATGTGTTAAGGGATGTTTATAACATGTTTTATATCATTTATTCATGGTTTATTATGATTAAATTCGTAGAAATATGTTTAAAAGTGAAGAAATCAAATTACAGTGAAATAATATATGCATATGGCTTATATATATGAAAATTTTGTGTTTAAATGTATATTAATCGGTAAATTGATGATTGAGTATGTTTATACATTAAGAAACGAAAAGAACAAAATTCGTATGGACTGATTTAGTTGAAAAACGAATTTATGGTAGTTGATTTCGTTAATAATTTCTAAAATGGAGTTTTTTCACAAAAACATTGAATTTATGGGTTTAAATTTAGTTGATTATGTGATTTATGTTGTTAAAATCATGCTATAATTATTGTAAAACGTTTCTGTAAAGTTTAGAACTTATGGGTAGGAATAGGATTAATTTGTTGTTTGAGCGAAGTTTTGGCTTATTTTGGCTCTGTCTGTGTTCTTCGTGAACTGTAGGAACTAAATCTAAGTTGTAGTGCTGCAGTGCCTCTTAGAAGGCTCTTCGGCGCGCCGCAGCGCCAGTCTGCAGAGTTGCCCAGAAAATTTTACTTAAGTGTTCGAATCTAGAAAATGTAATTTCAATGTAATCTAATGAGCATGAAAATATATTAATCATATAATGAGATGTTAAAACAGATTATTAACATGTCAATTATGGTTTTATGTGATTAATTGATAAGTCAAATATGAATTTAAACTCATTATTCGTGAAGTCCAATAATATGTTTAAGAGTTAATGTTTGTGGATTTGATTAATATAATCAGACTTAGAGTTAAGTTAAAAGAGAATATACTCATGATGCTAGTTATGTTATAATTAATTGGTATTGTGACTTTAAATGATATGTAGGATTAAATTGAGGAACGTGAATAGTAAACATATAATCTACGCACGAGGCAAGTTTCCTAACCCTACTTGTTATCGTTACGCAAGTTTATAAATCCTATTCTTATATTGAGCAAGTCTTACTCTTGTGCATTCAAGTTAATGGTTTCAAATGAAATGTTCTAATTCTTCTAAATTAATACTTTGGTTATACAATGTTTATTCAACTGTATACCTTTGAGACTCACTATTTGATTTGAGTATCAATTATATTATTGAACCTTGAATGACTAGCAAACCTTTATTGATTCGACTAGTCCATAGTTGATGAGCATTCTAAATTCTAGAACTACTGTTGAAGCTTATCCAAATCATAATTCCTTTGGTGCGGACTCTGTTGTCAAACTGAGATGAACAACCCTTTATAAAGGATTATATTACGCGATAGCGTTGAGATGTTGTGCACATACATGATACAAATGGCTGATCCCCCAAGTACGAGAAAAAAGGTCCATATAGTTTTATGACTGTTAAAGGTTTAAAGTAGAAATATTGATAACCTGGGATATAGTTCATGGTCTTGTTACCCTCAGGTGTACTTTTGATTCTTGTTTTCTAATCTTAATTCAAAAGCCGAGCTTTCTATTATCCAGTACCCATTGTTACTCGCATATTATTATTATTATTATTATTATTGTTAAACTTGTGGGCAATTGTTGCTCATTCTTGCATAATAACATTGCATCTAAGGTTGAAAGAGTTGATGAGCCATCTACTAGTAAGGGCAAAGGCAAAGCAAACAAGTGGTGAAGACTTGTTTAATATTATTTACAAATGTTATGTTTATGACTTATTATGTTACATTTATGTTCCGCATTTGATGTTTTAAGGTTAGATTACCTGGGATTGAATTGTTTAAGAAGTTGTAACATCTTAAGGGGAAGATTTTTATTTTTATTATAAGTTTCAGTCATTTCCTTATTTACGGGTAGTTAGATATGCTTTAATTGGACAGTGAACACCTAATCCTGTGGAAATAAAGTACCCGAATTTGGGGGTGTCACAAGTTGGTATCAAAGCTTTAGGTTATGAAACTTAGGTGGGGAAACCTTAGGGTAGTAGCCTTTAAGAGATTGAAAACATAGTGGTGATACACTCTTATCGAGTTCTAAGGAATGAATTAAGGAATTCATTGAAGATAATAAAAGACTTTATGTGCTTATGTGTTATAACTTATGTGCCCGCGAGTATCGAATAGCATCATGTAATAACTAAGACTTACAATTTTGATTATTAGAATGTCAGATGTTGGAGGATCCAGTCAGCCTAGGGAGGTTGCGCCTCGAGTAGCTAGAGAGGAGGAGCCCCGAGACATTCATACCGTCTGGGAGTAGTTGGTTCAGAGAGAGCCATCTCCATTGATCACAGTTGTGGGTCAGGAGCATGCACCTGAGTTTGATCCAGAGGAGGACTTTGAGGAGATATAGGTAGAGGTTGAGGAGGAGGATGAGGATCCTGATGAGTTTCCACTGAACTCTATCAGTGCTGAGATGTATGACGAGCTATATGATCGTAACATAGAGTTACATGATAGCGTTAGAGAATTGAAGGAGCTGACAGATATACGTCAGGCTGCTATAGAACAGAAAGATGACAAGATTGAGAATCTTGATGAACGTCTTAGAGACAGTGGAGTGGAAGCTAGTTCAGGCTGAGAGCCAAAAGGAAGAGATGTCAGCTGAGATAGAGAAACTGAAGAGTGACCTGAGGAAGGAGTCAGCAAAGCGTGCTAGATCAGAGGACGCTTGGATGAAGACTTCTCGACGTGCAGATCTTGTTGAAGACAGTAATCGGGCAAAAAAGGCTAAGATTGAGGAGACGGACTGCACTTTTTAGACAGCGATTGATAGGGCCCAGGATCGAGTTGTTTACTATCCAATCCAGTTCGAGGACTTACCTTGGTACATGTTAGATCGTAAGACGATGTTCTGTATCATAGAGGAAGAATGTAGAGAAGCTGTTCGACGTCTTAGTAGGCCGTGATATGAAGAGTAATGAGTTATGTGAATATTTATGGTAGTTAATAATGTAAATTCCAGTGTGGTTATAAATAATAGAATATGATGATTTAATCTTAAAGATTCTTTATCTCGAGAAAGTTGATGTAAATAGCAGTGATGCTATCTTTTCTATGTTTAAACTTTTGAATGAATAAAATATCATAGTTTATTTGAAGATGCTATGTGTTAAATGATAATCTTAAAATGTTTAAGCTAAGTCTTAAATACTTAAGAAATTGTGTAATGATCTAATAAACGAATATTGTTGGGAATTGCATATTCAAATTTGATATTGAAAGTAAATATAAATGCTTAAGTGTAAAGTCTTTCAATGATCATATGTATAAGGACTTAGAAGATAGATCAAAATTATTAGGTTGATATGAGCTTTAATGTTTATCATTTTGTAAATAAATGTATAAAAGAGAGATCAAAACTGTTAGGTTGATCTATTTTGAGATGTAATTGTTAGGCTTGACAGAATCGTAGTCTGTCAAAAGCCAGTATGCAGAAGCCAAGGCAGAATCGTGGAGCTTAAATGAAGATATCCAGAATCGTAGTCTATCCTTGGAAGACACACTGAGAATCGTGGAGAAGATCTGAGTGCCCATTAAGCTAAGTCAAGAATCGCAGTATGCTCTTGGAAGCATGAAGTCTGCTAGACAAGCAAGAAGAAATAGTAGTCTTCCAAAGAGTTTATGTGACGCCCCCAAATTCCAGGACCGCCACTTGGTCTCTCGAATTCGGTTCATCACGTGCTCATGGTAATACATCACAATAATAATAATTAAATATCATACGATCACAGCGGAAAATCTATTCTAGAATAATTTACAATGATTTATTATAATTATTCCCCCAAGTCTCGCAACCTACAGTACTTAATAGATTACATAATAATATCAGTTAACGACTTATTACATAATCTAACTTAAGCTTAAACATAATCAAATCCAGTCTTACTACATCATCTTCATACAATATTAATATATTTAAAACATAACAGACATAAGCTAGTTGGTAGCTTTGCCCTTGCCCTTATCAACGCCCGAAGGTTCACCATGCTCTGCCTTAACTGAAATGTTTTAGGGAAAGCAAGAATGAGCACAAATTGCTCAGCAAGTAATATACAATAAGGGTGAGTAATAAGATTCTCAATTCTCGAAAGGGTATAACAAGATTTGATAGTTCAAGAATAACAAGAATATCAACAGTTCTCAATATCAGTCGCTAAGGACAGGATAATATCAATATGATTCAATAATAAGTCAATTCAAGATTTCAAATAATTGAATACTGAGTAGTCACTACGGACTATGAACTTCTACTAGAATTGACAGTAATAAACTGAAAATCCAACAAAAACAGGTACAACAGGTGATCAGCCTAAAGTACCCTTGTTATGCATAACAATCAACCATACTCAAGTGTGCACGTCGGTTCTCCGACAATTATATATTCCCTTCAAAGAAGGTTGTTCTTCTCAGTCAAATATAAGATCCCGCACCAATCAATTAGTTTGGGTTGCTTTTCAATAACATAAGTCCAGCCGAATCAAATGGCATAGACACTTTCACAATATTCAAGAACAATACTAAGTTCAACATGAATAATAGCTTTAATGAAATAAGAGTTCAAGTGTGCTAATTCGATTCAACCGATTAAATAGGAAACTAGTTCGCAATACACAAGATAGGATACTTGCATAGTAAAAGAGTATAAGTTAGGAAACTTTCACAATCATAGATTTCCTTGCATAAAGTAAATGCGTCGGTTAGGATACTTGCACTTTAAAAGAGTGTAAGTAAGAGAACTTGCCTTTAGCGTAGTTTATCCACGAAAAGCAATCAACACTTTCGAATTCCTATCGTAATACAGTTACGTATATATATGATATTCATTAGTCATATAATTTAACTTCACATTTTCTCTTTGAATATACGATCAACACATAAGCTAAGTTTTACCTAGCTACACAGTTATATAGAATATAATTTCTATCCTTAACGTTCCTTCTTTAGAGTTTAAACGCATTCTCATATTATATAAGATCTCAACAATTAGCAAACATGCTTGCATATTATTAATATCACATAAGACCACAATCAATACTAAATATATTTCATTTTAGCAAGTTACGGCATCTCCTTAAGTTAACCGTCAAAATCGGGTTCAAGTAACATCATATAATATCGCGTAGCATGTATTCATATTTAAAGGATACTTTCATGCTTGTATAACTTTTCCAAATCCAATCGTACATGGTATAGGTTCTTAAGTTAATACACTTAAAGCCATTCAAGGACACGAACTCATATGGTCTAACATGATTGCTTTTAAACACATAAGATATTCATATAACTTGTATTAGTCATGCTCATGAGTACTCGTATTGCATATATGTAGCTAGCATTGTTATTATCTTGAAAACATGCTTTGTTCATGCTAAACTTTAATCACGGCAACTAATCATGGTATATATACATGCATGACACATGAATGAGTCTAAGAGTACTATCACATGTGTCCATAAATGTCAAATTCTAATTCTCGTCATAACATACCAACGTTCACGTTCAAAATTTATACTTTGTTAGTATAGTTCATTAATAAGGTCTATCATGTTCATGCTTCCTTATGAAACCTATATATGTAAGTTAACATGCTTTTCATGTATTTCAAGGCCCTATAAACATGCTCGAAAAGTCAGAATGTATACATGCTTCATATATGTTAACGTCGTTTATGAAACTTAAAATTCGTTTCCAAACTATGTGTCGTTTGGTTAACCATGCATGCTAATATACTAAAACATGCTTACATTGCCTCATTAGGTTTATATATATGTATTAATCATGCTCCCATGCTTGTTTAAACAAAAATCAAACAATTGGTACATAACAGTTTTGTTGCAGAATGCAGAAAACTGAACACAGAGGCTGGCGCTGCGGCGCGGCAACAGTAGCTTAATACTGGCGCTGCGGCGCGAGTGGCGCTGCGGCGCGGGCTGCGGCGCTGCGGCGTCGAGGCAGTTTTCTGCGGTTCAGACTGCAGCGAAAACCGACCCAAAACCTCCCATTTCATCGATTTCAACATACCCAGATATTAGACTTGTTTAACTTACTAACACATACATATATGCTTATATAACAGTCAATAGCAATTATCAATTCCCAATTTCATGAACTCTAACTAATTTACGAATTTCATGTATTTACAGAAATTGAAGAGGAACAATGGAAATGAAAGACTATTCAGTGGTTCCATCATGTGTGTATGTTCATATAACAATAATATAAGGGTTCTACAAACCAATCATGAACCAATTTGGCATAATCAAGAATTTCAACAAAACTCAGAAAACAACAATGGAGTTCTTTTGACAGAAAATGAAAATGAAGACACGAAGAGGATTTATACCTCTGTTATGGAGTAAGCTTGCTGATGCTACTATAGAAATTCCTTCTGAACTAAATAGACAATCACAGTATACTCTCTTCTCTTAGAAATATTTCAGCAATGAAATGAAGGTGTAGGGAGTTCCTTTATACAGAAGAATGAATACACAGTCCAAGCTTCTAACTCCCAAATCAAACTAACGGATTGTCAAATTGCATGAAGGTTATAGAATGGTAGGTATTTAGTTGTTAGAATCCATCATTAAAACCACTCCCTTGCTCATCATTGCTACAAGGCTATGGAAATTTACTGAGTTTAAGGAGAAGCAATAGGCTTAGGCCATAATGGCTGTGCACGTGAATGGGGGAAAGGAGAGTGACTATTATATTGGGACAAGCCAAGCAAATCTCAGCATTCTTACAAATGGACTATATGCTACACTTATGTTATATATTATATGTACTCTTAGGTTATAATTACAATGTTCTCCCCACAATGTAATAAATGCAATTTGAATACATATAATCTATGTACATTTTATCTTACCGATATAATACAATCGGATACTACCACATTACATTATATCATATATTATTAAATTGTATTACTCAACAATTATTTATAATAGATCCATGATACATTATTTTAATGTATATCCACACATCATTTGTCACCTACACATATCATAACATATAGTTACTATACATTTAATTCGCATGCTTGCACATATAATTTCTCATCTTATAAATTGAATATTAATTAATAATATACACATATCCTACATCAATCAATATAATTGTTAACCTCCATAACAATTTAATTAACCTTTATATGATTAACTATCACTTTGATATAAATCTCATTATATTTATAAACACGTTGCTCATTATTATTATGTTTCTTGCAATAATAATCACATATTATTAATCAATCCTTATTAGTATTTTATAACAGTTAATTAATATTCTTCGATTAACAATTAATATAGATTAATTGTTCGCTTAAATTAATATAATCATTCTTATATTACGTCACTGTGCCACACAAGGAAATCAACGAGTTTATCACAAACTCCACCAATTTCTCAATTATTATAATTATTCAATTATATATAATTGAATTAATTCATCTCATAACACAAAATCATTTATATTCAAATAAATTCTCATTTCCATTAATATATTTATTTAATAATATATGGAAATTCTCGGGTATTACATCCTCCCCCCCCTTATAAAAATTCCGTCCCGGAATTGCTACAAGGTTACACAAATAGATGGGGATAGTCCCTCATCATCCTATCTTCTAACTCCCACGTTGCCTCCTCGACATCGTGGTTACGCCAAAGTACTTTTACAGATGAAATAACTTTATTTCTCAAAGTTTGTTCTTTCCTATCTAATATTTGGACAGGAATTTCTTCATATGCCAAGTTCTTCTCCACTTGAATGGGCTTGTAAGAAATCACGTGCTTGTAGTCGGCCTTGTACGGCCGCAACACGGAAATGTGGAACACGTTGTGGATATGCTCCAACTCGGGTGGTAACGCAACTTTGCATGCCACTTCGCCCACTCGCTTCAGTATCTCGAACGATCCTATGAATCTTGGACTCAATTTTCCTTTCTTGCCGAAATGGATTTTTCCCTTCCATGGAGATACCTTCAAGAATACGAAACTGCCGACTTTGAAGTCTCGGTCCTGCCGATGCAAATCTGCGTATTTCTTCTGGCGATCTTGAGCTGCTACAAGTCTGGCTCTTATCACTGTCACCACGTCTGCGGTTTATTGAACTAACTCTGGTCCGAGTATTCGTCGTTCTCCGACTTCATCCCAACATAACGGCGTTCTGCACTTTCTTCCGTAAAGAGCTTCGTACGGTGGCATGCCAATACTCGCATGGTAGCTATTATTATATGCGAATTCTACTAAGGGTAGGTGGTCGTCCCAATTTCCCTTAAAATCCATCACGCAAGTCCTAAGCATGTCTTCTATCGTTTGTATTGTTCGCTCACTTTGTCCGTCTATTTGAGGATGATAAGTTGTACTCAACCTCAACTGCGTTCCCATTCTTTCCTGCAAACTCTTCCAAAAATTGGACGTGAAGCGCGGATCTCGATCAGAGACAATTGACACCGGCACTCCATGTCGTGAAATAATTTCTTTTACATATAGGCTTGCTAATTGGTTCAAACTGTAGCGGATCTTGATTGGTAGAAAGTGTGCGGTCTTCGTTAGTCGATCCACGATAACCCAAATAGCATCATAACCTTTCTGTGTAACTGGAAGTCCTACCACGAAGTCCATGGTAATATGCTCCCATTTCCACTCTGGTATTTCTAACGGTTGTAGTAAACCACTTGGCCGCTGATGCTCTGCTTTAACGCGTTGGCAAGTCAAGCATTTACTGACGCACTCTGTGACTTCCAGTTTCAAATTAGGCCACCAAAAATGTTGCCTTAGATCTCGGTACATCTTTGTGACTCCCGGATGAACGGAATATGTCGTATTGTGTGCCTCGTGCAAAATCTCTTCCCTCAACTCGGTTACCGCTGGTACCCACACTCTCCTTTCAAATCTCAAAATACAGTCTTTATCCATTCGAAATTTTTCTTCCTCACTTTCTGTGATCCTCTTTCGGATTTTCTCACACTCTTCATCCTTTTCCTGAGCTTCCTTTACTCTATTCAACAACGTCGGACAAGCTTCCATTACAATTAACTTCTCACCAGACTTTTCTGGTCCTTTTACTTCTATCTCCAATTTCTCCATCTCTCTTATCAACTCTTCCTGAGTTGTTAAATTAAACAACTTCTCCCTTCCTTTCCTGCTCAGAGCGTCGGCAACCACATTTGCCTTTCCCGGGTGATAAAGAATATCGCAGTCATAGTCTTTGATTAATTCTAACCACCTTCTCTGCCGCATGTTTAACTCCTTCTGTGTGAAGATATATTTCAGACTTTTGTGGTCCGTGTATATCTCACATTTTTCTCCGTATAGATAATGTCTCCATATCTTTAACGCAAAAACTACTGCCGCTAACTCTAAGTCATGAGTAGGGGATCATTTTTCGTAATCCTTCAATTGTCGTGACGCATATGCAATAACCTTGCCATGTTGCATGAGCACACAGCCAAGCCCCTTGTGCGATGCATCACTATACACCACAAAATTTCCCGCATCATCTGGTAATGATAACACAGGTGTTTCGCTCAATCTCCTTTTCAGTTCTTGAAAACTTTCTTCGCATTTGTCGGTCCATACAAATTTCACCGTCTTTCTAGTCAAATTGGTCAACGGGGTTGCTATCTTAGAAAAATCTTGGATGAATCTTCGATAGTACCCAGCTAACCCTAGAAAGCTCCTCACCTCCGTCGGTGTTCTCGGTTGTTCCCAATTACTTACTGCTTCAACCTTCGCAGGGTCTACAGAGATTCCATTCTTATCCACCACGTGGCCTAAGAATTGAACCTTCTCCATCCAAAATTCGCACTTAGAAAATTTTGCATACATCTTCTCCTTCCTTAGTGCCTCTAAAATAATCTTTAGATGTTCGGCGTGTTCTTCCTCTGTCTTTGAGTAGATCAAAATGTCGTCGATAAAAACCACTACAAATTTATCCAAGTATGGCTTGAAAACTCGGTTCATCAAGTCCATAAATGCTGCCGGAGCATTAGTCAATCCGAATGACATTACCAAAAACTCGTAGTGTCCATAACGGGTTCGAAACGCAGTCTTTGGTATGTCCTCATCCCGTACCTTCAGTTGATGATATCCTGTTCGTAGGTCGATCTTTGAGAAACACTTTGCTCCCTTCAGTTGATCAAATAAGTCGTCTATCCTCGGTAGCGGATACCGGTTCTTGATTGTTACTCTATTCAATTCTCGATAATCGATACAGAGCCTCATCGATCCGTCATTCTTCTTAACGAATAGTACTGGTGCTCCCCAAGGAGAAACACTCGGTCGAATGTAACCCTTATCCAATAATTCTTGCAATTGTATCATCAATTCCTTCATTTCTACTGGCGCCATACGATATGGAGCTTTCGAAATCGGTGCCGTTCCCGGTTCTAAGTCTATTACGAATTCGATTTCTCTGTCTGGCGGAAGACCAGGAAGATCGTCCGGAAACACGTCTTGAAATTCATTAACTACGGATATATCCTTAATTTCTACTCCCTTCTTCCGAGTATCAACGATGTAAGCTAAATATCCTCCACATCCTTTCCTTAACAATTTCTTGGCATGCATCATCGTAACGCAACACAATTGCTTAAGCGATGAGCTACCATAAAACACTACCTTAGACTTACTCGGAGTCTGAAGGTTCACACATTTGTTCTGACAGTCAATTATCGCAGCATGGTTATACAACCAATCCATTCCCAGTATTACGTCAAATTCTCCCAGTCTAATAGGAATCAAGTCTACGCTCAGTTCATGTTTACTAATATTTGCGCGACAATTTCGATAAACGTATTCTACAGGGATCACTTCCTTATTAGCAACTTCTATGATCAAAGGATTTTCTAATAGTTCTCGAGGTGTACTAAGTCTACTAGCAAATTCTTCAGATACAAAAGAACAGGTGGCACCCGAATCAAATAATACATAAGCATTTATATCATTGATTGGGATTATACCTGACACCACATCCTTCGCAGCCACTGCGTCTTGGACGGTCATGTTAAAGGTTCTGGCGGTTGGGCGGTTGGATTGTGCCGGTCCACCGATCATCAGCTTGTTGCCTCCTTGCTGATTACTACCCCCGCCACTTCCCTTCTTTGGGCAGTCCTTAATTCGGTGCTCCGTCGAGCCACAAGCAAAGCATCCTTGTATCTTTTTCGGTTTCAAACAGTTGGGCGAGATGTGCCCTTCCTGTCCGCAGTTGTAGCAAGTGCCACGTCCCTTCCAGCACTCGCCCTGGTGATTCTTCCCACACTTCGGGCATCCTTCAGCCCTCTTCTTGAAACCTCCACGAAAATTCCCTGATTGATTATTATTGTTGTTTTTGTTGTTGTTGTTCTCCCACTTTCTCTTTCCCAAGTTGCTTCCTCCGCTACTGCTTCCTCCCGTACGATTCTCTCCTCCAGTATTCTTTCCTTTCTTTTCTTTGTTATACAGACTTAAGGCCTCACTGCCACCTTCCGCAATGATTGCCTTCTCCAGTAATGCTGCAAAGGAATCAATTTGAAGAACTGATACCTTATTGAACAGCCATGGCTTCAACCCTTGTTCAAAGCGTCTAGCCTTCCTCTCTTCATCACCAACTTGGTGCTCCGCAAATCGCGCTAGTTCGTTAAACCTAGCCGCGTATTGCGCCACCGTCATTTCACCTTGTTTTAATTCTTGGAATTTCACCTCCATCCTATTCTTCATACTTTTCGGAAAGTAATTCTCGAAGAACAGTGTCTTAAACTTATCCCAAGCTATTATCCCTTCTCCAGCTCTTTGTTGATTAGCCTCCCACCAGTAGTTCGCTTCTCCCTTCATCATGTACGTGGCAAACACCGTCTTCTGATCTTCGCCTACGCTAGCTATAGTGAAAGCTTTTTCGATCTCTTTGATCCACGTTTGTGCGACGATTGGGTCGGTAGTTCCCTCGAACTCCGGGGGTCCTACACTCTTAAAGTCTTTAAAGGTTGTTACTGACACAGTTTGAGGGTTCGGGCGAACGGGTTCATTGTTCCTTCCCCTTAAGGCTTCTCCTAACAAGTCTACCAGTTTCTGGATCGGGTCTACTTGTTCTCTCTCATTGTTAACGGATTCTTCGGGTGCAGTCAATCTACGTCTGGGCGGCATTATCTGCATCACAATTTTTTTCATTTTATTATTATTCAAGTATATTACTTAAGTATTTCTTTTAATACTAAAAGAATAAATTTATAACACGTTTCTAAAATCAACTCCATTTATATTCATATGCCATTTCATTTTCATTACATGATTTCCTAGCATACTGCTATAAATGTCATCACATATATCCCCTAATATCACAAAAGACGGGGAATATACCAACCTACTACCATACTACCCCTCTAACAAAAGCTAACTCGGGGTTTACATCATCATCCCACATCTTACACAAAAGATCGGAATTACAACATAGTATATACAATACATAAAGACACAACTAGTACTACCACTAGACTGACTAAGGAAATCTCATCCCATCATCCCGCGTTCCACTGCACTCTTGTACTCCAACTGTGCTATATACGCAAACAGCTCTCGGCTCAAGGTATGTAGAGTCTGTCCCTGTTCTGCCGGGTAGTGGTACACACCATCAATCACCCTTTCAAAAGCTGAACGGAGCACATACCCCATCTTGTTCATCTTTCTCTTTTTGCACCTGATCTCGTCCTCAAGGTCGTCAGCTCTCTCATTGGACGCTTCCCACTTCTCCTCGAAGTGTAACCTATCCATCACCTCAAATTCTAGCTGAGTACGGAGTGCCTCTTTCTCAGTCTTCTCACTCAGTTCCCTCTGCTCAACCTCTTATAGCTTCTCTGCCAAATCTGCATTCCTAGCCACTGACCTGTGAAACAGAGTCCCCATCTGGATCCCTGCCTCCCTACGGTAGGCAATCTCCACCTCTAACTCTTGCATAGCCAGCTTCCTCTGGTGGTCCTCGTCCCTCAGCTTCTGGAACTCAGACTCTCTCTCGTGGGCCTCTGCCTCCAGCTCCTGAACTCTACAGTCTAACTCTAGGATCCGCTCCTCATACTCTCCTAGCATCTGCTCCTCTATAGTAGCCTCATCAGAGTCCTCTACTGGCTCATCCTCCATCGGCTCCTCCTCTGGATCAGTCTCTATCTCAATCTCGTCCTCGTCGTCGGACTCGATCGGTGCAACAGCCTGCACTGGTGTAGCCTCTAGAGGTGCCTCGTACACTACATGTATATCCCTGGGCTCCTCCTCGGCCACTCTACTAGGTACACCTGTGTCTGTCATCCTATAATCACAAACACAAGACACGAAATAGCATCTCCATTAGAATGTTAAATAAAATATAAGTTCATTGTATAGAATGAAGTTACATTTCATAACAGACTAAGTCTCTCAAGGAAAACTTTACATGAGTTTTATCTCCTTCCTAACTTCTAAGTTCACCTAAGTTATAGTCTAAGGACACTCGTTCCTAAGGTTTATAACTACGGCTTTGATACCAACCTGTGACGCCCCCAAATTCCAGGACCGCCACTTGGTCTCTCGAATTCGGTTCATCACGTGCTCATGGTAATACATCACAATAATAATAATTAAATATCATACGATCACAGCGGAAAATCTATTCTAGAATAATTTACAATGATTTATTATAATTATTCCCCCAAGTCTCGCAACCTACAGTACTTAATAGATTACATAATAATATCAGTTAACGACTTATTACATAATCTAACTTAAGCTTAAACATAATCAAATCCAGTCTTACTACATCATCTTCATACAATATTAATATATTTAAAACATAACAGACATAAGCTAGTTGGTAGCTTTGCCCTTGCCCTTATCAACGCCCGAAGGTTCACCATGCTCTGCCTTAACTGAAATGTTTTAGGGAAAGAAAGAATGAGCACAAATTGCTCAGCAAGTAATATACAATAAGGGTGAGTAATAAGATTCTCAATTCTCGAAAGGGTATAACAAGATTTGATAGTTCAAGAATAACAAGAATATCAACAGTTCTCAATATCAGTCGCTAAGGACAGGATAATATCAATATGATTCAATAATAAGTCAATTCAAGATTTCAAATAATTGAATACTGAGTAGTCACTACGGACTATGAACTTCTACTAGAATTGACAGTAATAAACTGAAAATCCAACAAAAACAGGTACAACAGGTGATCAGCCTAAAGTACCCTTGTTATGCATAACAATCAACCATACTCAAGTGTGCACGTCGGTTCTCCGACAATTATATATTCCCTTCAAAGAAGGTTGTTCTTCTCAGTCAAATATAAGATCCCGCACCAATCAATTAGTTTGGGTTGCTTTTCAATAACATAAGTCCAGCCGAATCAAATGGCATAGACACTTTCACAATATTCAAGAACAATACTAAGTTCAACATGAATAATAGCTTTAATGAAATAAGAGTTCAAGTGTGCTAATTCGATTCAACCGATTAAATAGGAAACTAGTTCGCAATACACAAGATAGGATACTTGCATAGTAAAAGAGTATAAGTTAGGAAACTTTCACAATCATAGATTTCCTTGCATAAAGTAAATGCGTCGGTTAGGATACTTGCACTTTAAAAGAGTGTAAGTAAGAGAACTTGCCTTTAGCGTAGTTTATCCATGAAAAGCAATCAACACTTTCGAATTCCTATCGTAATACAGTTACGTATATATATGATATTCATTAGTCATATAATTTAACTTCACATTTTCTCTTTGAATATACGATCAACACATAAGCTAAGTTTTACCTAGCTACACAGTTATATAGAATATAATTTCTATCCTTAACGTTCCTTCTTTAGAGTTTAAACGCATTCTCATATTATATAAGATCTCAACAATTAGCAAACATGCTTGCATATTATTAATATCACATAAGACCACAATCAATACTAAATATATTTCATTTTAGCAAGTTACGGCATCTCCTTAAGTTAACCGTCAAAATCGGGTTCAAGTAACATCATATAATATCGCGTAGCATGTATTCATATTTAAAGGATACTTTCATGCTTGTATAACTTTTCCAAATCCAATCGTACATGGTATAGGTTCTTAAGTTAATACACTTAAAGCCATTCAAGGACACGAACTCATATGGTCTAACATGATTGCTTTTAAACACATAAGATATTCATATAACTTGTATTAGTCATGCTCATGAGTACTCGTATTGCATATATGTAGCTAGCATTGTTATTATCTTGAAAACATGCTTTGTTCATGCTAAACTTTAATCACGGCAACTAATCATGGTATATATACATGCATGACACATGAATGAGTCTAAGAGTACTATCACATGTGTCCATAAATGTCAAATTCTAATTCTCGTCATAACATACCAACGTTCACGTTCAAAGCTTATACTTTGTTAGTATAGTTCATTAATAAGGTCTATCATGTTCATGCTTCCTTATGAAACCTATATATGTAAGTTAACATGCTTTTCATGTATTTCAAGGCCCTATAAACATGCTCGAAAAGTCAGAATGTATACATGCTTCATATATGTTAACGTCGTTTATGAAACTTAAAATTCGTTTCCAAACTATGTGTCGTTTGGTTAACCATGCATGCTAATATACTAAAACATGCTTACATTGCCTCATTAGGTTTATATATATGTATTAATCATGCTCCCATGCTTGTTTAAACAAAAATCAAACAATTGGTACATAACAGTTTTGTTGCAGAATGCAGAAAACTGAACACAGAGGCTGGCGCTGCGGCGCGGCAACAGTAGCTTAATACTGGCGCTGCGGCGCGAGTGGCGCTGCGTGCGGCGCTGCGGCGCGGGCTGCGTCGCTGCGGCGTCGAGGCAGTTTTCTGCGGTTCAGACTGCAGCGAAAACCGACCCAAAACCTCCCATTTCATCGATTTCAACATACCCAGATATTAGACTTGTTTAACTTACTAACACATACATATATGCTTATATAACAGTCAATAGCAATTATCAATTCCCAATTTCATGAACTCTAACTAATTTACGAATTTCATGTATTTACAGAAATTGAAGAGGAACAATGGAAATGAAAGACTATTCAGTGGTTCCATCATGTGTGTATGTTCATATAACAACAATATAAGGGTTCTACAAACCAATCATGAACCAATTTGGCATAATCAAGAATTTTAACAAAACTCAGAAAACAACAATGGAGTTCTTTTGACAGAAAATGAAAATGAAGACACGAAGAGGATTTATACCTCTGTTATGGAGTAAGCTTGCTGATGCTACTATAGAAATTCCTTCTGAACTAAATAGACAATCACAGTATACTCTCTTCTCTTAGAAATATTTCAGCAATGAAATGAAGGTGCAGGGAGTTCCTTTATATAGAAGAATGAATACACAGTCCAAGCTTCTAACTCCCAAATCAAACTAACGGATTGTCAAATTGCATGAAGGTTATAGAATGGTAGGTATTTAGTTGTTAGAATCCATCATTAAAACCACTCCCTTGCTCATCATTGCTACAAGGCTATGAAAATTTACTGAGTTTAAGGAGAAGCAATAGGCTTAGGCCATAATGGTTGTGCACGTGAATGAGGGAAAGGAGAGTGACTATTATATTGGGACAAGCCAAGCAAATCTCAGGATTCTTACAAATGGACTATATGCTACACTTATGTTATATATTATATGTACTCTTAGGTTATAATTACAATGTTCTCCCCACAATGTAATAAATGCAATTTGAATACATATAATCTATGTACATTTTATCTTACCGATATAATACAATCGGATACTACCACATTACATTATATCATATATTATTAAATTGTATTACTCAACAATTATTTATAATAGATCCATGATACATTATTTTAATGTATATCCACACATCATTTGTCACCTACACATATCATAACATATAGTTACTATACATTTAATTCGCATGCTTGCACATATAATTTCTCATCTTATAAATTGAATATTAATTAATAATATACACATATCCTACATCAATCAATATAATTGTTAACCTCCATAACAATTTAATTAACCTTTATATGATTAACTATCACTTTGATATAAATCTCATTATATTTATAAACACGTTGCTCATTATTATTATGTTTCTTGCAATAATAATCACATATTATTAATCAATCCTCATTAGTATTTTATAACAGTTAATTAATATTCTTCGATTAACAATTAATATAGATTAATTGTTCGGTTAAATTAATATAATCATTCTTATATTACGTCACTGTGCCACACAAGGCAATCAACGAGTTTATCACAAACTCCACCAATTTCTCAATTATTATAATTATTCAATTATATATAATTGAATTAATTCATCTCATAACACAAAATCATTTATATTCAAATAAATTCTCATTTCCATTAATATATTTATTTAATAATATATGGAAATTCTCGGGTATTACAGTTTAAGAGAAATCGTAGTGTTCTGTACGATCAAGACTGAGTCCAGCCTGTGCAAGCCAACACACAACGATCATGGTACAATAACCATGATCGTGGTGTTCCTCTTGTCAGCATCAAAGTTCGTAGTTCTGATAAAGGAGGAAGAGCAACAAATGAAGAAAGGCTTATAGCCGTTGACAAATTAGTGGTCCCAATGATTCTACATTCATCCTTAGTTCAAATCAAAGAAGCGTATTGAAGAAGCTAAGGAAAGGACTAAACCGCCTGCTGAAAACATCTTTTCAGGTGTTAGGTGAGACTGCAGTCTGTTGTGTCAGTGGGCCAGTCGGATGTGCTGCAAGAAAGCAGGATGTCAAAATCATCTGCACAGAACTGTCTAATGCATTTAATGCTACAACGGACGCCTTCAACGGAAAAATTTCAAAGGCTCCTTATTAAGAAAATGAGACAAGGATTCAGGACAAGCAAGTAAGCAAACAAGAAAGAACAAAAAGCTAAGAACGCTCAAGAGCACTCAACGAATATACACTACAATCCTGAAAGAGGGAAAGCTTGCTTCGCTACTCAGTTCTTCAGAACTGATGCTCAATTGCAACTAAATAGCACACCCCAGAATACAACTCTCAATCAAAAGAGAAGAGCCAAGTCAGAAGGACTTGAAGAGTTCTAAGTGAACTAAGAGAAGTTTCAAGGCTACTGGCCTTGAAGAGTTCTAAGTGAACTAGAGAAGTTCCAAGGCTGCTGGCCTTGCAGGAATCTAAGTGACTCAAGTTGTAAGAGACATCCTTAGTAGATTTCATACTCGTGGAGTAGAAGAGTGGATTAGGAGTCTTGTGTGCTCTAAACCACTTAAAACCTCTGTGTCTCATTGTCTCTAATTAACTGCTATAACTGCTATATTTGTTACAACTGTTATAACTGCTTATCAAACTATCATTGCATTATCCTTAAGGGGAATAACTATATATTTCGCTGCTGTCAGTATATTCAATACTGATAAGTATTTTAAAACAAAGAAAATTTTAAATATCTATTCAACCCCCCTTCTAGATAACTATTGTGCCTTTGGGAACTAACAATTGGTATCAGAGCAGGTTCTCTCAACTAAGCATACAAGTTTGAGTAGATCCAATGGCACAACTGATAAGCGAGACCAAGAAAGGTGGAGGAAGAAAGCCACTATTGTGCAACAAAGACTAGTTTGCCAACTGGAAAGTTCGGATGCAAGCATACATGGATTCAATAGATAATGATCTATTTAAAACCGTACTGAATGGGCCCTACATACCAACAAGGCTTGCACCAACTCCAGAAGAACCAAACAGAATTGTGGTCAACGTTAAATCTGAATGGACTGACAACGAGAAGAAAGATGTCCAGCTAGACAAGAAGGCTAAGAACATCTTGTTCCAATCCTTAGAAGACAATCTGTTTGAGAACGTGGTCAACTGCAAAACTGCTAAGGAAGTATGGGAAGCATTGCTTATCATGCATGAAGGAACTGAAGAAGTCAGAGAAAACAAGCAATCTCTACTGACTCAATAGTATGAGATGTTTGCCCATGTTCCAAGAGAAAATGTCACTTCCACTTATGAAAGATTCATCTTGCTGCTCAACTTTCTTCAAGCTTATGGAAAGGTCTATCCAAACAAAGATCTTATTATCAAGTTCATGAGGTCCTTGCCAAGCAAGTGGGATGCCAAAACCACTGCAATCTGAGAGTCAAAGAACTTGCATGCAATGATTGTTCAACAACTCTATGACAACCTTCTTACATATGAACTGGAGTTGACTCAATGAGCAGAAACTCTATCTGAAGGAAGAAAGAAAGATAAAGGAGTTTCTCTCAAGGCAATCGAAGAGATCTCCAAAGCTTATGATGAAGATGAATCTGCATCAGAGGAAGAAGATGATGATGATGATGATGAAGTTTTGATGTTGGCCAGAAAACTCAGAAGGTTCATGCGCAAAGGAAAAAACGGCAAGCCTAAGAGATTCAGAAACATCAGCAGTCAGGAGTAGATCAATGACCTATGCTACAACTGCAAGAAGCCTGGCCACTTCATTGCAAACTGCAACAAACCCATCAAAGAAGAACTCAAAAGAAGGACAAATCCAAAGAAGGATTTAAGAGGCTACAAAAAGCATCAGAAGAAAGACAAAGTTCTTGTAGCTGGAAGTTCATGGAGTGACTCAGACAATGACACCAATGCTGAGTCTGGAGATGATGAAGAGCCTCAAAAAGCCAACCTATGTCTGATGGCCAAGGATGCAAACAACAAGAAAAGTACAGACCATCCTGAGGTAAACATAGATGAGGTATTTGACTTCAATACTCCATATGTAGATATAGATGATTTAAGAACTGCTCTTCATAACATAACATCTTATCTATATTAATATATGAGGTGGTTCAGAGTTCTGTCCAAAGATTATTCTGGCCTTCAAAGAGAGAAAGAGAAAGTTCAGAAAGAACTGGAAACAGCTCTAGTCGGTTCTACCTCTCTCTCTCGGTTTGAAGCTGAGAATAAAATCTTAAGACAGACCAATGAGCTAAGCACACAAAGAGAGTCAAAACTAACCTCTAAGATTGAGGAGCTAGAAAAGACTATCTCTATGTGGAATAGGTCTTCCTCATCCATGGACTCCCTGATCTCCAGTCAGAGATGTGCATCTTACAGAATAGGTTTAGGTTTTGGGGACTCTAGCCTAGAACCATGTGTGGAAAAGATTAAGGATACTAACAGTAGCAGTGCTTCTAATTCAAATAGAAGCATTGTATTTGTGAAATCCACACAGAAGGAAGAACCAGTGCAACCCTGCTCTTCTGATTCAAGTCTTGTCACATGACACAATGGATCCCATGCTGGCCTGGGGTTCAGAAAAGAGAAGAGTAACTCAGTCACCACTGCCCAACCTCAAAGAATCATAAAGTCAAGTAAAACTGACTCCATGAATAAACCTGGAAGGAATCGTGGTGTTGAGGTTCACTCAGCACAAACCATGAATCCCAAGGCTGCATAGAAAAAGACAAAGTAATACAAGGGTAAGACCAACCAGTACCCACACAAGTCCAAATGGAGAAAGAATCTATACACACACACCAGCATGCATTATATTAGATGCTTTGCATGTGGTAGAAATGGTCAAAAGCTGCATTATGTTATCATACCACTGTGCATGGAAGGCCCAAAGTCAAATAGATTTGGGTCCCCAAGGGTACTAATATTGTAGGACCCATGCAGGTCTGGGTACCAACATAAAAGCTGAAACTACCTGCAAGAAATGAGCACCATGATTACAACATGGTATCTGGACAGTGGTTGCTCAAGGCATATGACCGGGAACAAAGCCCTCCTATCAAACTACATAGAGAAGGAGGGACCAATAGTTATCTTTGGAGATAACAGCTCTGGAAAGACAAAAGGCTATGGCTTAGCTGGAAATGGCGTGGTGTCCTTCAGCAACGTGTCTTATGTAGATGGAATAATGCACAATCTTCTTAGCATCAGCCAACTCTGCGATAAAGGTTATCAAGTCACCTTTCTCAACAACCAGTGTCAAGTCAGAGACCTGGAGACATCCTCTATCAAGCTGACAGGAACAAGAGAAGGAAATGTCTACATTATCAACCTTGCTCAGCTAAGCTCTGATGAAAAAGTATGCTTTATTGCAAAAGCCTCTGCAGAAATAAGTTGGCTTTGGCATAGAAGTTTATCTCATCTCAACTTCAAGAGTATGTCAAAACTGGCCTCCAAAGATCTGGTAGCAGGTTTACTTTAGTTCAGCTTCGTCAAAGAAAGACCATGCAATTCCTGCCAGCTTGGAAAGCAAACAAGAAGCTCATTCAAAGGCAAAGCTGCCAACTCAATTGACAGGCCCCTACAATTACTTCATATAGATCTCTTCGGGCCAATTCCAACTGTGAGCCTAGAAGGAAAGAGATACTCACTGGTCATAGTGGATGACTACACCAGATTCACATGGGTGTTCTTTCTCACCTCCAAAGACGAAACAAGCTCCCAACTAATCAAGATGTTCAAACTAGTGATGAATAAAAAAAGAGAGACTATCAAGGCCATAAGGAGTGATCATGGTAGAGAGTTTGACTTCTCATAAATGGATCAGTTTTGCACAGACAATGGCATCAGCCATAACTTCTCAGCACCACGAACTCCACAGCAAAATGGAGTAATTGAGAGAAAGAACAGAACACTGATAGAAGCAGGAAGAACTCTACTAGCAGCAGCTCATCTGCCTGAATGCTTCTGGGAAGAAGCCATCAACACTGCGTGCTACACTCAGAACAGATCTCTTGTACACTCTACGTCGAAAAAGACTCCCTATGAGCTGTGGAAAGGAATAAAGCCAAATGTCAGCTACTTCCATGTGTTCGGCTGTGCATGCTACATTCTCAACAATGGGAAGCAATATCTGACTAAGTTCCAACTCAAGTCAGACGAAGGAATCTTCCTTGGATATGCCACAGACAGCAAAGCTTATAGAGTGTTCAACAAGAAGACACTAAGTGTTGAAGTTTTGATACACATCATTTTTGATGAAACTGACTCAGACAAGTCTGCACCACAAGACACTATGATTGATGATTCAGACACCACGAATGAGGTGGTCGTGCCCAATACCACGACTGTAGTCCCCGAAGGTGAAATCGTAGAGAATGGAGAAGAAATTATAGAGAGAGCTGCACTAGACAACGATTCTGGTCAACAAGAACTAGAAGCCAATCTTGAAGAGTTCAGACAAGAAGGCACCAAAATAGATGTTCCAACAAGGAACAGATGGGCAAGAGATCACACTCAAGACCTGATCATTGGAGATCCAACTGCCAGGATCAGGACAAGATCTGCAACTCAGAATGAGTGTTTTTATTTGAGCTTTCTATCTCAAATAGAGCCTAAAAAGATAGAAGATGCAATGGAAGATGCAAGATGGATAGAAGCCATGCAAGAGGAGCTAAACCAGTTTAAAAGAAGTAAAGTCTGGAGATTAGTTCCAAGACCTAAGAATCACCCAGTCATTGGCACCAAATGGGTCTTCAAAAATAAGATGGATGAAGATGGGGTGATCACAAGGAACAAAGCAAGACTAGTAGCCAAGGGTTATTCTCTAGAAGAAGGCATTGACTATGATCACCAGTTACTAGACTTGAAGCAATCTGAATATTCCTTGCATTTGCTGCCCATATGAAGTTCAAGGTCTTCCAGATGGATTTCAAGAATTCATTCGAAAATGGTGAACTTCAAGAAGAAGTATATGTGGAACAACCCCCAAGTTTTGTTAATCCAACCCTCTCTAATTATGTCTATAGATTAGACAAAGCCTTATACGGACTTAAACAAGCACTTAGAGCATGGTATGAAACACTAACTAACTTTCTTAATAAAAAAGGATTCACTAAAGGTAGAGTAGACACTACACTATTTCTTAGGAAGCACAAAGATAAAGTTTTACTAGTTCAAATATATGTAGATGATATTATCTTTGGTTCTACTGATGAAAATCTGTGCAAGAGATTTGCCAAGCTTATGCAGAGCAAGTTCAAAATGAGTATGATGGGTGAGCTGAATTTCTTCCTTGGACTGCAAATGAAGCAAACTGATGAAGGTATCTTCATTAACCAAGCCAAGTACATCAAAGATTTACTTAAGAAGTATGGCATGGAATCAGTCTCTCCCATGAAAACACCAATTGCTTCAGCAACTAAGTTTGACAAAGATGAGAGAGGTAAAAGTATTAACATTACTCAATACAGAGGTATGATAGGCTCCCTTCTCTACTTAACTGCCAGTAAACCAGATATAATGTTTGCAACATGTATATGTGCTATATTTCAAGCTAATCCTAAGGAATCACACTTAACTGCTATAAAAAGGATTTTTAGGTATCTTAAAGGTACACCCTACTTGGGACTTTGGTATCCCAAGGAAACCTCCTTTGAACTAACAGGATATTCAGATGCTGACTTTGCAGGATGCAAAATAGATAGAAAGAGTACCAGTGGCACTTGTCAACTGCTGGAAAATAGACTAGTGTCCTGGTTCAGCAATAATCAAAACTCAGTATCAACTTCAACGGTAGAAGCTGAATATATTGCTGCAGGCAGCTGTTGTGCTCAAATCTTATAAATGAAGAACTAGCTAGCAGACTATGGGTTTGATTTCAAATCTATACCTGTTCACTGTGATAACACAAGTGCCATAGCAATAACACATAATCCTGTCTTGCATTCTAGGACTAAGCATATAGAAATAAGATATCATTTTATTAGGGATCATGTACAAAATGGAACTATATCTTTGCAATACATCCCTACTGAAAATCAACTTGCTGATGTGTTTACAAAACCTTTAGATGAATCCAGATTTAATAAACTGATAAGTGAGTTAGGTATATTAAATTTGCAACCATGAATTCTATGCTCTAGATGGTGCTAACCATGTAGATACAAAGGCTAAAGTCAAATCCGTAGAGATGACTAAGAGAAACCACGATCATGGAATGATCCAGATAAGGCAGAAAAGCTCACTATGATAGTAGTATTATAAAGATAAGCAACCCTTCTGATAAGTGTCTCAGGGACAAACCTGATCCTTAGTGTCAAACTAAGAGGTTGGCCCTTCCTGAGCAACCTTAACTCAGAAGGATTGTAATTTCAGAATGCATCACAGAAAATCGTAGAGTCAACGGTCAAGGAGCAAGCGAATGATCGAACTCAAAAATCATGGAGTGGTTCTCTGAAATCGTAGTCCTCTCACAAGGACTCACTAGCTCAGGGGGAGCTAAGGACAAAAACAACTTTCCACATGACTTAAAATCGTGGAGTCCAGCAAAACTTGACACGTGTCCCACAATGCAAAATATATGGAGGGAAGTTTATAAATTCATTTTGAACTGTCATTTGTCAGTTTACTTTTTGAATTCCAAAAGCTTATATCTCTCTCTCTCAAACAAAACCCTAAGTTTCAGAAAGCTAAGCAAAGTTATTCATCTTAGGATACTCAAACTAGATCAAATGGATGCTACAAATGTTATTTCTGGCTACCAGCTGTGCTTCAATGAGTTCAAGAAAGCTGGACCTTAGTTTCACAAGATTCTATCACTGCTAAAGAAAGCTAGACTCGAAGAAGCTCTGAGCACCAGCACACTGATATATCCGAAGCTAGTGAAGGAGTTATACTGCAGTGGAATCGTGGATGGAGACTTCATCCTCACCAAGGTCAAGGGCATACAAATACGACTCAACGTCGAAGGCATAAACCTAGCCCTAGGTTTCAAATCTAAAGGTCTTTCGTCCATGGAAGTTATTGATTTTTATGAAGGCCTGAAGAAGATGCGCTACTCAAAGATTGAAGGAAAGAGTGGCTACAAGAAGAAATAGTTTCCCCAAGAATATGAGTTCCTTGCTGACATTGTTGGAAAATGCATATATTGCACGGGCTCTGGTGATGACTCTATCAACGAGAAGCAACTGAAGCTCATGACAGCCATCCGCTGATGGATTGGTTTGAGAAATGGATGCAAAGCGCAAAGAAGACCAACAGCACTGCCAAAATGCTCTATGGGATGTTTATTAGCATCATTCTACAGTCTGCCCTGGGTGACAAAATTGAGGATAAGGAAGGCATCTCAATCAATCGCAACAGGAAGATGACCCAACAACTGTTCCAAAATTGGAAGAGGAATCCAGCAAAAAATGTGAAGATGATGTCTGTAAGCTCATCTTTTGTAAAGGAAGCTGAGGAAGATGAAGAAGTCAACCAAGAAGAACCAGTGGCTCTGACCAGAAAAAGCAAAAGGAAGAAGAAAATGAATGAAGGTGTGAAAATTACCGAAGAGCCCCAAGCCTCAACCACTGATGCAACCCAAATGGGTCCTGGCATTGATATGGAGTTTATAAGCCTTACCACCAACAGAGTCATTACTCCTAAATCACCAGAAGAAGTTCTGAAAGAGAAGAAGAAGAAGAAGAAGAGGGAGACAAGTGAGGACAGATCTGAAGGTAGTTCTAAGCCTCAGAGGAAGAAGAAACGCAACCAAAGATCAAAGAAGTCTTCACTCACTATGATTGTGGAATCATCACCAATCGTAGAGTCCAGACTAGCTGCCACTGCAGAAGAAGAAACTACAACAGCCTCTCAGCCTGAACAAACTCTAAGGGCTGAAGCTGAAGGAAGTGCAAAGGCTGTGCCCAAGCCAAAGAAGAGGGTGAAGAAGTTGGTTAAGAAGTATATTCTTACCAATGAAGAAATATTAGAAGAAGATAACAGAAGAAGAGCTGCTGAGAAGACTAAACAGACCACTAAGCATCAAGCATCTGGTCCAACACTAGAAGAGACCAGAATTATTGAAGATATGATAGCTTACCTTAGTAGTGCAGACAACAATGCTGCACCTGATCAGGCTGGGAATAAAGCTGAGGAGGAGATGCCTGAAGCTGGTGCTCATGCTGATGAAGCTCAGGAAGAAGAAGAGATGCCAGAATCAAGGGCTGCTACTGAGAAATAACAGCATGAAGTTGTTGTTCATTCTAAAGAAGTTTTGGTAGAAGACGTAACTCATTCTGAAGATGAAGTACCAGAAGCACTTGAAGTGAACTCAGCTACTACTGAAAAAGAAACTCTAGAAGTTCATGTTCAAGAGAGTGCTACAGCTGAGGGGGAGCTGTTAGAAGCACTAGAGTCAGAACATGCTGAAGCTGAGGGGGAGCTACTAATAGAAAATCTTGAAGTCTCCCCAGTCAATGAAGAATTCGTAGAGTCTGCTGCTGTAGAAATGGTGGACATTATTGATGATGTGATGGCTGATGTGGTGGAAGTTTCTGATAAAGATAATGATGAAGAAGAGGATGATGAGCTTGAGATTCTGTATGTAGGTCAAGATGGTGAAAGAACAGCTAACTACAATCAGCTTTTCAATTACTTACCCATGATGCCATATCATAGAGCCATGATTCTCAACTCTTGGGATCACATATTCTGGACCTTTAAGGCATATCCAGCAATATCAGTTCTTGCCTATAGATTCCCAAGAGAAAGGAGGTTTGCTCTGAAGCTGATCACAAATGATTCAACTTCAGAGACTGAGCATGAGGTACATTCTACTCCCATCTCATTCATTATCAACAACTCTCCATCATCTCACTTTAACCAATTCTACGAATTGCCCAAATGGTTGGAAGTGGTCCTGCATCGACTCAATCAGTTTTCAGTTACAGAGTCCCAAAACTCTGTACCTGATGAACCAAATAATCAACTTGTTCTCGTAGAGCCAACTATTATTGATCTAATGGTTTTTGAGCATATCACAAGAGTATTCGAAGAAATGCTTGCAAGCTCAACTATTGAGACACCAACTCTAGACAACACACTACGATTTGTGCCTATTGATCAAAATGACACGACAATCGTAGAGTTTCTAGAACAGCTCAATGAACCAGAAACACAAACCCCTGAACCAAACACTTCGCCAATACAGCAAACACAAGCCCCTTTAACCCAATCTGATATTCCCTCATTCTCTAACAATGAATATTATAACATGGCACTTACTCTCTCAAGCATGTCAAGGAGAAGTGAACCCACTAATGCCCCTCCTCCTCCTGAGACACAATGAATTCTTGATCGATTGTCTCTAATGCCAACAAAGAAGGAGCTGGCTGAAATGACAAGCCAAATGGCTTCAGAGACTGGAGAGATTCTTGAAGCACACTCTCTGGCGCTTCACATGAGATTCGACCATATAATCGACTCAGTCAAGCCTCTACCATGGAACTTGGCAACTGAATTGTCCAAGAAACTGAGGGAGATTGTCAAAGAAATGGCTAACAGCCTACGTAAAAGGGATTCTATTCACTTTGCTGCAACGAAAAAGCATAAGGAAGCTATCGAGATTATGTATAAAACTCAGCAATCTCAGAATGAGCTGATGGCCAAACAAATTTTAGAACTGCATATCTCACTACAATAATTCCAAGCCTGCAGTGTGACTCAAATTAATCAGAACAACAACGCAATCGAGCGGCTTCAGCAACAAAGAAGACAAATTGAGGCTCTAGTTGAGGAAAATTATAGTGACATTGCACTCAACTGCTCTCAGATGCATGAGCTAGTGCAAGGTGTCCAACGCCTCTTTGAAGATATTCAAACCCTTGATGCTGACATAAAGGGGGAGAATAATGAGGAAGGAATAGAAGCAGAGGCAGAGGCAGAGGCAGCAGAGGAGGAAGTAGAAGGCAACCTCAGCAGGGAAGGCAAAGGAAAACTCACATTAGTCAATCGTCTGGTGGCAACCCCAGGATTCCAAGTTATCAGCCTCCACGATCTGATCAACAGCAGTTGCAGCGTCCTCTCATGGCTGAACCTCTTCAAAGGAGTCAAGGTCAAGCTTCTGGCTCACAAGGCATAACCTCTATTGGTCTTAATATGCCAGTTGGAGATCCTGCCTTCATGAACAGACATGATCATCAAGAAGCACTGACCCGAGAAGAGCTAGAAGACATTGCCTGGAGAGATGAGCAAACTAGAAGAAGGAGAGTTGCCGAGTATACCAACCCTCCGAAGAATAAGAGGCAAAGAAGATAAAGATAAGTCAAAATTAATGATGTATAGATGTTTCTATGCTAGATTGTAATATTTTGTCAAACATCAATAAATTCATGCTTATTCTCTAAGAAATTTTAGTTGCTCACTGAAACACTAAGCCATATTTACTTTCTAGCAATCTGCGTTTAGAAAATGATGCTATGATACAAATCTCCTTGATTATGTCAACATCAAATAGGGGGAGATTATTGGGAATTGCATATTCAAATTTGATATTGAAAGTAAATATAAATGCTTAAGTGTAAAGTCCTTCAATGATCATATGTACAAGGACTTAGATGATAGATCAAAATTGTTAGGTTGTCTGAGCTTTAATGTTTATCATTCTGTAAATGAATGTATAGAAAATAGATCAAAATTGTTAGGTTGATCTATTTTGAGATGTAATTGTTATGCTTGACAGAATCGTAGTCTGTCAAAAGCCAGTCTGCAGAAGCCAAGGCAGAATCGTGGAGCTTAAATGAAGATATCCAGAATCGTAGTCTGTCCTTGGAAGACACACTGAGAATCGTGGAAAATATCTGAGTGCCCACCAAGCTAAGTCAACACACAACCCACGAAGCATCGGGTACTAATCGATAATAGTTCAGCCATTGGCACAACCCCAGCTAAGCGTCGGGTACTAACCGATGATAGTTCAGTCGTTGGCACAACCCCAGCGAAGCACCGGATACAAACTGAGACAGTTCAGCCGTTGGCATAACCCCAGCGAAGCATCAGGTACAGACCGGTGACTGTTTAGCCATTGGCACAACCCCAGCGAAGCTTTGGGTACTGACCAATGACAGTCCAGCCGTTGACACAACCCCAGCGAAGCATCGGGTACAAACCGGTGACAGTATCAACCGTTGGCTCAACCCCAGTGATATCTCAGCCGTTGGCATAACCCCGCGAAGCATCGAAAGGGATTTGGTGGAGGAAGTAGTATACTAATCCATCATCAATGATGGAATCTGTTATACACATCCTCAAAAAGAACGCCAAGCAGGATTGGTGATTCAATCCTCATATTGACAACTACCGATGTAAATTATCGTTAAGATAAGCATCGGGAATGCTCATTAGCATAACTCGGTGGCAGCTATGTCATCCCTAGGCTATCATGAATGACGTCATCCCCAGTAAAAAATGACGAAAAACAGTTCACGGTAGCCTATTAACATCATCCCCAGCAGAAACTAACATAATCCATCAGTGATAACCCCACCTCCTCAAAGGTATCTAACATTCCTCGCATATCATATCATGCATTGCATTCCCTTTGCATTTGCATTTCTAGTGTCTACTAATCTTTATCCTGTCCATTTCACTGCGTTGCATGAACATGATAAAGAGGGGCATCTGTAGACACTCAAAATTTTGTTTCCCTGTTACTAATACTGTAGTAGGGCAAAACTATAATCAAATCAACCCGGATCTCAATACCGGATCATCAAATCAACCCTGGTCTCAATACCGGGTAATCAAATCAACCCCGGTCTCAATATTGGCCCATCAATTCAACCCCGGTCTCAATACCGGGCCATCAAATCAACCCCGGTCACAATTCCGGGCCATCAAATCAACCCCGGTCTCAATACCGGGCCATCAGTTCAACTCCGATTTCAATACCAGGGCCATCAAATTAACCTCGATCTCAATACCGGGCCATCAGTTCAACCCAGATCTTAATACTGGGCCATCAGTTCAACCCTAGTCTCAATACCGGGCCATCAGCTCAAACCCGGTCTAAATACCAGGCCATCAGCTCAACCCCGATCTTAATATCGAGCCATCAGTTCAACCTCGGTCTCAATACTGGACCATCAGTTTCAAACCCGGTCTCAATATTGGGCCATCAGTTCAACCCCGGTCTCAATATCGGGCCATCAGTTCAACCCCGGTCTTACTATCGGGCCATCAGTTCAACCCCGATCTCAATATCGGGCCATCAGTTCAACCCCGATCTCAATACCGGGCCTTCAATTCAACTCCAATCTCAATACCGGGCCATCAGTTCCCAATCTCAATACCGGGCCATCAACTCAACCCCGGTCTCAATACCGGGCCGTCAACTCAACCCCTGCCTCAATACCAGGCCGTACAGGTCAGCCCCAGTCTCAACCCAGGAAGTACAGATAAGCCCCGATCTCAACCCGGGAAGTACATGTCAACCCCGGTCTCAACTTGGAAAGTACAGGTCAGCCCCGATCTCAACCCGGGAGGTACAGGTCAGCCCCGGTCTCAACCCGGGAAGTATAGGTCAACCCCGGTCTCAACCCAGGAGGTATAGGTCAACCCCGAGCTTAACCCCGAAAGTACAGGTCAGTCTCGATCTCAACCCGGGAATTACAGGTCAGCCCCGGTCTCAACTCGGGAGGTACAGGTCAGCCCCGAACTCAATCCGAGAAGTATAGGTCAGCCACGGTCTCAACCTGGGAGGTACAGATCAGCCATGATCTCAACCTGAAAGGTACAGATTAGCCCCGGTCTCAACCTGGGAGGTACAGGTCAGCCCCGGTCTCAACTCAGGAAGTATAGGTCTGCCCCGGTTTTAACCCGGGAAGTACAGGTCAGCCTCGGTCTCAACCCGGGAAGTACAGGTCAGCCCTGGTCTCAACCTGAGAGGAACAGATCAGCCCCGGTCTAAACCCGGGAGGTACAGGTCAGCCACGGTCTTAATTCGAGAGGTACAGGTCAGCCCTGATCTCAACCCGGGAAGTACAGATCAGCCCCGGTCTCAACTAGAGAGGTACAGGTCAGCCCCGGTCTCAACCCGAGAAGTACAGATCAGCCCCGTTCTCAACCTAGGAGGTACAGGTCAGCCCCGGTCTCAAACCGGGAGGTACTGGTCAACCCCGGTCTCAACCCGGGAGGTACAGATCAGCCCCGGTCTCAACCCGGGACGTATAGGTCAGTCCAGGTCTCAACCCAGGAGGTACAAATCAGACCCGTTCTCAACCCAAAAAGTACAGATCAGCCCAGGTTTCAACCCGAGAGGTACAGATCAGCCCCTGTCTCAACCCGGGAGGTGCATATCATCCCCGGTCACAACCTGGGAGAACAGGTCAACTTCAGAAATAATCCTGAAGCATCACAACATCTCCATAGGAAAACTTGGAATGACCAAGTCAGCCTTAGAGACAACACTGAGGACAAACAGACTCGAATGAGATCCAAGTCTTGGAAACAACTTCAGGAAGTCAACCAAAGGCTATGCCAACACCAAAGGCAACCCCGAGAAGGGTAAAATGGTCATTTTACTAACTTTAAGCTGATTCGGTTAAACTCAAGCCGAATTAATTCCACCAAGGTCAGAACAAACCATAACGATGATCCCGAGTGCAAACAGCGCAAGACAGCTCAACGGATAAACTACGGGGAATTGAAGACCTGGTTATGAACCCGTCTTCTTGGACTCGGAAAATATTTCATCCCATGTCCTTGTGACACTCTCGACGAGGGCTTTCTCGAAAGGTATCGTACACCTCAAACGGACGCTTCGATCAAAAGTCAGAAAGTTTCGACTCAGACCTCGCGTTGCTCAGAGTGCACGTACTTTGAGATGACGGAACCCACCACATGGGCCCCACCACATGGAGCTGCACCTCTACCAGTGGTAGCAACAGGTAGAGTGGAGGCTCCCTGGTCTATATAGAGGTTCACCCCCTCTCATTTTAAGAATTCAGAAACGCTCCGAACCCCTACCCGTTTGGTTTTCTGTCTATTGTTTTGTCTTCCAAACCCAAATTTTTTCACTCTAACACGTAGATATACCCACATACTACCACATATCAAAAAATAATCAGTAGATTCGGACGTTTAAAGCCTACGATTTGGCAAAAAGCCCGTGTAGCTGTCCATTGTGAGTATTTTTACGATCAGAAAGTTATTATTACTTCTTTGTACTTTTATACACGTGCATATCAAGTTTCATTTTTTAAATATGCCCGGAACTCAGTTCTGTGGCCGTTTTTGTCAACGTTTGGTATATTTTTGTACATAAACTCATTTTCTGGCATTTCTACAACTCAGATTGACGATCTGTCGCTTCCAGCAGCTTTTATACACTTGCACCTTCGTTACTAGCAACTTCATCGGACTGGGTTATCTTTCCAGTCTGGGTTTGATTTTTTTTGTATATATTTAACTGTATATATACTAACTTTTCAATTCTGTCAAGCTCGGATATCAAATCCAAAGTAGTTTACTGCTTTTATATATAAATATGTATATATAAGCAGCCTTCACCACACTGGGTTATCTTCCTAGTCTTGGTTGACTACTTTTCTGTCTCTATATATATATATATATTTATATTTCAGTTCGGCCTAGATTATTCTGTGGCTTTTTTACTACTTTTATATATATTTATGCATATACACTACAAAAAACAGGCCCATCAGCGACCAATATTATCTGCAACCGCCGTATTCCGTCGCTAATATCAGACTTAGCAACCGCTTGTTGCGATGACTATCCAAAGTAGTCGCTATTTGTTACTAGCGACCATAAGGTGGTCGCTAACTGGTCGCCGAGTTGAGTTTACCGCCTTAAATTTTGGCGCCTGAGTTGGCGGGGGAAATTAATTCAAGTCTGTGACCGCATTCGATCGCAGATAGTGGTCACAGAATGGTTCGACTTCCTCAACAGCTCGACCGTCAGTCAATTAAAATTCAGCGACCGTTTGCGGTCGTAGAAGACGGTCGCTGATTTTTTTAAATAGATCAGCTTGCTGTAGAAGACGCGAACAGAAACAGAAAAGAAAGAGGGAGGGAGGAGAGGATCAGAAGAAGAAGACGAAGACGCCGCCCGGCTGCCCGCTGCCGCCGACCGCCTCCTGCCGCTCGCCGGCCGCAGTCTGTCGTCGCGGCCAACAACCCCATCTAGGTATCATTTCTCTCTCTTTTCTTTACTTTAATTAGTTAATTTATATATATATATATATATATATATATATATATTGATTTGAAATTTTATATATATATATATATATATATATATATATATATATTGCATAATATGTGTTTATATGTGTTTGATTTGCCTATTTAGTTTGAATATGGGTTAGATTTATATATATGTGATATTTAGTTTCAATTTGGCTTTAATTTGTTCAATTTGAGTACATGCATGTTCATAATATGATATTGAGGCTTATGTTAGTTTATTATTATATAATATTAATTACTAAAATATATAAATTAAATAATAATCTAAATTAAATTAAATATAATAACATATAAATATAATAAAATAACAAAAAATAATAACAAAACAAAATTTAATACAAAATAAATTAATTAAATATATAATAACATATATTACTTAATTAGTTAATATATAAATAGCATATATTACATATATTACTTAATTTACTTAGTTAATATAATAACATATATTACTTAGTTAATATATAAATAACATATATTACATATATTACTTTACTTAGTTAATATAATAACATATATTACTTAGTTAATATAATAACATATATTTCTTAGTTAATATATAAATAACATATATTACATATATATTACTTTACTTAGTTAATATAACAACATATATTACTTAGTTAATATCTACTAAAATTAACTAAGTAGCATTTACTTAGTTTTCACTCCTAAATTTATAACTATTTAGTTTGAATTAGTATTAATATTACTTATTAGTTTCTCAATATTAATTAAAATAAATTAATTAGTATTAATATTACTTATATTAGTTAATATTACTTATTAGTTTCCCAATACTAATTAAAATAAATTAATTAGTATTAATTTACTTATATTAATATTTCTTATTAGTTTCTCACTACTAATTAAAATAAATTAATTAGTATTAATATTACTTATATTAGTTAATATTACTTAATTAGTTAATATTACTTATTAGTTTCCCAATACTAATTAAAATAAATTAATTAGTATTAATTTACTTATAAAATAATGCTACTATCATATAATTTGGGTCACATAAAGCTCACATACACATAGTATGCATGTGTGTGTATGTGAACATTATGTAACCTAAAATTATGTGAAAGTGGCATTATTTTATAATATATTACCAAAAAAATATACTCAAATAATAACGATCGATGTAATTAAAAAAAAGAATGACAATGATTTAATTAAAATAAATAAAAGAGAGAACATACTCTAACAATAACTCAACTGCAGCATCATTAAGACTTACTTAATATTTCAAATGTTTTGTAACCAAATATCAGCATTTTCTTGAAAAATACATTCTCTCACAATCTCTATCATCATGAAAGTATATATCATATGAATTTGCGATCAATTAACGTAATTAGTCTTGAATCTGACTCCACAAATACGTACCTTCATCATCGCCCATGAGTAATGATTACTAGGATTAGAGTCAACAACTTCCTTGTATGCAGTATTCGACATAGCAGTTGCAGCTAATACTCCAACAAGTTCCTCGGCAGCCAAAATAGGGTTGTGTAGTTTTTGTTTGTGAGCCATACTCAAATAATAAGTTAATTGAATTATTGCGGATATTCCTCATTGTTCCATCATAACAGATGACAACATCCCTAAGTAGTGCCATTAAGTTGTTGAACATAGCAGTATCACCGATTTTTCAGTGCAAACTACCCATCTAAGTAATTCGGAGTGGTTAGAAGCTGTTTATGTCATGGACTGGACCCATATCAAGCGATGTTTCATATCTATGAAATAAATCATCGCTTGATATGGGTCAAGTCCATGAAATAAATTGCTTCTAACCACTCCGAATTCCTCAGATGGGTAGTTTTCACAGAAAAATAGGTGAGACGTTCTGTTCAACAGCTTAATGGCCCTCTTTCGGGTTGTTGTCAACTGTTATGATGGAACAATGTGGAATATCCGTAATAATTCAATTAACTTATTATTCGAGTATGGCTCACAAACAAGAACTACACAACCCTATTTTTTTGGCTGCCGAGGAACCTATTGGAGTATTAGCTGCAACTGTTATGTCGAATCCTACATACAAGGAAGTTGTTGACTCTAATCCTAGTAATCATTACTCATGAGCGATGATGAAGGTACGTATTTGTGGAGTCAGATTCAAGACTAATTGCATTAATTGATCGCAAATTCATATGATATATACTTTTATAATGATAGAGATTGTGAGAGAAAGTATTTTCCAAGAAAATGCTGATATTTTGTTACAAAACATTCAAAATATTAAGTAAGTCTTAATGATGTTGCAGTTGAGTTATTGATAGAGTATGTTCTCTCTTCTATTTATTTTAATTAAATCATTGTCATTCTTTTTTTTAATTACATTGATTGTTGTCATTTGAGTATATAAACATATATATCTTTCTGTATTTTATATACACATCTTGATGATATTATATTTTGTGAACAAACAGATTGCGACTTCTGATCAATTCACTATATATAGATTCAAGACTAGCACGATAAATTTTCCCCCCTATACTCCTTAAGAAGTGTAAAAGCTGGTTTTTTCCACCTCTCCATGAAATCGAGAAACATCCTCGGTTTTAAAGCCCTAGACCTTTTAGTTGTTACTCTTTTTTTTTGCAAAATCAACTGCTATAGAGTGAAGGGTTGTCAACTGAGATATTTTTTACTCATAGTCTTATCTGACTCAAGGTTTGCATATAATATAAGAGACTCCTTGAGAGTTGCATGAAATTAAACAGTTCCCAATAAATGGTTCAATTAATTCAACTGTATTTCCTGTTGAACTCATGAACAAAGTGGTTCATTAACGGTTCAGGAGTGAATTAACACTTTGCTCGGTAATTAACCACTTTGTTTTAGGAATTCGACAGGAAGTACAGTATGGTGAGATACTTATTGGAAATTGTTGAATTTTCTGGAGCTCTTCCTTTGTCTCTTATACCTTAAGTCAGATAAGACTACAAGTAAAAAATATCGAATTTGACTACCTTCCACTCTATGGCAGTTACTGTTGTAAAAATAGGAGTAAAGCTGAAAGGCTTAGGACTATAAAACCGAGGATGTTTCCCGATTTCATGGAGAGGTGGACCACAACTAGCTTACACTTCTCTAGGAGTACTGGGGACAAACTTTATCGACGTACGACGACGACCGACGACGACCGACGACTATATATATCAAGATCTACTTCTTACACTTGGCGCGGATATCGATGATGGCGCTGAGGTAATTTTGTCATGAATTTAGCTTTATGCATGCATGTTTAGTACACTTATGGAATTCTTCTATTGTATCTTTTTTCAGGAAGCTGTTTCTCTTTGCAGGAGGTCTATAAATTTTAGTCGCTCGAGCGATTTGTTTATTGTGTTGGTTAGTTTATGGATGTGGATCGATTAATTTAAATAGTTTTGGTTATTTATATATACTGTTGTGTGTTGCTGAGATATAAAACAGGTACAAACATGTATAATATTTTTAGGAAATCCACAAAATATGCAATTTTTTTTTATTTATTAATCAGCAACCGCATCCGATCGCAGATATGTATCTGCGACCAGGGTGACTTGGCTGTATCAGTGATCGGTAGTCGTTACAAATGGTGGTTGCAGACACGTGGGCCACATCAACAACGAGACGTGGCTCAGCTTAGCGACAACGTCGGTCGCTATAGGTCGGTCGCTAAAAGTGGTCGCCACTATACAATTAGCGACCAGATAATATGCGACCACTATCTGCGACTGAATACGGTCGCAGAAAGCCATCTGCGTCCAGTTACGGTCGCAGATGGGCGGTCGCTAATAAGCCTTTTTCTTGTAGTGATATAAGCAACATTCACCACACTGGGTTATCTTTCCAGTCTTGGTTGACTACTTTTCTATATATTTATATTTCAGTTCGGCCTGGATCATTCTGTGGCCTTTTTACTACTTTTGGCACCATTCACCATTACTGGGTTATCTTCCCAGTCCTAGTTTAACTATTTTTGCTGTCTATATTTCAATTTCAGTCCGGGCACAGGCGTGAAAACCCATCGCCCTTTTTACTATTTTTCTTTCTGTATATATATATTTCAATTCTGTCAAGCCTAGATTACTTAATGGCTATTTACAGCTTTTATAAATATATATATATATATATATATATATATATATTTCAATTCCTAGTCCGGGTACCGATGTGAAAACCCATCGCCCTTTACAACTTTCGTATATATATAATTATATATATATATATATATATATATATCCTGCTTTATTCAATTTTATTCAATTGTTGGTTTAAATATTCATTTTATATGAATTGGCACTGACATATCTGCGAACGAACTAGATTTATTTAAATCTCGCCAACTCTAGCTTTCAAACGGTTCAAAATAGTTACAGATAGAACCGGGAAGCTAGAATGGCTAAGACTTTTTTAAATCTAGCATTTTTCTAGTGTCAGTTATAAAAGCTACCTCGCGGCCCTTAGATTGCTATCTAGTGGGAACGAGAGGCTTTGGCCAGGTGCGAACCAGGATTTACTGATGAATCCTCTGTTCTGGCAAGATTTGGATATATTTTTGTACAAATTTGAGCTGTGCAGGTTTATTGGCTACTCATATGTGAGCCAGGGAATCGTGGGATTCATGATCAAACTGATCAGAATCTGATTCCCACAATAGGCAAACTCCACTTTACAGATGTACCCTGCTAATTTTTCTGTAAAAATATACATACAAAAGACCTTAAAATGGTTATCCGGATTTAAAGTCTTAACATAGTGAAAATATGATTTGTCGTGTCAGAGTCCCTCCGATGGCTATCATGCCCAAGAAGAGACTGACACTTGTATATATGTTGTGGTCGAGGATGCTTCGCAGCCCGACAATCACCATTCAAATTGATCCTTAAGGTTGGAAAGATAAATTTGAAGTATCGATATGCTTCAATTCCTATGCTAGCGTAAGGGTTTGAAAACCTTCTTTCAAAAGGTCATTTCAACAATCTTTTCGTAAAATAAAAGCTTTTGCAAATCAAATCAAATACTTTTGCAAATCAAATCAAAAACTTTTTGCAAATCAAGTCAAACCCTTCGTATATAGGTTCAACGATGCATAAATATTCTTTCAATCAAATATAGGCCCAATTTCTTACAGCATTCACACACACATTGCAGATTTAAAAGGGAAATATTGAAAAGATACGGTACCGTGTTTACACGAAAATTGTGGGATGCCTAACACCTTTCTCACACTTAACCAAGCCCCGAACTCAAAACTTTATTTTCAAAGATCAAGTTTCGACAATGTCCAGCAATTGGGCCTCCTTTAAACAAAACTCGGTAGAGTTGGTACAACCATTTCAAATCTACCAACTGGCAACTCTGTAAAAACGTTCAAATTGTCGATATGATATATGTTGGCCTTTTCCTTAAAAAAATCCTTTAAAACCTTTTTTGCAATAAAAAGAGTAAGGGTAGAGATAACTTAGGAAGAGAGAAAGATCCGGGTTGTGATCTGACCCGCTTATTTTTTCTCGACGTCGACACTTTGTATTCACATTGCATTTATAATTTAACCTCTGTTATAGTCTTATAACACTTCCATGTTATAAGCTACCATCTTCGTACAACATCTAAGTATTACAACCCATGTAAACCCGAGACGTTCGTCCGACGCGAATACGATTCACGAAGATCGTTTAAGTATTCTGCATTCACATTGTTCGTCTTTTATTCAACCTTTACTTGAGGTTTTAATCACTTTTAATAGTGATTTATTACATGAACATTACGTTCATCATCACCTCTTAATATCTAAGTCATACGGTTCGTTGTATGCTAAGACTAATCGTCCTTTGCAAACACTTTCTGTTTACAGCGTTCACTTTGATTAATTTTATCATTTTAATATTAACATTATTTCTTAAACCTAATAACTTCATATTATAGGTCTACTCGTCCTCTTTCTGGATCATCTTGAATCATCGAAATTGGAGTTCGTATGGCCATGTTATGATCGTTTTCGTAAAGGATGTCGAGCGTCAGAAAATTAGCCCTGACAAACCTTGCGCGCACCCAAGCTGCCTCGATCGCACGCCCAATTGTGCCAACCACTCGGTAGAACCCGCACACCAGCATTAGTCCCCGCGCTCCAGCGCCCAACTCCTTACTGGGTCACACGCCCGCGCTCGGCTCCTGTCCAGCGTAACTTAGTTTTTTGTTCTTTGCACGCTACTTCGCGACGTCATAACTTCTACTCCCGATATAAGAATTGGTCCATTTTGGAGGCGTTGGAAATATTGCAACACCTACAACACATCCCTCCGAATAAAATTAATTTTCCATGTTTATAACAAACCTTAAAATTGGCTCGAAAGTCCTCCATCGCTCAGTTTTTCAACTTAGCGTTAAATTTTCCTTCGTCCGTAATTCGTTCATCCGAACCCAGAATTCTTTCGTTCTTGAGTCCACGACTCACGTTTTCTATGTTTTCCTACATTCTTATGAAACCCTAACTATTTGGGTTCTTTAACTTTCTTTCTATATTCGTTTCGTTGTTTACGAAATTTTGTCATAACTTCGTTATAGGCTATAATTTCAATCCGTTCTTCATAAACGTTTCTGTCGTTCCTAACGAAGCAAACATCACAATTGTATATATCATGGTTTTAAATATGTCCATCAATAACAAGCTCTAATTAGATGGTTTTAAATTTGACCACCAACAACGTTCTTACCACGTTCTTTGCGTTCTTCGTTCATTCTTCTTGTTCTTTGTTTTCTTCGTTTTTAATCGATATTTTTATTACGATTTCACTTTTTCATGCATATTAAAGTTTTAAGTTCGTCAATTCATCCTTATATCATTGGAGAATTCATATAACTCATCCGAATCGTCCATTAACATCATGAATTTCATAGTTCATATGAAATTTCTTAGAAAAGAAAAAGATGAAATAAATCTTCAAATTTTCTTATTACTTACATATTCCTATGATTTGACCATAGGAATATCGTTTTTAACAATCTTATACTTCTATTTTCGTTAAGCTATACGATTTCATATTGAAACTTAAAGAAAAATGGATTAAATTTTGGTTTTTAAGGTTACCTTTCTTCTTTAATCTTCTTCCTTATGGACAAAGCTTGCAAGATTGCTAGCTTTTCCTCTACCTTTCCTTCTTCTTCCCCATCCGAATACTCTCTCTCTATCTCAAGTGTTGGTTATTTTTTTTAACCATACAAATGAGCTTAAGGCTTGTTTATATAGAAAATCAAGGCTAGGGGCGTTTTGGTCTTTTGGCCAAACTGCCACACTATTCATGTCACTTTACTATTCACGCCGACTTACTATTCACAAAGCTTCTCGTGGAAACTTCGTTGTTCTGTCTTTCAGAATTCATCCGACAGTTTGAAAAACTACGTTTCTCAGAATCCAAATATTTTTGGATATTTTGTCTTTCTTCTATAAATTAACTTTTACGCATTCTTTGAAAATCCGAAAAACACTTTTGATGAATAGTTTTTTCTGTCACGTTTCCCCACAACGTAGTTAAGCTAATGAAAAGTACATAACAGTACTTTTCGTCATTTTTATTTCGTCCGATTTCTACACGTTTTTCGAGAAAAACTTTTATCGGCTAACATAACTTTTCACGACATATTACTGTTAAATCTTCAGACAGAATGTCATTCCGACATCTCGATCTTTTAGAAAGGCTTAGGTTATTCAAACCCTAACCCTTAGGTTTTGAAAGGTGAATAGTGCATATTTCGTCTTTTTCTCGAAAATATTTTCTTTCCCGAAAATTTTTTATTTTCGTCTTGAAAATTCTTACTCGTTTATTCTAGCTCGTAGCCAGAATACTCCCGCTTTCTAATCATCATACGTCATAGAACGATTAATAAACACATAACACAGAATATAATTGATAAAAATCTATTTTATTAATTAATAATTCTTTAAACTAAATTTTTTGGACAATTCAATTTTCCGGGTTGTCACAATATTACATATATAAACATTACCTTGCCCACAACATTGAGCAATTATCAGTTTTTAATCATTTAGTCCTCTTTAAGGTATTTTACCGAACACCCCACATGCATTGCTTATCAGCTCAGATTTCATAGATGTTTATACACAAGTCTGGCCACAAATTTTCATGAAATCCGTCCTTATTACTCCAGCTATCACACAATCCCATTACCCAACTAATTTCACAACCAAACAATACAATTATATCAATATTCACATATATATCTACTCAATTTCTATAAACACAATTAAAGTATAGATAAATTACTTCTTGATTGATGTAATAACTGAATTCTTGTTTCAAAATTGTAGTTGTTTGATCTTAATTCCTCCTTTAAGCTGCATCTTGCTCCAATTCTTCTCTGATTTCAGTTGATGGCTTCAACTTTGGAGGACATTGGTGATTTAGTAGAATTTGGAAGTACTTGGGTGTTAGAAATTTGTAGATAGAAGAGAGTAAAAAGGAAAGGTTTGGAATGGATGAGGAGCAGGGTGAGACATGGAATGGGTATGGAGAGGAATGAAGAGTTGAGAATTTTTTTTGCACAATTAAGCTTCATAGCTCTCCTTACACTTATTAGACAAAATTTGGTTAGCATCTTGATGTTAAAAGACTAATACCTTGACACCTCCTGCTTACTAACTAACGACTCAGCCTTATGACCCATAATTGTAAGACCCCAAATTTTATGAATAAAATTTAATTTTCTTTATAAATTATTTTGAAATAGTAAGGTAGTTGATTTGATAAATGTGATAAGTTATGGGTGAGATGTGCAAAGTTTACAAAGTAAGCAAGTCGTTATAAAATATTCGTTGTGTCGGGGAATATTCATTTGGTCGAGGAATATTTTTTTTGTCGGAGAATATTCCTACGACGGTGCAGTCATTGGCGGACCCCACAGCAGAATGAATGTCGGATATAGAAAGCAAAAGAAGTAACCTTTTTATAAAAATAACAGCAAAACTTTTACCGTTAAACTGTTGAAATACCCGGTGGTTCGAATACAGTAATATGCGATGTTGCACAGTAGCACATGGTATTGCACAGTATTTCAAATTATTGGTTCTTACATAAGAAATCACTCATTCAATAATTGTTACAGTAATTATTGTTCAATATTTTATATTATTGATCCAATAATTGCTACATTGATATTTTATACTAGTGATTCAATAATTGTCATTGCACAGTATTTCAAATTATCAAATCAATAATTCATATTATTTGAATAATATTATTATATAGCATTATTGACAATGTCTAAAAAGTTCTGTCGAGGAAAGAGGTTAGGCTATATAATTGCGCGCCAATGAGGAGAAATCCTTATCGGAAAGCCCCTTCTTTCCTAGGAACGACCTAGTTGTCAATATTGTAGTTCTGTAATATTATTTGTGAATAATTAATTTTTGATATATATGATAAGGAAATATTTATTCAATGTGAATTTAAACGGAGGAATTTTTAGCATGTGACATTTGTTGAAAGTTGGTATTTTATCTTTTCTGATAAAATAATTCATTCAAATATATTATTATAATATTATATTATAGTAGTATGATGTGATTATATAATAGTATGATTTTTATAATTTAAATAGTAACATGATTATAGTAAATTCATGGTATAAAAGTAAAATGAGGTAGAAGAGAACAAATTGAATTTGAATTCTTATGATGTAAGCAATGATGTCATCGGAACGATGAGCTAAGAAATGATGTCATCGGAATGATGAGGTAAGCAATGATGTCATAGGATCGATGATGTAAGCGATGATGTCATAAATTAGGGCAAAAAGACTATTTTACCTTTACTCTGCCGAGCCTATAAATAGAAGCTCATTTCTTCATTATTTCTCACCAATTCACTAAAGCTATAGAGAGAGAAAGTATAGAGAGAATAAAAGAGAAAGAAGAAGAGTATTCTGCTATTACACTAGTGCATTCTCCAAATTTTTAAGGTAAGGGGTATTATTTCTTTCGTATTCATGAAGAGAGTTATTTTCTTTCAATACTCGTAAGGGTTGTTATTTCATTCTTTATTATTCTGTTGGAATAACCTGTCTACGCGGACTACCGCATGCATGGTAAAATCCTGTTGTTATTCCATTCTTTATTATTCTGTGAGAATAACATGTCTACGCGGACTAACGCATGCCTGGTGAATAACCCTTCGTATTCAGTTGTTATTAAATTGTGGAAATAATCTGTCTGAGCGGACTACTACCTGACGGGTGAAAATCCAATTGCAGTTTCGTATATTGTTTCATTTTAGATTCCTAACTCTTTTACTACAGTAAGTATTGCTTCTATAATTCATGAAATGATCAGAAATTCCTTGAGTTTTGCGCTTCATCTAATATCATTTCACTAGAATATTGGTCTGAACTTTCTTGTGAAATTTTTATCTTTTCATGACGAGTTACTATTTACGAGTTACTATTTACGGTAAAAAAAAATTCCTTTCCAAATTATCTTTTATTAGATCCAAGTTTTGAACTTTATTCTTGAAGTTTGCTCCACAATTGATTATTATGGAGTATTCTTGAACTTGGATAAACTAAATTACGAATCCCTAATCTTTGTCCTTTATCTCACTAGATTCGTTCTTTAAAATATTTTTCATCATCCTCAGTCCTAAATGGTGATATAACTGAATATCTTTGGCTTGTAGTGCAAAGATGAATGATTACTTGATGAATATCTTTGGCCTATAGTGCAAAGATGAATGATTACTTGATGAAAATCTTGCCCGTAGTACAAAGATGGACAGGTGTACAGATGAACATGACCAACTGGTGATACAAATGAATATCTTTGGCCCGTAGTGCAAAGGTGAATATTTGGTTTGAGATGTATATTGATTGATGTTACAGGGATAAAGTATTGATGATGGACTTTTAAATCACAGAAGATAGTAGACTTCATTCTCTACTTAACTCTTCTAATGAATTTATATTTTCGCTGCAGTTGTTGATCTAAAACTTGTTGTCCATAATATTTTATCTAATTTGTTGAAGGCTAACGATAATTTATTCTTCATTATCTTAGTCATAATATTCTTTACTGGGCTAGTTGAGCTCACCCTTTTCTTCCATTGTTCTCTTTAGGAAATGAGAATGTCGCAGAGACTAGTCGGGGATCAGGGTGATGGTCAGAGTTAGAGTTGTAACAGTCCTCACTATTTTGTAAAATAGTGTGATAATGATTGTAATTAGTGAGGACTGAATTTGAGTGTTTATATTTCGTATTATATACGATTTGTATTGAGTGGTCGTATTTTGCACTACCATATGTTATAAAAGATTGTATTTGGATTCTGTACCATGTATTTGGCGACTCAGAATGGGTTGGTATTGAACCTATTTTGGGGGTGTCACAGTTGGTATTAGAGCTTAGGGATATGATTTCTGGAGGAGATCTGGAAATAGAACTAGGAGAGGAGATATGAGTAAATCCTTCACTAGTGTGTGTCCTACCTAAGCTTATTTGGTATTTAATTGGTCGTTTGGAACATAGGGTTAATATGTGATATGTTAATTTGTTTTATTAACCCTTTTTTTGTGGAAGTATTTGAGAATGGCAGCTGAAAATCTAAATAATGGAGTAAATGAGACCGTTGAAACACATTTAATCACCAACCAGGAGAATGTGCAACAAGAAGGCAATAATCCTTCTGGAAACAACACCACTGATCAGACGATGAATGATGGAATGTTTAGAAGCTTTTTGCAGTTCATACAAAACCAGACGAGGGAGACTCGTGTTCATAATACAGGTGGAAATAATAACAACTCGCGGCTTGTCACTGCCAAGCAGTTCAAAGAGTTGGGACCACCAGAGTTTCAGGGATAGCCAGATCCAATCAAGGCAGAAAATTGGATTAAGTAAATTACCAAGATATTTGATGTCTTGGGATGCACGGAGGAGCAAAAGGTTCCATTCGCCACGTTTATGTTCCGTGGAGAGGCAGATTACTGGTGGGAATCTGTGAAGCGTACCCAGCTTGCCGCACTCAAGATGTCTTGGGAGGCGTTCCAGAAACTGTTCAATGACAAGTACTTTCCAGAAAGTATTCGTCACATGAAAGAGGTAGAGTTTATCAGACTGGAACAGAACAACATGACGGTGTCCCAGTACGAGGCTAAGTTCACAGAGTTATCCCGATTTGCACCTCATTTGGTGGAGAATGAGGAACGTATGATGCGAATGTTTCTGAGAGGTTTGAAACCAGAAATTCGTTAATACCTCATTTCTCACAAATTTTCTCTATATTCGGATGTAGTGAACAGGGCCCAGTTATTAGAACGAGATAATGAGTCGGTTCAACCAAGGGACCACAACCAAGGTCGTACCGGTGGCAGCAGTCATCGGAACAATGACAACCAGCAGGGAGGAAAGTATCATGACAGAAGCGGTAATCACTTCGGTGGTAATCGTGGCCATGATAATAGAAAAAGTGATTCAGGAGGAGATTTCAAGAAGAGAAGGTACAACAATGAGAACGTGAAAGTATCGACAACAGCACCAACATCAACTATTTCAAGGGGAGGAGAACGACCGCCAAGAGGGACACATTGGTCCCAACTGCACACAACAATCCAAGGTGTGTTATAACTGTGGAAAAGAAGGGCACATAGCTCGAGTGTCTCCTGTAGCGAAACCAAATCCAGCAGGGATGGTGACTTCAAAGGCTATTCCTAACAAGTCAAAGTATGCGGTTCCTGGAAGAGCTTTTGTCGTAACTGCCCAATAAGCGAGGAACCCGAATGAGGTTATTATGGGTAAGCTAATCATAAACTCTTGCGAAGACTATACCTTATTAGATACCGGTGCTACCCATTCTTTTATTTTACCTGCTTGTGCTCAACATTTGAACTTGACTCCTGATAAATTAGACTTTAACTTATCTGTTGAAACTCTGTTGGGAGAAACCTTCGTTATATCTACAGTTTACAAATCTTCCTCGATTCAAATTGGTACCCTCACCCTACCTGTTGATCTTATATCCTTGAAAATACTTGCATTTGATGTGATTTTAGGAATTGACTGGTTGACAACTTATCATGTCAAAATTGATTGTTTTCGTAAGGTTGTTAGTTTTCATATTCCTAACCAACCTATTGTGCGAATTCAAACAACCAAACCACTAAAATCAATCAATGTTATTTCAAGTCATAAAGATATTCGTTTATTGAAAAATGGATGTCAAGCTTTCTTAGCCCACGTCACTGATTTAAACCAGAATACGTCAGGTTTGAATTATATTTCTATTGTTAATGAGTTTCCTGATGTATTTCCCGAAGAACTTCCTGGTCTACCCCTAGAACGTGAAGTTGATATCTTTATTAACTTTGAACCCGGTACAAAATCCATTTCTAAAACCCCACATCGAATGGCTCCTATTGAACTTCAGGAGTTAAAGGTCCAACTACAGGAGTTGTTAGACATTGGTTTCATTCATCCTAGTACATCTCCTTGGGTGCTCCTATTTTATTCGTAAAGAAGAAAGACGGGAGTATGCGACTTTGTATTGACTATCGGGAGTTGAACCATGTCACCATCAAGAATAGGTATCTGTTGCCTCGCATTGATGACCTGTTCGACCAGTTGCAAGGAGCACAATTCTTCTCAAAGATCTATCTTCGTTCTGGATATCATCAACTGAAGATTAAAATTAAGGATATTCCAAAGACTGCTTTCAGAACTCGATACGGGCATTATGAATTCTTAGTCATGTCTTTTGGATTGACTAATGCTCCTGCTGCTTTTATGGATATGATGAATCGTGTATTCAAAGAATATTTGGATCAGTTCGTGGTTGTCTTTATTGATGACATCCTCATCTATTCCAAAAGCCATGAAGATCATGAGCACCACTTGAAGTTGGTACTTCAAAGGCTTCGTCAAAATAGGCTATATGCCAAGATGAAGAAATGCGAGTTCTGGCTTGAGGAGGTAGCATTCCTTGGGCACATGGTATCAAAACGAGGAGTATCTGTTGACCCGATGAAGATTGAAGCAATACAAAGTTGGGAGCAACCGAAGTAGGAGACCGAAGTACGTAGCTTTCTGGGCTTTAGCTAGTTATTATCGAAGATTTGTGGAAGGATTTTCACGAATCTCTACTCCATTAACTCAGCTGACTCGAAAAGATACAAAATTTATATAGAACGAGGAATGCGAGCTTTCAAAAGCTCAAGAGGAGACTCATCTCGGCACCTGTTCTGACAATACCATCTAGTACGGATGGATTTATTATCTACAGCGATGCCTCGGGCAAAGGGTTAGGATGTGTTCTCATGCAACATGGAAAAGTCATAGCCTATGCCTCGCGACAACTCAAAGAATATGAGAGGAATTATCCTACTCATGATCTAGAGTTGGCAGCTGTCGTTTTCGCATTAAAAATCTGGAGACACTACCTATATGGAGAGAAAGTGGAGATCTATATAGATCGTAAGAGCCTCAAATATTTCTTCACTCAAAAGGAACTCAATATGCGGCAACGACGTTGGCTTGAGCTATTGAAATATTACGATCATACCATCCAATACGATCCTAGAAAAGCAAACGTGGTAGCTAACGCGTTGAGTAAAAGATCATATGCGGGAACGAGTGCGATGATATCAACACAAAGGCCCATTTTGTACGACTTACAGAGGATGGAGATAGAGTTCAAGACTCTGGGGACCCACATGATGATGTTAAATATACGCGTAGAACTAGCTTTAATTGATAAAGTTAAAACTGCTCAAGCTACAGACCCGGAGCTGATGAAGATGAAGAAGAAAGTGCAAGAGTGCTATTCCAGAAGCAAGGATCGATGAAGAAGGAATACTTCGAGTTAACTCCAGACTTTGTGTTCCCAACGATTCTGACTTGAAGTATAGAATCATGATGGAGGCACATAACACACCGTTTTCAATCCATCCTGGGAGTACCAAAATGTATCGTGATCTTTGTCATACATTTTGGTGGAGCAATATAAAGAGAGAGATTGCGGAGTTCATCTCGAGGTGTTTAACGTGTCAACGTGTCAACGTGTCAAGGCGGAGCATCAAGTGCCAAAGGGTCTATTGCAACCACTTGAGATTCCAAAGTGGAAGTAGGAACACATTACCATGGATTTCGTTACGGGTCCTCCCAAGGTTTCTCAAGGCATAGATGCAATTTGAGTTATTGTCGATAGATTAACCAAGTATACTCATTTTTTGCCTATACGAGAGACTTATTCACTGGAACGTCTTGCTCGTATGTACATAAATGAGATTGTGAGATTGCATGGCATGCCAGTATCCATAGTTTAGGATCGTGACCTAAGATTCACTTCACGATTTTGGGTCAGTTTGCAGAAAACTATGGGCACGGATTTACGATTCAGTTTGGCATATCATCCTCAAAAGGACGGACAATCAGAAAGGACTATTCAAACGCTTGAAGATCTATTGAGACTCTGTATTCTAGACTTCAAAGGGAGTTGGGACAAGTATTTACCATTGATGGAATTCTCTTACAACAATAGTTATCAGGCAAGTATACGCATGGCTCCATTCAAGGCGTTGTATTGACGAAAATGTCGTTCGTCAGTATACTGGGATGAGGTGGGTGAAGCAACATTGTTGGGACCGGAGTTATTACGTATGACTACGGAAAAGATTCAAATGATTCGGCAATGTATACAAACTGCACAAGATCAACAAAAGAGTTATGAGGATCTTCATCGAAGGAACGTGGAGTTTAATGTCGGAGATCATGTATTGTTACATGTTGCTCTATGGAAAGGAGTTACGAGATTCGAAAAAAGAGGAAAGCTCAACCCACGATTCATTGGTCCATTTGAAATCCTTGACCCAGTAGGAAATATGGCCTATAGACTAGCTTTACCTCCAAGCATGTCTCGTGTTCATAACATTTTTCACATATCCGTGCTTCATAAATATGTGAAAGACCCAAACCACATTATTGAGTTAGAACCAGATGAGATAGCCGAAGATTTAATATACGAGGAGGTACCTGTCAAGATCTTGGATAGGAAGGAACATGTCCTATGCTCAAAGGTTATACCTCAAGTTAAAGTTTTGTGGAGGAACCATGATATCGAGGAAATGACCTGGGAGTTAGAATCGGAAATGAAAGTGAGGTATTCTCACCTTTTCGACATACCAGGTACGTACGTCAATTTTGAGGTCGAAATTTCATAAGGATGGGAGGTTGTAAGACCCCAAATTTTATGAATAAGATTTAATTTTCTTTATATATAATTTTGAAATAGTAAGGTGTTGATTTGATAAATGTGATAAGTTATGGGTGAGATGTGCAAAGTTTACAAAGTAAGCAAGTGGTTATAAAATATTCGTAGTGTCGGGGAATATTCGTTTGGTCGAGGAATATTCTTTTTATCGAAGAATATTCCTACGACGGCGCAGTCATTGGTGGACCCTACAACGGAATGGATGTCGGATATAGAAAGCGACAGAAGTAACTTTTTTATAAAAATAACGGTAAAACTTTTACCGTTAAACTGTTGAAATACCCAGTGGTTAAAATATAGTAATACGCGGTGTTGCACAGTAGCATATGGTATTGCACAGTATTTTGAATTATTGATTCTTACATAAGAAGTCACTCATTCAATAATTATTACAGTAATTACTGTTCAATATTTTATATTATTGATTCAATAATTGTTACATTGATATTTTATATTAGTGATTCAATAATTGTCATTGCACAGTATTTCAAATTATCAAATCAATAATTCATATTATTTGAATAATTTTATTATATAGCATTATTGACAATGTCTAGAAAGTTCTGTCGACGAAAGGGGTTAGGCTATACAATTGCGCGCCAATGAGGAGTAATCCTTATCAGAAAGCCCCCTCTTTCTTGGGAACGACCTGGTTGTCAATATTGTAGTTCTGTAATATTATTTGTGAATAATTAATTTTTGATATATATGATAAGAAAATATTTATTCAATGTGGATTTAAACGGAGGAATTTTTAGCATGTGACATTTGTTGAAAGTTGGTATTTTATCTTTTATGATAAAATAATTCATTCAAATATATTATTATAATATTACATTATAGTAGTATGATGTGATTAAATAATAGTATGATTTTTATAATTTGAATGGTAACATTATTATAGTAAATTTATAGTATAAAAGTAAAATGAGGTAGAAGAGAACAAATTAAATTTGAATTCTTATGATGTAAGCAATGATGTCATCGGAACGATGAGGTAAGCAATGATGTCATCGAAACAATGAGGTAAACAATGGTGTCATAGGATCGATGATATAAGCGATGATGTCATAAATTATGGTAAAAAGACTATTTTACCCTTACTCTGCCGAGCCTATATATAGAAACTCATTTCTTCATTATTTCTCACCAATTCACTAAAGCTATAGAGAGAGAAAGTATAGAGAGAATAAGAGAGAAAGAAGAAGAGTATTCTGCTATTACACTAGTGCAGTCTCCAAATTTTTAAGGTAATGGGTATTATTTCTTTCATATTCATGAAGAGAGTTATTTTCTTTCAATACTCGTAAGGGTTGTTATTCCATTCTTTATTATTCTGTTGGAATAACTTGTCTACGCGGACTACCGCATGCATGGTGAAATCCTGTTGTTATTCCGTTTTTTATTATTCTATGGGAATAACCTGTCTACGCGGACTACCGCGTGCCTGGTGAATAACCCTTCGTATTCAGTTGTTATTAAATTTTGGAAATAATCTGTCTGAGCGGACTACCGCCTGACGGGTGAAAATCCAATTGCAGTTTCGTATATTGTTTCATTTCAGATTCCTAACTCTAAACTTACTACGGTAAGTATTGCTTCTATAATTCCTGAAATGATCAGAAATTCCTTGAGTTTTGCGCTTCATCTAATATCATGTCACTAGAATATTGGTCTGAACTTTCTTGTGAAATTTTTATCTTTTAATGACGAGTTATTATTCACGAGTTACTATTTACGGTAAAAAAAATTCCTTTCTAAATTATCTTTGATTGGATCCAAGTTTTGAACTTTATTCTTGAATTTTTCTTCACAATTGATTATTATGGAGTATTCTTGAACTTGGATAAACTAAATTACGAATCCCTAATCTTTGTCTTTTATCTCACTGAATTCGTTCTTTAAAATATTTTTCATCATCCTCAGTCCTAAATGGTGATATAACTGAATATCTTTGGCCTGTAGTGTAAAGATGAATGATTACTTGATGAATATTTTTAGCCTGTAGTGCAAAGATGAATGATTACCTGATGAATATCTTTGGCCCGTAGTGTAAAGATGGACAGGTGTAGAGATGAACAGACCAACTGGTGATACAAATGAATATCTTTAGCCCGTAGTGCAAAGATGAATATTTGGTTTGAGATGTATATTGATTGATGTTACAGGGTTAAAATATTGATGATGGACTTTTAAATCACAGAAGATAGTAGACTTCATTCTCTACTTAACTCTTCTAATGAATTTATATTTTCGCTGCAGTTGTTGATCTAAAATTTGTTGTCTGTAATATTTTATCTAATTTTTTGAAGGCTAACGATAATTTATTCTTCATTATCTTAGTCATAATATTCTTTACTGTGCTAGTTGAGCTCGCCCTTTTCTTCCATTGTTCTCTTCAGGAAATGAGAATGTCGCAGGGACTAGTCGGGGATCGGGGTGATGGTTAGAGTTAGAGTTGTAACAGTCCTCACTATTTTGTAGAATAGTGTGATAATGATTGTAATTAGTGAGGACTGAATTTGAGTGTTTATATTTCGTATTATATACGATTTGTATTGAAACTCACAGTTTGCGTGGTCGTATTTTGCACGATCGTATGTTATAAAAGATTGTATTTGAATTCTGTACCATGTATTTGGCGACTCAGAATGGGTTGGTATTGAACCTATTTTGGGGGCGTCACAATAATCCTCAACATGCTTAGTTAATTCATTGTATTCTCAGTGATGTGATAAAAATATGTAACTGCAAGTGCACAGTGTCAATTGAAGAACTGGCAAGTAAAGGTCGAACCCACGGAGACTAGATTAATTTTAACATATCCTTAATATTTATTCTAGGCAAATTAGAGATAAAGATTGAGAATTGATTAGCTAGAATATGAAAACTAATAATGAGGAAACAATCTAGGAATCCGAATCCATTAAATAATAAGCATAACATATAATTCAATCTCTTCTTATTTTTATAACTTAATTATGATTTTGATCTCCCTTCCCTTTAATTTAGTAATTTTACAATTAACGTGGCCAAACATAAACTATGAAAATTTAAGGATTAACTATAACCCATCAAAACTTCTTCGAGCAAGCGTGGATTATGAAAAACTCATATCTTAACAATAATCTATCAAAACCTCTTAATTAATTTAAAATCACATACGAATTATAAAACGAAGGTATTTCAATAACGAAATATGAAGGCGAAATCAATTAAACATAAAAGTATAAATAATAGAAGAGATGAAAAATATTATCATGAATAATTATTTAATTTCATCTTCATCTTAGATTAAAGAAATTAACTAGACATGAAAAATAAATTAACTACCTAAAATAAAGAAGAAGAAATAAAATAAGAAAACTCCCTTTATTGATGATTCTCTAACAAGCGTACAATGAAGAAGTAATTTAATTTACTTCTACTCCTAACCTAAACTAATACAATGCCTAATAATCCTTTCTCTCTAAAACAAGAGACCTATTTATAGGAAAAAAAAAAATTGTGCCCTAATTTAGATTTCTAGGACTTGGACACTTTTGTTCCCTTTTTCTTCATCTTTCCTTCTTGACTTCAATCTCTATATGGCAATCCTCTAAGAGTCCTTTTCTATTTTTAAGAGCTAAATATAAATCTTTTATTTGCTCCCCAAGAAAAATAAATGTTATTTCCTACAAAACAAAATAAAATGTATTAGTTAAATAAAATAAGCATATAAAATAATGAATATGAAAATATTAAAATGTATTAATTACATGTCTATCACTCAACACTCATACTTTTTAAATGATGATTCATCAATACTTTATTCATATTTTATAACATATATCTTACACACACATATATATATATATATGTGTGTGTGTGTGTGTGTGTGTGCGTGTGTGTGTGTGTGTGTTTATGTGTATTACATTATACATGTTAAATTATATCTTCAGTACATATATTATATTATATTACATTTCTTTCACATTAACTCTTGTATCACAATTACATGAAATCTTACTATTAACCTATATTTGTAATTATACATTTATAACATATATAAATTTGACTTCACTAATTATGAAATTAAATTCATAACTAAAATAAACACTTGAATTGGAATAAATCAATTATATAATTAATATTTATTCCGATAATCATTTCAATAATTCATATATACTTTATAATTAAATTTTCTTACTTCCTTAATTCCATAAATTGTTCTTAAACAATTTAATATATTTATTTTATACATATTTACTCAATAATCAAATAATTAATTTTGATTTACATACGCTTGTGCTGGCTTGTTTGGGTGTTAATCAAAACAATCACACACACGCAAGTGCACGTGATCCACAAGTAATATAAAATAAGAAAAATATTGTTCCTACGGAGAGTAATGAATGCCTCTAATCTAACATGCAACAGTTTTTCAACTATTTTGGTCTACTTAAACAGATGATCAAATTGCGATTTATCTAACAGAGTTGAATATCAATTGACAACTAATTAACAAGCAAATAAATCAGATAAGGAATATATGGGATTAAAACTTCACTTAATGCGTCAATCAAGTTGATACACCTCCTGTTAAGCTCAATTGATTACTTTGGATTGTTAGTCAAGAACACGAAAGAAAAATATAGCCATCTCTCGATATACCATGTCCATATCACATACAATCCATAAATGATAGAATGAATGTGAACACCCAAATTAAATAAACCACCATATTTCTATGTGACTTAACATTAATAAGGGTTTATGCACAAGTTCTCAAATGACTACAAGTGGTGCTTCGGTATATGTCTATCCGAAGCATAAATTATGGAATCTAACACCATGTAGAATCATAAACACAAGTTAATATGGTCAAATCTGAACTCATAATTCATTTCTCAATTTCATATGAGTTATTCCGGTAATTTGTGATCAAGCAATTAGGCAATCAAAGTAAACCACATAAGACAATCCATTTATAAATCAATTCAAACTCAAAAAGGAAGCATAGCAATCTGAATTAAGCACTAAGATCCATTAAAATCCCATAATAGAAATTAGTTCATAAGTGAATCAATATCCATCATCCAAACTTGTTCATACATTTGAAAACCAAAGATGAAAATAAAGAGAAGCTAAGGAATGAGAGATGCAAATCTGAGTTCTCCTTTTAAAATCTGAACCTTCAATATAGAGCAAATCCATCAAAACACCCAAAGCTAAACCTAATCTATGCAAATCTACTAAGGAAACAAGAGAGAAAGCCAAAAAGTAGTGTAGAAACGCGAAATTTCCTGCCCCTATTACTGATACTGTAGGGGGGCAAAGCGGTCAATCCAGGAAAATCCGAGCACCAATATCGGTACTCCAGTTAAATTTGATCACCAATATAGGTACTCCAGTTAAATTCGATCACCAATATCGGTATTCCAGTTAAATTCGATCACCAATATCGGTACTCCAATTAAATTCGATCACCAATATCGGTACTCTAGTTAAATTCGATCACCAAAATCGGTACTCCAGTTAAATTCGATCACCAATATCGGTACTCTAGTCAAATCTGATCACTAATATCGGTATTCTAGTCAAATTCGATGACCAATATCGGTACTCCAGTCAAATCCAATCACCAATATCAGTATTCCAGTCAAATTCGATCTCCAATCAGACCGATAATCCAAATCTGATCTCCAATCGGACCGTTAATCCAGCTCCAATCACCAATCGGACCGTCAATCCAGCTCCGATTTCCAATTGGAGCATCAATCCAACTCTGATCTCTAATTGAACCGTCAGATCATCCCCGATCTCAATATCGGGCCATTAAATCAACTCCGATCTTCTATCGGACCGTCTGATCATCTCCGATCTCAATATCGGGCCATCAAATCAACTCTGATCTCTAATCGGACCGTCAGATCATCCCCGATCTCAATATTGGGCCATTAAATCGACTTTGATCTCCAATCGGACCATTAGATCATCCCTGATCTCAATATTGGGATATCAAATCAACTCCGATCTCTAATCGGACCGTCAAATCAACCCCAATCACAATATCGGGCCTTTCAAATCAACCCCAGTCACCAATATCGGGACAACCATAGCCTCGAACACCAGTCTCGGGACGTCAACTCAGCCCCGGTCTCAACTCGGGAGATACAAGTCAGCCCCGGTCGCAACCCGGGAAGTCAACTCAACTTCAAAAATTATCCTAAAGCTTTACAACATCTCCAGAGGAAAACCTGGAATGACCAATTCAACTTCAGAGACTACATTGAGGACAATCAGACTCGAAAGGGATCCAAGTCTTGGAAACAACTTTTGAAAGTCAACCGAAGGTCATACCGACACTAAAGGCAACTCAACGGATAAACTGCGGGGAATCTAAGACCTGGTTATGAACCCGTCTTCCTGGACTCAAAAAATGTTTTATCCCATATCATTGTGACACTCTCGGTGAGGGTTTTCCGGAAAGGTATAGCACGCCTCAAACGGACGCTCCGATCAAAAGTTAGAAAGTTTTGACTTCGAGCTCGTGTTTCTCGGAGTGCACGTACTTCGAGACGACCAAGTCAGATGGATGGGCCCCACCAAGGGAGCCGCACCTCTACCTGCGGCAGCAGCTGGTAGAGCCAAGGCTCCCTGGTCTATAAATATGAGGCCACCCCCCTCATTTTCAAGAATTTTGAAACGCAGCGAACCTCTGCCCGTTTAATTTTCTGACTTTTTCACCTCTTCTAAACCCAAATTTTTTCACTCTAACACGTTGATATACCCACATACTACCACATATTAGAAAATAACAGGTAGATTTAGACGTATAGAGACTACGATTTGGCAAAAAGCCGGTGTAGCAGTCCATTGTGAGTATTTTTACGATCAGCAAGTTTATATTACTTCTTCGTACTTTTATACACTTGCATGTTAAGTTTCATTTTCTAAATATGCCCGGAACTTAGTTTTCGTGGTCGTTTTCATCAAAATTTGGTACCTTTTGTACATAAACTCAATTTCTGACATTTCTACAACTCGGATTGACGATCCGTCACCTCCATCAGCTTCAATGCACTAAATTCTTTGTTTTGGCAACTTCGTCGGACTGGGTTATCTTTCCAATCCGGGTTTTGCCTTTTTTGTGTTTATTCAATTGTATATATACTAACATTTTAATTTTGTCAATCCCGGATGTCAAATCCGAGATAGTTTACTATTTTTATATATATTTATGCATATATAAGCAGCCTTCATCACCACTGGGTTCTCTTCCCAGTTTTGGTTGACTATGTTTCTGTCAATATATATATATATATATATATATATATATATATATATATATATATATTTCTGTACGGCTTGGATCATTTCGTGGCCTTTTTACTGCTTTTGCACTCCTCACCATACTGGGTGATCTTCCCAGTCACTGGTTAACTACTTTTATGTCAAATTCCATTCCAGTACGGGCACCGGTGTGAAAACTCATTTCCCTTTTTACAGTTTATATATATATATATATATATATATATTTCAATTCCACTTCGGGCCTGCAAGTGAAAACCCATTGCCCTTTTTCAGTTATATATATATAACTGTGTATATATATTGTTATTACTTGCTTTTTATTAAACTGATGCTTTAAATATTCATTTGATATGAATCGGCATTTTTCAGTCAAAAACAACCTCGCATCTCTTAGATCGCTATCTAGTGGAAACGAGACGCTTTGACCGTACGAACCAGGATTTACTGAATGGATCCTCGGTTCTGGCGACATTTGGGATATATTTCTATTTCTGTACAAATTTGAACTATGCAGGTTTATTGGCTACTCTCATGTGAGCCTAGGAATCGTGGGATTCGTGATCAAACTCATCAGAATCTGATTCCCACGATGGACAAACTTTGATTTACGAATGTACCCTGCCAATTTTTCTGTAAAATGTACATACAAAAGACCTTATAACGGTTATCCGGATTTAAGGTCTCAACATAGTAAAGAAATGGTTTGTCGTGTCAGAGTCCCTCCGATGGCTATCATGCCCATGAGGAGGCCGACACTTGTATATTCATTTCTGTGGTCGAGGATGCTTCGCAGCCCGACAAATCACCATTCAAACTGTGCCTTAAGGCTAAAAAGATAAAATTGGAAGTATCAACAAGGTTCAATTCCTATGGTAGCGTAAGGGTTTGATAACCAGCTTTCAAAACATCACTATCAATTCAAATCAAAAGAAAAGCTTTTGCAAATCAAATTATACACTTTTGGAAATCAAATCAAAGACTTTTTGCAAATCAAATCAAACCCTTCGTATATAGGTTCAATAAAGTAAAGCACTACTTTCAAATCAATCAAACATAGGCCCAATTTTCAAACAGCATTCACACACGCATTTTAGTTTTAAGGGAAATATTGAAAAGAAGCGGTACCATGTTTACACGGGAGTTGTGGGGTGCCTAACACCTTCTCCACACTTAACCAAGCCCCCGAACTCAAAACTTTGTTTTCAAAGATCAAGTTTCGACAGTGTCCAGCAATTGGGCCTCTTTCAAACAAAACTCGATTGAGTTCATTTTCAAATCTACCAACTGGCGACTCTGCAAAACGTTCAAATCGTCGACATGATACATGTTGGCCTTTTTCCTAAAAAAACCCTTCAAAACATTTTTCCTAAATAAAAAGAATGAGGGTAGAGATAACTTAAAAAAAGAGAAAAAAGATCCGGGTTGTGACAGCTCAGAAGAAGATTGTTCAACTTCTTCCACCCACCAATACCAGTGGAAGAAATTTTGACCCAAGTAAAAAGTGTGCTTACCACTCTGGATCTCCAAGCCATGACACACAAGACTATTGGTCTCTCAAGCACAAGATCCAAGATTTGATTGACAACTGAGAGATTTTGGTAACAAATCCTGAGCAACCTCATGTGCAGGACAATCCTCATCCACAACATAAAGAGGAGAATGTCAATATGATCAGCACCAAACGTGGAGAAGGATCCAAGTACCTACGTTATGTGGGGGAATCAACTCCATCCAACAATAGCACCCCAGACAGTTGGGGAATGTCAGAAAGGCGATTCCTGATAAAGCAGGAGATCAAATCTATCAAAGAGAATATCAAACAGTTATCAGAATTGGTCATCTACCAGCATCAAATCACTAGGAAAATTATCAAATGGTCCAACCGGTCTAACATCGAGTGTCCGCCCACACCGGAGATCAATCCTATGCAGAACCATAGCCGATCTTATGAGCACGAGCCCTGGACTGACAAGAGGGTTGAAGAAATAAACGTCCAAACTAGTGGAAAATTCCTATTTCAAAGGAACTTCACCAACCTAAACCAGTCGATGGAAGCAATCCTCCTGATGTTAATCAACGAGGGAATTGTTGCAGACTTGTTACCTCCATTGAACCCTAGAGCCAAAAATTCAAACCTGATCAAATATGTCAGTACCACTCCAATTCACCAGGCCATGATACTGAGGATTGCTGGGCGCTATGTAACCTGATTCAAGACATGATTGAAAATGGTGACCTGGTAAAGGGAAATCAAGTTCTCGACCTCCCAAATGAAGAAACTCTCTGGATCCCCACTGTATGGAATCAGGGTACCGTAGCTGTCATCTCTTATAATGAGGAGTCAACTCTCAAGCCCTTAGTACTGCCAGGGAAAGGGGTCCAAGAAATACAAAATCCTATGAAGGTGGCTGCACCCGAGCCTTTGATATTGCCCTTCAGACCTCAGTATCCAATTATTAGTCTGAAGAAGGTCCCATGGAACTACGGGAACGATGAAGGTTCCACTTCAAACAACATCACCGTTGTACTAAAGGACAATCCATTATGCCTGCATCAGCGGGTGATTAAACCAGTCATCAAAGCCAAAGCAAAGGTGGCTGAAGAGAAAATCGAAGAGTTCCTCAACAAGATAGGGCACAATGAAATCAAGGTGGTGCAAGGCTTGAAAGACGCACCCAAGCAAATGTCCATCCTTGATCTGGTGAAGTTCATCTGCCACATACCGTAGATGCCGAGAAATTCCGTCATGTGGTCGAACACATTTTCAATAGCAATGTGATTTATTTCACTGACAATGATATCCCTGCAGAAGGAACGGGCCATCATAAGTCCCTGCATATAGCTGTGATGTCTTCCGGATATATAATCGGAGGAGTGCTCATAGATGGAGGATCATCACTCAACATCTGTCCCTACGACACCTTGGAAAGAATGAAGATCAACCCGAACCGGATCAAAACCAGTCATGTGGTTATTCGGGCTTTTGATGGATCGCGACGCCAAGCTATGGGAGAAATAGAACTACCCTTGGAGATTAGTCCACATACTTTCTACGTATCCTTTCAGGTGCTCAACATCGCCACTGGATACAACTTGTTGCTAGGTAGGCCATGGATTCATATGGCAGAGGCATTGCCATCCACCCTCCATCAACAGCTCAAGTACATTATCAATGGCAACCTAGTCACGGTCAATGCCGAACCGGAATACCCTGTCAGAATACAGGGAGACATGCCAGTGATCAGCCTGGATGTAGCGATTGAACCTGCAAGTTTTCAAGCCCTGGAGGTGAGTGATACGCAGTATCTACCAATCGGAGCACCGGCCCTGAAACCCAAGGTCTCCACCGAAGTAATGACAGTGGGCCAGGAAATGGTATCTTTGGGTTTCCAAACTGGAGAAGGGTTAGGAAAGAATCAACATGGTATTAAGAGCCCGATACAAAACCCGAGTCAAACTGGGAGAGCAGGATTGGGATTTTCATCCCGGGCATATTACCGGAACCCGCATAAGCATCCCAAGACTCATGCTTCCACAATATTGCTTCCAGACCTCACTAATGCCGGATGGGTAAAGCCAATGAGGAAGATCCCTACTGTGCTATCAGCCATGCTGTTTCCTCCAATTATACCCGTCAAGGAAAGAAAAGCCCTCAAGCATGAGGCAGATAGCGAAAAGGGAAAAGAAATGATCCTGTATGAAGGACGAGACCCATTTGCTAACATGCGGGTCATCAAAAACTACTAGGGTATGAATGATGAGACCCCAGAAAGTGAATACGAGGATCGGATTCAAATTCCTCGCATCAAAAAGGAAAAAGTGGGCAGTTCAAAGAAAAGCCTCAGCCCTATTATAAAAGATGTCTTGGTTATCATCCAAGACGAGACAGATGATCACAAAGCCTTGATCTTCCTGGTTCATGAGGATCTGACCTTGGATAACTGGAGCAGTGCCCCTTGCTTCAGTCGAAAAGGGTAAAGGGGAAGAGAGAGTCATTCTGCCCTTTAATCATGCTTTCATTTACTGCTTACTTTTGATTGCACAGCTATAGCAGCAACTTTGTTATGCTTTGCAAAATGCTATGTATATTTAAGCAGTTATTTATATCTAAGATGAAACCCTTTTTGTTTTCAGGACTCAAGCGTTGGATGTGTTTGTCTCTGCTGATGAGATGTCAACCTGTCAAAGTGACTACAACTTTGATGTAGAACTGAACTTCGACTTGATGGATATTGATCAAGAGGAGGAAGATGACTATGAGGTGCCCAAGGAGATCAAAGAATGGGTTGAAAACAAACCCAATCCAAACCTCTACCAAACCACCACTATCAACATAGAAACCTCCAAAAACATCAAAGAAATCCAGATAGGTTTAGACCTCACCCAAGACCAAAAAGCAGACCTGATCGAACTCCTAACACAGTTTCAGGATGTATTTGCATGGTTACATGAAGACATGATTTGCCTGTCCACTGACATTGTCATCCATCGAATGCCCATCAAAGAGGGGTTCCAGCCAGTCAAACAAAAGCTCAGACGATTGAAACCTGAATGGAGTCTGAAAGTCAAAGAAGAAGTCGTTAAGCAATTCAAAGCCGAAATATCATGGTATCAACCTACCCAGAATGGCTTTCAAATATAGTCCCCGTGCCTAAGCCCGAAGGGAAGGTATGAGTATGCATGGATTACCAGGATTTGAACAAAGCCTGCCTCAAGAACAACTTCTCGGTGCCTTTCATCCACATCTTGATCGACAATACTGAGCAGTACGGCATGTATTCCTTCGTGGATTGCTTTGCTGGTTACCATCAAATCATGGTTGCTGAAGAAGACCGGGAGAAAATAACTTTCATCACTCGTTGGGGAACCTTCTGCTATAGGCGACTATCATTCGACCTCATCAGTGCAGGAGCCACGTATTAACGAGCCATGATGGCTCTATTTCATGATATGATGCACAAAGAAATAGAAGTCTATGTGGATAACATTATCATCAAATCCCAGTGGGAGGATGATCACATCGACCATCTCAAGAAGTTATTCAACAGGTTACGCAAGTAGAACCTCAAGTTAAATCCCGCCAAATGTGCTTTGGGCGTCAAAGCCGACAAGCTGTTAGGATTCCTGGTGAGTAATCGAGGCATCGAACTAGATCCTTCCAAGATTAAAGCCATCACTGAAATGCCAATACCTCGAACAGAAAGGGAGATGCGTGGGTTTCTGGGAAGGATCAACTTCATAAGCCGATTCATTTCATAACTCACAGCAACCTGTGAACCCATATTCAAGCTACTAAGGAAGAATTCCTCCACCAAATGGAATGAGGATTGCCAACAAGCTTTCCTTCCCATCAAGAAACAACTGATCGAAACACCAATATTGGTACCTCCGAGGGATGGAGTTCCCTTGTTTATGTACCTGTCCGTCAATGCCAACGTAATGGGCTGCATGCTAGGACAGAAGGATGATAGTAGCAAAGAAAGAGCCATCTACTACAATATCAAAAGATTTAGTAGTTGTGACCAAAAATACACCCTGATCGAGAAAACATGATGTGCATTAGCATAGGCAGCAATGAGGATACAACATTACCTCCATGGGCACACAACTTACCTCATATCCCGTATGGATCCACTCAAATATGTATTCAACAAGCTAATGTTGAACTATCAACTGTCCAAATGGCAGTTGATCCTACAACAATTCGACATTGTCTACGTGACTCAAAAATCAATCAAGGGTCAAAGCATTACAGATCAATTAGCTAAAGCACCTTCAGAAGGGTTCGAGCCCCTGTAGACCTATTTCTCAGACGATGGAATCATGATAATTCAACAACTCCAGCAAGAGAATACAATCCAACCATGGAAAATATATTTCGACGGAGCAATAAACATGGAAGGTGCCGGAGCTGGGGTAGTCCTTATCTCTGGTACAGAAGAACAATATCCTGTGGCTACCAAACTTTAATTTGGCAACACCAACAACACGGCCGAGTATGAAGGCTGTATAATGGGGGCCCAATCCATGGGTATCAAACACCTGCTAGTCTTTGGGGACTTTGAGTTGGTCATTAGACAATCCACTGAGGCATATGTGCCAAAGAACTGCATTTGATGCCCTATCATCGGCAGGTCATTAGAATATCCTTGGAGTTTGAAGACATAACCTTCAGCCATATTCCTCGGGGTAGAAATGATTTCGCTGATGCATTGGCAACGTTGGCTTCATTAATTTGCATATTCGATAGGAGTGGGTTTCCCAACATCAAGTTCATAATTCAGAAGGCCCCGACATACGGTAATTACATTGGAGAAGTATCAATTGAAATACCTCCTGTCAAGCAACCTTGGTATCAAGACATCAAGGAATATCTACAAGATGGATCTACACCCGCTGGAGCAAGCCAATCAGAGCGAAAGCGGATTCATAAGATGGCTATGAAGTTCTCTCTATGCGGAGATGCCCTCTATAAAAGAGATATTGGAATAGGCCTGTTAAGATGCCTTGATAAAGAACAAGCCCAGAGACTGATGGATGAAGTCCACGGTGGAGTATGTGGTCCACACATAAGCAGTCATCTGCTAGCCAAGAAGATATTAAGAACCGGTCATTATTGGATCACGTCAAAATATGTTATCAATGTCAAGTACATGGAAATGCCATACATGCACCTCCAAACGAGCTACACAACATGAGTTTTCCATGGCCTTTCTCCATGTGGGGAATGGATGTGATCGGTCCAGTGAAACCTAAAGCCAGCAATGGTCATCGATTCATCTTCACCATGATCGATTACTTCACCAAATGGGTTGAAGCAGCCTCTTTTCCCAAAGTCACGAAAGAGGTCATTAATGGATTCATCAGAAACAATATCGTTTGTCAATATGGACAACCGGAGGTGATCATTTCAGACAACGCCAAAAACCTGAACAATCAAATGATGAAAGAACTGTGCACCAAGTTCCACATCAAACATCTCAACTCCGTCATCTATCGGCCCAAGATGAATGGTGCTGTCGAAGAGGCCAACAAGAACATCAAAAAAATTATGCACAAAATGTCCACCAATCACAAAAAATGGCCTGACCTGCTGCCTCTCACCCTGTTAGCATACAGGACGTCAATGCCCAGCTCTACTTGGGCTACCCCCTATTCATTGGTCTATGGCATGGAAGAAGTCTTCCCCATAGAGGTAGAGATGGAACCCTTGCGAGTGATGATTGATGCTCAGATAGACAAGGATCATTGGTTACAAAACCAGTATCATCAACTGTCCCTGATTGATGAAAAGAGGGCTACAGCCATTTTTCCACGGATAGTTGTATCAGTGATAAGTGGTTTTAGGACCACCTATTCAGATACTTTCTAACTCATTCGGTGGCTTAAACTTAAGCAATCTTGTGAGTTTAATGTGTTTTTCCATTGTTTTATGTTTTTCAGGTTAAGGAACTCTCTTAGCAGTACTTGCGCGTTAAAAGAGCAAAAGATCGCCTAAATGGGGCAAGGAGCTGAAATGAGCTTAAAGCAATGGAATGGCATGAGGCTAGAGGTAACAAGCAAGGCTAATAAGAGGCAAATGCAAGAGGGGCAGGAGAAAGCAACTCAAGAACACACGAGGCAAACCTGCACCAGCAAGCAGCTGCAGATTCCAGCTTTTTGGTGCCGCGCGGCCGCGCCTGGAATAGGCTTGGGGCGCGCGCGGCCGCGCCTGTCCCCAGCAGAAAATTGTTTGACTTTTTGTTTGACTAATCGGGAGAAGCTTTAAAGGGGGCTCGTGTGCAGCATGCAAAAGGGTGAAAAAAAAGGCCTTCAGCCCTAGTTTTCCCTTCTTCTTTCCTTTCCAATTCTTGTTTACATTAGGATAGATTAGGAGTAGATTAGAGAGTAGATTAGTGCTAGTTAGTTATATTCTAGGGTTTAGTTAGTTTTTGAAGATTGAAGCAAGTGTTTTGACATCAAAGGATCCAAGCTTGGAGAAAGATTTGCAATTTCTATCCTTAATCTCTCCTTGTATTCATTGCTTATTCGGATGATGTTTATCAATCTTGTGGATAATATATTTGAGTTGTCTATGACTTAAATTGTATTTTGAGGTTCCAATGGAACCTAATGAGTAGTTAATGTTGATTTCTCTTCCATATTGGGTCTTATTGATTGATATTTGATTGTCTACTGCGATATATGCTTTCATTGCTTAATTGAGTCATGACCAATTAGTGTGATAACCTATGTGGACTTGAAAGACGAAGTGTAGGTTTAGATCTAATCGTAGTAGCGGGCGATTGTACGTTCACATGGCGTTGGACGTATGATTTGTGCTTAGGATAGACATATACCGAAGCACCGCTCGTAGTCAAAAGAGGACTTAACCTTATACCCTCTTTATTTGTAAACACCATAGACATATAGGGGTTTAGATAATGTGGGTGTTCACGTGTGTTCTATCATCTGTGGATTGCACGTGATATGGATTAGGTGCATCAAAAGATGGCCTTCTCTCACTTTCGTGTTCTCGACTAGCAACTGTAACGATTCATTTGACTTAATTGGAAGTATGTCGACTTAGACGAATCTTTAGGAGAAATTGGAATCTCTTACCTTCATTATCTGATTTTAACTCTAGAATTAATTAGTTTAAGTTAATTGCTTGCCTAGTTTAACTTAGTTTTAATTCATCCTCTTTACCATCCGTTTAAATAAGACTGAGATGATTATGTGCTAGTGGTTTGGTGTCTTTTATCCATTAATTCTCTGTGGGACGATATCTGTACTTACACTTTATTACTCGTTGGCCGCGTATACTTGCGCAAATATATTGACCGATAAATCGGCCAACAAGTTTTTGGCGCCGTTGCCGGGGAATTAATTGGATGACTGTTTGCCAACATTAGTTTAAATCAAATTAGTCTTACTTTAAACATTTTATTTTTATTTTTGTTTAATTCTCTTCATTTATTCTCTTCTCAGGTACAATGGACTTAAATTTCTATTCATGGAACTGTACAAGACAAGAGCAACCAAGGGAAGCAAGCACTGATGGACTCGACCCAATTGCCACACTCTCAGCACAGTTAGAGGAGCTCTCGAGAAAGCTGGATACTGTTTCAGTCCAACAGAGTCGAGAGCCAGTGACTTCATATGACTATGGTGCTGGAGCTTATATGAGCCATCAGGAGCCTATCATCTATGGACAGGAGCAGTATGGGGGTGGTTATTCCTACACTGAACCTTATCCTGACTATCAGCGAGAGTGGGGGTATCACCCAGACCATTCAGTAAACTACTATCAAGACCAACACTGGAATCCAAATCCCGCATACGCCCCAGAATGCACCTTCCAGACTCCAGTTTACGAGCCTCAACACGATTTTGAGGGTGACACAGAAAATGCAAGCTTGGAGGAAAGAGGTGACATATCATTGAAGGACATCTTGATTGAGCAACAGAAGTCAGTCAAGAATATCCAGAACTGGGCAGAGCAAATTAGTAGGGCCTTGATGGTAGAGGAGGAGCAAGGGCAGACCCATACTGTGAGCTATCAAGAACAATGCGAGCCAAGTCTAAATTTTGCACCAGAACCCACTTATCAATCCCCGTGTTTACAAGGAGAACAGTCAACAATGGACTTCATGTATAGAGCCTTAGCGAACCAAGAGGAGATGATTAGGAGCCAAGAGTTATCGAACCAGAGTTTTCAGAATCAGATGGCCCTAATCAACAATACTCCAACAAATGAGACTCACTACATGGAGCCCGTGGCTGAAACAGAAAAGGAAGGATTGGAAATTATGTGGGGGAATTCCATAGCATCAACACAGGAGACCTTGGTTGAGCAAGAACAATCAATTGAGGATCTTCAGATTTGGGTGGAGCAAATTAGCACAGCTTTAAGGAATGAGGAGGTGTTTGAGGAAGGAACCGCTCAAGATCTTCAAAGTCTAATACCTCAGATAACTGAAGCCGTGAGTAATGATCCCCAGGATACTTGGTGCTATGACATGGGTGCAGAAACTGATAGAAAATCCGAAGTGCAATTGCAACTGGGCGAGCCGAAAGCAATGGAAATAGAGGAGCCAATTGGGGATGTGGAGTATGAACCAACAGTGATAATACCACAAGAGCCTCCTCCGCCGAAGTTTGAGACTCCACTCAAGTTTGCACACCCTTGCCCCCTTGGTAGCCACATCACAGAGACGGGTCTCGATGACACGAGAGATTCCGCAGTCTTGACACCATGGTGGTCAGAAGAAAAGAGAAGAGAAGAAGAGTCCGTTGTGTGTTCTATGCCTCCATGCCCCGATCATTTCACATACACAACGGAACCATTGCCTAGCTCCCCTACTTTCCGTACGGGGAATTCTTGTCCATATCATGTGCTAGGTAGTTTAATTCCGAGTCCTCCTTTATTGGGAAGCCTCCAAAAGCATAAAGCAATTCTAATGGATGGAGGGGTTCTCAAATACCGTCGGGGAGTCGGATAGCAGTGGTCAGACACAGTCCAGCTAGAGGACTATAAATCAAGCGCTAGATGGGAGGCACCCCATCATTTCTCTTCCTATCTCTTTGTTTAATTCTCCATTTACATGCTTTCTATCACATTTCATCCCCCCCCTCGTTTAATTCATATTAGTTTAGTATTAGTTCAAATGTCTGCATACTTTAGGATTTAGGAGCTCATGCCTACATTTTTGGAGCTCAGGCATGTGTGGCATATCTTTTTGGGACTTGAATGCTATTGAACACATTTTTTTTTATTATGCACGAGCACTTTGCATATGTGCACTTAGAGAATTTTTGGGAAGCAAAGGCATATATCTTTCCATGTTGGATTCTCTTGATGTAAATAGTTTACATATACTTTTGATAGCATAGAGGGCTTAATAAAGTTTGATTGATCCTCTCAGGTTTAATTCCATGTTACAGGAAGCTGAGTCAAATGCCAAAGCGTCTCCCTGAATCAAAAGATGGAGAATTTGAAAACTGCAGGGCGCACGGCCGCGCCTGTTTTGGCCTGCAAGGGCGCGCGGCCGCGAGACGGACAGAAAGTGCCGGACTTAAGTAGTCTGCGGCAGATTTTAAGCCATTTCATGTCATTCCAAACTAGCCGAACTTCAAGCTATCCCTCTCCCTCTCAAATTCGAAAATTCCTAACCCTTCAACCTCTGAATACTTCAATCTACAATCCTCCTATCCTCATCTCCATCACAACCCCCACCTTATCCAAGCCCTAGTTCTAAGTCAGAATCAAAACTCGCCTTCCTTCATAGTTTCTCCAACAAAACCCAACCCTGCCATCATCTCAACTTGATAAATTGGGGTAGTGAATTGGGGTCTGAGGGCATATTGATTGACTAGTGGAGAGCAGTATTGCATTTTCGTCATCAAATGGCATCCAAACGCAGCAGGAGGGAGTCTACATCAAGGGGCAGTGATTCCGAGCAAGAGGGCGGTGGTATCCACTATGATGACCGCAAATTCATCAGTCTAAAGGCCCAGAGATTCTATCACAGTACATTGGTGGGCAGGACTTTTGTGCCCGAGCGGGGGTTAGAGCCTGATGAGAACCTGGACAGGCGTATGGCTTCTATGATCCGAGGGCAGGGATGGAATGCATTCTGTGATGAGCCTTTGGCTGCCCCAATCTCGGTGGTGCAAGAATTTTATGCCAACGCGAAACACACGACATCCAATAAAGTATTTGTGCGAGGCTGTGAGGTGTCCTATGCGAAGGAGCACATCAATGAGTTGTTTGACTTACCCAACATTTCATTGGACGCGCGCGATTCTTTGTATGCTAGGGAGTGGGGTTCCGAGATGGATGCTATCAGTGATTACCTATGCAAGCCGGGCACCGTTTGGAAGCTAAAACAGGGGACTGATCAGAAGCTGCATTTTCCCCAGTCCGCTTTGAGTAGGTACGGGAAGGCGTGGTACAGCTTTATCTGTGCGAATCTGATGCCTACACAGCATCAGAACGAGGTCACTAAGGACCGAGCTGTGCTGCTTTACGGGATCATCAAAGGCATGCGAATCGACTTGGGATACGTGATTAGTAGTTCTATCCGCAGATTTCTGAGAGGCGGAAACTCAGCAAGTATCCCCCACGCAGCAGTGATCACTAGACTATGCATAGCCAATGGAGTGACGTGGTCAGATGCTGAGCCGATGCAGATGCCGATGAATACTCTTGACCACCCAGCCATTGAATCCTTCAAAGTGTGGAAAGGGGGAAGATCTCATTCCTTAGGAGCAGGGTTTATTCTACCTGATCAGACAGAGGCTGGGGAGACTGCAGAGAGAGTACCGCCACCAGAGCAGTCTGAGTCCTCTCACTCAGTGCATGAGCGGATAGACAGGATGGAGAGGAGACTACAGCGCAGGATGGATGCAATGAGCACCAACTTCCAGGCTTTCACCACAGAATTCAGCGGGGCACTGTCATACGCATTCAGCCAGATGGGAGTTGAGGTGCAGTTTCCTACATATGGGTCTGTCGCTGTTTATCCACCTCCAGACACACCACCGCCTGAGGAGGACGCTGAGGACGACGGCGACAACGATGAATAGGGGAGTTTCTTTCTTTTTACCTGTACCTTCAATGAGGACATTGAACACTTTAAGTTTGGGGGTATTGGTTTTATTTTGCATATAGGGTAGCTGCATTCATATTGCATTTTGTGTTTGTTTATTTGTTTATTTAGTGTATGTAGGTTGTAATTTTAGTGAAAATTGGGTAGCTGCATTCATATTGCATTTTGTGTTTGTTTATTTGTTTATTTAGTGTATGTAGGTTGTAATTTTAGTGAAAATTTTTCTTTTGTTTTTGAATTCTGTTTTGCATGCTGTGTTAGAGCATACTGCATGAATCCAGTTTTTAGTTGGTCAGTTATGTATGTTGCCTGTGAAGAAACTAAAATCACTTGATTGTTGAACTAATTTGAAACTTAAGCCTGATTTCATGGTCATATATGTAAATCCTTACCTGTCAGATACTGTGTAACCAATGAGCACGATAGAGTAACCATCATGTCATGCTAAGTTTAAATTTTCACATACTTGTCTTCTGGTGGGAAAGCTATATTTTAATAAAAGAGTTCAGTTTGCATATAATAATAACTAGACTATTAAAAGCGTAAGTTAGGGGGAAACAGGGGGCATGCATGGTTTATGCGGGGAGATGGAGCGTAAGACGCACTCCCTTGCAGAAAAAGAAAAAGAAAAAGAAAAAAAAAAAGAATAAACACTTTGGCTATGTCGAGTTCTGTGGCCTTTGATATTCGAGCAAGTAAACCCTCGGGGTGTCTCTACACCCAGCGCCCTGAGATCGTCTGGTCTGGGAGTCGTTGGTCGAAAGCTCGCTACACGGGTATCATTGAAAAGCCTAAGAGGACTAGGCATTGCATAGTCAATTGTGTACACGGGAAAGTGCGAATACGCCCTCGTGAGTTAATAAAAGATTAATGAAACCCCCCCTGTTGACTCTTAACTTTAGTAATGCATGGTCTTGGTTAGAACTTATATGATTTACTGTTTTTCTTAAGTTAAAACTTGTTTTTCCCCTAAGAAGCATAGTAGGTGAGTTATTTATCTGAATGCATGTTTAATGGTTGCTAGGCACACAACGCACAATACATCAGTGCTGACAGTTTTGGATTTGCAAGAATATGCCTTATGGTCTTGCCTTGGGTAGCTTATCATTTTGACTATCTTGTGGTTTTTCTGAGGCATTGCTTTGAAGTTCAATACTGACTGGAACTTGGATTTGCATTCATGATAGCGTAGGTTGCATACATTGTAAATATAGTGCATTGCATATGCCGTTGAGCTTTGTTTTGGTTGCTTGAGGGCAAGCAACGTTTAAGTTTGGGGGTATTTGATAAGTGGTTTTAGGACCACCTATTCAGATACTTTCTAACTCATTCGGTGGCTTAAACTTAAGCAATCTTGTGAGTTTAATGTGTTTTTCCATTGTTTTATGTTTTTCAGGTTAAGGAACTCTCTTAGCAGTACTTGCGCGTTAAAAGAGCAAAAGATCGCCTAAATGGGGCAAGGAGCTAAAATGAGCTTAAAGCAATGGAATGGCATGAGGCTAGAGGTAACAAGCAAGGCTAATAAGAGGCAAATGCAAGAGGGGCAGGAGAAAGCAACTCAAGAACACACGAGGCAAACCTGCACCAGCAAGCAGCTGCAGATTCCAGCTTTTTGGTGCCGCGCGGCCGCGCCTGGAATAGGCTTGGGGCGCGCGCGGCCGCGCCTGTCCCCAGCAGAAAATTGTTTGACTTTTTGTTTGACTAATCGGGAGAAGCTTTAAAGGGGGCTCGTGTGCAGCATGCAAAAGGGTGAAAAAAAAGGCCTTCAGCCCTAGTTTTCCCTTCTTCTTTCCTTTCCAATTCTTGTTTACATTAGGATAGATTAGGAGTAGATTAGAGAGTAGATTAGTGCTAGTTAGTTAGATTCTAGGGTTTAGTTAGTTTTTGAAGATTGAAGCAAGTGTTTTGACATCAAAGGATCCAAGCTTGGAGAAAGATTTGCAATTTCTATCCTTAATCTCTCCTTGTATTCATTGCTTATTCGGATGATGTTTATCAATCTTGTGGATAATATATTTGAGTTGTCTATGACTTAAATTGTATTTTGAGGTTCCAATGGAACCTAATGAGTAGTTAATGTTGATTTCTCTTCCATATTGGGTCTTATTGATTGATATTTGATTGTCTACTGCGATATATGCTTTCATTGCTTAATTGAGTCATGACCAATTAGTGTGATAACCTATGTGGACTTGAAAGACGAAGTGTAGGTTTAGATCTAATCGTAGTAGCGGGCGATTGTACGTTCACATGGCGTTGGACGTATGATTTGTGCTTAGGATAGACATATACCGAAGCACCGCTCGTAGTCAAAAGAGGACTTAACCTTATACCCTCTTTATTTGTAAACACCATAGACATATAGGGGTTTAGATAATGTGGGTGTTCACGTGTGTTCTATCATCTGTGGATTGCACGTGATATGGATTAGGTGCATCAAAAGATGGCCTTCTCTCACTTTCGTGTTCTCGACTAGCAACTGTAACGATTCATTTGACTTAATTGGAAGTATGTCGACTTAGACGAATCTTTAGGAGAAATTGGAATCTCTTACCTTCATTATCTGATTTTAACTCTAGAATTAATTAGTTTAAGTTAATTGCTTGCCTAGTTTAACTTAGTTTTAATTCATCCTCTTTACCATCCGTTTAAATAAGACTGAGATGATTATGTGCTAGTGGTTTGGTGTCTTTTATCCATTAATTCTCTGTGGGACGATATCTGTACTTACACTTTATTACTCGTTGGCCGCGTATACTTGCGCAAATATATTGACCGATAAATCGGCCAACAATCAGCAAAGGATTTCTCGATCCTACAACAAGAAGGTCCGAATACGGCAATTCAAAGAAAATGACTTGGTGCTGAAGAAAGTTTTAGCCAATCAAGACTAAGCTAAAAGAAAGTTCGCCCCTAATTGGGAAGGCCCTTTCATTGTCAAGGAAGTGTTGACGGGAGAAGCTGTCAGACTACAAGAAATGGACGGGAACGAATTTCCCCAACTCATCAACTCAGACACCATAAAGAGGTACTATGTCTGAAGCACATGCATGCCCGCATCCGGGTACTACGAAATCAGATCAAGTTTAGTGTTTCACTAGAAAGCCTGAACTACGAATAACCTGATCTCCCTCCACCCGGGAGTACGTAGGCAGCCATTTTTGGTGCCTTCAAACCAAATAAAAATTCAAAAACTCATCAAACCAAACTCAAAACCCAAGACAGATACTTTTTAAACCCTATTATATACAAAGCCAGAACTACGAATGACCTGATCTCCCTCAACCCGGGAGTACGTAGGCAGCCATTTACGGTGCGGTTTGACCTTCAAGAAAAAATAAAAACCCCAATAAAAACCAGTTCTAAGACACCGAAGACATACAGAGGCTAAATCCTATCAAGCTACCCTGGTCAACAGGCCCATCTGAGATACTCTCTGACATCTCAATTGTTAGTCCATCAAGGAGAAGCTCATGATACATCAACAACCGCGAGTCATGAAAGAAGTGGTGATCATTCAGCAATGACAATACATCTCCAAACAGGGAAGTTAATCAAAAATATATTTCTCTGTTATATAAAACTGTTTGATATATACATAATGCCCTGTACATGACAAAAGATGGCTGACCTAGTATATGCAGGAAAAATAAAGCTAGTCTATAGACCCAAGGATAAGCGGGACAGCAATGCCACCATGGCATTTCTCTCTAAAGATGGAGAAGCAGCTGCAAGTGAAATACCCTCAGCCTCCATACAGCTCCAAACCTCTATAGTCATCTGCAATGTGGCACTGTGGTCATCCATATATGCACTCATCTCAATAATCAGGCCGTGAGTATATGATTGAAGGGCAGTATTGTCAGTAATGTGGAAATCACGGGAAGCTATAGCCTCATCCCTCACCGCAAAAGTTGCATCTCTAGCAATCAAACTATCCTAGATCTCAGCAAAGGCTGCATCTCTGGCTGAACGGATCTCATCCCTCTCCACAACAGCTGCATCTCTGGCGGATCGAGCTCCTCTCGCTCAATCAATCCTGCATCATGAGCAGCTTGAAGTGTATCTCTCTCAGCTAAAGCTATATCTCTGCCAGATAAGGCGGTCAACATCTGCGCTCTAGCCGAATCCTGCTCAAAGGTCATCCTGAACAATGAATCCGCCAAAGTCGGATCTGTGTCTGCAGGGATAGTCAGTGGGTCACTAACCAAAGCAGCTGTCAAACCTATGAATAGCTCATCCTCAGTAGCAGAATCAGGATCCTCAGTAGCAGAATCAGGGTCCTCCATAGGCTCCTCCTCATTTGAATCTACAATAGGAGCTGAAAGAATTGCAACTGATGCAATATCTGCCTCCAACCATGCCAAGCACTCTAGAGAACTGTCTGAATGGCTATGGGTGAACTCAGCTCTCTCTCTCTCTCTCTCTCTCTCTATGAGTCCAACACTCATACACTCGAACCAAGTCGGCAGATGACATGGATGAAGTCGACATCCTCTGATCAGCAGACCCCTCAAATTGGTGCAAGCTCTAAAATTGATCAAACTGGCTCATAACAGCCAGGGGATGATAAGTAGTCATTCCCCTCAAACCCGCTAGGGGCAAGTAATTCATGCCAGGCGCATGAGTAATGAAGCTATATGGGGAAGCTAGCTCTGAGCATGGAAAAATCACAGCAGATGACGTCATCTATGTCACCGTACCACAAGACCATCCAAGGGTCAAATCTGAACTCATCTGTCTAAATGCATACATATGACATAATACATTCATGATGACAAGTATAAACATGATGCAACAGATAGGAAAGATCACAAATATCTACAACAGACTATCTACTGTGGGCATCATCCCGTCTGATAATACAAAGTGAAATGAAGAATATAGAGAAATAGGGCACCACCACCCAACTACTACAGTGGTCTATCAAAATGATGGCACAACCGCCAAATAGCCAAAATAGTGGCTGACCAAAAATATAGCTGCCATAGCTATCCGAAGAGATCCAGATAATCTACGTCCAGATGATCAACCTGCTCTATCTCCGTTATGGACACAAAGTTGCAGTCATCAGGCATGTTTGGGAGGTATAAAGGAGGATCTGCCCTTAAAAAATTGCTGCTAAATGGACCTAAAAAGGGGCCCACTCCTGAGCTGGATGGGTCAAAAAAAGATGCCTTTGACGGATCTCGGCTAAGGTGCCTGATAAAGAAGCGAGCCTTATCCAACTCCCGGGTCAAATCTGCAATCTGGTCTAAATAAGTCGGCTTCTTGAGGCAAGCTATCCAGTCTATCATCATCACAGACCCTGGCACCATGTCTGCCATGAACTGGGTAGCACGAGTCTGTGCTCCAATAGTGCGAGGACTCCACCAGATGCTAAATGCCTCCTGGCTGAACGGACCCTCTGATAGGGTGAAGCCATATATGCCCTCCATAGGGATCTCTGTCAGCGGCATGATCAGCGGCCAATGATGCCAAGCAGGAGGAACAATGGGAATGCGGATCTCACCCGTAATACTCCTGATGGCACGCTCTTCCAAATAGAGCTCCTAACCTCCCTCTGTCAAAATTGGGACTCTGCGGGTCGATAATATAAACTCTCGACCAGTAGGAAAGCCTCCCTCGAATTCGACGATCAAAAACTCAGAGGTATACGGCGTCCAAGAAATCGATCCAGCCGTCAAAAGCTCCAACTGTAAGCGAGTATGAGTAAATCCCTCAGCAATAGGGACCTCCGTCAAAGTTGAGTGATGCCAACGCCGTCCTCGAGGATAGGTCTCTAGACCTAAAGCAGTGGCAGGCCTTAGGCAAGGAAGCCTCTCAAATGCCCAGAACTGGCCATGAAAATATCAAAAGTCCTCAGTGATCAAGACTGACAAATATAAATGCTGAAATCAAAAAGGAACAAGAAAGATGTACTCACCAATAGAAACAGGTAGAATCCTAACCAAGCCTCCATTGAACCCTCTGAAAGCATGCGCATGCCCCGAAGAAAATAGGCAAAGGTGTAGGAACCCCAATAAAAGTCACTGAGGCGCTCTACATATCGGGTAGCGCTAATTAAGGCAAAGGACACAGTAAATGAGTTGTCCGCCATGAAACAACCCCTGATGATTACCAGAAATAGTCGCCTCAAAATGCGATCTCTAAGCCTCTGGTCATCAGGCAGAGGTTCCAGCAAAGTCCCATTCTGGGCATCTATACTCAAGGGGCCATATTGGACCGACTGACCGACCCTTGAGCGCCGTCGCGAAAACTCCCAGCAAGGATTGAACGGCAGCAGGAGTTATGTCAGCCATAATAGGCACTGGCTCACCCTCAAACTCAATGCCGGTGATGAATATCCAGTCCATAGGAATCATCATCACCTCACAGTCCAGCAGATGAAGGGACTGAGTCTGGTGGAACCAGTGCTCAAACAAAGCCCTCATATACCCCTAGGGGCAGCGGCAGGGAAGGATGGAAAAGAATGCCTGAAACCCCCAGCCATCAACGATATCCCTGTAATCCTCATACAAAGTGTGATACAGGGAATGCACAATGAACCAGTTCCCTCGAGGCTGCGTAAAGCCGGGAACCTGCATCAAAAAACCAACCCATGTCAAAAACTTTTGCCTCGAGAATGGCCAAAGAGAGAAAAGAATCCAAGAAGAGAAAAACTTCAAGTCACCTCATTGGCGTGGAGATATCTCGAGAGATGGCAACTCAAGTCGGCCAGCAGCTCCTGTGTAGGCACAACAATGCTTGGAACCTCCGCCTGTAGAGCCTGAGCTGGAGCTAGAGCAGCAAAAGCAGCCTACTCATCATCAATATCAATCGACGGTTCATCCTGAGCTGGACGAACCACCGACTCTACCAATCTGCGAGGTGGTATAGCCAGACGTGACTGAGGAACATCGGAAGCTCGCCTCCGTATTACATGAGGATACCCTGCTAGCACTACCGGGTCTATCACGGTTCATCACCTGTACAAATTCTCCAAATCACCTCAAAAAGGGTGTGGAATTGATGGAATCAGAAAACAGCTGTCCAAGCTCCGTAGATCTGAAAAAGAAGATTGAAATCCGTTTGGAACTCAAAACTGAAACTTTAAAAATGAAATCCCCGCAGCCCAAAAAATAGCCGAGGTGGAAGCGGGCCCACCTACGGCTGTCGCACCTCCACCTGTGGCTCCCCAGGGTGGGTCCCACTTCCCCAGGCTCGGTACATTTCGGGTTAAAATGGAGTTTCTATGTGCTGCCAAGTCAAATCTGAAGAAAAACTGCTACGCGATTGAGCGGTTTATCCTGAAATCATGTGTTTCAGCAGCGTAATCCTGACAGAAAAGGGATCTCTATGAAAACCCTTGGTATCCATCTCAAAGCAATGTTTGGGACCCACGTATGTAGATTGCTAAAAAACTGTAGAAAAGCAGCATCAAACTGCCAAAAAATCAACGTTGTCGAAGTTCGGGTACAAATCGAAGTCCAGTTCAGCCGTTGGTTCAACTCCAACGAAGTATCGGGTACAGACCGAATCAAGTTCAGCTGTTGGCTTCAACCCAGTGAAGTATCGGGTATAGACCGAATCCAATTCAGTCGTTGGCTTCAACCCAACAAAGTATCGGGTATCGACCGATGACAGCAGCCGTTGGAGCAACCTCCGCGAAGCATTGGAAATGATTCGGTGACAAAAACCATGTAATAATCCATCCCTGATGATGGAATCGGTTATACACATCCTCAAAGGGAGCATTAGGAAGGACTGGTGGTTCAACCCCCTGTGGTAAGCTGTCGCTGTGAATTATCGCTAAGATAAACATCGAAAGCATACAAGAAGGTAACTTGGCAACCGAGATATATCCCCATCAGAGTTGGCAAAGCTATCACGGACAACGTCATCCTCAGCAGAAAATGACAAGAAATTTTGTGATAACTTAAATCTGATATCCTACCAGCAATCGCATGATAATGTGGTAGCAAGGGTTATCACGGACAACGTCATCCCCAGCAAAAAGTGGCATAAACGTTCAAGGGTAACCCTAGCCCCTCAGAGGCATCCAACCTGCACAACATATCGTTCAACAATCACATTTCAAGTGTCTAGCAATCTTTATCCTGCTTATTCCATTATATTACATGAGCTTGATAAAGAGCCATCTGTAGACACTTGAAATTTCTTACCCATATTACTGATACTGTAGGGGGGGCAAAGCGGTCAATCCAGGCAAATTCGATCACCAATATTGGTACTCCAGTTAAATCCTATCACCAATATCGGTACTCTAGTTAAATCCGATTACCAATATCGGTACTCCAGTTAAATTCGATCACCAATATCGGTACTTTAGTTAAATCTGATCACCAATATCGGTACTCTAGTTAAATCTGATCACCAATATCGGTACTCCAATTAAATTCGATCACCAATATCGGTACTCCAGTTAAATTTGATCACCAATATCGGTACTCCAATTAAATTCGATCACCAATATCGGTACTCCACTTAAATTCGATCACCAATATCGGTACTCTAGTCAAATCTGATCACCAATATCGGTATTCCAATCAAATTCAATCACTAATATCGGTACTCCAATCAAATCCGATCACCAATATCGATACTCTAATCAAATTCGATCACCAATATCGGTATTACAGTAAAATTTGATCTCCAATCAGACCGTCAATCCAGCTCCGATTTCTAATCGGACCATCAATCCACACTACAACAAAATAGGCTATCTGCGACCGCATATCAGGGACCGCATGTGGTCGCACATGACTATCAGCGACCGCATACGGTCGCTGATACTGGTTGCAATAAATCTAGTCGTTACAAGTCAATTGGCGACCACTTTCAGCGATCGCACTATCAGCGACAGCTATTAGCGACCGATACAGTTGCCAAATTATGTCAGGCCACATCAGCCTCTGTCGTGACGTGGATCCACGTGTCAGCGACCAGTATCAGTGACCGTTTGCAGTCGCCTTGAACAGCGACTAGTATTAGCGACCGGCTGGGATCGCTACCCAGGAAAATGACATTTCGGTAGCAGATATGTAATAGCAACCGTACGCGGTCGCTGATACTACTGTTAAAAAAAGGTTAATTTTGTACCTGCTTATATCCCAAAAAAGTTGACTTGTTTTGTACCTGTCCCAACTCACAGCAATTATATACAATCCAAATCCATTTATTCATTCATTCAGTACGCCACTGAATGACAATTACATTTATTCATTCATAATAAACCAACACAAAGACAATTACATTCAAATTCAAATCCGTGAAACACTTGTACATTCAATCATTCAGTAAAAAAATAGTCAATATATACAATGTAGAACAACGGCTGAGAAATTATGAGAATACAAATGTCTGGGCTACAACAAATATCGATCGACAGAATGAGGCTGTAACAAATTAAAGAAGAAAACACGTTAAACATATATGAAAAATAAAAAACGACCCTAGACTTTCTAATGTATTACAATAACATGAAACCTAAACAATGACAAGATTACCTCATATATCCTGATGCTCTGCTGCTCTAGCCACTGCCTCTGCTAGATCCTCAGGACTCAGGGAGTGCAGATGTCCGCCAAGTGTAAGGAGAAGATTTCGATCTTGACATATTGCTCTCACACAGGTAGCAGGAGTGTGCGGCGTCGGATTGCACGAGGACTGAGTAGACTGAGTAGCAGAGCTGCCCGTGCCGCTGATACTCGGTCGTCGTCGTTGTCCTTGGCCTTTGACGTAGTTTTTCTTCATAACTGACGCCCTCTCCCATAATTCTTGATCAATCAACGGCCGCTGGGTGCCTTCAGGATAACGCTCGTTCATTAGGCTCTTATAAGTTTCCTGCCAGCATACAAATAATCAAATTGTTAAAAATAAATATAAAATGCTTAATAATTAATTAATGACGAAAATATGAAGTTGTAAAAAACAAATTACCGCTATCTGCACAGCCTCAAGCAAACCATCGCGGGTGGCCACGTACACATCCAGCCAATACATGGGCTCACCCTTAGACTGAGTCTCCTATATAAAACATGCTCGTATATTAATATGTAAACATGTGATATAATGTATACATAATGATTGACATTTGCAAAATACGTAGCCGTGTAGCAATATGTTGGAGCTGTGATATACTGCCGCCCCTATACGTGCCTTTTGCCTTGGCGCCTTCAGGTACACCTGAGGCTCTGTTAGCGGCGGCAGTCTTGCGTCTCTTCACCCAGGCCTCATCTCACCACACATCACACATCCCTGCCCATATGTCAGGCGCACACCACTAGGGGCTATACACGTGCATGTGCTACTCACCCTCCCCTGGATGGTCGACCAATGCATTATTCAATGCTTTTATTCGTTCCTTGTTCAGGTTATCCTTTGTTCGGACGGCGTACTTTTGCCAGAATAATGTCTGTATTATTGATGCATATGCGTCGTCCCATCTATACCTCTTCTGCAAATAAACAACAATAATAATATTATGGATGATGATATATAATCCAAAATAATATATACATATTAATTATATTATCTGTCAAAATTAAATAAAATATACCTGGAATTCAGCCTAAACTGCATCCTTATGGGCGAGAGGTATGGCCGCCCACGTAATCACTGTCGTAGGCCAGTTTTGTAAGCATAACTGTAAAATGCACTTCACAATCTTGGTATCTTGAAAATCCCTACAATATACAATAATTAATATACAAACCAAGAAAACATTAGTATATAACTACAACATTAATGATCTTATTATAAAATGATTATATATGAAATAGATAGATAACGTACGTGATGTCCGGATGAGGTCTGATCTGTATAAGAATTCGATCATCCGGATTACTCGGGGCCTTCAGGACCTGATTAGGCCCCCGACCTAAGCCACGCTTTTTCAGCGGGGCTTCAGAAGTCATATATACATACAAAATTAACGGATGTTAGTAGGAGTTATATGATATATTAACATATACCTTGAATAAAAGGACAATAATGACAGATAATTATATGAATTAGTTAACTACGACACCTATGAATGAAAGGAACAATGGATGTGAGTGTATATATGTAATTGTATGTAAAACCTTGCATAAAAGGACAATAATGATAGATAATTGAATGAACTAGTTAACTATGAATGAAAGGTACAACTGCGGTCAGTGTATATATGTAATTGTATGTAATACAAGTAAAACTAAAAATACATTTCTCACCCTAATCGCTGTCTAAGGCAGAATCTCCTTGTATACGTATTGGAGATTCATAACCATCATTTTCTTCATATTCAGTGTCAGTGTCAGTGTCAGTCAATAACTCTTCCTCCTCAGTATCACTATCATCTGGCACATGTACTGACTCGGGATCCAGTTCATCAGGTTCATCTCTAACCTCTGACTGGATTACTTCATTGTTGTCCTCCACATTTATTATCGGAGGTCTATAAAGCATCTCCTCTTGGTAGAACTCTCCGTCTACTAATTGGACACAATTTCACGCGGGAGTATGAATTACAACTTGCCAATCTGTAGGCGGTCTATCCCTTTTTCTAACAGCACTAGGAGTGTAGTATACTTGTACTGTTTGAGTTGGCAACACAAACGGTTCGTGGGCGTACGCAGGCCTATGGAGGTCAATATCGACGATTCCATGTCTGTCAACACATATCCCTTTTCTGAATCAAACCAACGACACTTGAATAAATTAATCTGACCCCCGTAACTGCCCTTGTACGACAACTTTATGATTTCCTCCAACTCTCCGTAAAAGGCACGACCAAACTCATTGTAACAATCTCCTTGGACACAAACTCCAGTATTCGTTGTTCTTTTACCGCGAGTATATGTCTTTGTATGAAATTCACAGCCATTTATTTTGTAACCATTGCGGCTGACTTGGTCCCTGTCTGGACCCATAGCTAGGACTTGTATATTTGGAGGAATGGTTCCCACATTAAGAGCTTACAAAAATGAATTTAAATTAAATGAATTCATAAATTACTATTATATATGTCGTGCTTAATTAACTTCACTTACTTTGTCCTTTAGCCAAAGTGCAAAATTTTTATCTCGACTGACATGAATATCTTTATCAGTGATGCCTGGCTGATTTGCTTTTAACTCGTCATTGTATGATCTATACAATTTTATTAACATTAGCATATTGGAATGTATGAGATTAATTTTATAAACGTTAACATATTGGAATGTATACCTCACAAATTTGTCAATCTCCTCGCAATTGAGAAGAATGTAAGTATGTGCAGCATCTAATTCTTGCTCAGAGAGAAATATGCGCCACCCTTTTCCATAAGCACGTCCCGGTAGACCAAATACAGAAAGCCAACCATTTAGTTCAACATTGCCCCCATCATCATGTCTCGGGACTCGATTAGCCTTTGTCAAGACTTCATCGGGAAAATAGTCTGAGACAAACGTAGATATCTCATCGAAACTATATGCCTCACATATCGACCCCTCGACGTAAGCTCTATTCTTCACCTTCCTCTTAAGGTTTCCCATCATCCTCTCGAAAGGGTACATCCATCTATATTGAACTAGACCACCAACACGAGCTTCATAGGGTAGATGGATTTGCAAATGCTCCATGGATTCAAAAAAACCAGGTGGGAATATCTTTTCAAGCTTACATGTGATCTCAACGATGTTCTTCTCAAGTACAGACATGTCCTTCTCATTTAACGTTTTTGAACATATGTCTCTGAAGAAATGACTAAGTTCAGTCAAAGCATCCCATATTGGTTTATCAAGCAAATCCTGAAATGTTATAGGCATGAGTCTCTCCATGAACACATGGCAGTCATGACTCTTCATCCTTTGCAATTTCCCACCTGTGACACACCTTGCAATGTTTGAGGCATATCCATCTGGTAGTTTCAAAGTCTTAATCCATGTGCACACATCTTCAACTTGCTTTTTGGACAATGTATATCTTGCATGCGGTTTGACCGTCCGACCGTGAGGAGATTCATAAAGTTCTAATCCAGGACGCTTACAAATATCTTTTATGTCCAACCGTGCCTTATCATTATATTTCGTCTTTCCCGGAACATTCATCACGGTGTTAAACATATTGTCAAACACATTCTTCTCAATATGCATCACATCTAGATTATGACGAATCAAATTTGTAGACCAATAAGGCATGTCCCAAAAGATGCTTCTCCGAACCCAATTATAAGACTCGCCAAACCCATTGATTATGTTTGAGGCAACAATCTTACCGAATGGAATGACCGACAATCTCATCACACGGTCACGCATCTCCGTCCCCGACAATCGCGGTGCAGGCATATCATTCTCTACTTTCCCTTTCCTGAAGTGTTCTCTATTTCTTCGAAACGGGTGGTCTACCAGCAAGAAACGACGATGACAGTCAAACCAGCAAGGCTTTCGACCTTTTGATAGATTGAAAGACTTTGTATGGTCCATACAATACGGATAAGCCAACTTCCCGTGTGTACTCCATCCAGCTAACATACCACAGGCAGGGAAATCACTTATAGTCCACATAACTGCTGCCTTAAGGTTGAAATTTGTTTTTGTGGAAACATCCCAAGTATGTCCTCCATCCTCCCACAATACCTTCAACTTGTCTATAAGAGGTCTCAAGTAAACATCAAGGTTCTTTCCAGGACTCTTGGGACCAGGAATCACGAGTGCAAGAAACAAGTATGGTTGTTTCATGCACATCCAAGGAGGAAAGTTGTACGGAGTAACAATCACAGGCCAGCAGGAGTACGGAACAGCTGAGTAGCCGAACGGGTTGAATCCATCAGTGGACAAGCCAAGCCTCACATTTCTACGTTCCAATGCAAACCCAGGATGTGCTAAGTTAAAATCCTTCCAAGTCTGCCCATCTGCGGGATGGTTAAGTTCTCCATCTTTAGCTGGAGATTTCGCATGCCAAGTCATATGTTTAGCTGTTCTTGAAGACATGTACAACCTTTTTAACCGATGCGTAATTGGAAAATACCTTAAAATCTTAAAAGGTATACTTGTCTTTTTTGTAGTCACACCCTCTTTATTAGGCCTGAACCGATCATGATTGCAAAACGTGCACCTTGTCTTTTGTTCATTTTCCTTATAAAATAATATGCAATTGTTCGAACATGCATCGATCTTTTGGTATCCAAGACCCAACTTCTTCACCATTTTCTTACAGTAGTAGTAGTTATCGGGTAATTTTTCATCGTCAGGCAACATACTCTTAATGGCCTTCAATAGCGACTCAAAATACTCATGGCTCATGTTGTGATCAGCCTTGATGTTAAGTAATGTCGCCACTGCAGACAATGTAGTGTGCTTGGTGCAACCATGCCACAACGGCTCGCTACCCTCGTCTAACAACTTAAAGAACGCTTTGGCATCAGAATTCATAGGTTGCTCTCTGCCTTGTTCCCAATCAAAATCCGGCCCTATAATATCATGAACCATGGCATTCATACGATGGGTACTGCTGCCCGGAGTGTGTACTTGTGCATAGCCACTATCTCTTCTCTACCCATGTGCCCACCAGCATTCTTCATAATTTCTCATGAACCCAGAAACAAGTAAATGATAGTTTACTATGTCTCTGTCCATATAATTTTGATTTTTACACTTAACAAGGGCATCTTATCTTGTTCTGACCATTCACACATTCCGGGTGACTATATGCATAATCCAGAAACACTTGACAACCAGTTCTAAATTCAGTTGTAGCACCTATCTGGGAACTTGACTTTCATTTTCTCATCCAACTACGGTCTGAATAGAGGTCCATGATACCACAATACCTATTACAAACAAGAATTATTGTATCCCCTTGTTAGATATTTACAATTCAGCCCAATGTCATTTATGATGCATACTTGTAAGCAAATGATTAACATTTAAGCATACTTTTGTAAACATATATATGACTTGAGCATATACACGTATATGATTAATTCATCAACATACATGTAAGCTGTTGTTGTTTGAGGGTGTTCAAACAACAATACAGCCCCAACCATATAAGTTCAAACCATACAGCCATACATGTTCAAACCAACATAATGTATAGCATGGTCAGGCTCTCTAAGCATACTTATAAGCATATGACTTGAGAGTCATCTCATATATTGTTTGGGCCTCACATCTAACAATATGTATTGTTTGTCTAAAGAGAGTCATCTCATATATTGTTGTCCCTGGACCAAGTACCTTTAACTCAAATTAGTTAATGTCATTGCCTACACTTTGTGTTCCTGAAAAGTACAGGTTACTACTTGTGACATAATTTAGACACCTTCTATATTAGTAGTATGACCGGTGACCGACACTCGACACTCTGCATTTGAGATTCAAGAGAGGATAATTATCATTTTTATATTATTTTATATGGTGTTATGTGATTTCTGATTTGTATTATTTATATGTATGAGTAATTTATCTAATAAGTCCTCCTATAAAATAAAATATTTTTCATAAAACATTTGGGGAAGGTATTTGGAATTGAAAGTTATTTGTATTGTATTGCATGATTGAAATAATTGAATTATTAAGAGTATTATTTCATTTTAGGAATCTTACATACCTATAGGCTATAGTACTTTACTTTTAAAATCACACTTAAAAGTAGGAGTGACTTGAATAATTGAAGTTGTTGATTAATTAATTAAACATCAACACACTTCTCACTTTCAAATAATAATAATTATTATGCTTTGTTTTGGGTGTAAGTGAGAATGTTTTTGAGTCCCAAATGTTCAAATAAGATTGGGTCAAGTCGTGTGTTACTAGACCCCCCTATCTGAGGCCGAGTCTGTCGTAAGACTTTTCAAATAATAATAACATTACATAATCCTAGTTGTTTGGCTAATTCAACATCATCTTACACTAAAACAACTATCAATTACTATTAAACTTGCATATAATAAATCAAAAATATATTGTAGCAGAAATCACATAACACCATGTGTTATTACATAAATTACATGAAATATAAACATGTGTACACAAAATACCAATTCTACCAAATTACACAAAGCATGAAACATGTATACACTATCAATTACATGTATACACAAATTACAAAGGTAACATAACACCATCAATAACACAAATTACATGTATAGTCTAACAAAAGAAAATGATAGGGCATAACAAAAGAAAATATATGGAGTCTTAGTGTAGTCTAACAAAAAGAAATATATACCTAAATTGATGGGAGTGTCGACGACGGTGGAGGCGGTAGCGGCGGACGGTGGTGCGGTAGCAGCAGCTTCTCTTCTTCCTCTTCTCTTCTCCCCCTTCTTCCTCTTCTCCCTTTTCTGGTCTCCCTCCTTTTCTTTCCGTTTTGTGGTCTGTCCAGTCGCCTGTTGCTGAGTACATTAAAATAGATCAGCGACCGCTATCACCGACCACTGGCGATCGCTGATTTTTAATGATGTGGACATAGTAGCGACCGTAAGCGGTCGCTGGTACTTTGTGGTCGCAAATAAATTGCCCGCGAGCATTTCACGCCAATTTTTAGGCGGCAAAAGTCTACATGCGACTAACCTGCTACCACAGGCGGTCGCTGTTATAATCTAGCGACTACTATTACAAACGGTCACAAAAGGCGGTCGTTGATGTCAATAATAGCGGCCGAATAGGGTCGTCGCTGATAGAGCATTTTCTTGTAGTGCCAGCTCCGATCTCCAATTGGACCGTCAATCCAGCTCTGATCTCCAATTGGACCCTCAATCCAACTCTGATCTCCAATCGGACCGTAAGATCATCCCCGATCTCAATATCGGGACATCAAATCAACTCCAATCTCCAATCGGACCGTCAAATCATCCCCGATCTTAATATCGGGCCATCAAATCAACTCTGATCTCTAATCGGACAGTCAGATTATCCCTGATCTATATATCGGGCCATCAAATCAACTCCGATCTCTAATCGAACTATCAGATCATCCTCGATCTCAATATCGGGCCATCAAATCAACTTCGATCTCCAATCGGACCGTCAGATCAACCCTGATCTCAATATTGGGCCATCAAATCAACTCTAATCTCTAATCGGACAGTCAGATCAACCCCGATCTCAATATCGGGCTTTTCAAATTAACCTCGATCACCAATACCGAGACAACCACAGCCTCGAACACCAGTCTCGGGACGTCAACTCAGCCCCGGTCTCAACCTGGGAGGTACAGGTCAGCCTCAGTCGCAACCCGAGAAGTCAAGTCAACTCTGAAAATAGTCTTGAAGCTTTACAACATCTCCAGAGGAAAACCTGGAATGACCAATTCAACTTCAGAGACTACACTAAGGACAATCAGACTCGAATGGGATCCAAGTCTTGGAAACAACTCCCGGAAGTCAACCGAAGGCCATGTCGACACTAAAGGCAACCCCGGGAGGGGCAAAATGGTTATTTGACCAACCCTAAGCTAATTCGGTTAAATTTAAGCCGAGTTGATGCCACCAAGGTCAGAACAAACCATAACGATGTTCCCGAGTGCAAACAGCACAAGACAGCTTAATGGATAAACTGCGGGGAATCGAAGACCTGGTTATGAACCCTTCTTCCTGGACCCCAAAAATGTTTTATCCCATGTCAATGTGACACTCGCAGTGAGGGCTTTTCGGAAAGGTATAGCACGCCTCAAACGGATGCTCCGATCAAAAGTTAAAAAGTTTTGACTTCAGCCTTGCTTTTCTCGGAGTGCATGTACTTCGAGACGACCAAGCCGGATGGGTGGGCCCCACCAGGGGAGCTGCACCTCTACCTGCTACAGTAGCAGGTAGAGCCAAGGCTCCGTGGTCTATAAATATGAGGCCACCCCCCCCCCCTCATTTTCAAGAATTTTAAAACGCAGCGAACCTCTGTCCGTTTGATTTTTTGACTTTTTCACCTCTTCTAAACTCAAATTTTTTTCACTCTAACACGTAGATATACCCACATACTACCACATATCAGAAAATAACATGTATATTTGGACGTATAGAGCCTATGATTTGGCAAAAAGCCCGTGTAGCAGTCCATTGTGAGTATTTTTACGATCAGCAAGTTTATATTACTTTTTCGTACTTTTATACACTTGCACGTTAAGTTTTGTTTTCTAAATATGCTCGAAACTTAGTTCCATGGCCGTTTTCTTCAAAATTTGATATATTTTTGTACATAAACTCAATTTCTTGCATTTCTACAACTCGAATTGACGATCCGTCAGTTCCATCAGCTTCAATGCACTAAATTCTTTGTTTTGGCAACTTAGCCGGACTAGGTTATCTTTCTAGTCTGGGTTTGGCCCTTTTTTATGTTTATTCAATTGTATATATACTAGCATTTTAATTTTGTCAAGCCCGGGTGTCAAATCCGAGGTAGTTTACTGTTTTTATATATATTTATGCATATATAAGCAACCTTCACCACCACTGGGTTCTCTTCCCAGTCTTGGTTGACTACGTTTCTGTCAATATATATATATATATATATATATATATATATATATATATATATATATATATATATATATTTGTACGACCTGGATTATTTCGTGGCCTTTTTACTGATTTTGCACTCCTCACCATATTGGGTGATCTTCCTAGTCACTGGTTGACTACATTTATGTCAATTTCCATTCCAGTACGGGCATCGGTGTGAAAACCCATCGCCCTTTTTACTGTTTATATATATATATATATATATATATATATATATATATATATATATATCATTTCTGTCAAGCCTGGATCATTTTGTGGCTATTTACAGTTTTTATAAATATATATATATATATATATATATATATATATTTCAATTCTACTTCGGGCCTGCGAGTGAAAACCCATTGCCCTTTTTCAGTTATATATATATAACTGTGTATATATATTGTTATTACTTGCTTTTTATTAAACTGATGCTTTAAATATTCATTCGATATGAATTTGCATTTTTCAGTCAAAAATAACCTCGCGTCTCTTAGATCGCTATCTAGTGGGAACGAGACGCTTCGGCCGTGCGAACCAGGATTTACTGAATGGATCCTCAGTTCTGGCGATATTTGGGATATATTTCTATTTTTGTACAAATTTGAACTGTGCAGGTTTATTGGCTACTCTCATGTGAGCCTAGGAATCGTGGGATTCGTGATCAAACTGATCAGAATCTGATTCCCACGATGGACAAACTTTGATTTACGAATGTACCCTGCCAGTTTTTCTGTAAAATATACATACAAAAGACCTTAAAACGGTTATCCGGATTTAAGGTCTCAACATAGTGAATAAATGGTTTGTTGTGTCAGAGTCCCTCCGATGGCTATCATGCCCATGAGGAGATCGACACTTGTATATTCATTTCTGTGGTCGAGGATGCTTTGCAGCCCGACAAATCACCATTCAAACTGTGCCTTAAGGCTAAAAAGATAAAATTGGAAGTATCAACAGGGTTTAATTCCTATGGTAGCGTAAGGATTTGATAACCAGCTTACAAAACATCTCTATCAATTCAAATCAAAAGAAAAGCTTTTGCAAATCAAATTAAACACTTTTGGAAATCAAATCAAAGACTTTTTGCAAATCAAATCAAACCCTTCGTATATAGGTTAAATGAAGCAAAGCACTACTTTCAAATCAATCAAACATAGGCCCAATTTTCAAACAGCATTCACACACGCATTTTAGTTTTAAGAGAAATATTGAAAAGATGTGGTACCGTGTTTACACGGGAGTTGTGGGGTACCTAACACCTTCCCCACACTTAACCAAGCCCCCAAACCCAAAACTTTGTTTTCAAAGATCAAGTTTCGATAGTGTCCAACAATTGGGCCTCTTTCAAACAAAACTCGGTTGAGTTAGTACAACCATTTTCAAATCTACCAACTGGCGACTCTGTAAAACGTTCAAATCGTCGACATGATACATGTTGGCATTTTTCCTAAAAAAACCCTTCAAAACCTTTTTCCTAAATAAAAAGAGTAAGGGTAGAGATAACTTAGGAAAAGAGATAAAAGATCCGGGTTATAACCCGACCCGCGGATTTTTTCCTCGACGTTGACATGTAGAAGAGGAGGCTACACTCCCTCTATGTTTCTCCAAAACCCTAAAAATAGTAATAATAACGTTCAATGATAAAGTCTCAACCTCCAAATACACCCTTATAGAGAAAACATTCAATTCAAAACTTTTAATGAAAAGTTAACTCTGGTCAAATCGGCCAGGCGCGGCCACGCTGCCCCTTAGCACAAATGGGGCGCGGGCGCGCTACCTACTGGTTAGATTTTCTCCTGGCGCGGGCGCGCTGCATCCAAACACCACCAGGGCGCGCCCGCGCTGCCCTGGCTTCCTGCAGAATGCTGCTTCTGGTTTTTTGCTGCTGCTGCTGCTGCTGGACCTTTCTCACAACCTTCATATCAATCTTACATGCACTCCACCACATGCCATTTGCTCCTAACTGAGCCGGTTTCATGTCCATTCCATCCACGATGCTACCGAGCTAGTTTCCAAACAAGCATCCTACAAAACAAAGATAAAAAGCATGAAAAGTAACTAAAACATGTAAGATTAAGCCTCGGTTATGGTAAGTTGATATCCAATAAGTAGGTATAAAACCTACTTATCAGCTTGGCATATACATATATATTTTACCATTAACATCATTATATAATACAATTTTCTTTCTCATATAATTAAATAATTTCTTATTTGATTATTACACTAACAATTACTTTGCTTGTAAAAACTTAATATTTTACTATATTTAATATTCAATGATTAACTAATATAAGTTAATCCCTTTCTCTCTAAATTTTCCACTCTAAAATAACTCCACAACATCAATAATACCACATATCATATATATATAATCACAATTTATTCAAATAATATATTTTATAATAAAATCTTATTATATACAAAATTTATATATAGTGTAATATCCTCGGATATTACAGTCTTGCAGTAGAACCTAATTTACTTCTTCAATCAATATTCTATTGGTGGATCAATTTCAGAGCATTGCACACTTGGGTTGCGAACGTTTGATCCGAGAAATTGGAGAAGCACGCATGATTAAAGGATTGGAACTTGAAGATCATAACAAGGAGTTGTATCATCTTCATAAGGTATATTTTTTTATCCTTACTCAATTAATAATATTGCATAAGGTGATTCTTAAGATTGTAGAAAATTTTAAATTCGATTTATGTCATGCTTCCGTTATTTTACAATATGATTGTATGTATATTCTCGGTTCTACAAACCAACAGTAATAGAATGTCATAATTATCATATTCATCTATTTCATTTATATCGATCCTATTAATTCCATCCCCTCCCCTAAAAAATTAAAATTAAAGAAATAAAATAAATCTTTATATCATTAGAATGATTTATCTGCTGAAATAAGTAATTAAACACATTTTTATCCTTTATATCTATTCCTATCTTAGTTTCTTTAATCTAAATGCATTGTCCACCATTCTAGTAATTTTTAGACTTGTCGTTGTGCATATATGTGGGCCCAAGTACAAATTAGGATTCACATATATATGACTTAAGAAATTGAATGAAAAACGAAAAAGCCAAAAATAAATGAACAAGACAAATAATAAATGAACAAATTAGAAGAACACCTAAGGTTTTGCACCCTAGGGTTCGGCCACCCCTAGGTGGTCCTACCTCGAGACAAAATCCGACAACAACTTCCTTGATTGAACTTGATCTGAACTTCCGGAGCGAAACAAGGACAAAACAAGGAAAATGAGCTGAGAAGAAACTAGAAGTTGAGGTGCTCCCGTAGGTAACCTAGGATTCAGCCACCCTAGGGGTTGGTCTCCTAGGGGCACACTACTGTTTCATATTTTCGAGAATCGTGCCGAAAAAGATTTGAGCATTGCAATGACTGAATAACGAGCCTGAATCACAGAAACAAACAAGGAAACTTGTGATGGTCTAGGAATGGTTTTCCTAGAATCCTTCGTGACAAGAGAAAATTCTCACAAGCCAGAAATCATGAGAAAATGATGAAAATTGATTAACAAAAATCAAGTCGAACAAAGAGAACCAAAGGAGGCACGAGCCTAGGGTTTGTCCCCCTAGGGTTCGCCCCCATAGGGCATGGCCTCCCCTTTTCAATGTTGAGCTCCTCCGAGGTTTTCGACAACAAGAATGAATGACATGATGTTCAGATAAAGGAAGAAGAACAGAAAGATATGGATTAAGAAGCAAAAACAATGGAATACGAGACCTGAGAGAGGCTTCCATGAGTCCCGAGGCAGAAGACTTATAAAGACAACTCATATTGGGAATTGATTGAGGGATTGATTTGGTGACTTGAAGAACATGACGGTTTGGGCATTACTCTGGTAACTAAGGGTATTTTTAAAATTTTTCTTGAGGTCACATGCTAGACACATGACATGTGTTAGACACATGATCGCTTTACAAAAAACTCTATAAATACACTTTCCATTTGAGAAGAAATGACTTTTACAACTTTGGATTCTCTTTAGATCTGAGACACCCGAGAAGGCTCTTTCCACCTTAAGAATTCTATCACGTGTTACTAGAGTAATTGTATATCTATTCTTTTTCTTCCCTTTTCAACTCAACAATCAATTCCGTACTTTTTCGTACATTTTTCTTCTCCTTAATCAACATAAAATCCGAACCCTAACAAATTACGATTTTCTTGCTCACAATATATATATATATATATATATATATATATAGGGTCCGTCTCTCTAGCGAACCATAAAGAGCGAACTAATGACGAACCGGCTATAGCGACGGTTTTTTTTGTCGCTATAACATAAAAAACCGACTTTCTATGTTATAGCGACGGAAAAAACCGTCGCTATAGCCAGTTCATTTTTAGTTCGCTCTTTATGGTTCGCTGGAGAGACTGACCCTATATATATATATATATATATATATCATTTTTTTATATGTCGGGACCCTAGTCCTAGGCTTGAATTATCTACAAATTGTATAATTTATACTTTATTTAGTGGGTGGGGGAGTTGAGTTAGGTTTGGCATTGGCAGTTCCTTACCCCACGTGGGCAAGGCAGTCATATTTTCCCACACTCACTCACATACACACGCACATAAAATATATATATATATATATATATATATATATATATATATGGGCTATATGTAGCTACACAGCTGTGTAGTTACACAATAGGCTATAGCGACGATTTTTTAGGACTATAGCGACGGTTTGTCTGTCGCCATAGATATTATGTCTATAACGGCAGACAAACTATCGCTTTAGCCCTGGAAAACCGTCACTATAACCTACTGTGCACTATACAGCTGTGTATTTATATTTTTTTCTATATATATATATATATATATATAGATAGACGGTGTTGCATACTCTTTCCGTCTTCCAAGTGATGGTTGAAAGATAAATTTTATACAAATTAAAATTATCAAATAATAAGAGAGTATAAATTTATTTTTTATTTTGTCGGTATATATATATATATATATATATATATATATATATGTGTGTGTGTGTGTGTGTGTTAATTATTTTAATTGGCTCTCAGGTTTGTGGAAAGAGATAATTGAATTGAACTTAACAAAAAAAGAGAATTGAATTGAGTACTCATATTCATTTGTGATGTGATTTATTTACTGTTTGGTTAGGATGTAATATGGTTAAGAGTAAATTAGTCAGTATAAAATTTTATATAATTGATTTATATACTTTAAACATGTTTTTGAGAACAAAGTTTTTATTACTCAAGTCATTCTTTTAGGAATGGAGTAAGCAATAAGTACTACTGGTTATGATATTATGTAGATAAATACATTTTTTGTTGTACATAAAATAAATAGGCCGTCCAAATTTATTAAAAAAAATGTCGTCCTTCACTTCAAATAGTGTAGATCTGTTAGAATATTTTATTCTTGATGTGACTTCTATTATTTATATAATTATTGGACTTACGTATTGTATTAATTTATTACTTTATTTATAGGTTTGATAATTAATTGTGTGGCTCATAAATAATATTACTAATAGTATTTGACATAATGGGCGGTTTCATAATCTTGATAGACGATTTTGACTCTTAGCTATTCAATACATAAAACAGTTAGGGTTTGGTGTCAGTGGTTGTCTCAAGAATTTTATACACACTTATACATCCATCCTAAGATTGAAACAGGCAATTGAAGACTTTCACTTTTAAGCGCAGCGAAAGATAATTGAAGACTTTCATCCTTAAGCGCAGCGAAAACATGATACATACAAGATGTCTTCTCTCAATTCATGTAATTACTCAATATTATGATTAATTAATTTTATTTTATTCCATGTAATAGCATGTTTCGATATAATTTATTTAAGAAGATCAACTTAAATTTAAATCTGGGTTGTCGATCTACCATGAACGTGGCCAAAGATGTATTTATCTGAATAGAAGGATAACACTGATGTGTTTGTGTGTATATGTATGTATATTTGTATTTATACTATCTGATAGTGAAATGAAAACCCACAAAGCAGCAGATTGATTCCAACAACGAGACAAACAAGGCAAAAAATAATGGGGTAAGGTGTCAGTGTTAAGCGAACCCGGGGGCATGTGTGTTGCGTTGCATATATATATATATATATATATATATATATATATATATATATATATATATATCATGTATGTATGTATATATGTATCTATATGTGTGTGTGACTTTCACATATTTAAGGCTTTGCGTGTGATTGTTGTACTAGGGTTAGAAAACTGCTGACACCCTCAATCAAACTTGCTCATCCCTCTCTCTCTTCTTTATATAAAACTAAATACAAATGTATATGCATATATAATCAGATATAAAATATAGTGTAATATACACTAGATAAGTTCACAATTTATGCAAAAGCAGCTTAATTTAAATTAATTAGTTGTGTGTTTGTAAATATATTGACATATAACACTTAAATACAAATTCGAATACACTTATTTATATTATATTGTCACCATTTCATTTAAATAACATCATTTTGCATATTCACTACATATTTAATTATATAATTTGTCACGCTGAATATTATTTTCTCATATTTATATATGGTGGTAACTAAAATTAAGTACATCTCAATGGTGAATATGGTTTATAATTAAATCTATTGAAGTGTTGGAGACGAGATTTTCAACGTACAGTGAGATTATGTTTGTTTGCAGTGATTATATTTAAAATTAGATTATTAATTTTAAGTCTTTTGTTTATTTTTAAAAATAGATTTGAGACTATTAGACCCGAGATAATAAAATTACTTGAAAGGAGAACTATTTAATACCATGTCTAACTAGGTATTATAATCCCTACTATTTTGGACTAAATTTTTGTGAACAAAATTAACTTTTAATTTTGTTTAAAAAGACCGATATATCTTATCTTATTTATCTATACTTAAACTAATGAGATTATGATATATTTGTTATTAGTAGTAAAGGTATATATGATAGTTCAAACGGTAAGTTTTTTATCCAATCTTTTAAATAATCTGGATAAAACATACATAACATGTTATTATTTTATGTTATCTCATAAATAATCATATTAAAAATAAACATGTGACTATGATTATTTAATTCTATAATTAATAATTTTAGAATTATAATCCTTACAACTAACCATAACTTAAAAGAAAACCGTGATGGGGATAGGAACATTTTTCAAAGATTGTGGATAAATACATCACAAAACCAAATAATTTGGGAGATTAGCAATTGATGGACCCCATATATAAATTGGCATAATTAAATTCCATCCTTCCATGCTTTGAGATAAAGTTTTGAGACAATGAACTAATAACTTAAAGTGCTCAACTAAAACAAGTAAAGTTTGTGTTTTTGACTAAAAAATCAGTTGAAGAATCAATGGTAGTGATTGAATGGAGGCCAATGCCCCTCACAAATAAATAATTCCTAATTAGTTATGATCTTATGGCCAGATTCCTTTTGGGGGACTAAGAATTATATGTCTTATGGATTACCTTCCACTAAATTATTTTTGATAGTTAGCTTGTGTGCATAAAATACTCCCTAGTAGTACGACTAAATTATAAATTAATTAAACATCAATTATTTTAATAAGGGAAATGAGAAAAAATAAGTGTTTTAATTTTTAAAGTTGTGTCACGTTTTAAATTTCTTTCCTCTCTTATGGTGCACCTTTATTTTTTAATTCTCTTTCATATTTTTTTCATCCAAAATTTATCACTTTTATTTAAATTAAATTAAATATCTATTATTTTAGTAAAGGAAACGAGAAAAAATAAATGTTTTAATTTCTAAAGTCGTGTCACAATTTCTTAATTCTCTCTCTTATGGTGCACCTTTATTTCTAAAATCTATCTGGTAGTTTTTTCATCCAAAATTTATCACTTTTATTTAAATATTTATTTATTTATTTTAATTGTACACACATAGATTGTACCACAAATAGTAGTAGTCATTAATGATGTTTTAAATTTTTTAATGAAATATTCTAATACCACTAAAGTTCTTGAGGATGTCTTTTGGGTACGGAATAGTGCCTTTCCTTAAAAAAGGTAAGAATCATTTGCCAAACCGAAAAGAAGAATATTTATTATCTTTGATTAAAAGTTCATTAAGATATCATTGCCCTTTCTTAAAGTGGGGTTTGCCTCTATATTTCATCCAAAAGACCTTGAACATACTGCATACAGTCTACACTCAATATTTTCTGATGTAACCCACTGGACCACAACCACAAATAATCCCATCAATCCAAAAGGGATATTATTTAATTAAACAAATAAAAGAAGGGACTAAGAAAAAAAAAACAAAGAAAGAAAAGATATTGCAACCCCAATATTACCACTAACTTAGCTAATTAATACCACCATATATAAGTTAGGTATTTCCTAGTTTTTAATTAGGTTTATCCTTTTTTGTTTTATATTTTATGCCTAGTATCTATTTATGAGACTAAAACAAGTCATTCAACTAAAATGACCTTGCCAGGCCAAATATACATTTAACGCCAACACTTTTGCGACTATTATATTTTAGCGACACTTATTGTTCTGACGATCGATATTTCTTTTTCTTTGATAATATTCAATGCCTAAAAATAGATTGTAGTCTCAAATAAATCTCACTTTTGTAATATTATGAATTAATAAGCTATCAATAAGATTAATTCAAGACATAATTAACATGTGAAAAAATCAAATTGATCAAAATACAGCCATTAATTAATTTATATCTCTAGCTCTACAGGGAGTCAGGGATGAAGAAGTTTCAGTTTGAATACTTGGTTGCTTTCCTTCAATTATGAGTTTATGACCATTTCATTGTCAGAAGTGGAAGATATATGCTATGCATGATAACGATAGGTAGCTAGCTATGTTATATAACATTAAAAAGAATATCAAATACAATTAATGTATTCACCCAAAAAGGGCATATTACTGATTAAACTCTGGAATTTTTCTATTGGGAATTATAAATAGGAGAACATAATTTTTACATGTGTTTTTGATATTTTCACATAGTTTATTTTTATATGAAAGTAAGATTCACTGTATGCTCATGTGAGAGAGAATCAGGTGAAAATATCAAAAATATTGTCTATGTGATATCAACATAATAAGAGTTGGCATAATATTGAAGAGTAAATAAACTGAGAAAAGTATTCCCTTCAGAAACATTACCCAAAAATTGTGAAACTCCTTGAAAAAACATACACTCCCTGAGCATTTTTTATTTTTAAATTAAAGATACATTTATAAAAACACGATTTTTAAGAATTTGTTTTAAAATATATCTCTAACATTCGGTAAAATCATATTATATAGAGGTGCTATAAGAGTATTCAATTTACCTAGTGCATATAAAAAAAATGGCACGTTAAGAATATAATTTCATTTCACTATATTTAATTTACAATAGAAACGTAGCTCTAATTATGGAACCAACTAAGAATGAAAATATGTATCTCACTAATTTTAGAATGAGAGAATACTAGTAAATATCTAACTTAGCCACTAATTATTCATATGGGTTTATTTCCTAATTTCTTTTTTATTTCCCCCTTTTAGGTAAATTGTGGAAATTCATCAATTCATATATGATGTTTGATATATGAGTTTTAACTAAAGAATATATATATATATATATATATATATATATATATAATAATAAAAAGAATTTTTAAATAATAATGTGTCGGCAGATCTTATACCTCCCAATAAATGTTGGTCATCATAGTATCATAGGATATAATCATCTAGTTCATTAATTAATTACTAACTAGTAAAGATACTTCAAAACTTAACCAATACGAAAATTAGTCAATAAAAAAATTTAGCACGGGCCATAAACCCTAGAGACCCAAATTTCACACACACACACATGCAACATTTTTGTTTCTTTATTTTGTAGAGAGCTTGAATATACATGTTTGTGGGGGAAAAGAGAGCTACAATATATATACTTGTTGGGATGTGATTATTTGGGTCTAGTCAAGGTGTAATCTAACTTATTTAATGAATCAGATTTGGTGTTGGCCCATATACGTTTATTTGGATAATTTGCTCAAATAGTGGGAGAGTCTTTATTAAAGTAAAATTTTATTTCCTTATTTGGAGGCATAAGGAGATATAACTTGAAAACAAGCGATCAATCATTAATTGTAGTTATAAGTTGATTCTAAAAAGGACTCCTACTTCTAGTTGAATTCGGATTCGGGTGGACATAACTTCTATAATAAATCAACAAGTAAGGGTTGAAAAACACAATAGCATACAACACAAAGACATAATTTGTACTCTCATTATTATAGTGAATTTCTCATCTCTCTTCGTAATTTTTTGTGTATATTTATCTATATGTATTTTATAAATTTGATTTCACAATAATACAATCAACTCGGTAGCGCGATTTTAACCTGATGTGCGTTAACAATACTGTTGGTAATAATAATACTAACTACTAAATACCGGTATAAGGAATTTGTGAGCTAGCTAAGTATTTGAGGTAGCTAGTTCTTCCCTTTTTCCCATTTTCTTGCAGATCCATTTACACTATTATTATTCTCCCCTTTTGTCAATAGATACTCCTACCTAGAGCTACCACATCATCTTAATCATAATATCATCCTCCAAATCAATGCAAAAAAACTCCCCCTCCTCATTTTAAAGATCATCAACAAAAACCCACTTCAAACTTTCATAGATCCATCAACAAATACATACAGATAACTATAACTATAACTATCCCCTTCTTTTTTTAGGGTTTTTGTCTAAGGAGAAGAATTAGCCATAGAGATCGATCATAATGTTGGGCTCAGAAGAAGAAGATCCATCTGCACCAGATAATGATATGCACTACCATCACCATCAGGGCCGCCGGATTATTCAGAGTTTTAGTACGCCGCCGTCAATCCAAATGCGGCAGCTACTGATAAGCTGTGCAGAACTCATTTCCCGCTCCGATCTCTCTGCCGCCCACCGCCTCACCACCGTTCTCTCCTCCAACTCCTCCCCATTCGGAGATTCCACCGAGAGATTAGTGCATCAATTCAATAAAGCCCTCTCCCTCCGCCTTCACCGCCTCGCTGCCACCTCCACCAGAAACACCACTACCGCCACCGCCTTCTTCGTCCCGAAATTTACCGCCCCAACATCAACTGCTACTAACCTCATGAATAGTAATTTCCTTCCGAGTTCAAGTGCGAATATCACTACCCTCCATCAATTCGATCAATACGACGACTCCGCTATCCAATCCTCATACCTATCTCTCAACCAAATCACCCCATTCATCCGATTCACTCACCTCACCGCCAATCAAGCGATTCTCGAAGCTATCGACGGCCACAATTCCATCCACATCCTAGATTTTGACATCATGCACGGCGTCCAATGGCCACCACTAATGCAAGCCCTAGCCGAACGCTACGCACCGCCATCCCTCCACATCTCTGGCACCGGAAACAACCTCGACATTCTCCGGCGAACCGGCGACCGTCTCGCCAAATTCGCCCACTCCCTCAACCTCCAATTCGAATTCCACCCCATCTTCCTCCCCAATATCAACAACCCCATCTCTTCCCTCACCACATTTCAACTAAACAATTTTCCGGCGGATGAAAGTGAAACCCTAGCTGTCAATTGCATCTCATATCTCCATAGACTCAACCGCGAAAATCTCCCCATTTTTTTCCACAAAATTAGATCCATGAATCCCAAAATAGTCACCATTGCTGAGCCAGAAGCAAACCACAACCTCCCTCTATTTCTGCAAAGGTTTGTAGAGTCATTAGACTATTACACCGCCGTGTTCGACTCACTGGAGGCGACTCTACCGCCGAATAGCCGGGAGAGATTATCAGTAGAGCAGGTGTGGTTTGGGCGGGAGATATCCGATATAGTGGTGGCTGAAGGCGAAAACAGGAGAGAAAGGCATGAAAGGTTTAGGGCTTGGGATTTAATGTTAAGAAGCTCAGGGTTTCTTAATGTTCCCCTAAGCCCTTTCGCTCTTTCGCAGGCGAAACTGCTGCTAAGGCTTCATTATCCATCTGAAGGGTACCAGGTTCAAGCTATTAATGATTCTTTCTTCTTAGGGTGGCAAAATCAGCATCTTTTCTCAGTTTCTTCTTGGCGCTAGCTAATTAATTACTAATTAGTACTATAGCAAAAAAAACCCTAACCCTAATTAGGGCTGCATGGATTTTGAAGGAAGGAATTAGGCTGACTTCTGATCAAAGAAATTACACTCTATGGGGATTCCATTGACCTTCTTCAGTCAGGTTTTTCTTGGAGCTAGAGCTTAAACTGATCATGAATGTTTTAATTTTAGATATATATTTATATATATATATGTTGATCAACTTTGTTTAATTTTCTTTTATAATTAATTAATCCTCAATTATTAATTATATTGTTAATTGAAGGATTAAGATATATGCTGTAAACCAAATCCTCTATCAATTGCTGTGGTGGCGCATTAATCAGTTAATATATATTGAATTAAAGTGTTAACCACCATATATGTTTCTTTGTCATTATGTATGTGTTGGGTTAATTAAATAATGTTACTATCACACAAAAAATAGTCACATAAAGTTCACACACATGCATATTATGAGCCCCACGTGTCAAGCTATGCCCAAAAATATGCATGTGTGTGTATGTGAACTTTATGTGACCATTTGTTATGTGATAGTAGCATTGGTGTTGTTAATTTTATCTTCTATGATTTATACAATGTTAATTATTAATTAAATAATTATATGTGCCTGACTTTTTTATTTTTGTATTAATTTATTCTTGGTCAAGAAGTCTTGCGTTGTCGTCTTAATTTGTTTTCCTTTTTTATAATATTCTTCTGATATATATGATCTTAAATAAAAGTGAGAGATCAATCCCATATCTTAATTAATAAATATAATAGTTAAAGAAAAAGTACCATGCATTACATTAAATAAATATAATGTTCTTGTTCCCTAAAATTCCATCGTCTCCTTCAAGAGTGATCATGTTAGGTGCTTATCAAGAATGGAAGAGATGTATGAGGGTTCTTGTTTTCTGGATCAATAAATAGTTAAGTAGGCGTATACATAAATATAATCATACCATTCTGTTTTTTTTAATTGACTTTTTAAAAGAAAATACGAATATTAAAAAATATAACTGATATTAGAAACCGATATTTTTACATTATTTTTTAATATTTTCATACGTAGGGTCAACATATTAGCTGATGTGTAATATGTGGATCTTACGTGTGAAAATATCAAAAAATGATGTCGAAATATCAGTTCCCTTTATATTTTGTCTGAAAGAACAAATTAGATATAAATATAAATTTTTAATATTACCCTTTTAATATTCTATAGAAAGAAAAGGTAAATTAATTAGTATTTAAATTAAGTATACATAATATAAGAAATTAAGTCATTGATGCTTCTTAAAAACAAACAAATTTGAGTAAATTTTACTCTTTAAAAAGACAGATAAAAAAACATAAAGAGTATAATTTAATAAAATATGTATACACAAATGTACGTATGATGTTGGACTTGGTTTGGCTGTCTTTGAAATGGAATAGCACCCCACCATTGATTACCCTAATTTCTGCCGTTTGTCCCCTCAACAAAACCATCAAATTTCTCAATCTACCCTTTCGTTGCCCCCCCTTGAGCCTAGCCTTCTCCTCTTGAAACCTCCTTCGGTCCTTTCTACATCTTACAAAGGGGATCTTCTCTCGTGTCTTGTGGCCACTCTTTTTTAATTTTTATTTTATTTTCAAGGACCACCCTAGCTACCCATTAATTAATATTTAACTTAGAGTTTCCACACCTCTCTCTCTCTCTCTCTCTCCCATAATTTTGGTATATGTATTATTTTATATGGTCTCACAAGAATAATCTAGCTAGCAAACCCCACATGTTCTTTCCGGATTCTTAGTCACTTTTTTGTGAAGTTTAAAGTAAGAGTTCTAGTTAAAGTATTTGGATTTTGTTATATAAAGCTGCATCAAATTTTTAAATTTTTTTTTGTCATCTAATGCCTTTTTATGGATCTAGTCAGATGCAATAATATTTGATATAAATTTAGCAAACAAAAAAAATTAAAATAATATTTGATAAGAAATACATCAAAAAATTATGAACTTATATATGACTAAGTGTGTGACTATTTAAGATAGGTGCGTCTAAGATAATAAATATTTGTTATGATAGTGATTGTCTCATGATAGTGTGTGAGATAATGATAATATTTAGCTAGTGACTATAGTTATTTAGGAGTCTTCATATATATATAAAAATGGAATGACATGCAAAGTAACAATTTAGTTGTTCTTTGATTTTCATTATTTGTCTATTATGATGATATGATATCAGAATTCTCAATATACAAGGCGTTGAGTTCAAATTTTTTAAAGTGGACACATGCATTATCTTATTACTGATTTAATAGTGAAAAGTGTTTGGTTCAACTCTTTCGGACTTTGAGTGAAAAGTGTTTACAATTTTTCATCTTTTTCTCTCCCTCTCTCTCCCTTTCTCTTTAGGAGGGATCCGGTTATTATGAAATTAATTTCATGATAATAATTAATTGATCAATACAGTACTGATACGTTGAAATTTTTTTTAACTGAATATGAATATTATATTAATAAATTAATCAAAGTTAACTTAATATTAACCACTCTCCTCTAAGAGTGCTGATATATATTATCTTTGTGTATATTGGTGTGATAACTTCTTGTGCAGGGAATAAGATTGACGCAGTGATTTGAGAAGTAAGCAAACCCTTACGTACGCATAAACTTACCTTTGCCATGATTTAATATTTCACTGAAGTCATGAATTAAATTAGCCAAACAAACATCTCATATCAAATCAAATCATCGTCCTCGTTATATATTCAGTGGAATGATGCAACACTTCTGATCAATCACTCTCTAGAGAGAGAATTAATAAAAAATAATAATAAAGAGAATTAATTAAGTCATCTTTTATTAGAAAATAATATATAAAAAAAATTACAAGATAAATATGAGTTATATTTATTATTCATATAAAATTTATATTTCTTCCATTTTTTAGTATAAGTCATTTTAGAATTATGTCAAAGTATTAAGGAAGTTATTGTATAGCATTAAATAAAATATCAATTATATTATTTTTTTATTAAAAAAAATATTATTTATTAGACAAAAAATAGTGAGAGAATCATAATTATATTTAATATTTGAGATAATATTAAAAATTAAACTATTAATATTTATTTAAAATTTTTAAATAATAAATATTAAAAAATAAAAATATTTTTTTAAAATAATTTATATTAAGGGACGGAGATAGTATTTGATAATTAATATCAATTTCGTATATGTATAAATAATAGTCTACTAGGTAGCTGACAGTGAAAAGATGGTTAGTAGCTAGTAGAATAAGTAGTAGTACTGTTGGACTCCCACACAAGGCACCTCTTGCTTGCGATTTGCTAGCTACAACCATTAATTATAATTTCGAATATATATGTCGTTAGGCGCATGCATGTATGTATGTTAACATCATCTCATTCTTGACCTAACTTTTGGCCTGCTTTAGTGTTTGGGGAAACCCTAATTAACTTCACTCCAATAGCAAAAATAAAAATAAAGAAAGAAAACAAAAATGTTATTGTTATTTAAGGTAAAATAAAATTTATAAAACATTAATTGTGTATAGCAACTTAAAACATATATAAAATGAGCAAACAGTAGTAGCAAAAATAACTTTTCAAATTAAAGTTTGTTGATCTACATGGCAATTTAAAAAATATTATTTGTTACTTTAATTTTTTTTTCCTCTTTAGTCTCTTTAATTCAATTAATGCAGTATTTGACTTAAAATAATAAATAAATAAAATGAATGATATTAAATTTTAAAATGAGCTGTACATCAAACTCATCAAGCAAAATAAAATATTTTTAGCCTTTTTCATATGATATATTTTGATTCTCCCAAAACAAAATAAATGTTTTTGAAGAGGCAATGTCAACTTACCAATTCTGAAGAAAGAGAATGAGGTTGCAGATTTGATGATTAAGGTTGGAGAGGCTGTTGGAGATAATTTTTTTAATGTGGCTCACCTATTTGAGTAACTCAAAGTGATTGAAGAGGTTGTTTGATATGCTCTTAGGATACTCTTAGGCTCTTAAGAGCAATAGTTTGCAAATGAGCATCATTGTTCGTGCTAAGACAGACGCTAACATAATTAATTTGATGTAGTAATGAAAAAAATTGAACTTTCATTTCATCTTTTGTTTTTTTTATTTTTCCTTTTTTTCCCTTAAAAGGGAATATAATTTGATGTTAAATGGAAAGGAATCTGGGGTGGTTTAGTATGCAAAAATGTGAGAACATATTCTTTATTAAAAAAATTACTTTTTTCAAAAATATCCATACTATTAGATAAAAAATAATAGTGATGGCTTGGTATCTAAATATTACTCAACCCTACCTAGTATAATGACATGTTGTTATTTGATATAATAGTTAAAAATAAAATTAACTTTATTAATTTTGGAATAGACTAAAAAAAGTTAAGTATAATCTCAAAACAATAGCTATGCTGTCAAAGTAATAGGTGTGGTTAAATGTTCAAATAAATATAAGTATTGATAAATACATGTTTACTCTGATAACATAAATATATATTGATAAAGTCTTATTAACAGCTAAATATATATATATATATATATATATATATATATATTTACACACACGGAGTCATTCTCCAACGGACCAATCCGTTCCTCAATCGGTCTGTATATATATATATACCTCTAGTTTTTTAATTAAAAGAATATAAAATACATATATGTATATATATATATATATATATATATATATATATATATATATGTATCTTTGGAATCTATGTAACAATTTCGAGTCTGACGTATATATTCATTAATTAATTTCTCTAACAACTTTAATCATTCAATGATGGTTAACCAAAGGAATTTGAGGATAATTGGCTGGATAAGCTAGCTAGGAGGATGTACTCCTACTACTTTTTAAACTAAACTCTTTATAAACATTAATTATATATTGTGGTGAGTGGGTATCTTCTTCTCTCTTACTAAAACTTTTTATCAACTCCACTTATTGGCTCACGATTATTGACACTTATATATATATATATATATATATATATATATATATATATATACACACACAAAGTACTCTAAAAATAATATTTTTAACCTTTTTTTCAAATTTATCTGTACAATGCATTGGCTAGCTCGTGTTCCAAACTATTGATGAGATTAATTAGTGCATATATTTCATGCAACCTTATTTTATTTTTTTTAATCGACAATTTTTTTTTATTAATTTATAAATGCATGTCGGATCCAAAATTAATGTTTTTTATATATTTAATTAAACTATGTTATAATACGCTGTACCACACCATTTCATCCATCATCCATCTCTAATTATTTGGCTTACATCTTTGTAAACATCTCTTTCTTCACTACAATATTATTTTTTTAGCAATATATTTAATTAAATAACTAGCTATGCATGGAGTCTTGTTATGTTATGTATTATGAAAATTTGCTATCGAATTATAATTATGACATATATCATTATTATAGTAGAATTTGATAAGATTATAGATTGGTCAACTACATTACATATTTGATTAAAAGAATTATTCATATAATTAATAACAAAATAATCATACATGAAATCGTAACATATATCATTTATGTTAAGTTCCTGAGTTCTGAAATAATCTGGAAAGAGTTGTTTGTACCCCTCTATTTTCTCTAGCTCTTGTTACATATATCTGAATATTTCAACAAGATTGGGTTCATTAATTTCTTGTGAGAATATATACATAGGTAATCTACATGCATACTGCATGCGTACATAAGCACTGTGCAGGCAAAATGCTTTGAGTCTAGAAATTTATAGAACTATGATTGGCTTGACATTTATAGAGGCAACTTCTCACTAATACAGCATCAAGCCAACTGAGAGACAGATTAGGTAGGTCATATATATTCAGAAGCATATTTAATGGACTCCTGTGATATATATATATATATCTTATAGAGAGTTGGTAGTGTGTAAAAAATACTGTTAAGTCCACGCATGTGGAGACTAATCAATGGCCAACTTTGGCAGAAAAAAAGGAAATAATAAATAAATGAAAATAAAAGACTTTGATTGCATAGTCTTTTTTAGCCACAAATATGCTGAAAAGTGGTGTGTATAGGAAAATCTGATGGATTTAAGGCATGAAATCAATCATTCAGTGAAGATGGAGGTGATAGATAGATAGATCGAAGAGAAATAACAACTCTTCATAATAATTAAGACAATACATATATATATATATATATATATATATATATATATATTTGTATTCCAAGAATAATTGAATTCTTGTCAAGTTATTAAAAAAAGCATGCAAATTTTTTTTTTTTTGGCATATTGAAGTCTAAAATTTGATCATACAAGTTGGCGTGTCCGCTAATGAGTCAGATTTTGAACAATTATATATATATATATATATATATATAGTCACATTTTGTTGGTATATTATATATATAAGTCGATGTTTTACACAAACTGTGAATATGGATCAGACTTGTATATATTAAGACGAATCTATACAGTACAAAAATTACATAAAATGATTAGATAACAAAATTGTCACCGATGATATTGCTGAATAATTAAAAGTTCATTAATAAAATCTCAAAAATAAATGGTTCTGACAACGAAAATTCTTTTTAACTTGGGAGGGAGAATATATAGAAATGCTTGTGGATCTTTTATGTAGTTTATATAACTAAAGGACATTCTTCAAACCCATCAAAAACAGGTTTCAACCACCCAAATCCCCTGATCAACACTAAAGAACTTCAATTAGTACATATAAGGACTAGGCTTTCTTGAATACATACCCTATTCATTCCTATTACCCTCCCTCAAATTTGAAAGGCTTAAATATAAATTATTATTTTAATCTATTCACCATTTTTCAATTTAGTGATTGTCTTTTCAATTCTTCAATAAGATAGTTGAATTCTTAATTTTTTCCAATTAAATTTAATTAAACTGCCATTGATAACATCACATGCATACATAGCAAATTAATGTTTACTTGTAAGAGAGAACATGTTACAAAATAAGATTTTTGAATTATAATAAATTAAATTAGAATAATAAATTATATAGCATTAATTATTACTTCTTCAGTTTCATCAACCACTTTCATCACCTAGAAAGCATCACCAACCACATTCATCATCATTCTTTTTCCTTCATTCAAAACATGAGCAAAACCATTTTTGGTCAACCTCAATCCACCATTACCAACATAAATAAACCTGCATCGGACAAATTAAGTAGTCAAAAGTATAACAAATCTTTAAAAACCCGTCATTGTTCATATTGTATTCAAAACCCCAACTTATAATCATCCAATCACTCCAGTTGAGTAACAAGTTTTCTGGGGCTTTTCTATACATTCAATCTCAAACCAAAATCAACCATTTAAATCAAAATAAACTCAAATCTCAATAAAAATTGAAAAGTTAACTTTAACACCACTAAATCACATTGGTTGAATTCGAAAATTATTGGGTTTTGTACTCTTAACAATTTTTCGAGCATCATAGGAATGGAATCGTTATCGATTCATCTCCAAATCAACCTCAGTGGTAATAAATTTTCAAAAATTTGCCATAGTGGTCAAAATTCTAGAAAAACCAATTTAAACACACCCAAACCTACCCATTTAGGTATGAAAACTACTGGGCGTTGTTTCTTAACAATTTTTGAGTGAAATAAACCTAAAATTACTCATAAAACTCCAAAAAGTGCAATAATCTTACCTAAAGACTTGGTCGTGACTCATTTTTTTCTTATAATTTTTGGCTTGTTTAATTTCTTCAACCAAAATAGCTAACTTTTTGAAATTAGGAGGAATTTGTTTTTTTTTTGTTTTTTTATCATATTACCTTTTTACCCTAAGGCATTACTAAAATGATTATTTATTATTTCAAATTTTCTTTTATCTTTTTTCTCAAATAACATTAAAATGCAAGGTAGTTTTTTTTACACAAACATTTTGTTTGCCATGTATAGAGGGTCAAAATATAAATATCTGATGTGGTATTTTAATTGGATATAAATGAAAAAAATTAATTATTTAATTGAAAAAATTGAAAGAAGAGTCAATATATTGAAATGAAAAAAGATTAATAGTTTAGGATATTAATTTATATTTAGGCCAATATGAAAGTGTATATATATATATATAATCCAAAAAAGCCTTTCTATTGATTGATGCTGCTATATCAATGTCTTGTTCCTTCAATGTACACCCAATTTATAAAAAGAAAAATACTATCCATGCACATTCTAAAATATAAAATTTATATTGATTTTTAAAGTCAATTTAAAATATTTGTAAATTCAAAATTAATATAAATTAATTTAATTTTAAATTTTATAATTATGAGTATTTTAAATTATTTAAATAGTACAATTAATTACAAGATTTAGTGGCTAAAAAATTAATGAATCACGTTAATTTTAAATTATTTAATTCAATTTAACTTTAAAAAATTAAATTTAATCTTATATTTTAAAACAGATGAAATATCAAGTAACTATTTTCATAAAATAAGATATAATTGGATAATATTTATTTAAACACATCTAAATAATAATTAATACAGGAAATCAATTCTTATGCATAACTACAACAAATCACTAGTACTATCACCTTAGGATTTATGCCACCATGGCAATGGAAACAGAAAGAAGTAATAAATCAATCAAACAACACACATTTATGCATAACTACACGTCTCTCTTGGAAGCATCATATCAATCAATTTTATACTCCAATATTTGAGTAACCTATATACTTCCTTTATGATCAATAGTAATTGTTTCCCAAGATGTTTAGGGGTCAACAAACTCACACGTAGGTCCATGTCAAGTGTTGTGCACGGATTCGGTTATTATGAAATTAATTTTATAGTAAGTTAGGATCAATACAGTACTGACACGCGGAGATAGATTAATTTTCGCCTGCGTGTCTATACTGTATTGATCAATTGACTAAAGTTAACTTCATACTAATTACTCCCGTTGTGGACATTAAGAATAATCTATATTACCCTTCTTCTTTTTTGCTAATTTTCACAAACACACATCCAAGAATTGAAAGAATTAAACCCTTAAACTCATAAAATCATAAAACAAAAATTATCGCTGGACCAAAAATATTACCCTTTTAATACCTGTTAAATTAAACTTAGGCATACCATTGTGGTATGCCAAAAAAACATTAAGGCTCAAACTCAATACTCATGAGGTCGGTTCGTCGGTTTAGTTGAAAGCACTAATCTTAGTAACAACAATTTGAGTTTTATAAAAATATGGAATTATTTTACATGCTTCGATGTGCGACTGAAATGTTTTAAATTTTTTTATATAAATTTTAAATACTATATGTTATGATAAGTGATTGAAGTGCTACAAATATCTCCACTTAATTAATTAAATATTATCTCATATCATAAATATATTATGATATGCGAGTGCGATGTTACATGTAGTGTATGATGGAGATTAATTATACTTGAACATAATTTATAGTGTTACTATAAATTTAACTTGACATGTGGTTGAGTTCGTCCCCCATAAACAATAAAAATATGAAAATATTACGTTGTGGAGTAGAAATTAGCAGAAAAATGCGACAAAACAAAAAGAAAAAAAGGAAAGAAAAAGTAGATGCTACTAGCTTGAGGAACTTGATCACAAAAATTATTCCAAATTGACACTCGAATCTTCAAACTTCGCTCAACTGGATTTTACTAACAAATTTGAAATAATTGAACTTGAGAATTGCGAGAATATTAATAGAGAGAGTTGAGAAAATTGTTGAATAAAAATGGTAAGCAAGGGCGATATTATAATTGTGCCAATTGTTTTATTTTCCAATATAACCCTAAAACTAGTCTGTTTGAAGTTCTTAGTGTTGTAAATAAGATTGTAAAATGAACAAAACGGTTCGGATTTGATTCGTACCCGCTGGACTAAAAATTCTATTCGAGCTCAACTCGAAATATAAACGATTCAAATATGAGCAAATTTTAAAATTCGATAAATTACTCGACATTTTCAAATTGTAATTTTATGTTGATACTCAGATCATATTAGCTTTAAAAAGTTTAAATTATTCGGGCTCGATTCAAGATCGTATTTTACTCGGTATCTAAATGAAACTCAATCAAATTTTATTTCAAATCATAGTTCTAGTTCGAGTTCGAGTTCGAGTTCGAGTTCGAGTTCGAGTGATGCAAAACCATCTTGTAAAAGAGAGATAATATAATAAATTTCATTTTTGATTTCTATTTTAAGATTTCTTCTATTTAACATTCTTTTATGTTATTTCCAAGCATAGAGCTAGCACATATAAACTCATGTTTCCATTTCAATCATTTCAATTGTAATTATAATTTATTTGATAATTTTATTAGTCGATAAAATAATAAACTTTTATAATTCAACAAAAAAGGGAACGTCAGTCATTTTTTGTGTATAAGAAGAAATTTTTGTCACTCGTTAAATTTATTCGGGACATTTGTCATTTATGAGAAAATCAAAAATTTTAAATTTAATATGATTAATTAACTGTTTTTACCATGATAGCAATAATTATTATACATATGTTATTACAATAAAAAAAATTAATTTTCTCCTAAATTTACCTACATGATTCATATTACTATCAAATGATACAAAATATTAATTTTACATATCATTCTTATATAATTTATTTTTTTTACAAAAATATTATTTTCTCAAATATAATAATATATGATGTTGATAACACAATAGCCGTCACTTTAATATTTTGCTTAGATGCCTACATTTTCAGAGAAGTACTAGCGTAGGGTGTTGTCTATATTTTATTTTATTTGGAAAGAGTAAGGGGAGGGGTTGGCTTGACAGATTTCAAGTCTAAAAATATAACCAAGTAGTAATAAGTAGTACAGCAGATATAGGTTATAGGTATAACAGGTAGGCTTTTTATAGGGACATGCCCAAAGGCTCGTGGATGGGCAGGGGCAGAGAGTATGTGTATTAAGTTGCTGCACATAACTTGATCGTACAACTTTCCTCCCATCACAAAAAAATAATGTTTCTATCACATAAAAAAATATCACAAAATACTCATAAACACACACATATTTATAAGTCTCATATGTCAAGCAGAAGTTCATAATATATGTGTATGTGAGTATTATGTGACTCTTTTTTATGTGATAGTAGCATTGTCCATCACAAAATTATCCTACGCAAATCATTTAGAGAGAAATAATGTTACTATTACATAATTTTGGATCACATAATGTTCACATACATACACATGCATACTATGAATCATGTGTGATATGTAGGGCTCGCAAATATGCATATATGTATATGTGAAGTTTATGTGACCTAAATTATGTGATAGTAATATAGCTCTTTAGAGAGGAAAATATATGTACTTCCTCCATCCCATAATAACTATCGTTTTAACTCTATGTACATGGATTAAGAAAGTCATTTAATGCTATCATTTATTAATTAAAATTTGTGTAAAAGTTCATCACTACCCCTTTATGGGAAGTTAAAAACTATTAATACAAGGGAGAGAATTTCTTGTGACAATGAGAGAAGGTAGAGGTGATATAGGAACGTAAATAATTTATTCTCCTAGAAAGTTGTAACGACAAATAAATTGAAAAAAAAAATTCTTCTAAAACGACAGTTATTATGGGATAGAGGGAGTATGTAGTAATAATATATAAAGTAAGGGTAGTATTATCTTTATATGTGTTTTTTGATATTTTCATATGTATTTTTGATATTTTTATATGTTTTATTCTCACATAAAAGTGGGACTCACTGCATACTTATGTAAGAGAGAATTATGTAAAATTATCAAAAATATATATAAAAATATCAGTTTCCTAGCTAAAGGAAATTAGATTAAATATCACAAAATTATCCTACTCAAATCATTTAGAGAGAGAGAGATGAAAATATACTTATATAGTAATATATAAAACAAACGGAAGTATTATGTTCACATGTATTTTTGATATTTTTATATATATTTTTAATATTTCTATATGTTTTATTCTCATATGAAGGTGAGATTCATATTATACTTATGTAAGGGAAGAACATGTAAAATATTAAAAATATATGTAAAAATATCAATTTCCTAAAGAAAATTAGATTAAAATCTTGCATTGATTAAGGTATATTCAAAAATTCATTGTGTAGTATTTAAAGCGTTTAAAAAAAATTAAACGTATTTGAAAATTTTGTCCATCCAATAACAGCTTATTTTAAACGTAATTTATTTAATCCACCCACGTAATGTTTGGATTTCAAACCCTAGATATACTTGAGAGACCCTCCACTTGGCGCTAATTACTTTTAAGATAAATGTTTTTAACATGACATCATTCTTGTTTGTTCTATTTAATACATGTATTACACATTTATATTATATACATTGTGTTGGATTGGTATTATCATAATTTGTATTTTTAACACTAAAAATATCATCCGCCTATATAAATGGATCTAAATTTTGCAAATATTAAAAATATATTTTTGTTTCATTTATGTTCTTAAAAATAATGTTCTCCTTTTCAAAAAAAAATTAAGAAAATAAAATTTATACACTTTAAGAATATATTTTTCTTTCTTGTATATCTCATATTATAAGAGTGTTTAGTGTAATATGATGATATAATTAGTGAAATTATAATTTTATACTTGACAATATTTTGTCATTTTTATATTATTATCACTATAAATAATATTATATAATAGTAGTGATATAATAATATCTGTACAATGACAAATTTAAATATATTGTGTTATTTTATATTATTATTAACATAACACTTTTATTATGTAAATAAATTTATAAATATTTGTGGAGCGGAGGAACTGTATAATTAAGGGTCGCCAGGAATAATGAACACCCACCCCTAAGATGCCCTTTATCAGTTAGGGACCACTCAATGTCCTCAATCAGTATTTGCTTGTAGCATCATATTTCGAATCTACACTCCAATGCCACACGTATTAATATGTTTGGAATTGAATGGTGCAAATATGTATTAAACTATACAAAACATGAGTTTAAATAGCATGCTTTACAACAACCACTAACATTGAGCCCAATAAATTACTAAAAAAAACTCATAATTTTTCAACATTTAAAAATATACATCAACATTGAATAAATTTTCAATAACATTCATGCTCTCAAAAATAAATTTCCCATACAAATGATAATTTATTAACTTCCATTGTATATATATCCAATACCAATATCCATTATATCCACAATCTGCGTTTTTTCTTAAAAACATCTAAAATAAAAGTACAAAATTTCAAAACGATGGATCCACCGTTGGATCCGACTTTAACTACTAAAACATATATATATATATATATATATATATATATACACAAATGTATATAATGCATTCAATGTATGATTAAAAAAAAGCCCAAATACTTGCTTGTTACTGCGATGTACTTGTAATTTTTTAATTGATCTTGAAAGAAGTTCAAGCGAAAAATCCTTTTAAATGTGAGAGATTATCAAAGACCAATCCGAATGGAGTGATGAGTTGGTTTTATACCTATGAATCGATATCCGTTACAGCTTGATTCGTGCTTACTTCGAGGAGTTTTGTATCATTTTACTTTGTTTTTGAGTTGTTGATTTCAGGAAACGAACTGATGGAAATTGAGGCTAAAAGACAACATTTCGGACTTCCTAGGAAAAGTGGATGCCTGCTGGGGCGGGCCTCTTAAAGCCAAATCACCTGCTGGGGCGGGTGTGCAAAAAGTCAGCATCAGCAAGTGGTTGCCCGCTGGGGCGGACCTCTCGAGAGTAAATCAACCGCTGGGGCGGGCTTACGGCAGCAAGACTAGCAAGTTTCCTGCTTTGAGTAGGAATGTGGAGCAATAGAGATTTGGTATGGATTGCGGCTGGGAGAGTATATTAGGATAACAGAGAGGCTATAATACACACACTTAGACAGATTTTGAAGCCCTAATTCATCACTTGGACTAGTAAGGATATTTGAAGCAGATTAGATCGTGAAGAATGTAAGAAGCGTAGTGACGAGCGGTGATATAATTTAGAGTTTATTTTCTCTCTTCTTTAACATCTTGTATTCGGAATGATTTCTATTATGTGGATTATGGATTTTGATTCATCTATGATGAACTAACGTTCTATTTAAGCCTATAACGGATCTTATTATGTAACGGAGGATTAAATATCTTTTAATTTAGTTTATGAATATTATTTTTAGATTATTTGCTATGAGTTGTGCTTAATCTATATAATTATTTGATCACCAATTATCCGTTATCCCATATGAACTCTGTAGACACTCGAAATTTTTTTTGCCTCAATACTAACACTGTAGGAGGGCAAAACCGTCAATCCAGCTCTGATAGTCAATCGGACCGTCAATCCAGCTCTGATAGTCAATCGGAACGTCAATCCAGTTCTGATAGTCAATCGAACCGTCAATCCAGCTCCGATAGTCAATCGGACCGTCAATCCAGCTCCGATAGTCAATTGGACCGTTAATCCAGCTTCGATAGTCAATCAGACCGCCAATCCAGCTCCGATAGTCAATCGGACCGTCAATCCATCTCCGATCGTCAATCGAACAGTTCATCCAATTCCGATCTTCAAATCATCCCCGATCTCAATATCTGGACATCAGCTCAAACCCGATCACCGACATCGAGACAACCACAACATCGATCAACCATATCGGGATGTCAACGCAGCCCCGACAGCAACTCAGGAGGTACAAATCGGCCCCGACAGCAACCCGAGAGGTACAGGTCAGCCCCGACATCAGCCCGGGAAGTCAAGTCGACTTCAGACATAAACCTGAAGCATCACAACAACTCCAGAAGAAAACCTGGAACGACCACGTCAGCCACAGAGGCAACACTGAGAACAAACAGACTCGAATGGGATCCAAGTCTTGGAAACAACTCTCGGAAGTCAACCAGAGGCCATGCCGACACCAAGGGCAACCCCGAGAGGGGCAAAATGGTCATTTCACCAACTCTCATTCGATTCAGTCAAACTCAAGCCGAATTGATGCCACCAAGGTCAGAAAGAACCACAACAGTGATCCCGGGTGAAAATAGCACCAGACGGCTCGACGGACAAACTGCGGGAAAACAAAGACCCGATCATGAACCCACCTTTAGGGACTTAAAAAGGGTTAAAACCAATGTCATTGTGACATCCTCAGCGAGGGCTTTTCGGAAAGCTATAGCACCCCTCGGTTCATTTTCGATAATTCAGAAACGCTGCGAAGCTCTGCCCGTCTGATTTTTCGACTTTTACACCTCTTCCAAGCCCAAATATTTTTACTCCAACACGTAAATATGCCCATATACTACCACATATCAGAAAATAACCGGTATATTTGGACGTTTAAAGCCTACAATTTGGCAAAAAGCCCGTATTGCAGTTCATTGTAAGTATTTTTACGATCAGAAAGTCAATACTACTACTTTGCACTGTTTTCCACTTGCACACGAAGTTTCATCTTCTAAATATTCCGGAACTTAGTTTCGTGGCTGTTTTTGTCAAAATTTGGTATATTTTTGTACATAAACGCAATTTTTTGCATTTCTACTACTCGAATTGATGATCCGTCAGCTCCAACAGCTTCAATGCACTAGCACACACATTCTGGCAACTCCGTCGGACTGGGTTATCTTCCCAGTCCGGGTTTGGCCCTTTTTGTATATATTTAACTGTTTATGTACTAACATTTCAATTCTGTCAAGCCTGGATGTCAAATCCGAGGTAGTTTACCGCTTTTACATATATTTACGCATATGTAAGCGACTTTCACCATCACTGGTACTCATATCAGTCCTGGTTGACTACATTTCTGTTAATATATATATATATATATATATATATATATATTTATATATTTTCAGTCCAGCCTGGATTACTTCGTGGCCATTTTACTGCTTTTGCACACTTCGCTATATTGGGTGCTCTCCCCAGCCACTGGTTGACTACTTTTCTGTCAATTTTAATTCCAGTACGGGCATCGGGGTGAAAACCCATCGCCTTTATTACTATTTATATATATATATATATGTATATATATATTTCATTTCTGTCGCAGCCTGAATTATTTCGTGGCTATTTATAGTTTTTTATAAATATATATATTTCAATTCCAGTCCGGGCTTGCGAGTGAAAACCCATAGCCCTTTTTACAGCTTTTGTATATATATATAATTATATATATATTGTTGTACTCAATTCATTCAACTGCTGCATTTAACATTCATTTGTATATGAATCTGCACTGACATATCTGCAGGTGAACTAGATTCATCCAAATCTCGCCAATTCTAGCTTTCAACGGTTCAAACAGGTCCCGATAGAACCTGAAAGCTATAATAGGCTGAGATTTCTTTAAATCTAGTTATTTTTATAGTTTCAGCTTTGAAAGTATACTCGTGTCCCTTAGATCGCTATCTAGTGGGAACGAAATGCTTTATCCACTCGCAGCTAGGATTTATTGATGAATCCTTGGTTCCATTGCGACGTGATGATGTATATATATCCATTTCTGTGCAAATTTGAACTGTACAGGTTTATGGGCTACTCATATGTGAGCCTAGGAATCGTGGGATTCACGATCAAATCAACCGGGATCTGATTCCTATGATGGACAACGACGACAGGTGGCGACTCTGTTGGGGACAGTAGAGGGCTTAGGCCGCTTTCTAATCTTTTTAAACATTCCCCTTTCAAAACCATTGAATGCGTGAAATCCTGTGTCTCCACAGTCAATGGATGAGTGAATGCTGCGTCTTTACATTAAATGAATGTGAATGACTGCTTTCCTGCTTTAGTGCTTCGCACCCAACTGTCATTACATGCATAAACGATAAGGCACGATGTATGAGAATGTATGTTATATTTCCCTCTCACAAGGAGGATAACCCGGTCGGTGTTAAGTAATGACTCTGGGAAAGATTAAGTCTCTGGGGGTGCCTCATGAAAATACACCACTCAGATTCGATCCAGTTGAACGATCGGATTAACTTCCCTTCTATTAGATTGCGATGATCTGGGAGCCTTTATGCCGAAAACAAAAGCCTGCGAGAGTAACCTAAGATAGGTTAGCCTCTGATTAACCAAATCCAGAGGGAAGCTTCTTCATACCTTCCTCTTTCAAATTCCATGTCAAGTCTCCAATTACTGAGGAGCACAATATAAATATCATAATGAAAGATTTACTTTTCCTGTCAAAATATCATGTCATCCTGCCATCAAAACAACTAACCTCTGTTTTGCAAGGATAAACTCTAAAAAACACATCATGCATCCAATCCTTGCCTACCTCATGAAATTGACACACCTACGTTTTGGGTTGTAGGTGAAAAAGTGGTCTCACTAATAGATTATAATCTGAAAAGGCACAAAGCTTATCCACCGACATGGCTGGAAGTAGCCAATGCGAGTCGGGTTCTGTATATAGAAAAGAGTTTGAGGGACTTAAGAATCAAATAGCAGAGTTTGCTCTCCTTCTAAGAGAACAAAGCAAAAACACTCAGGGCCAGCCAACACTCAATCAAACAGATACATCCTCACATGGTGGTAATTAAAGTGCTGATAAAAATGGGGAAATGCAGATCCCTGAACTGCGATACAGTGAAAGAACCAACAAAATCCCTGAAATTACAAATCTCAGGGAAGATCGGGAAACCGACGATATCCGAAGGAAAGTCCAACAAATGGAAGAAACCATCCGTTCAATCAAAGGGACTGGAAACCTTGGAAGTGTCACCTATTCAGATCTTTGCATATTCCCAGGGGCTAGATATCCTGACAAATTCCAAGTCCTAGAGTTTGAAAAGTACAATGGTGCAGGCGATCCTTATACGCACTTAAAAGTATACATTGGCGAGCTAGGGTCTTATGCTGAAGATGAAAGCCTCCGAATGTAACTTTTCCAAAAGAGTCTCACTAGAGAGGCTAGGACGTGGTATGCCCGACTTGACAATGCCAAAATTCACAGTTGGGAAGAGCTAGCTCATACCTTCCTAACTCAATACAGCTTCCAGTCTCAGATGGTTCCGGATCGGTATTAAGTGTCCAAAGTCAAAAAGCAGAGTACCGAGTCTTTCCGTGAGTATGCCCAAAGATGGAGACGTCTGGCAGCACAAGTCAGCCCGCCTATGATCGAAGCTGAAATGGTGATGACTTTCATAGACATCCAGGAGGCACCTTATTATGAGAGGATCTTGGCCGAATAGGAAAGACATTCTCAGAGATGATCAAACACAGTGAAATGACAGTGATGGGCCTAAAAGAAGGCAAGATCAAAGATCTCACAGTCTTGAAAGTAGTCGCCGATCATATACAGTCTGGCAACTATACGAGTGATCCCATAAGGGTACCCAAGGAGGGCGATGAAGTTGTATCCCTCGTTGCACAGGGGCAGTCTAAGAGACCTAACCATAGTCCCCCCATTTGGAAGAGGGAAAGCAATCTGCCATCACAACAGACTGCATTCAACAATTACCAGAAGAGAAAGAGAAAATTTGAAAGAACGAAAAATCGGGTGTTCACTCCACTAGGCAATTCCCTTGAAAACATGTTGGTGATGTTAATAGATCACAAGAAAATTACCGAACTGGCTCTACCTCTGGATCCAAAAAGCAAAAGATACAATCCTAGCCAGAGATGTTCTTACCATTCAGGATCTCCAGGACACGATACACAAGATTGTTGGTCCTTGAAGCATAAAATCCAAAACCTGATCAAAAACGGCGATATTGTGGTCTAACAACATGACCATCCCAATGACAACCCCAACCTTCTGATGCCGCATGATACAGAGGAAGTAAACATGATCGGGTCAGGAAGCGATGAAATGTATCCAAATCGTAAATACATACGAATGATAGAGGAATACCCCCAAAGGAATATAACAAATGTCCTCAAGTTGGAAAATCTAGATGAGGGTATGACAATAATGCAAAAATTGGATACGATCCAACACCAAGTAACTCTGCTGGCTAATCTGGTAGTACGCCAACATCAGGATACGAGGCAGGTTTTCACTCAACTATCAGAAAACCAAGAGAAAGAGAAGGTTCTTTAGAATGTAAGTCTATCTCCCTCCAAGATCCACCGGCTAAATGAAAGCATGTTAAATGAACGAGAAAGATGGAATGATAAAACTACCAGAAGATCTCAACAAAGGAAAAATCGTCCAGAGGAATGCGAATTCCCAAATAAGAAACATTAATCAACATGCCAAACACTGGCAAACCCTCGAAATCCTATGGCACCGAAAGTCGGGGAGAGTAGGCAAAGAAGGGTATTCACACCTTTGGGGGACTCGTCGAAAATGTATTAGCCCTGTTGATTTCGCAGAAAAAGATCACTGAGCTCGCTCCACCTATGGATCCCAAAGATAGGCAATATGATCTCAACAAGAGATGTGCTTATCATTCCAGAGCACCAGGACATGCGACCGAGGATTGTTGGGCTCTGAAACACAAAATCAAGGATCTCATTGAAAATGGAGAACTGAAGAAAGAATTCCCCATGACCAGAAAAGGCGAGAGGTAGATAAAAAGCTCAAGATGTCCACTCAAAGTAGGCAGTTCAAAGAATGTGACGGCTATGAGCACCAATCCTGGCAGAACACAAGGTGGACCGATCCTAATACTGGGAGTGACCGAGGAGACAAAAGAATCTCCCAATGAAGTTCATCCACCATCATCAAATATCTTGTTGCCCAAAGCCAACAACTACATGCCTGACCTTATCCTTCTGGAAGATGAGGAGGAGATACTGATCCTTCCCCGTATGGAAAAAACCCAAAAGGAAAGTTCCTTCCGAGAGATACCACATCAGTGCGAGGGGGATTTCATACTCAAATCCTCTCAAGGCTATGAGAAAGGTGAAGGAGCAGACGAAGAAAAAGGTGGTGAAGTTATTGAGGAAACCAACCCATCGAGGAATCTAGAGTTCATCCCTTTCTGTGACGAGTTAAGTTTAAGCCTTCTTAAGGGATATGCTGATTCAGGAGGCGATCAATTTATGGCAGGGATTGAAGATATTCAGAGTCAAGAGGGAACCTCTATCACAAGCCTCGAAAGTGACATAACCACTGACGACTGGACTATCAGGCCTCAGCTAGTCAGGAGGACGTAGATCCAGAGGAAAGTTACGAGTTCTAGGAGTTGTTGGAACGTTATCACTTTCTTAAGCCTTATACCTTTTATTTTCCATGCATGTAGATGATCAAAAGACAAAAAGACCAAAAAAAATCAAAAAAATCAAAAACTTAAAAAGAAAAAAAATCAAAAAGAAAAAAAAAAATCAAAAATCGAGCCTTTCATGCAAGCGTGAACTACGAAAGATCTGATCTCCCCCAACCCGGGAGTACGTAGGCAACCATATTGGTGCGGTAAAACCAAACAAAAAATTCAAAAACCCTCGAATCCCAACATAAAAATTCAAAAACATATCAAACCAGACTCAAAATCAAAGATAAACTCCTTTAAAGCCTCTCCAACCAAACAGCCAGAACTACGAATGACCTGATCTCCCTCAACCCGGGAGTACGTAGGCAGCCATCTATGGCGCGGTTTGACCTTCAAGAAAAATCAAAAAAATAAAGACCAGTTCCAAGACACCAAAGACAAATAGAAGCTAAACTCTATCAAGATCCCTGATCAACAGGCCCTACTAAGGAAAATCAAAGCTGGACTCTGAACCCGTGGATAAGCTGGATAACAGTACCAACATGGCATCTCTCTGAAGATAGAGGAGCAGCTGCGAACTCCTAACCCTCGGTCTCCATACGGGCCAGAACATCCACTGCTATCTATATACTATGGCCTCGTCCCTCTCAGTAAAGGCAGCCTCCCTAGTGGCTCGAGCCTCGCCTCTATCAACAGAAGTCGTATCTCTACTAGAATGGGCCGTCAACATCAACGCCCTGGCCTGATCTCTCTCGAAGGTCATTCGAGCCATCGAATCTGCCATAGCCAGATCTGTCCCTGCAGGGACACTAGGTAGGTCACCAACCAAAGACGTAGTCAAAGCCATCACCACCAACCACCACAAGTCCTTGAGTCCAATTCATTAGAGTCTGAAGGCATCTCGACATCAATCGTCAAAGTTGTAACAACAACACATCGATATATCAAGCATAAACATCCGCAAGGACCTTCGAAGAGCTGAAGCCTCAATCTGAAACCTTCATTCAACCAGAAGAAAGGTCATCAAAGCCAATTGCTCCTACAAATCAAAAACAATGACTGGGGCATCCATGCATTAAAGCTAAAATCCACTACATGTTCACCATGAGGGTCATGCGATTAAAGACTCTTGCGATCTCGGTATCTTATCAGCCCATTGGTCAAACACACAACCAAGCAATCCTCCCAGATGACAAGCAAGACTGGGGCAAGTTCAAAGTCAACAACAACTCGATGTGGGGACCGTTACAACAAGACTGGACTAATTTTGGAAATTGCGCAATTCAATACTGGGGCATTTATCAACCATCCAATCAACATGCACCAGTCGGCGCCATCAACATGGTCCATCATCATCCAAGCTTCCATCATTGGCGATCCGGTATGACTAATCGGTCTTTTCCATTCATAATTTTCTTAGAATACTGTGATCCGCTGATAAGGTATGACTCTTTCATCTCTTTATGTGCTTTCAAATTCCATGCATTAGCGATAATACACATAAGTCCTGCATTAGGGTCTTAGAAAAAGAGAAAAAAAAAAGAATAAGGGAAAAAGATTTTTGCTTAACTTATTATGAATTGGATTAATTCTGATAAGCGTCCGTGGAGCAAGAATCATGAAAGCGATAAGAGAATTAAGACTATTGAACCTTTTGATTAGGCACGACGTCCTAGTTCAAAGCACTTTTTAGAGCAAACTTGACCTCATATGCATGTCTGCACTTTGCGATTGACCTGACTCTCAATTGTGGGGTATGAAGCTATGACGACAAGGATGACAATTAGTAGCCAGCCTAATGTCTCGAATCATGGCCTGTGTTACTTGAGTTATTAAGCCTGAAGGGTGTCTCTACACCTGGTGCCCTAAAACCATCTAGTTTGGGAGCCACCGGCCCAACGCTCGTTACATGGGTAACTCAGTGCCTAAGAAAACTAGCATTACAAGAAATCAAAACCTGAGACAATTAGTAGCCAGCCTAATGTCTCGAATCGTGTCTGGGTTACTCGAGTTATTAAGCCTGAGGGGTGTCTTTACACCTGGTGCCTTAAAGCCATCTGGTTTGGGAGCCACCGGCCCAACGCTCGTTACATGGGTAACTCAGTACCTAAGAAAATGAGCATTACAAGAAGTTAAAACCTGAGAAGATCCGAATCGTGGCCTAGGTTACTCGAGTAATTAAGCCCGAGGGGTGTCTGTACACCTGGTGCCCTAAAGCCGTCTGGTTTGGGAGTCACCGGCCCAACACTTGCTACATGGGTGACTTAGAGCCTAAGAAAATGAATCTTGCGCTAGCTCAGGCGAGGATCAAAAAGAGTAGTCCGCCTGACTTGTCTAGAAGTGTGGCCTTTGTTACTCGAGCCAGTAAACCCTAAGGGGTGTCTTAACACCTAATGCCCTAAAACCATCTGGTTTAGGAATCATTGGTCCAAAACTCGTTACATGGATAACTCTAAAAAGCCTAAGAAAATGAGACAAAGTTAAGCGAGGAAAGCAAAAATTTTGCAAGAAAATGAGATCATCTAGAAGTCATAGAAGAGAAACCCCTGCTAAGGGTTGTGTCATTCATAGTGCACATGTCATATGATGTTAATCTTGTGAAGAGCAGTGTCTAGAGAAAAGATGAGGTGTCTCTGATAAAGGGAGATAAGTCTTTTGAATCTAATCCTACCCATGAAAAATGACTATGGATGCTTAAAAGTTTTCTTACGATTTCATAACTTGTCAAGCGAAAATTTGGATTTCCTTAGGAAAAATTCATTTTCATACTCCCTTTCAAAAATCTTTAGCGATAAGATAAGAGCGCATTAAATACAAGCATTCAATTTCATAAATTTTAACTTCAAATGCCTCGTTCACAAGATCATGCTAATTCCGACGGCCCTAGCCATCAAGCTGTCGGCACATATTATTGTTTGTCTGAATGTGCAGGATATTTCTCACCGTGGACATGGTCAACAAAGTGAGTTTTTCTATGAACCCCAATAACAACCTACGAAAAGGCTGGGGCATTTCTCCATTCCAAGAAATGGAAAGGATCTACAGCGGGACCAAGTTCCTCATTAAAAGAAGGGGGAGAATTCCTGAAAGAAATCAAGGCGACATCAGCTGTCCCTCTACAAAAAGGGAAAAATCCTCAACCGAGTCCTTAACTCGGGAAGAACAGATACCCGATGACAAAAAGGTCTAGCGAAAGAAATCTGCATCATCAAACATGTCAAACTACGCCAAGTCCTCACAAGTCGAGGCCTATACACTGAAGTTCAAATCTAGGCAATGATAGAACGGGCTAATCCTCCAGGATGTCAGCATCACCTGGGTCATCAGCCAAGCCAGCATCTAACCCTGCTTGACCCAGCAGGGTCGCAAGTAAAGAGATGGCCCCTTTTCACACTCAATGATCAGCCGTTGGCACAGTCCCAGCAAAGCATCGGGAAATGATCCAGGGACGGAGACAGTATATCAAATTCGATTCCCAATATCGGTCCTTTAACCCAAATTTGATCCCCAATATCGGTCCTTTAAGCCAAATCTGATACCCAATATCGGTCCTTTAGCCCAAATCCGATCCCCAATATCGGTCCTTTAACCCAAATTCGATCCCCAATATCGGTCCTTTAAGCCAAATCTGATCCCCAATATCGGTCCTTTAACCCAAATTCGATCCCCAATATCCGTCCTTAACCCAAATTCGATCCCCAATATCGGTCCTTTAAGCTAAATTCGATCCCTAATATCAGTCCTTTAAGCCAAATTCGATCCCCAATATGGTCCTTTAACCTAAATCTGATCCCCAATATCGGTTCTTTAAGCCAAACTCGATCCCCAATATCGGTCCTTTAAGCCAAATCCAATCCCAAATATTGGTCCTTTAACCCAAATTCGATCCCTAATATCGGTCCTTTAACCCAAATTTGATCCCCAATATTGGTCCTTTAAGCCAAATCAGATCCCCAATATCGGTCCTTTAACCCAAATCCGATCCCCAATATCAGTCCTTTAAGCCAAAACCGATCCCCAATATCGGTCCTTTAATCCAAATTCGGTCCCCAATATCGATAAATCAAATCATATCAACCCCGATCTCCAATCGGGCCGTCAGGCCAACTCCAATCCATCCCCACAGAGGACAGATGATGGAATCTATTATACGAAGGGTGAGGTATGGTTCTACACCAATTCAATTAAGCATATGCATCCACTTAGGACAAAATAAGATCATCACATCATGTCTGGTCTGCACATGTGCAACAAGCGCTATATCAGCGCACGTCTCCATTAGAAAATTAAGCAAGCATACCCAATAGAGTCAAAAATGCATACACATTTAACACATAAACTTGATGAAAAAGTCTGCTACCGTTCGAGTAAGCATCGGGACAGTCCTAGGATCAACCATTGTCCCTACCATCAGGGTAGGCACTATTACAAACTACCAATGTAACTTATCATCAGGATAGGCATCGGAAGCACCCAATGAGGTAACTCGGCAAAAGAGATATATCCCCATCAGGGGAGCCTTCAGAGATGCACAATGGCATCGGCTAAGAGAAAATCTGTCCCCTGATAGTATCGACAGATTGGGGAAACCATTGGCCTTAAAACCAAGATAACAACAAGGCCATCACGGACGACGTCATCCCCAGCAGAAATCTGGGAAACATTTCAGTTTATCTTCATCAAACAAACATCAGCAACGCCAATAAAATTCAGACCGTTGGAGTCAACCCCAGCAAAGACATCATCAGCATTGATGAAAGTCGACCGTTGAGATCAGCCCCAACACATGCACCGGTAAAGGTAATCGATTTGTGATGCGATGCGATATGCAATGCGATATGCGATTTACAAAAACGTGTTAACATTCATTGCATTGTGATTTGCATCATTAATATCTTGTCATATTTTAAGTGTCTAGCAATCTTTATCCTGTTCATTCCATTGAATTACATAAACATGATAAAGAGGGGCATCCTGTAGACACTCGAAATTTTCCTTGCCCCAATACTAACATTGTAGGAGGGCAAAATCGTTAATCCAGCTCTGATAGTCAATTGGACCGTCAATCCAGCTCCGATAGTCAATCGAACCGTCAATCCAGCTTCGATAGTCAATCGGACCATCAATCCAGCTCCGATAGTCAATCGGACCGACAATCCAGCTTCGATAGTCAATCGAACCATCAATCCAGCTCCGATAGTCAATCGAACCGTTCATCCAATTTTGATCTTCAAATCATCCCCGATCTCAATATCGGTACATCAGCTCAAACCCGATCACCGATATCGGGACAAACACAGCACCAATCAACCATATCGAGATGTCAACGCAGCCCCGACAGCAACTTGGGAGGTACAAATCGGCCCCGGCAGCAACTCAGGAGGTACAAGTCAGCCCCGACATCAGCCCAGGAAGTCAGGTCAACTTCAGACGTAAACTTGAAGCATCACAACAACTCTAAAAAAAAAACCTGGAATGACCACGTCAGCCACAAAGGAAACACTGAGAACAAACAGACTCGAATGGGATCCAAGTCTTGGAAATAGCTCTCGGAAGTCAACCAGAGGCCATGCCGACACCAAAAGCAACCCCGGGAGGGGAAAAATGGTTATTTCACCAAATCTCATTTGATTCAGTTAAACGCAAGCCGAATTAATGCCACCAAGGTCAGAAAGAACCACAACGGTGATCCCGGGTGAAAACAGCACCAGACGGCTCGACGAACAAACTGCGGGGAAACAAAACCCGATAATGAACCCACCTTTAGTGACTTAAAAAGGGTTAAAACCAATGTCATTGTGACACTCTCAACGAGGGCTTTCTGGAAAGCTATAGCACGCCCCAAACGGACGCTCCGATCAAAAGTTATGAAATTTCAAACTTGACATTGCATCGCCCGACATGCACGCACTTCGAGATGACAAAGTCGGGCATATGGGCCCCACATTGGGGAGACACACCTCTACCTGCAGCATCAGCAGGTAGAGCTAAGTCTCCCTGGCCTATAAATAAATGTGCCCCCCGTTCATTTTTGACAATTCAGAAACGCAACGAAGTTCTGCCTGTCTGATTTTTTTACCTTTACACCTCTTCCAAACCCAAATATTTTCACTCCAACATGTAAATATACCCATATACTACCACATATCAGAAAATAACAGGTAGATTTGGACGTTTAAAGCCTACGATTTGGTAAAAAGCCCGTATTGCAGTCCATTGTAAGTATTTTTACAATCAGAAAGTTAATACTACTACTTTGCACTATTTTCCACTTGCACACGAAGTTTCATATTCTAAATATGCCTGGAACTTAGTTCCGTGGCCATTTTTGTCAAAATTTGGTACATTTCTGTACATAAACGCAGTTTTTTGCATTTTTACAACTCGAATTGACGATCCGTCAGCTCCAGCAGCTTCAATGCACTAGCACACACATTATTGCAACTCCGTCGGACTAGGTTATCTTCCCAGTCTGGTTCTGGCCCTTTTTTGTATATATTTAACTATTTATGTACTAACATTTCAATTCTGTTAAGCCCGGATGTCAAATCTGAGGTAGTTTACCGCTTTTACATATATTTACGCATATATAAGCGACTTTCACCATCACTGGTACTCATATCAGTCCTGGTTGACTACATTTTTGTCAATATATATATATATATTTTCATTCCGGCCTGGATTACTTCGTGGCCATTTTACTGCTTTTGCACACTTCGCCATACTGGGTGCTCTCCCCAGTCACTGGTTGACTACTTTTCTGTCAATTTTAATTCCAGTACGGGCATCGGCGTGAAAATCCATCGCCCTTATTACTATATATATATATATATATTTCATTTCTGTCACAGCCTGGATTATTTCGTGGCTATTTATAGTTTTTTATAAATATATATATATTTTAATTCCAGTCCTGGCTTGCGAGTGAAAATCCATCGACCTTTTTACAGTTTTTGTATATATATATATAATTATATATGTATATATATATATATATATATATATATATATATATATTGCTTTACTCAATTCATTCAACTGCTGCATTTAACATTCATTTGTATATGAATCTGCACTGTCATATCTGCGGGCAGATTAGATTCATCTAAATCTTGCTAATTCTAGCTTTCAACGATTCAAACAGGTCCCGATAGAACCTGGAAGCTATAATGGCTGAGATTTCTTTAAATCTAGTTATTTTTATAGTTTCAACTTTGAAAGCATACTCGTGTCCCTTAGATCGCTATCTAGTGGGAACGAAACGCTTTATCCACTCGCAGCCAGGATTTATTGATGAATCCTTGGTTCCATTGCTACGTGATGATGTATATTTATCCATTTCTGTGCAAATTTGAACTGTGCAGGTTTATGGGCTACTTATATCTGAGCCTAGGAATCGTGGGATTCACGATCAAATCGATCGGGATCTGATTCCCATGATCGACAAACTCTAATTTACAGATGTACCCTGCCAGTTTTTCTATAAAATGTACATACACAGACCTTAAAACGGTTATCTGGATTTAAGGTCTCATCATAGTGAAATATCAAAATTATCGTGTCAGCGTCCCTCCGATAGTTTTCATACCCATGAGGAGACCGACAGTTGTCTATTCCTGTGGTCGAGGATGCCTCGCAGCCTGATAAATCACCATTCACATGCAGCCTTAAGGCTATAAAGATAAAAAATTAAAGTAGCAATACACTTCAAATCCTATGGCAGCGTAAGGGTTTGATAAACCAGCTTTCAAAACATCATTTTCAATCAAAAGAAAAGCTTTTGTAAATCAAATTAAATTCTTTTGCAAATCAAATCAAAGACTGATTTTCAAATCAAATCAAACCCTTCGTATATAGGCTCAACGAAGTCTGTCAAAGCTTTCAATCAATCAAATCAATAGGCCCAATTTTTAAACAGCATTTACTCACGCATTCACAGTTTTAAGGGAAATAATGAAAAGATGTGGTACCGTGTTTACACGGGAGTCGTGGGGTGCCTAACACCTTCCCCACACTTAACCAAGCCCCCGAACTCAAAACTCCGGTTTCAAATATCAAGTTTCGACAGTGTCCAGCAAATTGGGCCTCTTTTCAAATCAAACTCGGTTGAGTTGGTACAACCATTTTCAAATCTACCAACTGGCGACTCTATTAAAACATTCAAAAATCGTCGACATAAACACATGTTGGCCTCTTTCCTAAAAAACCCTTCAAAACCTTTTTTCTAAATAAAAAAAGTAGGGGTAGAGAGAACTTACGAAGTTTAATTTGAGGAAACCCGGGTTACGAACTGACCTGCGGGATTCTTAAATTTTCCAACGTATACAAACTCGATCGAGAGATGACATATGTGATTGGAACTAGCCATAGTGACATATGTTTGTGATTTCTGCTTCGTTGGGATTCATAATTCATGTATAGGATAAAGATATCTATGCATCATATGTAATCTGTTAAGAACTTGATATTAAACCTTATTCAATTGTAATTCACATAGAGATATAGTGAGTTAGTTAATTAAGGTGTCTTGCTCAATTCTATCATATGTGGATTTGAGTGAGTATGGATGTAATTCATTGAGAGATGGTTATATCTGCTTTAGTGTTCTTGATTAATAATCTGGAGTAATTGATATAAACTAAAGGAAAGTATATTATCTAAAGTAAAATAATAAGTGAAGTTGTAGGCTTAATTCTCCAAAACTTGGTAAAATCTTGAGTTAGTCTTAATTTGGTCTAAGTAGTAGTTATTTATAAAAAATCATCATTTAATTGTTAGTTTAATAAAACTAAAATAATATAAAATTGGTACTTGTTTGATTAAATAGGAATTATTGTCTCTGAGGGTACGATACTTGATCTTATCAGTATATTACTTGTTGACCACGTACACTTGTGTGTAGCGCGTATAGAAAATACCCAACAAGTTTTTGGCACCGTTGCCTGGGACAGTAATTGCGTTTATTACTTACAATATCAGTTTAATTAGATCAGTTTTAGTTAAACATATATATATATATATATTCTTATTTTTGTTTCGTTGGTTATTTCAGGTAATCTCGAGTAATCTTTCATGCCATCTATTATGCGAGCAAGACACTGACTGATGCACAGTTAAACTACACAACCACTGAAAAGGAATTACTTGCAGTTGTGTACGCCTTTGATAAATTTCGGTCGTACTTGGTGGGGACAAAGGTGGTGGTTTACACAGATCACTCGGCCATCCGGTATCTAGTTGAAAAGAAGGACGCAAAGCCGAGACTTATTCGCATGGGTTCTTCTCCTTCAAGAATTTGATTTAGAGATTAAGGATAGGAAGGGGACAAAAAATCAGGTGGCTGACCATCTTTTGCGGCTAGAGAATCCGAAGCAGGACGAGACAGACAAGGTAGCAATCAATGAGTCTTTTCCCGATAAGCGGTTATTTTTTATCCATGGCGAGTTTCCGTGTTATGCAAATTTCATGAATTATTTGGTAAGCAACATCCTCCCACCAGATTTGACACGCCAGCAAAAGAAGAAATTTCTACACGACGTGAAGTGGTATATGTGGGATGAACCGTATCTATTCTGCCAGTGTGCTAACAGAATGATTCGGCGATATGTGCCGAAAAGTGAAGTAGAGAGCATATTACAGGCATGTCACGCCTCATTATATGGGGGACACTACGAAAAAGAAAGAACGGTCGCTAAAGTACTTCAGGCAGGTTTCTTCTAGCCCACATTGTTCAAAGACGCACATCAGTGCGTGAAAAACTGTGATAGATGTCAGCGAGTGGGAAATATTTCGAAGCGGAATGAGATGCCACTAAACATGATTTTGGAAGTCGAGATTTTTGATGTATGGGGAATCGACTTCATGGGACCATTTCCGTCTGAGTTCAATAATTTGTACATCCTATTAGCAGTGGACTATGTATCAAAATGGGTGGAGGCAGTTGCATTACCGACAAATGATGCGAAGGTGGTTTTAAAATTCTTGTAAAAGAATATCTTCACACGATTTGGCACCCCGAGGGCAATCATCAGTGATGAAGGGAGCCATTTCTGCAACAAATACTTCACCGCTCTCTTGACGAAGTATGGGGTCAAACACCAAATCGCCACAGCCTATCACCCTCAGACGAGTGGACAAGTAGAAGTTTCTAACCGGGAGGTAAAGCGAATCCTGGAAAAAGTCATCAATCCGAATCAAAAAGATTGGTCGTTGAACTTGGACGACGCTCTGTGGGCAGACCGGACCGCAGTATAAGACCCCGATAGGCATGTCTCCATTCAGTTAGTTTACGGCAAGGTGTGTCATTTTCGGTAGAACTCGAGCATAAAGCGTATTGGGCTATCAAGAAACTGAACTTTGATTTATCAGCAGTAGGTGAGAAAAGGTTGTTGCAAATCAACGAATTAGATGAATTCTACCTGCAGGCGTACGAGAATTTGAAGTTGTAGATACTGAATAGAAAGTTTGAATTGGGACAATCAGTATTGCTATTCAACTCTCGGTTAAAACTTTTTCCTGAAAAACTAAGATCTAGGTGGTGGGGGCCATTTACCATAAAGACTGTATTTCCACACGGCGCCATTGAGCTATATGGCCGGGATCCCACTGAATCATTCAAAGTGAACGACCAACGCCTTAAGCATTATTGGGGAGGGGACATCGATCTCCAGGCAATCACCGTCGATTTGACCGAGCCAAACTGATACAGGGAGTAGTCAGGCTGAAAGACTAAAATTCAAGCACTCGATGGGAGGCAACCCATCCATTACATTCATTAGTAGTATATCTATGTATATTAGGAGATTCATGCTTATTTAGTATAAATTGAGTCTTAATAATGTATGTTATGATAATTCTCAGGTTGCTCGTGCAGGTATAGGCCAAGTGCAAGAAAACTCAAGCAAATCATCCATATGGTAATCATTAAGGACACAAGGGCAGGCTAGTCAAGCAGTTCATCAGAAAAAAGGAAGAAACTTTTAAATTCTGAAGTTTGCCATACCTACCCCCTCGGGCAGAGCAAGGCCTAATTGCCCGCCCCCCGCGGGCTTCCCAATCTAGAACTCTGCATGGTACCCGCCCCCGTGGCAAGATCAAGTCCAAAAGGCCCTCTCTCGCGGGTAAGCCCCTGCATAAAGCCCGCCCCCGCAGGCTTCCCAGGCAAAATTCTCTCAGCTGTTGACAGCTTTATTTTTTAAAAACTCTTTTCGGCACTTGACTTAAGCCATTCTACAAAAGCAACAAGCCCTAACCTGCCGAAACACACCCTTCAAAGGCAAGAACCTCTACGCACCACACTAATTTGGGAATCAAGAGCACGATTACAAAGCAATTGGGATTGCAAGCATCAGTCTTCATCCGAACATCATCAAATAATTAAAGGTATATAACCATTTCTTCAATTGGGAAAGTTTGTAGGCAATTGTGGGTTATCTATTTTGGGAATTCTGAGTGGGTTTGAGATTGGTGTGATTACTATATATATATTGCATGTGATTGGTTGCGTGACACAAATTTGGGGGAAATCAACGAAACAACAAACCCCAACATCAAGCTACATTGTGAGTGCACCCCACCTGTTTGACAGAAAGCCTCAACCAACCAAAATTCAGGAATAGTTGATTTTGATCAATTGAACATCATGCCACCAAGAGCTCCTAAGTGACAAAAGGGGGAGGGATCAGTCCACATCGGATATAACCTTTGATAGGATGAAATTCCAAAGTGAGACCGCCTCTGTCAAATTCGATTATTTGGCGACAAAGAAGCTAACCCCCGAGTGAGGCCTCAAGCCTGATGCGACGGACAGGGAGATGTCACTACAGATTAAAAATTAGGGCTGGGAAACTTTCACAGACCAGCCCGACACAGTGGTGGTTGCAGTCGTGAAAGAGTTCTACACGAATTCCAAGGACATATCTCTGTTTTAAGCATTCGTCCGGGGAAAATTGGTGGACTTCAGTCCCACGACAATCAGTGATTTCTACAATCTACAACGGCCAAATATGTGTCAATACCAGGAGTTCATAGATGTGGGGCTTGATTATGATGAGATTCTAACAGAGATATGCAAGCCGGGAACAGTGTGGATTAGAGGCAAGAAAGGGGGCACGTTGGTCATGAGCTCCAGTTTAAGCCTCTACGAAAAAGTTTGGTATTCGTTCCTATGTGCCAAGCTCCTCCCCTCGAAGCATACAAGCAAAATCACTAAAGAAAAAATATCTCTTGTATGTCATCCTCAATGACACTACGACATCGACATCGGGTTAATCATCAGTTTCTCGATTCACCGGTGTTTGAGAGGATTACTGTCGGGAGGTTTACCACATCCGTCTTTGATCACTGGATTGTGCCGCCAGTGCGGGTGTAAGGTGGACGGACGATGAGCTGACTCAGCAGTCACTCCAGCTGCTAGATACGAGGATAATTACCCAGGTTTGACAAATGGTCGGTAGGACCGCCACATCCCCGCGGTCTAGGCTTCATTTTACCATCAGCCATGGATGCCCAAAGAGCAGCGACTATGGATACAGATGAGCCGACCGAGGGTGCTGCAGAGGGAGAGCCAACAATGCCGAGCGAATCCAACTTCAGTTCCTAGTTTAAAGCTCTGCAGGAGCAATTGGAAGAGCAGCGACGATTGGATGACCGGTTGGCGGCGCGGCAGAGCCACATGTTCGACACACAGAATCAATTCAATGACGCGGTTGTTGAGGCGTTTGCGAGGCTGAACACTTCTGTCTATCCTTTCCAGTTCCCGACCCCATAGCCACTGCCCGGTTATCCACTGTCATATTCTGATGTGGAGGAGGACACTTGACGTCTCAGGGAAGTTCTTTAAGCTTTAATTGATTTATTTTTTATCAATGAGGACATTGTGCTGATTAAGTTTGGGGGTGTGTACATTATTTTTTATAATATTGTTAGAACTTGCATCTAGTTAGCATTGAATGATAGTAGTAGTTCATTACTTTCATCTGTAGTTAATTGCATAAGTAGTTTAGTTAAGTGTTTGATATTTGGTATAGTAAGAAGTTCTTATGCTTATATAAACAAAAATTAGAAAATACCAAAAAGAGTCATTAGTTAGGATGTCATGAGTCAGTATGTCAGTGGGTATAATGTAACCTTAGCCAGTGATGAGACTGGACTTACATAGAACTTAAATAGTAATGATAACTAGGACATATATATAGTTTCAGACCTTTACATGAGTCATTGCCTGTTTGACACTTTTGCACCGGTTAGTACGATAGGACAACAATTTAGTCAACTTGGGTCAAATAATCACATAATTGACGTCTTGAACAAAATTGTGCTTTAATGACAGAAATTAACTAAGATTAGACTGTAACCTAAGTTTGGGGGAAGATATGGGAGCTATTTGAAAGACAGAAAAGGAACAAATGAAAAAAATGGAAAAGATGAAAAAAGAGAAAAAAGTGAAACTCGTGAATAAACACCGTGACTAGTTTAGTTTCGTGGCCTTTGATACTCGAGTAAGTACGCCCTAGAGGATGTTTTTACACCCAGCGCCCTAAAGCCATTTGGTTTGGGAGTCGTTGGTCGAAAGCTCGCTACATGGGTGTCACGGAAGAGCCTAAGGGAACTAGACATTATACAGTCACTGAGTAAAATAGAGATACGGGAAAACGAGCAAAATGCCCCCGTAAATGCATAAAGATAGAAAATCTCCCATATTGACTTCGGATATGGTTGACGTTGAGTAGAGTTCATTTTATCTTATTTACGCGATTCCTTTAGCTAAAGTTATATTTTCTTCCTAAGATGCGTATTATGTGATATATTTGAACTGTAGTTGAGTACATTGTTATAGAGCACACACACACAATGCAGTGGTGTTAACAGGTGTTGGTTCATAGATTGGTTTGAATTGCGAATATGTCTCTGGTTGGATTTAGTGTTTATATCTATTGTGAATTCTCTGAGGCGATATTGGTTATATTTGTAATATATGACAGTTGCATTTGTAGGCATTATATTTATTTGCATATGCATTATTTTGCTTGAAGACAAGCAAAGTCTCAAGTTTGGGGGTATTTGATGAGTTAATTTTATACCTACGAATCGATATCCGTTACAGCTTGATTCGTGCTTACTTCGAGTAGTTTTGTATCATTTTACTTTGTTTTTAAGTTGTTGATTTCAGGAAGTGAACTGATGGAAATTGAGGCTAAAAGGCAACATTTCGGACTTCATAGGAAAAGTGGATGCCCGCTGGGGCGGGCCTCTCAAAGCCAAATCACCCTACTGGGGCGGGTGTGCAAAAAGTCAGCATCAGCAAGTGGCTGCTCGCTGGGGCGGGCCTCTCGAGAGTAAATCACCCGCTGGGGCGGGCTTACGACAGCAAGACTAGCAAGTTTCCTGCTTGAGTAGGATTGTGGAGCAATAGAGATTTGGTATGGATTACGGCTGGGAGAGTATATTAGGAGAACAGAGAGGCTATAATACACACACTTAGACAAAATTTGAAGCCCTAGTTCATGACTTGGACTAGTAAGGATATTTGAAGCAGATTAGATCGCGAAGAACGTAATAAGCGTAGAGACGAGCGGTGATATAATATTGAGTTTATTTTCTCTCTTCTTTAACATCTTGTATCCAGAATGATTTCTATTATGTGGATTATGGATTTTGATTCATCTATGATGAACTAACGTTCTATTTAAGCCTATAACGGATCTTATTATGTAACGGAGGATTAAATATCTTTTAATTTAGTTTATGAATATTATTTCTAGATTGTTTGCTATGAGTTGTGCTTAATCTATATAATTATTTGATCTCCAATTATCTATTATCCCATATGAACTCGAGAGATGACATATGGGATTGGAACTAGCCATAGTGACATATGTTTGTGATTTCTGCTTCGTTGGGATTCATAATTCATGTATAGGATAGAGATATCTATGCATCATATGTAATCTGTTAAGAACTTGATATTAAACCTTATTCAATTATAATTCACATAGAGATATAGTGAGTTAGTTAATTAAGGTGTCTTACTCAATTCTATCATCTGTGGATTTGAGTGAGTATGGATGTAATTCATTGAGAGATGGTTATATCAGCTTTAGTGTTCTTGATTAATAATCTGGAGTAATTGATATAAACTAAAGGAAAGTATATTATCTGAAGTGAAATAATAAGTGAAGTTGTAGGCTTAATTCTCCAAAACTTGTTAAAATCTTGAGTTAGTGTTAATTTGGTCTAAGTAGTAGTTATTTATAAAAAATCATCATTTAATTGTTAGTTTAATAAAACTGAAATAATATAAAATTGGTACTTGTTTGATTCAATAAGAATTATTGTCTCTGAGGGTACATGATCTTATCAGTATATTACTTGTTGACCACGTACACTTGCGTGTAGCGCGTATAGAAAATACCCAACATGGAGTTGAAGAGAAGAATTCGAATCAAAGACTTGTATGGATTTTTTTCAAGTTGGTTGAAGATTTGCAATCTGCAATCTGAAGAAGATGGAGTAGTCGCGATCTAAGGGGAATGCAGTCACCTCATAATAATCTTGCGAGCAGTAAAGCTACGTCACAATTATTATGCGGACGAGATAGTGATAGGTGCATAATGTTTGATTATTTTCATTTCTTTATGCTTAGATTTGTCATTTTTTTTGTGTATATGAGTGATTTAAGGTATTTATTAATTTTAAGAAGAATTTAGTATGATTATGTAAATATAGAGTTTAATTCCAGTTTTAGTTGTTTTTCAGGAGTACTCTTCTACGATTGTACGGGTTGACTTTTGGATTCCAAATCTAAATAAGATTTGTGACATTAAAGCTTAAGAATACGAGTCCTAACATGATTTGGAGATGCAGTTACACATCAAAAAAGAAGCTGAAGCTGATTATGGAAGGAAAATCTAATATGGAATCTAAGTCAGAGTTAAATATGGAAACTGAGTGTGAACAAAATCTAAACTGCAAAAGGAAATTGAAGAAGATGTGGCTTTGGAAACTAAATTCTAATTTGATAAGGAAGTTACTTAAAGCTATATTTCAGAGTTTGATTAGAGGATTGAAGATATTATATTTGCAGAGTGAAGACTTCCGAATTAGAATATGATTAAAAGTCTTCTAGTGTTTCAAAGTATCTATAAATACCTTCACTTGTAAACACACAAATTAATCCCTGACATCCCAAGTTATATCTTTACTTTATTATTCTTTGTTCTTTTTTCAGTATGATAGTCTAGTTTATTTCTTTTCAGTTCTAAGAGGGTGTGGTGTAACGAATGAGAATTTTGTGTTGATTAAAATATTTATTGAATTAAATAAATATTTTAGTAAATTTATTTGTTGATTAAAAATAAATATTTGGTGGAACTATTGTGGAATAATTTAATTAAGTGTGGTAATATTAATCAAATTGATGTTTTATAATTTGTAAGTATTTTATGTAGGTAATGTAATGTTTTAATTTAATAGTAATTAAATTAAAGGATAAGTGTATTGCTAAATAATTGTAATATAGTGTATTGGTAATATTCTAATTTAATTTAATAATTAAATTAGAAACTTAATAATTTGTTAAATAAAATTATAATGTAAATTATATCTATATGACAATTTGATGGATTAACATTAATATAATTAATTATTTTAAAAGTGTGACATATGGACTATATAATAAGAGGATATTAAAATAAATTAAAAAAGGTTGTAGGGAGCAAGCCAAACATGACCTTGTGACCTTTTGTATTGTAACAACTAAAACTATTTGATTTTGTAACTGATAAAAAAGCTACGTTATATCTATATGTCAGTTTTATATTATACGTAATACTATTCCGAAGTTTAAGAAAGCAAAGAGCAGAGAGGAAGAAGAGAAAGAGAGAGCCATTAAGAAAAGAAGAGAAATTCTCTGTAAATTGGAGTAGGTTGAGAATCAAAGAAGCAAGAAGCAAGAGGATTACTCAAGTATACCTTAACATCTAGCTAATTAAAAGTAAGCAATTTATTTATAAAGTTCTAACTCTTATTTTCTTTCAAAATAACTTCTCTGTAATTGGTTGGTTGGTTAATTTGTTAAGGAAATTGTTGTATATGTGTTTTTGGTTGCAAGTAATTCATTATATATCAACTATAGTTGAGTTTTCAGTAATTAAATTCGTGAAAACATGTTTTAGAAGAAGAATTGAGTTTTGATGAAATATATATGACATGGCTTATTTAGAGTCAAAATTGATGATTTAATCATGTAATAATCTGTAAATTGATAGTTGATTGTGTTAAAACTGTTGAGAAAAGAAAAGAATGCAATTTGTATGAATCGATTTGGTCAAGAAACTGAAGCTGTGGTGATTGTTCTCGCTAAATATGTCGAATTTTGGAAAACTAGCATGAACTTGGTTTTATATCCTCTAAATTGGTTGTTAGTGTTGTTTTAGTTGTTATAATGATTTTTTATATGTGTTATGATATTTTGGTGAAGTTTATATTATGTGGGAATGGTTATACTACTGTTTGTTTGGTGTTTTGGGAGGTTTTGGTTTGCATTAGTGCAGCAAACAGCCTGCAGAGTTCTTGTTTGGACACCTAGCGCAGTTGCGCAGGTGTCAAGGACAAGAACGACGCAACTGTGCCCCTGCGCTGGTGCCAAGGCTCAAATGGCGCAGCTGTATCGGAACCTGAACATGGAAAGTTATGTTTTGTTATTTGTTCAGTCCTTGGTACCTAGTCTAACCTAATCTAAGGAACATAAAAAGATGTTAATCATATTATGTGATGTTATAACAGATTGTAGTTGCATTGTAATACCAAATGTGAAGATTGTAAGTTATTAATTAACAAGTTATATAACGATTTAAGCTCGATGTTCGTAAGAGTTGGAAATGTGATTTGAATGCTAAAGCCTTATGTTATATGTTAGGGAGTTTTCAGATTCGTGTTATGTGGTTGATTAATATGGTTAGACCTTAAGGTAAAGGTTATAACTTAACTAAGATGATAAATGAAACCAGTAAGGTTAAGTTTGATTTGGCTAACTGGTGTTGTGAATTTAAATGGTTTGTGTAGGATATTGGAGTACGTAAATTGTAACTGTTTAGCTAACGCACGAGGAAATTTCTCTGACCCTAATCTATTATTGAGCAAGCTTCCTATCCCTAACTTGTTATTTATACGCAAGTTTCTTAACTTTAATTTCATTGAATGAGTTTTCTAACCTTGGCCTATTGATAAAGTGGTTTTATAACCACTTATTTAGATATAAACTCACTTCTTTTGTTGCTTAAACTCATGTGTTATATTAGCTTTTCATGCATTTTTGCTTTCTTTTGTAGTTTTCATATTGGGAACTCTCTTGGTGGCATTTGAAGCTAAAAGGGAAGGAAATTGCAATCCGGAACGTCGTTTGGGCTTTCATGTTCATTTCATGTTCTTGGATTGGAACTTGGGTCATATTATAGAGCGTCTTCTAAGCTTTTCGAACATCTTGAATCATCTCAATCAAAGTTCGGAGGCGAGAGTCATGACCTTTTTACCAACCAACGGACGTTGAGCTTCACGATTTTGGGTTGCCATTGCACAACTGTCACTTCAAGCCCTATTTAGACCTTCATCCATCCATTATTTCTCAATGCTCAAAGAATGAAAGTTGTAGATCTCTTCGATATCTTCGATTTGACAAGTAGCATGCCTTGTAACTCCTTCCGGATAAAAATTTATGGCCGTTCTACCAGAGGTCACTATAGCAGAACTTCTGTGGCGCGATCGCTCCTATTTGTAAAGCCATTTCCAGCGCGGGCGCGCCAATGCCCAGGCAAAAATTCTGATACTGTGTTTCCCGCGCGCCCGCGCCCAATTCCAAGCTATTCCCAGCTCGCCCGCACCACTCCTGAACGTGACAAGACTTGACTTTTTCATATAAGAGTGAGATTTGAAGCAAATGGGGGAGATTTTTCTCAAGCCCTAGCCCTAGCTTGTTCTTCCTTTCTTTTCCTTTCATTTCCTTGTCTAGATTAGGAGTAGATTAAGGTTAGTTTTAGTTAGTTAGTTTTTAGGGATTTGATTGGAGAAGAGGATTGAAGCAAGTGGATTCCATTGGAGATTCAACAAGGAACTTGTGCACTCAGATTTGCTATTTTCTTTCTTTTGAATCTCTTTGCTTCCTATTTGTAATCTTATGATGTATATTCAACTTGTGAATGATAGATGTGCTCCATTATGATATCTTAAACTCTATTTTGAGGTTTCAATGGAACCTAATGAGTAGTCTATATTAATTTTCTTCCATGATTGGTCTCATTGATTGTTATAAGACTGTCTGTTGTGATTTGTGCTTTAATTGCTTAATTGATTAGCTACCAATTACTGTGATAACCCACATGGGCTTGAAATACGAAGTGTGGGTTTAGATCTAATCGTAGTAGCGGGCGATTGTATGTTTACATGGCATTAAATGTATGATTTGTGCTTAGGATAGACATATACCGAAGCGCCGCTCGTAGTCAATAGAGAACCTGTGCTTAAACCCTATTTACTTGTAGATCGTATAGACATATAGTGATTTAGGTAATGTGGGTGTTCACGTGCGTCTATCAACTGTGGATTGCATGTGATATGGATTAGGGGCATCGAAAGGTGGCCTTCTCTCACTTTCGTGTTCTCGGCTAACAAACTTTGACTATTAATTTGACCTAATTGGAGATTTATCGACTTAGATCAATCATTAGGGGAAATTGGAATCTCATGTCTTCATTATCTGATTTTACTCTAGGATTAATTAGTTTAAGTTTGATTCCTTGTCTAGTTTTAATTTAGTTTTTAATTAAAATAATTTGCCACGCGTTTAAATAAGACCGAAATGATTATGTGCTAGTGGGTTGGCTACCTTTTATCTGTTAATTCTCCATGGGAACGATATCTGTACTTACACTTTATTACTTGTTGACCGTGTATACTTGCACGAATATATTGATCGGTAAACCGATCAACAAGTTTTTTCATTGTTCAAGCGAGGTTAATTGTAATATTCAATGCCTATGTTGATTAAGTTTCCATTCTTTCTTAGCATTACTTTGATGTCCCATTCTCGATTGTAAATTTTAATACTATATTGTTGTTTAGATATCATTTCATGAGTTTACATTGTTGATGTAATTAAACTATTAAATGGCCAGTGAACCTTTTTAAATTCAACTAGTCCATATTTGATGAGCGTTCTAAATATCTAGAATTCCTTTCGGCTTATCCAAATCAAACTTCCTTTAGTGCTGACTCTAATGTTAAAGATGAGATAAAAAAACCCTAATAGAAGGGATTATATTACTCGAAAGCGTTAAAATGTTTGTGCACAATACATTGTACAATGGGTTGATCCCCTTGAGTACGAGAAGAATGGTCCACATAGTCTTATGATTGTTAAAGTTTTAAGTAGAGATACTTGATAACCTAGGACATATTTCATGGTCTTGTGACCCTCAGATGTACTTTTGATCTTATTTTCTTATCTTGATTCAAAAGCCGAGTTTTCCATCAATTATTGATTATCAGATGATATTGTTCATCATTCATTGATTATTATCATGTTGTTATTCCATTATTATTTTTGTGGGCAATTGTTTGCCCACCCTTGCATAAAAATATTGCAGCTAAAGTAGAGAAATCTGATGAGCTGTCCACTAGTAAGGGCAAAGGCAAGATGAGCAAGTAATGAAGAATAGTTCACTTTTAATTGATGATGTTATGTGTCGAGACTAAATTATTATTATTATTGTATTTATTTTTTGCAAATTTTATAATGAAGGTTAGATAACCTGTGATTGAGTATTATTGATGTAACCGTTTAATGGGAGGATTATTTATTAAGTTTAAATTCTGTTATTATCCTTTTAATTTATAGGTAAATAGATGTGATTTTATTGGACAGTGAACACCAAATCTGTGGGATTGAAGTACCCAGGATTTGGGGGTGTCACATGTGGAACCTTATTCGCAGTTAATAATATAATTGAATTTCATTATTTATTCCTTATTATATGAGATTTATTCTGATAATTTCTTTTAACTGTTTATATGCTATTTTATCTGATTAATTTGATGTGGCCAGTTAGATTAATCTGATTAATATCATCTGCTAGATTTATGAATAGTATTACGTAATTAAAATTGTTCCTAGTCATAAGTAGCAGTTAGTGATACATGATTGTGGACAAGTTTTTGAGTGTTGCTTTGGTTATCGAAAGAAAGATTAATCAATCCGAGCTTATGTGTTTGTTGCTTGGAATAATCTAATTCCTTGGTTCTTAATGATGCTGTTATATTAAATATAGAGAGCTTGTTCTAGGTTGTATGATAAAACCTTGTGAATAGCTTGTTTCATTAAGTGATAATCTAAGAGGAATTTCGGGTAACAGAGCTTGTTGTTATTTAGGGCTATTAATCTCATTGAAGGAAGAAATAATGTTAACTTGATTAAACTGTTGCTGTAAATTGGTGCAACTGAACTGCAGAACTGAAGTCTCAATTTATTTGGTTATCTTTATTAATTTAATTCTGTTTTCTTTAGTTAGTCTTAATCAATTTAAAAACCCCCAATATTTTATTTATTGTTTATAGATAGAAACATTAGAATGTATTTCAAAAAATATCATTCTTTGTGGAATCGACCCTTGCTTACTACTATACTTTGCTTAATTTTATGTTCGTAAGAGTGAAAGTATGGTTTTATTTTTGGAGTGTTAACGATAGCTACCAAATTTTGGCGGCCGTTGCCGGGAAGTGATTATTTATTTTTGTTTATTCTGTATTTCTTTTTTTATGACGCGATGCTTTCACTATATTGAATTGAAATTTGATCCAGAGATAGAGAAACTAACAAGGAGGCTAATGAGAGAAAATCGTAGAGCCAAAAGCTCAACTACAGATTCAGAAGAAGTCTTTGTTCCATCACCTGGTCTCAACTTAGCAATTGAGCTACTATCAAATAATTCATCTACTGAATCAGAAGAAGAAAAAGAAGAAGAGATGTTTGTTCCAACAATAACAAGACTTTAAAAGAATTAGCTACTCCAATCTTAATCACCCATCACTGTGTATTGAATATCCTAATTTAGATGCTGCTTTTGAATTAAAATCAGGACTAATTCATCTTTTACCTACTTTTCGTGATCTTACAAGTGACGATCCATACAAGCATCTAAAAGAATTTCATGTGGTGTGTTCTACCATGAAGCCACAAGAAGTAATTGAAGAACAAATCAAGCTTAGAGCTTTTGCATTCTCACTAGCAAATTGAGAAAAGGACTGGTTTTACTATCTTCTTTCAGGATCAGTGCAAACATGGAATGATATTCAAAGGATGTTCTTAGAGAAGCATTTTTCTGCTTCAAGAGTGGTCAACATCAGAAAGAAGATATGTGGAATCAATCAGTTCAATAGATAGAATTTGTGAGTATTGGGAAAGGTTTAAGAAGTTGTGTTCCAGCTGTCCACCTCACCAAATTGATGATCAACACCTAATCCAATACTTCTATGAGTGACTATTGCCCATGGATATGAGCATGATAGATGCAGCAAGTGGATGAGCCCTAGTTGACAAGATACCAGCTATTGCAAAAGACTTAATTGAGACCATGACAACTAACTCACAATAGTATGGAACCAGGAATGATCACACACATACAAGGGTGAATGAGGTAAGCACTTATAATCTTGAAAGTCAAAAATTTCTGATTGAACTGCCTTGGTTAGACAGATGGTTGCAGGGAACATGGAAGTAGCAAAAGAATGTGGAATTTGTTCAAAGTCAGAACATAATAAAGATGTGTCCAACACTACAAGAAGATGAAATGGTTCAACAAGTCAATGATGTGGGGACATTCCCAGGTTAATATCACCATCAATATAATACTTATTCTGACACTTACAATCTAGGATGGAAGGATCATCCTAACTTGAGCTATGGGGATAATAGGCAGACTGATTTTCAACAAATTCAATAACAGTACCAACCACCTAAATAAAAAGCCCCAACAATTTCTGGAACATCTATGGAGGACATGTTCAAAACAGTCATAGGAAAAACACAACAATTCATGAGTCAAACTCAATAATTTATGAATCAAACACAGAAGTTTCAGCAGGAGACAAGGACTTGTGTTCAAGATCTGAGGAACTAAGTGGGATAACTTGCTACAATAGTTGATAGATTGGATTCTCAAGGCCTAGGGATGTTACCTTCTAAGACTGTTATTAATATAAGGGAGAATATAAGTGTAATAACATTTAGATGTGGTGCAGAGGACCGTCAACAAAAAAAGTTTGTGCTTTCAATATAAAACAAGTCAGACAGTGGTGAAACATGCAGAAATGTTGTGCACAAACATAAGTGTCCTCCCTTCTCTGAATATAAACCAGCACTTCCTTTTCCTCAAGTCTTAAGAAGAACAAAAAAATTGAGAAAAATTTAGATTTATATGGACTCTTCTATAGACAATTAGAAGATGCTGAGAAGGTAACTGATGGATAGAATGTTAGTAAAGGACAGTTGGAAGTGCTCAAGGCTGCTGTTGAAGTTGATGAGGAGCAATTCAAGGAGGAGCCAGAACCATCTAAGGCAATTACTAACTCTTCTAATCAGGTTAATACTAACCCCTAACCTTGTCTATCCAGGGATCCAAAGTCTAAGGAGGAGGAGCAAGAGGTAGAGGTGGATGAATTTATAATTCCTGCAAATTTCTACAATGAGGACATGGATGATGATAATTTCGTTCTACAAACCTAAAACATTGATTGATGAACACAATGATACCTTGGAGTTTGATGATAAAGAGATTCAGTTCAGCATTCATAATGTGACGCCCCCAAAATAGATCCACACAACCCATTCTGAGTCGCCAAATACATGGTACAAAATCAAAATACAAACTTCCTGTTTACAATTGTTAAACTGTCGTGCAAATACGACAAAACATAATCTGTGAGTTTTAATACAAATATTATCTCGTAGACAATATCCAAACTCAAATAAAATCTTCATCACAATTACTGTCACAATATTTTATAACATAGTGAAGACTTCTATCATAACTATCTCGGATCATTACTCCACTCCCCGACTAATCCCAGCTATACTTTTATTTCCTAAGAAGAACAATGGAACCAAAAGGAAAATGGTGAGCTTAACTAGCCCAGTAAAGAATATTATGACTAAGATACTAAAGAATAAATTATCTTTAGCCTTCAACAATAATAAATCAGATAAAATATAATGGACAACAATTTTTAGATCAACAACTGCAGCGAAAATAGCAATCCATTAGAAGAGTCAAGTAGAGCATGATGTCTACTATCTTCTATGATTTAAAAATCCATCATCAATATTTTATCCCTGTAACATCAATCAATAAATATTTCAAATCAATAATTTATATTTGCACTACGGGCCAAAGATATTCATTTGTATCGCTAGGGGTTGTGACGGCCCGAAATTCGGCCTACTTTTCACACCCGAATTCCGTGCGTTACGATACTTCCCATTCCATACATACATCATTATATCCTGAAGATACATGATATATTTACACCATTCCCAGGTTCTAATACCTCCAAACGTTTCTTCATTAAGAATAATGATAAATACATTGTTCTTATCTCATTACAAGTGTGACTTAACTAGTCACCATATCTATAGAATAGTTTTAATCTAACTATTCCCTCAAGTCTCGACTTGATCTTCTTGCTTGTTCATAACATGAACAGTACTTCATCTTGTGATGCTCATGGTATTCGCAACCATAGCATCTCACCGTAGCAGGACATCCATCATTAGGATCTTCATCTTATCCTTTAACACATACTACCGTCGTTCGCTGAAAATATTTTTATTTCAAGCAAGTGTGAGCATTCAATTGCTCAGCAAGTCATAGCAGTTGAATACTAACAACTCAAGAATCAACATTCTTTTAAGTCTTCAATAACCGAACAATGGTTATGATGCAGCTTTAATAATAGGAATATGTTTCGATTCCTATCATTTTACAACATATATCACATATACTTAGTCATACTTCCCTTTTCTACTCATTCATATACATTCTGTCTGGCTAGAATTAATAGCACAGACTTAATAAGCATGGTTCATGAATAAACCTAACTCTTTCTCATTTAACAGTTCAATCATAGAATAGTCCATTTCACGTAAACACCAAAGTGTTAACATTGCGGCACAAGGCCTTCATACATACTACCATCTTGTACAAATATCGCACATTTGCACATACGACATTTCTTCCTCATGTTCAACATCTGAGGAAGTTAAGAAACTAACATTCATATGAAAATGAATGAAGTTAGGAACTTGTATCAAGTAGAACTTGAGCAAGATTAGAAAACTTGCCTTAGCACTGCGTACTTCTTACGCCTTATCATTCATCGCAATCCCTATATATCACATAAGGAATAACAATTATCCATTAGTCAAATACTTGACTTATGCATTATGTTATCTTTACTTTAATTCGTATGGTTTGCGTTCTTGCAATATAAGTCTACACGACCAACCTTACGTTCATTATTTCTATTCTTTCATTACATCCCCTTACCACGTACGGTCCATACGACCCGGAACGTTTATCCAAGTTATTAACATTAACTCGACTTTTCACATTATACGTTCTTCATTCTCTTATTACCATTCATTACGGCTCATTATATCTTACTATACCAACACTTGTTAACGTCTAAGTCATACAACCAATGTATACTTAGAACGTTCCCTTAACGCCGATACAAGTCACGAGAAACGTTCACGTATCATGCGTTCACAGTTACTCATCTCTCAATCTCATTCAACCTTTACTTAAGGTTTAAATCACTTGTTTAAGTGTTATATTAAGTGAATTCTATGTTCACTTGAACTCTCATCAATTATCACTAAGTATGATGATTGACGAGATCTTAACTTGTTCTTCAACTTAAACATTGGTTAATGTTTCCAAGCTTAAGTTCAATTACGTTTGTTCAACGTTTAACTCTCATAAACATTGATTAAACATGTTGTTTAAAGCTTACATTACATCATTTACTAGCCCCTTAATGATATGCAAAAGGTTAAGTAATTATTAACAATGTCAACTTTTCTCACATGCTGGCGCTGCGGCGTCAGATATTGCCCTTAGGAGTGGCGCTGCAGCGCTACTCTCCAGAGCTTTTTCCCGGGTGTGGCGTTGCGGCAACGGCTTAAGCCTATTGGCTGGCGCTGAGGCGCTAGCTCTGCCACTTAGAAAAATTTCTAAATCTTTAAAAATTCTGAAATTTCGAAGTCCGTAACTTGATCGTTATAACGTTCGTTCCAAAGCCAAAAGTTCATAAACGACATGCTCTACCATCCTATCAAGTCAGAATTCATTTCTGAATCCATCAGCTAGAAATTCTCCTATTAGTCTATTTTTACGTGTTTGTCGAACGTTCGACGCTCGTTTCTTCGTTTTAACTCCGAATTCGTTCGTTCTTGCTCTCGCAAGTCTTGTTTACATAATTACACGTGTTGCAATCGAAAACCATCATTTTTGAATCACATAGCGACTTTTGACTTTCATTCCGGGAAATTCAGGATTTCGACGCTTAACGTCTAATCGCATAAACTTCCGTCGAATCTTCGTTACTTGATATTTTTACGTCAAACCAAATGGAATCAATCCATTGGTTATTCCTTCACGATTCTAACCATATTAAACATCTAAGTTTTAATGGTTTTCTTCATTATGTTCTTCGTGTTCTTCATTCGTTCTTCGTTCGTAATCAATGTTATGATTATGATTTTATGTTTACTTGCATTCTAACGTTATAAGTTTGATAATCCAACCTTATAACATCGGAGAGTAAATATAACTCATCTGAATCGTTCACTAACATCTTCTAACATCTTTACGTTCATTAACCATTTCATTATGGTTTAACTTAACCATTTCAAGGTTTTAACATATTTCTTCCTTAACTCCTTAACCATTCACTTATGATTTCACTTGTTCTTGATTATTAATGGTTTAGAGTCCACTAACATCAATCTTCTCACTTCCTACAATTCATTCTCTATCATTTTTCACTTCTCTATCAATTAAAGAATTGAAAGAAGATGAAAATTAAGTTTAACACTTATACCTTATAAGTGTTCTAGAGCTTGTGACTTTGTGCTCTTGACAAAGCCTTAAGCTAACTTCTCTTACTTCCTTGATTGCATGACCAAGTTTTTCCCTCTTCTCTTATCTTCTCTCTCTCTCATATGAGTTGGTGGGATTTCAAACAATGAAAAATGAAGGCCAAGCCCTCTACTTATAGGCAAAGCAAGACCAAGGGCTTAAGGGTCTTTTAGGCCCAACCTCCTCACTATTCCCACCTCCTCACCCTTTCATTTGTGCCCAAGTTTGAGCCCATGTGCCTCCCATGTGCTAGCACATGCTAGCACATGCCACCATGTGCTCCCCCATGGCCTCCCCATGCAAACATGGGTCATGGGATGCCCCATGGGTTTAATTAAACCACCCGTTTACCCGCCGATTCGACCCACGGGTTTAAATTCTTAAATTTAATTCTAATTAAATCTATTTACTTCGTATAAAATTCGTATTATACAACGTATTAATTCTCGTATCCTCCTCGTATTATACTCGTATAATAATTAGTATTATACGCGTATTCGTTATGTGTAATAATTATTTATTATTACACATAATCATTTTCTTCTTTAATTTCACTTTCCCTAACCCTTAGGATTTTTAGTCCGCAAGCGAAAACTTCGCGAGCCATAAATGAAATATTATTACATATTCCATCACGTCTCAAAATCCTATCATTATGCGTTTCTTAGAATTTCAAAATAAATTCCCGAACAGAAACAGATGAATAGTGATTTTTGTCATTTTCTTCCTGAGAAAACTTTTCTCGGCTAACTTAACTTTTCACGACATATTGCCGTCAAATCTTCTGACAGAACATCATTCCGACATTCCAAACTCCTAAAAGGGCTTAGGGTTAAACCCTAGTCTTAACCCTAACCCTTAGGGTTAAACCCTAACCCTTAGGGTTTTGTCTTTTTTCGTAAATATTTTTATTCTCGAAAATCTTTTATTTTTATCTTGAAAATTCATACTCGTTCATTCTAGCTTGTAGCCAGAATCCTCCTCATTTCTAATCATCCTAGGTCATAGAATGATTAATACCCATATATCACAGAATAATAATCAATAAAATTACTTTTATTAATTATTAATTCTTTAATCTTAATTTTATGGACAACCCGATTTTTCAGGTTGTCACATTCTTCCCTCATAAAAATTTCGTCCTCGGAATTTCCCAAACCACATCCATACCAGGATGCGTCATCCTTACCACCCCTCAACGAAGAGTTAATCTTAACTCTTCTTATTATGTTGAAAAATCTCAACATACAATTCAGTTAGGTATTTACCTAGTCATTCATTCTCATCATCTCTTCTACATCTTCCCCCCCCCCCCAAGGATCATTATCTTGTTATAATTGTCAGATGATACATATCTTGACAACTATACTTCTAAAATCTCGGGTTATCACATTCACCCCTTCTTCTAAAAATTTTACCCTCGAAATTGTTGCCATAACCTAACTTCTCTTTATAGAAGTTCTCATCCTACGTCCATTCAGGAACGTTTCATACGTTGCCTTTATATTTATAAAGGAACATACTGGCACTAAGGCCCCATACTTTTTATCTTCCCCATTCAGTAATCTTCATAACCTACACACTAATTATGAAGTTTGAAAGAACGACAAGGAATATATAAGATTCCTTTTAAAACATTCTGCTGAGGGGTCTTAGAGACCATGAACCATTGAACTTGATTTGTCGGTATTTACCGAGAACCAATTCCTTGTCGGTCAGTTTTCAATCACAAAGAATGTAAACTACCTCTTCCGGTACATTAGGTGATCAACCTATTGTACAACCCCAAAACGGTGGGTTTGTTCACCTCAGACTTATTTGTCAGATTCGTACCAAAACAATTTGGCTTGGGACAACTTCTCAAAGAAAGCTTGATTTCTTTTAAACACGATAAACCATTTGTCTAGCCAAATCAATAGCTCAGACCACCAATAAATTGGACTCCAACTTGAAACAGTCGTCTAGTCAATCAGTTGACATCGACTTCTCTTTTTAAATTCTTTCACAATAACTCAAAACGTGAAATGACGTCGTGATACCGTACTGATTCACAGCACGTTGAGGACTTCGTCATTGTCTAACTTTGTCATACTACATAATGTCATACACTTCAAGGTATGTTCAAATGTAATACTAACTCTGTCTTTTCACCACCTATGCCTCCAATGCACAGATGATATAAAATTCATTTTGATGTTTCAAATCAGATTTTGTCTAGCCGAAACAATTAGCTTAGACATACAAGGAATAATTCTTTTAAAATCCATTGGTTTCCAAAAGTTGAAACCAATATTTTTGATCCAAAGACGTTCACATCCGCACGATGTCAAAAATTTCGAAATCTAGCATAGCTAGAAGACTCAGAATTTTCTACTTCCTTCTTCTTTTATTGTCATACTTGCGATAATATTAACCTCTTCTAGCACCTAAGGTGCTACTAATACTGAAAATCACTTATTTTCAGTCTAACTTCCTATACCTTAGTATAGTTCATCAACTTATCACACTTTATGTGTTTAGGAACTTTCCACAACCATATGTGTTTAAGAACTTATCTTCATAGTATGTAATCTAAGAACAAATCAAGGACTGTCCATATGCTCAGGGCTCAGAAAACATAGCATACAACTATGAGTCACAAACTTTTCATAAGTATGAGTTTCAAGAAATCGCACCTAACTTAATACATTCTACTATCACATATGCACATGAGAAAAGATTCACCTTCTCGTCATATACATATCGATAGCGCAACATTAATATTCCAATGATTATCACGATAATAGACTGAGTGGTTGTAACACCAAAGTACAAACCTTCGCCCATAACAAAAGTTCATACAACTCAACTATCACATGAGTCCTCAATTGAAATTTACCCCCCTCTAACCTTATCTTAACTTACTATCGAATTTTCTTTAATTCGTAAACCTTACAACTCTTCCGAGTTCTTTCCCCCGTACCATTCACCGTACCCTTTTTATTATAGTCATTCGCTATAATCCATTCAGCGTTTAACAGGAAACCTGTTCTTACGATTTAACGAGATCACATAGTGGTCTCTTCTTTAATCGTTTATCTCTATGATTTTCTTACCCTTCTCTTTTCAGGCTATAGTCTTAGGTACTCTTACCTAAGGTTTATAACCTATCAGCTTTGATACCAATCTATGACGCCCCGAAATTCGGCCTACTTTTCACACCCGAATTCCGTGCGTTACGATACATTCCCATTCCATACATACATCATTATATCCTGAAGATACATGATATATTTACACCATTCCCAGGTTCTAATACCTCCAAACGTTTCTTCATTAAGAATAATGATAAATACATTGTTCTTATCACATTACAAGTGTGACTTAACTAGTCACCATATCCATAGAATAGTTTTAATCTAACTATTCCCTCAAGTCTTGACTTGATCTTCTCGCTTGTTCATAACATGAACAGTACTTCATCTTGTGATGCTCATGGTATTCGCAACCATAGCATCTCACCGTAGCAGGACATCCATCATCAGGATCTTCATCTTATCCTTTAACACATACTACCGTCGTTCGCTGAAAATATTTTTATTTCAAGCAAGTGTGAGCATTCAATTGCTCAGCAAGTCATAGCAGTTGAATACTAACAACTCAAGAATCAACATTCTTTTAAGTCTTCAATAACCGAACAATGGTTATGAAGCAGCTTGAATAATAGGAATATGTTTCGATTCCTATCATTTTACAACATACATCACATATACTTAGTCATACTTCCCTTTTCTACTCATTCATATACATTCTGTCTGGCTAGAATCAATAGCACAGACTTAATAAGCATGGTCATGAATAAACCTAACTCTTTCTCATTTAACAGTTCAATCATAGAACAGTCCATTTCACGTAAACACCGAAGTGTTAACATTGCGGCACAAGGCCTCATACATACTACCATCTTGTACAAATATCGCACATTTGCACATACGACATTTCTTCCTCATATTCAACATCTGAGGAAGTTAAGAAACTAACATTCATATGAAAATGAATGAAGTTAGGAACTTGTATCAAGTAGAACTTGAGCAAGATTAGAAAACTTGCCTTAGCACTGCGTACTTCTTACGCCTTATCTTTCATCACAATCCCTATATATCACATAAGGAATAACAATTATCCATTAGTCAAATACTTGACTTATGCATTATCTTATCTTTACTTTAATTCGTATGGTTCGCGTTCTTGCAATATAAGTCTACACGACCAAACTTACGTTCATTATTTCTATTCTTTCATTACATTCCCTTACCACGTCCGGTCCATACGACCCGGAACATTTATCCAAGTTATTAACATTAACTCAGCTTTTCACATTATACGTTCTTCATTCTCTTATTACCGTTCATTACGGCTCATTATATCTTACTATGCCAACACATGTTAACGTCTAAGTTATACAACCAATGTATACTTAGAACGTTCCCTTATCGCCGATACGATTCACGAGAAACGTTCACGTATCATGCGTTCACGTTACTCGTCTCTCAATCTCATTCAACCTTTACTTAAGGTTTAAATCACTTGTTTAAGTGTTATATTAAGTGAATTCTATGTTCACTCGAACTCTCATCAATTATCACTAAGTATGATGATTGACGAGATCTTAACTTGTTCTTCAACTTAAACATTGGTTAATGTTTCCAAGCTTAAGTTCAATTACGTTTGTTCAACGTTTAACTCTCACAGACATTGATTAAACATGTTGTTTAAAGCTTACATTACATCATTTACTAGCCCCTTAATGATATGCAAAAGGTTAAGTAATTATTAACAATGTCAACTTTTCTCACATGCTGGCGCTGCGGCGCCAGATATTGCCCTTGGAGTGGCGCTACAGCGCTACTCTCTAGAGCTTTCTCCCGGGTGTGGCGCTGCGGCGCCGGCTTAAGCCTATTGGCTGGCGCTGCGGCACTAGCTCTGCCACTAAGAAAAATTTTCTAAATCATTGAAAATTCTAAAATTTCGGAGTCCATAACTTGATCGTTATAACTCGGAATTGGTTCGTTATAAAGCCAAAAGTTCATAAACGACATGCTCTACCATCCTATCAAGTCGGAATTCATTTCTGAATCCATCGGCGAGAAATTCGCCGATTAGTCCATTTTTACGTGTTTGTCGAACAGTTCGCGAACGTTTGACGCTCGTTTCTTCGTTTGAACTCCGAATTCGTACGTTCTTGCTCTTGCAAGTCTTGTTTACATAATTACACGTGTTGCAATCGAAAACCATCATTTTCGAATCACACGATGACTTTTGGCTTTTATTCCGGGAAATTCACGATTTCGACGCTTAACGTCTAATCGCATAAACTTCCGCCGAATCTTCGTTACTTGATATTTTTATGTCAAACTGAATGGAATCAATCCATTGGTTATTCCTTCACTGATTCTAACCATATTAAACATCTAGGTTTTAATGGTTTTCTTCATTACGTTGTTCGTGTTCTTCGTTCGTTCTTCGTTCGTAATCAATGTTATGATTATGATTTTATGTTTTCTTGCATTCTAACATTATAAGTTTGATAATCCAACCTTATAACATCGGAGAGTTAATATAACTCATCCGAATCATCCACTAATATCTTCTAACATCTTTTCGTTCATTAACCATTTCATTATGGTTTAACTTAACCATTTCAAGGTTTTAACATATTTCTTCCTTAACTCCTTAACCATTCACTTATGGTTTCACTTGTTCTTGATTATTAATGGTTTAAAGTCCACTAACATCAATCTTCTCACTTCCTACAATTCATTCTCTATCATTTTTCACTTCTCTATCAATTAAAGAATTGAAAGAAGATGAAAATTAAGTTTAACACTTATACCTTATAAGTGTTCTAGAGCTTGTGACTTTGTGCTCTTGATAAAGCCTTAAGCTAACTTTTCTTGCTTTCTTGATTGCATGACCAAGCTTTTCCCTCTTCTCTTATATTCTCTCTCTCTCATATGAGTTGGTGGGATTTCAAACAATGAAAAATGAAGGCCAAGCCCTCTACTTATAGGCAAAGCAAGACCAAGGGACCAATGAAAAATGAAGACCAAGCGCTTAAGGGTCTTTTAGGCCCAACCTCGTCACTATTCCCACCTCCTCACCCTTTCTTTGTGCCCAAGTTTGAGCCCATGTGCCTCCCATGTGCTAGCACATGCTAGCACATGCCACCATGTGCTCCCCCATGTCCTCCCCCATGCAAACATGGGTCATGGGTTTCCCCATGGGTTTAATTAAACCACCCGTTTACCCGCCGGTTCGACCCATGGGTTTAAATTCTTAGATTTAATTCCAATTAAATCTATATACTTCGTATAAAATTCGTATTATACAACGTATTAATTCTCGTATCCTCCTCGTATTATACTCATATACTAATTAGTATTATACGCGTATTCGTTATGTATAATAATCATTTATTATTACACATAATCATTTTCTTCTTTAATTTCACTTTCCCTAACCCTTAGGATTTTTAGTCCGCAAGCGAAAACTTCGCGAGCCATAAATGAAATATTATTACATATTCCATCACGTCTCAAAATCTTATCATTACGCGTTTCTCAGAATTTTAAAATAAATTCCCGAACAGAAACAGATGAATAGTGATTTTCGTCATTTTCTTCCCTGAGAAAACTTTTCTCGGCTAACTTAACTATTCACGACATATTGCCTTCAAATCTTCTGATAGAACATCATTCCGACATTCCAAACTCTCGAAAGGGCTTAGGGTTAAACCCTAGCCTCAACTATAACCCTTAGGGTTAAACCCTAATCCTTAGGGTTTCAGTCTTTTTTTCGTAAATATTTTTATTCTCGAAAATCTTTTATTTTCGTCTTGAAAATTCATACTCGTTCATTCTAGCTCGCAACCAGAATCCTCCTCATTTCTAATCATCCTAGGTCATAGAATAATTAATACCCATATATCACAGAATAATAATCAATAAAATTACTTTTATTAATTATTAATTATTTAATCTTAATTTTTTGGACAATCCGATTTTTCGGGTTGTCACAATGATCATGCCAAACAGCTATCCATCTTTGCACTACGTGCCAAAGATATTCATCAATCAACAATTCATCTTTACACTACGGGCCAAAGATATCTTTCACCATAATTTAAGTCTGAGGATTATGAAAATGATATAAAGAATGAATCCAGTGAGATCAAGGATAAATATTAGAGATTAATTTATCCGGAGTTCAAGAATGTCCAAATTGTCAACATGAAAATCAAAACATAGATTTAATTTCAAGAATAAGATTCATAAAAGATAACTTGGACAAAGAAAAGGAAATTAAATTCTGTTGTGAATAGTAACCATGAATAGTACTGTATGAATAGTACCCCGACATGAAAAGATTAAAATTTAATCAGAAAGTTCAGACCAATATTCTAGTGAAATGATATTAGATGAAGCGCAAACCTTTAAGAATTTCTAATCATTTCAGAATTATAGAAGCAATACTTACCATAGTAAGTTTAAATTTAGGAATATGAAATGAAATAATATCACTTACATAATATGAAGTATGAAAGAAAATGATATCCCTTACGAGTATAAAATAATATCCTTTACGAATATTGAAAGAAAATAACATCATTTACCTTAGTAGAAACTAGATTTGATTGGTATAACGGATATTATCTTGAGAAAATCTTGCACTATAATCTACACTCAAAGTATTCTTATACTCAAAAGAAATACTCACAATATTGCAGTAGGAACACTTGTATATTTTTGGTGTGTTTAGGATGAAGGTTAGTAGGTTACCTCCCCTTTTATAGTGCAGCACGGAGGAAAAAAAATAAAATTTCCTGCCTAACTTTTCTCTGCCTAACCTTCTCTTCCTCTGCCTAACTTTTATTTCCTTATGGGTGAGGGCCCTCTAATGGAAAATGAATTGAAGAATTTCTCAACCAACCAACTTGGGAAAAAAAAGGACAAGAACTATATTACTTTTGAAAACAAAGCAATCAAATACTATTTGCTCACCTTTGTCCCTTTTATCACATGCTTATATATATATATATATATATATATATATATATATATATTATAATAATATTACTAATTAAATAATTAAAATTATAATATTATATTATTATAATAAAATATTATAATAATATATTTGAATGAATATTTTATCGGTGAAGATAATTATGGTTTCATAGAAAAAATATGTCAAACTTTCAACAAATGTCTCATGCTAAAATTCCTCCATTTGTAACAAAATTGGACAAATATCCATCACATAATAATTATTCATAATTAATATTATAAGCTCACAAAATTGACAATCAGATCGTTCGCAGGAAATAGGAGGCTTTCTGATAAGGATTTATCCTTATTGGCGCGCAATTATATAACCTAACCCCTTTTCTTGACAGAACTTTCTAGACATTGTCAATAATATCATCTAATGATATCATTTAAATAATATGAGTTACTGTGTTATGACAATTATTGATTTAATAATATAAAATATTGTGCAGATGTTATTGTAACAATTATTGAATCAATAATTAAGATACTATGCAACTAACTACTGTGTCAATTATTGAATATTGAGTGTCTTCTTATGTAAGAATCAATAATCAGAGATACTGTACAATATCGCGTACTACTGTGGAATAACGCGTGTTACAGTACTTTTATCACCGAATATTTCAACAATTTACGGTAAAAGTTCTGCCGTCAATTTTTAGAAAATTTATTTTTTTGTCGTTTTCTTCATCCGACAATTTTCCATTATGGAGCCCACCACTGATTGCGCCGTCGTATGAATATTCCCCGACCAAACGAATATTCCCCGACACAACGAATATTTTATGACAACTTGCTTACTTTGTAACATTTGCACATATTACCCATAACTATCACATTTATCAAATCAACACCTTACTATTTAAAATAATATATAGAAAAAATTAAATTTTATTCATAAAAAGTTGGGGTCTTACACATAAGGCCATGGGGTATCTTGGTATTGTTAATTCTTTTTTTTTTCTATTGATGTTTTTAACCCTATAGTGCAGAAATATTTTAAGCAAATAAACAAAAAAAGTTTTAGGGCTTCGATTACCAATGGATGGGAGCTATCTGAAGGCATGAAACATAATTAAAATCTACATGATATTGCTACTTTAAGGCTTAAACAACTGCCAACTCACTTGTAATACACAACTCTAATTATATAGCTGAGTCATGATCCATAATAACTAACTTTGAATTAAATTTGTGTTACATGAATATTTGAATATGAGATATATGCTTATTTGGTTAGTTGTCTGTGGAGTTGACTATCTACACTGATTTCATGATTTGGAACTGCTAAGCTACTTATTTTGTGTGTAGAACCATGTGAAAATATTTTGGAGAAAAATATGAGATTGAAGAGAAAAGGATTGAAAGAAAAAAATCAAAAGTGTAGATGTCTTGTGGTAGGATGAGAAGGAGAATAAAATGCACTCACCTATAAACACATGCAAATAAGTGAAAGAACTCAAAATTTTATCATTGGTCAATAATCAAAATCCAAATTAACTTATTGTTCAAGTGATACATCCTAAAACTACCCCATTTCGTAGGAAACACGATTGCACTTAGCATGTGCAACAAGCCTTTAAACTCCAATGTTACCCCAAGTGGACGAGTTTTGTCTCGTGAGGGTTTGAAGTGAATATACCCACAAAATTCTAAAAAAAAATCCTAAATCCTTCCCCCCCCCACACTTAAAACTTACATTGTCCCCAATGTAAACGAAAATGCAAAGAAAAGTAGAGAGATACTCCTCTATGGGTTGCCTCCGATGCAACGCCTTTGTTTACGGTCGTTGGCTCGACTCAATACTTCATTTGAATTAATTACTATAGATCGGATCCTCGAGATCCACATTCTCCACTTTTTCTTCTTGGAAACCCTCATAGAAATATTTGAGTCTATGCCCATTCACCTTGAACACTTTAGAAGTTGCTAAACTTTTTATTTCAACTGCACCATGAGGAAAAATATTAGTAAAAACAAAAGGTTTGTTCAACCGAAGCCGTGATTAGTAGAGAAGAACTTTTTGACCAATTTGGAATTCTTTCCTAGAGATCTTTTTTTCATGAAAAGCTTTCGTTTTTTCCTTGTAAATTCGTGTGCTCTCATAAGCATCATTACGAATTTCCTCCAACTCTTGCAATTGCAACTTCTGGTGTTCTCCACTTGCATCCATCTTCATATTGAAGCTCTTAATAGCCCAATAAGCCTTATGTTCCAACTCAACAGGCAGGTGACATGGTTTCCCAAATACTAATCTATAGGGTAACATACCAATGGGTGTCTTGAATGTGGTCCGATACGCCCATAAAATGTCATCCAAGCGCAAACTCCAATCTTTTCTGCTTGGGTTGACCGCCTTTTTAATGATTATTTTGATTTCTCTATTTGACACCTCTACTTGTCCATTCGTCTGCAGGTGGTAAGCAGTTGATAACTTATAAGTCACATGGTACTTCCTCGACAATGCTCCCACAGTTCGATTGCAAAGTGCGTCCCTCGATCACTGATTAAAGCTCTTCGAATGCCAAACCTAAAAAAGATGTTAGATTGGATAAAATTTGCAACCTCTTTAGAATCATCAGTCCTGGTGGCTTTGGCTTCCACCTATTTCGAAACATAATCAACAGCAAGTAAGATATAAGTATAACCGAAAGATACAAGAAACGGCCCCTTGAAATTAATTCCCCAAACATCAAAAATTTCACAATAAAGTATGGGGGTTTGCAACATCTCATTTCGTTAGGAAATATTACCTGTCTTTTGACAATTATAGCATGGCTTGCAAAATAAATATAAATCTTTGAATAATGATGGCCAAAAGAAACCACTTTCTAATACCTTCCTTGCTGTTCTCTTGGCTCCAAAGTGACCTCCACAGGCATAAGTATGGCAAAAAGCGAGAATAGAAGCAATTTCACCTTCAAGGACGCATCTTCGTATTATTTGGTCTGCACAATGCTTCCATAAGTAGGGATCATCCCACACATAGTGCTTGGCATCACTTTTGATTTTATCTGTTTGAACTTTAGACAAACCAGAAGGTAAGATGTTAGTAGCCAAATAATTCACAATATTTGCATACCAGGGCATGGTTGTACTTGCAGAGAATAAATGTGCATCTGGAAACTCTTCTTTCAGTTGAAGCTCACCATGCACATTAACTAGGCGACTCAAATGGTCCGCAACACTATTTTTTGATCCTTTTTTGTCCTTAATTTTTAAGTCAAATTCACTCAAGAGAAGTATCCATCTTATCAATCTTGGTTTCGCCTCTCTCTTTGTCATGAAGTAACGAAAAGCTGCATGATCAGAATATATTATAACTTTAGTACCAAGCAAATAAGATCGAAATTTTTCTAAAGCAAAAACAACAGCTAGAAGCACTTTTTCAGTAGTAGAATAGTTTTGATGGGCATCATTCAAAGTTCTCGATGCGTAATAAATGGCATGTGATGCTTTTTCAATTCTTTGGCCCAAAACAGCTTCTACAGCATAGTCACTTGCGTCACACATTATCTCAAAAGGAATGGTCCAATCAGGTGGTTGAATAACTGGAGTGGATGTTAGTGATTCCTTCAATTTATTAAATGCCTTGTGACACGCCTCATCAAAGTCAAACTCTGCATCCTTTTGTAGTAAACTGCATAGGGGTGCGGCTATCTTGGAAAAGTCTTTGATGAATCTTTGATAAAATCCTGTACGTCCAAGAAAAGAACGAATTTTCCGAACACTAGTGGGATATGAAAGAGATTGAATAACATCAATTTTATCTTTATCTACTTCAATTTCCCTAGATGAAACAACATGACCCAAAACTATGCCTTATTCAACCATAAAATGACATTTTTCAGAGTTTAAGACAAGGCTAGTTTCTATGCATCTTTGAAGAATAAGTGTAAGATTTTGCAAACATTTATCAAATGAGTCTCCATAAACTGTAAAATCGTCCATAAAAACTTTCATGATATGCTCAATATAACCTGAAAATATGCTAACCATACACCTCTGAAAAGTAGCTGGTGCGTTGCAGAGTCCGAAGGCCATGTGGCGATACGCAAAAGTACCAAATGGGCATGTAAAAGTAGTCTTTTCTTAATCCTCTAGGGCGATTGCAATTTGGAAGTAACCTGAATAACCATTAAGAAAGAAATAATAAGAATGACCAGCTAATCGTTCAAGCATTTGATCAATAAAAGGTAAAGAAAAATGGTCCTTGCGGGTTACAGCATTTAATTTTCTATAATCTATACAAACCCTCCACCCATTTTGAACTCAAAATGTAAGGACCGAGAACTTTATATGATTATATATTTAAATTTTTACGAATAAATTTTTTTTTAGTTTATAAGTGAATATGTGTTATGCGATATAAATTAAACAAGATAGTTAATTTATTTATTTCAAATTAACTAAGATCAATACTTAATCAAGTTGATTAAGAAAGCGTAAGATAAGTTATGTTGAAACATTAGCATAGCTTAAGTGTTAGCCTTGAATGTTAAATAGAAATATTTATAATCTTTAAATGATTAATTAGTATGACTATTATATAGTGAATAAATATGTGACGACTGTGTGGAAATGGGTATGGCTAAATAAAAATATATACTATAGTATGGATATGTATATTTATAGATTTCATTAAAAAGGAAAGCCACATAACCTAATTATATATTAGGTAAGATAATTAAATAACCTAAGGGTTATGGTATTGAGAAAATATTAGTATTTAAAAGTTATACTATCCTAATAGATTAATTTTGTCTATTTCAAGTTATTAATAATTTTAAACCTAATTAAAGCAAACCTAATTAGGTTATTGATTAAAGAGATATGTGTAAGTAATTAAATTCCATAAGAGTGAAAGTGGAAACCCTAAATAAACAATTAGGGTAATATATATTAAAAATTTTAAACTATGTTTATTATATAGCCCAAAACAATTAAAGGAGAAGCCCAAAAGAAATAAAAATGCAAGCCCATACTTAGCCCACTTGATTAAAGGTATTTTAGACCTTTGGTTAATCAAATTTGTGTAATAAAATAAAAGAAAAATGGAGGGATAATGGAGCAATGGGGGACCGGCCTATTAAGCCTTTTAAGGCAAAAAGATTTAGTTAATCAAGTTTCTTAAGTAGAAAGTCTTACACACAAGGACAAGTGTGTCATCCTCTCATTGGTGAAAAACCTAATTAGCATTCTTAATGACATGATTAGGCATGATTAGAAAGGGATAAGACTAACCCTTTTGTCCAAGGGGCAAAAGAAACATGGGAGATATTAGCATTCCACTCCAATTCACCAACATTATATCTCCATCTTCATTTCATTCTCCACCATTCTTCTTCTTCTTCTATTTTCTCTCAACTAGCCAAAGACACAAATAGAGGAAAATAAAGAGAGAGATTCGGTTCTAGAGAGGAAGAAAAGTATATAGTTCATGCATCCCAAGTTCCTAACCTACTTTGAAAAGAAAAAAAGAGCATCCCACAAGACAAGGTAAGAAATCAAACCCTAGTTTTTATGTTATGTATATTCTATGTGATCTTGTGAGAGATTCATGAAAGTGCAAGTTTTAATAGGTTAGAGTCTTATATGAATGTTAAATTTTAGGTATAGTATGTTTATCTTACTCATCTATATAGTTTATGTTAGAAAAGTTTTGGAAAAATGAAGCTAAAGTAGTTTTTGGGAAAAAATCTAATTTAAAGGGGTGATCTATGCTTTTTATTTTGAAATTTACAAATAATTTTTGTGATTTTGTTTCTTGGTATGCTAGAACTATGAGTTAAGAGAAAAACCCCTTTGAAAGCATGTAAAAATGTTAAAAAAATGAGCAAGTTATGGATTTAATACTAAAACACCTCAACTAAGAAATCCTTGGCAAGAACAGTCACTTCGGTGCTCATTTTTGGGACCAAAACAGAACCAAACTGATGTTTGATGAATGAAAACTGTATTTTGGGAAGATATGAATCCAACGAGTCCAATTGGGTCTAAATCGGAGTTGTAGATTTCATTTTATTCAATAGATTTCATTTTATTCAAGTTTTAGTGGAGGATCCCAAATCTGGAAAGAAAATCAAAAATCCTAAAAAGTGCTACTGATCTGTTTTTCTTTAGACTGTTTCAGATAGTTTCAAGTCTTTTAAAAATCTAGAAAAAATCGCAGAGATACCTTAAGAAGTTATCTACATGTAAGAAAAAGAATGGACACGTTTTGATGTGTAGTTTGTGAGTAATGGCTTTTACCGTAAAGGACTCCTAAATATTTGTACTCGGATTCCTCACTGTGTATATACTGAAAAATTCCGAAACGTTTATAGTATATTTATAAATGTTATGAGAGTGTACCCTAAAAGTTTTAGAGTTTTCTGAGCAAAACTCGATTTATGAAAAATGTAACAAGATTCGTAGGTTTTGAGTACTTTAAAAATAGTAAATCACTTTATAAAATTTCAGGAAAATTTGGGGATCATTTTTGGGACATATACTGTCCAGATACAGAAGAAAAGGATTTTCAGAATCAGTCTGCTATTTTTCATAAAATTGTGATAGTTATGACTAATAGAGAATAAATGGTTAAATGATGTCATAAATAAAGAAAATGGGATCTTAATGCTTGAATACACCTAATATAATATATTCTGACTATGAAAAAGTATTTTGATAATTATTGATGAGAATTACTATTTATGACTTTTATGGGTATTAAATAAGTGGTTTAATAAAAGGTAAACAATTAAAATAAATTATTTATTGGTCTAATAAATTATTAAAATGTTATGATAATATTAATAATGTAAGAATCTGATATTTTTCAATAAATAAAAATATTGAGATTAAAATTTACTTTAAAATATTATTAGATGACTAATAATATTAGATTATAACACTAATAAATATTACTAATGACTAATAATATTAGATTAAAATATTATTAAAAGGTTAATAATATTATATTAAAGTATTATTAAAAGATTAAAATATTATTAAATAATTATATATAAATATTATTAAAATATAATAACATTAGTAAAGGAATAAAATACTAATTAATGATATTAGTAAATGAATAAAATATTATTAAGAGTGTAATAATATTAGTAAATGAATAGAGTATTATTAGTTGATTAATAATACTAAGGAATAAGTAAAGTATTATTAAAGGATGAGTAAAGTTAATGTTTACGTAATAGTAATATTATTAAGAGATAATAATGTTACTAAGAAATTTATGTAATAACTAATATTTAACCATGTGACTAAATATTAGGCAATTTAATATGGAATAATGATATTATGAACAAGTATATAATTTGTTAATCAAGAGGTCAATTATAGGTCTTTCGAAAGAAAGGTAGATAGACTGCTAATCGGACATATTTATTTTCATAGCAGTAGACTACAGACAAGGCAAGTTCTCTAATTCAAACTCAAGTTATTATTTTTTTCAAGCATGTTAGTGGATAATTATTGTTGATTATTCCACATCTAATAGTATTATTGAATATTCGCATTATAGCAAGTTTCCTAATTCCACTTGAGTTATTAATTTCAAAGCATGATTAGTGAATAATTATTGTTAGTTATTCACATCCATAATGATTATTGATATTCGCACCTAGTGCATCTGATCTCTTGATCTATTATTTGAACTGTGAGATAATTTAAAGTTCTTTTATGCATGAACTGTTTATGAGCTGTGTCTCAGCTATTTATTTTGGCGAGACTAATATTTGATAAAGCATGAAACGTTCTATTTATTATGAGTTGATTTATTATTGGAAGATTTATGCCATCTACTTTGGCTTGATCAACATTGATATTATATGATAAATTCATAGTACTTCTTTGAATTCAATCCAAACTATATTGTCATGGTACGGACTCATGATGTAAGACTGAGAAGAACAACCCTTATAAAAAGGGAAATTTTATCATGCGCGATTTTTGAGTATTATGCATAATATAGGGTACAATGGAGCTGATCACTTCATGTATTTGTAGAAGAGTATAATTAGTCTTTATAACTAACTTATATTCTTGAGGTAATTCAACTTTAATTACTAAGTATTCCTCGAGTGGTTCTTGATCCATTTGTGATCACTCAGCATGAAAACTGGGAATATCCCACTTTGTTGGATATTATTGAACCTTTGATAGAATTTTACTCTTTCATTTTTGGAATGTTATTCAGTATGAAACTAAAGAAAATCCTTGTTATTGCAAATGAATTATTATTCAGCTACTTCGAAATCTTTCGAATATCGTTGCAATTCTAGAAAGTTAAATTCTTCTTTATCTTTTATTGTACGCTTTAACTTGCTGAGCAAACTCGTTGCTCACCCTTGCTTAAATAAAATATTTTACCTAAAGTCGAGGTAGTAGAAATTCTAATAAGGACAAAGGCAAGGCGAAGGCGACCAAGTAGTATCAAGTTGTTCAATGATTATTATATTATAATTTTGTTTAAGTCTTTTGTATTAATAGACATGAAAGGTTAAGGTTAGTTAACCTGGGATAACGATGGTATAATTATGTTTTAATGTATGTTTTTATTAAGGTAATGTAATGACTGATGAAATTCATAATCGAATGGGTAGTTAGATGTGATATGCATGATGGATTGTGAGCACCAAACCCGAGGTTAGGAAACCCGAATTTGGTGGCGTCACAGGTGGGAACCAACTCGTCATTCTGATTTTTCACAACAGTTATTCCAGTCTTCTTAGGAACCACTTGAACTGGGCTCACCCAACTACTATCTGAAATAGGGTAGATCACTCCGACGTCAAGAAGTTTGAGAATTTCTTTCTTCACTACATCCATCATGGGAGGGTTCAATCTCCTTTGTGGTTGACTGGAAGGTATCACTTCATCCTCCAGCAAGATCCGATGCATGCATGTAGAAGGGCTTATTCCTTTAATATCAGCTATCGTCCATCCAATGGCCTTCTTATGCTCCTTTAGAACATGCATTAGTTTCTCTTCTCGTGATGCACCAAGTGTATTGGAGATAATCACTGGTAATGTTTCTCCTCCAAGGAACACATATTTGAGATGACTCGGTAGAAGTTTCAAATCGGGAATTGGTGCCTGCAAAAACAGAGGGTAGAGACTTTTCGTTAGAAATTGACAATTCAATATAACAGATTTTACCTGATTGTGGAGCGTTATTCAAAGCTGTTACAGTTGCTTCCAACTCGGTGCTCAAGGTCAAATTTGTATTTTCTTCATCAATGTTCTGACTTAGTGCAATTTCCAATTCATCCTTACCATCAAGTTCAAAGATTTCCTGTGCTAAAGAGTCAATCACATCAACTGAATAAACAGAATTATCATCAGTGGGATATTACATGACATCATAAATATTAAACTTAATAATCTCGCCATCAAATTCCATTAAAAGTGTACCACTATGAACATCTATTTTAGTTTTTGATGTCTTTAAAAATGGTCTTCCTAACAAAATAGGAGCATTTTGGTCACCTTTTTCCATATCAAGCACATAAAAATCAGTAGGAAAGATCAAATCATTGACTTGCATAAGGACATCCTCAACTACACCTTTAGGATACGCATTAGATCTGTCAGCCAGCTATATTACAATACCAGTTTTACTCAAAGGTTCAAGTGATAAAGTAGCATATATAGAATATGGAATGACGTTTATAGAAGCTCCTAAATCTAACATGGCTTTTTCAAATCTGGTGCTACCTATCGTGCATGGAATAGTGAACATACCCGGATCTGGGCACTTAGTAGGTAGCTTTCTTTAAATGACTGCTGAGACATTCTCCCCTACCCTTACATTTTTATATTTCTTAATTTCCTGTTTCCTCTTGTGTGTACACAGTTCTTTCAAAAATTTAGCATAAAGAGGTACTTGTTTAATAGCATCTAACAATGGAATATTTACCTCGTATTTACGAAAAGTTTCATACAAATCTGAATTTTTGACGTATTTTCTGTTTTCTGTTATAGCGAGAGGGAAAGGAGGTACCGATTTATATTCAGAGAGTGGGGGAAATTTACGCTTAGGTATATCCTTGTCATTTAGAACACTGCTGTCTGCTTCTTCTTTTTCCTCATCTGCATTGTCTTGATCTTCTGGTGTAGGCACTGTCTTTTCTGGAATTGTTATCTCTTTACCATTCCTCAAAGTGGTTGCACTTGCATTTTCTTTTAGATTCACCACTGTTTGAGAGGGTAATTTTCCAGAGCTTTGTGCTTCCAATCGACTAATCGCAGTCGCCATTTGTCCCACTTGCGTACCCAAATTCTGAATACTTGCCCTTGTTTCCTGTTAAAAATTTAAAGTGTTAGTGGCAAGTGTTTTAATAATATCTTCTAATGACATACTAGGGTTAGAAGATTGGCCCTGTTGTTGTCTATTAGGATACGATGGTTTGTAATGCTATTGATTTGGAAAAGTTTGAGGTACGGGTTGACTTGCTTGTGGATTCCCGTAACTAAAGTTAGGATGATCCCTCCATCCAAGATTATATGTATTTGAAAAGAGATCATATTTCCTTTGTGGTTGTCCAGGAAATTCTCCTGCTGCATTTGCATGTTCAACGAATTCCTTTTGGAGAGTTGGACACATATCCATCGGATGTCCTACTACCGCACAAATTTCGCAAGCTTTCACCTGTTGTGTGTGACCTGCACCCATTTGACGAACAAGTGAATTTAAACTCGTAAGTTGTTGTTCAATAGCAGAAATTTGTACCTCACTAGTATTCCTAGGTGCAGAATCAAGTCTAGTGCCAAATTGCTGAGAGTTAGCTGCCATATTTGCAATTAGGTTTCTCACAACCTCGGTAGTCTTATCCACCAAAGCTCCGCCACTAGCAGCGTCAATCATGCTTCTATTGGTACAATTGAGACCTTCATAGAAATATTGGATGAGAAGCTGATCACTAATTTGGTGATGAGGGCAACTAGCACACAATCTCTTAAAACGTTCCCAATACTCATGTAGGGATTCTTCGTTGTTCTGCCTCACACCACAAATTGACTTCCGAATGTTGGCTGCCCTTGAAGCGGGAAAATATTTCTCTAAACATAATCTTTTAATCTCTTCCCATGTGGTGATACTTCCGGAGGGTAGGTAGTAAAGCCAATCCTTAGCTGAATCTTTTAGAGAAAATGGAAAGGCTCTTAGCTTGATCTGCTCTTCGGTTACTCCGATAGGTTTCATACTCGTGCATACCACATAAAATTCCTTTAAGTGTTTGTGGGGATCTTCACCTGCCAAACTATGAAAAGAAGGTAGAAGATGTATTAATCCAGATTTCAATTCAAAGTGAGTATTAATATCGAGATTAGGGAAAGTTATGCATAAGGGTTGTTGGTTCAAATCAGGAGCCGAAAGCTCTTTCAAGGTTCGATTTGCTGCCATGGCTTCCTTTTCTGCACGATTCGCCCGAGCTTCCTTCCTTAATCTCTGAATGGTTCTCTCTATCTCTGGATCACACTTTAAGTCACCTTGATTAGTAGATCGAGTTTCGAGCATAAACAATCAAGGAAATTCAAATTACCTATAAGAAATAAAAACTAAAATAAAATAAGGATCACAAAAATATAAAAATAAACTAAAATCAGTTCCCCGGCAACGACACCAAAATTTGGTATGCTGTCGCAGACAACCAAAAATAAAACCTTACTGCGAAAAATAATTATGTAGTAGTGCAAGTAAGAGTCAATCCGACATAAACTGATTAATCTATTTTTCTACTTTGTATTCCAAAAGAGGGGGTTTTGAATATTATTAATTTAAAATAAACGAATGTGTAAAATAATGTAACAAACTAAATCAGGAGAACAAACCTTGGATAAAGTCAGCTTCTACCTTAGAAATATACACTGATCATTGACTCAAGCATACACAATTAATACTTTGAATATTCATCATTAGAATCAATTCACTATTCAGAATCATTTCATGTCTTTCCAATATTTTAGTTAGATAGAAACAAGCGATCTATAAAATTCTATCTACTAAATAACTTCAGACAAGCGCTAAATGTTTAATTTACTAGAAGCTTTAAGAATCAAAAAAACCGATGAAGTTAAACAACACAAGCATAAGCGGTTGTATTTAATTCAGTTGAATATTCTTCCTAAGATATAATAATCTCGTGATCTGCAGTCAATTATTAATCTTAGTTACTTCACAAATTAGAGTGATCAAACAATTACGAATTTGATGTCTAATTTAGCAGTAGATTTCAATAAATAACAAACTAGTATGCATCATAGCAATTAAACAAGTCAATCATATAATTCAAGCGCAGAAGAATAATCAATACTCACAATATTAATTGAACAAATAAAACCAACTAAATCTCACAGTGTAATAATCTAAGGCTTCCGTCTTCTTAATCCAAGAACAAGAGTTTAGCTACACATGGCCATCGAATCAAAAAAGAATTATAGAGAGAAAAGTATTTTCTTAATACAAGATATCCTATAAGCTTTGATTAAGTCCCTTATATAATGTATATTAGCAGCCCTAATTATCTCATGCAGCTTGCTTCCAAATCCACTTCGTGAAAGGAGAATGGCCTGGTGCGCGCACCTCTTCGCCCCAGCGGGGACTCTCTTCACTAACGCCCCGCCCTAGCAGGGCACGCTACTGTCCAGCCGGCTATTGCTTCTCCAAGACCCGCCCAGCGGGTTATTTCTTCTTTCGGGCCCCGCCCCAGCGGGTTGTTTCTTCTTCTGGGCCCCGCCCCAGCGGGTTGTTTCTTCTTCTGGGCCGCGCCCCAGCGGGTTGAGCTGCTTTGCATGCTAAAACTTGGCCTTGCATGATCCTTTTGAATCCATTTTGCTTCCTTTGTTCAATTGTACCTAAAATAAAAATATAAGAACAATGAATGTATTTAGGTACAAAATATATATAAAAGAATAAGCATTAAGGGATGAAAACATAACATATTTCATTCTTATCAGTTACTAAATAACACTCTTGAATGAATTTAATTATATCATAATATAATTATTTCTTTGATCACATATGTAGCTTTATGTCAAGAATCTTTCTCAATTAAGCAATGTTGGCTTTCCTTTTCATTCTTGATATTTATATACCGTTATAATAAGGTATATCATTTTACCTCCTTCACTACACATAGGTCGAGATACTTAATAAATTATTAAGTAGTAAATAAATTAATGCTACAACAATTAAGTATAAATAAATAATAAAAAAATTATACTCAAAATTGGACATTATAATAATTGAATACTACATAAAAAATTTTGAGTCATTACATTCTTCTCCCCTTATAAGGATTCTATCCTACGGAATCACAAGTGCAAGGTTACTCAAAAATTTGGGGGTCATTTTTCTTCATCTTTTCCTAGAGTTTCCACGTAGCTTCATCTGCATTGTGGTTCCTCCACTAGCTTCACCCTTTTTCGACTTAAGGCGTCGGTGACTACATTAATTTTTCCAAGGTGATATAGAATCTCATAATCGTAATCTTTGATTAATTATAACCATCTCCTCTGCCTCATATTCAATTCCTTCTAGGTGAAGATATACTTCAGACTTTTATGGTCTATGTATATCTCATATTTCTAGCCATACAAATAATGTGTCCAAATTTTTAAAGCAAATACTATTGCTTCCAGCTCCAAGTCGTGCGTAGGATACCCTTTCTCATAATCTTTCAACTGTCGTGACGCGTACGCTATGCTCTCGCCATGCTGCATCAAAACACAACCAAGCCCTTTGTGTGATGCATCGCTGTAAACTATGAAACCACCTGTATCGTCAGGAAAAGATAACATTGGTGCTTAGCTCAATCTTCACTTGAGTTCTTGGAAACTCTCTTAACAGTTCTCTGACCAAACGAACTTTATTGCTTTTCTAGTTAAATTCTTCAAAGGACCTGATAATTTTAAAAAATACTTGATGAATCTACGGTAATATCCCTACGTTTAACTACTTTTCTTAAGTTCATAATCCTAAGGCTTTTCCCCATTCCTAAGGTTTATAACCTATCAGCTCTGATACCAACCTATGACGTCCCCAAATTCGGGTTATTTTTACCTCGGATTTGGTGCTCACGATACTATCATATCCATTCATTCTATTATAATACTAACTTAAACATGTCTTAAATTACATGATAATATCAACTTAAATCCCGGTTCTATAGACCTTTACATAACTAAACAACAAATAATATTACAAAACATAATAATAAGGTAATTATTATAATAACCCCTTAAGTTCACTTAAGCACAAACGCTTAATAATAAATTATTCTGTAACATTTCCTTTTCCCTAATCTTTCCCGGACGTACCAGAGTTCTCGGTTTTAACTGAAAACATTATATCAACGCAAGGGTGAGCAAAAGTTTGCTCTGCAAGGGAGTAAACAGTTGAATATAATGGAATAGGAATATTTATAATAAAAGAAATATAAATCAAGAGATACTGAGCAAAACAGTTCTTTAAAGGCTTTGAGTTTAAAAATCCATCTTTATCATGCTGTAAGGTCAAATGACCAGCGAACTCTTTACTAGAAACAGTACTAAATTGTAATTTATGGATATAAATAGATACTAAAAATTGAATATACCATAGTGATGAGGACATGGATAGCTTGGATTCAAATGGAGGTCGTGGGTCGGATCTAGTGCAAGTACCAGTTGGACCCGTGACGATGAGCTAAGAGGTTCAAGGAAGGACTTATGACTTTGGTACAAGTAATGTGGATTGAGAATAACATGTCAACTTGGTCCAAGGAGGATGAGAATATGCCCAAGTACATCAATATGGTCCAAGGGTGCGTTCTAAAACAATCCAATGCAAGCCAGGAAAAGGGACTGCAAGTTAGGAAAGCAGGACACCCGCCCCCGGTGGGCTTTACAAGCCAAAAAGGCCGCCCCGGCGATAAGCTCTCTGTCGAAAACAACCCCAACAAGCTCTGAAGCCGCCCCAGCGCCGAGCTCTCTATCAACTGTGCTAGAAACGATTCGGGCAACGACCACCTCACTCAAGCGTGCCGCAGAGTCTATCATTTGGTATCAAAGCTAAGTCTTCTAGTGAGTTACTTATCCTTTAATTTCTGTTTGAGATTGTTGGAAAAAAAAGTATAGAAAATTTTCTTTATTATTTTTAAATTTTGTCGGTTGCATGCTATTGTGAGGATTTCTACCTTCTATAAAGTGTTTCATGATAAGTTATTTTTGAATTGATTAGTAAAAACAGAGAGATTTTCTAGGTAATTCGAAAAGAACCTATTAGAGAGAATATTTAGTGGTAAAAGGCTTAATGTGAGATTAATTGAGGGTAAAAGCCAATTTATTGAGTGAATACACGAGCGAAATCATTGATTCGAGCAAAATACGTAAGGGAGTGGTGTGGAAATTATTTTCTACTAACCCTTGTTTTGTAAGGAATATGTCTAACTCAAAAGATAAAGCGCATGTGGACGAGTCCACATCAAATTTTGATTTGAAACTCATGGTGGAGGCTATGATGAAAGAATTTTCCAAATAGTTGAGTATGGCTATGGAACAGGTGCATGAGCGCATCGATCAGATGAGTGATGCTAGAGTGGGACAAACTCAAAACCCTCCGGGTGGGCGTCCAAAAGGAAGAACACATCAACAGAAAGCTAGAACGAGGAAACTTACTTTGAAGGGGAAGTTAGCGATGAGGAAGATCGAGAATTTGAATTCTTTCACCGAAGGCCCAGAAATACTAGAGAAAGAGGAGGGCGAAACAGGGAAGATGATAATTTGAATGGTATCAAAATAAAAATTTTAGTTTTCCAAGGAAGGAGCGATCCAGGGACATATCTAGAATGGGAAAAGAAGATAGAATGGGTATTTAATTGTCATAATTATTTAGATCTCAAGAAAGTTAGATTAGCTGTCACTGAATTTTTAGATTATGCAGTTACTTGGTGGGATCAGTTGACTACTAGCAGGAGGAGATGTGGTGAACGTCTGATTAAAACATGGACATAAATGAAGACTGTGATGAAAAAAAGATTTGTACCGAGTCACTATCATCGCGATTTGTTTCAGGAATTTGCAAAATCTAAAACAGGGAAGTAGAAGCGTAGGAGGACTACTTCAAAGAGAAGGAGATGTTGATGACTAGGGCTAACATGGATGAGGATAGTTAGGCAACAATGGCTCGATTTTCAGCAAGACTAAATTGGGACATAGCGGATTTAGTGGAATGACAATATTATATGGATTTGAGGGATATGGTACATATGGCTATTAAGATTGAGAAACAGCTTAAGAGGAGAGGTGGCCAACGATCGAATTCTACCGTAGGATCATCATGGAAATCTAATACTGCCAAGCAAAAGGAAAAAGCCAGTTGCAAGTAAACCTAGGGTGGATTTTAAACCGGATGTAACTAATCGGGAAAAATAAGGTAAAACTGAACCTTCTTCTTCCTTTAGTCGCAATCGGGATATTGTTTGCTTTAAATGTCAAGGCATAGGACATATTTCTAGTCAATGGCCAAATCAGAGAACTATGTTGTTGCTTGACAATGGAGAGGTGGAAACCGAGGGAAAAGATAGTGACACCGATTCTATGCCACCGTTAGAGGAGATTGATGATAGGGAAGTTGCTATAGGTGGAGAGATGTTGGTTACGAGGAGAGCGCTCAGTGCGCAAGTGAAGGAGGAAAGTTTGGAGTAACATGAGAATTAATTTCACATTAGGTGTCTTGTGCAAGGGAAAATTTGTTGCATGGTTATTGATGGTAGGAGTTGCACTAATGTGGCAAGTAAAACTATAGTGGAGAAGCTAGGATTATCAACAACCAAACATCCTCAACCGCATAGATTGTTATGGCTTAATGATAGTGGGGATGTGAGAGAGACAAAGCAGGTGTTGGTACTGTTCACCATTGGCAAATACGTAGATGAGGTGTTGTGTGATGTGGTTTCGATGCAAGCTGGCCATTTACTACTTGGGAGACTGTGGCAATTTGATAGGCGTGTGACGCATGATGGCTTCACCAATGAATACTCTTTTGTACACAATAAAAGAAAGGTTACATTATGCCCTTTGTCACCACAACAGGTGCATGAGGATCAAATTTATTTGCAAAAAAAACAGTGTTAAAAAAAAGAATAAAGAAAAGAAAATTCCAGAGGAAAAAAAAAAGAAAGAGAGGAAAAGCAAGGAGAAGAGAGAAAAACAAATATATTTGCGAAAAAAGTGATGTAAGGCGAGCGTTGGTTTCTAAACAGCCTATAATTTTACTTCGGTATAAAGAGGCGCTATTGAATACTAACGCTAATGATTTGTTGCCTAGTGTTGTTTCTTATCTTCTACAAGATTTCAAAGATGTATTTCCCGAGGAGCTTCCTCAAGGACTAGCACTTATTCAGGGAATTAAACATCAAATTGATTTTGTTCACGGTGGGACCATTCCAAACCATCCGGCTTATCGAAGTAATCCCGAAGAGACAAAGGAGTTACAACGACAAGTTGACGAGCAGATGGGAAAAGGGTTCGTAAGGGAAAGTATGAGCCCATGTGCAATTCCGGTGATCCGTGCCAAAAAAGGATGGAAAATAGCGGATGTGAATCGATTGTCGAGCGATAAATAACATTACGATAAAATATCGACATCCCATCCCTCGTTTAGATGAAATGTTAGATGAATTGCATGGGTCTTGTATCTTTTCAAAAATTAATTTAAAAAGTAGGTATCATCAAATTAGAATGCAAGAGGGCGATGAATGGAAAACGGCTTTTAAAACTAAATATGGTCTTTATGAGTGGTTAGTGTTACCTTTTGGTTTAACTAATGCACCCAGCCCTTTCATGATTTTGATGAACCATGTGTTGCGTCCATTCATTGGAAAATTCGTTGTTGTTTACTTTGATGATATTCTCATTTATAGCAAAAACTTGGAAGACCATGCTTTACATTTAAAATCTATTTTAGATGTACTTAGAAAAGAAAAGTTATTTGCTAACATAGAAAAATGCAAATTTTGTTCGGATAAAGTTATTTTTCTTGGCTTTGTTGTGAGTTCACAGGGAGTCCAAGTGGATGAAAGGAAAGTACGTGCAATTCGAGATTGGCCGAGTCCAACCAATGTGAGTCATGTACGAAGCTTTCATGGATTCACAAGTTTCTACCAACTCTTTGTTTGGAATTTTAGTGAGATTATAGTACCACTGACCGAGGTGATTAAGAAAAGTGTGGGCTTTAAGTGTGGGCTTTAAGTGGGGTGATGAACAGGAAAAATTATTTAATTTGATTAAGGATAAATTGACAAATGCTCCTTTACTTATTTTGCCTAACTTTATTAAAACTTTATAGATTGAGTGTGATGCTTCAGGTCTAGGGATTGGAGTTGTTTTAATGCAAGGCGGAAAACCAGTGGTGTATTTCAGCAAGAAGTTGAGTGGGGCAGCTTTGAACTACCCTACTTACAACAAAGAGTTTTACGCATTGGTTAGAGCATTGGAGACATGGCAACACTACGTGTGGCCCAAAAAGTTCGTGATCCATATCGATCATGAATCATTGAAATACTTGAATGGACAACACAAGTTGAACAAAAGACATGCGCGATAGATGGAGTTTATCGAGACATTTCCATATGTCATTTGATATAAGCAGGGTAAGGAAAATGTCGTTGCGGATGCTTTTTCTCGAAGGTACGTTTTGATAAATACTCTTGATTTGAAATTACTTAGTTTTGAACGAATTAAAGAACTGTATGCTAATGACCTTGATTTTGGTGAAGAGTTTAAAACTTGTGAAAAGAATGTTGTGGGTAAATATTTCAAAATGGATGGGTTCTTATTTCGTGAAAATAAACTATGTATACCTGCATATTCTTTGCGTGAGTTGTTAGTTAGGGAATCACATAGGGGTGGTTTGATGGGACACTTTGCTATTGATAAAACTTTGGCTGTTTTAAAAGAACATTTTTATTGGCCTCATATGAAACGAGATGTGGAAAGAATTTGTGATAGGTGCATTACTTATCGTCAGTCTAAATCTCGTGTTCAACCCCATGGATTGTATAAACCATTGCATATACCTAATGAACCTTGGATTGATTTATCTATGGATTTTGTGTTAGGTTTGCCTAGGTCTAAGCATGGTAATGACTTTATATTTGTGATTGTGGATAGATTTTTAAAAATGGCACATTTTGTTCTATGTCGCAAAACTGATGATGCATCCTATATAGCTGATTTGTTCTTTAGGAAAATTATTCGATTGCATGGTATGCCTAGAACCATTGTTTCTGATAGATATGCTAAGTTTTTAAGCTATTTTTGGAAGACCTAGTGGTGTAAATTGGGAACTAAACTGTTATTTTCAACTACTTGTCACCCACAATCCGATGGTCAAACTGAAGTAGTAAATAGAACTTTATCGACGTTGTTATGGGCTATCATTAAAAAGAATATCAGCCATTGGGAAGAGTGTTTACCACATGTTGAGTTTGCTTATAATAGATCTGTTCATTCTGCTACTAAATTTTCACCATGTGAGATTGTTTATGGGTTTAATCCTTTAACCTCATTAGATTTATCGCCATTACTTGTTTCTGAATTTACTAACATGGATGGAAAGAAGAAGACTGAATTTGTTAAGCAGATACATGAGAAGGCGAGACTCAATATTGAAAGGAGGACAGAGCAATATGCAAAATAGGCCAACAAGGGTCGACGTCAAGTTATTTTTAAACCAGGAGATTGGGTGTGGTGACATATGAGGAAAGAACGATTTCTAGTTCAAAGACGGTCTAAGTTGCTTCCAAGAGGAGATGGTCCATTCCAAGTGCTGGAACGCATTAATGACAATGCCTACAAACTGGATTTACCGGGTGAGTATAATGTTAGTGCAACCTTCAATGTTTCTGATCTAAGTCCGTTTGATGTAGGTGAAGATTTGAGGATAAATCCTTTTCAAGAGGAGAGGAATGATGAGGACATAGCTAGCTTGGATTCAAATAGAGATCGTGGGTTGGATCCAGTGCAAGTACCAGTTGGTCCCGTGACGAGGGGACGAGCTAAAAGGTTCAAGGAAGGACTTATGACTTTGGTACAAGCAATGTGGATTAAGAATAACATGTCAACTTGGTCCAAGGAGGATGTGAATATGCCCAAGTACATCAATATGGTCCAAGCGTGCGTTCTAGAACAATCCAATGCAAGCTAGGAAAACGGACTGCAAGTTAGGAAAGCAGGACACCCTCCCCGGCGGGCTTTAAAAGCCAAAAAAGCCGCCCCAGTGGCAAGCTCTCTGTCCAAATCAGCCCCAATGAGCTCTGAAGTCGCCCCGGCGCTGAGCTCTTCGCCAACACCCACCCCACCGGGCTTTGTAGGCCAAATTGCCCACCCCGGCAGGCATGCACAGATTTAGTTGGCGTGTTTTTTGAGGCAGATGCATTTTGATAGATTTTGAGCGTGGATTTGTTTCCTAAACTCAATATTTACTATATTTATCAGTTCTCTAATATAACTAGTATGTTAGAATAGATCTTGAACTCCAAAAACACTTATTGATTCCTTTTAGGATTCCAAGGGTTTTAATTTCTATTATTTAAGATGCATGGATGTAATTCATTAATACATAATTCATTATTATTCAGATTTATTATTTTGTGAGATTATTCTCTACTTTTGGTTCTTTGAAGAATTCCTAAGTTAATTTCTTAGTTATTCTTTGAGATTCAATTTAACTTATCATACAACAATACATAGGTGTGTGTGGCTTCTTCTACCGCATCAATCGTCGATTGTACCGAGGTTCCTGTTTCATTATAAACACGGGGTTTAGGTGTCGTTGGTGTTCCATTCAATGCAAATTTCATTACTTGATCAATTGTACCAAGGTTCTCATCTCATTATAGACGTTGGATTGAGGTGTCGAAAGAGTTCCACTCTATCAACTGTGCTAGAAACAGATTCGGGCGACGACCACCTCATACAAGCATGTCGTGGAGTTTATCACCTAGACTTGTACTTTAGGTGATCGTCCCAAGTACCCTGTATTGTGCACAACATAACAGCCTAATGACACATTACATGTCCTTCGGAATCATATGTCCGATATTATATGCCCTTATAAAAGGGTTGTTCGTTTACAGTATTATATAAGAGTCTGCACCACAACAAAATGATTTGGAGAACATTAAATGAGATTTTCATGTATGAATAATATTAATATATCTCAATATTTTTCTAGCTGAAATAATGGCATTGACATACTTTCAATATCAACTAAATTTGAAGTATAAAAGACTCCTAGTCCCCTCTTCTACTCTACGAGTAGGAAATCCACTAAGGATGCAGATGGTCACTAAGATCAGATCATAGATATTTATTACAATGAATCATGAAGATTGTTTCAAGTCACTTAAACTTGGCAGATAACACAAAGTCAAGGGACACTTAGTCTAGTTCACTAAGAACTCTTTAAGTCCCTTATACTTGGTATGATGGTCACTTAGACCAGCGAATCATAGTTGAATGATTGTTTGTTGAAGTGTTGCTGAATTTACGTTGAGCTCGACTTCTTAAGAACTTAGCAGCAGGTATAGTTTATTTATGGTCGTAGAGTAAGACTCTTTTTTCTTTGGCAAAGGTTCAACTTTTTACTATTATAATTTGTCCTTGGATTAGAATCCTCGTACCCTTTTTATAGGTTTCCTTAAAATATTCTCATTGGAAAGTTGTCGCTCATTTATTAAATGCTTCGACCTTATCAAACCTCTGTTGTTGACTTTCAGGGGATATTGTGTCAGCAAACTTTCGACTCTGAGATGTCCCATCAGACTTCTAAACCACCAACTACTTAAGTTCTTGTCATATCGCTAAAGTAGTCGTTAGATATAATACTATCTGATCTTCATTTCAAACTTTCAGGATCATCGACAACTTCTTAGAAGCATTAATCTGCAAGTTTTCTTAATGTCAATCTAATGTCAGACCTGACATGCTCTATGAATTGCTTGATCGTAGACTCTAATGCTGGTTGTAGACTTGAATGAAGATCTTAGAGTGTTTGGGAAAATAGGTTGTACGATAACTCTTGCTCTATGAACTAATCTACGATTCTTGAAATGCTCTACGAATTAAGAGACACTCTATGATGTGCTCTCTATAATCTGTTCCCTACGATGAGCACTCAAGAATCCTTGTGTAGACTCTACGATCTTTCTACACTATACGATCTTAGACAAAACTCTACGATCTACTGCAGACTCTATTATCTTGAGATTTAACTCTGCAAACTTTTGGCAGACTTTGCGATCTTCCACTGAATATTTTAAGAAAAGAAAGCTAACTCTGCGAACTTCAAATATACTTTAAGATTTGATAGAGTAGCTCTACGATAGATCTAATTCTATCATTTATACATCAATTTAGCTCATAAGATCAACCTAAAAAGTTTGATATTTCTATTCTAAGTCATTGTACATCATATTCTTATGAAGGTACTTTAGAAAAACTACTGAACAATTATACCTTATTAATATCATATCATTAAATTTAAACATGCACTTCCTAACACAAAGCATACTTCTTGAGTTTTTGCTGATGGTTGTTCAGTGGAACTATTTTGTTGTTGACTGTTCTTGAAATAATTTGTGTTGGTTTGAGAAGTGTTTACTTTGTTGTAGTTTTGCTTATAGAATTGTTTGCCTTTGGAATTATTGAACATTTTGTTAATATTTTTGGATTTAAGAGATCATTTCCCATACCGTTGAGCTTTACTTTGAATAGCTCTTCTAAGTTGTCTTGATAAAAAAGCTACTTCATGATCATCAAGGCTTTCGAGTTCTTCCTTAAGATCATCATCTTCTGATTCTTGGTTTGCTAGGATATTTTTAAAAGCTACACCTTTCTTTTTGAGGTCAAGATCACTCTAGATCTTTTCAGCAGCCATATCTCCTTTATGTACTCGTAGATTGCCAATGAGGCTATCTACAAGATAAGCTACTAAGATCGTGCATTTCTTTGATGGTAGTGACATTTATCTTCCAATTAGAGGGAAGAGCTTTTAGAATCCTTCGATTCTTTTCATTTGTAGTGTAGGATTTCCCGAGTTGCTCCAATTCATCTACAATTCTTGTGAATTTGGTCTCCATGTCGATGATAGTTTCTCCTTCAAAGAGTTTAAATTTTCCATACTCTTTAATGAGAGTATCTTTCCTTGTCTCCTTGATATGATTTATTCCTTCGTATGTGATAATGAGTTTGTCCCAGATTTCCTTGGCTTTCTTATAATTGCTAACTCACTTGTATTCTTTCTTAGCAATTGCATTGTTTTCCGCTATGGCAACAATATTCATTCCCCCTCAGCTAGATTAAATTCATCAAATTCTTTTTCAATTGGCTTTTCATCAATGATATTTGTAAGGATAGTGACTCCCTTTTCTATAGCCATCCAAACTTTCACACCTTGAGATATGACATAGATTTTGAAATAATTTTTCCAGGTGACAAAGTTTTTGCCGTCAAATAGAAGTGGTCTGGATATAAAGAGTCCTCCACAACCAGTATCATTTGAATAGGCCATTTTTAGGATTTACTTTTGGTTGTATATGTAATCACTTCACAAATGCGTTAAGAAGCACTGCTTTGATACCAATTGTTAGGTTCGGTTTAATTTAGAATTAATCTAAAAGGGATTGAATAGATTAATTCACTTTTTTGTAAAATCTCAACCTTTTAAAAATATCTATTAAATCCCTATGTTAATTTGGGAAAATATTATTAAATATTTTGTAAGTGAAATAAAGAGTTAGTGATAAAGAAATACCAAACAAGAGACACAGAAATATGTCCTATTTCACTATATTATATTTATATATATATATATATATATATATATATATATATATATATATCAGATATATTTAGCTAGTCAAGTCTCCAAACTCCTTTCCAGGATTTGAGATTTTTCCACTAATTTTCATTCCTTCAATATGTGGAGAAACCTTTTATACAAATATGTTTCTAGTCTTAGGACTACTTCTCTTTTTATCCTTCAAGAAATGCAGATTCCTTCTTCAGAGCTCTTGTACAACTTTGGCTGATCTTGAAACTTGATATCTTCTCTCTTATTCACTCACTCAGAAACTCAAAACTATAGATTCTTTAAGGTTTTGGTCTTATAACAAGAATCATTCAATTCCTCACACACTCTAGAAATGTAGCTTGCTCTCTCATTTTGTTTTAAAATTTTATTTGTTTGTTTCATGACGTGCTTCTCAAATAAGTAAATTTTCACAGTTATAACATAGTTTGCAAGATACATAATAACAGAGGTAAAGTTCAAGTCTTGCAAATTTAACAAATAAACCAATGATCAAAATAAATATAATATTATATATATATATATATATATATATATAATCAAGTTGGTTTAATGCATATCACTCTCAATGAATGAACTATATATATATATATATATATAGAGAGAGAGAGAGAGAGAACCAAAAACGAACCGGCTATAGCGACGGACAAACTCGTTGTTATAGTCGGTTCTTTTTTAGTTCTCACCCCGGGTTCGTAGGAGAGCAGGACCATATATATATATATATTAACCCTCTATTTTATACACAAGAAATAATTCTGGTTTCGCTAAGGATAGTCGGGATGACCAATCTCAAGGATTATTTGCCTTACATCACTTTTCTTGAAAGGAATGCAGTTCTAAAATTCTCAAGTTAACTAAGCTCAGATTTCTAAGTATAAATGGGTTGTTGAAGCTTGAAAATAGATCACTAGCTAGTTTCTGACTTTCTTTGAGAGGACAATGTATAAAAACTCGATTAATATATAAGAGCAATAACTAACTTGAATAAGCACATATAAATGGATGCAAGTGATAGTGCTTTGTGATATAAGTGTTCAATATGAATATATGAGAAATTAATATCACATATATAAAACACTAAGAAAGTATAAAATAAACACAAGTGTGAATTGTGACTGTGACACCCCCAAATTCGGGTACTTCAATTCCACAGGATTTGTGTTCACTGTCTAATTATAACACATCAAACTATCCATAATTAAATGAAACTCATAAATGAAATAGAAATCCTCCCATAAGGGTTACAACATCTTAAACAATAAACAATCCCAGGTTATCTAACCTTAAAACATCAAATGCGAAAACATCATAAACAAATAAGTCTTAAACATAACATAATAAGTCTTAAAATCAACATTCTCAAATAATAATAAGCAAGTCTTCATCACTTGTTTGCCTTACCCTTTCCTTTACTAGTGGATGGTTCGTCAACTCTTTCAACCTTAGCTAGCAATGTTATTATGCAAGAGTGAGCAACAGTTGCCCACAAGTATAACAATAATAATAATAATAACATGCGAGTGAACAATGGATACTAGATAATAAAAGCTCGACTTTTGAATCAAGATTAGGAAACATGAATCAAAAGTATATCTGAGGGTCACAAGACTATGAACTATGTCACATGTTATCAAGTATTTCTACTTTAAATCTTTAACAGTTCATAAGACTATATGGACCTCACTTCTCGTACTTAGGGGGATCAGCCCTTAGTACCATGTATGTGCACAACATCTCAACGCTAACGCGTAAAATAATCCCCTATAAAGGGTTGTTCATCTCAGTTTGACATCAGAGTCTACACCAAAGGAAGTTTGGTTTGGATAAGCTTCAACAGTAGTTCTAGAATTTAGAACGCTCATCAACTATGGACTAGTCGAATCAAAAAGGGTTCGCTAGTCATTCAAGGTTAAATGCAATAATGTAAGTGGTATTCAAATCGAAGATTTAAGCTCAAATGTATACGAGTGAATCAACATTGAATAATCGAAGTATAACTTCCATAGAATTTAAATCATCTCATTTGGAATTATGAACTTGAAAAATAAAAGTACAAAACTCGTTCGATATAAGAATAGGATTTAAGACTTACGTAATTGTAATCAAAATAGGGTGAGAAAACTTGCCTCGTGCGTAGATTATACTTTTACTATTCACGTTACTCAAGTAATCCTACATACCATTACATTCACAATACCAATTAATTATAACATAACTAGCATCATGAGTATATTCTCTTTTGTCTTAACCTAACTCTAAGTCTGATTATATCAATCAAATCCACAAACATTAGCTCTTAAACACATTATTAAACTTCACAGTTAACGAGTTTAAACACATATACAACTTATCAATTAATCACGTAAAACCACAATTGACATGTTAATAATCTATTTTAACTGTCTCAATATATGATTAACACATTTTCATATTCGTTAAATTACATTTAAATCACCTTTTCTGGACTTGAACACTTAAAAAGAATTTTCTGGGCAAGCATACCGGCGCTGCGACGCTGCCCCAAAGGCTAACAGCCGACGCTGCAGACGCTACAGCACTGCCAAAAGGCATGCATTCGGCCAAAAGGCCTGCTACGAGGCACTGTAGCGCTACGTAGCAATTACTAAATCTCAAGTTCGCGTAAAATACATAATAGGGTCATAAACTTCCAATTTCTTTGTTCATATCACTGAATTAAGCATATCCATACATAATAATTCACATAAGATCATTACCCAACCTTTCTAGCATGATTCTAACAACATACATCACATAAACAACTAAATTTGAACACATAATTTTTATGTTCTTGCTATTTTTCAAAGTTTCGTCAAATTTCATGAAATTTCATATTACAGATTTGTTATAATGTCAAATCAGTTCGTTTAAGTTTCGTTCTTTTTGTTTTTGCATGTATAAACATAATCAATCATCAATTCATCGATTAATATGCAATTTAAACATAAATTTTTTGTACATTTAAGCCATATTCAAATATTACTTCTCTGTTAACTCAAAACTTCAATTTAAACATAATTTCATTTATTTGATTACTCTAAATCACATACAAATCATTTACAAACGGATTATACATACTAATAAACATGAAAAATTAATTTCTTAACAATTCAACCATGAAATTCTATTTACAGAGAACTCAAAACACTTTTCATGGAGAAAACTTGAAAACGTCAAATAAAGTTTGGATACAAGAAATTACCCTTGATTGTTTGTTTAGATTAGACAAGATGATGTAGAACACTCCTCCAAATCTTCTTCTTCAATTAATTTCTCTCAAATTTCTCTCTATTTTCTCTAACTCAGCAAAGTGATATAATACGTGAAACTTACAAGTCTGATATAATATAATACTGATATAACTAATATAGATATACTTATAAACATAACTGACACAACATGGGTGTCAGTTAAGGCCATCATGCACTTAACTGCTCCCATGTTCATAAGGCCATATTTGGCTAGCCTTTAAAAGGCTCTTTTCATTTATTTTAATTAACTTATTTATAATATAGTTTATTTGTCACACTTTAATTAGTCAAATAATATTATTTAAATTCAATTAAATAAAAGTCCATAATTACTCATTAAATCAAATTATCACATATTAAAATTCTCATTTATTAATTATGAAAAATCATTAACTCTCTAATTAATTATTAAATTAATTAGAACAACATTATAATTATTAAACAACTCATTTAATTTAATTATCCCAATTAAATTCACACTTTGAATTATAAAATTAACTCACATTAATTAATTATTGTAACACATTTAATTAAATTAATCTACCACAACTCCATCAAATATTTATTTAACTCAATAAATAAATCAACAAAAATATTTATTTAATTCAATAAATATTTAAAATAAATTATAAAATTTCGTTCGTCACAGTGACGCCCCCAAATTTCGAGGCCCAAACTACCACCTCAAAACTTGGGTCACCAAAAATAACACTACAGACGCAAACTTTCCTATTTACCACTATTATACTTTCGTGCAAAATATGATAACACACATACTGTGAGTGTTCAATACAAATATTGTACTATGTGTAGTACGATAGTATTCACACCCAAATTATTACAATGCCATATAAAATAAAGCAACAAATATTTCAAGTCCTCAAAGGAACACAAGAAGATTTATGTCATCCTCATTCTAATTGGGGTGCATTTTTATCGCTTCCAAATTCGGGTTCGCATCAGCCTAGTTGGTTCACCAAAATCAATTATTAAATGACGTATAAAATACGGCACACACACATTTTAAGTCCTTGGTACAATTATTGTCACAATATTTTAATAATGTATTGAGAAACTTCAACAGTCTCGGACCATCACTCTATTCCCTTGTTATTCCCGCTAAACCCAACTACACTCTTATTATCTGAAAAGAATTGTGAAGCAAAAGAATGAGCACAAATAGCCCAGTAAAGAATATCATGACTAAGATAATTAAATTTTCAATAGCCTTCATCAGTAATAACTCAGATATTTAGAACATATGGTAGATGATAAAAGTTTTCAACCATAATTACAGCGGAATCAACAATCCATTAGAAGAGTCAAGTAGAATATAATATCTACTATCTTCTCCAAATTAAAAGTTCATCATCAATATTTTATTCCTATAACACCGATCAACAGTTCTTCGTACATAAGACAAAGAGGACTCTCACCACCTGTCTTTACCTGAAACACCAAAGATAATGGTTATGCCAATTCACAGTTCCTGTCCATAATCATGCTAATAATTTCATCTTTGCACCCAGGCCAAATATATTCATTTGTAACACCAATGGTTATGATCATACTAGTCTACAGCCTTTAGTCATAATCATGCCAGTCAATTTATCTTTGCACTAGGGGCCAAAGATATTCATTTGTATCAACTGTAGTCATGATCCTGTCAAGCACCAGTCCATCTTTGTACTACAGGCCAAAGATATTCATTAATATCACCAGTGGTCATGATCATGCCAAGCAACAATTTATTTTGCACTACTAGCCAAAGAGAACTTTCCAGCAGAAATTTAAGTCTGAGGATGATGACAATTATATAAAGGATGAATAGAAATAATAAGAATAATAAGATCAAGAATAAACATTAGAGATTTATAATTTAATTTATCCATAGTTTAAAAAATGTCCAAATTGTCAACAAGATGACCAAAACGTGGATTCAAATTCAAGAATGATATTCAAGATTTATATTTCAAATATAACGATTAAAACTCAATAAAATTCAGGTAAATGAAATGATAATAGATGAAGTGAAAAACCTTTAAGGTATTTCTAATCATTTCAGGAATTATAGAAACAATACTTACCATAATAAGTTCAAATTTAGGACTATGAAAGAAAGTGATATCCTTTATAAATATAAAAGAAATGATATCCCTTTATAAATATATAAGAAAACTGGCATCCCTTACCTTAGCACATGACTAGATGCTGCTTTCTATGAAATTGATCAACTTGAACAATACTTGCACTTCTTATCAACACTTGGAGTAACCTTACACTCAAAAAAATATTCACAATATTGTAGTAGTAGAATTTTATATTTTTGGTGTAGTCATGGTGTGTGTTTAATTGCTCAACCGAGCAACCTATTTGTACTGAAAATGGAGGAAACAATTAGCACACATGCTTTGACAAAATAACTAAATGAGCTATATAAAATAATGGTAGTGGGATTTGTGTTCCCACGGAGGAAATTAAACCAACTTGTACACGTTTTAACAAAATTTGTTTAATAATAGAGTTGTGGTCCATACTACTTTAGGAAAAGTAGAGTGTCGGCAAGTCCTGCAAAACTTATTTTTGTAAAAAGAAAATAATTGAACAAACATCTACTTATCATACTTATCTTTAATCAATATTTTTTTATTCATCAATTATTTATACCTTTTCAATCTTTTAACAATTATCCACAATTATTATTATAGACTCACAATACTGTCAACTGGTCTTATAATATCAGAGTTGTTATTTATTAACATATGTAATAAATAATTACATACATGATAGGGAGAAAATAAATGCATGATCTCCAAAAATTTTGGAGGCCTCAGTGGTATCTTCATCGGCACAACTCAACTTACCCCTGTATAAATCCAAGGCTCAGCTTACCCCCGAATAAATCCAGGACGTGAGACCACTTGAGCATAGAGAAGTTTACCAAGACTCGAACCCACGTTAATGGGGACTTATGTTCGGCTTCCCACCACTAAGCCACCACCTCAAGCGATGATAAAATACAATAATATAAATATATAAACATTTATATTATTAGCATGTCCCTTTAGTCAAAAGGTATGCAATCACTAATGTATAAAATTGCAAATGGATCTTCATCCGTCATGCGGTAATCCTCGTAGACAGATCATTTCTACAAAATACTAATAAGGAATGAATACGAAGGGGTATTCACTAAGCATATTCACCTGGAATATAAACCAACTAATAATTCATAATTCATTCAAGGTACCTTTATTTATCGCATAAAATCATTATTCATATTCTAAAACTTATAAGTGAATAACAAAACTTAAAAAGCCCATATATGACAATTTATTTTTAAAATGTCAGTCCACTATTATGGTATTATCACCATTAACAAAAATTATTTTTTTAATTAATTAATTTTAACATAAATTAGACTTCAAATACTTCAATTTAGCCTCAAGAATCACCTAATTCGGATTTCAAATCATTAAGTTATATATTTTTAAACATTAAAGCATATTGACAAAAATTCTGCTACAAAAATTCTAAATCAGTCACCTCTTAAAATTTATAACAAATCATACGTTAATTTTTAACGTTTTAAAATTGATGAATATATTCTCAACTTATGCATGTATAATATATCCAAAAATTATAACGATCCAACGATCGGATCAAGATATATAACTCACGCAATAAAGCTTTAAAAAAATGATTTCCCAAATTTTGGCAGACTATAAGTCCTTCGGACCAGTTTCATTCAAACAGTCATCACGAACAATTCACAAGGAATTTTTGGGACATTATTATTTTTGTGTTTAGCTTACTTTCAGGGCTTTCTTTTGATATAAAGATCATCTTCTAACTCATTATACACAAGGAGATATAGATTTTACAAAATCAAGTAGCAAACTAATTTTTTTGAAAATTTTCAAATTTTGTCCTTCTTTTGATTTCTTGATTTCTTTAGTTTGATTCATGTTTTTGTAAGTTTAATATATCATATACAAACATAAATATGTCATATACACAAAAACATTATAAAACATAACTTTTATCATGAAAATCAAAGGATTGATCAAGGTTTAGATATATTACCCTCTTGGATTTTCTTCTTTTCTTTCCTTCTTATTTCTTCCTTTTTCTCTCTATTTTCTGAATATTTGGGGGAGTACGGGAGTGAATGAGGGAGAGAAAGAAATCTGATCATTTATCTTGTTTGCTTGCTAGGTTAGTCAATCCAACCCATACCCCATACTATTCAATTAACCAATCACATAGTAGGTGGGTGAGGGAATTAAGGAAAAACATGGACCTTATGGAAAAGAAATTTCAGCATATTCTCCCCCCCCCCCCCCCCAATAATCAGCTCCTAGCCGCCTCCCCTTTCTAGAAGATTTAATACTCCCATTTTAAAATACTCGTTTATCCGATTAATTGCTCTTTTGACCATTTCGGGTACTAAAAATCAACATTTTTGTATTTACAGTTTTAGAATAATTATAAATTAAATTAGACTTTTATTTCATAAAAGTCAGGATCTTACATTAATGAAGTGTGTGAAAACCTTTTGTTTTGTGAGCAAAATGTTAGTATGAAATTAAATGAATTTTCTTGCCATCATGCTCACTAACTTCCTTAAGCCACTTAGAATCTAGATTTGAGAGAGTTTAAGAATAGAGAGAATATGTGAGAGAGTTTTTGTCTTTTGCTAGATTGAGAGAAATGAGGGAATAGTATGAATATTTATAGCCAAAGTCTTAATGAATGGATGGCTAGGATACAATTTATGAAAAGTTTAATCCAAGGGCCACCATTTTCCTTGTATAATATTTTTGCACATATGTTCCAATACTACCCCTTAGTGGCCGCAGACTAAAAGGAAAGAATGAGGTTTGTTTTGTTAGAATTTGAGCCTAATTTAATGTGGGTGTTATTAATTAATTTTAATGATTCCATATATTAATGTGTTCTACTCCATGAGTAGATTAAATTAAGTATTTGGAAACTTAAATCCATAGAGTAATGAATGAAATATTAACTCCCAAAGATCACCCTTGGAAATGATAAATGATAATAAATACATGTGGAAAGCCAAGTCCCACATCGGTTAAGAACTAAAAATTTAATGTGTTTATATACAAGAAAGTTGCTCTTGGGTTTGGGCCCCAAGGGGCACCTCACTTTTGTGGAAAGGAGAGGACCTAGCCAAGGCTTGGTTCGAACCCATATGCACGCGTCGCCGCCGCCGCCGCCGCCGACCGACCGCCTGGCCTGGCTCGGGGCACGTGGGTCTGAGTCTGCGTTTGGGTCCTTGTATATAATTTTTTTAGACAAAATTTATTTAAATTTTTTAATTAAAATTCATTTAAATTTTATTTATTTATTTCTGTTATATATTATCAAAACTGTATCGTTTTGAGAAGTAGTATCTGCTGAAAGGGTATCAGTCTAAACGGACTGGCCCAAAACTACGTCGTTTTATCGCGTCTTTTTTACTAAGCCTAAAACTACGTACTTTTGGTTCTGCTAAGGCTAAAACTACGTCGTTTTATAGGTCTGAATAGACGCGCCCATTCTGCAAAGAATCAAAACTACGTCGTTTTGACCAAATGATGTCATACATGCCTTTTTAGAGGTATCCCATACCTTTTCAAGGGCTAAGTGCCCATCCGAAGGGTCACCAAACCCTCCTATAAATAGATAGGACTATAGGAGGGGGCAGCCTTATCATTCACTGATTTCACAAGCATTATAGCATTTCAGTCTAGTTTTAATAATTATTTCATAAGTTATTTTGAAAGAGAGTTCTGAGCATTTCTTTAGTTCGTTGTGTATATTATTTGGAGTGCTACTATAGTATACGGTGTCATTGTATCCTGGGAGACAAGTGCTATCAACTCTGAGCAATATATGGAAGGGCATAATTGTCTTAAGGATATAGTACCGAGTATTAGGCTTGACAAATTTATTTTGAGATAAGTTTATATATATATAGTTTCCATTTCAGATTACTAACAATCTTAAGATAGTTAGCGTTTGATTATTTCTATATATATATATATATATATATATATATATTTGAGATATGGTTACCGATACTCTATCTATAATCGGTTCTTCTTCTTCTACACATTCTATTCCAAATGTTCCTGTGAGCCATGGTGAAAAACTATAAAAGTTCAATGGAACAGAGTTTAAAAGATGGCAACAAAAGATATTGTTTTATCTCACTACACTTAACTTGGCAAGGTTTCTTCATGAAAACCCTCCGGTACTTAGTGAGAATGAAACGGACAGGCAAGTTGTTGCTGCAGTTGATGTATGGAAACATGCAGACTTTCTATGTCGGTATTACATCCTTAATAAATTGGACAACACATTATACAATGTGTATAGTTCTCTCAAAACTGCAAGAGAATTATGGGATTCCTTGAATAAGAAATATAAAACTGAAGATGCTGGCACGAAGAAGTTCGTAGTTGGCAGGTTTTTGAACTATAAAATGGTGGATTCCAAGGCTGTCATCAACCAAGTTCAAGAACTACAGGTAATCCTGCATGAAATGCATGCAGAAGGTATGTTCTTAAGTGAGTCTTTCCAAGTAGCTGCTATAATTGAAAAATTACCAATAATGTGGAAAGATTTCAAGAATTATCTCAAGCATAAACGTAAAGAGATGAAAATCGAAGACTTAATCGTAAGATTAAGGATAGAAGAGGATAATCGTGCTTCTGAAAAGAAATCAGTAAGGACCTTTGTGTAATATAATGCCAATGTGGTGGAACTAAGGTCCAAAGTTTAAAAAGAGAAAGTTCTCCGGCAATAGACCTCAACAGGGAGCAAATAAAAAGTTCTAAGGCAAATGCTACATTTGTGATAAGCCCGGACATAGGGCAAAGGATTGTCAAAAATACAAAGACCAGAACAAGAAGTCTGCACAAGCCAATGTGACTGAAGTGGATGGAATTCGTCAAGATGTTTCTGAAATGAACCTTTCAGCGGTTGTTTCAGTAGTAAACATGGTTGAGAATACAAGGGAATGGTGGGTAGATACTGGAGCAACCCGCCATAGTGTGTTCTGACAAGAAGATGTTCTCCACATATCAAGAAATTGATATGGAGAACAATTATATATGGGAAACTCTTCATCATCCAAGGTTGCTGGACAAGGAAAGGTGGTTTTGGCAAAGAACTCACCCTCAAAAACGTGCTCCATGTGCCTGATATTAGGAAGAATTACTAGTCAGGATCCCTTCTTAGTCAAAAAGGATTTAAATTGGTTTTTGTATCTGACAAATTTGTCCTAACTAAAAATGGGATGTATGTGGGGAAGGGATATATGAGCAATGGGCTCTTCAAAATGAATGTAATGACTATTGTACCTTCCAATATTAATAAAATTACATCTTCTGCTAATATGATTGAGTTATCTAATTTATGGCATGGTAGATTAGGACATGTTAATTATAATACTATACGTAGATTAATTAATATGGAATGTTTGCCAAAATATAGATTAACTCTAATCATAAATGTAAAATTTGCGTTGAGACAAAACTTCAAAAATCTTCTTTTAAATCAATTGAAAGAAGTACTGAACCTCTTGAATTGATACATATTGATATTTGTGATTTAAAGTATATACAAACAAGAGGAGGAAAGAATACTTTATTACTTTTATAGATGATTGTACAAGATATTGTTATGTTTACTTATTGAGAAGTAAAGATGAGGCTTTGGAAAAGTTTATACATTATAAAAATGAGGTTGAAAACCAACTTGATAAAAAGATCAAGATAGTTAGAAGTGATAGAGGAGGAAAATATAAATTTCCTTTTGTTAAAATTTATTCACAACATGGTATAATACACCAAACAACTGCACCATATTCTCCACAACAAAATGGTGTTGCAGAAAGAAAGAATAGAACTTTGAAAGAAATGATGAATGTATTATTATTAAGTTCTGGGCTACCTCAGAATTTGTGAGGGGAAGCAATTCTTTCAGCAAATTATATTCTCAACCGAATACCTCAAAAGAAGTCTTCACCCTATGAATTATAAAAAGAAGTAAGCCGTCTTATAAACACTTAAAAGTGTGGGAGTGTTTAGCAAAAGTAATGGTTCCTCCACCCAAAAATGTGAAAATAGGATCAAAAATAATAGATTGTATATTCATTAATTATGCTAATAACAGCAGTGCGTATAGATTTTTGGTTAATAAATCAAAAATAGAGGAAATACATGAAAATAGTATTATTGAGTCAAAAGATGCTAAATTCTTTGAAACAGGTATTTCCTAATAAAAAGGAACAAGAGCCAAGTTCTAACAAACGAGAAACAAGTTCAAACAAAAGAACTTATGATGCTGTTAATGACAGTGATCATGGATTAAAAGATATTGATGAACCTAGACGTAGTAAACGTGTTAGAACATCAAAATCTTACGGTCCAGATTTTCTAACTTATTTGTTAGAAAATGAGTCCTCAAACTTATAAAGAAGCAATATCGAGTCCTAAAGCTCCATATTGGAAAGAGGCTATAAATAGTGAAGTAGAATTCATTCTACACAATCATACGTGGGAATTAGTAGATCTCCCACCAAGCTCTAAACCTCTTGGATATAAGTGAATATTCAAGAAGAAAATGAAAGCAGATGGATCTATTGACAAATATAAAGCAAGACTTGTAATCAAAGGATACAGGCAAAAGGAGAGTTTGGATTATTTTGATACTTATTCTCTTGTGACAAGAATATCCTCAATTAGGATGTTAATAGCCATTGCAGCTATATATAATTTAGAGATACATCAAATGGATGTAAAAATAGCTTTCTTGAATGGCAGATTTAGAAGAAGAAATCTACATGGAACAACCAGAAGGATTTATTGTTCCAAGACAAGAAAAGAAAGTTTATCGGCTTGTGAAGTCTCTTTATGGATTAAACAAGCACCTAAACAATGGCATGCAAAGATTTAACAATGCAATGTTGTCAAATGGTTTCAAAATAAATGAGTGTGACAAATGTGTGTATGTCAAGAACACTAAGTAAGGGTATGTTATTATTTATCTTTATATAGATGATATGCTCATTATGGATAGTAGTAATGAAATCATTAAAACTACTAAAAGAATGTTAAATAATACATTTGACATGAAAGACATGGGTGCTGCCGATGTAATAATAGGAATTAAAATTTCTAAAACATCGGATGGTTTAGTGTTATCACAATCACACTATATTGAGAAAATACTCAGCAAATTCAATCAATACGATTGCAATCATGTGGGAACACCAGTAGATATAAATCTACACTTGTCTAAAAATAAAGGACAGAGCATATCACAACCTAAGTATGCACAAATAATTGAAAGCCTTATGTACTTAATGAATTGTACACGTCCTGACATAGCACAAGCTGTCAATAAATTGAGTAGATTTACAAGCAATCCAGGACAAGATCACTGGAAAGCGATTATAAGAGTTTTAAGGTATTTAAAATACACTCAGAACTTTGGATTGCACTACTCAAGATATCCAGCAGTACTTGAAGGATAGTGTGATGCGAATTGGATATCAGATACAAAAGACTCTAAATTCGCAAGTGGTTTTGTGTTTACACTAGGTGGAGGAGTAGTATCATGGAAATCTTCTAAACAAACATATTCTTCGTAGACACAATACCATAAAATAATTGCTCTCTAACGACATTATGTCTATTGAGTACATAAAGTCGAAAGAAAATATAGCAGATCCGTTGACTAAAGGTTTGACTAGAGAGCAAGTAAAAATAACTTCGAGGGGAATGGGTTTAAAGCCTATAAATAAGGATCGTCATGATGGAAACCCAAACTAGTTGACTGGAGATCCCGAGATCTAGGTTCAAAGGGACAACTAAATTGTGAACGATTCAACCAAATCACTATGAAGAAATTAATTTCTGCTGCTCATTCCTATGATACGAGATAGTGATACCTGTAGTGGTTACAGGATAAGCTATGCTTTTAATGATTCTTAAATCTTGATAAACAAGTGGAGTATAGTAGGATACTCTTATTAAGAATCACCTATGTGAGTGTGAACTGGGCCAACTCTATGAGAAGAATAAGGCTACACTTCTCTAAAGCACTCATAAATCTGGGATTGTTCAGGGCTAAAATGAACAAAATCATGAGAATTCAAATAATGTCTAGAAAGATTCTGTGTGAATTACTATTGTCTCGATTTACACAAATGATTAGATAATTCAAGACATCACGTTCACTGGACAACCAGTAAACCCGATAGTCTTTCACAAGGAAAGGTTCAAAGCCAAAAGCTACCTCTCTCGATACAGATGGTTTCTAATTCTATCTCTCTTAGAGTCTGCATAACATTTGCATAAGGCTGGCAGTCAATATCATTAATGTGGGGGATTATTAGAATTTGAGCCTAATTTAATGTGGGTGTCATTAATTAATTTTAATGATTCCATATATTAATGTGTTCTACTCCATGAGTAGATTAAACTAAGTATTTAGAAGCTCAAATCCATGGAGTAATGAATGAGATATTAACTCCCAAAGATCACCCTTAGAAATGATAAATGATAATAAATACATGTTGGAAGCCAAGTCCCACATCGGTTAAGAACTAAAAATTTAATGTGTTTATATACAAGAAATTTGCTCTTGGGTTTGGGCCCCAAGGGGCACCCCACTTTTGTGGAAGGGAGAGGACCTAGCTAAGGCTTGGTTCGAACCCACACGCGCGCCGTCGCCGACAGGCCTTGCCTGGGTATATAATTTTTTAGACAAAATTTATTAAATTTTTTTAATTAAAATTCATTTAAATTTTATTTATTTAGTTCTATTATCAAAACTGTGTCGTTTTGATAAACAACATTTATTATATTATCAAAACTGTGTCATTTTGAAAAGCGGTATCTGCTGAAAGGGTATCAGTCTGAACGGACGACCCAAAACTACGTCGTTTTATCGCGCCTTTTCTGCTTAAGCCTAAAACTACGTAGTTTTAGTTCCACGAAGGCTAAAACTACGTCGTTTTATAGGTATGAATATACACGCCCATTCTGCAAATGATCAAAACTACGTCGTTTTGACCAAATGATGTCATATATGCCTTTTTAGAGGTATCCCATGCCTTTTCAAGGGTTAAGTGCCCATCCGAAGGGTCACCAAACCCTCCTACAAATAGATAGGAGGGGGCAGCCTTATCATTCACTGATTTCACAAGCATTATAGCATTTCAGTCTAGTTTTAGTAATTATTTATAAGTTATTTTGAGAGAGAGTTCTGAGCATTTCTTTAATTCGTTGTGTATACTATTTGGAGTGCTACTATAGTATACGGTGTCATTGTATCCTGGGAGATAAGTGCTATCAACTCTAAGAACCATACGGAGGGCATAATTGTCTTAAGAACATAATACCGAGTAATAGCTTTGACAAATTTATTTTGAGATAAGTTTATATATATATAGTTTCCATTTGAGATTACTAACATGTTTTTCAAATTGGTGTAGTTTATTTTCTTTACTTTCATGCCAACTAGATTAAAGTACATGCATGCTCCAATTTGTTGCCAATAGTTGTCACAAGGAAATGACTATTGTCCTTTTGAAGTTAAAGCTTTAATTTACCAACTGGATTATAGATATAGGATATAATATATATATATATATATATATATATTTGCTCGTTAACTTTGATCTTGCATTTTGGCAAGTCATGTATGCAACCAACTTTGTCATTCATTGTCCGAATATGTTTAGCTCGTCGTTTTGGAGACAAAAAAATATACCTTTAGTCATCATTTTAAGGATGGAGGAAGTAGTTTTTAGCATTTGAAATTCTGTTGCAGATTTTGAGCGGGAAAAGTTTGTTATAGACTATTGTTAGTAGGAATCGAGTTTTTGTTGTATAAATGAGTTCTATTTAGGAGGAGAAGATCATTAGATATGTACTTTGTTCTTGTTTCCTCTCTTTTCAAAGCTTGTAACACTTCAGCTCATAACTTCGTTCTATCAATATATTCAGTCTATTTCTATTGTTTCATTTCCTTTGACTTGTTGAATCTCAGTTTCTTTCATTTTCATTTCTCTAACTTTCTTTCCATTTCCATAATTCAATTGATATGCAATCATAACAAGTGATATCAGAGTCATCCTTCCTGGGTAGAACTGGAAAATTTTTATTCTGACCCATTAACATGTTCAGTGTCTACTAACCCATAATTAAATGGGTACTTTTATCCATTTATCTTAGGGAGTTTTAAATGGGTTGGGTTAAATGGATAATAATAAATAAATGGGTTAGATGAGAAAATTTGTGGGTCATTAATCGAGTAAAGTTAAATAGATTTTTCTCGTCCTCTCTCTATCTACAGTCTCAATCATCAACAGTCTCAATCATGGTTATCAAGTCGTCGCATAGTTGTAAGACCCCAAATTTTATGAATAAGATTTAATTTTCTTTATATATTATTTTGAAATAGTAAGGTGTTGATTTGATAAATGTGATAAGTTATGGGTGAGATGTGCAAAGTTCACAAAGTAAGCAAGTGGTTGTAAAATATTCGTTGTGTCGGAGAATATTCGTTTGGTCGAGGAATATTCTTTTTGTCAGGGAATATTCGTACGACGGCGCAGTCATTGGTGGACCCCACAACGGAATGAATGTCGGATATAGAAAGCGACAAAAATAACCTTTTTTATAAAATAACTGTGTAGTTGTTACCGTTAGTACTGTTGAAATACCCGATGGTTAAAATACAGTAATACGCGGTGTTGCACAGTAGCACACGGTATTGCACAGTATTTCGAATTATTGATTCTTACGTAGGAAGGCACTTATTTAATTATTGTTACAGTAATTACTGTTCAATATTTTATATTATTGATTCAATAATTGCATAATATTTTATTGGTTTAATATTTGCTACGTTGATATTTTATATCAATAAGTGCTACTTTGCTATTTTATATTAGTGATTCAATAATTGTCATTGCACGTTATTTTAAATTATCAAATCAATAATTCATATTGTTTGAATAATATTATTAGATAGCATTTTTGGCAATGTCTAAGGAAGTTCTGTCTAGGAAAGGGGTTGATTAATTGCGCGCCAGTAAGGAAAAATCCTTATCGGAAGGCCCCCTCTTTCCTGGGAACGACCTGGGTGTCAATATTGTAGTTCTGTAATATTATTTGTGAATAATTAATTTTTGATATATATGATAAGGAAATATTTATTCAATATGGATTTTTAACGGAGGAATTTTTAGCATGTGACATTGGTTGAAAGTTGGTATTTTATCTTTTTTGATAAAATAATTCATTCAAATATGTTATTATAATATTACATTATAGTAGTATGATGTAATTATATAATAGTATGATTTTTATAATTAGAATGGTAACATTATTATAGTAAATTCATGGTATAAAAGTTAAACGAGGTGGAAGAGTGCAAATTGAATTTGAACTCTTATGATGCAAACAATGATGTCATCGGAGCGATGAGGTAAGCAAGGATGTCATCAGAGCGATGAGGTAAGCAATGATGTCATAGGATCGATGATATAAGCGATGATGTCATAAATTATGGCAAAAAGACTATTTTACCCTTACTCTATCGAGCCTATAAATAGAAGCTCATGTTTCATTATTTCTCACCAATTCACTAAAGCTATAGAGAGAGAAAGTATAGAGAGAATAAGAGAGAAAGAAGAAGAGTATTCTGCTATTACACTAGTGCAGTCTCCAAATTTTTAAGGTAAGGAGTATTATTTCTTTCGTATTCATGAAGAGAGTTATTTTCTTTCAATACTCGTAAGGGTTGTTATTCCATTCTTTATTATTCTGTTGGAATAACCAGTCTACGCGGACTACCGCATGTATGGTGAAATCCTGTTGTTATTCCATTCTTTATTATTCTGTGGGAATAACCTGTCTACGCGGACTACCGCATACCTGGTGAATAACCCTTCGTATTCAGTTTTTATTAAATTGTGAAAATAATCTGTCTGAGCGGACTACCGCCTGACAAGTGAAAATCCAATTGCAATTTCGTATATTGTTTTATTTCAGATTCTTAACTCTAAACTTACTACGGTAAGTATTGCTTCTATAATTCCTGAAATGATCAGAAATTCCTTGAGTTTTGCGCTTCATCTAATATCATTTCACTGGAATATTGATCTGAACTTTCTTGTGAAATTTTTATCTTTTTCATGTCGAGTTACTATTTATGAGTTACTATTCACGGGATACTATTCATGATAAAAAAATATTTTTTCTTCCAAATCATCTTTGATTGAATCCAGATTTTGATCTTCATTCTTGAACTCTGGATAAATTCTCTAATATTTGTCCTTTATCTCACTGGATTCGTTATTCGTATTGTTTTTCATCATCTTCAGTCCTAAATGGTGATATAACTGAATATCTTTGGCCTGTAGTGCAAAGATGAATGATTATTTGATGAATATCTTTGGCCTGTAGTGCAAAGATGTATGATTACCTGATGAATATTTTTGGCCCATAGTGCAAAGATGGACAGGTGTTGAGATGAACATGACCAACTGGTGATACAAATGAATATCTTTGGCCCGTAGTGCAAAGATGAATATTTGGTTCGAGATATATATTAATTGATGTTACAGGGATAAAATATTAATGATGGACTTTTAAATCATAGAAGATAGTAGACTTCATTCTCTACTTAACTCTTCTAATGAATTGTTATTTCCGTTGCAATTGTTGATCTAAAACTTGTTGTCCATAATATTTTATCTGCTTTGTTGAAGACTAACGATAATTTATTTTCCATTATCTTAGTCATAATATTCTTTACTGGGCTAGTTGAGCTCACCCTTTTCTTCCATTGTTCTCTTCAGGAAATGAGAATATCACGGGTACTAGTCGGGGAATGGAGTGATGGTCCGAGCTAGAGCTGTAGAAGTCCTCACAATTTTTTTTTAAAAATAGTATGATAATAAATGTAATGAGGACTTAGTTTGAATGTTTATATTTTTTACATGTCTGTATTGACACTCACAGTTGTGTGGTCGTATTTTGCACTACCAGTTTGATATGAAAGATTGTATTTGGATTCTGTACCATGTATTTGGCGACTCAGAATGGGTTGAGTATTGAACCTATTTTGGGGGCGTCACAATAGTTGTCAAAGTGACTGAGGAGTAAGGCGAGTGAACGGTGAATGTTACAAAGTTGAGCCCCTTGGCCACATAGTCGTTGCCTTGGGTCGCGTAAGTTACATCTTGAATGCCTAATGGCAAAAGCATACGTTTTGTAATTGGATCGAACAACACCAAAAAGCTTATTGACTGTGCGATTTGAAAACCCTAATTGGTGCGGCTTCACTTTGCCTCTTCTTCTCAAACCTGCTACTCCTAAGTTACATCTTGGATGCCTAATGGCAAAAGCATACGTTTTGTAATTGGATCGAACAACACCAAAAAGCTTATTGACTGTGCGATTTGAAAACCCTAATTGGTGCGGCTTCACTTTGCCTCTTCTTCTCAAACCTGCTACTATGTAAAGGAACTCGCACCATTCATTAACATTCTTCAACTCCAAATTTTTCTGGTTTGAACTTTTCTTTCGATAAGAGTTGAACAAAGTCGTGAGAGAGCGAGGAGAAAGAAAGTGGCAAGGAGTCGGTGAGAGAATATGACACAATGCATCTCTTAAAAACTCTAATTCTTGGCTTTTATTTTATTTAACTTTCAATTATCCAGATCATAATACCTTTTATTAAAATTCTCCTGGAATAATTATCTTATTAAGATTTCATTTTTTGCCTTTTAAAAAAAAGAATTTCATAATCATAATTTAAGTAGCTAAATATATTGAAAATCTTGTTTATATTTGGTAACTATATTAATGGACTGTTAGTATTAGAATATTGTTTTATGTATAAAATATGGATTGTTTCTTTTTACTTGTTGATGCTGCTATGTTTTTTCTTTCTGTTTTTTGCTGGGATATGCCCACTAAAATGAATGGTTATATGCTGTTGGAACTTTATAATATATATATAGGATCGGTCTCTCCAGCGAACCATAAAGAGCGAACTAAAAACGAACTGGCTATAGCGACTGTTTTTTCCGTCGCTATAACATGGAAAGCCGATTTTTTTATGTTATAGCGACAAAAAAAACCGTCGCTATAGTTGGTTCGTCATTAGTTCGCTTCCTATGGTTCGCTAGAGAGACGGACCCTATATATATATATATATATAGAGAGAGAGAGAGAGAGATCTAAAGCATACATCTTAAATAGCATACTTCTCTTAAATAACATACATTTATTAAAATTACGTTATTTTGGTGATTATTTTAAAAAACAAGTGTGGCCGCAAGTGATATTTTTATAAATAAAAAGAAAGTAAGTGGGATCACTCTCTTATAAAAATATTTTATTTTTTAAAAGAATCTCTAAAACGCAGTAATTTTAATAAAAACATGTTATTTAAAAAATATATATTATTTAAAAGTTATGCTTTAGATCCGTTATATATATATAAGTATTATTTTGCCTAACAATTATATATTTAGAAGTATTATTTTGCCTAAGCCGTTCAAGAACAGGACAACCGAACTACAGGTAGTCTAAAAATTTTCCACTCACATCTACGCCTTCTAAACATAACACGTTGGGCGACTTAGACCGAAACATTTCGCATGAAAAAGTACAAGGTTGCCTCATAGGATTGTTGCAAAAGTCATTCCTTGACAACTACAGGTCAAGCCTATGTAGTCTTCTACTTGCAAATACAAATTGAAGCCACTTGAAATGTGCATTGCACACATTTTTTTGTGACACGGATATACTATGGGCACAAATTATATACAAAAAATATGCACAAATAATAAAAAATATGTAATGCATACTAATAAAAATTTGGATAATAGTCTTGTACACAATTTTTTGGTTATAACTTAATTCACATATAATGTGCTCATATGTTCAAATAGGGCGTATGTTAGAGAAGATCAGAGCTGTTATGGTGCTTTATCACCTCCCACTACCACTCCCACCTCTTAGATAGTGAGGAAAAGATGAAGCAGAGCTTCACCCGCTCATGTATCTCCTCCATAATTTCCCCAATATTATCTCTCTCCTCCAATTCCGCCCGACCCATTTCGTCTTCATTCATTCCATGCCCACCCATTTCGCCAAAACCCCAAACCCCCCTCTTTCTAAGGCCCCCCACCTTCTCAGCCACCCTCTCGGACCTCCGAAAATGGCAGCAATGGGCCAAAACCCTTGCTTCCTCTGTCGGGTCCTCGTTCTCAGAGTCCGACAATGGCCCGGATTCCACCCTCTTGCACAGAGAGCTCAATTGGCTCTTGCAAGATGCTCTTGAAAACCCCAAAATTGACCCAATTAATAATTTTGAAAATGAGGCCCAATTAGTGAAATTAAGGATTGAATTGGATGAGCTTTATGGGTTATGGAATCAGAGAATTGAGGAGAGGAGGCCATTTCAGTATATAGTTGGGTGTGAGCATTGGAGGGATTTGGTGTTGAGTGTTGAAGAAGGGGTTTTGATCCCAAGGCCTGAGACTGAATTGATTGTTGATTTGGTGGGGGATGTGATTGAGGGAAATGAAGTGTTGAAGGAAGGTTTGTGGGCAGATTTGGGGACCGGAAGTGGTGCGATTGCTATTGGAATTGGGAGGATTTTGGGGAATAATGGGAGGGTTATTGGTACTGATTTAAGCCCTGTTGCTGTTCAAGTTGCTACTTTTAATGTGCAAAGGTATAATTTGCAGGTTAGTGGTTTTCGATGTTAGTTTGTGCTGGTCAATTGATTGTTTATTTTGTTTTGGGTAGGATTATACAACAAGTGCATTTTGATTTGTGTTGGTAAATGGTTGGCGTAGTTTAGTTTTGGGAATTGTTCTTTCATGAATATGATGGATTTAGTATATGTTTCTTCAGTTGTAGATTTTTCCATGTATTGTGGTGAACTTTTAAATGTTAGAGAAAATTATTCCTTTGCAATGATGTCTTTTGGTTATTTTTTTTATTTGATTATAGAGTGTAATTGCTCTCATATAGTTTATTATTCCATCACCCTAGAGTTAGGATCTTAGTGTTTGGATTTAAAAGTTCTAAAGGGAAATCGTTGAATATTAGCTTGTCAAATGCTACATTATACAATTGATAAGTTAATAATAGCAAATTTTATCTAAGCTGCAAGTGACTCACTAACTATGCATTATTGTAGTTACAGATTACTTTAAGAGTTTGAGCTATTTTGCTTGGGGATTGTGGAGCTCTTTCTTTGGAGTGCTAGGAGAGGAGTGGTGTGTCCTACTACGGTGGAAGATTGCTACTAATTCGTTTATGAGGATTTGGAAGCAAGAGGGATGCCAAAATTTTATGGAAGTGTGCATTCTTTTCTATTTTGTGGGAATTTAGAATGAGTATAATGCTAGGTTATTTAGATAAAGTTTCATATCTTTAAAGCTATTAAATGATAGGGTTATTTTCCTTGCGTCTCTTTTGGCTTCTGCTATAGGGGTTTTTAGAGATATATCTGTGATTGATTTATATAGAGACTGGAGTGTTGCACTTTTTGAAGTGCTCTTTTGTTTTTTTAGTCTGCTGAGGATGGCCTTTTGGTCCCCATTTATTTTATTCTTTCTTTTCAATTAATAAAATTTCTTCTTCCATCAAGAAATAAAATAAAATAATATAAAAAATTCTTTGTCTAGTCATAACTTGTAAAATATTACATTCCAGCTCGATCTCCAAGTCAGATAGAGAACATGGATCCTGAAAGTTAATTGGGGGATGGGGGATGGGGATGGGGAGGGCAAGGTGATAGAAAGCTGTCTACCTGATAGCATTGTATTATGTGTATCCTAGGCACAATTGTCATATAAGATGGGAACGTAAAAACGCAAGGTACCATAAAAACATATAGTGTAGTAATTAGGTATAACAGGTGAAGAATCCATAAGCTCTAAGCCATTGGAAATGGAGGTAAGGACTAAGACCTTATGAACTCCTTATATTTGTCTTGATAATGAGCTTTGAGGTTTGGCCGCCAAAAATACATAAAATGATAGATTTGAAGAGATTCCCGTTACTTTTGGGAGGGGGAAGAAGAGAGGAAAAAGGGGGGGGGGGGGTTACTTTCACGGGGTTATTTAATGTATCACAAGTTATGTTACATGGACTCTTCATTTTTTCTATAGTACCTGTCATCCATAGGACACGACGTAGGTGTGGGTACTAGACCCTCCATAATAGTGAGAAATAGTGAAAAATGTTCTAGAAATAGGAGAGTCTAGTGTAAGACACTACTTAGGATACTTCTAGGGATCCTGAGTCCATGAAACATAGATCACAAGAAATGTTATGATCAAGAATCTTAAAACTAATATTTTCCATCGGACAAGTAGTCCTAATTAATAACCTTCTCTTTGACAATAAGAAAAGTGCTGAGCAATTGGAATTTTGCACCACTGTTGTTTAACGTTCTTGAGGAGTAAACTCATTTTTGCACCCTTTATATTGAACATGTTCTCTACGCTGTATTTGGTGTTTAGGAATCAGACCTCAAGCATGTGATTATAAGCTGCATAGTACACTAACTATATTTATAATCATCAAGTATGTGTGGCTTTGGAGTCGTATAAATTAATCAAATATGTTAGAAGTTAATTTCGTAAATTTGCTTATTGGAAATGTTGCAAGAGTCGCATGAATTTGTCAGTCTCAGTTCTACGATCAGTTTTTGTTGAAGGAATCAAAGTTCCAATCGTGCCCATCTAGTCCCTTATTCACAATCACCTATCAATTATTGAACTCCCAACGGTTTAGAATAATCTTTCTAGAACTATTATCTAGGTTGGATGATGATCGTGTAATTATTGGATATAAAATAGCATTAAATCACTGTATTACCCTATTACCTTTTGTCTTACCCTCCTCCCACCTGTGCTTTGCTTTTCCAGACATTATGTCCAGAACTAGATGTAGGGTAGATGATCTTTGAATTGTATACCGCATAAAATTAAAGCATTGTTTTACCCTATTTACCATCTCTTGCACTCCTCACCCCCATGCTTTACTTTTTACCAGACATTGTTCATGTTTATCTTACGCTTCTCTTAATATGTGAATCAGGATAAAATTGTGATAAAGAAAGGATCATGGTTTGAACCTCTGAAGGAGGCTGAAGGAGAACTTGGGGGGCTTGTAAGTAATCCACCATACATTCCAAGTGAGCACATCAACGGGCTACAAGCTGAGGTTGCTAAACATGAACCAAGACTTGCATTAGATGGCGGTGAGAATGGGATGGGTGACCTTCTTCATCTTTGCAGTGGAGCTGTTTCCATGTTAAAACCTGGTGGATTCTTTGCCTTCGAGGTACCAATTAACTTCAACTTAAGCTAGAAGTGCTTTCCTTCCCTTTTTTGTCCTTCATGTCTGGAGGCAGACCGCATGCAATAGAGCTGATCAAGGATTCTTGAATCATGCATGTATAGTACTCATAATTTGATATGTTCTTTGTACTACAACCCTAAAGTAAAACGAAAGGGAAAGAAACCTTTGCTAAGTGAGCACGTAAAATTGCATGCTATATGTAGTTCTCTTTTGGGGGAGAATAGTATAGAATCATTATCGGGCCACATGGCTTTTGGTGACTCAATACATAACTTCGAGGTTATGAACAATCTTACTTGGAATGTAGTTCGCTCCGGTTGGTAGAACTGATACAGGTGTGTAGTACGCTAGATAGGCTAAAATGTGATACTCAATGTTAGCTTTAGATGAGATGCTTGTATTTAGGAATTCTCTAAGAATCTAAAGATGTTATAAAGCTAAGATTTAATGATGTATATAATTTACATGAATTAGCAAGTTGATTGTTTTATAAATAACTTGGTACAAATAATAGTAGGCAACGACTTGTCCTCAAGGTGCTGGACAAGATGCAAGGCGAGGTCAGACCTTGGTGATAGTTAGCTCAACACATGAAAACTGTCCAAAAATATCACCAAAGTAAGTCAACAATACTCGCAGAACCTATAAATGGATAGATCCAAGAAATTCAAGTGCAGTAGAAGTCTGGTGACTATCAGAGATCTCACGTGCTGGCGTGAGGAGACGTGTGACATCGTCGGCGACCTTTATGCTGTTTTATGTCAGCACATGGATGGTTCTTCCATGTCGACGAACCAACCACCGACCTCGCCTAGTGAAGACGATCCTTGTAGCATATTCGTTTAGCAACTGAGTTTTTGTGTTAACGTGTGTGATAGAGAGAGAGTTGTATATTGTTTTGTTTAACTTTGTACTTTGGTGTGTGTTTAGCTGTTTGGCAATGACCTTTAATAACTTAAAAGAATACTAATATCTATTTTTGTTAATATCTTTATTTTATACTTTTATTCTTTTGTTTGCTTTTAATAATTAAAAGTATTAATTCATACACATACTTTTGTATTCAATAATTAAAGTATATTTTGATTTAATATTATTTAATAGTCTTAATATATATGAAAATAAATTCATAATTAAAAATATATAAATTGTCTATTGTTAATGACTTATCGCCTTATGGACGCCTAGGGATGCATTATCGTCTGGGCGTCCTAGCAGTCGGCTACCGCATAGAGCCGTGACAACTATGGTACAAATGAGATGCTTGAGGAGCTAATACTAAGTTAGATTTTTGATATTTATGCAACTATAGGTAAAAAGAAAAAAAATATCAGAACGCTAAATCTAGAGTATCAATACATAAGAGTATCGTGTTTGGGTACGCAAGCACTAATACGCGGTTCGCTAAGTCGACAAGAGTATCTGATAATTCTAGTTATGAAGGTTGAATATAAGTGTATCTCTAGAATTAATTTTACTATTGTTTGGAGTGGGTACTAAATAACATGCTTAATAAGGTAAATTAATATTAGAAATAGAATCAAAATATTAGGCTCAGAAACATTAGAAGTTTAGAATATGATATTTTCTAGAACTTCAATAAAGAATTCTTCTTTTATCAACAATTTTTTTTGATATTTTCTAGAACTAGAAATTCTAACAAAATTAAAACTACAATAAAAAAAAGGATGCAAAAACAAAAAATTCAATAGAAGAACTACCAGTATGGGTATAATGTATGGCACCCGGACTGACTAATTATATCCCAGGAACTACCCAAATCGAGGCTGTTGATGTATCCCTTCAAACAAGAAATGACAAATTGCAAATTCTAAAGAAGACTCTGGAATCAGCTGAAAATTAATACTCAAGCTGACGAGAATAGGACTGATTTATCTTTTTCAATACCTTGTCCTAGTAAATGACAGCCTTATACACAGAACAACGTGGTTAACAAGTTTTCTCATAAGTTCAGTAAAAGGTACTTTGGGCCTTATCCTGTTATTGCCAAAATTGGACAAGTGGTATATAAACTTCAACTTCCTGACTCATCCAAGATTCACCTTGTGCTTCATATTTCCTTACTCCAGAAATTCAATGGAGATGGTCCCACACAGTCCACTCTCTTGCCTAGTGGTACCTACTAATCAGCCCTTGATCCAACCACTTGTTACTTTTGACAAGAGACAAAAATGGGTACAAGATCACTGGTACCACAGGCAAAATGGTAGTTAGGAAAATTATGGTAATTGTTTGTTTTCATCTAATGATCAATAATGCGTAGAGAATAATATAGTTGTATGGCTGAGATTATTCTCTTGTTTTTTGTGTTAAGATGCTTTATTAAATATCTAGATTGTAACAGCATTGGGTATGAATGAACATTATTACTTTCCAATCGTTCTTCTTTCTCTCTCTATCTTTCTCTGCAAGTCTAGCTAAGTACTTTAAGATTTAGCTTCCTTGTCATATTGCTGAATGATAGGAAGAATTTTAGAACCATTCAGCTAAACCAAGAAATTTGTGCCACTGATACGGTTCTTCAAACACCTGAGGTATTATTCTAGGCACTTGTTAACTATCTCAAATCGACCGTCAGTTTTGGGGCGGTATGATGAGGACATCTTTGAGGTGGTGCCATGGAGTTGGAATGACTCCTTCCAAACCTTAGATAAGAAAACCACATCCATGTCACTGACAATGAATTTGGGAATGCTATGGTACTTGCAACAATGTCCAGAGTTGAGCAACTTTGGAGGCTGTGTAGCTTGTGGGATGTGCTCCAAAATGAATTGCTTTGTATAGCCTGTCTACTATAAAGATGCAGGTAAAACCTTGAGAAAATGGGAGGTAAGTACTGAAATCCATACTCACTTCCTCTCAAATTTGTTGTGGAATTTCTAAGCGCTGCAGTAGTCCATAAGGATTGATATTCAAGACTTTAACTTGTTGGCAGAGTCTTCACTGATAGATGGAAAGAAAAATTCTGGAAAGCAAAGAGAAGAGAAGGCTTGAAATCAAATCCATCTTAATACGAATTTTTAACTTGTTGGCAGATAATGCAATTTTTAACAAAGAGTTTGCCACTTCAATTCTCATTTGCTGCCATTAGAAATTCGCAGTCTCATGTAAGTCATGTTAATACCCCCATGGCCACCTTTTAGGGAATTATGAATTCTATGAGAAGAAAGGGTTTTAAAAGGGATTGGCAAAGTATGTAAATTTTACCCTGGAATAGGTAAACCCTATCTTTTATAGTCCATCCTTGAGTTGTGCCATCAATAGTCAACGTATTTAATTCAGGAGCAAGTGTATGTTCTTTCTTGATAACTTCAATGATAAGAAAGGTAGGCCTAGTGAAAGCCAGGAGTACACTAGCATTTGTTATTAGCATCTGGTTTCCTTGGCATAACATCTGTAGCAACATTGGGCTTCCCATGTTTGTATATAATTTCATAGTTATAAGCTAACAACTTTATTAAGAATTACTGCTGCTCTGGGGTTTGTACGACTTGCTGCACCAAATTCCTCAAACTTTGTTGGTTGGTATATATGCAAAATTTTTCTCCCGAAAGGTAATGTCTCCACTTTGCTACTGCAGAAGTTATAGCAAATAATTATCTAAAATAAGTAGAGGCTCTTTGCATTCTAGGATATAGTTACTGGAGTATGCCAATGGATGGCACTCTTGAATTACGACCGCACCAATAGCATTAGTGGAAGCATCTGTTTCTTGAAATTTGGCAAGGCAAGAAAATGTGTTGAGTGAGAGCTAACTTTTCAGTTCCTGAATAGCTTGTTCAGCTGTGTCATTCCAGTGAAATGCATCAATTTTGGGTAGGTCAGTTAGAAGGGGTTGCTATGGAAGCATAACCTTTTCCACACTATCCAGTCGGGCCTAGAAATCCCTTTAATTGTTTCTGATTGATAGGTTTAGGCCAAGACACCATTGCCTCAATTTTGAATCCATCAGGTTGTACCCCTTGTTGGGAAATTACATGACCCAAGTAGTCAATGGTTGTAGCAGCAAACTGACATTTGAGAGTTTAGCAAACAGGGAATTATCCCTCAAACTTGCCTGTACTTGTGTTAAGTGTCTTTGCTGAACATCAAAATGTCATCAAAGAATATATTGACAAACTATCTAAGGAATTGTTGAAAGGTAAATGCTTGCTTGAAAAGTTGTTGGGGCATTTGAGAGACCAAATGGCATGACAAGATACTTTAAGTCTATAGAATAAGTTCTAAAAGCTGTTTTATGGACATCACTGTCAGCTATTCTAGTTTAGCATTGAGGGTCCACATAATGCCTCCATGTTCCATCTTTTTTTAACAACAACAGGAGAATTTATGGACTAGTGCTAGGCTTTATAATACCTGATTGTAGCATGCCCCGTACCTGATGCTCAATTTCATTTTTTTTTTGGAAATGGGGAAACTTATTGGTTTGAGTGAACTGTGGTGCAAGTCCTTAGCATAGGGAGAGAAAGAAGAAGAGGGATTGGAAAATAATAATGTTCATTCATACCCAATTTTGTTACAATCCAGTTATTTATTAAAGCATCTCAGTACAGAAAACAAGGGAATCATCCCAGCCATATAGCTATATTATTCTCTAATCATTACCGACCATTAGATGAATACAAACAACTACCATAACTGTCATAACTACCATTTTGCCTTGGACTTTTCTTTTCTACCCTTCCCAAACCCCTGCATCCAGCTGGGTTCTTTGTTGATTGCTCTTCTTGACCTTCTAAGGCCATTGAGGATATCCCTCCAGCTCGGCTTTTCTCAAGGCTTCTTCATTCATATCTTCATCCTCAGCTATGTTGATATCCCTAGTTCCTTCATTTATTTTAGTTGTGCACCAATAGGTTCAATTGGAATGCCATCAATAATAGTATCTAGAGATGTCTCAGCCAGCTTGTGATGCCATGGTGGTGGCCTCATCAGTTGGTGGTATTCATCCATTTGTAGCATGATGCCTCTTGGCCCTCTTTTATCAATAAGAAAAGAGGGAGGGGTTGTGTAAACTGAAGTTATCACTTGAATGGGTGAAACCGTCATTTTGTTGGATCTTCTCTTGGATTTTTTTTTTCTCTTGGCGTATCATTACTTGACAACTGCTGTGAAAATTCTGTTGTTTGAAGATATCTCAGTCCGAAACTTATACTTTCTTCGTCCCATGCAGACAAATGGTGAAGATCAGTGCAAATTTCTTGTAGATTACATGGAAACCAGAACTGAAGGCGTCTTCTATGATCTAAAGACTGTTTCTGATTTTGCCGGTATCAAGCGGTTTGTGACTGGATTTCGAGCAAGATGAGTTGTCAGCATTCTTACACACAGACTAGGGTTATTCTTTTTTGTAGAGGAAAGCTACTTAGAACTAATGTTCCCAGAAATTTTATTTGTTGCCCTTCCTATTAATAGAATTAGCATACTCTTCGGTTCGACTGTCCTCTTTGGTTCAAGCAATAACATTGAGATTTTGTGTGGTGACCGGCCCTTTTTTTCTTTTTTTTTTTACTCCCAAACAATTTATAATATTTATTGGAACTGGAATTTTTACAGAATCCAGTTATTTAGGTGTCATTTATGATATTATAAACTGCTGTTTGGGAGTCGAAAAAAAATGGCCACTTCCCAGTTACCCTAGACTTTTTGTAATATGTAATACAAGCGGCTTAGGCACTAATGATTTCATTTTTTTTCTCGAGCATTCTAGTATATAAAAAGATAAAATAAAGTTGAGATTTATGCTTTTACCCAATGGGTAATCCTTCGGAAGATGTACATGAAATCCTTTGATTTTCTCAAAAAAAATAATTATAAGAATAATAAAAATTAACTTCGGTATAGAAAATATATATAACCAAAATATTAAATAAAAAAATCTATTTAAATTACGATAAATTTAAAAAAAGTGACAATATAAATTTTATCCATGACTTCATTTCTTAAAGTTGTTTTAAAATCACCTTGTATCGATTAATAATTAGGAAATAAAATTTTTTATAATTAGAAGTACTTTGTATATAGTTTAAGGCATGTCTTATTGTATTTGATTAAAATTAAATTAATTTATGATAATTTTAAATTTGAAATATCTCAAATTCGCTTTTTATATTTTGAAATGGAAGGAGTATATTTTTTTTAATGTATTGGATAACTTTGAATGTTTTGCAATGTCTCATTGAGAAATAATATTTTTTGAAGATTGGAGAGACAGACTTGAAAGTTGAAACAAATATGGAGTGGGAGGGTAAATGAATTTTTTTTTATTATTTTCCATTTAGTTTAGGTTCACATGTCAAATCTAACACTACATATAAAATAAAAATATGTAAATTTTAAGAATGTATTTTTGTTCCACATTTACACTTAAACCTATTGAATGTTTAACTTCATGGTTATAGTTATGACATGATAATAAAATTGTGCAAATTGTTAGGAATATCACAGGTTAGTTGAAGTCTCACGTCCGATAAAAAAAGGAACAATTACATTTTTTAGTACATTTTTAGAAAGAATTACAATAACAGTGCATCCAGAAAATATTTACAAAAATAATACATTTTTAATAGTTTATTTACAAAATTAATATAATTAGTATTTCTTTAATTTAGGTGAGTATTTTAAATTTTAAATATCATCTTCATTATCCATGGTTTTCTCTCTCCTCTTGCTCGATGACTTTATCCGGATGCAGTAGCTGTATTAGAAGAAATGTTGAAAGTCTGTGCCATTCCACGCAATATTCCTTCTTCAGGTTTCTCTTTTTCTTGTTGTATTTTCCCACCTCCTCCTTCACCATCAGGCTCTGCAAAAGATGATAAAACAGCAAAAGGGTTCGTGGGTTTAGTGTCACTTTCTCTAATCTACCTCTCTGAGCTGTCTTCTCACGGTTTTAGTGTGGGTTTGTCAAATAAAGTTTGTTAGATACTTAGATTTATAAATTTGGTGATTCATAAGCTTCATAAGCTTCCAACAATGGTCACTGTGGATCCGTTTAGGAACCATACATTGAGAATTGAAGGGGTTTATGAGTGGGTAAAAATTGGAATTTGTTTGTCGATTGCGTTGGTTCGGCATGTGTTACTCGGGTTGTGTTTGTCGGTTGGAGATGTGGCCACAAAGATTGCTCTTCTTGGTTGGAAGGACAAAGAGAATCCAATGCCTAAATGGAGGTGTAGGCTCATGTGAGTTACCCGTTTGGCAACCTGGGGCATCCTGGGGCATCCTCTTCTCTTTTGGGTAAGCTAGCCGTACCGTATGTTACGTAGTGCCAGGGCAGTTTTTTCACCTCCAAACCAACAGTTTTTTCACCCCCACTCCTGCAGTTTTTTCATAGTGCAGTTGGTAACCAAATATTCATACCAAGGTAACCAAACCTTCATACCAAGGTAACCAATCCACCGCCACACCTGCAGTTTTTTTATAATGCAGTTGGTAACCAAACCTTCATACCAAGGTAACAAATTCACCTCTACACCTGCAGTTTTTTTTATAGTGCAGTTAGTAACCAAATCCTCATACAAAGGTAACCAATTCAGTTTTATTAGGTTACCAATTTATTTTGAATGTGATGCAGTTGGTAGCCAAACCTTTATACCAAGGTAACCAATTCAGTTTTATTAGGTTACCAATTTATTTTGAATGTGATGCAGTTGGTAGCAAAACCTTCATGCAGTTGGTAGCCAAACCTTCATACCAAGGTAACCAATTCAGTTTTATTAGATTACCTTCATAGTGCAGTTGGTAACCAAGGTAACCAACCTTCATATCAAGGTAACCAAACCTTCATACCAAGGTAACCAATTCAGTTTTATTAGGTTATCAATTCAATTTTATTAGATCACTTTCATAGTACAGTTGGTAACCAAACCTTCATACCAAGTTAACCAAACTTTCATACCAAGGTAACCAAAACCTTCATACAAAGGTAACCAATCCACCTCCACACCTGCAGTTTTTTCATAGTGTAGTTGGTAGCCAAACCTTCATACCAAGGTAACCAATTCAGTTTTTTTAGGTTACCAATTTATTTTGAATGTGATGTAGTTGGTAGCCAAACCTTCATGCAATTGGTTGCCAAACCTTCAGTTATAATATGGTATGCATATGAAAGTTTGCTAATATGTACTACCTCCGTCCCATAATAAGTGCTTTTTTAGCTTAAATCACACATACCAATACACAAGCTAAAATGACAAAAATATCCTTAATATACTTTCTTTGTTTTGTTTGAAACTTTTTTTATTTCCTTTTGGTCTATCTTTCTCTTTCTTCAATCTTTCAACTTCCTAATAAATACGCAATAAATACCATTGGTTGCACAAGGGCATATATAGAAAAATATTATAAAAATTGTATTGGAGTCCTAACACATCATTTATTTTGGGAAAAAATATCAAGGCTAAAAAAGCACTTATTATGGGACGGAGGTAGTATTTATTTAGCCTCTGAAATGATCTTACACTTCTTTCAATTGAATTGTTTTTTACTGGCAATGCTGCTAGAAGTCTTTCTAGGATTTTGATGGTTTTATCTCTTTTGAGAAGTTTTTTTTTACTTGTGTTTCACAGAAGGTGAGCCCTCCTTCTCCATTCTAGGTTGTGAAAGGGGCACTTGAAAGTGGTGGCTCTGTAGAATTCCTGTACGTTTGGTTAACCTCCCTAAGAAAAAGAACATCCAGAGAGATCTGCAACAGGCGGAGATTCGCGGCGGCAGAGGAGGAAGATGACGAGAAAATAATTTTTTATTTTTTATCCTTTTGATTTGAATTTTGAATTTTGAATTTATTTTTGTTGTTAGATCCCAAAGATTTGAATTTGAATTATTAATTATGGCAGCCTTGATTTTGAATTTATTGCGTTATTTTTGTAATTATTTTGTGAATGCACTAATAGTGTAATAACTTTTTAATTGTTGTATATTACTGTAAAAGACCCTAAAAAAAACTAATATATATGATTGGGCCTAACACCTAATGATATAAGCTTTTAAGTCAAGTTGGGTTTCAAACAGGTTCGTTAGTGTTTTGTGTATGCGCACGTGACACGCTGACTCTTTGATTCTCTCCAAGTATAAATATTTGTTATTAGATTTTTTCTTTGGTTTTGAAAATAAAAATATTTTAGAAACTTAACTCTTTTTGTGAAATAAAGGATTATTAAAAGTAAGAGTGTAAATGAACAGAGTCGAGCCGAGTATTGAGTTGCTCAGATTTGACTCACAAAATTTATCGAGTATAAAATAAAGTTTGATTGATGCTCGTTTAGCTACCGAGTCGAGCACGATCTCAAATCGAGCTCGAGCAGTTTGAATTTTTCTAATGAATATGATCCGAGTATCAAAAGAAAATTATAATTTGAGAAGGTTCAAGTAATTTATCGAACATTAAAATTTGCTCATATTTGAATTATTTATATTTCGAGTTAAGCTCGAATTGAACATGTAATCGAGCAAATACGAATTGAATTTGATTTTTTTGCTCATTTTACATAATTAAAAATGGTCAAACATAACTTCTATAACGTTAGTCTTCAATTGACCATCCTTACCCACAATGACAGAGTTAGAGATTTTAAGTCGGAGGGTCCGGCGGGCTGGCGTCGGCGCGACGACTGGCAGTGACGACCGGTGGCAGCGACTGACGGCAGCAGCGACTAGCAGCAGCAGCGGCGGCTCTCTTCTCTCCTCTACTCTCCTCCTCTGTTTCTACTAGACCCTCCAATATACAGACCTCCTCTGTTATTTACTTAGTTTCACAAATAGAAAAATATTGAAAAGGCCAAACACGCCCATTACTCATTTTAAAAAGAGTATAAAAATAATTATTTTTATAGTGATGAGTATAAATTATCATCATATTTTAATATAGTGTGGTTAATGTTAACCTAACTTATTCACTTGAGATAGATATAGAACAAAAATACATATTTAATATTGATAAATTTTATAAATAAAGTTCTTTTTGTGAAACAAAGTAATTATTATTTTTAAATATCAGAAATACTCATTTCGTTTCAAAAAAAATAAATCATATCACTTAGTTATATTCATGTATATAATGTCATTATTAATGAATGAACACCTTATTATTTTAAAAAGTATACATATATAAAATGAAAAGTAGTTAGTGTTTACAAAATTTATAAATGGGACTCTTTTTTTCTCTTGCAAAATAGAGAGATTATATAATAAAGTTTGTTAGACGACCTGCCTCTAAAAGTGTCAAAAAGATGCAAAAAATCTAGGTAAATTAGTACTTCTTCCTTTTTAAATTAGAGATTCATTTTTTTGACCATTTTAAAATTGTAAACGGATAAAAATTTATTAATATGTTAGTATTTATATTATGTGTAGACTACTTAATTATAAAGTTATATTTTTTTTAATTTCTTTTTCTTCTTCTTCTTCCCCTTCCTTCTTCTTCCCCGTGCACGCAGAGCTCTCCGGACCCCGTCATCGCCGAATTTCAAACTGGACCCTCACACATACCTATTATATACTAATTTTTTCAGCAGACCCCGGGGACCCTCACACATACCTACTCCGCCCCTGCTTACCCATATTACATCCTTCCCTGTTTTTAGGGGGAGACCAGAACTTCTTTGACCAAGGTAGAGGGGTTGGCCACCACAGGTAAGACCAAAGCATGAGTTTTAGTCGTCAAGACTCCCGCTGATACACAGTACTGCCTCTCAGGTAGGTATGGTGGCGACGGAGAACTAACGACGCCTCTGCAATGTTACCTTTCTAGTAATTCGATGCATTACGTGAGCCAAAATCAAAAATGAAAAAATGTTACTTGTCGTGGTACAGAGTACAATAGGAATAGTTTTGCTCTCTTTTATTTGAATTGCTTAGTTGGTATAAAATACGTTTAATTTGAATTTAGTACACTGGGACTTATTGTTTTCTAAAAAGATATAATTAAAACTAATTCATATATATGTAAAAGTGGTTGACATATTATTAAAACTTGATTAATTGTTTCTAATCGTTTTATCACAACAAATATATTTTCAATGGGATAACGACACTTTTGGCTACATTAGTTGGTATCCCTAAAATCTTCTTTAAAATATTACTACAAGACTCGTTTGGCTACATTAGTTAGTAGCCCTAAAATCTTATTTAAAATATTTGAGATTCTAATAGAGTTATTCATGTGATTATTATACTTTATAAATATCTTATGTACTTTTTAGAATTATTCTAGATAATTGACAATATACTTCCATTACGTTTGATCTTCGTGGATGCTTATATGGTTCAAGGGGTATTTATATAAGAGGATGGTTCTCATTTGTAAATTATAAAACAAAGTTATAATCATACTTCTGCAATAAAAATTTCGGAAGGGAAAAAGTTTTATATCACCACATTATGTTTCAAAACGAAAATTATCATGTTTTGAAATATTCATACCAAATCTGTGATATCCTAATTCAAAACATCTCAATTACGTAATCATGACATAATAATAAGGGGCAGTGGCGGATTTACTTAAGGGGAAACATAGGCAGCTGCCCCTGCTGGATTTTTTTAATAGGTATAGGGGGCAGGACAAATATGTAAATTAATAAATTTAAGGGAAAAAATTAATAGAAGATTTAAATTTGGAGGGGGCAAAAAAAAATTCATAAATCAATTCTAAATACAAATACAAAAATCTTCTTAGTATTAAAACTTGGTGAAATCTTAGAAGTATTTTTTGTATAATTTTTGGTTTTGAATGTTCATTAGCGTGTGAACTGTGAAGAATTATTTGATTCAAGTTTGATTTTTTTGTTATTGATTTGGTTGACTGTGGTTACTGTTTGTTTGACATGATTGAGTTTTTGTTTTTAGGTTGTTTGATCTTCGATTGAAAATGAGATCATTTTGGTTGAATAATTTATGTCTTTTATTGTGATAGCTTATAATGATTTTATCTTATTTTATAATGGTAATGAAAAATGACTTTGAGCTTTTAACATCCCCTCATTTCTAGTTGTTATAATTACTTTATTTCTATACATCTAACTAATGGACTATGTATAATTTTTGGTAATGAGTATAAATTTTGGATGATTTGATTTTTATTTCTAGTAAAACTTATTTGAAACTTATAAAAAGATACTAAAACTAGTTTATGCTTTGAAATTAATTCATGATTTTGTTTGAATATAGAAAGCAAATTTGGTTTAAGGTTTTGAGCATTTGGAGAATAATTCAAATTGAACAATGACAAGTAACCGAAATAAAATTTTAAATTGTATCTAAATATTTTTTATTTAAAATTTATTTTTTAGTTTGGATTATGAATATTTATTGCAATTTGTAAACATTATTATGATTACTTAATATTATGATTAGTTAAAATTTTCTTTATTTAAATTCAACAAAAAAACTAATTAAATCTGTAAAACTTTTATGAATAAAGATTTAATTTTTTATATATATTATTTTTTTAAATAGTAAGGTGTTGATTTGATAAATGTGATAAGTTATGAGTAATATGTGCAAATTTTACAAAGTAAGCAAGTGATCATAAAATATTCGTTGTGTCGGAGAATATTCATTTGGTCGGAGAATATTCTTTTTGTCGGACGGCGCAATCATTAGTGAACCCCACAACGAAATAACTGTCGGATATAGAAAACGACAAGAATAAGTTTTCTAAAGATAACGGCGAAACTTTTACTGTTAACTGTTGAAATACCCGGTGATATAAAATACAGTAATACGCGTTGTTGCACAGTAGCACACGATATTGCACAGTATTTTTGATTATTGATGCTTATGTAAGAAGTCAATCAGTATTTCATAATTGTTACAGTGATAATTGCACAGTATTTTATAATTATTGATTCAATAATTGCTACACATATTATTTAAATGATATTATTGATTAGCACTATCGGCAATGCCTAGAAAGTTCTGTCGAAAAAAGGGGTTACGTAATTTAATTGCGCCCCAATAAGGAGAAATTCTTATAGGAAAGCCCCCTCTTTTCTGGGAACAATCTGGTTGTCAATATTGTGAATCTATAATATTAATTGTGAATAAATATGGAAGGATTAAAAAACGCTGATTAATTGTGTGATGAGTAACATACCATTAGAGGAAGTTGCCGACACTCGAAGGAAATAATGATGATATATGGCGTTTTGTAAGGTTAACTTGTTCGCGGGACCAAAAATTTTATTTCCTCCGTGAATTTAATTTCTCCTGTGGGACCCACATATCATCCAAGAGCCACTTGTCTCTTCACATTGCTAAGAGTCACTTTCACAAATAGTAACTTGCCTCTTCGTTTTTTCAAGAGTTACTTGCCTCTTCGTTTTTCCAAGAGTTACTTGTCTCTTCGTTTTTTCAAGAGTTATTTGCCCCTTCGCAAATAGTAGTTGTCTCTTCAATATTACCAGGAGTCATTTTGACCCTTCCTTAAAGTAAATGGCCACTTTCAGTTCTTCTATAGATAGAAGTTCAATTCTTCATTATTTCTCACTAATTCACAAAGCTATACAGAGAGAAACTATAGAGAGAAAATAAGTGAGAAAGAAGAAGAATATTCTGCTGCTACACTATTGCAGTATCCAAACTCCTACTAAGGTAAGAGATGTTATTTTTTTCTAAGTGATATTATTTCTTTCGTATTCGTAAGGGATATTATTTTTTTTGTAAATGATATTATTTCTTTCAATATCATTTCACAGAAATATGGGTATGAATTTTATTATAAAATTTTTACCTTTTCATGTCGGGATTACTATTCACGTATACGGCACTATTCACAGAAAAATTTAATTTTCTTAATTTTGTCCAAGTTGTCTGTTATGGTATCTTTGATTGGATCCATATTTTGAACTTCATTCTTGAATTTTGCTTCACAATTGATTATTATGGAGTAGTCTTGAACTTGGATAAACTAAATTACGAATCCCTAATTTTTGTTCTTTATCTCACTGGATTCGTTATTTATATTATTTTTCATCATTCTCAGTCCTAAATGGTGATATAAATGAATATCTTTGGCCTGTAGAGCAAAGATGAATGATAATTTGATGAATATCTTTGGGCTGTAGTGCAAAAATGAATGATTACCTGATGAATATCTTTGGCCCGTAGTGCAAAGATGGACAGGTGTTGAGATGAACATGACCACTGGTGATACAAATGAATATCTTTGGCCCGTAGTGCAAAGATGAATATTTGATTTGTATATATTGATTGATGTTACATGGATAAAATATTGATGATGGACTTTTAAATCATAGAAGATAGTAGACATTATTTTCTACTTAACTCTTCTAATGAATTGTTATTTTCGCTGCAGTTGTTGATCTAAAATTTGTTGTCCATAATATTTTATCTGACTTGTTGAAGATTAACGATAAATTATTCTCCATTATCTTAGTCATAATATTCTTTATTGGGCTAGTTGAGCTCACCCTTTTCTTCTAATGTCCTCTTCAGAAAATGAGAATGTCGCAGGGACTAGTCGGGGGACAGAGTGATGGTCCGAGTTAGAGCAGTAGTAGTTCACACTATTTTTATAAAATAGTATGATAATAATTGTAATGAGGACTTAGTCTGAGTGTTTATATTTTCTACATGGTTGTATTGACACTCACAGTTGTGTGGTCGTATTTTGCACGACCGTATGATATAAAAGATTGTATTTGGATTTTGTATCATGTATTTGGCGACTTAGAATGAGTTGAGTATTGAACCTATTTTGGGGGGGTCACAATTGGTATCAGAGCTTAGGGATATGATCTCTAGTGGAGATCTGAGAATAGAACTAGGAGGGGAGAGAACGAGTAAATTCTTCACTAGTGTGTCCTACCTAAGCTTATTTGGTATTTAAATTGGTCGATCGGAACATTGGGTTAATATGTGATATGTTAATTTATTTAATTAACCCTTATTTTATGGCCGTATTTGAGAATGTCAGCTGATAATCTAAACAATGTAGCATTTGAGACCATTGAGGCACAGCTAATCACCAACCAGGAGAACGTGCAACAGGAAGGCAATAATCCTCCTGTAAACAACACCACCGATCAAACGATGAATGATGGGATGTTTTGAAGCTTTTTGCAGTTCATGCAAAACCAGACGAGGGAGACTCGTGTTCAAAATACTGGTGGAAATAATAACAACTCGCGGTTTGTCACTGCCAAGCAGTTCAAAGAGTTGGGACCACCAGAGTTTTTGGGAAAGCCAGATCCAATCAAGGTGGAAACGTGGGTTAAGCAAATTACCAAGATATTTGATGTCTTGGGATGCATGGAGGAGCAAAAAATTCCATTCGTCACCTTTATGTTCCGTGGAGAGACAGATTACTGGTGGAAATCTATAAAGCGTACTCAGCTTGCCGCACTCAAGATGTCTTGGAAAAGAGTTCCAGAAACTGTTCAATGACAAGTACTTTTCATAAAGTATTCATCATATAAAGGAGGTAGAGTTTAACAAACTAGAACAAAACAACATGACTCTGTCCCAGTACGAGGCTAAGTTCGCGGAGTTATCCCGGTTTGCATCTCATTTGGTGGATAATGAGGAACGTATGACGCGGATGTTTCTGAGAGGTTTGAAACCCGAAATTCGTCAATACCTCATTTCTCACAAATTTTCTTTATATTCAGATGTTGTGAACAGGGCTCAATTATTATAACGAGATAATGAGTCTGTTCAACTAAGGGAGAACAACTAAGGTCGTACTGGTGGCAGTAGTCATCGAAACAATGATAACCAGTGGGGAGAAAAGTATCACGACAGAAGCGGTAATCACTCCGGTGGGAATCGTGGCCATGATAATAGAAGAAGTGAGTCGAGGGGAGATTTCAAGAAGAGAAGGTACAACAATGAGAACGTGAAGACGTCAACAGCAGCACCAGCATCAACTATTTCAAGGGGAGGAGAAGGACCACCGGTCGTATGCTATAAATGCGGGCAAGAGGGACATATCAGTCCAAACTGCCCACAACAATTCAAAGCATGTTATAACTGTGGAAAAGAAGGACATATAGCTCGAGATTGTCCTGTAGCGAAACCAAGTCTAGCTGGGATGGTGACTCCAAAGGCTGTCCCGGACAATTCAAATTCGGTGGTTCCTGGAAGAGCGTTTGTCGTGACTGACCAAAACGCGAGGAACCCGAACGAGGTGATCACTGGTAAGCTAATCGTAAACTCTTGCAAAGTATATATCTTATTAGATACCGGTGCTACCCATTCTTTTATTTTACCTGCTTGTGCTCAACGTTTGAACTTGACTTCTGAGAAATTAGACTTTGACTTATCTATTGAAATTCTGTTAGGAGAAACCTTTATTACATCCACAGTTTACAAATCTTGCTTGATTCAAATTGGCACCATCACCCTACCTGTTGATCTTATATATTTGAAAATATTTGTATTTGATGTGATTTTAGGAATTGACTGGTTAAGCACTTATCATGCCAAAATTGATTATTTTTGTAAGGTTGTTAGTTTTCATATTCCTAACCAACCTGTTGGACGAATTCAAACAACCAAACCACTAAAATCAATCAATGTTATTTCAAGTCATAAAGCTATTCGTTTATTGAAAAACGGATGTCAAGCTTTCTTAGCCCATGTCACTGATTTAAACCAGAATACGTCAGATTTGAATGATATTTTTGTTGTCAATAAATTTTCTAATGTATTTCTCGAAGAACTTCCTAGTCTACCCCCAGAATGTGAAATTGAATTCTTTATTGACCGAGTAGGAAATGTGGCCTATAGACTCGCCTTACCTCCAAGCATGTCTCGTGTTCATAACGTTTTTCACATATCTGTGCTTCGTAAATATGTGAAAGACTCAAACCACATTATTGAATTAGAACCAGACGAGATAGCCGAAGATTTAGCGTATGAGGAGAGACCTGTCAAGATCTTGGATAGAAATGAACATGTCCTACGCTCAAAGGTTATACCACAAGTAAAGATCGAGAAAATGACCTAGGAGTTAGAATCGAAAATGAAAGCGAGGTATCCTCACCTTTTTCGAAATACCAGGTACGTACGTCAATTTTGAGGACGAAATTTCATAAGGAGGGGAGGTTGTAAGACCCCAACTTTTATGAATAAAGATTTAATTTTCTTTATATATTATTTTTTTAAATAGTAAGGTGTTGATTTGATAAATGTGGTAAGTTATGGGTAATATGTGCAAATTTTATAAAGTAAGCAAGTGATCATAAAATATTCGTTGTGTCGAGAAATATTCGTTTGGTCGGAAAATATTCTTTTTGTCGGACGTCGCAATCATTAGTGGACTCCACAACAGAATAACTGTCGGATATAAAAAACGACAAGAATAAGTTTTCTAAAGATAACGACGGAATTTTTACTGTTAATTGTTGAAATACCCGGTGATATAAAATACAGTAATACGCGTTGTTGCACAGTAGCACACGGTATTGCACAATATTTTTGATTATTGATGCTTATGTAAGAAGTCACTCAGTATTTCATAATTGCTACAGTGATAATTGCACAGTATTTTACAATTATTGATTTAATAATTGTCACACATATTATTTAAATGATATTATTGATTAGCACTATCGGCTATGTCTAGAAAGTTCTGTCGAGAAAAGAGGTTAGGTTATTTAATTGCGTGCCAATAAGGAGAAATTCTTATCAGAAAGCCCTCTCTTTCCTGGGAACGATCTGGTTGTCAATATTGTGAATCTATAATATTAATTGTGAATAAATATGGAAGGATTAAAAAGTGTTGATTAATTGTGTGATGAGTAACATAACCATTAGAGAAAGTTGCCGACACTCGAAGGAAATAATGGTGATATGTGGCGTTTTGTAAGGTTGGCTTGTCCGCGGAACCCAAAATTTTATTTCCTTCGTGAATTTAATTTCTCCCGTGGGACCCACATATCATCCAAGAGCCACTTGTCACTTCACATTGCTAAGAGTCACTTTTGTAAATAGTAACTCAAATAGTAACTCGCCTCTTTATTTTTTCAAGAGTTACTTGCCTCTTCGTTTTTTCAAGAGTTACTTGCCTCTTCGTTTTTTCAAGAGTTATTTGCCCCTTTGCAAATAGTAGTTGTCTCTTCAATATTATCAGGAGTCATTTTGACCCTTCGTTAAAGCCAAGGGCCACTTTCAGTTCTTCTATAAATAGAAGTTTAATTTTTCATTATTTTTCACTAATTCATAAAGCTATACAGAGAGAAACTATAGAGAGAAAATAAGAGAGAAAGAAGAAGAGTATTCTGCTGCTACACTATTGCAATATCCAAACTCCTACTAAGGTAAGGAATGTTATTTTTCTTGTAAGGGGTATTATTTCTTTCGTATTCGTAAGGGATATTATTTTTCTTATAAATGATGTTATTTCTTTCAATATCATTTCACAGAAATATGGGTATGAATTTTATTATAAAATTTTTACCTTTTCATGTCGGGATTACTATTCATGTATACGACACACTATTCACGTATACAGCACTATTCACAAATACGGCACTATTCACAAAAAAATTTAATTTTCTTTTCTTTGTCCAGGTTGTCTGTTATGGTTCCTATCTTTGATTGGATTCATGTTTTGAACTTCATTCTTGAATTTTGCTCCACAATTGATTATTATGGAGTAGTCTTGAACTTGGATAAACTAAATTACGAATCCCTAATCTTTGTCCTTTATCTCACTGGATTCGTTATTTATATTATTTTTCATCATCCTCAGTTCTATATGGTGATATAACTGAATATCTTTGGCCTGTAGTGCAAAGATGAATGATTACGTGATGAATATCTTTGGCCTGTAGTGCAAAGATGAATGATTATCTGATAAATATCTTTGGCCCGTAGTGCAAAGATAGATAGGTGTTGAGATGAACATGACCACTGGTGATACAAATGAATATCTTTGGCCAGTAGTGCAAAGATGAATATTTAATTTGTATATATTGATTGATGTTACATGGATAAAATATTGATGATGGACTTTTAAATCATAGAAGATAGTAGACATCATTTTCTACTTAATTCTTCTAATGAATTGTTATTTCCGCTGCAGTTGTTGATATAAAACTTGTTGTCCATAATATTTTATCTGATTTGTTGAAGACTGACGATAAATTATTCTCCATTATCTTAGTCATAATATTCTTGACTAGGCTAGTTGAGCTCACCCTTTTCTTCTAATGTCCTCTTTAGGAAATAAGAATGTCGCAGGGACTAGTCGGGGGATAGTGTGATGGTCCGAGTTAGAGTAATAGTAATCCTCACTATTTTTATAAAATAGTGTGATAATAATTATAATGAGGACTTAGTTTGAGTGTTTATATTTTTTACATGGTTGTATTGACACTCACAGTTGTGTGATCGTATTTTGCACGACCGTATGATATAAAAGATTGTATTTTGATTCTGTACCATGTATTTGACGACTCAGAATAGGTTGAGTATTGAACTTATTTTGGGGGTGTCACAAAATTTGCCCCTGCTGGGAAAAATTCTTGAATCCGCCCCTGAGAAGGGGTGACACCTAAAACTATACCTGGCAAACGAGCCGGGCCAGCCCAAACGGGCCGGGCCGTCGGTGGGTCAGGCCTAATTTTGGTCAGGCCGAAATGACCCAGTTTTTTTGGGCTAAAAATATGAGACCTGTTACCCGGTTTGGGCCTGGTCGAGCCAGCTCGCGGGCTATTTTTTTTTAATAGAAAAAACACATTACAATGTTTCTTCTCTCACAAAAATCATACACAACTAGAATCTGAAATTGTAATCAAATCTCAAGTAGTCAAATTGTAATCTACAAAATTAAGTCATATCATATACACAAGTAACAAGAAAAATAGAGAAATAAACAAATAAATCTGCAGACTAACTAACAAAAAAAAAAGAAATCTACAGACCCATCATACACAACTAGAATCTAAGCACAACAATGACCAGATCTAAGTTTAGAAATAGGTAGGGAAGAGATAAAAATGAAGTTAATAGTTGTTTTAGATATAAGGGAGAGATTTGGAAAGGACGAGAAAAAAATGAAGTGAAATGGGCTGAGATCACTTTGATTTGAAGATTGCACATTAATGTTGACTTAATTTAACGGTAGTGTTTGATCAATTCTTGTGATGGACTATGATTGAACAAAACAAAAAGTATTAAAAAGAGATGTAACAATGTATAGAGTGACTTTAGAATAAAAAATCCTTGTAGCTCAGTTGGTTTGAGCATTTGTTTAAGGAGTGGGGGAGGTCTTGAGTTCGATTCTCAAGAAGAGCATCATTTTATTTAAAAAAAATAAAAATAACCTGCAGGGCGGGCCACAACGGGCTGGGCTAAATTTTGGCCGCGCCAAAATGGCCCAAGTTTTCATGGGCTAAATATGTTTAGCTCAAAGCCCAATTTTTATGGGCCAGTCCAGCCTGGACTGCGGGCCCGGATCAACGACCCAAAAGACATTGTAGATTAATTCGAAACGATGAAAATACGTCGAATAAGTCAAGTCGAAATTTTGGTATGAAATAAGTAAAATGGTTGAGATATACGTAAAACTAATTCATATATACGTAAAAGTGGTTGAGATATAATTAAAACCAGATTAATTGTTTCTAATTGTTTTATCACAACAAATATATTTTCAACGGGATAACGACACTTTTGGCTACATTAGTTGGTATCCATAAAATATTCTTTAAAATATTACTACAAGACACGTTTGGCTGCATTAGTTAGTATCTCTAAATCTTATTTAAAATATTTGGGATTCTAATAGAGTTATTCATGTGATTATTATACTTTATAAATATCTTATGTACTTTTTAGAATTATTCTAGATAATTGACAATATACTTCAATTACATTTGATATTCGTGGATGCTTATATGGCTCAAGGGCTATTTATATAAGAGGATGGTTCTCATTTGTAAATTATAAAACAAAGTTATAATCATGCTTCTGCAATAAAAATTTAGGAAGGAAAAAAGTTTTATATCGCCACATTATGTTTCAAAATGAAAATTATCATGTTTTGAAATATTCATACCAAATCTGTGATATCCTAATTAAAACATCTCAATTATGTAAGCATGACGTAATAATAAAGGGTAGTGGCGGATCTACTTTAGGGGCAGCATAGGCAGCTGCCCCTGCTGGATTTTTTTTAATAGGTATAGAGACAGCGCAAATATGTAAATTAATAAATTTAAGGGGGGCAAATTAATAGAAGAGTTAAATTTGGAGGGGGCAAAAAAAATTCATAAATCAATTCTAAATACAAGTACAAAAATCTTCTTAGTTTTAAAACTTGGTGAAATCTTAAAAGTATTTTTTTGTATAATTTTTGGTTTTGAATGTTCATCAGCGTGTGAACTGTGAAGGATTGTTTGATTCAAGTTTGACTGTGGTTACTGTTTGTTTGGCCTGATTGAGTTTTTGTTTTTAGGTTGTTTGATCTTCGATTGAAAATGAGATCATTTTGGTTGAATAATTTATGTCTTTTATTGTGATAACTTATAATGATTTTACCTTATTTTATAATGGGAATGAAAAATGACTTTGAGCCTTTAACAACCACTCATTTCTAGTTGTTAGAATTACTTTATTTCTATACATCTAACTAATGGACCCTGTATAAATTTTGGTGTTGAGTATAAATTTTGGATGATTTGTTTCTTATTTCTAGTAAAACTTATTTGAAACTTATAAAATATACCAAAACTAGTTTATGCTTTGAAATTAATTTATGATTTTGTTTGAATATAGAAAGCAAATTTGGTTTAAGGTTTTTAGCATTTGGAGAATTATTCAAATTGAACTATGACAAGTAACCGAAATAAGTTTTTAAATTATATCTAAATATTTTTTATTTGAAATTCATTGTTTAGTTTGGATTATGAATATTTATTGCAATTTGTAAATATTATTATGATTACTTAATATTATGATTAGTTCAATTTTCTTTATTTAAATTCAACAAAAAAATTAATTAATTCCTGGATCCGCCTCTGATAAGGGGTGACACCTGAAATCGATCGATGATTAGGGCTTGACGACCCAAAAGACATTGTAGATTAATCCGAAAAAAATAGGTCGAATAAGTCAAGTCGGAATTTTGGTATTAAATAAGCAAAATGTTCTCCTTTCAGTCATCCTAATCTTAGTTCATGATAACATTTTGAGATACAGATTTCACTGTTAAGTCTGAAACATTAAATTTGGTAAAAATTGACTGTGAAGCCAATATAGTAAAAACTAAAAAGGTTGACTTTTATAGGCAGTCAACATGTTAAGTTTCATAGTCAAAAGGTCAAACTTAGTGAGAATAAATTTGATAAAATCAATGTCACCATGACTATCGGGAGGTCGATTTTAAAGTATGCTTGGTATTGTTTAAAAAATATGTCTGATTACTGCTTTTGATTTAAATCAATTTTAAAAAATTAGTTTGTGTTTGTTAAATAAAAATTACTTAAAATAGTAAAAAGTGAAAAATGATTAGTATAAAAAAAATTAATCACTTATTTCAAGTGTAAATTACTAAAAAAAATAATAGTTAGTGTTTGGAGCTCCTGATTATTTCTATAAAAAATGATTATAAACAATTTTAAAATTAGGTTACCAAACACTATTTGCTTTTTAAAACTGATTATAAGTAGGTTTAACTTATAAGCGATCTGAAATACTCTCTTAGTGAGAATTGGCTGTAGGCAGGACTAGGAAATTTTTAGAAGAAAATAAAAAAATATTATTTAATTTATAACTCTCTTCGTTCAATTTTATTTTTCCTACTTTAAAAATACACGAATATTAAAAGAAAAAAAGTATCTCCAAATTATCCATCTTAGTTTCTACAGTATTTTTTTTTTGATAAATAAACAAACATGCATTAATCGAGAAAAATAATACATATACTAATTCTAGCACGATGGGCTAAACCATTAGCCTTGTCTACTAAAACCCTATTAACCTTATTAATCAAACAAAACCTACAACAAGATGCTAAATAAGAGATTTTCGCCAATAACGGGATAATAGGCGACAAAACACCCGGATTTTGAGTAAGGAGATCCACAAGCTGAGCTGAATCTGTCCTGTCCAGCAGCTCTACTAAATCCCAATTATTATGTAAAGGCTACAGCAAATACTTGATAGTGACCTTATTCAACTCTCTATAATCAATGCAGAGTCGCATTGATCCATCTTTTTTTTTTTGACAAATAACACCGGCGCTTCTCGCGGTGATACGCTCGGCTGAATATATTTCATATCCAATAGTTCTTGTAACTGCACCACTAACTCCTTCATCTCCACCGAAGCCATTCGGTACGGAGCTTTCGATATTGGGGCAGTCCTTGGTGCTAAATCGATCACGAACTCAATTTCTCGATCAGGCGGAAGTCCTGACAAATCATTCGAAAATACATCCGCGAAATCCCTAAAGACTGGTATCTCCTCCAGTTCCGCACCCTTCTTCTGAGTATCGACTATGTAGGCTAAGTATCCTACATATTCTTAGTCTTAACAGTTTCTTGGCCTGCATCGTCGTCAGACAACTCGATTGTCTAGGCGACTTGCTGCCATAAAATATTACCTTTGACAGGAGTCATAAGGTTTACACATTTCTTTTGAAAGTCAATTACCGCCCCATAATTGAATAACCAATACATTCCCAAAATAATGTCAAATTTCTTAAGTTTAATCGGATTAAATCTACCATCATCAAATGTCCCTTAATATCTATGCGACAGTTCTTGTGTATAAACCTAACAAGAATCACTTCCCTATTTGCAATCTCTATGTTCAAAAGGTAGTCTAACTATTCTTGGGGTAAATCTAGCTTCTTAGCAAAATCATCAGATATAAATAATAAAGTAGCACACGAATCAAATAATACGTAACCATTAATATCATTGATCGAAATGATACCTGACACCACATCCTTTGACTTCACAATATCCTGCACAGTCATGTTAAAAGTTCGGGCAGTTGGTCGGTTTGATGGCGCTGGTATGGTGATAGTCAAAGTGTCACCGCTGCTGTTTCTCCTACCTCTGCTTGGTCTTCTAGCTGCCTTCTTAGGACAATCACGAGCCAGGTGATCATTCGATCCACAGGTGAAACAAGCTCCCTTCTTTGGGTTGGGACAATGTAGCGCAATGTGGCCTTCCTGACCACAGTTGAAACATACTCACTTACCCTTCAGGCAAACACCCGCGTGATTTTTCCATCAGGTAGCACAATCTTCAAATTTCTTCTTCTGGTTTCCCTGCTGACATCCAGAACTTGAATTTTCACTCCACTTTCTTTTCTAATTAACCGCCACTATGGCTACCACCAGACTTGTTCTCATTTTAATTCTTCTTCTTCATCTTCTGCTCTTGGATGTACTTGGTCAGAGCATCGCTTCCTCCTTCAACTATATACGTCTTTTCTAACACCGCTTGCAAATGAGTTTAACTAGAACATCAAAAATCTGCTATACAACCAGGGTTTCAATCCTCGCTCGAACCTCCTGGCCTACCGTTCGTCCGTGTTGACTTGATATGGCGCAAACCTCGCCAATTCGTTGAACTTTACGGCGCACTCGGGCACCGACATTTTACCTTACTTTAACTTCCAGAAATTGAACCTCTATCTGGTTTGGGAACTCGGCGGAAAATACATTTCAAAGAACATTTCATTGAATCTATCCCATGGTATTATTCCCTGACCACCTCGGCATTTATTCGCCTGCCACCAGTAGCTAGCTTTCGACTTTAAAATTAACGGCGCGAAGGTGGTTTTTTTGGTCATCGTTAACCCTAGCGACATCGAACACTTTCTCCATTTCCAATAACCAGGTTTGTGCTTCGACTGGATTCATGGACCCTTGGAATTCTGGTGGTCCTACGGCTTTAAAGTCCTTGAAAGTCGTGGCCTGATTTTGAGGTTAATTTTGAAACGCTCCTATTAATAGGTTTACTAGTTGCTGCACAAGGTTGACATCAGCTTCATTATTGTTTGTAGACCCCTGGGGGTTTGCTGACGTGGCTGTCTTCTCCTTGGTGGCATATTTTTGTTTAAAATATACCTTATTAGCTCATCATTCATTTCTATAAACACTTAAGATTTAACTTAAACTCTTCTAAACAACACATAAAATTTCCAATAAACTCTTGTATCTTATTTATTCACTATTTTTAAACATAACAAAGTTAGCATCACTGCTATTTACATCAACTATCCCTAAATAAAAGAAAACTTCAGGATTACATCATCATATCCCATTATTTATCTCAAAATCTGGGATTTACATAGTCATTCACATATCATATTATTTCCTTATCATGAACTACTAGGACATTCCATGTCACACTGCTTCTCTGCGCTCTTCCTCCATGATACGAAACATCGTCCTACGATCCATCATATACCACAAAAAATCATTCAAACTGCACTTGATAGTAAAAGACTCGGTCTTGAGCTCTATCAATCGCTGAATGGAAAGTATACTCCATTTAATCTATCTTGGCCTTCTTTGACCTAATCTCACCTTCCACATGATCTGCACGCTTAGAAACCTTCAACTAAGTGTCTTCAGCTCTCGCTAGCTTAGCTGACTCCTCATTCAGATCATCCTGTATGTTCCCAACTTCAGCGAATAGTTATCCTCTGTGATTCTTAACCTGAGCTAACTTCTGTTCTACCTTTGCAAGAGGTGCAGTGAGATCCTAAATCGTCACATCATTATGCTCTAACGCAAGCATGGTGTTCTTCGACTTGTCCTTCCAACATCTCCACCCTATCCTGTAACTCTATGTTACGGTCATATAACTCATCATACATCTCAGCTGCAATAGAGTTAGGTGGAAACTCTTCGAGATCCTCTTCTTCCTCATCCTCTACCTCTATCTCCTTAGAGTCCTTCCTCCGGATCAAACTTAGGCTTCATGCTCCTGACCCACAACTGTGATCAACGGGGATGACTCCCTCTGTACCAACTGCTCCCAGACGGTATGGATGTCTCGGGACTCCTCATCTCTAGGCACTCGGGTTTCCTCCTCCTTGACCTGACTAGATCCTCCTATATCAGTCATCCTGACATCAAAATATTTTAAGTTTTATTCACTATTCAATACTACTCGCGATCACATATGTTATTAACAAATAAGCATATAAAGTCTTTTATTATTTTATCTTCAATGAATTCCTTAATTCATTCATTAGAACTCGATAAGAGTGTATCACCGCTATGTTTTCGATCTCCTATAAGGCTATTTCCTAAGGTTTCTCCACCTAAAGTTCATAACCTAAAGCTTTGATACCAACTTGTGACACCCCCAAATCCAAGTACTTCAATCATACAGATTTGGTGTTCACTGTCCAAAACAATCACATCTAACTACCCATAATAAAGGATAATAATAATCAAACTTAATAAATAATCCTCCCATTAAAGGGTTACATCAATAATACTCAATCCCAGGTTATCTAACCTTTATTAAAACATATGCAGAAAATATAACAATAACAACTAAGTCTTATTACAAGCTTCATCAAAACATATCTTAAACAAATCATCAGCTATTTATTTATCTTGCCCTTGCCCTTGCCTTTACATAACGATGGCTCTTCGGGCTTCTCCACTTTCGTTGCAATGTTTTATGCAAGAATGAGCAAAACAAATGCTCACTAGAATAACAATGAATAATAAAAATATTTGAAACATCAATGAATAAGCTCAATTGTATAACATCATCTTTTCTGTCAATGATAACCAAGAACAGAAAACTCAATAGAAAACTCGGCTTTTGTATTAAGATTAGAAAACAATATCAAAAATACATCTGAGGGTCACTAGACCATGAACTATGTCCTAGGTTAACAAGTATCTCTACCGTAACCTTTAATAGTCTTGTAGACTATATGGACCATCATCTCGTACTCCGGGGGATCAGCCCTTCATACAATGTATTGTGCACAAATATTTTAACGCTATTGCGTAGTGTAATCCCCTATAACAGGGTTGTTCATCTCAGCTTTGTCATTAGAATCCGTACCAAATGATGTTTGGTTTGGAATAGCTTTAACAAAAAGTTCTAGAATTTTAGAACGCTCATCCATTATGGACTAGTCGAATCAATAAGGTTCATTAATCATTTGATAGCAATATAAGTTTGGTAATGATATATAACCGAAGATATAACAATAACAATTCTCATTTGAATAAGTATTGAGTATCAAGGTAGTACTTCTGAAAGAATTAAAAGTTGGATTCATGAACTTGAACAATTAAGCTTTAAAACGGGGGAAACAAGGATTAGGAAACTTGTTCAATAAAAGATTAGGGATAGAGAACTTGTACAATGTAAAAGTAAGGTTTAAAAACTTTCCTTGTGCGTTAGCTATACAATTTATAATTTCACGTTCTCCAAATATCCTACATATATCATTAGGATCACAATATCTAGTAGTTACATTATAACTAAGTTCATTAGTCTAATATTCACACCACTTAGTTTACAACCTTAAGCTCTAGGTTGATTACACTAACCACATAGCACAAAACTGAAATCCTTACTAGCATATAACACAAGGTTGTTGGGTCTCTAACTTTTAGATTTATTTTGATAATAACAATAATTAGTAAATAAATTAATTAAAAGGGTAGAATCCTCCCCATAGGATTTATGTTATAATTACTTTAATTATCTTATTTACTTTGACCAAAAATATTTTTTAAATGTTATTGAATTGATAATTTAAATATCAAGTGTTAATTCATAAAATAACATTACCTAAGGCAAGGATATCTCCTATTATTTTCCTGAAATATCATTTTCACAATAAAGGGGCAAAAGGATATTTTAAAACATTATGGTTGCATGCATGAGATAAAAATAAGTTGTGTATGTGTGTGTAAACCGTGTATATATATATATATATATATGTATATGCGTTAAAAGCATTAAATGAATTGTGTTGGAAGATTTTTATGACATATTTTTGGACAATTTTCATTTGTCTCATTCGTGCTTATGCTTAGCCTTGAAATAAAGAAATCAACATGTGGATAATAAATGCTTTTGTTGACCAAAAGATTTCTAAAATACATACATTATATATATATATATATATATATATGTATAACAGTATGTATGCATGCTAAAAAGCATTAAATGAAAGATTAAATCCTTATGCATTAACCAAATTGATATGTACTGGAGGTTTAAATGAAGTTGAGACTTTAATTTTGGGGACAATCTTTTGTTCCATCAATAGGCGCCTTAATTGAATTCATTTATGCATGGGCCCACACGTTTTAAAGAACAAGAATGTGCTGAGATTTCTTTAGTCCATAAGATTGCTTTAGACCAAATTAAATGCTCAGGTTTATAAAATTAGAAGCAAACTTTTTGATTTGAGTTGGCAATCCCTGTGCTAAAATTTCATTTGATTCTACTGGACCATTCATTTCAAAAATATAAAACTTGAGTCATTGATTTTTAAAACAAATTTCTAAAATTACTATTTTGCCCCCAAACTCAAAAATCTATAAATAAGAGTCTTTCATTCATTTTGTTTTGCCAATTCACTATCAAAGAAAAGCTTATACTCCTTTTTTGCATACTCTCTCTAAAGCTTTCTATCTCTTCGTACCAAAGTTATGATTATTTGAGAAGAGAAAATTGGTCCAAGTAATTGAGATAAGTTATTTGATTTAGTTTATTTAAATTATCTCTTACTTATTTAAATTTATAGATATACTAATATAAATTGCTATACACGATTATATATATATATATATATATATATATATATTATCTATTTATCAAATAAAAAGTCACACTTAGACACCTAGGCTACAGAGATATTCCTCTTAAGTGAGAAAATCGGACCGTACGATTCCTTAAAGTTCTAAGTGGCCTTTTATTGATATTATTTATATAAATATCGTAAAGTAGATCTACACTTGATAGTTTAAAACAACACTGAGATATTCTTCTGAAAAGAGTGAATCATCCAAATCGGATTTAAAAATCTAAGTGATCTATCGAAAATATTTATATAAATATCAATTGTAAAACTATAAATTTTGTCATTCTTAGACACCGAGGCTACGGAGATATTCCTCTTAAGTGAGAGAATCAGACCGTACGATTTCTCAAAGTACTAAGTGGCTTTATATATAATCATTCACATAATAGATAAAATATTTATTATATATTCTTTCAGTTAAACAAATATATTTGTTATATCAAGTATTGCTTAACTGATTTATTTATTATACTTGATATCTGTCATCACAACTATTTGATCATAAATTTATTTATTCATAAAATACTTGTTGCATAATATAAAAGTTATTTAAACTTTTATATCACAAACTAAAGCATATCACTCACTATGAAAGTTACTTAAACTTTTATATCAGAAATCAAAGCCTTATCTGTTTAATATAGAATTCTTTATTTATAAAGAATAAATAATTCTTTATAAATCTGCACACAAAAAAAAATCTGCTTATATAGAAGCATATTTGATTCAAAACTTAAAATAACTTATTTGCTTACTTAGAAATATTTTCACTCTAAATATAAAAGTTATTTAAACTTTTATATCTGAGCTTAAAGTTATATTTGTTTAACCCATAGAAACAAATTCTTTATTATAAAGAATAAATAATTCTTCATAAATTTGCATTAAACTATATATCTGCTTATACAGAAGCATCTTTTTAAACTTACGCTTAAATTGATTTATTTGCTTATTCAAGAAGCACTTTTCACATAAAATATAAAAGTTAATTAAACTTTTATAATAGTGCCCAATTTACATATTTGCTTACATAGAAACATTATTTGATTAAATCATAAATTACTATCTGCTTACAAAGAAGAATACCTTCTCTACTATAAAAGTCTTTGAACTTTTATAAATATATCTGCTCTTTAACTGATATTTGCTTATTTGAGAAGCCTTAAATATAAAAGTTATTTAAACTTTTATATATATGTACTAAATTGCGTCTGCTTATATTAGAAGCAAAATTATGTTAAACACTTTGTAAAAAGGGAAAAGGTAGAGTTAGTTTATTTTATGTACTTGTGAGAAAGATGAGTAATTCTTCGAGCAAGACCAGAGTCTTAGAGAGGTCAGTTGGGAGTTGAGTCTCTAGTGAACTTGTGATGTGAGGAAGAGGATGTTGTTTCAAGATCAGATCATAGAATAGAATTGAACTCAAAAGAAGGTACAACTAAGCTTGAGGAGGGAGCTGGGAGCTTGCTGTCCAAGATAGATTAGTTGGGAATAGTTGGAAGTTTGTCTATAAAACTTTGTAAAGGCTTTTCCGCATATTGAAGGAGTTTTTATTACAGGAAGTAATAGGATCTCAAGTCCTGGAGAGGAGCTTGAGACTGGACGTAGCAACATACCCGGGATGTATATTGTGAACCAGACAAATCTTTGTGCATTGTGTGATTGAATTTTTATTGTCTTGCATATTAATTTCTAACACTGCAAATTAATTATCTAAAAATTCAAAAAGGCCTAAGATAATTTTTTAATCTGTAATAATTTATTCAACCCCCCCCCCATCTAGATTATTATTGGACTTTCAATTGGTATCAGAGCAGTCACCTTTAACTTGTTTGTTAATTGATTACAGGCATATCTAAGAGTAGATCCATCTATTGCCTACACAAATGCTACTGATTGCGGAGAAGGACTATCAATGACCAGACCTCCAGTATTTGATGGCATAAATTTTTCCACCTGAAAGAGCAGATTCAAAATCTATGTCAAATCACAAGGAATCAAAGTTTTGCTTACAATAGAACGAGGTCTAAAATTTCCTATAAAAATTGTAAGAGAAAGAAAGATGTTGATGAGTTCACTATTGATGATGAAAAGGTTATGAACATAGCATCCATAGCTGAACAAGTGCTGACTAGTGCTCTCATTGAAAAAGAATACAAAAGAGTTAGCAATTGCAAGAATGCAAAAGAAATCTATGACAAATTGATTGTAACCTATGAAGGAACCAATCATATTAAAAAAACCAGAAAAGATGCTCTAATCCAGGAATATGAAAGTTTTAAGCTGGAAGAAGGTGAAAAGATCATTGATATGGAAAAATATTTTTCCTAGAATCATTGATGAACTGGAACAACTAGGGAAGGCATATACAACTAATGAGAAAAATAGAAGAATCCTCAAAGCCCTTCCATCCATCTGAAAATGAAGGTTATTACTATTAAGGAAATGCAAGACCTAACTATTTATCCTCTTGATAGTCTTATTGGAATTCTTCGTGCCCACAAAGTCGACATGTTAGTAGAAAAAACAAGATCGGATACAGATCTCATGAAGAAAGGAATTACTTTTATAGCTTTACTTGTAGATCAAGAAAGATATGATGAAGAAGTTGTTGAACAAACCAAAAAAATTGCAAATCTATGTTTAATGGCAAACACTGAATGGTCACCGAGATCTGAGGATAAATTTTGAACATCAATTACCTTAGTACTTCATTTGTCACGCATACCTTAGATAATATAAATGAAAAACACCATAAACTACAAGAAGCGTATAATTGTTTATATGAAGATAATAAAATTATTAAAGAAGATTTTTTTAAATTAAAAATTTCATTAGAAAAATTAATTAAAAGTAACAAAAATCTTGAAATAGAAATTTCAAATTTAATTATAGCTAATGAAAGTTTAAATGAAAAAAAATAGAAAATGATTTCTTATTAAAAGAAGAGTTTGAAAATTTTAGAAAAATAAACAAAAATCTTGAAATAAAAAATGCAAACTTGATTATAACTAATGAAAGTTTAAATGAAGAAAAACTAGAAAATGATTTATTAATAGAAAAATTAGAAAATTCAGAAAAATAAATAAAGATCTTGAAATAGAAAATTCAACACTTGCTGTAATTAATGAAAATACTCGAATACAAAATCAAGTGTTAAGTGAAGATATTAAAAATCTCAAGCATAAAAATTCATCTCTAAAGATAGAATTAGAAAAACAAAGTGAAGATTATTCTTTAATAGATCAAATTAATATTTTAACTAAAGAACGTGATAATTTAAATACTACAGGGCTCTATCCCCAGAATCACCACGCAATTAACTCATCCGCTACATCATTCCCTCCTTAAAAAGATTATGTCCTCAGAATCGCTATACAAAGATTAAGCAAATAAATGAGAATAGTTTTTCATCATCTTATCTTCGAGTTTCCACGTAGCTTCTTCAACGTTGTGGTTCCTCCAAATTACCTTAACAGAAGATATTACTTTGTTTTTAAAAACTTGCTCTTTCTTGTCAATTATCTGAGCAGGAACTTCTTCGTAAGATAAATCTTTCTTAACTTGTAACGGTTTATACTCTATAACATGTTTATAATCTGGTTTGTACGGTCGTAGCATCGAAACATGGAAAACATTGTGAATATGCTCTAGCTCTGCAGGTAAAGCTACCTCATAAGCTACTTCACCAATTCTTTTCAAAACCTCAAAAGGTCCAATAAACCTTGGGCTCAACTTTTCCTTCTTGCGAAACCTGATCTTCCCCTTCCAGGGAGACATTTTCAGGAAAACAAAACTTCTGACATCAAGTTCTCGTGTCTATCGGTGATGATTTGCGTACTTCTTATGTCTGTCTTGAGCAGCTATCAATCTAGCCCTAATCACTTTGACGATTTCGGCAGTCTGCTGTACCAGTTCCTGCCCTAGTAGTTGTCTTTCACCAACTTCATCCCAGCATAGTGGAGTTCTGTATTTTCTTCCATACAACGCTTCGTAAGGCGACATGCCAATACTCGTATGATAACTGTTGTTGTAGGCGAACACAACTAAAGGTAAATGGTCGTCCCAACTTCCTTTGAAATGCATGATACAAGCTCGAAGCATAACTTTCAATGTCTAAATTGTTCTTTCACTCTGCCCATCTTTTTGGGGATGGTACGCCATGCTCATTCTTAGTTACGTTCCTAATGCGTTCTTGCAGACTTTTCCATAAATTTGATGTGAAACGCGGATCACGATCTGACACAATTAATACTCGAACACCATGCCTTGAGATAATTTCTTTGATATATAATTTTGCCAACTGATCTAAATTAAATCTAAGCAAGAATCACCCATATCGCATCATAACTCTTCTGATTAGTCGGTAACCCTACCACGAAATCCATTGTGATATGCTCCCACTTCTATTTTGGTATTTCTAATGGCTGCAACAACCCACTTGGCCTCTGATGTTCATCTTTGACCTTCTGACAAGTTAAGCATTTTCCAACACACTCAGCGACTTCCTTTTTCATTTTCGGCCACCAAAAATATTGACGAAGGTCTTGGTACATTTTCGTACTTCCAGGGTGAATTGAATATCTTGTGGTATGAGCCTCGCTCAAAGTTTCATCTCTGACTTCTTATACAGGCGGAACCCAAATTCCGCCTTCAAATTACAACAACCCTTCGATATTGATTTTGAATTTTACCTCTTCACCTTCAGACACTCTTTTTCTTATCTTTTCACACTTTTCATCTTGGAGTTGAACCTCTTTTACTCTGTCCACTAAAATTGGACGGGCCTCCATCCTGGAATAATTTTTCCTCCGACTCCTTCGGATATTTTACCTCCAACTTCAATTTCGCTGATAAGTGGTTTTTATGACCACTTATATTCAGATATTATCTAACTTGTTTTGTTGATTAAACTCAAGTATCATTTTGCTTTTTATGAATTTTTGCTTTCTTTTGTAGTTTTCATATTAGGAACTCTCTTAGTGGCATTTAAAGCAAAAATGGGAAGAAAATGCAATCCGGACATCATTTATGGGTTCCATGTTTATTTCATGTTCTTGGATTGAAACTTGGGTCATCTTGTAGAGCATCTTATAAGCTTTCCAGAACATCTTGAATCATCCCAATCGGAGTTCGGAGGCGAGAGTTATGGCCCTTTTACCAACTGGACATTAAACTTAACTTCACAGTTTTGGGTTTCTATTGCACAGCTGTCACTTGGAGATCAATTTAGACCATCATTTGTCCATTATTTCTCAATGCTCAAACAATAAAATTGTAGATCTCTTCGATAGCTTGGATTTGACAGGTAGCAGGCCCCGTAACTCCTCCCGGATTAAAAGTTATGGCTGTTCTACCAGAGTGCACTGCAACAGAGTTCCAGTGGCACGGCCGCGCCAGTTTGTAGTGTCTTTTGGGCGCGGCCGCGGCCGTCCCCAGGCCAAAAATCTGATATTTTCTTCCAGCGTGCCCGCGCCCAATTTCAGGCCATTCCCAGTGCGGCCGCGCCACTCCTGAACGTGACCAGACTTGACTTTTTCATTAAAGAGTGAGATTTGAAGCAAATGGAGGGGGGCATTCATATTAGGGCTTAGAGATAGAAACATAGGAGTAGGTTAGGGGGGATTCCACCCTTAGGTTAGATTAGATTACATATTCTCCTCTCTTTTCTTCTTCTCTTTAATTTCTTGTCTAGGTTAGCTTAGGAGTAGATTAAGGTTAGGTTTAATTAGTTAGTTTCTAGGGTTTAATCAGAGAAGAAGATTGAAGCAAGTGGATTTCATTGGAGATTCAACAAAGGAGCTTGAGCACTCAGATTTGCATTCTCTATCTTTATTTTCTCTTTGCTCCCTCTCTGTAATCTTTTGATAAGTATTCAACTTGTGGATGATATATTTGAGTTAATCACGACTTAAACTTTATTTTGAGGTTTCAATGGAACCTAATGAGTAGTTTATTTTGATATTCTTCCATGGTAGTCTTATTGATTGCTATGAGATTGTCTATTAGGATTTGTGCCTTAATTGCTTAGCTACCAATTATCATGATAATCCATGTGGGCTTGAAAAACGAAATGTGGGTTTAGATCTAATTATAGTAGCATGCAATTGTATGTTCTACATGGCCTTGGGACGTATGATTTGTGCTTACGATAGACATATACTGAAGCGCCACACGTAGTCAAAAGAGAATCTGTGCTTAAACCCTATTTATTTGTAAATCACATAGACATATAGTGGTTTAGATAATATGGGTGTTCATGTGCGTTCTATCATCTGTGGATTGTATGTGATATGGATTAGGTGCATCAAAAGATGGCCTTATCTCACTTTCGTGTTCTCGACTAACATTCTGTGATGATTAATTTGACCTAACTGGGAGTATGTTGACTTAGATGAATCATTAGGGGAAATTGAGATCTCAAACCTTCATTATCTGGTTTTTCTCTTGGATTAATTAGTTTTAATTTACTTGTCTAGTTTTAATTCAAAAACACTTTATCGCATCGTTTAAATAAGACTAAAATGGTTATGGGCTAGTGGTTTGGTGACTTTTAGCAGATAATTCTCCATGGGAATGATATCTGTACTTACTCTTTATTACTTGTTGACTGCGTATACTTACGCGTAATTGTCATTACCTAATCATAGTGTTGGTCTATGATTAGGTAATGACAATTACGAGCAAGTATACACGGTCAACAAGCAATAAAGAGTAAGTACAAATATCGTTTCCACGAAGAATTAATTGCTAAAAGTCACCAAACCACTAGCTCATAACCATTTCAATCTTATTTAAATGAGCGATAAAGTGTTTTTGAATTAAAACTAGACAAGTAAATTAAAACTAATTAATCCTAGAGTAAAACCAAATAATGAAGGTTTGAGATCTCAATTTCCCCTAATGATTCATCTAAGTCAACATACTCCCAGTTAGGTCAAATTAATCGTCACAGAATGTTAGTCGAGAACACGAAAGTGAGATAAGGTCATCTTTCGATGCACCTAATCCATATCACATACAATCCACAGATGATAAAACGCACATGAACACCCACATTATCTAAACCACTATATGTCTATGTGATTTACAAATAAATAGGAGTTAAGCACAGATTCTCTTTTGACTACGTGCGGCGCTTCGGTATATGTCTATCCTAAGCACAAATTATACGTCCCAACGCCATGTAGAACATACAATCGCAAGCTACTATGATTAGATCTAAACCCACATTTCGTCTTTCAAGCCCACATAAATTATCATGATAATTAGTAGCTAAGAAATTAAGCAATTAAGGCACAAATCCTAATAGACAATCTCATAGCAATCAATAAGACCAACATTGAAGAATATCAAAATAAACTACTCATTAGGTTCCATTGAAACCTCAAAATAAAGTTTAAGTCATGATTAACTTAAATATATCATCCACAAGTTGAATACATATCAAAAGATTACAAGAAGGAGCAAAGAAAAAATAAAGATAGAGAATGCAAATCTGAGTGCTCAAGCTCCTTTGTTGAATCTCCAATGAAATCCACTTGCTTCAATCTTCTTCTCTGATTAAACCCTAGAAACTAACTAATTAAACCTAACCTTAATCTACTCCTAAGCTAACCTAAATAAGAAATTAAAGAGAAGAAAAGAAGAGAGGAGAATATGTAATCTAATCTAACCTAAGGGTGGAATCCCCCCTAACCTACTCCTATGTTTCTATCTCTAAGCCCTAATATGAATGCCCCCTCCATTTGCTTCAAATCTCACTCTTTAATGAAAAAGTCAAGTCTGGTCACGTTCAGGAGTGGCGCGGCCACGCTGGGAATGGCCTGAAATTGGGCGCGGGCACGCTGGAAGCAAATATCAGATTTTTGGTCTGGGGACGAGCGCGGCTGCACCCAAAATACACTACAAACTGGTGCAGCCGCGCCACATGGAATTCTGCTGCAGTGCACTCTGGTAGAACAACCATAACTTTTAATACGGGAGGAGTTACGAGGCCTTGCTACCTGTCAAATCCAAGCTATCGAAGAGATCTACAACTTTCATTCTTTGAGCATTGAGAAATAATGGATGAATGAAGGTCTAAATTGAGCTCCAAGTGACAGCTGTGCAATAGAAACCCAAAACTGTGAAGTTAAGTTCAATATCCGTTGGTAAAAGGGCCATAAGTCTCGCCTCCGAACTCCGATTGGGATGATTCAAGATGTTACAGAAAGCTTATAAGATGCTCTACAATATGACCCAAGTTCCAATCCAAGAACATGAAATGAACATGAAAACCCCAAACGATGTCCGAATTATATTTCCTTCCCATTTTTGCTTCAAATGCCACTAAGAGAGTTCTTAATATGAAAACTACAAAAAAACAAAAATGCATGAAAAGCACAATGATACTTGAGTTTAATCAACAAAACAAGTTAAATAATATCTGAATAAGTTGTCATAAAAACCACTTATCAAATACCCCCAAACTTAAACGTTGGCGCCGTCAGCGCGTGGGTAACATATCCAAGAGAAATGAGATGCCTCTGAATGTGATCCTGGAAGTCGAAATCTTTGACTGTATAGGGGATAGACTTCATGGGGCCTTTTGTGTCTTCTTGTAGAAATTAATTCATCTTGCTGGCGGTCGATTATGTGTCCAAATGGGTAGAAGTAGCAGCCTTACCGACCAATGATGCTACGGTTGTCCTTCGTTTTCTTCAGAAAAGTATATTCACACACTTCGGGACCCCTAGAGCTATCATCAGCGACGAAGGAACATACTTTTGCAATCGTCAATTTTCTACGCTTTGGCCAGATATGGGGTGAATTATCGTATTGCTACTGCTTACCACCCCCAGATAAATGGCCAGGCCGAGGCATCAAATCGTGAGGTGAAGAGAATATTAGAAAAGATTGTGAATCTCACACGAAAGGATTGGTCCCTCAAGCTCGACGATGCGGTGTGGGCCTATAGGACTGCTTAAAAAACACCCCTGGGTATGTCGTCATACCAATTTATGTACGGGAAGGCCTGCCATCTCCCCATGGAGCTTGAACATAAGGCTTACTGGGCCATTAAGAAGCTGAATTTTGATTTGAAGGCTGTGGGGTAGAAAAGGCTTCTTCAACTTAATGAGCTTGACGAGTTCAGATTGCAAGCCTATGAGAACTCAAAGCTATATAAGGAGAAGGTCAAAAGGTGGCATGACCGGAAGATTATGGAGAGAACATTTGAGCTGGGGCAGGCAGTGTTACTGTATAACTAGCGTCTCAGACTCTTTTCGGGGAAAGCTAAAATCAAGATGGTCGGGCCCCTTCACGGTGAAAATCGTATTCCTGCATGGTGCAGTGGAAATCTATGATCAATACCCGGACAAGCCCTTTAAGGTGAACGGACAAAGATTAAAGCACTATTATGGCAGCGAGGTGAATCGAGAGAAGGTTGCATTGATTTTGTCCACCACTTGACCAAACCAGACAGAGACTAGCTTATGGACTGTAAACGAGCGCTCGATGGAAGGCACCCCATCATCTCTTTTCTCCCTCAGTTTAATTCTTGCATCACATTCCTCTATATATCTCTCTCATGTTTAATTCTGGTTACTAATCTCTACATTTCCCTCCCCCCATTTAATTCTAATTCTTTTGAAAAATTATGACTATTTTTGGAACAAGTATTGGTGTTAGGATGCTCATTGCCTACATTTTTGGACATAAGGCATGTTGCACATATTTTTTGGAGTTAGAAACTCATTGCATATATTCATGGGATTTGAACGATCATTGCCTCTATTTTTGAACTTAGGCATAATTGCACATATTTTTGGTGTTGGAAGCTCATTGAACATATTTTTTTGACAAGTTAGCATATTGCATATAAGCCTATAGAAATATTTTTGGGAATTCATATAGATACGAGTCACTTACATAGCATTGCTAAGGATTTAACAGTACATACATCTTACATATGCATTTTTGATTATGGGATCAAGTTATACATAATTCTTGATTGCTATATGTGCAGGTAAGGAAAGTTTTCAAAGTTGTTTCTTATGCCTTCATTTCAGTGCTGCAGGAAAAGCAGGAAATTTTTGGCCAGGCTCAGGGCAGCGCCGCCGTTCCAGCCTCAAGGCATCCAGCCTGCGCGCTCGCGCCAATGTTCAGACCAGAGAGCCCATGTTAGGCCCCCGCACGGCCGCGCCCCATATAAAGCCTAACACCGCGCGCCGCCCGAGCCCAGCAACTGACAATTTTTAATTTTGCAAAATCCGTTTCAGCCCTTATATCCTCTTCCTAATATAACCGAGCCCTTCCTCTCATAACCCAAATACGATATCTTACACAACTTTCCCTCTCTCGAAATCTCATTCTCACAAACCTATTTCTACACAATCTAGCCCTAACTCCTTCTCACATACAATGACACTCTCCCCGTTTCCATTTCAAATTTCATCACAATGAGATTGTGAGGGTTTGAGATACAGAGTTTCAGAGATTTCTTTGGGGTGTTCTCTAAATTCTGCACAATTAGGGTTTGCTTACAGTTTGTCGAATTTTCAGAGACAAGTTTGGGGATTTTCTTTAGAATTCATCAATTCAAGGGTTTGTGCAAGATTTTTTTGATAATCATCAATGGGTCCTAAACGTGCATGATCAGCCGCTCCTGCATCGCCCACTCACAGTGACGAAAGCGAGAATCCCTTGGATCTGATGAGATTCAGTAGCCTTGAGGCCCAAATTGAGAACTATCGGATCGCAGCCAAAACTGTTTTGAAGGAACGGGGTCTGAAACCAACAAAAGTGGATGGGGAAATGCGTGCCATGATCCACGAGATGGGATGGCAAGGTGTTTGTGCAACACCGCATCCGGTGCCGTTGGCTATCGTTCGTGAATTCTATGCCAACGCCAAGATAACACAGAGCGACCGATCTTTTGTTAGGGGCCAACCCATTGACTATCGTCCTGCGGCGATCCGTGAGGTGTATAATTTGCCTCCACCCCCAACTGGCCAAGCGAATTAGACTGTGGTTGATCGATTTAAGACGGGCCATGATAAGTTGATCCGTGATTTGTGTTCGCCAGGCACAGTGTGGAAAATTAAGAAAGTTACTACTGATGAGTACACCACTTTCCCTGCCTCTAGTCTCAACAGATATGCCAAGGCATGGAATCTGTTCTTCTGTGCCAACTTAATGCCATCGACGCACCAGCATGAGATTACAGTCGAGAGGGCTATCATATTGTGGGGGATCAATAGAGGGAAGTATATCGATGTCAGGGCATTTGCTGAATCAGAATATGTTGCGCTTTATGAGAGGCAGTACCACCAGGTCGCTTCCGCACGCATCCATAGTGGCCCATCTCTGTGCTGAGGCAGGAATTAAATGGGGAGATGAACAGGTACAAATGCCGAGCGGCGACATCACTCATGCCACGATCAAGCACTTTGAGGACTGGAATGGGGGCACAACACATCCTCGAGGAAAAGGATTCATCCTTCCACCTCCGCCAGTAGTTCCACCACCACAGCCATAGCCATCAGAGGGTGCAGCCCCTCCTCCAGCTGGTGACATACAGCAGGGTCGCCAGTTTTATCTTTTAGAGAGGAGGATAGATGCGCTTCACGGGAGCTTTGCAGTATTTGCCGATGGCATGACCCGTGCGCTAGCTGAGGCATTTGCTCACCAAGGAACAATGCTGGAGTGGCCCACCTTCAGTTCCAACATACCATACCCACCACCAGAGACTCACCACCCAAGGAGGGTGGCCATGCCGATCAGTAGGGGAGTTTTCCTGACCTTTTACCTTCAATGGGGACATTGAATATTTCAAGTTTGGGGGTATTAGGTGTTAGTAGTAGTAGTTGCATATAGTTTTAAATTTTTGCATTTAGTAATAATTGCATTTAGTTTTAATTGCATTTAGTTAATTGCATATAGTTTTTATTGCATGATAGGTTGTATATAGTAGTTGCATTGCATTCTAGTATTTGTTAGTTAAATTCTGCATAAAAAAATTACTGTTTTATTTTATTTTGTTTATTTAGTTGTGTTCAATTGCATTACATTGCATAATCCCTTTTGTTTATCCTGTTGAATTCCAGTCTGGCCAATGATGACATTGAGATATGATAGATTATTGAACTCTGTTAGTAGCTTAAGCTCAGTTATATTTTTATACATGATGTAATCTATACCTGTTGCTTTGATGTCACCGGATAGCACAGTTTTGTCTTTACTTGCTTGTTGGCTAGATTAATGCATGTTTGTCTTCTGAGGGGAAAATTTTTGTTTTTAATTGCTAGAATTATGTAATAAAAGCAATAATGTCCTTAACAACACTGGAATACAAGTTTGAGGGAAAATTTTGGGTATGCATGCTAATAAAAAGAAAAAGAAAAAGCAAAAGAAAAGAAAATAAGATGTGAAAAAGAAAAAAATAGAATAAACACCTTGGCTAGCAAAGTCTTGTGGCCTTTGATACTCGAGCAAGTACGCCCTAAGGGATTGTCTCTACACCCAGCGCCCTAAGGCCTTTATGGTTTGGGAGTCGTTGGTCGAAAGCTCGTTAAATGGGTATCATTGAAAAGCCTAAGAGAGCCTAGCATTGCACAGTCAGGGTGTAACTACGGGAAAAGTGTGAATATCGCCCCCGTGTGTGAATAAAAGCATAATAAGCCCTTGTTGCACTTCAACTTGTATCTATGTGTTGGTTTGGTCATTGTTTGGTATAAATAAAAAATTCTCGACTTAAAACCTCAATTTTCCTTCCTTAGAAGTATAGTATGTGGAATCTTTACCTCTGTCAAGCTTGTTTATGACATTGCACACACACACTACATCTTAGTACCAGGTTGTGATTTACAGATTGTATGTCTTTATAACTGTTGCTTGAGCTGTTGCTTTGTTCATTGTTTTTGTTATTTCTCTGAGGCGCATCTTATTGGAATTCATAACATGGTTGATATATTGGGATTCATTTTCATGTAGTTTAGTTGCATAAGCATGTAGTTTGCATTTGTGTTTGTTGCTTGAGGGCAAACAATAGTTCAAGTTTAGGGAGTATTTGATAAGTAGGTTTTATACCTACTTATTGTCTATCAACTTGCTTTGATTATGACTTAAACTCAAGTACCTTAGTGTCTTTAATGCGTTTTATCTTTGTGTTATGCATTTTAGGCAGGAAACTCTTTTGACGAAGAATTGGCAAGAAATAGCATGGAATGGCAAGGTTTTGGCATGGAATTGGTAAAAGGCAAGATGACAAAGCTTATGATGATCAAATGGTGGAGTTGGCACGAGGACTGGCAGGACAAGGCATATGATGATGGTCTTAAAGCAACAAAAGTGAAGGAATTAGAAGCATGAAAGAAAGCAAGAAAGCAGCACCAAACCAGCAAGACACTAGACAGAAAAAACAGGCACGCGCGGCCACGTTAGGAACACAAGGGAGAGGCGCGCGCCCGCACCTAGTGGCAGAGCCAGAGGTTACTCTAGGTACGCGCGCGCCCGCGCCGTGAAAGCAAAGCAAGCCCGCGTGGCCGCACCAGTCAAAAATTGCTGACTTTTTATTTTTTCGGCTGAGTGTAATCTTTATAAGGCTTTATGTTGCATTGAACGAAGGATATCACTTATCATTTCTCAAACTTAACATTTATTAGAAGTTCTTACATTTCTAGGGTTAGAGAGCTAGAGAGCTTGAGAGCTTAACTCTTCTTCTCTTCTAGTTCTAGTAGCATTTCCATTTCTAGGGCTCACTTTGGAGCTTGTTTGCGGTCTAAACTTGAGCTTTTTTAGCTTCTCTTAAAAGGGGAACCACAAGATTTGCATTCTCTATCTCTCTTTTCTCTTACTTTCATTGTTGCTTCAAATGCTTGGCTTAAATCCCATAATAGTTTGTGGTTCAGAGATGAACTAACTACCATTATGGGATTCTAATGGATCTTATTGCTTAGTCTAGGGTTTTATGCCTCTTTGAAATGTATGAGTGAAAATGTATGGATTGCCTAGCATGGTTGTATTGTATGTTTAGATACTTGATCAACATCTACTGTAATAGTTTATATGGAATTGAAAGAGGAAGTGTAAACTTAGATTTTTCCATACTAGCTTATGTTCGTGAAACTTGCATTCGATGAATTTTGTGATTCGTAATCCGGATAGAAATATACCGTATTGCCATATATAGTCTATTGGGGGCTGGCACTTAAACTGATATAGCTTGTAAATCACATAGACATATAGTGATTTAGGTTTTATTGGTGTTCATATGATTTCTATCTCTTTTGTGGATATTATATGATATGGGCTTGGTTTATTGACAAATAGCCTTGTCTTACATTCATGCTCCCGACTAGCATTCCTATGTGATTATTTATACTTGACATGAGGTGTTGGTAATCTAGACGATGCAATAGGTGAAGTTAGGATCCCATATTTCTTCAATTTGAACCCCTCGTCTGTTAATTAGTTAAGTTTAAGTTAAAATCAGTCTAGTTAGTAAGTCACTCTTTAATACTCGTTTGAGCAGCTGAAGATAACTATAGAACTGTTGCATGATAGTTTAAGCCTAACTACTTTTCTCCGTGGGAACGATCTCGATTTATCACTTTATTACTTGTCGACCGTATATGCTTGCATGTGTTTTATGCCCATTTTGTTAACACCGAAACGGCCCAACAAGTTTTTGAAAAAACTTGTTGGTCTATGATTAGGTAATGACAATTACGCGCAAGTATACGCGGTCAACAAGTAATAAAGAGTAAGTACAGATATCGTTCCCACGGATAATTAACTGCTAAAAGTCACCAAACCACTAGACCATAACCATTTCAGTCTTATTTAAACGAGCGATAAAGTGTTTTTGAATTAAAACTAGACAAGTAAATTAAAACTAATTAATCCTAGAGTAAAACCAGATAATGAAGGTTTGAGATCTCAATTTCCCCTAATGATTCATCTAAGTCAACATACTCCCAGTTAGATCAAATAAATCATCACAGAATGTTAGTCGAGAACACGAAAGTGAGATAAGGCCATCTTTCGATGCACCTAATCCATATCACATACAATCCACAGATGATAGAACGCACATGAACACCCACATTATCTAAACCACTATATGTCAATGTGATTTACAAATAAATAGGGTTTAAGCACAAATTCTCTTTTGACTACATGCGACGCTTCAATATATGTCTATCGTAAGCACAAATCATATGTCCCAATGCTATGTAGAACATACAATCGCATGCTACTATGATTAGATCTAAACCCACATTTCGTCTTTCAAGCCCACATGGATTATCATGATAATTGGTAGCTAAGCAATTAAGGCACAAATCCTAATAGACAATCTCATAGCAATCAATAAGACCAACATGGAAGAATATCAAAATAAACTACTCATTAGGTTCCATTGAAACCTCAAAATAAAGTTTAAGTCATGATTAACTCAAATATATCATCCACAAGTTGAATACATATCAAAAGATTACAAAGAAGGAGCAAAGAGAAAATAAAGATAGAGAATGCAAATCTGAGTGCTCAAGCTCCTTTGTTGAATCTCCAATGAAATCCACTTGCTTCAATCTTCTTCTCTGATTAAACCCTAGAAACTAACTAATTAAACTAACCTTAATCTACTCCTAAGCTAACCTAAATATGAAATTAAAGAGAAGAAAAGAAGATAGCAGAATATGTAATCTAACCTAAGGGTGGAATCCCCCCTAACCTACTCCTATGTTTCTATCTCTAAGCCCTAATATGAATGCCCCCCTCCATTTACTTCAAATCTCACTCTTTAATGAAAAAGTCGAGTATGGTCACGTTCAGGAGTGGCGCGGCAGCACTGGTAATGGCCTGAAATTGGGCGCGGGCGCGCTGGAAGCAAATATCAGATTTTTGTCCTGGGGACGGGCGCGCCCGGGCCCAAAATACACTACAAATTGGCTCGGCCAGCGCCGCTGGAATTCTGCTGCAGTGCACTCTGGTAGAACAGCCATAACTTTTAATCCGGGAGGAGTTACGGGGCCTGCTACCTATCAAATCGAAGCTATCGAAGAGATCTACAACTTTTATTCTTTGAGCATTGAGAAATAATGGACTAATGAAGGTCTAAATTGAGCTCCAAGTGACAGCTGTGCAATAGAAACCCAAAACTGTGAAGTTAAGTTCAATGTCCGTTGGTAAAAGGACCATAACTCTCGCCTCTGAACTCCTATTGGGATGATTCAAGATGTTACGGAAAGCTTATAAGATGCTTTACAATATGACCCCAAGTTCAAATCAAAGAACATGAAATGAACATAAACCCCCAAATAATGTTCGAATTGCATTTCCTTCCCATTTTTCTTCAAATGCCACCAAGAAAGTTCCCAATATGAAAACTACAAAAGAAAGCAAAAATGCATGAAAAGCACAATGATACTTGAGTTTACTCAACAAAACAAGTTAGATAATATCTGAATAAGTGGTTATAAAAACCACTTATCAAATACCCCCAAACTTAAACGTTGCTTGCCCTCAAGTAACCAAAACAAAACCAACAAAAGATGTAATGCAGTATCTACAATGAATGCAACCTATCCTATCATGAATGTGAATCCAAGTCTCAGTCAGAATTTATATTCAAATGAAATGCCTCAGAAAAATCAAAAGATAATTAAACAGGAAAGCTACCCAAGACAAGGTCATAAGGCATATGCTCGCAAATCCTAACCTATCAGCACTGATGCATTGTGTGTGTGCCTAGCAACCATTAAACATTCTTTTGAACAAATTTATCACATACTATGCTTCTTAGGGGAAAAACCTGTTTTAACTTAAGCAAAGCAGTAAATCAGATAAGTTCTAACCAAGACCATGCATTACTTAAGCTAAGAGTCATAGATTATTATGCTTTTTATTTACTCACGAGGGCGTTTTTGCACTTTCCTATGTACACACTCGATTGTGCAATGCCTAGTCCTCTTAGGCTTTTCAATAATACCCGTGTGGCGAGCTTTCTACCAACGACTCCCAGACCAAAAAGCCTTAGGGCGCTGGGTGTAGAGACACCCCTAGGGCTTACTTGCTCGAATATCAAAGGCCACAGAACTCGACGTAGCCGAAGTGTTTATTCTATTTTTTTCTTTTTCTTTTTCACTGCATTTTTTTTTCTTTTTCAAAGGAGAGTGCGTCTTACGCTATATCTCCCCAAATAGCATGCATACCTCCTGTTTCCCCCAAACCTAAGCTTTTTACAGCCAAGTTATTATCACATGAGTACTGAAACTCTTCCATTAAAACATAGATTTCCCACCAGAAGACAAGTATGTGAAAATTTAAACTAAGCAAGTCATGGTGGTTACTGTTAAAGTGCTAACCGGTTACATCAGTATCTGACAGATAAGGATTTACATATATGACATTATAATTAAGCTTAAGTCTCAAATCAGTTCAAAAATCAAGTAATTTCCGTTTCTTCATAGGCCAAATAAATGACAAACCAATAGAAAACTGGATTCATGCAATATACCCTAACACAGTTAACTAAAATAAAAAAAAAAAAAGTTGACAAATTTTAACAAAACACGTAAAACACGACCTACATGCACTTATTGAACTAAAACCAATATGCACAATGAAATGAACTACACTATATGCAAAAATAACCCTACCAAACTTAAAAACTGCAATTTCCTCATTGGAGGTAAAAGGAAAAATGGGAAGTCCCCTAGTCAGCCTCGTCTGCTACATGAAATGACGTGGTGCTCAGTTTCTGCTAAATTTTTGCCTTAAGTCTGAGACAACCTGCATGTCGCGCGCCTCTTAGCCTTGATTCCTGTGCGGCCGTGCTCTTCCCCAGATTTCTGATATGCAGCTTTTGACATGCATTGAGGATGGGCTTTTGAACTTTGCTTCATTCCAGCAAATTTAACCTGAAAGATGCATAGAAGATTTATTGAACCCTCTCAACCACCAAAACTTAATATTAACTATTTACAATTAGGAGAATTAAACATAGGGGATATATATGTGAATTCTCAAAAATTCCTATATGTGCGTATATGCAATATGCTTGTGCTTCTAAAATGTGTTCAAAACTTCAAAGTCCCAAAAATGCACGCACTAATGCCTAAGTCCAAAAATGTAATCATTGAGATCCTAATTCCAAAAATATTCAAAAAATTTCAACTAAATCAAACTACTTAGAATTAAACAAGGGGGAGGAAATGGAGATAAGTAAGTAGAATTAAACATGAGGGAGAAGAGAGAAAATGATGGAGTGCCTCCCATCGAGCGCTTGGTTTATAGTCCGTTAGCTGGACTTTGTCTTGCCACCGCTATCCGATCCCTCGACGATATTTGAGATACCCTCCATCCATTAGTACTGCAATGTATGTTGGGAGGTTCCCCTTCACGAGAGGCTTTGGAGTTAAGTTGCCTAGCATCTGATGTGTATATGAATTCCCCATTTTGAAGTTCGGGGAGCTAGGCACTTCTTTCGTTGTGTTCGTGAAGCTATTGGGGCATTGAGGCACGACTAACACAACGGGCTCTTCTTCAATTCTCTCTTGTTTGTACCACCATGGCTTAAAGGATGAGTCATTATCATAAAGATAATTTCCTGCAACATGACTACCAAGGGGACAAGGGTGTGCAAACTTCACTGGTTTTTCCAACTTGGGCGGAGAAGGCTCTTGGGGTATTATCACAGTTGGTTCACATTCATAATTTTCCACATCCCTAATTGTCTCCTCGATGTCGCCTTCTTTCAGTTCATCTAGTTGCATGTGCACTTCTGGCTCTCCATCAGTTTCAACATTCAATTCATAGCACCAAGTATTCTGAGGGCCTTTGCTCACGGCTTCAAACATTTGAGGTTCTTGATTATGAAGATTTTGAATTTCTATCCCTTGCTCAATCACCTCCTCCTTCATTAAAGCCATGCTGATTTGCTCCACCCAATTCTGAAGATTCTCAATCGACTTCGCTTGCTCAATCAAGATCTCCTTTGTTGATGCTATGGAATTTTCCCACAAACTTTCCAATCTTGCCTTTTCTGTTTCAGCCTCGGAATCCATGTACTGAGTCTCATTGGTTGGGGTATTGATGATTTGTGCCATCTGGTTCTGAAAATTTTTGTTCGATATTTCCTAGCTTCTAATCATCTCCTCTTGGTTTGCTAAGACCCTATACATGAAGTCCTTTGTTAACTGTTCTATTTGTAAACACGGAGATGGATATGTGGGGTCTGGTGCATATATTGGACTTTGCTCACAGTATTGGTCTTGATAATAGCTCGCTGAAGAGTTTGGGTGATACTCCAAATCTTGGTGATAATTGGGATACTCGTTGTGGTTGAAGTAATCACCCTCATACTGCTCTTGTCCATAACTGATGGGGCACAGATGGCTCATATAGTTTCCAGCACCATAATCATAAGTAACTGCCGACTCTCGACTATGTTCGGTTGCAACAATGTCCAACTTCCTTGAGAGATCCTCTAGCTGTGCTAATAATGTTGCAATTGGGTTGAGTCCATCAGTGTATGTTTCCCTTAGTTGATCATTCCTCGTGTAAAACCATGTATAAGCGTTGAAGATCCATTGTACCTGCAAAGAGAATATACGAAGATAATTAAACAAAATAAAAATGTTTAAATTAAAACTAATTTGATTGAAACTAATGTTGGCAAACAGTTATCCAATTAATTCCCCAGCAACGGCGCCAAAAACTTGTTGGGTCATTTCAGTGTTAACAAAACTGGCATAAGACACATGCAAGCATACACGGTCGACAAGTAATAAAGTGATAAATCGAGATCGTTCCCACAGAGAAAAGGAGTTAGGCTTAAACTATCATGCAACAGTTCTATAGTTATCTTCAGCTGCTCAAACGAGTATTAAAGAGTGACTTACTAACTAGACTGATTTTAACTTAAACTTAACTAATTAACAGACGAGGGATTCAAATTGAAGAAATATGGGATCCTAACTTCACCTATTGCATCGTCTAGATTACCAACACCTCATGTCAAGTATAAATAATCACATAGGAATGCTAGTCGGGAGCACGAATGTGAGACAAAGCTATTTGTCAATAAACCAAGCCCATATCATATAATATCCACAAAAGAGATAGAAATCACATGAACACCAATAAAACCTAAATCACTATATGTCTATGTGATTTACAAGCTATATCAGTTAAGTGCAAGCCCCCAATAGACTATATATGGCAATACGGTATATTTCTATCTTGATTACGAATCACAAAAATCATCGAATGCAAGTTTCATGAACATAAGCTAGCATGGCAAAATCTAAGTTTACACTTCCTCTTTCAATTCCATATAAACTATTACAGTAGATGTTGATCAAGCATCTAAACATACAATACAACCATGCTAGGCAATCCATACATTTTCACTCATACATTTTAAAGAGACATAAAACCCTAGACTAAGCAATAAGATCCATTAGAATCCCATAATGGTAGTTAGTTCATCTCTGAACCACAAACCATTATGGGATTTAAGCCAAGCATTTGAAGCAACAATGAAAGTAAGAGAAAAGAGAGATAGAGAATGCAAATCTTGCAGTTCCCCTTTCAATAGAAGCTAAAAAAGCTCAAGTTTAGACCACAAACAAGCTCCAAAGTGAGCCCTAGAAATGGAAATGCTACTAGAACTAGAAGAGAAGAAGAGTTAAGCTCTCAAGCTATCTAGCTCTCTAACTCTAGAAATGTAAGAACTTCTAATAAATGTTAAGTCTGAGAAATGATAAGTGATATCCTTCGTTCAATGCAACATAAAGCCTTATAAAGATTACACTCAACCGAAAAAATGAAAAGTCAATAATTTTTGACTGGGCCAGCCGCGCTGGCTTGCTTTGCTTTCACTGGCGCGAGCGCGGGCGTACCCAGAGCAGCCTCTGGCTCTGCCACTCGGCACGGGCGCGCGCCTCTATCTTGTATTCCTGGCGCAGCCGTGCGTGCCTATTTTTTCTGCTGGTGTCTTGCTGGTTTGGTGCTGCTTTCTTGCTTTCTTTCATGCTTCTAATTCCTTCACTTTTGCTGCTTTAAGACCATCATCATATGCCTTGTCCTGCTAGTCCTCGTGCCAACTCCACCATTTGATCATCATAAGCTTTGTCATCTTGCCTTACCAATTCCATGCCAAAACTTTGCCATTCCATGCCATTTCTTGCCAATTCTTCGTCAAAAGAGTTTCCTACCTAAAATGCATAACATAAAGATAAAACGCATTAAAAGACACTAAGGTACTTGAGTTTAAGTCATAATCAAAACAAGTTGATAGACAATAAGTAGGTATAAAACCTACTTATCATTCGCCATTTCTGAGATTAGCTCCTCTTGAGCAGTTAACATGGACAACTACTCCCGACCCTTCCTGCTTAATGCATCGGCAACCACATTCTCTTTACTCGGATAGTAAATGATTTCACAGTCATAGTCCTTTATCAGCTCCAACCATCGCCTTTGACACATATTTAAGTCCTTTTGTGTGAAAATATATTTTAGACTCTTATGGTCCGTATATATCTCATACTTCTCCCCATAGAGATAGTGCCTCCAAATCTTCAGAGCAAACACTACCACAACCAATTCCAAATCATGAGTCAGATACCCTTTTTCATAGTCCTTTAATTATCGCGACACATACGCAACGACATTGTCGATTTGCATAAGCACACAGCCTAGTCCTTTATGCGATGTGTTGCTATACACCACAAAATTCCATGTATCATCAGGCAATGATAACATAGGTGTCGAACTTAATCTCTTCTTTAACTCTTGGAAACTTTCTTCACATTTTCCCGTCCAAACAAATTTCACCACCTTTCTTGTCAAATTCGTTAACAGAGTGGCAATTTTGGAAAAATCTTGTATAAAGCATTTATAGTAACCTGCCAATCCCAAGAAAATTCTTAATTCTGACGATGTCTTCAGCTGATCCCAATTTATCACAGCTTCAACCTTTGATGGATCCACCGAAATACCGTCCTTGTCAATTACATGCCTAAGAAATTGAACACACTCCAACCAGAATTCGCATTTTGAAAATTTTGCATATAACTTCTCTCTCCTTAACGCCTCCAATGTCACCCTCAAGTGTTCAATATGCTTCTCTTGAGTTTTAGAATAGACCAATATGTCATCGATGAACACCACCACAAACTTATCTAAAAATGGCTTAAACACCCTATTCATTAAGTCCACAAATGCTTGCAGGTGCATTTGTTAGACCAAATGACATTACCAGAAACTTGTAATGACCTTATCGAGTCCTGAATGTCGTCTACGGCACATCTTCTTTCCTCACCTTCAACTGATGATATCCACTCCTCAAATCTATCTTTGAGAAGTAATTAGCTCCTTTCAACTAATCGAAAAAGTCATCAATTCTCCGCAATGGATACCTATTCTTGATAGTGACCTTATTCAACTCTCTATAATCAATGCAGAGTCGCATTGATCCGTCCTTCTTTTTGACAAACAACATCGGCGCTCCCCACGGTGATACGCTCGGCTGAATATATTTCTTATCCAACAGTTCTTGTAACTGCACCATTAACTCCATCATCTCCACCGGGGCCATTCGGTACAGAGCTTTCGATATTGGGGCAGTCCTTGATGATAAATCGATCACGAACTCAATTTCTCGATCAGGCGAAAATTCCTAGCAAATCGTCTGGAAACACATCCGTGAAATCCCTAACGACTGGTATCTCCTCCAGTTTCGCACCCTTCTTCTGATTATCGACTTTGTAGGCTAAGTATCCTACACATTCTTGTCTTAAAAATTTCTTGGCCTGCATCGTCGTCAGACAACTCGCTTGTCTAGGAGACTTGCTGCCATAAAATATTCACCTTTGACGGAGTCATAAGGTTTACACACTTCTTTTGACAGTCAATTACCTCCCCGTAATTAAATAATCAATCCATTCCTAAAATAACGTCAAATTCCTCAAGTTTAATTGAGATTAAAGCTACCATCACCAAATGTCCCTTAATATCTATGCGATAGTTCTTCTGTACAAACCTAATAGGAATCCCTTCCCTATTTTCAATCTCTATGTTCAAAGGGTAGTCTAACTCTTCTTGGGGTAAATCTAGATTCTTAGCAAAAACATCAGATATAAATGAACAAGTAGCACCCGAATCAAATAATACGTAAGCATTAATATCATTGATCGGAATGATACCTGACACCATATCCTTTGACTGCACAGCATCCTATATGGTCATGTTGACAGTTCGGGTAGTTGGTCGGTTTGATGGCGCTGGTCCGATGATAGTCAAAGTGTCACCGCTACTGTTTCCCCTACCTCCATTTGGTCCTCCAACTGTCTTCTTAGGACAATCACGAGCCAAGTCATCCTTCGATCCACAGGTGAAACAGGCTCTCTTCTTTGGGTTGGGAAAATTTAGAGCAATTTGGCCTTCCTAATCACAGTTGAAACATACTCTCTTACCCTTTAGGCAAACACCCGCCTGATTCTTCCCACAGGTAGCACAAGCTTCAAACTTCTGCTTCCGGTTTCCCTGCTGACATCCAAAACTTGAATTTTCACTCCACTTTCTTTTCTGATTACCGCCACTATGGCTATCACCAGCCTTGTTCTCATTTTCACTCTTCTTCTTCTTCTGCTCTTGGTTGTACTTGGTCAGAGCATCGCTACCTCCTTCAGCTATAATCTCCTTTTCTAGCACCGCTGCAAATGAGTTTAACTGGAACATCGAAACTCCGCTATACAACCAGAGTTTCAATCCCTGCCCGAACCTCCTTGCCTTTTGCTCGTCCGTGTTGACTTGATATAGCACAAACCTCGCCAATTCGTTGAACTTTGCGGCGTATCCGGGCACCGACATTGTACCTTATTTTAACTCCAGAAATTGAACCTCCATCTGGTTTTAGGAACTCAGCAGAAAATACATTTCGAAGAATATTTCCTTGAATCTATCCTATGGTATTATTCCTTGACCACCTCGGCATTTATTCGCCTGCCACTAGTAGCTAGCTTCCAACTTTAACATAAACGCCATGAAGGTGGTTTTTTGGTCATTGTTAACCCTAGCGACATCGAACACTTTCTCCATTTCTATGACCCAGGTTTGTGCTTCGACTGGATTCATGCACCCTTGGAATTCTGGTGGTCCTACGACTTTAAAGTCCTTAAAGTCGTGGCCTGATTTTGAGGTTGATTTTGAAACTCTCCTGTTAATAGGTTTACTAGTTGCTGCACCGGGTTGACATCAGCTTCATTGTTGATTGTAGACTCCTCGGGGGTTTGCTGACGTGGTTGTCTTCTCCTTGGCGGCATCTTTTTGTTTAAAATATGTCTTATTAGCTCATCATTCATTTCTACAAACACTTAAGATTTAACTTAAACTCTTCTAAACAACACATAACATTTCCAATAAACTCTTGTATCTTATTTATTCAATGCTTTTAAACATATCAAAGTTAGCATCACTGCTATTTACATCAAGTATCCCGAAATAAAAGAAAACTTCAGGATTACATCATTATATCCTAATTATTTATCTCAAAATCTGGGATTTACATAGTTATTCACATATCCTATTATTTCCTTATCATGAACTACTAGGACATTCCACGTCGCACCACTTCTCTGCGCTCTTCCTCTATGATATGAAACATAGTCCTACGATCCATCAAGTACCACGATAAATCTTCGAACTGCACTGGATTGTAACAGACTCGGTCCTGAGCTCTATCAATCGCTAAATGGAAAGTATACATCATTTCATCTATCTTGGCCTTCTTTGACCTAACCTCACCTTCCACAAGATCTGCACGCTTAGAAGCCTTCAATCAAGCGTCTTCATCACTCGCTCGCTTAGCTGACTCCTCATTCAGATCATCCTGTATGTTCCCAACTTCAGCAAATAACTGTCCTCCGTGATTCTCAGCCTGAGTTAACTTATGTTCACCTCAACAAGACGTGCAGTGAGATCCTCAATCGTCTCATCCTTATGCTCCAACGCTAACTCTATGTTACGGTCATATAACTCATCATACATTTCAGCTGCAATAAAGTTAGGTGTAAACTTTTCGGGATCCTCTTCTTCCTCATCCTCTATCTCCTCAGAGTCCTCCTCCGGATCAAACTCAGGCTCATGCTCCTGACCCACAACTATGATTAATGGGGATGGCTCCCTCTGTACCAACTGCTCCCAGACAGTATGGATGTCCCAGGGCTCCTCATCTCCAGGCACTCGGGGTTCCTCCTTCCTGACCTGATTGGATCCTCCTATCTCAATCATCCTAACATCAAAATATTTTAAGTTTTATTCACTATTCAATACTACTCGCGAGCACATAGGTTATTAACAAATAAGCACATAAAGTCTTTTATTATTTTATCTTCAATGAATTCCTTAATTCATTCCTTAGAACTAGATAAGAGTTTATCACCACTATATTTTTGATATCCTATAATGCTATTTCCTAAGGTTTCCCTATCTAAGGTTCATAACCTAAAACTTTTATACCAACTTGTGACACCCCGAAATCCGGGTACTTCAATCTCACAGATTTGGTGTTCACTATCCAAAACAATCACATCTAACTACCCATAATAAAGGATAATAATAATATTCAAACTTAATAAATAATCCCTTCATTAAAGGGATACATCAATAATACTCAATCCCAGGTTATCTAACCTTTATTAAAACATATGCAGAAAATATAACAATAACAACTAGGTCTTATTACAAGCTTCATCAAAAGTTATCTTAAACTAATCATCAGCTATTTATTTGTCTTACCCTTGCCCTTACTTGTCGATGGCTCTTCGGGCTTCTCCACTTTCGCTGCAATGTTTTATGCAAGAGTGAGTAAAAAAAATGCTCACTAGAATAACAATGAATAATAACAATATCTGAATCATCAATGAATAAGCTCAACTGTATAACATAATCTTTTCTGTCAATGATAACCAATAATAGAAAGCTCAATAGAAAACTCGGCTTTTGAAAATTAAGATTATAAAATAATATCAAAAATACATCTGAGGGTCACTAGACCATGAACTATGTCCTAGGTTAACAACTATCTCTACCGTAACCTTTAATAGTCTTGTAGACTATATGGACCATCATCTCGTACTCCGGGGGATCAGCCCTTTATACAATGTATTGTGCACAGACATTTTAACGCTATTCCATATTGTAATCCCCAATAGCAGGGTTGTTCATCTCAGCTTTGTCATTAGAATCTTTACCAAAGGAAGTTTGGTTTGGAATAGCTTTAACAAAAGTTCTAGAATTTTAGAACGCTCATCCACTATGGACTAGTCTAATCAATAAGGTACACTAATCATTTGATAGCATCATAAGTTTAGCAATGATATATAACCGAAGATAGAACAATAACATTTCTCAATTGAATAAGTATTGAGTATCAAGGTAGTACTTTCGAAAGAATTAGAAAGTTGGATTCATGAACTTGAACAATTAAGCTTTAAATAAGGAGAAACAAGGATTAGGAAATTTGCTCAATAAAAGATTAGGGATAGAGAACTTGCACAATGTAAAAGTAAGGTTTAAAAACTTGTCCTTGTGTGTTAGCTATACAATTTATAATTTCACGTTCTCCAAATATCCTACATATATCATTAGGATCACAATATCCATTGGTTGTTGATTACACTAACCACATAGCACAAAACTTAAATCCTTACTACTATATAACACAAGGATCAACAACTAAACAGCATTACCAAACCTCATCGAGCTTTAAGTCTTCTAAAACTTATCAATTCACCACTTAACCATCAACCATGTGATTACAATATGTTGTTAACTTTTATAACATGCTTTACACCTTACTATAGTCATCTAATAAGGTTATAAAAATAATTCCAAAACTAATCACCAAAAAAAACATTCCTGGGTCACTCTGCCACACCCGTCAGGGCGGGGTTTTGAACTGCAAAAAAGTCTGTCGAGTTTGAACTGGAACCCTCGTCAGGTGCTTGGAAGCCCAACTCAGCTTCTATAGTTCGCGATTGCACTCTGTGCTAAGCCAAAAACTCCCAATTTTCTTACTCTTACAACAATTTAAGCATATCCAAATATTATAAACTTTGCAAAACCAATTCTAAACATGTATTGAGTGATTCTAACAACACAAACCACTTTAAACACCCAAACTATAAGATTAAAACCATGTTTATGCTAGTTTTTCTAAAATTCACACATTTAGCGAATAATCTCATCACAGATTCGTTTCTCAGCCAAATTTGTTCATTCAACTTACATTCTTTTCATTTCTTAACGTTTTAACATAAACAATCACCAATTTACAGATTTTAACATGATTTTACCCTCAATTTTGACTCCAAAATAAACCATTTTAAATATATAACCATAAAACCCCAAAATCTTCATTTTAAAGCATGATTATATGAATTTGATAATTCTAAAATTGTTTATAATCCACATATAATAGATTATGCATACATATTAACAATTATAACTAATTCCTTAACCAATCATGCACCAAGATCATTTACAGAGAAGAAAACTTGAGCAACATAACCTAGAAATTGGATTACCTCTTGATTTCTTCTAAGCTTAATTAAACAAGTAGGAGGCTTGATTATCCTTCTTCCTGCTCTTAACTTTCAGAGCTCCTCTTGACAAACTACAGATAACTCAAACTCTCAATTTTCTCTCTTCTCTCAATTTTCTCTGCTCTGCTTCTCAAACTTGGAAAAGATGAACTTAGCGTAAAAATAGCCTGATAGCCAATTTACGTAGACTTATGTTTGGTCAGTTACAATACTGAGCATCTCAACTGTTACAAACACAAGAGGTCACAAGACCTTGTTTGGCCAATTCCATTGGACTCATTTCTAATTTATTGTTATTATTCTTTATTATATAGTTCCTTTGTCACACCCTAAATTAATTAAATTCTTAATATTTTAAATTGAATTAGATTAAACTTAACTCATTAATAATTTAAATCAAACCTTTCCAATATAATTATAATTTATATTCAACCATTATAATTATAACTTTATTTAACAAATTCTTAATTCTCTAATTTAATTACTTAATTAAATTAGAATATTACCAATATACTCACATAATAAAATACGCACCAATTATAAAATTATTTATCATCAACTTACTTAATATTATCACACTTGAATAAATTATTCCACAAGAATTTTCATCAATCAACCAAAATATTTATTTAATTTGATAAACACTTTAAATTTTTACAAAATTCTTGATCGTTAAAATCATACTAACAACAAACATTAAATTTGGTCTTGTGGCAGTTAAATACATCAAATTTTCAACAAAACTCTTGTAAATAGTTGGATCCACAAGCTTTCCTTCACCTTTCTTGCTTAACATAAGTCCAGTAACACATGGAGTTGAAATAGAATTAGCATTCTCCATCTTGAACGTTTTTAAAATTTCCCTTGCATATCTCCCTTGAGAAATAAAAATTCCCTTACTGAATTGACAAACTTCAATGCCCAAAAAATAATGCAACTCTCCCAAATCAGTCATGTCAAACTCTTGTTTCATTAAAGCTTTGAAATCATTAAGCATCACCATATCATTGCCTGTAAAAATGAGATCATCAACAAAGAGACTTACCACCATAAATTTTCCTTTTGAAGAATCAATTTTGGTGTATAAAGTATGTTCTTGAGGAAATTTTTAAAATCCATTCTTCTCAAACTACGAATTAATACAGCTATCCCAAGCCCTTGGTGACTGCCTTAGACCATATAAAGCCTTCTTGAACTTGTAAACTTTATCTTCTTTACCTTTATTCACGAAGCCGAGTGGCTGGTCACATAGATCTCTTCATCAAGAAACCCATTTAGAAATACCGATTTGACATCCATTTGGAATAACTTCCTATTTTTTTGAGCTGCAAGTGATATAATTAAATGAATAGTATCAAGTCTTGAAATATGTGCAAATACCTCATTAAAATCTTCTCCTCTCTTCTGTGCATACCCCTTTGCAACGAGCCTCGCTTTGTACTTATTAACGGAGTCATCTGAATATAACTTTGTCTTGAAAATCCATTTAACTCCAATGAATCTTTTGTTTAGTGGTAAGCTAACGAGCTCCAAGGTGTCATTCCTTTCAATAGCCATAATTTCTTCCTTCCTGGATTGTTTCCAATATTTTTCTTCTTTTGCTGCATCTTCATGGGAAATTGGATCTTCTCCTACATAGAAAGCAAAGAAAATAGCTCTTGCATCTACTGGTTCTGTAGTATTATAAATCTCCTATAAAGTCCTTGTCTTGATTCCTTCGGGGCTTCTACCAGAAAACTCTCCTATTAAGGATGATGGAACATCAGTTAGGTTCAAGAATGGAGTATCGTCACTTGACATGTTACTACAACCTTCTAAATCCTCTATGAGCAATGGTACCTCATCTGCAGTGTTTATGTTAGTATTATTGAAAAAAGATTTTTCATCAAATTTTACATCCCTCATAATGACAATTTTCTTGGTTTTTGGATTATTCAGTTTGTAGGCTTTTGACCTTTCACTGTATCTAACAAAAATACATTTTTTTTCCTTGTCATCAAGTTTTGTTCTTATTACATCTGGCACATGAGCAAAAGCTAAACTTCCAAAAATCTTCAAGTGTTGGACATTCAGTTTTCTCCCATACCAAGTGTAGACACCCGAAATTTTGTCTTCCTTTTACTAACCATGCAAGAGGGCAAAAACATAATTTCACCTCGGCGATAACCCCGCGAGGGGGGGAGTTTAATTTTGCCCTGCCAACAACATGTTCAAGCAAGGATCGTCGAGCTAAGGATGGGGTCATAAGAAGCCACTACAGTAATCCTCGAGCCGTAGACAAACTAGTCGACTGTCCAGCTGACTCCGGAAGATACCCGTCTGCTTTTCGCTTCATAGTCTCGGATCCAAAAATAGTCAAACTTGATGAAATTGTGTAGCCCTCAGAAAGATATTTCTGGAATGGTATGATACGTCTCCCAACTATTCCCGGATGGAAAGGAACGAACAACCGACTACAAAGCAAGGCGAATGACTAGCTGACATCTACCTAGGGTTGATTTTTCCCCTTTTTCTCTGCCTTCCAAAACTCAAAATTGCCCAAATAATATATCATGTTAAGCTCTCGAAAGACCTTTCTAGATTGGTATGGCACGTCTCCTAACACCACTCGAATTAAGAATTATGGACGTTCCAGTGCGCAACATGAAAAATTAACTTTGTGACACAAAAAATCAAGCAAGCAGGGCCCACCCCAAGCCATCCGTAGGTGTACCTACGTCTGCCTCCATTGCACATGTGGCTCCCCTAATTCCTCTACAAATATACGAATTTTTAGCGCATTTAGAAAGAGTTAGCATTCTAGAGAGAGAAAGTTTGGACTGTAGAGAGAGGCTCGTTTTTGGTCCAAAAATACCACAAATTCAAGTTAGCATATCATTATATATACAGATCTTGTGTATATATATAGTTTCCTAGCTCAAATAAAAGTCCAAGGAAGCTTGTATCTTCATTCCCCAAGGTAAAAAATTGAATCTTTTGTCATTTCTTTGTAAATATAATTAGATTTATTAGATCTAGTTTAATATAGTGCTTAGATTCATTTAAAGTTGCAATCTTTATACATATATTGGTTATTTGCTTATAGATCTATATATTTTACCGAATATTTTGCTTATATCAAGTTAAAGATCGAATCTTTTTACTAGATCTAGCCTAGATCTAGCCAGATCTATCCCTTAACTGATTCCATGGCTTCAAAGCTTGAATCTTTATGCTAGATTAGTTTGGATCTAAGTTAGATCTAGTCATTTTCAATGTTTTCAATCGATTTTGAGCAGTCCGCAAAACTCTAGATCCATATATATCTAGTGGGGAGGAGGTCCTAACTAATCGCGCTAGGAATTCTAATTAATGAATCACCTAATAATAATTTTAGGATATATTTTTTATATACTTTTGTTTAAATCCCGATTATGTCATTGTACGGATATTTGGATACCTTGAATCTATAGAATCATATCCTAGATTCGGGGATCCTTCGATAGATCTCGTCATACACATAGTCCCTCGAATGAAGGCTTCGATATTGCGATCTAAAAGCTAGGGTGTGGGAGCCCCTTTTGGATCTTTCCAAATTATGTTCAAGCATGTTGATGTGAGCCTAGGAATCCCGGGGTTGAGATCCACCAATTGGATCTTGACTAGATTCCCATGATGGACTATTCTTTGTTAAATGTAATATTAAACCGTATAAATCAATGTATATGTAAATTCGGGCCTTAAAACAACTTTGAGGGTTTTATCCTGAGAGATCGAATTTAAGGCCCGGTGATAGTGAAAAGGTGTAATTGTAGGTGCTCGAATCTATCGAGACGGCTTTCATGCCCACGGGTGGCCCAACCCTTTCCAATTCTTTCTTTCATGTATCATCATCAAAAAATGATTTTCAAAATAAAAACAATAAAGATCATGTAAAATAAATCGCTCGAGGGTAGACAAAACATAAAGCTAAAACCAAGCGACAACATAGGGTAAGAACATCGAGTCCTCCAAACCCTCTCAAAAAGCTTTTTCATCAAAATCTAATAAAAAATAATCAAATAAACACGCTCCTAGGTTAAAACAAGGCTTAGATCAACTTCCAAAATCAAGGCACTTAACACGATTGCAAAATATCAAAGGCTTTCTCAAAATCACACACACATACACTTCACACTTAGGAAAACAACAAGATGCGGTAACCGTGTTTCACAGAAGTTGAGGGGTGCCTAACACCTTCCCCTCGCTTAAGCAAGCCCCCGAACACTATAAATCTCGGATTCCATATCAATTTTACAAAGTCACATATTGGGCCATATCGCAAAAACCTTCAAAATCTGGATGAGTTGATACATCCATTTAAACTTATACCAACTGGCGGCTGTCTAATTCGGCCCATCATTAAAATCAACCTTTTCAAATTCCTTTGCATTTATGTCAATTTTTCCTAAAATATCACCCTTTAAATAAATTAATCGACATAGTGCAATACAAAGGGTAGAAACCAAGAAACGACAAATTTTAGGAAAAATCGAATTCCCCGGCATCGACACCAAGCTTCATGAGGAGTACAATTTTTCAATTTTTTGTTGGGGACCTATTGATCAAATAAATTGCACAAAAAATAGCTTCTTCCCAAAATTGGAGTGGCAGCCTTTTTCTTTTCAACATGCACCGAACCATGTCCATAATTGTACAATTTTTCCTTTCGCAAACACCATTTTGTTGTGGTGTATAGCGAATTGTCAATTCATGCCTTGTGCCATTAACTTTACAAAAGTGCTGAAACTCATTTGAAAGATACTCAGAACATCGATCTGTTCTCAAAGTCTTTATTTGATAACCAGAAAACTTTTCAACTTCTACTTTAAAAATTTTAAAAGCTTAAAAACTTTCAAATTTTTCATGAAGAAAATAGTTCACACTATTCTTGTGTAATCATCAATAAAAGAATAAAAGTATTTGTTACACTTCCAAAAGATGACACTGTCATAGGTCCACACAGGTCTGAATGAACAAGTTCAAGTGGTTGGCTTGCACCCCAAGAAGATTTTGAGAGAAATGGGTTACGGTGCAACTTTTTCAACTGGCATGTTTCACAAGTCTCCTACATTTTATTAATCTGGGGTAATCCTTCCACCATTCTTTTCACCGCTAATAATTTTAGGCTGTCGAAATTCAAGTGGCCATTCCTGTCACGCCATAACTGGGAAACTTCTTCATTAAAACCAGCAAACAATGTAAATTTTCCATTTGGAGTGGAAGTGGAAATAAATTATTCTCTGCCAAGTTAATCTTTGCCACAACCTAATTATTTTTTGACAAAGTACATAATTTATCATGAAAAAATATATTAAATCCTTTTCGCAAAAGTTGTTAAGTACTTAGCAAATTGCTTTTTATGCCTGGAACAAAATAAACATCTGTTAGTTTTTCAAATTTTCCATATTTTGTTTTGAAAGTGACATCTCCAACTCCTTTAATTGTATAGGCTCTAGCATCTTCAAATTTTTATTTGCCCAAAATTTGACTCCACCAGAGTAGAAAATAAATCCTTATTCTCTGTCATATGTTTGCTGGCACCACTATCCAAATACCAAACATGATTATTATTTTCTTGACAAACAATTAATAATGACTCTGAACAATCTTTCTCAACTAATTCATTTTCATGCACCAATCCAGATTCTTTTTTGTTAGACAGTGCAAACCAACATTTACTAATTTTATGACCAGGCCTATGACAATGAAAACATTTAATATAGTCTTTTCTCCCTCTTTGATTATTACCACGACCTCTTCCTGTTTGAGAATTATTTGAATACTCAAATGACTCTTCCTTAAAATTATTATTGTTACTTGGTGATCCTCTTCCTATTGCCACGAAAATTAGAGTCTCTACCTCTGTTTCCTTGGAAGTCACCTCTTCCACATCCACGACCTCCTCCACGACCGCGACCACGGAGACGGCCGCGACCACGGAGACCACCTCGATATCCCGTAATTTCAGACTTGAGAGCTTGATTATTAGGTAGATTTCTTTGATTAGCATAGAACTCATTTCCCTTTAAAAGAAAGTTTTGGCACATCTTTGGACTCTTCGATAACTACCACGATAAAATCAAACTTTTGTGGTAAGTTCCGAAGATTTTTTTCAACCACTTTTTGATCTTGTAAAACTTTTTCATTAGTTGCCATTTGATTAACAATTGAAGTAACTCTTAAAAAATAATAAGCAATATTCTCATTTTCTTGCATCTACGACTTCTCAAACTCTAAACGCAAATATTAGAATTGTACCTTTTTTACCATTTCTTTACCTTTATATATTGATTGCAAAATATCCCAAGCTTCTTTTGAAGTTTCTGCTTTTGAAATTCTATCAAAAATTGGCCTTTCAATTGCTTGATAAATTTGGAAGAGTGTCTTGTTATCCTTCTCCTTTATCTCATTCAGGCTATGTTTTTGGACTGTGACAAACCCTCTTTAGTATCTAGTTCTTCATAGCCATCTTCAACAATGTTTCACAGCTTTAAAGACTTCAATAATACTTTCATATTGTGGCTCCAATAATCATAGTCTTCTCCATTGAAGCTAGTAATTAAAAAGACTAGATTATTTGAATTTGCTAATAATTATAGTCTTCACTCAAGTTGAAGCTGTTGTGTTCTGTCAGCACCAAGGTCTCAGCGCCTCGTGGAGCGGGTATTGTTGCTGCGAGGATTTAAAAAAAATCAGTTTGTTGGGATTGAATTTACTTCTTCTCGTGGGTCCACAAAAACTATTGAAAATTTTGTTAAAGCTTCTTTTGATTGATGTCACAAGAAGTCTTTTATTAGCTTGGTGTTTCGGTTTCGTGGCGGACCCGAGCTATTGCCAAAATTTTGCTTGCTGCTTTGTAACATCAGTTGATTCTTCAACTGGTTTCTGCTATGCTACTTTTTGTGATGGATTCGCTTTTATTTCAAGGCTCTGATACCAATTTGATGGAAAATTAGAGGAAGTAAAATATAACTTTAAAGAATACTAAGAACATTTTTATTTCACTTGCTTCAAATAATCCAAGTACATGATTATTTATAAGACTCCTATGATACTTCTATTCTAGAAATGAACCTAACCATTACATAATCATTACATGTTCCAAGATATTTCAAATACATTCATGTGCATACACATTACCTATTCATGTACTTAACATAGTTTTTAGACCTAGACCGGACCGACGATCGAACCGAAAAAAACCAGAACCGATAAACCCTCCAGTCCAGTCCGATTTAAACCAATAACCCATTTTTGTTCAAAAACCGTTCAAAACCAGAAAATCGGTGGTTTAACTGCCTAACCCGGCTGGTTCGCGAGTTAGACCACCCTACCTACTTTAGAAAAAAAAAACTTCAACCGATTCTGCAGGTCTACTCTTCTACTTCTTCATCTCCGTTGCGTTCCAAATCCATTATACATACCCAATAAGCCTTTAACAATATTTACAAATAATAATCACAAAACAATGGCAAAATTATATCCAGATCTGAGCCAAAACAAAAAAAATCAAAAAGAAAAGAAGAAGAAATAATCGCTTTATGGTTGAGAATTGGAAAGACTTATCTGAGACTGCGGTGGTTGGTGGTTGTGCCGCTGCTGGTGGTGACTATGCTGGTGTAAGTACTTTCTTGCGCCTCCATGGCTAGACACCCCTACCCTAGCCTCCTTTTCCAATTACCTCTTCCCCTTAAAATAGGTGATTTTCTCCAATTCCTTTCTGTAATCTATGGAGCCATAAAACATCGAAATCATGTCATGTTGAAACTGAAGAATTAAAATTACAGACTTTCTTTTTCTTTCTATTTTTACGATTCTTCATAGAATTAGAAGAAGAGAACCCTAAGGAAAATCCTTAATACCAAATGTGAAACACACAGCCTGAATAAAACTAGGATCCTCTCCATTTCATGGTTCAGATTTAAAATATAAGAGAATGCGACATCACAGTAGACAGAAGAAAGAGAACACATTTTAAATCTGGACCATAAAATAGAGAATAAAATGGAGGGTGAAATGAAAAGGATCCTAATTCGAATAAAATTGGAGTCCTTTACAGAACTATACTACAATTAGAAAGTAATTACAAAAAAAAGTGCATTCATAAAATAATTATAAAAAAGTGCAAAAAATTCAAACCATTCAATTTCACATTAAATAAAGAAACCTAAAATCAAGGAGAACTAATAATTCAAATTCAAATCTTTTGGATCTAACAACAATTTCAAATCCATAATTCAAAATTCAAATCAAAATGAGAAAATTAAAAACAAAAAATTATAAAGGAGTTACTGTTCATCATCCTCCTCCCCCTCCTCCCCCGCCTCTCCGCCGCCGCCGCCGCTATATCGCCGGAGTTGTTATTCTAAATTATTATTTTTTGGACGATTTGGTTACCCATAAAAATTAAAATGGTTACCTTTATACGAAGTTTGGCTACCAACTGCATAACATTCTAAATAAAATTGGTAATTAAATAAAAATGAATTGGTTACCATATATGAAGGTTTGGTAAGTTTGGTTACCAACTGCATCACATTCAAAATAAATTGGTAACCTAATAAAACTGAATTGGTTACCTTCATACCAAGGTAACCAAACTTTCATATTAAGGAAACCTTCATATTAAGGTTCGGTTACCTTGGTATGAAGGTTTGGTTACCTTGGTATGAATGTTTGGTTACCTTTATATAAATATTTGGTTACCTTGGTATGAAAGTTTGGTTACCTTGGTATGACTGTTTGGTTACCAACGTATGAAGGTTTGGTTACCGGTGAAGTTGGAGAATGGACCGGTGGTGGAGGGGAGGCAACGGGTGGTGGAGGGGCCTCTACCGCGGCCAGTGGCGGGGCCTCCACCGACTGCCACCTTGGATCAATTTGGGGAGGAGGAGAAAGGGGGTGAGAGGAGGCGAAGGAAGAGGAGGGGCTGGGGCTGGTGCTGGGGCTGGGGCGGGAGCGGGGGCGGGGGCGGGAGCGGGACAAAAAAGGGGGGGCGGGAGGAGGGGATGGCGGTGGGAGGCGGATGGAGGGCGTGGGGCATGGGCGGGTGTAAGAGAAGGGAGGCGGAGGAAGGGGAGGGGGTGGGGTGGGGCGGGGGGCGGGAGGAGGAGAAAGGGGGGGCGAGAGGAGGGGAAGGGCGGTGGGAGGCGGATGGAAGGGTGGGGCGTGGGCGGGAGGAGGAGAAGGGAGGCGGAGGAAGGGGAAGGGAGATATAATAAAATAGTAATTAACAGGAAGAGATAATTGAGATAATCATGGGCCATAATTAAAGGGATAAGATTGCACTTTTTTTATAATTAAGTATTGCATATGCACTAATTTTATAAATATTTTATTTATACACTTTTTTGTAATATTTTATTAAAATGTACTATTATATGTAATAAACCCATAAAATTGGGACCCTTTCAAGTTTAATTACTCGTAATATTCTCCTCTTTTTAATCTGGAGGCCCAAACAATCGGTCTATAGCCTCCTACATTACTAAACAACAAACACCATACAGCCCAATCCATTAATTGTAGTCCAAATTTTCCAAATTAGCAAAAGCATATTCCCTTTATGTTCATTTATATTATTTGATTTAGTATCTTTCTTTTCATATGTATTTAGTATTTATTTGAATTGTATAAAGTAAATATTTTATAAATAGTTTAGTTTTTTGTGTAGATAAATTGATTAATTTTATATATTTACTAAATATTATATATAATATATAATAATAATTAATATATTTAATTATTATTTTTATATATATTAATGACGTCACTAGGTCAATAACGGTTCAACCACCAACCACTGGTTGGACCAGTGACTCATCCACCCGGTACCTTTTCCGATTCAATGAACGGTCCGAATTTGATAAACATTGGTACTTAATTAATTCATAAACAATATAGAACTAATTTGGTTTAATTAACAAAACCACATTGTGGATAGAAAGGAAACGAGTTTGGGCATAACTTGTTTCGATCGATTAACCAGAACCTTTGCAAGCCACTTTATAAATGAAATAAAGTATGATTATATCATGGTAAGTGAGAGTGTTATGATTATATGATGGTTTATTGTGGATTAATAACGTATTGAACGTTAAGTGGTTAAATACTAGTTGTTTAAATTTAGGAAATTGATATTTTCACAAGGCAAAATTGATAACTGTATCAAATTGATATAAATCTTTCATACAAGCTTCGAAAGTAGTTGTTATTCATATTAGGATACTACAATGTATAGTAATTGTACATAAAAATTGTGCACCAAGAGTAGAACTCGTGTATGTATTGCTTATCAATGAAAATGTATAAAATATTTAATTATAGGTCTTGCTCCTTATTTTCTATTTTTTATACTGTGTGTATAACTTTTTGTGTATAAATGGTATCTGTTGGGCCGTGGATATTTGGGGCCGGTTGAGTCTTATTTTATTTGGGGCTTTTCGGGTCAAACCCATTTTTACTCTTGGAGCATTGGGCTATTAACTAAGTGATTATTTAGATAAAGCTTGGGCCGAAGCTGGTAGTGGGTGACAGGTGGCAGCTTATAGACTAAAGATTATCCATAATATGTGGAATTAGCAGGCGACTGATTGAGGTGATGGGCCTAGCAGTCTTAAGCCACCTTCATTAATGTGGAGCTGACATAATATTGACTTAGTGGAGAACAAGGTATGGTAAAGCCTGCATGCAGCCAACTGACGTATGCATCGGGGGAAAACATGCAAGTTGGTGAGATAATATATGAGTACAGGGCACTACACAAAAGGGGCAGGTAACTAAATATTTTTCTCTCTCCAAACACTAGAGCACACAACCTCCATTGTTAACCTTTTCTCCGGCCTGTACTCATTCTCACACCAGAGCGATCCCCGACGGCCCAAGCCATCGAGATCCGGTGCTGACGTGTTCCTTGTGCAGGATTAGGCGTGCTTTTCGTGATTGAGGCACGTGGCGAGATCTTGGCGTTAACATTAGAGCTAGAAGGAGGGCTCTTTAGTGTTTCTGGTTTTCAATCACAAACATTGAATATCTTACATCGGAAGTTATGGTGAAAAACTAAGACGGTTACAGTCGAAGGACAGCCGACGACTACTAGTTCTTCTTCTCAAAAAATCTCAGTGAAGGATAGGTTGGGTCCTTCGGTAAGTATCCATGATAGACTTGGATCACAAGAAGTTCGGGAGGGTCTCACGCTAGAGATCCTGGTGATGCTAAGAGGAAGTTATTTTATACTGCCAGCAAAAGTCCTGACAAGGATCGAAAAGGGAGGTAGGTACACCGCTTAAGACCCAACACCGAGAAGGTCAGGCAGACAAAATCTCTACCTTGGCGAAGATGGCGCAAGAGACCGACACGTCTTTGAAAGCACTTTTACAGAAGAGGGAAGAGATTTCTAAATAGATGGTTCTTGTGGCTGAGAAAGAAGATGAGGCATCCAGTTACACTAGACATGAAAGACAGAGTAAGTCACCAGGTCGAAGAGCAAGGAGGGATGAATATTCTAGGCAGTCTGAAAGTGGGTTTTGTAGTCATTACCCCGACAAAAGACGAAGTGGGTCACGAGAATATTCTCCTGAGACTTTGAAAAGGGTGCCCCGTATTGAGTATCGCAAGGAACAATTGAAGGGATGGGCGCCGAAGCCGTTCAAGAAGTCATTCTCCAGAGAGTCCGAAGAGGGTACACCACATAGGCTATTTCTCGCTCCGGTCGAAGTAACAGACTGAAGTCCTTCAGGATCGTCTAGTCCGGATAGAAAAGACCGGATTAAACATAAGAAGATGAACTTTTCGGTGAAAGAAGTTGCTTCGCCACCCGGGGTAGTAGAAGACTTGGCAAAAGAATTGAAAGAACTTCGAAAGCAGCTAACGGAGGTTCAGCAAGGGAATGAGACTTCGGACAAAAAGACGTCTCCTTTTTCATCGAAAATTCTTAAGGAGAAAGCAGATCCTAGCAAGAAGCTACCTAACATGGAAAGTTAATATGATCATAGTCAGGCGTTTGAAAGGTTGATGGATTATTACGACTACTCAGATGCAGCCAAATGTCAGACCTTTGGAATGACACTGAGGAAGGATGCAAGGCAGTGGATGGGAACTTTGGCTTCAGACTCGATTTCATCTTGGGTTGACTTGTGTGATAAATTCCATGCCCGATTCGGAAGCAACAAAAAAAGGGGAAAACCCACAGGGTTACTGGCGCAGGTTAGGCAGTATCCCAGCAAGACCTTGGGCCAATATGTGAAAAGGTTCAGAGAGGCGGTGGGACAAGTATCGGATCTTAATAACCTTCAAGCTGTAGGGTTGTTTCAGAATGGTGGACCTGGTGAAGTCTGAGAAGTTGGTGAAGAAATTGATGTTCAAACACCCGAAGAGCTTGGCTGAAGCGTTTGAGAAAGTCGAAGGCTTCATCGTGGTAGAAGAGGCCATGGCTAGTTTGAAACAGGGTTCTTCAGAGAGGGCAAAGGAAAAGGGGAAGGAATCAACTAATGGTAGTCAGAGGAAAAGTGGCAATAATGACCGATCTGACGGAAATCAAAAGAGGTATAATGATAACTGGACACCCAGGGGAGATCGTCCGCCCGTTCTGACTCATAAGGTGAATAAGGTGTATACACAGCTCAATACAGATCGGGCTACTATTCTGGAGCAGATAAAGAACCAGCTATACTTTGAACGACCCCGGAATAATCCTAGGCCATGATCAAGAGACCCTGCCAGATATTGCCATTATCATCAGGCAGTTGCGCATGACACTAATTTTTGTTGAAATCTAAAGGAGTTCATTAAGAGAAAAGTTCAAAATGGTACTCTGGTACAGTATATAGCAGGGCGAGAACAGCAGAAGGACTAGTCAAGGAATAGGGAGTTAGCACAAATCGCCCAGCCGGTTCAACCGATGCCAAACCAGGTGGTAAGGCATGTTGTAGATGTGATCTCTGGGGGGTTGCAGGGAAGAAAAGACGAGGATATCTGGACTCGGTAATGACTCTGGCAGATAAGCCTCTAAAGGCTGAAAGAGCGTACCCGGGTTCCGTAATCTCTTTCACAGATGAAGATTTCCCTTCGAAGCCTACCAAACCACACGAAGGAGCCTTGGTGATCACTGCACAAGTCGGTTCGGTGGATATGAAGAGGATGATGATCGACAATGGCTCTTTGGTAGATATTCTATATGCTCATGCTTATCATAGGATGCCTGTGGATGGACAGAAGATGGAAATTGGGCAGGAGGGCCCTTTATATGGTTTCAGCAACGATCCAGTCAAAGTAGCCAGAACCATTGAACTGCCAGTTGTCTTCAGAACGGTTCCCCAATAGGTTCAAATCATGTGTAAATTTTACGTCGTACATGTAGATTCAGCTTATAATGCCATTTTGGGGAGACCTACTTTAACAGCTTTGCAGGCAGTTACTTCAATTCCCCACTTCAAAATTAAGTTTCCTACGTCCCAGGGGGTTGACAAAGTCGCAGGAGATCTGGACTTGGCGAGGAGGTGTTATCGAAATGCTCTGATCACTTCGGGAGTAGGAGTCAGCAAGAAGAAACATACCATGGCCATTGAAATGGAACCATTTACAGAGAGTGGAACGGAACCATTAGTCATGCCCGCAGGGGAGACCGAAGATATCGAGTTAGTTCCGGGAAGGAAAAAGAAAACTGTGAAAATCGATTCGGGATTGCCAGAGCCTTGCCGAATAAATTTGATGGAGTTGCCCCGGTGTTATGCCGATGTCTTCGTTTGGGTTCCTAGTGACATACCTGGGGTAAGTCGAAAAGTGGCTGAGCACAGATTGCAAGTGGATCCAGCTAAGAAGCTAGTTCGGCAGAAGAGAAGGATTTTCACGCCAAAGAGACAGAAAATAATTGACAAGGAGGTCGCCAAGTTACTAGCTGCAGATTTTATCTTCGAGATTGACTACCCTAGAATGGATGGCAAACGTGGTTCTGGTACAGAAGCATAATGGAAAATAGCGAGTTTGTATAGACTATACTGATCTGAATAAGGCGTGTCCGAAGGACTTCTATCCTCTGCCTCATATTGACCAACTTATTGATGCAACTTCGGGGTATACCTTGCTTAGCTTCGTGGATGCTTTTTTGGGATATCATCAAATTTCTATATGCAAAGAGGATATACCGAAGACAGCTTTCATTACTCATCGGTCGGTGTATGCCTACAAGAAAATAACGTTCGATTTGATTAATGCGGGAGCTACTTATCAGAGAATGATGAACCACGTCTTCGCGAAGCAGCTAGGAAAGAATATGGAAGTCTATGTTGATGACATGATTGTGAAAAATATGTCTATTCGGGGTCATCTGGACAATCTGGAGGAGTGCTTCCAGACTGTTCGTCATTATGATTTGAAGCTGAATCCAACTAAATGCACTTTTGGGTTGGGAGCATGCAAGTTTTTGGGATATTTGGTCAGCAAGAGGGGTATCGAAGCCAATCCAGAGAAAATCCAGGCTATCCTAGACATGAAATTACCACAGTCGTACTAGGATGTCCAGCGTTTAACTGGTAGAATAGCATCGTTGCGGAGGTTCATGTCTAAATCGGCAGAAAGGTGCTTGCCGTTCTTTAATACATTGAAAGGGCCGAAGAATGCGAAGACGTTCCAATGGACTTCGGAGTGCGAGGAAGCTTTCCAAGGAATCAAGAGGTACTTATCTTCGGCACCTCTGTTGGTGAAGCCAGTTCCTACTGAACCTTTGTATTTGTATCTGGCTGCAAGTTCATTGGCCGTAGGAGCAGTTTTGGTGCGTGAGGTTGGGGGTAAGCAGCACCCGGTTTACTATGTGAACCATGCCCTTAGGGACACAGAAATAAGGTATCCAAACCTTGAGAAGTTTGCCTTTGCTTTGATCATTGCTAGTAGAAAGCTTCGACAGTATTTCTAAGGTCGGGTAATAGTGGTATATACGGATCAGCCACTGAAGAAGGTGCTGGGGAAGCCAGAGATTTTGGGGAGACTTGCTGCGTAGGACGATGAAATTATCTCAATTCTTCATAGAGTACTATCCACGAACAGCTATTAAAGGCCAAGCCTTGGCCGATTTTGTGGTAGAATGCTCGTTTTTCGAAGCTGATGGGAGCCTAAATGAAGTGGAGGGATCTACGAAAACGGTGGCTACGCTTCAGCAGGCGCACGATTCTTGGACCTTATATGTCGATGGATCTTCTACTTCGGATCTTAGTGGTGCTGGGATCATTCTGACAAGTCTGGAGGGATTCAAAGTGTAGCAAGCTATCAGATTTGAATTCAGTGCTAGCAGGATTGCGTCTAGCCCAGAGTCTGGAGGTTCAGAAGTTGATTATTTACAGTGATTCTCAACTGGTCATCAAACAAGTTTCGGGGGAATATGAAGCTCGAGGCTCTAAAATGGTCAAGTATCTTGCAGAATTAAAAGATCGACTTCAGTACTTTGGCTCGTGCGAATTTCAAGGCATTGGTTGAACTGATAATTCAAACGCTGATGCATTGTCGAAGTTGGCTATAACTGAATCCAACGCTTTTGACGGGACAGTTTACTTGGAAATCCTGAAACAGGCCAGCATCCAGCGTAAGGAAGTAATGTGCATAGAGCGGTCTAATTATTGGATGACCCCATACATAAATAATCTAGCAGATGGCATACTACCTTCAGATGTTGGCTAAGAAGGTGAGATACAAAAGTGCAAACTTCATACTTATTGATGGAGATCTGTATCGAAGGACTTATTCCTCTCCATTGTTGAAGTGCTTGGTTCCGTCTGAAGCAGAATATACCCTTCGAGAGGTTCATGAAGGTATCTGTGGTGATCACATGGCCACGAAGTCGTTAGCGTATAAAGTGCTTCGTCAAGGTTTTTATTGGCCAACAATTTTCAAAGAGGCTACCGATTATGTGAAGAAATGCCCGAAATGCCAGTTGAATAGTACAATCCCACATCAGCCACCTAGAAGAGCTATACTCAATTTTATCTCCTATACCTTTTGCTGTCTGAGGGGTAGATATACTGGGTCCACTCCCGAAAGCGAAAGGTCAGGTCAATTTCGTTATAGTGGCGATTGATTATATGACTAAGTGGGTAGAGGCGAAGCCGCTTCGGCTGATAACAGAGCAAGAATGCTTGAAGTTTCTGAAGGAGTCGGTAGTATTCCGATTTGGTATTCCTATGGTGGTAATTTCAGATAATGGACGCCAGTTCGTGGGATCAAAATTTGAGGCATTCTTGAAGGAGTTAGAGATTCAGCATCGAAGACTTCGGTTGCTCATCCACAATCTAATGGGCAAGTTGAGGTTACTAACAGAATACTCCTGAATGGGATCAAGAGAAGGCTGGATGACGCTAAAGGAAAATGGCCTGAAGAATTACTTAGCGTGCTATAGGCTTACCGAACTATGCCAAGGACTACAACGGGAGACTCCCCATTTAGACTGGCATACTGTTCTGATGCTCTAGTTCCGGTGGAAATTGGGTCTACAAGTCTTCGGGTCAGTCAGTTTAAGGAATTGTATAATGATGAGGGACTCAAAGCCAACTTAGATCTGCTCGAAGAAGTCCGAGAGGCAGCCTTGATAAAATTGGCTACATATCAACGTCGTGTGGCTAAATACTACAACAAAGGGGTAAAGCTTCGGAGATTCGAAGTTGAGGATTTTGTTCTTCGGGAGGTAGAGGCTTCTAAGCCTCAGAATATAGGTAAACTCATGCCAAATTGGGAGGGCCATTATGAAGTCGTTAGCATACCGAAGCCCGAAACTTATCGGTTGCGAGCCTTAGATGGGTCTGAGATTAAGAATACTTGGCATGCTAGAAGGCTCCGCAAATATTTTTAGTAGAGCTAGTGTCAAAGCCCGGAAGTCTGTAACTACTATGACAATTATCAATAAAAGTGGCTTTTTTCTCCAATGATGGCTTTTCTTCCTGATAGTTATAAGGTTGGATCCCTTCGACTTTTTTGACAAGCGAAGAGGAATATTTTTTGGGTTGAACCTGTTCGGCTCTCGGAGAGAACGAGGTTGCAACTTGATATAAGGTTGGATTCCTTCGTCTCCTCATAGCGAAGCGAACTATTGATGGTCAAACCCATTCGGCTCTCAGAGAGAACGTGGTCACCAGTTATAAGGTTGGATCCCTTCTACTTTTTTGACAAGCGAAGAGGAATATTTTTTGGGTTGAACCTGTTCGGCTCTCGGAGAGAACGAGGTTGCCAGCTTGGTATAAGGTTGGATTCCTTCGTCTCCTCGTAGCGAAGCGAACTATTGATGGTCCAACCCATTCGGCTCTCGGAGAGAACGTGGTCACCAGTTATAAGGTTGGATCCCTTCGACTTTTTTGACAAGCGAAGAGGAATATTTCTTGGGTTGAACCTGTTCGGCTCTCGGAGAGAACGAGGTTGCCAGCTTGGTATAAGGTTGGATTCCTTCGTCTCCTCGTAGCGAAGCGAACTATTGATGGTCCAACCCGTTTGGCTCTCGGAGAGAATGTGGTCACCAGTTATAAGGTTGGATCCCTTCGACTTTTTTGACAAGCGAAGAGGAATATTTTTTGGGTTGAACCTGTTCGGCTCTCAAAGAGAACGAGGTTGCCAGCTTGGTATAAGGTTGGATTCCTTCGTCTCCTCGTAGCGAAGCGAAATATTGATGGTCCAACCCGTTCGGCTCTCGGAGAGAACGTGGTCACCAGTTATAAGGTTGGATCCCTTCGACTTTTTTGATAAGTGAAAAGAAATATTTTTTGGGTTGAACCTGTTCGGCTCTCAGAGAGAACGAGGTTGCCAGCTTGGTATAAGGTTGGATTCCTTCGTCTCTTCATAGCGAAGCGAACTATTGATGGTCCAACCCGTTCGGCTCTCAGAGAGAACGTGGTCACCAGTTATAAGGTTGGATCCCTTTGACTTTTTTGACAAGCGAAGAGGAATATTTTTTGGGTTGAACCTGTTCGGCTCTCGAAGAGAACAAGGTTGCCAGCTTGATATAAGGTTGGATTCCTTCGTCTCCTCGTAGCGAAGCGAACTATTGATGGTCCAACCCGTTCGGCTCTCGGAGAGAACGTGGTCACCAGTTATAAGGTTGGATCCCTTCGACTTTTTTGACAAGCGAAGAGGAATATTTTTTGGGTTGAACCTGTTTGGGTCTCGGAGAGAACGAGGTTGCTAGCTTGGTATAAGGTTGGATTTCTTCGTCTCATCGTAGCGAAGCGAACTATTGTTGGTTGAACTCGTTCGGCTCCCGGAGAGAACGAGTTCGCCAAATTATAAGGTTGGATCCCTTCGTCTCCTCTTAGCGAAGTAAAATATATTTTTGGCTAAATAAGACGGCGAAGTGAATATTTTTTGTCTAACCCCTTCGGCTCTTGGAGAGAACGGGATTACCAAATTGTTATGAAGCTGAATGACATTATGATTTCTTCGGAACTAATGTTCTTATTAAAAGATCAGTGAATTATTCATTCCAACAATGACATATAATACTCTTCAATAATGAGTAAGCCTCATCTTACATTGTTACTTGATTTTATTTGAAGTGTTAAGCTCAGATTGTATATTGTTTAAATAACAGTATAATTTAAACTGAAAAGGAGTAAAAAGAGATAAGATATATTTCATAAACATAATAAAGAAATTACATTATCGTTGAAATTTGTACAAGTTTATAAGGGATAGATTATCTTCGCCATCACCCTTCGTCTTCGTCATCGGAAGAGTCAAGGAGTAACGGATTTAGAGAGGCAGCAGCTAGTTTTGCTTTGCCTTTGCTTAGGGCCTGTTCATAGCCCTCGGCATACATCTGAACTATTTTATTTGTTAACGTGGTGAATTTACGGTATTCAGTTTGAATTTCTTTCCGAAGCTCCTCGGTAAGAGGGGGACCGGCCAATTTAAGGTCACGAAGTTCCTTCTCAGCTTTGCCCCACAGGTCAAATTGTCGTTCCTCGAATTTCTTGGCCTCGACGAACACTTGGGTCAGATTTTGATTATTCTGAGTTAGTTGCTCGTTGGCCCGTCGCAAACCTTCATTTTGTTCAGCAGTCCTTTGTTGAAGGGCTTCGGCTGCTACTAGTTGTTCCTTCATCGTGGCAAGATCGTTTTGGAGACCTTTACAGTTGAAGCGGATATTTTCGTGTTCCCTCCTCTCCTTTGCCAGCGCAGACCTTAAAATAGCATTTTCTCTTCTGGTCCGCCTCTTCTTCGGCTTCGGCCTCTTTATACCTTTGATAGAGATGCCCGAAGATTTCATTTGCCTGCAGTTATCTTGAGTTAATATAATGCCTAAAAAAGATATTTGTAAGCGAAAATGGTTAAGTACTTACTCTAGCCTGGTTAGCCAGGCCTTCTTCCATCAGATCAGCGATGGAGCAATTGCCAAACTGATGGTTTTCTGTGTCCAGAACGAAAGAATTATAGAGATGTGGAGGGAAGTCTTCGTTTTGATCAGGCCATAAGCTAGGCGATCGAGAATCACCAGACGTTGACCCAAAGAAAGGAGGGTTTGATCGTTGTGGAGAGGGTATTGGCTGATCCTCAGCTAATGATTGGTCATTTGAAGGATGCTTCTTCTTTCGAATAAGAGGAGAGCTGGGTTCAACCTCGAATTAATCAAGTTCGATGGGCGAAGGTGGAGGTGGAGGTAGATTCGATTTAGAAGGAGGTACTCTCAATTCTTCGGTTGTGAGAGGTATAATGTTAACTTTAGCCTTTCGCTTCTTAGTGAGGAGGACCTTAGTACGATCAGCGATAGGCATGTCGAGGAGGCTCTCAGTGAGGATAGGGGCTGGAGTATGTCTAGGCTTTCTAGCAGCTCTCTTCTTTCGGCGAGGCTAGCTAGACCCTTCGGCAGGGTTTAATTCGGCCGTTGGGGATTCGGTATGCTGGGATTCGTAAGCTTGTGCTTCAGTTTCTTGATTTTTGGGAGAATCTTGGGTTGGTTGGACAGAAAGGAATTGTTCTAAATCCCTTCGGTCAGGAGAAGAAGGCCTGATCAAGGACACTGTACACAAAGAAAAATATTTCAGAATAGTGATCGAAGAAAAATTAAAAAAATTATACAAGAATTGGGTTCGGGACTTACATTTGTGATTGAATAGCCAGGCGTGCTTACTTAGAAGGGTGAAGCTCCATTCCTTCATGGGAAGCTTCTCCATAAGCTTCGCTATCTCCCTTATGCAATCTTTTGGAAGATCGCCAAGATCAGCAGTGGCGTGCGCAGAGGTAGTCCAATCGGGAATCGAAGAGATTTTGGGTCCTTTGACGAAGAACCATTTTTTATACCATTTCTTATTACTCGAAGGTGTGTCCATCAAAGGGCGTTTCCCGAACTTGGAATTAGGTTTTGGGGCTTGTTTACCCAGCACCTTGAAGCCCTGTTCGCGAGATTTGCCAAAGACAAAAAGGGTGAAGAAAAAGTCAATGGAGGGGGAGACCCCTGCCTCACTACAGAAAGTAATGAAGGCCAGGATGTGGATGTAGGAATTGGGGACCAGTTGGGCAAATCCCACGCCCATGAACCCTAGAAGGGTAATGATGAAAGTATGAAGAGGAAATTGGATTCCTCTTTCTAGAAAAATGAGAGGCATGGCGGTCCAATCGTCGAGACGATGATACATTCGGTCGGAGAGGGCGGGTGCTTTCAAATGGTGGGTGTCTGGAATCAGATAGCGTTCTCGAATGAGTTTGAGGTCATCCTCTGTCAGTTTAGAAGGGCTGTTGGCGATGGAGTGTTGTTCCTCATCCTCAAAGTTGAAAGGAGGGGGTACAGGGATGGGGGGTGTAGGATTTTTGCTAGAAGATATAACGGACCTTGGGTTTGGAGAGGTCGGGGTGGAAGAAGGAGGAATCTCAGACATCAGGTTAGGGTTTTCTATGTTTTGGGAAGCCATTGTTGACAGATTGATTGAAAGAAAAAAGCCGGAAGAAGAAGAAAGCTAGAGAGTCTTTGAATTTCAAATGAGCAGGCAAAGATATCTAAGTTGGAGATTAGGGGATTTTATAGAAGAGTCTTTTCACTAATTCACGAAACCCAAAGGCTGCGCATTCAATAAAGGTAATGATAGAGTTACAGATTTGGTGCCCGAATTTAAATTCGAAGAGTTAACAGCTGGCGGTTCCTTTTTGAAAATGAAGAGTTGGCGTCTGACAGTGGATTTGAGGAGTTGGGGGTCCGTATTCGGTTCTGGGTTTTTTAAGTGAACTTGGTCGAATCTGTTCGAATTCTTTTTGGTGGTTGGGCCGGACTCTTATACTCTTTCATCAAACATTCTGTTTAATAAAAGACTAAGGGGCAATGTTGGGCCGTGGATATTTGGGGCCGGTTGAGTCTTATTTTATTTTGGGCTTTCCGGGTCAAACCCATTTTTACTCTTGGAGCATTGGGCTATTATCTAAGTGATTATTTAGATAAAGCTTGGGCCGGAGCTGGTAGTGGGATGACAGGTGGCAGCTTATAGATTAAAGATTATCCCTAATCTGTGGGATTAGCAGGCGGCTGATTGAGGTGATGGGCCCAGCCGTCTTAAGCCACCTTCATTAATGTGGAGTTGACATAATATTGACTTAGTGGAGAGCAAGGTATGGTAAAGCCTGCATGCAGCCAACTGACGTATGCATTGGGGGAAAACATGCAAGTTGGTGAGATAATATATGAGTATAGGGCACTACACAAAAGGGGCAGGTAACTAAACATTTTTCTCTCTCCAGACACTAGAGCGCACAACCTCCATTGTTAACCTTTTCTCCGGCCTGTACTCATTCTCACACCGGAGCTATCCCCGACGGCCCAAGCCGTCGAGATCCGGTGCTGACGTGTTCCTTGTGCAGGATTAGGCGTGCTTTTCGAGATTAAGGCGCGTGGCGAGATCTTGGCGTTAACAGTATCCCTAGCATTACTTTTCACATTATGAAATAAAGGAATTGTGAGAGTATGATGTTTATTATTCGCATCAACTATATAATTAAAAGCACAAATTTGATTTCACAAATTTTTAGTTCAACCTTTTTCTTTCCTATCCAAATTAGTAAAAGTAATATCCAAATTTATAACAATTCACTACTTTACAAATTTGTAACGTATTCAAAAGGACTCCTAACCTGTTAGCAAAAAGGAATGTATTTTTTATTTTTATATCTCTAAATAGGAAAAGGAATTTTTATGTTCTAATTCTACCAAACTTATTACAATTTTTTTAATCACAAATATATGTAAGATAATAGATCTTAGCAAATTTTATATAAGATGATTTTATTATTACTATTTTATGAAAAATTTAAAATATCAAAAATATCTTTTAACATATCACACGGTCTAATTATATTAATCATAAAATTAACGCTATATGTAAGGCGGCTTTGTTATCACAATATAACAATGATAGGTTTTGCATGCAATATTGTCAAATCTTTCAATAACGAGCGTAGCCAAGATAATTCACAACATGTACCTGTCATAGCTCTATATTCAGCTTCTGCTGAGGAGAGAGATACGGTTTTCTGCCTCTTTGTCCGCCAAGAAATAAGAGAAGATCCCAGAAAAAACACAATAACCCGTAGTGGATCTACGCGATATTGGACAACCAGCCGAATCTGAATCAGAAAAAGCTCGCAAAGATAAATCATTCTGAGAAGAGAAAAATAAACCTTGACCTGGACTGCTTTTCAAATAGCGCAAAACACGGAAGGCAGCTTCCATGTGTGGTCTACGTGGTGCATACATGAATCTACTTAACACATGAACCGAATATGTGATATCCGATCGGGTAATGATCAAATAAATTAGACGTCCAACAAATCGCCTATGCTGAGACGGATCTTTAAGCAATTCACCTGAATCCAAGAGCTTTATGTTTTGTTCCATGGGAAAGTTCACAGGTTTAGCACCCAAAAAACCGCCATCTTTTAAAATTTCCAAAGTATATTTTCGTTACGAAATGGAAATACCTTTCTTCGACCGAGAAACTTCAATGTCCAGAAAATACTTCAAATCACCTAAATTTTTAATTTGAAAATGACTCTGTAGAAATTGCTTGAGAGCTACTATGGCATTAACATCATTACCCGTAATAAGAATGTCATCGACATATATCAACAAAGCTGTAAAAGATTTGTCCTTCCGACATGTGAATAACGAGTAATCGGCTTTTGATTGAACAAAGCCAGTAGCTTGGATGTAGAGAACTTGGCAAACCATTGTCGGAAAGCTTGTTTTAAGCCATACAACGACTTGTGAAGGCGACGCACTAGATTCTCCCCCTGTCGCTGAAGACCAGGAGGTGGAGACATATAAATTTCTTCATGTAGATCGCCATGAAGAAAAGCATTGTTGACATCAAGTTGGTGAATAGATCAATTTTGGGCAGCTGCTAAAGCCAATAAACAACGAACAATAATCATTTTAGCAGTGGGAGAAAAAGTGTCATGGTAATCGATACTTTCCAGTTGTGTGTAACCTTTTGCAACCAAACAAGCTTTGAAACGATCAATAGAACCATCTGAGTGCCATTTGATTTTATAAACCCAGCAACAACCAATAGGCTTCTTACCAGAAGGAAGAGAAGTGAGAGACCAAGTGTGGTTGGACTTCTAAAGCCGCCAATTCAGATTGCATTGCTTCTTGCCAATGGGAATGAGAAGTTGCTTCGGCATAAGATGTAGGCTCAATATCCTGACTGATGGCAGCAGTAAAAGAACGATGTTGTGGTGAGTAATGATGATAAGAGATAAAATTGCAAAGGGGATATCGTGTACCTTTTTGTGGACCTGATGATGAAGGCGACAAATGGTTGGGAGACATCACTTGGTTGCAGACATAATCACATAAAGCTGTAGGAGGGTGATGGGGTCTTTGAGAATGGCATAAAATGAGTTCGTGAGGAGGACTAGTAGATGATGACTGAGTAGAAACTGGGTTTGGTGGTAAGGATTGTTGTATGGGAGAAATTATTTTCGGCGATGACGGTTGTTGGATTGGTAAGGAAGGATTGGATACAGAAAAAGGAATCACATGGTCTAAATGCGAGGAAGGGGATGGAATGGACTCATAAGGGAAAATGGTTTCATGAAAAACGACATCACGACTAGTGAATATTTTATGGGTGGCAAGGTCATAGAGCTTGTAAGCTTTCTGACCAAGAGGATAGCTAAGAAAAATACATCGTTTGGCTCGAGGAGCAAATTTATGGGAGGTGTGTACATCAGTGGCATAGGCAAGACGCCCAAAAACTCGAATATAAGAATAAGAATGAACCTTTCCATAAAGTCGTTCAAAAGGAGTTTGGCGAAAAAGGAGTGGTGTGGGCAAACGATTAATTATATGAACAGCAGCAGAAACACAATCTGCCCAAAAGTGTAAAGGAAGGTGAGCTTGAAAACAAAAAGCTCGAGCGGTTGCAAGAACATAACGGTGCTTGCGCTCTACAACCCCATTTTGTTGAGGGGTAGAGACACAAGAATGTTGGAAAGTGGTCCCCTTTTGTTTAAAAAATTCCCACAAAGAGAAGAATTCGGCACCATTATCAGTCTGAATGTTGGCTATAGAAGCATGGAATTGTGTTTGGACAAATGAGAAAAAATTGACAAGTAAATGTTGTGCTTCACTTTTGTGATGCATAAAAAATACCCAAGTGAATCTAGAATAATCATCCACAATAGTCAAAAAATATTTAGCACCAGAAAGAGAGACAATTTTATAGGGGCCCCAAATGTCACAATGAATTAATTCAAAAGATCTAGTAGACGAAATTGAACTAACAGAAAATGAAAGTCGACTTTGTTTTGCAAGTGCACAAACATCACAAGCATTATTGGACTGGAAAGGGAAATTTAACAAACGTTTTTCCATGAAATCTAATCTAGAGGAAGATAAATGCCCCAGACGACGATGCCACAAAGCGATGGAAGATGTGCCTTGAGAACTGGATGAACGGCAAAACGTGGCTTGCTGCAGAAGAAGTTTGGGGTTTTGAGTTCTCTGATGCTAACGCAACCAAGTAATAAAGTCCGTATCGTTGTTCACCCAAACCAATCGTCATCCTCGTCGTCAAGTCCTGTAAAATACACCAATGAGGAAAAAAAGTTACTGAATAATTTAGATCTCTGGTAACTCAACTCACAGACATTAAATCCACCGTGAAAGATGGCACACCAAGCACATTTTTTAAAGTAACAACAGAATTCAAATGTAAATTCCAAATGGATGTAATTGGAACATGTTCTCCACTTGGCAGAACTATTGGTGATAAAAGGGTGTTCTTGCTGCTGTTGACAAGAAAAGTTGGAGATGAAGTAATGTTGTCTGTTGCACCACTATCGATAACTAATCGATGAAGGCGCAACAATGTTTGTAACAAACCTGGGGAAGCAGCATTATCTTTATGATTGGTGGATTGTGTTGTCTCTTTACCCTTCATGATAGATAAGATTTGCTGAATTTGTAAATCAGAGAGCCCATTTGTTACCGACGACGCTTCTTGCATTATTGGACTTTCCTTGACATTGCTCTTGACATTGTTGGCTGAAAATTGATGGCTACTGTTGCACTTGAAATGAGTCTTTCCTTGATTAGCCTTGTTTGATGCATGTTTAGGGTGTTCTGATGGGTACCCATTTAGTTTCCAACATGTTTCTCGTACATGATGGTCACGGTCACAATAAGAGCAATGCAAAGGTTTTCGAGAAGAAGAACCTTATCCATGTCGAACAGCCAAAGCCACCGGTTCATCCCTACGAACAACCATGGCTGAGTTCTCTGTCGTCTCACGTGCAGCCCCCAGGCTTCGCTGCTTTTCCTCTTGTACAATGGAAGAGTATGCCTTGGCAACATCAGGTAGTGGATTCATCAACAGAATTTGCCCTCGGATTGCACTGTAGGATTCATTGAGTCCCATGAGAAATTGCATCAATCTGCGTCTCTTATGGTCTGCACCACAAGAACAAACGGTGTCGTTATAGGATCCTAGTTCATCCCATAATTTTTTAAGCCCTATGTAATAAGCTGCAACAATCATCTGATTTTGAGCATGACAAGCAATGTCCCTTTCAATCTGAAAAATACGAGGGGCATTGCTTTGAGAAAAACGATCCCGAAGGTCTTCCCATACCTCCTTGGTCGTGGTCGAAAAAAGAACACTATCTGCAATGTCCTGTGTGAGCGAATTGAGAATACAAGAGAGAATCGTATCGTTGCACTTTTTCCACGAAGCATATTCATCAGGTTTGGTTTTGGCAGACAGCATTGTGATGGTCCCGTCTATGAAACCCAACTTGGATTTGGCGTTCAAAGAAATCGTCATAGCTCTACACCATGTCGAATAATTATCCCCATTGAGGGGCTTAGAAACAAGCACCATTCCTGGATGATCAGAATGATGAAGGAATTATGGATTGACAGCATCAAGCTTGCCTCCATTCGAAGGTTGCTGTTCTGTCATGATAATGAGGAACAACAAAAAGAAAGGCAAAGAGAAAGAGAACAAAAGACTAGGTTATCGTAACTTGCTTTGATACCATGTAAAAGAATGGAAAATAATGTTTGCCATGATAATTTTATTGAATCAGAAGGTGTAGCTTTATACAAGAGATTACCTACAATCACTCTAATCTATTCCATGTGATTATAACAGATTTCTTACCATCATGCTAATTGCTAATCTATTCTAGACCATCATGCTAATTGCTAATCTATTCTAGACGGTTACAAGTATAAAAGGTAACTGAACAAATATACAACTAATACAATATATTTGACAATGAATGAACAGATATCATTGTCCTTTCCTTCTCACCATTTCCTTCTCAACAAGATTTCACTTACAAGAAGGAAATGGGAACTAGGCTTCAAAGGTAAATTGGACAGAAAATCGATCTAGCTAACCTTTCTTTCCAAAATACGAAGTTATCTTCTCCTTTCATTCTCTATTATCTTTTTATTTTGACTTGGTTGTCAAGGTCTTTCTCGGCGCATTCAATTCTAAAGTCCTTTCTTAAACCACTTCCCGTTCAGTTCTTGAAAGATAAAGATAAGACTTTTTAAATGAAATTGAGTTACACGAATATGTAGGATAGAAAGATGATATTTGATGCTATTTCATCTATTTGCGCATCAAGTTTGAAGAAGATGCACGGAAAAAGAAAGCTAAAAAGAACCTTGCTTCATCTCAACTCTTTATTATTGTTCATTCCATTATATTAACTAAAATGGAACCCTATTATTAGGCCGGGCAAACAAGTGGGTTGGGTTAATTACTCGCGAATCGAGTTGCTATGGGTCGAGTTTTTTGAGTTGGGTCATAAAGACCAATTTTTAATGGGTCATACTTACATGGGTCCTAGCCCATATGTTAATAGGTTGTGTAACCTGTGAATTAATTGTTTTCTTTTTATTCGTATATTTTTTAAATGTTCTTAAATACTAAAACATTAAAACTTAAATTATTTCAAGTTCTTTTTAACAATAAAACATAAACTGCTATAAGTATTCTAAAACAATAAAACTTAATTTGTTTCACAATAATAACAATAATAATTAATAGAAATGTAAAAGTATTTGCAAAATAAAATATTTTTACCTGTCCTGTGTTCAGTGGAGTAACATTTTCACCACTGTCATCATCTATGTCTAGATTTGTGATGGCACCAAAAGATGAAAAATCAAGTAATTAGGATTGTCTTATTAGTGAATATTAGTAGGAGAAAATTTAAATATTATAAAGTAATTAATGCATACCCAACTCCAAGGGTTGGTTCGAGTGCATGTGCTCCACCACGATAAAAAGAATTAAATTTACCCACTTAAACTTATATTATGGGCATACAATTAGTCACTTGCCCCTCTTGATTTTTATAATATTTTATTAAGATCGAGGACATGTCACCTTTAGGTATCATATTCCATTATTTGTAATGGTAATTATGACATTATATTATACTCCCTCAATATAAATTTTAAAAAAACAAACAAATAATAATAATAAATAAATAAACTAACAACTCATTATATTTAATGATAAATATAGAATAAAATTACATCATTACTACTTGCATATATTATAAATGAGACTTTTTTTTACAAATGAGAGAATATTTTATTTTAATTTAATTATAAAGTTGTATAATAGAGAGAATCGTTTATTCTTATTTAATTATAAAAGTGTCCCTCTTGATGAAATTTCTGCGTTCGCCCCAGATACATGTGCTTAAAATTTTTTAAATTATAAAATTATTAAAAAGATTTGAACACCCATGATTTTAATAAATAAATGCAGACCCCAAATGAATTTTCAAACACAGTGTGATCATGATGGGTGAGAAATTGTCTCTAATTTTATAACTTTTTTTTTTTTGAAAACCTCATTCAAGCACGATTTGAATATCAAGATCCCATCCAACCTCACTAGAAAAGAAAAAAATAAACTCTAACCAAACAAAGTCCAATCAAAACTCACTAAAAGAAAAAGAAATAAACTCAAATCAAAGATCCGATCAAACCTCACTAAAAGAGGAAGAAATAAACTCAAACCAAACAAGCCTGAGACCTAAAGGTTAGGTACCTCAATTTTAACCATTAGGCTAAAACCCGATCCGCTCTCTAATTTCATAACTAAAATACTTGATAACTAAAATACTTGGTATGTGCACAACAGATCAAATTGGAAACCAAGTTTGGAGGAGTTGGTAAATACTTTTTTGTTTTTGTCAATTTATCAAAACTGCCAACAAAACATTGTTGGTAATTCGTACAATCAATTTAGGTGGACAACAGCATCAACTCAGTTTTGTACTCCCTGGTAAATATAACTTGGAACAATGACAAAGCTGGTCTCAGAAATAGGGGATGCTGCATAAAAACACCCAATTATTTACATGCACTCAAGGATGTGGGAAAAAAACACTAGTTGTTTTCACTTTCCTCAACCCAGCTAGATCTCCGGCCGAGCTCGTCGATGAATCGTCGATGAATCCGTCGGTCCCATTCGTCAATGATATTTTGTTTGGACTGATTTTCTCTATTACTACTCTTTTCTCAGTTGGGGTTGATGGGATTGGGGCAGGTTGGGGGTTCGTCTGTTACTGTTTTCCGCTGACATTCATGGTGATCGTCGCCAATGTTTCTTTCCTTTCTTTTGTGGCAACTTAAAGGGACTCCAGCTCTTTCTGCGTTTGGAGGTCTCACAAAAGAGACCGGAGGATAACGCCTGCTGAAGCCAAATATCAAACTCTTGGTCTTCATCCATCATTTCGGCATCCAAATCCCATGGATATCTGCTTGAGCTGGATCTCTGCGTTGATTTATCCAATCCAACCATGTTTACGTGGAAGCTTGGACGATGTGTATTGGGCCTACAAGCCATTCCCTGTATGGGAAAAAATTCGTAGAAGTCTAAATTAATCAAGTTTGGAACTCAATCAGAAACAAAACAACAAAAGAAGGAACATTGTTCATTCTTTATCTAAATAAATATACAATAAGCCACATGTAGCAAGTACACAACTTCAAGACTAGGATCGAATTATCTGCCACCAATGTTCAATTTATCTCTTGTACACCAAATCCCCAGGTATCTTGACATGAGAAACGGAAATGGTATGCCCATAGTCAATGAGAACATCTACCCCAAAAATAATACTAAAACAGAAACAGATAAAAGTCCATGTTAATTAAGGTATCCAAGTAACCAGATTACAAGAATCCTGAAGTTTTGCATTGTTTGAACTTCGGATCTATTCATTTATTTATTTCATTTATTTTTTTGGTTTTTTTTTTGGGGGAGGGGGGTCTCTTAACAAAGACGAGGACAGCAAGAAATACAATTGTATACTAATGCAGCATATTACAATATGCACCAATCCAATCCAAAAAAAGACAATAGCTTGATTTAATAGGCTTTAGCATCACTAGCTGACGAGTTGGAAGGTTAAAATTCATCAAATAATCATCCAAAGCTTGGATCACTAGAAAAGGTAGCCTTAGATTTCCAAGACTATATGTTTATTATTATTTTTGGATAAAAAATATGATTTATTATAAAAGAGAGGAAGTACAAAAGCTAAGGAGGAAGAGAAAATCCACCAAATCAAACAACACATGAAAAAATATAACAAAAATCATACAGCAAGACAGCCTTTCAATCCGTATGCGAATCGGTAATAGAAATAAGTAATCTCCCTTAACCAGCCAATGACCGAAGCCCATAAAGATGATATAAAGGTGACCCCATATCACAACCAATCAAACAGCAACAATGAATACAAAAGACACAGGTAATCCTTATCGTCCAAATACCTCAAAGCACCACAAGATACCCACACCTCCATAGGATCCTGTATTCCTGCCCTCCTTCCAAACTCAAAAACCATGATAGCATACAAGAAGATCCTACACCCACCTAGGACACACCCAACACTATTCCAAGTTTCCAACACACAAAACAAGAAACTTCAGAGCCCCCATGCAATAGGACAACGAAGAAATAATTAGGAATACTCACAGACTAACATGACACATACATTGGTATACAAAGTCTTGTACATCTACATCGCTAAAGTCTTCATCTTAGAGGGGGCCTTCGCCTCACAAATTTACGAGGCTAAAGGAAATTATTCAAGGAACGAGAACCAACCAGACATCCTCCTAAAGCAAAATACGAGTCCAATCTCTTACACGGAAACAAACCATAGATAAGAAAGTGGGGTCTATATGACTAAATCCCCCTTTCCTGCACGGGCAATACACTAGCTCCACCTTTGAGTATATGTCCATAAGACTTCCATATTCTTGTTCAATTATCTAAAAGTTAAATGTCATTTTTCTTAATCCACATAGATTCAAATAAGTTCATTTAAAACTAAAGCAATACCTTTTTGGTTTATTGTTTCCAAATACTGAAATAAAGTATAGCTCTAATAAAGTAGTATTGACTTCTGTCAACTGATTGTGCTATCTATGTATTAAATATCACAAGGGACTGAGGCCCTAGATTCCAGATATGGAATTTCATCACATAATTCCGACCATCTTTTCACAATTGATCTCTTAGGACCAAATATAGTCTTTTCTGTTTTTTCACCTTTCATTAGTATTTCTTTATTTTGTGCACAGCTGAAAGGTTATAGTTCCAGCTTGAACTAAGTATAATACAAGCTCATATTCTGAATAAATTACTGACCTGACAAATAGCCCATTCTGATACATCAAAGATCCTGCTCTCAGCACAAACAAAAGCACGTGGAATCTCCAGCTAAATGTCAAGTAAAACACTTGGCAAAGTAAATAAAACACATTTATAAAGGCCTAAAAAGAAAGAAATAGGCAGTATTCAATATAAAGATATGTAATAAAGCAAATAAGTGATGCTAAACCAGAGTTGTACTAAAAGAAGCCAAAGTTGTATAATACTCGATTTATTAAAATTTTAAAGCTAATAAATAAATAAACGATTAAATGACTTATTTTCCTGGAAGGCCGAAGGTGTAGTATACCTTTTGAGGCCGATCAAACACAAGTGACCCTCTGTATTCAAGCCATCCATCTCCATCCTTGGCTTGATGATATTGGCAGCAATCCTAAATCCAAAACAAGCATAATTTTATAACAACTGCAAAAATAGTGAAAGAGAATGAGAGCAAGGCAAACACAAAAGAAACCCCACCTGACACCATCTTGCCTTGGTCTTGGTCCTATTGGTGCAAACCCAAATGTGTGAATTGCCACATTTTGTGCACTGTATACATCTTGATTCTTCAGAGCAGTAATCCGTTCTATCCTGCTCATTTGAGAGGCATGTTTATACAAATTTTTAAATCATATTATTAACCTGTAGCAGATTACCTTATCAGGTACCCTATCTATTCTTGTTCATGACATATCTATCTTAATAGATGCATTTTTTTTACCAATGGGGATGTCATTGGGAGAATTTCATGCAACCAAGAGGTGGAAACAAAAAAAGAGGCAGCTACAGTATTTCTGCTTTGCTGATATGTACGGGGCTGTTTTGGAATATTCTTAATTAATTTGATCCAAGTATTGAGCAAAATTGCTATCTAGTTCAAAATAACTTCAAAAGAGTTGGCAGAAATAAAACCTAGCTTCGGCCCTTATTTTCTCTTTAGAAGTAGAAAAAAGGTCCTGAAAAGGTAAGTTTTCAGTCATACTCTCAAACGGTCTCACACTGAGGATTGGCATAGGCTAAAAACAAACCAGATATGAGATAACTTAACTACTGTTAATGTGCATAAGATAATCATCACTATTAAAAATATTTCAAAGCACAAACAAAAATAAATGGTGTATTAATATTATAGCTACTAGGAACACAGATCTAGCAGAGTGAAGACATAAAAAGGGAAAAAGTATGCTTCAACAAGAATAAGTCTAGATCTCAGATGTATGGAAGTCGAAAAACAGGATTTCATACATTTGAAGTGATTATTAAATTATTCCAATCAGGAATAAAAATAACTAAGTTTACTAATAATTGTTCAAAATTAGCTTCCTAATTTCCCATCTGACTTTTGAATGTGTTCTGCAAAGATAATATAATAATTTCAAATGTAAGATTTGTAGTTATACAAACAAGCAAATTTACTTGATCATACCTGACGAGGAGTATCAGGAGATTTCTGCAATACACTCTTATATTCTTCCTTTCTTAGTTGCTCATCATAGTCTCGCTTCTTCGTAGAATCAGAAAGAACCTGAATATTGTGACCATCGTAAATTAGGTAGACAACTACAACTTCCATTTCAAGATTTGTAAACTAAAAACAAGGTTGTTTACATGAACAATTAAGCCAAGTCCAAGATTAGACTTCGAAGGAATGGATACCTCATATGCACATTGAAGTTTCTTAAATGATTCACTTGCTAGTGGGCTTCCCATGTTTTTATCAGGGTGCACAAGCATGGCCTAACAAATAAAGGCCAACAATAAGTATACCAGAAAAGAAGCAAACTGATAAACATCTTGATATATTAATATTTATAAATACAAATATATGCATGCAAATATTAGTGTGCAGGTATGAAATTAGGCGCACATGATTTGCTGAAAAAGGTAAAGTTTCAGCACTTGCATAGGAATAATCACTTCCATGCTAGCATCTAAAACAACTATCTGGCCTCATGGGTTATTTCATTCTATTGATACTTTATTTGTCATTGACATTATCTCTTAAATTTATTCCTGCTCCCCACTCCTAAACCTTGACAATTTAAGCATCCATTGACACATAAGTTTTGCATGCAAGATGTATTGTGAAACAAACCACAAGCAACAAGTGGGGCAAAAATATGAGAGGGAATATGGTACTCAAAAGAATGATTATCTTTTACTTACAAAAAAGATGATGCAGATAAAGCTATTCATTCAGGTTGTATAAAGTGTAGTGGAAATAACAACATTGAAGGGATCAACGCAGCTTAAACAGAGAAAAGAACATAGAAGCTGATTCGTTAGAAAAACAGGATCAATCCACAACAATTAAAGTTCAGAGCACAATCTTTTTTTTTTATTTAGTGGACCATGCTTGGTTTTGTGTGGACTGAGGACTTCTCCCACATTAGGAAATACTCCATCCATTCCAATTTAAGTGGCCCCTTTCAACTTTGGGATCCCATATAAAGTGACCACGTTCCACATGTCAACGCATTTATTGTGCAATTTCACTAATTACCCTAATGTTTGAAAAAGTAAATACAGAGTTTGAAACTTTTGGACCTTATCCCATATACAATGCATTACTTTAAGAGTAAAATGGAAGCAAATTGAAGTATTGGATTACTCCTCTTTCTTATACCATATGTCAAGTGAAGAGGGTCAATCTAGACAGACTAACAGAGAGAGTAAGAATTAAAGCGAAAAATAAATGACTTGAGCAGGGCTGCAACACACATTTGAACAATTCTCTTCAGAAATTTCAAAAGATTTCTTGAGTATTGTCGACCATATGTAAAAGGGCAACAGGAGAACAAAGATCCATTAGCAAGTTTATTTGTCTCTCATCGCATCATACCTTTTTCCGGTATTCCTTCTTTAATAAGACAGCATCAATTTTCTTGTGGCGAGAAAATCCCAGCGCTTCATAATGATCCATGCTGCTTAAAATCTTTTTCATCTCGTCGGGAGAATTTGCCTCTTCTCTGATTACAAGCTTAGCAGAACACTCATTCTGCTTGTTGACAAAGGATGGAGTGCATGTTGATTTGCTGGATGATGATTTCGTACTGGAAGATTTACAAGAACGCACCTTTTCAGCTTCATTAGTAGGCACAGAATATTCACAATCTCTTGAGAAGTCATCTTCACAGAATGACTCTGATTCTTTCTGCTCTTCAAAGTGTGTGCTTTCTCTCAAATTGTCACACCATTGGAGTACATAGTTCAATAAGTCATTAGAGAGAAAGGAAAGACTTGTTGATACAGCAACACCAAGCCATCCCACTTGAACTTTTACACAGTATAGAGAATAAATAGTAGCCATTAAGACAACCAAGCGGGCATGGTTTAGGGAAAACAAATAACCTGCAAATGTAAAAAAGTAAAAAAAAACATAAAAAGGAATAGAGATTCAATGTCAGAAGATGAGAGAGACAATGAGGAACATTACAGATCTAAGAAGCAAGGATTCGGGTTCACAAACGGGGATTTGGCAGTTTGGTCAATCTCAAAAAATGGGAATCTGGGGATTCGCATAAATAGATTTACATACATATAATTAGATATAAATGCATGCACTAAGATTTCAGTAAAAATAAATAGTAAATCATGATAAAATGTACTCAGAAAACACAAAGTTTTATATCCTAATATTATCCAGGAATTTTACGAAATATATACTAATGAATTCTTATACTAATTTTGTAGATAGTATTAGTAATTAAACATTATACTAATTAGTATAATCTATAATGTTAATAATATTTTCAACTTTTATCATTACAAAAATACAGTAAAATCCCCTAGAAGGCTAGAATAATCCACGAATCTGGATTCGGGGATTCGCTGGGATTTGAGGATTTGTCGACCTACAGAAGAATCCTTACTTCTTATTTACAGATGTATATGTTCTACAACATTTTGGCAATCATTTATTTTAAAAGCACTAAAAATGTTGGAATTTCTTCTCTTGATCCTATAAATCTCAGAGTTCAAGAAGATTGTTGAGATTGATGAAAAATACAAGCTCGGAGTTTATAAGTTAAAACATGACACACCTCCAACTATAAATAATGTACCCGTGATCCAAAAGTTAGCATACATCCATAAAACCAAAATAGCACACAGCCCTACGATAAAAAGACCAGGAGTGTAACCCAGGTACTGAACAGCACCCCCAGCAAGCCCCTGAAACAACATATGCGATTTTTATTAGCATAATTGTCAGATTTTCTGTGAAAGACGAGAGAACATATAATATAATATAACAATTCTACAACCACATATTTTTTGCAGGAAAACAGATTCAAGGACAATATAATGTACCAGCTTACATTGGAGAGTGGTCCCTTAACAAAAAAAATGAATTAATAAGTTGAAGAATTTGATTATACAGAGATAATAGGATGGATCACATGCCAAACATGTACGGGGTTGTATTGAAACTAGATATACTGTTTACTTGAGTCTGCTTAAAGTATTTTTCCTTTTCCCCTCTTCGTTTTGTTTTCTAAGCATCTCTTTCTTTTTAAATTTTGGTCAATATAACTTCTCATGGATTTGTATTGGCTATGATTAGAACAAGTGCACATGCACACACATATACAAGGCTCTCCTCAATACTTCCAAAAAGATCTTGACATGCTAGATGTGTTGCCTATCCAGAAACTCCAACTATATCATCTTCTCTACCTTCACTCTTTTAATAAACCAACTAAATCAATGAGGATGAGAGAAAACTGTCAAACTTATAGCTACTAAACATCAAAAGTAGGTCTAATATCTAGACTTTTGAATCTAGCTTGGGTCTCTACTCACTAATGTGTACACTTGTAGATCACAACAGAATATGTTTCCACTTTTTTCAACTATTTTATTGGCTCAGCTACTTTTTTAGACAAAAGAAAATTTTATTAGAAAAGTGTGGAGGGCAAGAAGTCCTCCCAGAAGCAAATAAATGAGATAACAAACAAAAAAATCCTGACATCAAAAATACTTTATAAATGCATGTAAATTATATTTTGACCTATATTAATTTAATTGGTAATTAGATGTTAACTTTAGAAAATTAATTAATATACACTAGTTTTTACTGTACAGATACAAAGTAGGAAGAAGGGAGAATGATTCATGATTTTTCCACATTAGCTACTTGATGAGTGAAGAAAGATACATAAAGTAACAGTTTGTTATGGTTATGATTAAGAAGTCATTAAAAATAATTAGAAATTTAAGTTATTATCAAAAAGTTAGAAAGTTCATATCATTCCTACTTATTGGGGGGGGGGGAGTTCATAGGCCTCCTATCTTCACGATTGTCACACAACACCCATATCACCCAACGTCATTACAACTGCACAGCAGCCAAGATTGTTGCTTAAAGCCATGCCACATTAAACAATTGAAGTGCCAGATCATTACACCGCTTAAAAGTTTTAATGTACCTAGCATCCACAATATTCCTTTGTCTACAACTTTTCAAAAAGTGAATAGTGAAGTTGCAAATGAGCCTTGAAAGTAACTAGGAAACCACCCGTGCATAAAAAACATGAATGCAAATGTATGTTCACATGCATACGCTTAACCACGTCACAACATGCATTTAAAAGTAGCCATGCCAAAAAAGTCAACCAACAGTGAAAAGACCATGAAAGCAATGTTATACAGAGCCCTCATGCATTTCAATACTAAAATTTAAGCATACATAGGTTTTACAGATAAGTATTTCGAAACCCCAGACCGATTTATAGAACTTGCTACTACATAGATTGAAACGCTTACAAGATATTGCTAGGTATTAGGGAATTGGGACAAGTACACTTCAAACCCACACTCCCTCAAACTTGTCTGATTAGTTGAAGAAAGATCACAATGCTAAAAAGAACTACGAAATAAATGTAAATGAAGACTACAATAAATCTTAACTAAGAGATTCACAAAGAGCACCTAGGAGGAATGAAGGATCCTTCCCGTAGATTGTTAACCAAGAATAAAATTAAAAAATCATCGAGTTTCCTGATATAGTACTGAAATAACAAAAGTTCAGAGACTGTACCATATAGTTTTAGCAATTTAAACTCATAATGATTGAAAGTATATGGCAGTAATTTACTTCCATTATCCTTTTGATATTGTCTTTTCTTGATTAATACTACATAAACCTTTTAATATATAACAACTGTTTTTAGCCCCTGTGTTTGCTCTTCTTCAGCAGCCATATAGGTTTTCAAACACTGAGATTACTAATGATCCACATCATTTAACTCCCTTGCTAAATTTTTATTACATTCATCTAAATTAATTGATGAGTAGATCCTTTACCACTGTAGGATTCTGTGCAACCATGATACGACACAAATTAATCAAGTGAAAGAAAGTCCATCCAACAGCTAAAAAATTGGATTAAAATTTCATAAAGTCAAAGAATTGCCTTTGTAGCCTTACCATACTAAGAATTACGTAGGCCAGGCAAGAGATCGACGTCAAACTAAGAAAGCAACTCCACATAATAACAAGCAAAGCTGCTGAACCAAACCGAACAAATGACCAGAACCCCCGAACAACACAGTCCTTCGAATGAATCAACAAGAAATACAGAACACTCCCTAGTCTTGCACATCCACAGCAAACCATCGGCCAATGCCGCTCTATAAAAATCCCAATTTTGTCCCTGAAACAGGAGGCCGCAGTTCTCGCAACCGGGTAACAATGCTTCTTTGATTGTAACCATTTCCACCCTTGCTTAAACAACCCAATATCCTCCATCATCACAAATCCTTACAGTTACTCCAAACTACTTAAATTAAACATAAACACTACAACATACTTCAGTTTAATCCCTAATCTTCTCTAATTTTCTACCAGAACTGCCATCAAAATCCATCGATTAGATTCGGAAAAATTCCCCATTTCCAGCAATGTGCACTACCCATAATATATACCACTGAATCTGACAAAATTACAACTTCAAAAACTTAAATCAACTAACAGAAACTTAAAATAAATGCAGATTACAAAAACAAGAAGAAGGAGGTGATGATGATGATCCACACCCTCCAATCTTCAGTGAGCTAAAGTTAACAGATGAAAATAATGAGAAACACTAATTTTGCTTCACATGTAAGCTTCCACAAAAAGCAACCCACAAAAATTAAAATACTCCCCCTACTTTTGACTCTAATAATGACAAATTTTATTGAGAAGGAAAAAAACAGTATATATATACACATATACTTACATACATATATATATATATATATATATATATATGTAAAAATGATCAAACCTGAAGGGATTAGAAAGAAAATAAAGAGGCTTTAATGGATTCCTTGTAGTATTATAATCTTAAGCCTTGACATTGTCTCTGACGGCACCCTAGCTTGCTTTTTTTCAGGCTTTGCTCGTGAAAAAGGGGGGTAAGGTTAAAAAAGTTTCAAAAAGTTTAGGAGAGATGGCGATGGGCGCCTGGGGAGAGAAGGGACGTAGCAGGAAGGGTGTAAATGATTTGAGTTGCTCGTATTTGTTTTACAATTATTTCGAGTCAATATCGAATCCAACCTCAACAGTTTGAATTTTTTAAATAAATATGATTTGAATATTAATAAAAAATTATAATTTAAGGAGGTTTGAGTAATTTATCAAATTTTAAAATTTACTTATATTGAATCATTTATATTTTAAGTCGAGCTCAAATTAAATTTTTAGTCGAACGAATACGAATCGAGCTTGAACTGTTTGTTCATTTTATAATCTTATGTAACAGTGTGTTGTGAGTTTTAAATAAAGAGAGAAATAGTAAGAGAAAAAGGAGAGACTAAGGTGTGCGAGAGTATCGAATGTCTTTAGTGGTATGATCTAACTCATGTTTACCAAGATGTTGGAGGTTCAATTTTTGGATATGTGTGGTGGTGCGTGTCAAATTAGCAACAAAAAAAATTAATAAGGTGTGCGAGAGTAAGATATTGCTCGGTAAAAAGTGAATCAAAACTAGTTTTGAATATATAAGATAATTGAATGAAGTAGAAATTTTAAATATAAAATGAATTTATGTGTTTAATAATTGTTTATTTAAAATATTTGAATATGTCCTATCTTAACTTTTTGGAATATTATAACAAATTTATTATGTAATTATAAATAAATAATATTATCTAAGAAAACTAAATATAAATTTGTGAACAATTTTTGATGGAGTATACTATTAGTAATATACTTTTAGGAATAAACACTAAAAATTTAATAACATTCTATCAGTCTATAAAATCAAAACAAAATACTACAACAACTGTGACGCCCCCAAAATAGGTCCAATACTCAACCCATTCTGAGTCGTCATATACGTGGTACAGAATACAATCTTTTATAACAAACGATCGTGCAAAATACGACCACACAAACTATAAGCTTCAATACAAATCGTATATAATACGAAATATAAACACTCAAATTCAGTCCTAATTAATTATAATTATTATCACACTATTTTACAAAATAGTAAGGACTACTGCAACTCTAACCCCGACCATCACTTCGCTCTCCGACTAGTCCCTGCGATATTCTCATTTCCTGAAGAGAACAATGGAAGAAAAGGGTGAGCTTCAACTAGCCAGTAAAGAATATTATGACTAAGATAATGAAGAATAAATTATCGTTAGCCTTCAATAAATCAGATAAAATATTATGGACAACAAGTTTTAGATCAACAACTGCAGCGGAAAATAACAATTCATTAGAAGAGTTAAGTAGAGAATGACGTCTACTATCTTCTATGATTTAAAAGTCCATCTTTAATATTTTATCCCTGTAACATCAATCAATATATTCAAATCAAATATTCATCTTTGCACTACGGGCCAAAGATATTCATCAATTTAATCATTCATCTTTGCACTAGAGGCCAAAGATATTCATCAATCAACAGTTCATCTTTGCACTACGGGCCAAAGATAACTTTAATTCACCACAATTTAAGATTGAGAATGTAAGACCCCAAATTTTATGAATAAAGATTTAATTTTCTTTATATATTATTTTGAAATAGTAAGATGTTTGATTTGATAAATGTGATAAGTTATGGGTGGAATGTGCAAATTTTATAAAGTAAGCAAGTGGTTAGTAAATATTTGTTGTGTCGGGAAATATTCGTTTGGTCGAGGAATATTCTTTTTGTCGGAGAATATTCGTACGACGGCGCAGTCATTAGTGGAACCCTACAACGAAATGAATGTCGGATATAGAAAGCGACAGAAGTAATTTTTATAAAAATAACGATAAAACTGTAACCATTAAACTGTTGAAATACTCAGGTGATAAAAAATACAGCAATACGCGTTGTTGCACAGTTAGCACACGGTATTGCACAGTAATTCTAATTATTGATTCTTACGTAAGAAGTCACTTACTCAATAACTATTATAGTAATTATTGTTCAATATTTATTTTATTGATTCAATAATTGCTACATTGATAATTGCATAATATTTTATTGATTCAATAAATGCTTAAGTTGATATTTTATATTATTGATTCAATAATTGTTATAGTAACCACTGTACAGTATTTTACATTATCAAATCAATAATTCATATTATTTGAATAATATTATTAGATAGCATTATTGATAATGTCTAGAAAGTTCTGTAGAGGAAAGGGGTTAGGTTATATAATTGTGCGCCAATGAGGAAAAATCCTTATCGGAAAGCCCCCTCTTTCTTGGGAACGACCTGTTTGTCAATATTGTAGTTCTGTAATATTATTTGTGAATAATTAATTGTTGATATACATGAAAAGGAAATATTTATTTTAATTTTGATATAAATGGTGGAACTTTTAGCAAAAGAGACAATTATTAAAAGTTGATATTTTATCTCATTCGATAAAGTATTTATTCAAATATATTATTATAATATTACATTATAATAGTAAAATATGATAATATAATAATATAATTTTTTTATTTAAATGGTAATATTTTTATAATAAATTCATGGTATAAAAATAAAATGAGGTGGAAGAAAAAAAATGAAAATAAATTTTTTAATAATTAAATGTTTTAATATATATATATATATATATATATATATATATATATATTAACATGTGGATAATGGCTTTGAAGACTTGTTTTTTTCCAAAGGAGTGTGCTGCACATTTTTGTCAAAGCAAGTGTGCTAGAAAAATCATCCGTGGTTTCAAAAGTCTATATTGGTATTCTGGCATTTTCCTATAAATAGGGTCCTTAGTTAGAAATGAAAATCACACCAGAAGCAGAAAATTTTCTCTCTATAATATCGAGCGTATTTCTTGTGAGTATTTAGATACTTTTAGTGTGGATTACGATACAAGATTTTTCTCAGCATTATATTCGATATTCCAGTCAAAACTACTCTCCTGTTAAGGTAAAGGATGTTATTTTTCTCGTAAATGATGTTATTTTCTTTCAATATTCATAATAAATATTATTTTCTTTCATTTTCATATTACGAAAGTGATAATATTTTATTTTATATTGCTAAATTTGAACTTACCACGGTAACTATTGCTTCTGTAATTTCTGAAATGATCAAAAAAAAATTGAGTTTTAGCGCTTCATCTAGTATTATTTCACCGGAATAATTTTTTGAACTTCTCGTAAAATGTTTATCTTTTTATGTTGAGTTACTATTCACGAGTTACTATTCGCAGAGTACTATTCACGGTAAAAAAATTATTTTTTTAATCCCAAATTATCTTTGATTGTATTCAAGTTTTGATCTTCATTCTTGAATTTTGCTCCACAGTTGATTATTATGGAGTATTCTTGAACTTGAATAAATTAAATTACGAATCCCTAATCTTTGTCATTTATCTCACTACATTCGTTCCTTATATTATTTTTCATAATTCTCAGTCTTAAATGGTGATATAAATAAATATCTTTGGCCGGTAGTGAAAAGATGAATAATTATTTGATGAATATCTTTGGCTTGTAGTGCAAAAATGATTATCTGATGAATATCTTTGGCTCGTAGTGCAAAGATGGACAGGTGTTGAGATGAACAAGACCACTGGTGATACAAATGAATATCTTTAGGCCCGTAGTAGCAAAGATGAATATTTGATTCGAGATATATATTGATTGATGTTACAGGGATAAAATATTGATGATGGACTTTTAAATCATAGAAGATAGTAGACATCATTCTCTACTTAACTCTTCTAATGAATTGTTATTTTCGCTAGCAGTTGTTGATCTAAAACTTGTTGTCCATAATATTTTATCTGATTTGTTGAAGACTAACGATAATTTACTCTCCATTATCTTAGTCATAATATTCTTTACTAGGTTAGTTGAGCTCACCCTTTTCTTTCATTGTTCTCTTCAAGAAATGAGAATGTCGCAAGGACTAGTCAGGGATCGGGGTGATGGTCAGAGTTAGAGCAATAACAGTTCTCACTATTTTGTAGAATAGTGTGATAATAATTATAATTAATGAGGACTGAATTTGAGTGTTTATATTTCGTATTATATACGATTTATATTGAAACTCACAGTTGAGTGGTCGTATTATGCACTACCGTATGCTATAAAAGATTGTATTTGGATTCTGTACCATGTATTTGGCAACTCAGAATAGGTTGAGTATTGAACCTATTTTGGGGGCGTCACAGTTGGTATCAGAGCTTAGGGATATGATCTCTGGCGGAGATCTTGGAATAGAACTATTTGGGGAGAGACGAGTAAATCCTTCGCTAGTGTGTCCTACCTAAGCTTATTTGGTATTTAATTGGTCGATCGGAACATAGGGTTAATATTTAATATGTTAATTTATTTAATTAACCCTTGTTTTATGGCAGTATTTGAGAATGACAGCTGAAAATCTAAACAATAGGAATGAATGAGACCGTTGAGACACCTTTAATCACTAACCAGGAGAACGTGCAACAGGAAGGCGATATTCCTCCTGTAAACAACACCACCGATCAAACGATGAACGATGGAATGTTTAGAAGTTTTTTGCAGTTCATGCAAAACCAGACGAGGAAGACTCGTGCTCATAATACAGGTGGAAATAACAACTCGCGGCTTGTCACTGCCAAGCAGTTCAAAGAATTGGGACCACCAAAATTTCAGGGAAAGCCAGATCCAATCAAGGTAGAAAATTGGATTAAGCAAATTACCAAGATATTTGATGTCTTGGGATGCACGGAGGAACATAAGGTTCCATTCACCACGTTTATGTTCTGTGGAGATACAGATTATTGGTGGGAATCTGTGAAGCGTACCCAGCCTGCCGCACTCAAGATGTCTTGGGAGGAGTTCTAGAAACTGTTCAATGACAAGTACTTTCCAGAAAGTATTCGTCATATGAAGGAGGTAGAGTTTATCAAACTGGAACAGAACAACATGACTGTGTCCCAGAATGAGGCAAAGTTCGCGGAGTTATCCCGGTTTGCATCTCATTTGGTTGATAATGAGGAATGTATGACGCGGATGTTTCTAACAGGTTTGAAACCCGAAATTCATCAGTACCTCATTTCTCACAAACTTTCTTTATATTCAGATGTAGTGAACAGGGCCCAATTGTTAGAACGTGATAATGATTATGTTCAACCAAGGGACAACAACCAAGGTCGTACCGGTGGCAGCAGTCATCAGAACAATGATAACCAGCAGGGAGGAAAATATCATGACAGAAGCGGTAACCACTCCGGTGGTAATCGTAGCCATGATAATAGAAGAAGTGAGTCGGGGGTGAAAGTAGTATACATACAAGCCAATCATATATGATGATAAAGCATATACTTTGGAGACAATCTTATTTATTTATTAATAAAAATATTCATTTATTAAAGGCATTTAATTATCTACATGATGCTAGTTTTTATAATATGTAAATAACCCATAGTTTTAAGCAATGCTTTTAGAATCATGATGTTGATCATGCTAATGAGATTTAAATTCTTATAAATCTTAAAACTAAAATAGTTCCTAATCGTGGGATTACTAAAAAGGAGATTAGTAAATCCGGATAGATTGGTACATATGTTGCTTGCCCATTGGATGAGGATGACTGATCTCATGATCATTTGTGTGGAGACACTAAAGCAAGTATGTAGGTGCTTGTTGGAGAATAAGTTCACTGAATGTGACTCGCTATGGAATACCTAATGGAGTTTTACTCACCTGTCAATAGGAATTCCTAATGTGATAGTAGTACAAGTGATCCTTGGACTTGAGATCATCATAGTATCTTGTATGTAATAAATTATACTTTGACTTATTCCTTAAGGTCCTTTAGGGTATATATAGGGTATGCTTGGGTATAATGAGTTACATATAGAGATAATGTATGATCAATAAAGAATCTACCACCTCTAGTAAAAGAGGAGATATGTCCTATGTGATTCGTTAAATGACAACTCAGGAACCCTTGGCCAAGGTGGAATGAAATTAGAAAGGAGTTTCTAATTTGCATTATTTGGAGTTGTGCATTTTCTAATCGAAATACATATAAATAAATAAAATAAGGCTTGACAGTAAATCCATGTCTTATATTTAATTGGACATTGTATGGTGGAAGGATTGAATTGTACGGTAACTATTAACTCACAGGTTCTTTTATGATTAATGTTGAAATCTATATTATCTGGAAAAGTCGTTGATCGCTAGGGAGGCTTATTGTAAGACCCCAAATTTTATGAATAAGATTTAATTTTCTTTATATATTATTTTGAAATAGTAAGGTGTTGATTTGATAAATGTGATAAGTTATGGGTGAAATGTGCAAAGTTTACAAAGTAAGCAAGTGGTTATAAAATATTCGTTGTGTCGGGTAATATTCATTTGGTCGAGAAATATTCTTTTTGTCGGAGAATATTCGTACGACGGCGCAGTAATTGGTAGACCCCACAACGGAATGAATGTCGGATATAGAAAGCGACAGAAATAACCTTTTTATATAATAACGGCAAAACTGTTACTGTTAGTACTGTTGAAATACCCGGTGGTTAAAATACAGTAATACGTGGTGTTGCACAGTAGCACACGGTATTGCACAGTATTTCAAATTATTGATTCTTACGTAGGAAGACACTTACTCAATTATTGTTACAGTAATTACTGTTTAATATTTTATATTATTGATTCAATAATTGTATAATATTTTATTGGTTCAATATTTGCTACGTTGATATTTTATATCAATAAGTGTTACTTTGCTATTTTATATTATTGATTCAATAATTGTCATTGCACATTATTTTAAATTATAAAATCAATAGTTCATATTATTTGAATAATATTATTAGATAGCATTATTGGCAATGTCTAAGAAAGTTCTGTCTAGGAAAGGGGTTGATTAATTGCGCGACAGTAAGGAGAAATCCTTATCGGAAGGCCCCCTCTTTCCTAGGAACGACCTGGTTGTCAATATTGTAGTTCTGTAATATTATTTGTGAATAATTATTTTTTGAGATATATGATAAGAAAATATTTATTCAATGTGGATTTAAATAGAGGAATTTTTTTACATGTGACATTTGTTGAAAGTTGGTATTTTATCTTGTCCGATAAAATAATTTATTTAAATATATTATTATAATATTACATTATAGTAGTATGATGTGATTATATAATAGTATAATTTTTATAATTTGAATGGTAACATTATTATAGTAAATTCATGGTATAAAAGTTAAACGAGGTGGAAGAGTGCAAATTGAATTTGAACTCTTATGACGCAAACAATGATGTCATCGAAGCGATGAGGTAAGCAATGATGTCATCGGAGCGATGAGGTAAGCAATGATGTCATAGATCGATGATGTAAATGATGATGTCATAAATTATGACGAAAAGACTATTTTACCCTTACTCTGCCGAGCCTATAAATAGAAGCTCATTTCTTCATTATTTCTCACCAATTCACTAAAGCTATAGAGAGAGAAAGTATAGAGAGAATAAGAGAGAAAGAAGAAGAGTATTCTGCTATTACGCTAGTGCAGTCTCCAAATTTTAAGGTAATGGGTATTATTTCTTTCGTATTCATGAAGAGAGTTATTTTCTTTCAATACTCGTAAGAGTTGTTATTCCATTCCTTATTATTCTGTTGGAATAATCTGTCTGAACGGACTCTCGCCAGACGGGTGAATAACTCTTCGTATTCAGTTGTTATTAAATTGTGAAAATAATCTGTCTGGGCGGACTACCGCCAGACGGGTGAATAACCCTTCGTATTCAGTTGTTATTAAATTATGGAAATAATCTGTCTGAGCGGACTACCGCCAGACGGGTGAAAATCCAATTGCAGTTTCGTATATTGTTTCATTTCAGATTCTTAACTCTAAACTTACTACGGTAAGTATTGCTTCTATAATTCCTGAAATGATCAGATATTACTTGAGTTTTGCGCTTCATCTAATATTATTTCACTGAAATATTGGTCTGAACTTTCTTATGAAATTTTTATCTTTTCATGTTGAGTTACTATTCACGAGTTACTATTCACAGGATACTATTCACGGTAAAAAAAAATTTCTTCTTCCAAATCATCTTTGATTGGATTCAGGTTTTGATCTTCATTCTTGAACTCTGGATAAATTCTCTAATATTTGTCCTTTATCTCACTGGATCCGTTATTCGTATTATTTTTCATCATCCTCAGTTCTAAATGGTGATATAACTAAATATCTTTGACCTGTAGTGCAAAGATGAATAATTACGTGATGAATATCTTTGGCCTGTAGTGCAAAGATGAATGATTACCTGATGAATATCTTTGGCCCGTAGTGCAAAGATGGACAGGTGTTGAGATGAACATGACCAACTGATGATACAAATGAATATCTTTGGCCCGTAGTGCAAAGATGGATATTTGATTCGAGATGCATATTGATTGATGTTACAGGGATAAAATATTGATGATGGACTTTTAAATCAAAGAAGATAGTAGACATCATTCTCTAACTCTTCTAATGAATTGTTATTTTTGCTGCGAATATTGATCTAAAACTTGTTGTCCATGATATTTTATCTGATTTATTGAAGGCTAACGATAATTTGTTTTCATTATCTTAGTCATAATATTCTTTACTGGCTAGTTGAGCTCACTATTTTCTTCTATTGTTCTCTTCAGGAAATGAGAATATCGCAGATACTAGTTGGGGAATGGAGTGATGGTCCGAGTTAGAGCTGTAGAAGTCCTCACTATTTGTTTTATTTAAAATAGTGTGATAATAAATGTAATGAGGACTTAGTTTGAATGCTAATATTTTTTACATGTCTGTATTGACACTCACACATTGTGTGGTCGTATTTTGCACCAAGATATTTGCACAAAGAGTTGGGACCACCAGAGTTTCAGGGAAAGCCAGATCCAATCAAGGCAGAAAATTGGATTAAAGCAAATTACCAAGATATTTGATGTCTTGGGATGCACGGAGGAACAGAAGGTTCCATTTACCACCTTTATGTTCCGTGGAGAGGCAGATTACTGGTGGGAATCTGTGAAACGTACCCAGCCTGTCGCACTCAAGATGACTTGGGGGGCGTTCCAGAAACTGTTCAATGACAAGTACTTTCCAGAAAGTATTCGTCACATGAAAGAGATAGAGTTCATCAGACTGGAACAGAACAACATGACTGTGTCCCAGTACGAGGCTAAATTCGCGGAGTTATCCCGGTTTGCACCTCATTTGGTGGAGAATGAGGAACGTATGACGCGGATGTTTCTGAGAGGTTTAAAACCCGAGATTCGTCAATACCTCATTTCTCATAAATTTTCTCTATATTCGGATGTAGTAAACAGGGCCCAGTTGTTAGAACGAGATAGTGATTATGTTCAACCAAGGGACAACAACCAAGGTCGTACTGGTGGCAGCAGTCATCGGAACAATGATAACCAGCGAGGAGGAAAGTATCATGACAGAAGCGGTAACCACTCCGGTGGTAATCGTGGTCATGATAATAGAAAAAGTGAATCGGGAGGAGATTTCAAGAAGAGAAGGTACAACAATGAGAACGTGAAGACGTCGACATCAGCACCAGCATCAACTGTTTCTAGGGGAGGAGAACGACCACCGGTCGTATGCTATAAATGCGGGAAAGAGGGACACATCAGCCCAAACTGTCCACAACAATTCAAAGCATGTTATAACTGTGGAAAAGAAGGACATATAGCTCGAGATTGTCTTGTAGTGAAACCAAGTCCAGCGGGGGTGGTGATTCCAAAGGCAGTTTCGGACAAGTCAAAGTCGGTGATTCCTGGTATAGCGTTTGTCGTGACAGCCCAAAACACGAGGAACCCGCACGAGGTGATTACGGGTAAGCTAATCATAAACTCTTGTGAAGTTTACACCTTGTTAGATACCGGTGCTATCCATTCATTTATTTCACCTGCTTGTGCTCAACGGTTAAATTTGACACCTGAGAAGTTAGACTTTAACTTATCTGTTGAAACTCCGTTAGGAGAAACTTTCGTTACAACTACAGTTTACAAATCTTGCTTGATTCAGATTAGTACCCTTACCTTACTTGTTGATCTTATATCTTTGAAAATACTTGCATTTGACGTGATTTAGGAATTGACTGGTTAACCACTTACCATCCAAAATTGATTGTTTTCGTAAGGTTGTTAGTTTTTATATTCCTAACCAACCTGTTGTGCGAATTCAAACCAACAAACCACTAAAATCTGTCAATGTCATTTCAAGTCACAAAGCTATTCGTTTATTAAAAAACGGATGTCAAGCTTTCTTAGCTCATGTTACTGATCTAAACCAGAATACGTCAGGTTTGAATGATAGTTTCTGTTGTTAATGAGTTTCCTGATATATTTTCGAAGAACTTCCCTGTCTACCCCCGGAACGTAAAGTTGAATTCTTTATTGACCTTGAACCCTGGTACAAAACCCATTTCTAAAACCCCATATCGAATGGCTCCTATAGAACTTCAGGAGTTAAAGGTCCAACTACAGGAGTTGTTAGACATCGGTTTTATACGTCCTAGTACATCTCCTTGGGGTGCTCCTGTTTTATTCGTAAAGAAGAAAGACGGGAGTATGCGACTTTGTATTAACTATCCGGAGTTGAACCATGTCACCATCAAGAATAGGTATCCGTTATCTCATATTGATGACCTGTTCGACCAGTTGCAAGGTGCACAATTTTTTTCAAAGATCGATCTGGATATCATCAGCTGAAGATTAAAACCGAGGATATTCCGAAGACTGCTTTTCAGAACTCGATATGGGCATTATGAATTTTTAGTCATGTCTTTTGGATTGACTAATGTTCTTGCTGCTTTTATGGATATGATGAACCTGTGTATTCAAGGAATATTTAGATCAGTTCGTGGTTGTCTTTATTGATGACATCCTCATCTATTCCAAAAGTCGTGAAGATCATGAGCACCACTTGAAGCTGGTACTTCAAAGGCTTCGTGAAAATAAGCTATATGCCAAGCTAAAGAATTGCGAGTTCTAGCTTGAGGAGGTAGCATTCCTTGGGCACGTAGTATCAAAACGTGGAGTATCTGTGGACCTGGCAAAGATTGAAGCAATACAAAGTTGGGAGCAACCGAAGTCAGTGACCGAAGTACGTAACTTTTTGGGCTTAGCTGGTTATTATCGGAGATTCGTGGAAGGATTTTCTCGAATCGGTACTCCATTAACTCAGCTGACTCAGAAAGATACAAAATTCGTATGGAACGAGGAATGCGAGAAGAGCTTTCAAGAGCTTATGAGGAGACTCATTTCGACACCTGTTCTGACAATACCATCTGGTTCGGATGGATTTGTCATTTATAGCGATGCTTTGGGCAAAGGGTTAGGATGTGTTCTCATGCAACATGGAAAATGTAAGACCCCGAATTTTATGAATAAAGATTTAATTTTCTTTATATATTATTTCAAAATAGTAAGGTGTTGATTTGATAAATATGAAAAGTTATGGGTGAAATGTGCAAATATTTTAATATGTAGCAAGTGGCTTATAAAATATTCATTGTTGTCGGGGAATATTCGTTTGGTCGTGGAATATTCTTGTTGTCGGAGAATATTCGTACGATGGAGCAGCTATTTGTGGGCCCCACAACGGAATAACTGTCGGATATAGAAAGTGACAGAAATAACCTTTTTATAAATAACGGCGTAGTTGTTACCGTTAGTACTGTTGAAATACCCGGTGGTTAAAATACAGTAATACGCGGTGTTGCACAATAGCACACGGTATTGCGCAGTATTTCGAATTATTGATTCTTACGTGAGAAGGCACTTACTCAATTATTGTTACAGTAATTACTGTTCAATATTTTATATTATTGATTCAATAATTGTATGATATTTTATTGGTTCAATAATTGCTATGTTGATATTTTATATCAATAATTGCTACGATTGCTATTTTATATGATTGATTCAACAATTGCTATCGTTGATATTTTGTATTATTGATTCAATAATTGTCACTGCACAGTATTTCACATTATCAAATCAATAATTCATATTATTTGAATAATATTATTAGATAGCATTATTGGCAATGTCTAAGGAAGTTCTGCCGAGGAAAGGGGTTAGGTTAATCTAATTGCGCTCCAGTAAGGAGAAATCCTTATCGGAAAGCCCCCTCTTTCCTGGGAACGACCTGGTTGTCAATATTGTAGTTCTGTAATATTATTTGTGAATAATTAATTATTAATTTATATGATAAAAAAATATTTATTTTGTGGATATAAAAGAAGGAATTAGTGCTGATGTGTTTTTATCAGTATTTTGGTGTGAAAAATTATCCATTTATGAATTTCGGATAATTTATGTTTGGAATTTCGAAAAACTTCATTCTACAAAGTTGTAGAGAATTAAATTTCCTATAGAAAAGATATAGAATTTATATTTTTCTGACAAAAGGGCTATTTATTATGAATTATTGAAGTTCTAGAAAATAAATATTTTTTTAATGGGAGGTGGGTCCCACTGGTGGCTGATGGCTTTTGATGCGACTGAGGCGGCTGGAATTTTTTAAAAAATTATTATTTTATTCAAAAGTCTACTTTGGCATCCTAAGCTTTTCCTATAAATAGGGTGCTTAGGTTAGAATTAAAAATCACACTAGAATCAGAAGTTTTCTCTCTCTATAATATCGAGCGTATTTTTGTGAGTATTTAGATACTTTGAGTGTTACTATTCAGTGCAAGTTTTCTTCAGCTTTATATCCGATATACCAGTCAGAAGTACTATTCTTTTGAGGTAAGAGATGTTATTTTCTTTCGTAAATGATGTTATTCTTTTCAATATCATTATACCAAAATATTATCATGGATTTTATTATGAAATTCTTACTTTTTCTGTCGGAGTTACTATTCACGTGTACGACACTATTCACGTATACGACACTATTCACGAAAAAAAATTAAATTTTCTTCTATTTGTCCAAGTTGCTTGTTAAGGTTCCTATCTTTGATTGGATTTAAGTTTTGAGTTTTATTCTTGAATTTTGCTCGACAATTGATTATTACGAAGTATTTTTGAATTGGATAAACTAAAATACGAATCCTTAATCTTTGTCCTTTATCTCACTGGATTCGTTCTTTAAAATATTTTTCATCATCCTCAGTCCTAAAAGGTGATATAATTGAATATCTTTGGCCTGTAGAGCAAAGATGAATGATTACTTGATGAATATCTTTAGCCGTAGTGCAAAGATGGACAGGTGTTGAGATGAACATGACCACTGGTGATACAAATGAATATCGTTGGCTGTAGTGCAAAGATGAATATTTGATTTGAGATATATATTGATTGATGTTACAGGGATAAAATATTGATGATGGACTTTTAAATCATAGAAGATAGTAGACTTCATTCTCTACTTAACTCTTCTAATGAATGGTTATTTCCGCTGCGAATATTGATCTAAAACTTATTGTCAATAATATTTTATCTGAATTGTGAAGACTAACGATAATTTATTTTCCATTATCTTAGTCATAATATTCTTTACTGGGCTAATTGAGCTCACCCTTTTTATCTATTGTCCTCTTCAGGAAATGAGAATGTTGCGGGAACTAGTCGGGGAACAGAGTGATGGTCCCTAGTTAGAGCAGTAGTAGTCCTCACTATTTCTAATAAATAGTGTGATAATAATTGTAATGAGGACTTAGTTTGATTGTTAATAAATATTTCTACTAAATATTTGTATTGACACTCACAGTTGTGTGGTCGTATTTTGCACGACCGTGTGATATAAAGTTTGTATTTGAATTCTGTACTATGTATTTGGCGACTTAGAATGGGTTGGGTTGACAGGACCTATTCTGGGGGCGTCACAGTTGGTATCAGAGCTTAGGGATATGGTCTCTGGCGGAGATCGGGGAATAGAACTAGGAGGGGAGAGACGAGTAAATCCTTCACTAGTGTGTCCTACCTAAGCTTATGTGGTATTTAATTGGTCAGTCGGAGCATAGGGTTAATATGTGATATGTTAATTTGTTTAATTAACCCTTGTTTTATGGCAGTATTTGAGAATGGCAGCTGAGAATGTTAACAACAAAGTGAATGAGACTGTGGAGACACCTTTAATCACTAACTAGGAGAACGTGCAACAAGTAGGCAATGTTCATCCTGAAAACAACGCTGATCAGACGATAAACAATGAGATGTTTAGAAGTTTTTTGCAGTTCATGCAAAACCAGACGAGGAAAACTCGTGTGCAAAATATAGGTGGAGATAATAACAATACGCGAATTGTCACTGCCAAGCAGTTCAAAGATTTGGGACCACCAGAGTTTCTGGGAAAGCCAGATCCGATCAAGGCGGAGACGTGGATTAAACAAATTACCAAGATATTTGATGTCTTGGGATGCACGGAGGAACAGAAGGTTCCATTCGCCACTTTTATGATCCGTGGAGAGGCAGATTACTGGTGGGAATCCGTGAAGCGTACCCAGCCTGCCGCACTCAAGATGTATTCGGAAGCGTTCCAGAAACTGTTCAATGACAAGTACTTTCCAGAAAGTATTCGTCACATGAAAGAGGTAAAGTTCATCAGACTAGAACAGAACAACATGACTGTGTCCCAGTACGAGGCTAAATTCGCGGAGTTATCCCGGTTTACACCTCATTTGGTGGAGAATGAGGAACGTATGACGCAGATGTTTCTGAGAGGTTTAAAACCCGAGATTCGTCAATACCTCATTTCTCATAAATTTTCTCTATATTCGGATGTAGTAAACAGGGCCCAGTTGTTAAAACGAGATAGTGATTATGTTCAACCAAGGGACAACAACCAAGGTCGTACTGGTGGCAGCAGTCATCGAAACAATGATAACCAGCGGGGAGGAAAGTATCATGACAGAAGCGGTAACCACTCCGGTGGTAATCGTGGCCATGATAATAGAAATAGTGAATCGGGAGGAGATTTCAAGAAGAGAAGGTACAACAATGAGAACGTGAAGACGTCGACATCAGCACCAGCATCAACTGTTTCTAGGGGAGGAGAATGACCACCGGTCGTATGCTATAAATGCGGGAAAGAGGGACACATCAGCCCAAACTGCCCACAACAATTCAAAGCATGTTATAACTATGGAAAAGAAGGACATATAGCTCGAGATTGTCCTGTAGCGAAACCAAGTCTAGCGGGGGTGGTGATTCCAAAGGCGGTTTCGGACAAGTCAAAGTCGGTGATTCCTGGTAGAGCGTTTGTCGTGACAGCCCAAAACACGAGGAACCCGCACGAGGTGATTACGGGTAAGCTAATCATAAACTCTTGCGAAGTTTACACCTTGTTAGATACCGGTGCTATCCATTCATTTATTTCACCTGCTTGTGCTCAACGGTTAAATTTGACACCTGAGAAGTTAGACTTTGACTTATCTGTTGAAACTCCGTTAGGAGAAACTTTCGTTACAACTATAGTTTACAAATCTTGCTTGATTCAGATTGGTACCCTTACCTTACCTGTTGATCTTATATCTTTGAAAATACTTGCATTTGACGTGATTTTAGGAATTGACTGGTTAACCACTTACCATGCCAAAATTGATTGTTTTCAGTAAGGTTGTTAGTTTTCATATTCCTAATCAACTTTGTGGTGCGAATCCAAGCCACCAAACCACTAAAATCAGTCAATATCATTTCAAGTCACAAAGCTATTCGTTTATTGAAAAATGGATGTCAAGCTTTCTTAGCCCATGCCACTGATCTAAACCAGAATACGTCAAATTTGAATAATATTTCCGTTGTTAATGAGTTTCCTGATGTATTTCCCGAAGAACTTCCCGGTCTACCCCCAGAACGTGAAGTTGAATTCTTTATTGACCTTAAACCTGGTACAAAACCATTTCTAAAATCCCATATCGAATGGCTCCTATTGAACTTCAGGAGTTAAAGGTCCAATTACAGTAACTGTTAGACATCGGTTTTATTCATCCTAGTACGTCTCCTTGGGGTGCTCCTGTTTTATTCGTAAAGAAGAAAGACGGGAGTATGCGACTTTGTATTGACTATCGAGAGTTGAACCATGTCACCATCAAGAATAGGTATCCGTTACCTCGTATTGATGACCTGTTCGACTAGTTGCAAGGAACACAATTCTTTTCAAAGATCGATCTTCATTCTGGATATCATCAGCTGAAGATTAAAACTGAGGGATATTCTAAAGACTGCTTTCAGAACTCGGTACGGGCATTATGAGTTCTTAGTCATGTCTTTTGGATTGACTAATTCTCCTGCTATTTTCATGGATATGACGAACCGTGTATTTAAGAAATAGTTGGATCAGTTCGTTGTTGTCTTTATTGATGACATCCTCATCTATTCTAAAAGCCGTGAAGACCATGAGCACCACTTGAAGCTGGTACTTCAAAAGCTTCGTGAGAATAAGCTATATGCCAAGCTGAAGAAATGCGAGTTCTGGCTTGAAGGAAGTAGCATTCCTTGGGCACGTGGTATCGAAACGTGGAGTATCTATTGACCCAGCGAAGATTGAAGCAATACAAAGCTGGGAGCAACTTAAGTCGGTGACCGAAGTACGAAGTTTTTTGGGCTTAGCTGGTTATTATCGGAGGTTCGTAGAGGGATTTTCTAGAATTGCTACTCCATTAACTCAGTTGACTCGGAAAGATACAAAATTCAGTTTGGAGCGAGAAATGCGAGAAGAGCTTCCAAGAGCTCAAGAGAAGACTTATCTCGGCACCTGTTCTGACAATACCATCTGGTTCGGATGGATTTGTTATCTACAGCGATGCTTTAGGTAAAGGGTTAGGATGTGTTCTCATGCAACATGGGAAAGTCATAGCCTATGCCTAGCGACAACTCAAAGAATATGAGAGGAATTATCCTACTCATGATCTAGAGTTGGCAGCAGTCGTTTTCGCGTTGAAGATCTGGAGACACTACCTGTACGGGGAGAAAGTGGAGATTTATACAGATCATAAGAGCCTCAAATATTTCTTCACTCAAAAGGAACTCAACATGCGGCAACGACGTTGGCTTGAGATGTTGAAAGATTATGATCATACCATCCAATACCATCCTGGAAAAGCGAATGTGGTAGCTGAAGCGTTGAGTAGAAGATCATATGCGGGAACGAGTGCGATGATGTCAAGTATACGCGTGGAACCAGCTTTGATTGATAAAGTTAAAGCTGCTCAAGCTACGGATCCGGAGCTGATGAAGATGAAGAAGAAGGTGCAAGGAGGTGCCATTCCAGAAGCAAGAATCGATGAAGAGGGAATACTTTGAGTCAACTCCAGACTTTGTGTTCCTAACGATTCCGACTTGAAGTATAGAATCATGATGGAGGCACACAACACACCGTTTGTAATCCATCCTGGGAGTACCAAAATGTATCATGATCTTCGACATACATTTTGGTGGAGCAATATGAAAAGAGAGATCGCGGAGTTTATTTCGAGATGTTTAACTTGTCAACGTGTAAAGGCGGAGCATCAAGTGCCGAAGGGTCCACTGCAACCACTGGAGATTCTGAAATGGAAGTGGGAACACATTACGATGGATTTCGTTACGGGTCTTCCCAAGTTTTCTCAAGGTATAGATGCGATTTGGGTTATTGTTGACAGATTAACCAAGTCTGCTCATTTCTTGCCGATACAAGAGACTTATTCCCTTGAATGTCTTGCTCATATGTACGTGAATGAGATTGTGAGATTGCATGGCATGCTAGTATCCATAGTTTCGGATCGTGACCCCAGATTTACTTCACGATTTTGGATCAGTTTGCAGAAAGCTATGGGCACGGATTTACGATTCAGTTCGGCTTATCATCCTCAAACAGACGGACAATCAGAGAGGACTATTCAAACTCTTGAAGATCTATTGAGACTTTGTATTCTAGACTTCAAAAGGAGTTGGGATAAGTATTTACCATTGGTGGAATTCTCCTACAACAACAGTTATCAGGCAAGTATAGGTGTGGCTCCATTCGAAGCAGTTGTATGGGAGAAAGTGTCGCTCTCCAGTATGTTGGGATGAGGTGGGTGAAGTAACATTGTTGGGACCGGAGTTAGTACGCATGACTACAGAAAAGATCCAAATGATCCGACAACGTATAAAAATAGCACAAGATCGACAATAGAGTTATGCGGATCTTCATCGAAAGGATGTGGAATTTAATGTTGGGGATCATATATTATTACGTGTTGCTCCATGGAAAGAAGTTACGAGATTCGGGAAGAGAGGAAAGCTCAACCCACGATTCATTGGTCCATTTGAGATCCTTGACCGAGTAGAAAATGTGGCCTTATAGACTCGCTTTACCTCCAAGCCTGTCTCGTGTTCATAACGTTTTTCATATATCCGTACTTCGCAAATATGTGAAAGAACCAAATCACATTATTGAGTTAAAATTGGACGAGATAGCCGAAGATTTAACGTATGAGGAGGTACCTGTTAAGATCTTGGATAGGAAGGAACATGTCTTACGCTCAAAGGTTATACCTCAAGTTAAAGTTTTGTGGAGGAACCATGATATCGAGGAAATGACCTTGGGAGTTAGAATCGGAAATGAAAATGAGGTATCCTCACCTTTTCGACATACCAGGTACGTACGTCAATTTCGAGGACGAAATTTCATAAGGAGGGGAGGTTGTAAGACCCCAAATTTTATGAATAAGATTTAATTTTCTTTATATATTATTTTGAAATAGTAAGGTGTTTATTTGATAAATGTGATAAGTTATAGGTGAAATGTGTAAAGTTTACAAAGTAAGCAAGTGGTTATAAAATATTCGTTATGTCGGGGAATATTCGTTTGGTCGAGGAATATTCTTTTTATCGGAGAACATTCGTACGACGGCGCAGTCATTGGTGGACCCCACAACGGAATGAATGTCGGATATAGAAAGCGACAGAAATAACCTTTTTATATAATAACGGCAAAACTGTTACCGTTAGTACTGTTGAAATACCCGGTGATTAAAATACAGTAATACGTAGTGTTGCACAGTAGCACACGGTATTGAACAGTATTTCAAATTATTGATTCTTACGTAGGAAGGCACTTACTCAATTATTGTTACAGTAATTACTGTTCAATATTTTATATTATTGATTCAATAATTGCATAATATTTTATTGGTTCAATATTTGCTACGTTGATATTTTATATCAATAAGTGCTACTTTGCTATTTTATATTATTGATTCAATAATTATCATTGAACATTATTTTAAATTATCAAATCAATAGTTCATATTATTTAAATAATATTATTAGATAACATTATTGGCAATGTCTAAGGAAGTTCTGTCTAGGAAAGGGGTTTATTAATTGCGCGCTAGTAAGGAGAAATCCTTATCGGAAGGCCCCCTCTTTCCTAGGAACGATCTGGTTGTCAATATTGTAGTTCTGTAATATTATTTGTGAATACTTAATTTTTGAGATATATGATAAGAAATATTTATTCAATGTGGATTTAAACGGAGGAATTTTTTTACATGTGACATTTGTTGAAAGTTGGTATTTTATCTTGTCCGATAAAATAATTCATTCAAATATATTATTATAATATTACATTATAGTAGTATGATGTGATTATATAATAGTATGATTTTTATAATTTGAATGGTAACATTATTATAGTAAATTCATGGTATAAAAGTTAAACGAGGTGAAAGAGTGCAAATTGAATTTGAACTCTTATGATGCAAACAATGATGTCATCGGAGCGATGAGGTAAGCAATGATGTCATCGGAGCGATGAGGTAAGCAATGATGTCATAGATCGATGATGTAAATGATGATGTCATAAATTATGGCGAAAAGACTATTTTACCCTTACTCTGTCGAGCCTATAAATAGAAGCTCATTTTTTCATTATTTCTCACCAATTCACTAAAGCTATAGAGAGAATAAGAGAAAAAGAAGAAGAGTATTCTGCTATTACGCTAGTGCAGTCTCCAAATTTTAAGGTAAGGGGTATTATTTCTTTCGTATTCATGAAGAGAGTTATTTTCTTTCAATACTCGTAAGAGTTGTTATTCCATTCTTTATTATTCTGTTGGAATAATCTGTCTGAACGGACTATCGCCAGACGGGTGAATAACCCTTCGTATTCAGTTGTTATTAAATTGTGGAAATAATCTGTCTGAGCGGACTACCGCCAGACGGGTGAATAACCCTTCGTATTCAGTTGTTATTAAATTATGGAAATAATCTGTTTGAGCGGACTACCGCCAGACGAGTGAAAATCCAATTGTAGTTTCGTATATTGTTTCATTTCAGATTCTTAACTCTAAACTTACTACGGTAAGTATTGCTTCTATAATTCCTGAAATGATCAGATATTACTTGAGTTTTGTGCTTCATCTAATATTATTTCACTGAAATATTAGTCTGAACTTTCTTATGAAATTTTAATCTTTTCATGTTGAGTTACTATTCACAAATTACTATTCACAGGATACTATTCACGGTAATTTTTTTTTCTTCTTCCAAATCATCTTTGATTGGATTCAGGTTTTGATCTTCATTCTTGAACTCTGGATAAATTCTCTAATATTTGTCCTTTATCTCACTGGATCCGTTATTCATATTATTTTTCATCATCCTCAGTTCTAAATGGTGATATAACTAAATATCTTTGACCTGTAGTGCAAAGATGAATAATTACGTGATGAATATCTTTGGCCTGTAGTGCAAAGATGAATGATTACCTGATGAATATCTTTGGCCCGTAGTGCAAAGATGGACAGGTGTTGAGATGAACATGACCAACTGATGATACAAATGAATATCTTTGGCCCGTAGTGCAAAGATGGATATTTGATTCGAGATGCATATTGATTGATGTTACTAGGGATGAAATATTGATGATGGACTTTTAAATCAAAGAAGATAGTAGACATCATTCTCTAACTCTTCTAATGAATTGTTATTTTTGCTGCGAATATTGATCTAAAACTTGTTGTCCATGATATTTTATCTGATTTATTGAAGGCTAACGATAATTTGTATTCATTATCTTAGTCATAATATTCTTTACTAGGCTAGTTGAACTCACCCTTTTCTTCCATTGTTCTCTTCAGGAAATGAGAATATCGCGGGTACTAGTCGGGGAATGGAGTGATGGTCCGAGTTAGAGTTGTAGAAGTCCTCACTATTTGTTTTATTTAAAATAGTGTGATAATAAATATAATGAGGACTTAGTTTGAATGCTAATATTTTTTACATGTCTGTATTGACACTCACAGTTGTGTGGTCGTATTTTGCACGACCGTGTGATTAAAAGATTGTATTTGAATTTATTTGAGTGTATTTGACGACTCAAAATGGGTGGAGTATTGAGCCTATTTTGGGGGTGTCACACTTATTCCTATTGTAGAATAAATATTATTTATTTAAATAGATCATTAGTTTAATTATTTATTTAAATAAGATTAGAATTGTTCTAATTGATTTATTCACAACCGGTTTAATATGGAGAACCTAAATGGTCACACCATAAAAGGAAGAATAATTATTTAAGAAAGTAATGGCATAATCGTAATAATGCATTAAGTATAATTAATTTAATCTATGGTGATAGAATAAATTAAATAGCTTAACGTTTATTATTTAATATTTTGGAAATATTAAATATAAATTAATAAGAGGAGTCTTATTAATATTATTACAATTATTATTATTTTAATTTCTAAAGGAGTTTAGTAATTGATTTAATATTAGTACTCCCATTTATTCCTAATAAGATTAGGAGACAAATTAATTAAATGAATTTAATTAATTATTCCCAATGTGGTGGGAAGCCTCAATTAATTAAAAGAGTTTAATTAATTAAATAAAATTCCATATCTAATAGGATTAGAAGGGTTGACCAATATCTATATAAGAGGAGTCTTATAATAGATATCAGTTGATGCAATTCTAATTGTTGGAGAGTACTCCTTTTCTATAGAAGATAGAAAACTAAGATTTAGACAAACACCCTCCTTCTTGATAATTCCTCTTCCTTGGTGGATCACCTCTAGAGGCCAAACACTTGGGTGACTAACATTGATCAAAGAAAGGAATCTAACCAGAAAGTTCAAGGAGATCACGAAGAACAAGGAGTTGAACTCGTACCTGTGGAAGCTTCGTTCTACAAGGGTATGATTCAATAACTTCTTATTTGTCGTTTTAATTAATAATTTGCATAAAGGATGATCCGGGTGATGGTTTTGTAGAAATTTTAAACTCTGATATATCATGCTTCCGCTAATTTTTGCAATTTGATTTGCGTCACGATTTCGTACAAACCCAATAGTGGCATCAGAGCCAAACCTTTATGCAATTATTAATTTATTTTTGATTTCATATACATATGGGTATGTATTTAGGAATAATTTATTAGGCATAATTTTATTGTATAAATTTTTTTTTTTAAAAAAAAAATGGCGTTTTTTTTTGGGACGAATCATAATTTTTTTTTTGGGCGCTAATCTTGAATTCTGCAAAGAAAAGGCGTTGTCTCTTTCTTACTCCAAAAAAAAAAAAGGTGACTCATCAGGAAAGGACTCTTTTAATAAACCTGTAGGACTCTTTTAATAAAAGAAGGTTACTTCCTTTTAAAAAATAAACGTGAATTTATATTTTATATATATAAAACCTGATTCGTTATATATATATATATAATATATATACGGTAATATCAAATATATATATATATATATATATATATATATATTTATATATTATATTTTAAATAATTTTATAATTAAAATAAAGAGTTTATTTTAATCTTGAAATTGGATTTCATGCAATTTAAAATTGTCCATTAAATGATACTCATATATATATGAATGTTTTAATTCATGAGATGAATATTTATTTATTGATATATATGGTGATATGTATGATAATAAATAGGGATTGATTATGGACTATTTGACCAATGTGATTGGATTTTATTTTAGTTGAATGCTTGAATGAATGAATTTTATTAAATGGGGTCTGCGTACCTCGTCTTCTCTGATTTTTCTTGATGTAAAATTCTATCTCTCTCCTATGTACTTTCCCTTGAATGCTGATCAAGGTTTCTATTTAATTTTAAATAGTTAATGTAATAGAGATAGTTAGAATTATCTTGAAGAAATTGGAGACCAAGGAGCAAGGAGCGCGTGAAGACCTGTTTGTATGGATCCCGGGTTTAAATGTAATAGTTACGTTTAAATTTAAATTCTTGCACTCCTAGGTTTGACCTTTTGGTTCACTTGGTGGCTCTAGTGAACCAAACTAGAATAAAAGTCCATAATTAATCTAGGTAGAATATAGTATTCTATATGTGCATGCTAAGTATTATATATATTATATTTTATGCAAACATGCTTCTCATGTTTAATAAAATTATGCGTATTTTATATATATATATGTGCATGCGCGCTAAATAAGATGAGACAAATAATAACAAATCCCTCAAAAAAATTATATTAAGTCCGAAGCGTTCAAATGATATTTGGAATATCGAACGTCTCCTTCTAGCATGATAAATTAATAGAGTATTAAATATTTAATATGAACTTGTTGTGCTATCCACAATGCGAGTATTGTGTATTTAAGATGTTAATTAATCACATTTGATGCTTATGAAAAAAATTGAACAATATAGTCTTGTTGTGCTATCCACAAGGACGAACATTTTTCTTTTTTGAATTTATGGAAGTGCTAGGTTGGACTTAACTTAAATTATTTTAGTTCGGATGTGCACACACTTGACCATTATGATTTAAGAGGCAAAATAAAAGGAGTTACATGTTGATGTAATTGACAAGAGTTGTCTACCTATTTATTTATATATCATTTGTTGTGCTATCCACAAGGCTATATACATTTGAAATGGGAGCCTTAATCTCACTAACAAATCTTTAATTGGATGTTGCCGAACTATATAAGAGAGGGTAATATAGTTTGATAAAAATAGTGGGAGATACCAATTTAAAATAAAGACCTAAATTTATTTTGGTATGCAAAATTAATAAAATGAATGTTTGCTAAAAATGTTGTTTTCAAATGCAGAATTTTAAAAATGTCAAAATCACTAATTTCACTGCGAAGCATACTTGATGCTAATAAGCTTACCGGGCCGAATTATACGGACTGGCTAAGGAATCTGAGAATAGTTCTCACTGCTGAAAAGATTTCTTATGTCCTAAATTCACCTGTCTCTAGGAACTGTTCCAGAATCAGCCTCTGAGGAAGAGATTGCCACATTCAGAAAGTGGCAAGATGATGCATCTGTGGCTCAATGCATCATGCTCGCATCTATGAATAACGAGCTTCAGCGTCAGCATGAAAATATGGATGCTCCTACTATGTTGCTTCACCTCAAGGAGTTGTATGGTGGACAAAGTAGGACTGCTAGATATGAGATATCTAAGGAGCTTTTCCAATCTCGGATGAACAAGGGTAAGGTGAACATAAAGGAACAAACAAAACCTAATTCAGCTAGCAAAGGAATGTGCTTCCATTGCAACGAGCGGGGTCATTGGAAGAGGAACTGCAAGAAGTTTCTGGCAGAGAAGAAGCTTGGAGAAGCTTCGACTTCCAATCAAGGTTTGTTCATGATTGAAATTAATTTTTCAGAAAGTCAAAATTCTACTTGGGTATTGGATACCGGCTGTGGTTCTCACATATGTAATAATGTGAAGGGACTGGTCAGAATTAGAAAGCTGAATAAGGATGAGGTTGTCCTACGAGTGGAAAATGGAGCAAAGGTTGCTGCATTAGCTGTAGGCACTTATTGTTTAGCACAGCCTACGGGCAAGTCCATTTATTTAAATAATTGTTATTTTGTTCCGAATATCATTAGAAACATTATTTCAAATTCTATATTAGATATGGATGGATTTGAAATTATAATAAAGAACAACAGTTGTTCAATTTATAAAAATAATGTTTTATATGGTATTGAAAATCTGCAAAATGGACTTTATATACTTGACTCGCATGAAAATATATTTCAAATAGAACAAACTAAGAAAAGGAAAAGAGATGATATTAATTATACCTATATGTGGCACTGTAGACTCGGTCATATCAATGAGACGAGATTATCCAAGTTGCATAAAGATGGGCTCTTAGAGCTATCTGATTATAAATCATATCCAACTTGTGAATCTAGTCTCATGGGTAAATGACTATATCTCCTTTTAGTGGAAAAGGAGAAAGAGTTTCAGAGTTGTTAGCAGTTGGTTTACACAGACGTTTGTGGACCTATGACAACGATTGCACGAGGTGGGTATTCTTATTTTATTACTTTCACTGATGATCACTCAAGATTTAGATATGTGTATTTAATGAAATACAAATCAGAATCATTTGAAAAGTTCAAAGAGTTCAGAAGTGAAGTACAGAAACAACCGGGAAAAGAGTATTAAGACTCTTCGATCAGATCGAGGTGGAGAATACTTAAGTGGTGAGTTTCTCGATTGTCTCAAAGAAAATAGTATAATCTCACAATGGACTCCACCAGGTACACCACAGTTAAATGGAGTATCAGAAAGAAGAAATCGAACATTGTTGGATATAGTTCGATCCATGATGAGTTTTACCAATCTTCCAATTTCATTCTGGGATCATGCCCTAGAAACGGCTCATATCTACTAAATAAGGTCTCCACCAAATTCGTCCCCAAGACTCCATATGAGGTGTGGACAGCGAGAAAACCTAGTCTTAAGCATGTTAAGATTTAGGGATGTCCAGCTTATGTGAAAAGGTTTCAAAAGAATAAGCTTGGGACAAGATCTGATAAGTGCACGTTTGTGGAATATCCTAAAGAAAGTTTGGGATACTATTTCTACAATCCTACTGAGCAAAAGGTGTTTGTTGTGAAATACACTGCCTTCTTGGAAAAATGAGTTTATCCTTGAAGGGGCTAGTGGGAGGAAATTAGATCTTGAAGAAATTCAAGAACCACAAACCACTACAGATCAAGTGGATGAACCTGTCCAAGTAGAGACACCTACTGTACAACACCCTATTCGTAAATATGGAAAGGTACCGAAGATACCTGAGAGGTATGGATTCGTCATAGAAGATGACGATGAGGTACACGTCATGAATGATGATGATCCATTGAATTACGAACAGGCTATGAGTAATAAAGACTCATAAAAATGGTAGATAACCATAAAATCAAAATAGATCTTAGAAGCAATGCTCAAGTTTATTTGGATTTTACTTGCGGTTGTAGCTTATTATTACTAAATCTGGCAAAATGGAAGTGGAGACGCCCTTCCTCAAATATACAATATTAGAGGAGAATGTATGTATGATACAGCCAGATGGATTTGTATCAACAGTTGAAGCAAATCATGTATATGAGCTATAACAATCTATTTATGGATTGAAACAAGCTCCTCATAGATGGAACATTTGTTTTGATGAGACAATCAAAGAGTTTGATTTTATCAAAAATGAGGTTGACCCATGTGTGTACAAGAAAGTTAGTGGGAGCGTTGTTTCATTCCTTGTATTATATGTTGATGATATATTACTGATAGAGAATGAAATTCCTATGCTAAAATCGATCAAAATAAAGCTGTGTAAACATTCCTTCATGAATGATTTGGGTAGAACATCCCACATTGGGGATATAAATCTTTATTGATATATTTAGAAGGATGTTCGACTAAACCCAAGGAAACGTATATTCATTAGATGCTAAAGGCGTTTAGCATGGCAAACTCCAAAAGGTGTCTCATAATGATGAGCCATGGAGTGAATCTCTTTAAAATTATCCTCAATAAAAGAGAGATCGCATGAGCTACTATCATGTATGCAATAAAATATACGAGACTTGATGTTAATCAGTCATATTCTGGAGAAGATCACTGTGAGACAGTGATAAACATCTTAAAGTACTTAAATGACACTAAGAATGTCATCATATCACATGATGAGTCTGAATTAAACTAGAGTGCTAAACAGACTCAAGTTTTCAGACTGACCAAGACGATAGCAAATCCACTTTAGGGTAAGTCGTTACCTTAAAAGATGGTGCAGTGAACTGAAAAGGTTCCAAACAACAAAAGGTTGTTGGTTTAGTGACAAAGACAAAGTATATAACTGTAAGTGAAGCTGCAAGTTGATGTTTCGGATGAAAAGTTCATTACAGAACTAGGAATAGTTCCTAAGTCTCATCTTGAATATAAACATGTGTTGCGGCACCTTGATTAAAGAAATCATTAAAAGAGGAGCATATAGACTCTCAAGATAACATTACAAATTCATTTACTAAAGCTTTAACATAACAGCAGTTTGATAGTCACTTAGAAAAGAAGGGTATGAGATACCTTAGCGATTGACTTTAGTGCAAGTGGGAGATTGAAAGTAGTATGCATACAAGCCAATCATGTATGATGATAAAGCATATACTTTGGAGACAATCTTATTTATTTATTAATAAAAATATTCATTTATTAAAGGCATTTAATTATCTACATGATGCTGTTTTTATAATATGTAAATAACCCATAGTTTTAAGCAATGTTTTAAGAATCATGATGTTGATCATGCTAATGAGATTTAAATTCTTATAAAGCTTAAAACTAAAATAGTTCCCAATCGTGGGATTACTAAAAAGGGGATTAGTAAATCCGGATAGATTGGTACATATGTTGCTTGCTCATTGGATGAGGATGACTGATCTCATGGTCATTTGTGTGGAGACACTAAAGCAAGTATGTAGGTGCTTGTTGGAGAATAAGTTCACTGAACGTGACTTGCTATGGAATACCTAATGGAGTTTTACTCGCCTGTCAATAGGAATTCCTAATGTGATAGTAGTACAAGTGATCCTTAGGACTTGAGATCATCATAGTATCTTGTATATAATAAATTATACTTTGACTATTCCTTAAGGTCCTTTAGGGTATATATAGGGTATGCTTGGGTATAATGAGTTACATATGGAGATAATGTATGATCAATAAAGAATTTACCACCTCTAGTAAAAGAGGAGATATGTCCTATGTGATTCGTTAAATGACAACTCAGGAACCCTTGGCCAAGGTGGAATGAAATTAGAAAGAGTTTCTAATTTGCATTATTTGGAGTTGTTCATTTTCTAATCGAAATACATATAATTAAATAAAATAAGACTTGACAGTAAATCCATGTCTTATATTTAATTGGGACATTGTATGGTGGAAGGATTGAATTGTACGGTAACTATTAACTCACAAGTTCTTTTATGATTAATGTTGAAATCTATATTATCTGGAAAGTCGTTGATCGCTAGGGAGGCTTATCCCTATTGTAGAATAAATATTATTTATTTAAATAGATTATTAGTTTAATTTATTTATTTAAATAAGATTAGAATTATTCTAATTAATTTATTCACAATCGGTTTAATATGGAGAACCTAAAGGGTCACACCATAAAAGGAAGAATAACTATTTAAGAAGGTAATGGCATAATCGTAATAATGCATTAAGTGTAATTAATTTAATCTATGGTGATAGAATAAATTAAATAGCTTAATGTTTATTATTTAATATTTTGGAAATATTAATTATAAATTAATAAGAGGAGTCTTATTAATATTATTACAATTATTATTATTTTAATTTCTAAAGGAGTTTAGTAATTAATTTAATATTAGTACTCTCATTTATTCCTAATAAGATTAGGAGACAAATTAATTAAATGAATTTAATTAATTATTCCCAATGTGGTGGGAAGCCTAAATTAATTAAAAGAGTTTAATTAATTAAATAAAATCCCATATCTAATAGGATTAGAAGGGTTGACCAATATCTATATAAGAGGAGTCTTATAATAGATATCAGTTGATGCAATTCCAATTGTTGGAGAGTACTCCTTTTCTATAGAAGATAGAAAACTAAGATTTAGCCAAACACCCTCCTTCTTGATAATTCCTCTTCCTTGGTGGATCACCTCTAGAGGCCAAACACTTGGGTGACTAACGTTGATCAAAGAAAGGAATCTAACCCGAAAATTCAAGGAGATCACGAAGAACAAGGAGTTGAACTCGTACCTATGGAAGCTTCGTTCTACAAGGGTATGATTCTATAACTTCTTATTTATCGTTTTAATTAATAATTTGCATAAAGGATGATCCGGGTGATGGTTTTGTAGAAATTTTTAAACTCTGATATATCATGATTTCGCTAATTTTTGCAATTTGATTGCATCACGATTTCGTACAAACCCAACAGGAGATTTCAAGAAGAGAAGATACAACAATGAGAACTGTGAAGACGTCGACAGCAGCACCGGCATCAACTGTTTCTAGGGGAGGAGAACGACCACCGGTCGTATACTATAAATACGGGCAAGAGGGACACATCAGTCCCAACTGCACACAATAATTCAAGGTATATTATAACTGTGGAAAGGAAGGACACATAGTTAGAGAGTGTCCGGTAGCGAAACCAAGTCCAGCAGGGATGGTAACTCCAAGGGCTGTCCCGGACAAGTCAAAGTCGGTGGTTCCTGGAAGAGCGTTTGTCGTGACTGCCCAAAACGCGAGGAACCCGAACGAGGTGATCATGGGTAAGCTAATCATAAACTCTTGCTAAGTCTGTGCCTTATTAGATACTGGCGCTACCCATTCTTTTATTTCACCTGCTTGTGCTCAACGTTTGAACTTGATTCCTGAGAAATTAGACTTTGACTTATCTGTTGAAACTCCGTTAGGAGAAACCTTCGTTACATTCACAGTTTACAAATCTTGTTTGATTCAAGTTGGCACCCTCACCCTACCTGTGGATTTTATATCTTTGAAAATACTTGCATTTTATGTGATTTCTTTTGAATCGACTGGTTAACCACTCATCATGCTAAAATTGATTGTTTCGTAAGGTTGTTAGCTTTCATTCAAACAACCAGACCACTAAAATCAATCAATGTCATTTCAAGTCATAAAGCTATTCGTTTATTGAAAAAACGGATGTCAAGCTTTCTTAGCCCATGTCACTGATTTAAATCAGAATACATCATATTTGAATGATATTTTTGTTGTTAATTAGTTTCCTGATGTATTTCTCGAAGAACTTCCTGGTCTACCCCAGAACGTGAAGTTGAGCCCGGTACAAAACCCATTTCTAAAACCCCATATCGAATGGCTCCTATTGAACTTCAGGAGTTAAATATCCAACTACAGGAGTTGTTAGACATCGATTTTATACGTCCTAGTACGTCTCCTTGGGGTGCTCCTGTTTTATTCATAAAGAAGAAAGACGGGAGTATGCGACTTTGTATTGACTATCGGGAATTGAACCATGTCACCATCAAGAATAGGTATCCGTTACCTCGTATTGATGTCCTGTTCGACCAGTTGCAAGGTGCACAATTCTTCTTAAAGATCGATCTCCTTTTTGGATATCATCAGTTAAAGATTAGAACTGATAACATTCCAAAGACTGCCTTTAGAACTCGATACGCACATTACGAATTTCAAGTTATATCTTTTGGATTGATGTTGTATTCATGGACATGATGAACCGAATATTTAAGAAATATTTGGATCATTTCGTGGTTGTCATTATTGATGACATCCTAATATATTCCAAAAGCTTCAAATATTTTTTCACCCAGAAGGAACTCAACATGCGGCAACGACGTTGGCTTGAGCTGTTAAAGGATTACGACCATACCATCCAATACCATCCTAGAAAAGCGAACGCTGGTAGCAGACGTGTTAAGTAGAAGATTATATGCGGGAATGAGTGCGATGCTGTCAACACAAAGGCCCATTTTGTGTGATTTACAAAGGATAGAGATAGAGTTCAAGACTCCAGGGACCCACATAATGATGTACAAGTATACGCGTAGAACCAGCTTTGATTGATAACGTTAAAGCTTCTCAAGCTACAAATCCGGAGCTGATGAAGATGAAAAAAAAGTGCAAGAAGGTGCTATTCCAGAAGCAAGAATCGATGCAGAGGGAATACTTCGAGTCAAATCTAGACTTTATGTTCTTAAACGACTCTGATTTGAAGTATAGAATCATGATGGAAGCACACAACATATCGTTCGCAATTCATCCTAGAAGTACCAACATGTATCGTGATCTTCGACATACGTTTTGGTGGAGCAATATGAAGAGAGAGACCATGGAGTTTATATTGAGGTGTTAAACGTGTAGACGTGTCAAGAAGGAGCATCAAGTGCCAAAGGGTCAGCTTGCAGAAAGCTATGGGCACCGATTTAAGATTTATTGGTCCATTTAAAATTCTTGATCGAGTAGGAAATGTGGCTTATAGACTCGCTTTACCGCCAAGTATGTCTCGTGTTCATAACTTTTTTCACATATCCGTGCTTCGTAAATATGTGAAAGACCCAAACCACATTATTGAGTTAGAACCAGACGAGATAGCCGAAGATTTAACGTATGAGGAGATACCTGTCAAAATCTTGGATAAGAAGGAACATGTCCTACGCTTTGAAGATTATACCTCAAGTTAAAGTTTTGTGGAAAAACTATGATATCGAGGAAATGACATGGGAGTTAGAATCATAAATGAAAGCTAGGTATCCTCACCTCTTTGACATACCAGGTACGTACGTTAATTTCGAGGACGAAATTTCATAAGGAGGGGAGGTTGTAAGACCCCAAATTTTATGAATAAAGATTTAATTTTCTTTTTATATTATTTTGAAATAGTAAGGTGTTAATTTGATAAATATGATAAGTTATGGGTGGAATGTGTAAATTTTACAAAGTAAGCAAGTGGTTATAAAATATTATTGTGTCGGAAAATATTCGTTTGGTCGAGGAATATTCTTTTTGTCGGAGAATATTCGTACGACGGCGCAGTCATTCGGATATAGAAAGCGACAGAAGTAATTTTTATAAAAATAACGGTAAAACTGTTACCGTTAAACTGTTGAAATACTCGGTGATAAAAAAATACAGCAATACGCGTTGTTGCACAATAACACACGGTATTGCACAGTAATTCTAATTATTGATTCTTACGTAAGAATTCGCTTACTCAATAATTGTTACAGTAATTACTGTTTAATATTTATTTTATTAATTCAATAATTGCTACATTGATAATTGCATAATATTTTATTGATTCAATAATTGCTAAATTGATATTTTATATTATTGATTCAATAATTGTTACAGTAACCACTGTACATTATTTCACATTATCAAATTAATAATTCATATTATTTGAATAATATTATTAGATAGCATTATTGACAATGTCTAAAAAGTTTTGTCGAAAAAAGGGGTTAGATTATATAATTGCGCGCCAATGAAAAGAAATCCTTATTGAAAAGTCCTCTCTTTCTTGGGAACGACTTGTTTGTCAATATTGTAGTTCTGTAATATTATTTGTGAATAATTAATTATTGATATACATGATAAGAAAATATTTATTTCAATTTTGATATAAATGATAGAATTTTTAGCAAAAGAGACAATTGTTGAAAGCTGATATTTTATCTCCTTCGATAAAGTATTTATTCAAATATATTATTATAACATTACATTATAATAGTAAAATGTGATAATATAATAATATAATTTTATTATTTAAATGGTAACATTTTTATAATAAATTCATGGTATAAAAATAAAATGAGGTGGAAGAGAAAAAATGGAAATGGAATTTTTAATAATTAAATGTTTTAATATATATATATTAACATGTGGATGATGGCTTTGAAGACTTATTTTTTTCAAAGGAGTGTGCTGCACATTTTTGTCAAAGCAAGGGTGCTAGGAGAATCATCCGTGGTTTCAAAAGTCTATATTGGTGTTCTGACATTTTCCTTTAAATAGGGTGCTTAGTTAGAAATGAAAATCATACTAGAATCATAAAATTTTCTCTCTATAATATCAAGTGTATTTCTTGTGAGTATTTAGATACTTTGAGTGTGAATTACGGTGCAAGATTTGTTTTAGCATTATATCCGATATTCCAGTTAAAACTACTATCCTGTTAAGGTAAAGGATGTTATTTTTCTCGTAAATGATGTTATTTCCTTTCAATATTCGTAATGAATATTATTTTCTTTCATATTCCATATTATGAAAGTGATAATATTTTATTTCATATTCCTAAATTTGAATTTACCACGGTAAGTATTGCTTCTGTAATTTCTAAAATGATCAGAAATGATCAGAAATTTCTTGAGTTTTGCGCTTCATTTAGTGTTATTTCACCGGAATAATTTTTTGAACTTTCTCGTGAAATTTTTATCTTTTTATGTCGAGTTACTATTCACGAGTTACTATTCATGTAAGTACTATTCACGATTAATTTTTTTTTATCCCAAATTATCTTTGATTGTATCCAAGTTTTGATCTTCATTCTTGAATTTTGCTTCACAGTTGATTATTATGGAGTATTCTTGAACTTGAATAAATTAATTACGAATCCCTCATCTTTATCCTTTATCTCACTGCATTCGTTCCTTATATTATTTTTCATCATCCTCAGTCTTAAATGGTGATACAAATGAATATCTTTGACCGGTAGTGCAAAGATGAATGATTATTTGATGAATATCTTTGGCCTGTAGTGCAAAGATGATTACCTAATGAATATCTTTGGATCGTAGTGCAAAGATGGACAGGTGTTGAGATGAACATGACCACTGGTGATACAAATGAATATCTTTGGCCCGTAGTGCAAAGATGGATATTTGATTCGAGATATATATTGATTGATGTTACAAGGATAAAATATTGATGATGTACTTTTAAATCATAGAAGATAGTAGACATCATTCTCTACTTAACTCTTCTAATTAATTGTTATTTCCGCTGCAGTTGTTGATCTAAAACTTGTTGTCCATAATATTTTATCTGATTTGTTGAAGACTAATGATAATTTACTCTCCATTATCTTAGTCATAATATTCTTTACTGGGCTAGTTGAGCTCACCCTTTTCTTCTATTGTTCTCTTCAGGAAATAAAAATATCGCAGGGACTAGACGGGGATCGGAGTGATGGTCAGAGTTAGATCAATAACAGTCCTCACTATTTTGTAGAATAGTGTGATAATAATTATAATTAATGAGGACTGAATTTGAGTGTTTATATTTCGTATTATATACGATTTGTATTGAAACTCACAGTTGAGTGGTCGTATTTTGCACGACCGTATGTTATAAAAGATTATATTTGGATTCTGTACCATGTATTTGGCGACTCAGAATAGGTGGAGTATTAAACCTATTTTGAGGGCGTCACAAAGAATGACGAAAAATAATATAAAGAACGAATCTAGTGAGATAAAGGACAAACTTTAGATATTCGTAATTTAATTTATCAAAGTTCAAGAATGTTCAATAATAACCAATTGTGGAGCAAAATTCAAGAATGGAGTTCAAAATATGGATCCAATCAAAGATAAGAACCATAACAGATAACTTGGACAAAGAAAAAAAATTTAAATTTTCTGTGAATAGTACTCGTGAATAGTGCCGTACGTATGAATATTACCGTATTTATGAATAGTACCGTACGGATAAATAGTAACTCTGACATAAAAAGGTAAAAATTTCATAAGAAAGTTTATACCAATATTCAGGTGAAATGATATTAGATAAAACATAAAACGCAAGAAATTTTTGATCATTTCAGGAATTATAGAAACAATACTTACCGTAGTAAGTTTGAATTTGGGGATATGAAATGAAATATTACCACTTTCATAATATGAAATATGAAAGAAAATAATATTCTTTATGGAATATTGAAAGAAAGTAACATCATTTACGAGAAAAATAATATCCCTCACCTCAATAGAAAAGTACTTCTGACTGGAATAACAAATATTATGCTGAAGAAATCTTGCACTGTTATAAACACTCAAAATATCTAAATACTAATAAAAAATACGCTTGATATTATAGAGAAAGAAATTTCTGATTTTGGTGTGATTTTCATTTCTAACTAAGCACCCTATTTATAGAAAAATACTAGCACACCAAAGCTGAAAAAATTAATAACGAACGATTTCCTCCGCACACCTACTTTGGCCAAACCAAAAATCAGCATTTTATAAACAAAAGGACAAATGAGGCCCACCAACATGTTTTAATTCAAAAAAACATTTATAGCAACAAAAATAATTCAGATCCAATTTGCTCTCTTCCATCTCATTTTATTCATATATCATGAATTTATTATAAAAATATTACCATTTAAATTATAAAATTATATTATTATATCATCACATTATACTATTATAATGTAATATTATAATAATATATTTGAATGAATTATTTTATTAGAAAAGATAAAATGTCAACTTCCAACAAATGTCTCTTTTGTAAAAAATTCCTCCATTTATATCAAAATTGAATAAATATTTACTTATTATTTTTATCAATAATCAATTATTATTCACAAATAATATTACAGAATCATAATATTGATAACCAGGTAGTTCCTAGGAAATAGGGGGCTTTCCGATAAGAATTTCTCCTTACTGGCGCGCAATTAGATGACCAAACCCCTTTTCTAGACAAAACTTCCTAGACATTGCCAATAATTACTATCTAATAATATTATTCAAATAATATGAATTATTGATTTGATAATATGAAATACTGAGCAGTGAAAATTACTGAATCAATAATATAAAATATCAACGTAACAATTATTGAATCAATAATACAAGATATTGAACAGTAATTACTGTAACAATTATTGAGTAAGTGACTTTTTACAGTAAAAACCAATAATTTAAAATATTATGCAATACCGTGTGCTACTGTGCAACAACGCGTATTACTGCTCTTTAACCACCGGGTATTTCAACAGTTTAACGGTAACAGTTTTGCCGTTATTTTTAGAAAACTTATTCTTGTCGTTTTCTTCATCCGACAGTTTTTTGTTATGGGGCCCACAAATGACTGCGCTGTCGTACGAATATTCCCCGACAACAAGAATATTCCCCGACACAATGAATATTTTATGATCACTTGCTTACTTTGTAAACTTTGCGCATATTACCCATAACCTACCACATTTATCAAATCAACACCTTACTATTTAAAATAACATATAAAGAAAATTAAATCTTTATTCATAAAAGTTGGGGTCTTACAACCTCCCCTCCTTATGAAATTTCGTCCTCGAAATTAATGTACGTACCTGGTATTTTGAAAAGGTGAGGGGATACCTCGCTTTCATTTTCGATTCTAACTCCCAGGTCATTTCCTCGATATCATGGTTCCTCCACAAAACTTTAACTTGAGGTATAATCTTTGAGCGTATGACATGCTCCTTCTTATCCAAGATCTTGACAAGTACCTCCTCGTACGTTAAATCTTCAGCTATCTCGTCTGGTTCTAAATTAATAATGTGGTTTGGGTCTTTCACATATCTACGAAGCATGGATATGTGAAAAACATTATGAACACGAGAAATGCTTGAAGGTAAGGCGAGTCTATAGGCCACAGTTTCGTACTCGGTCAAGGATTTCAAATGGACCAATAAATCGTGGGTTGAGCTTTCCTCTCTTTACGAATCTTGTAACTCCTTTCCATGGAGCAACACGTAATAATACATGATCTCCGACATTAAATTCTACGTCTCTTCGATGAAGATCATCATAACTCTTTTGTCGATCTTGTGCCGTTTGTATACGTTGCCGGATCATGTGAATCTTTTTCGTAGTTATATGTACTAACTCTAGTCCCAACTAACGTTGCTTCACCCACCTCATCCCAGCATACTGGAGAACGACACTTTCGTCCATACAATACCTCGAATGGAGCCATGCCTATACTTGCCTGATAACTACTATTGTAAGGAGAATTTCACCAATGGTAAGTACTTGTCCCAACTCCCTTTGAAGTCTAGAACACAGAGTCTCAATAGATCTTCAAGATTTTGAATAGTCCTTTCCGATTGCCCGTCCATTTGAGGATGATATGCCGAACTGAATCGTAAATCGGTGCCCATAGCTTTCTGCAAGCTGACCAAAAATCGTGAAGTGAATATTGGGTCACGATTCGAAACTATGGATACTGGCATACCATGCAATCTTACAACCTCATTTATGTACATACGAGCAAGACGTTCAAGTGAATAAGTCTCTCGTATAGGCAACAAGTGAGCAGACTTGGTTAATTTATCGACAACAACCCAAATCACATCTATGCCTTGAGAAACCTTGGGAAGACCCGTAACGAAATCCATGTTCATGTGTTCCCACTTCTAGTTTGGAATCTCAAGTGGTTGCAATGGACCCTTTGGCACTTGATGCTCCGCCTTGACACGTTGACAAGTTAAACACCTCGAGATAAACTCCGCGATCTCTCTCTTCATATTGCTCCACTAAAATGTATGTCGAAGATCACGATACATTTTGGTACTTCCAGGATGGATTGCAAACGGTGTGTTGTGTACCTCCATCATGATTTTATACTTCAAATCAAAATCGTTAGGAACACAAAGTCTGGAGTTAACTCGAAGTATTCCTTCTTCATCGATTCTTGCTTCTGGGATAGCACCTTCTTGCACCTTCTTCTTCATATTCATCAGCTCTGGGTCTGTAGCTTGAGCAGCTTTAACTTTATCAATTAAAGCTGGTTCTACGCATATATTTGACATCATTATGTGGGTCCCTGGAGTCTTGAACTCTATATCCATCCTTTGTAAGTCATATAAAATGGGCCTTTGTGTTGACATCATTGCACTCATTCCCGCATATGATCTTCTACTCAATGCGTCAGCTACTACGTTCGCTTTTCCAAGATGGTATTGAATGGTATGGTCGTAATCTTTCAATAGCTCAAGCCAACATCGTTGCCGCATGTTGAGTTTCTTTTGAGTGAAGAAATATTTAAGACTTTTATGATCCGTATAGATCTCCACTTTCTCCCCATACAAGTAGTGCCTCCAGATCTTCAACGCAAAAATGACTGTTGCCAACTCTATATCATGAGTAGGATAATTCCTTTCATATTCTTTGAGTTGTCGCGAGGCATAGGCTATGACTTTCCCATGTTGCATGAGAACACAATCCTAACCCTTTGCCGAAGCATCGCTGTAGATGACAAATCCATTCCGAACCAGATGGTATTGTCAGAACAGGTGCCGAGATGAGTCTCCTCTTGAGCTCTTGGAAGCTCTTCTCGCATTTCTCGTTCCATCCAAAATTTATATATTTTCAAGTCAGCTGAGTTAATAGAGTAGCGATTCGAGAAAATCCTTCCACGAATCTCCGATAATAACCAGCTAAGCCCAGAAAGCTACGTACTTCGGTTACCGACTTAGGTTGCTCCCAACTTTGTATTGCTTCAATCTTCGTCGGGTCAACTGATATTCCATTCTTCGATACCACATGCCCAAGGAATGCTAATTCCTCAAGCCAGAACTCGCATTTCTTCAACTTGACATATAGCTTGTTTTCACGAAGCTTTTGGAGTACCATCATCAAGTGTTGTTCATGATCTTCACGACTTTTGGAGTAAATGAGGATGTCATGAATAAAGACAACCACAAAATGATCCAAATATTCCTTGAATACACGGTTCATCATATCCATGAAAGCAGCAGGAGCATTAGTCAATCTAAAAGACATGACTAAGAATTCATAGTGCCCGTATCGAGTTCTAAAAGCAGTCTTCGGAATGTCATCAATTTTAATCTTTAACTGGTGATATCTAGAACGAAGATCGATCTTTGAAAAGAATTATGCACCTTGCAACTGGTCGAACAGGTCATTAATGCGAGGTAACGGATACTTATTCTTGATGGTGACGTGGTTTAACTCCCAATAGTCAATACAAAGTCGCATACTCCAGTCTTTCTTCTTTATGAATAAAATAAGAGCACCCCAAGGCAATGTACTAGGACGTATAAAGCCGGTGTCTAACAACTCATGTAGTTGGGCCTTTAACTCTTGAAGTTCAATAAGAGCCATTCGATATGGGATTTTAGAAATGGGTTTTGTACCGAGTTCAAGGTCAATAAAGAATTCAACTTCACGTTCTGGGGGTAGGCCAGGAAGTTCTTCGGGATATACATCAGGAAATTTATTAACTAATAGAAATATCATACAAATTTGATGTATTCTGGTTTAAATCAGTGACATGGGCTAAGAAAGCTTGACATCAGTTTTTTCAATAAACGAATAACTTTATGACTTGAAATGACAGTGATTGATTTTAGTGGGTTAGTTGTTTGAATTCGCACAATAGGTTGGTTAGGAATATGAAAACTAACAACCTTACGAAAACTAATTAATTTTGGCATGATAAGTGGTTAACCAATCGATTCCTAAAATCACATCAAATGCAAGTATTTTCAAAGAGATAAGATCAACAGGTAATGTGAGGGTGCCAATTTGAATCAAACAAGATTTGTAAACTGTGGATGTAACGAAGGTTTCTCCCAACCGAGTTTCAACAGATAAGTCAAAGTTTAATTTCTCAGGAGTCAAGTTCAAACGTTGAGCACAAGCAGGTGAAATAAAAGAATAGGTAGAACCAGTATCTAATAAGATATAGACTTCGCAAGAGTTTATGATTAGCTTACCAGTTATAATCTCAGTTTGGGTTCCTCGCTTGTTGGGTAGTCACGATAAATGCTCTCCCTGGAACAACCGACTTTGACTTGTTTGGGACAGCCTTTGGTGCCACCATCCTAGCTGGACTTGGTTTCGCTATAGGACACACTTGAGCTATGTGACCTTCTTTTCCACAGTTATAGCACACCTTGGATTGCTGTGTGTAGTTTAGGACTGATGTGTCCCTCTTGTTCGCATTTATAACATACGACCGGTGGTCGTTCTCCTCCCCTAGACACGGTTGTTGGTGCTGGTGTTGCTGCAGGCGTCTTTACGTTGTCATTGTTGTACTTTCTCTTCTTAAAATTTCCCCCCGACTCACTTCTTCTATTATCATGGCCATGATTACCACCGGAGTGGTTACCGCTTCTGGCCTGATAATTACCTCCACGCTGGTTATCATTGTTTCGATGACTGCTACCACCGGTACGACTATGGTTGTTCTCCCTTAGTTGAACAGACTCATTATCCCTTTCCAATAATTGAGCCCTGTTCACAACATCTGAATACAAGCAAAATTTATGAGAAATGAAGGTATTGACGAATTTCGGGTTTTAAATCTCTCAGAAACATTCGCGTCATACGTTCCTTATTATCCACCAAATGAGATGCAAACCGGGATAACTCCGCAAACTTAGCCTCGTATTGGGACACAGTCATGTTGTTCTGTTCCAGTTTGATAAACTTTACTTCCTTCATATGACGAATACTTTCTGAAAAGTACTTGTCATTGAATAATTTTGGAACTCCTCCCAAGACATCTTGACTGCAGAAGGCTGAGTACGCTTCACAGATTTCCATCAGTAATCTGCCTCTCCACGGAACATAAAGGTGATGAATGGAACCTTTTGCTCCTCCATGCATCCCAAGACATCAAATATCTTGGTAATTTGCTTAACTCACGTTTTCGCCTTGATTGGATCTGGCTTTCCCAAAAACTCTGGTGGTCCCAACTCTTTGAATTGCTTGGCAGTGACAAGCCGCGAGTTACCGTTATTCCCACCTGTATTTTGAACACGAGTCTCCCTCGTCTGGTTTTGCATGAACTGCAAAAAACTTCTAAACATCCCATCGTTCATCGTATGATCGGTGGTGTTGTTTACATGTGGATTATTGCCTTCTTGTTGCACATTATCCTGGTTGGTGATTAGCGGTGTCTCAGTTGTCTCAAATGCTTCATTGTTTAGATTTTTAGCTGTCATTCTCAAATACTGCTATAAAACAAGGGTTAATTAAACAAGTTGACATATCACATATTAACCCTATGTTTCGACTGACCAATTAAATACCAAATAAGCTTAGGTAGGACATACTACCGAAGGTTTTACTCGTCTCTCCCCTCCTAGTTTTATTCCCAGATCTCCGCCAGAGATCATATCCCTAAACTCTGATACCAACTGTGATGCCCCCAAAATAGTTTCAATACTCAACCCATTCTGAGTCGCCAAATACATGGTACATAATACAATCTTTATAACAAACGGTCGTGCAAAATACGACAACACAAACTGTGAGCTTCAATACAAATCGTAAATAATACGAAATATAAACACTCAAATTCAGTCTTCATTAATTACAATTATTATCACACTATTTTACAAAATAGTGAGGACTACTGCAAGCTCTAACCCTGACCATCACTCCGCTCCCCGACTAGTCTCTGCGATATTCTCATTTCTTGAAGAGAACAATGGAAGAAAAGGGTGAGCTCAACTAGCCCAGTAAAGAATATTATGACTAAGATAATGAAGAATAAATTATCGTTAGCCTTCAATAAATTAGATAAAATATTATGGACAACAAGTTTTAGATCAACAACTGCAGCGGAAATAGCAATTCATTAGAAGAGTTAAGTAGAGAATGATGTCTACTTATCTTCTATGATTTAAAAGTCCATCTTTAATATTTTATCCCTATAACATCAATCAATATATTCAAATCAAATATTCATCTTTGCACTATAGGCCAAAGATATTCATCAATTTAATCATTCATATTTGCACTACATGCCAAAGATATTCATCAATCAATAGTTCATCTTTGCACTACGGGCCAAAGATAACTTTAATTCACCATAATTTAAGACTGAGGATGATGAAAAATAATATAAAGAACGAATCCAGTGAGATAAAGGACAAACTTTAGATATTCGTAATTTAATTTATCAAAGTTCAAGAATATTCAATAATAATCAATTGTGGAGCAAAATTCAAGAATGAAGTTCAAAACATGGATCCAATAAAAGATAAGAACCATAACAGATAACTTGGACAAAGAAAAGAAAATTTAATTTTTATGTGAATAGTACTCGTGAATAGTCCCATAAGTATGAATAGTATCGTATTTATGAATAGTACCGTACGGATGAATAGTAACTCCGACATGAAAAGGTAAAAATTTCATAAGAAAGTTTATACCAATATTCAGGTGAAAATATATTAGATGAAACATAAAACTCAAGGAATTTCTAATCATTTCAGGAATTATAGAAGCAATACTTACCATAGTAAGTTTGAATTTGGGGATATGAAATGAAATATTAACACTTTCATAATATGGAATATGAAAGAAAATAATATTCTTTATGAATATTGAAAGAAAGTAACATCATTTACGAAAAAAATAATATCCCTTACCTCAATAGAAAAGTACTTCTGACTAGAATAATGGATATTATGCTGAAGAAATCTTGCACTGTTATCAACACTCAAAATATCTAAATACTCACAAGAAATACGCTTGATATTATAGAGAAAGAAATTTCTGATTCTGGTGTGATTTTTATTTCTAACTAAGCACCCTATTTATAGGAAAATGCTAGCACACCAAAGTGGAAAAAATTAATAACGAATGATTTCCTTCGCACACCAACTTTGGCCAAACCAAAAATCAGCATTTTACAAACAAAAGGATAAATGGGGCCCACCAACATGTTTTAATTCAAGAAAACATTTATAGCAACAAAAATAATTCAGATCCAATTTGCTCTCTTCCACCACATTTTATTCATATATCATGAATTTATTGTAAAAATATTACCATTTAAATTATAAAATTATATTATTATATTATCACATTATACTATTATAATGTAATATTATAATAATATATTTGAATAAATTATTTTATCAAAAAAGATAAAATGTCAACTTCCAACAAATGTCTCTTTCACTAAAAATTCCTCCATTTATATCAAAATTGAATAAATATTTAGTTATCATTTTTATCAATAATCAATTATTATTCACAAATAATATAACAAAATCACAATATTGACAACTAGGTCGTTCCCAGGAAAGAGGGGACTTTTCGATAAAGATTTCTTTTTATTGGCGTGTAATTAGATGACCAAACCCCTTTCCTAGACAGAACTTCCTAGACATTACCAATAATGCTATCTAATAATATTATTCAAATAATATGAATTATTGATTTGATAATATGAAATACTGAGCAGTGACAATTATTGAATCAATAATATAAAATATCAACGTAATTATTGAATTAATAATATAAGATATTGAACAGTAATTACTGTAACAATTATTGAGCAAGTGACTTCTTATGTAAAAACTAATAATTTGAAATACTGTGCAATACCGTGTGCTACTGTGCAACAACGCGTATTACTGCTCTTTAACCACCGGGTATTTCAACAGTTTAACGGTAACAGTTTTGCCATTATTTTTAGAAAACTTATTCTTGTCGTTTTCTTCATCCGACATTTTTTGTTATGGAGCCCACAAATAAATGCGCCCTCGTACGAATATTCCCCGACAACAGGAATAATCCTCGACACAATGAATATTTTATGACCACTTGCTTATTTACTAATTATGTATACCCCAACCCCCACCCCCCCTAAAAAATAATAATATTTACTAATTATGTATACCCCCACCCCCACCCCCACCCCGCCCACCCACCCTCACCCCTTCCCCACAAAAATTAAAAAATAATATTTACTAATTATGTATACACTCCTACCTCGCCTCGTCCCACCCTGCCCCACCCCACCCCCAACCCCCAACCCCCACCCCCTTCCCCCCTCAAAAAATATTATTTACTAATTATGTATACACTCCCACCCCACCCCACCCCACCCCGCCCCTGCCCCGCCCCGCCCCGCCCCCCTCTAAAAAAAATAATATTTACTTAATAATATAACCACTTATTTAAAAGTTTTTAATTAATTTTTTATTATTTTTTGATGTATAAATAAGTTTAAATTATAGTTTAAAATATGTTATTATTGGTAAGGGTATAATAGTCCAAACGATAATTTTTAATCCAATCCTTTAATTAATCCAAGAAAAAACAAACATAACATGAGATTATTTGAAGTTATCCCGTGAATAATCCCATAAAAAAAATATGTGACTAGGACTATTTAATCCTAGGACTAATAGTCTTGGATTATAATCCTTGCTAACAAACATGGCCTTAAGGTTTATCATGCTCTCAATTCTTTTAAGGTTTATGCTCGTAAGCTCGATGGACCTATCCGAAGGTGTCACGTGTCCCGAAAAACTACTGTTGAAACCACAACTCTGAAGGAGTCACGTGTCCTGGAAGAACTCAAATTGGCATTATGTCGCTTAAGCAGCACGAGATTAGGGTTGGTGGAACGACCTCTATTTCCCAGACAAATGTTATCTGGTACGTGGATCAGCTAGTTTATTATACAAACAATCAAACACGAGGTCTCGATCGACAACACTCAATATGACTAACCTGAAGTATATTGACTTTGTGCCAAACACACGTCATGAGTTTGAGCACAACTATAAATGAGAACTTAACTCAATGTTGGTAAAATTATTCACTCTCATTCACAGAAAATCCTAGATTGGTTCATCTTTACTTTTTCTCTCTAAACATTTACTGACCATCACACCAGAACATAACACAAATGCTAAATATATTATCTTCTTAAGTTAACTTAGGGGTTTTTTTGTTTACTTTTAAATGGATTTGAATAAGTCTGAATCTGACCGAATAAGTCATTCAGACCATTTCTTTAATAATTTTTAAACTCTGAATGCGTCTAAATGTGTCTGAACGATTCATCCAAAAATTTGTAATTGAATGAGTAAGAAGCAGTGTTGAATGATATTTTTACTTACATACTCTTATAGATAATTAAAATTTACATTCAATATCCATCTTGTTTACTATTTTAAACAAATTTTTTATTTACAAATTATTTTTAATTTTTGTTTAACAAATTGGATAACCAATTTAATGAATGTTATTATAGTCTTTTGTTTTAATTTTATGTATTTTAGAATGTTATTAATATTTTTTATTGTTTTATTCCTAAAATTATATTTTTAATAGTATACTTCATCAAAAATTATTCAAAAGTTTATATTTAATTTTTCTTAGATAACATTGTTTATTTATAATTACACAATAAATTTGTTCATAAAAGTTCAGAAGGTTAAAATAAGATAATATACGTATTCAAATATTTTAGATAGACAATTATCAAACACATCATTTCATTATGTATTCATATCTTGTACTCCATTCAGTTTATTCATATTTTCTTTTACATTCACAACTTTTCATTCAGTTTTATCAAATAGCCCCTTAGTCTACTCATGGTTTTTAGACCCAGACCGGACCAACGATTGAACCAGAAAAAACTGAAATCGGTCGACCCTCCGGTCCGATTTGGACCATTAACCCATTTTTGTTCAAAAATCTTTCAAATTCGGTGAACCGGTGGTTGAACCTCCTGACCCAGAGAACCGTTGACTGGTTCGCGGGTTGGACCCTACTTGCTTTAGAAAAAAAAATATGCACCTCTGCACTTCTACTTCTTCTCGGCAATATATAGTGAAAGAAGTTCTGCACTCTTCTTTTTTCTCTTCTTATATATATTCTGAGAGGCTTTTAATTTTGTACTACTAACTACTAAGAATGGATTTAGTAATAGTGTATGTAGCGGCATATGAAGGTTGTTGGATTGGGTGTGGGTGAGTCCATGGAATCTAGAGAAGTCCCTCAGGAAATAAGGATTTCATGGAAACTCCTACCGTCTATTTTCTGGAGACCTTAAAAAAAGCTCCGAAATGACCAATTCTCTGTTGGGGAGTATGCAAAAGAAGTTTTGTACTCTGTAAAAGAAGGGGCTCATTATAAAAAACAAAAGAAGTTATGTACCTTGTCTTTTAATTAGAATATGTCAAAATGCCCAAAAACATATTTTCTTACAAAAATATGATCAAAGAAGATTACTCAACCATTGTTGAGACTTGAATGTTTTGACTAGAATATGCCAAAAGTATATTCTCTTTTATGTTTATTTGTATTATTTGATTTAGTATCTTTCTTTTCATATACATTCAGTGTTAGTTTCCAGTAGGCACACAATAGATCTAGAAGGGGGAGTTGAGTAGATCCTTTTTGATTTCAAATACTTTTCCAGTTTATTTTGTATTGCTAATGAATTAGCATATAACAAACATAAGAATTTTTTCAAGCACAACGGAAAAAGTAAAAGATCCCCTTTATTGATATTCATAAACATTCATATATTATTTATGGAGTTAGTTTAGTTGTAAGTAGTTAATACATACATAGCAGTTAGGTACATAATGTAAATGACATAAAGTAAATGACAGAATGTAAAAGACACAAGGGTTTTAAGTGGTTCAGAGACTCAAGCTCCTAATCCACTCTTCTGCTTCTCTAGCTGGAAATCCACTAAGGAAAGGGCAGCACCCTGAAATACTAAGATTCCTTAAGGCTAGCAGCCTTGGAACTTCAGTTCACTAAGAACTCTTCAAGCCCAGCAGGCTTGGAACTCCTCTAGTTCACTAAGAACTCTTCAAGGCCAGCAGCCTTGGAACTCCAGTTCTCTACAAACTCTTCAAGCCCAGCAGGCTTGAAACTTCATTTAGCCCCTCCGGACAAGGACCCCTCAGGCCCTGGCTACTTGTTGTTATTGATATTGTTGTTATTTGTGCCTTGCTGCTAAGATGTCTTAAGCTTTATCATCTCAGGTACTTAGCAGCTTGGCATGGTACTCTTTGCATTTTGCGTAAAGTCTGGACCATTTCGTCTTTGGTGCAGCTGAGCTTCTTTCTGTTCTGCTTCATCTTCATCTGATGTCAGCTGTGCATCATCACCATCCGGGTTTTCTAAGGCTTGACATTGCTGGTCCATTTCTTCTGGTCCTTAGCATTCCCTGAACCTTTCTTGAATGATATACAGACATGGTTCTGCATCTTTTCCTTTTCAGATTCTGGTTCTTCATGATGATCCAGTAGTGTGGCTCTTAGGATCTTCTTTCTGCTCAGCCACTTTTCTGAATGCTATCTTCATGGCCTTCTCGGCTCTCAACATAGCTGCTATTTTCAATGGCATCCTCATCGTTGTTGAGTGAAGCCTTAGTTTGTTGAAGCCCTTCTCCAAATCTGCTTGACTTCCACTTTCTTAGTCTCACTGCCACTGAGACTTGTTATGTTCAGCTCTGGTGGAACTCGTAGAGTCAACAATATAGCATTCCAACAACTCAACGATTCTGTAACTCAGCAACTCTTGATCTTTGAAGCTTCATCTGTTAAATACCCTTCCATGATCTTCCCGTTGGAAAATAGCCGTTGGAAGCTTTTTGAATTGCTTCACAGATCTTGAGTTATTTGGTGCAGACTGCTGATGTGACGTGACAGCTCCTTTATAACTTTACTGACACAGCAGTCTGCTACTTAACCTACCGCCTCAGAGATATCACCTTTCCGTGTCAGGCTGGTAGTCACCTTTATTTCTCCTTTCTGATTCCTTGATTCGAATCTACAGGAGTTGTCCTTCTGCATCGATGCTCTCAATCAGCAACGTTCGAATATCAATCTTTAGATTAAACCGTTGCCAATGCTTTAATCTTTAGATGACCGAACTCTACAATTCAGATGCAGATGTTCTTGGACCTTGATCGTAGTGTGTCTTGTTGAATGTTGCTCATAGTCTGGTTAGAGATAACACTACGATTATGAAGAGTGTTCTTTGGATATGCAATGTAGAATGCCTCTTCCTTCACTTGTGCAGTGCTTCAACACTTCTGCTTGCCTTGACTGATCTCAGGAACTGATAGCTTGACTTATTGCTTCTGGCCTCTTCTGAATAGCCAGACACATCAGATTTGTGGCATACCCAGCTCTCTTTCTCTTGGTGATCTCCCGTTCACCTATCATCAAAGGTCTGACCCATGCTTAATCACTTTTGTCTTATTCTTCATAAGCTGGCTAGTATCTCTGTGTAAACTGCATCAATTCCTGCTTTGTTTGGTTAACACTACGATCCTGGTTAATCCCAAGATCGTTGTCTTATGTTTTCTTGACAGCTACTGCACTTGCTGACTTTCTTTAGTCAGTCACTATATCTGAAGTCTTATTCTGATTTGCTTGTGGAAGACTTCATCTTGAATGGCTTCACAACTCAATCAGGATGTTGATTGAGTTGGTGCTTATATCTTCTATTTGCTTGCATGCCATTCGTTGAGTGCTCTCTGGTTTCCTTTAGGTGAAATGTATCTTTACAGCCCAGACCAGAGGCTTCATACTTCGGATATTTTGGGAGTGCTCATTTGTTGAGAATCATGTTGACACTACGATTCTGCCTTGGCATTGTGAGTATCTTTGTTGAAGCCTTAGTTCTGCAGACTACGATCTTGCATTGGTTCTGCAGACACTACGATCTCCGAGATTAGATCTTGACAGACTATGATTTCTGCCTTCATGCTTGCTGTCTTTGTCTGATTTGGCTCAACTACGATCTCTGCCTCTTATATGATCAGTAGACTCCACTACTTCAAGTGTGGCCTACGATTCTTGACTTAGCTTTGGCAGGCGCTCGGTCGGCTCTTATACAGGCTGTCTCTACTATTCTGAACATGACTTCCTCAGCAGACTACGGCTCCGAGAAATTTCTTCTTGACACATTACGATCCTGCCTCATCTCTCTTGGCAGACTACGAACTCCGAGATCTACTATCCTTGCAAATTACGATTTCGCCTTGATAGTTCTCGAGTCTTCCTTGTCTATCCTGGCAGACTACGATGACTGGTGCAGTGCTCGACGATCAGACATGCCTATTTATTACATTGTATAAGATCAACCTAACAAGTTTGATCTTTCTATTTCTAGTCCTTGTACATCATTTCTTTTGAAGGACTTTACAAATCTGTTTTGTTTATGTAGGATCAACCTAACATATTTGATTATTTCAGTCTAAGTCCTTGTACATATATTCTTATTATCTATCAAAGGACTTTACAGCTTTTATCAATACACGCATACTTGCATATTCATTCATTTATATCATAATCAAATCTTATATAAATAGGAATACCATTCTCATGAATATTCCTAACAATCTCCCCCTATTTGATTATGACAAAAACAATCAGTGCATATGCATGAGATGAATGAATCTTAATATACAGTGAGCAACTGTATTTCTAAAGCAGATAATCATGAATGTCATTGATGAATAATATGGGCTTTACATAAACTATGACACTCTACATCCTGGATCCAGAACATACCTAACTAGATAGAGATGTACCTTTTCTGCTCCATGTATGTCACCAGGATGTCTGTTGATTAGCTACTCAGCTACTCATCTTTCTTTCTTCTTTTTCTTCTTTCCTCTGCTCCCCCTTAGATGCATGCTTTATTTCTTCATCTTACTCTAACTCTGGTTCGGTTGCATGCTCTTCTTCTTTGTCTGGCTCCCCCTCAGATTCTGTCTTCATAGGGTCATCATCTTTTAACTCCCCCTCAGATGATGACTCTGCTTCTGCTGCTGCTTTCTTCTTCTTCTCCTCCTCCTTTGCCTTTCTGCTCTTGGTCTTCTTTTCTTCCTTCATTCTTCTCTCTTTGCTCTTCCTTGTAAACCTCTTTCTATGTCTCTTTTTCTTTATCTTCCCCTTTTTGTCATTAATCACTTGAGAGAACTGCTCCACGTTTGACATAAGCTGCTCTATCAGGTAAGATGAGTTACCAACCTCAATATTGAGTTCTTGTTGGCTTAGCTCAAGTTGTAGGGAGAGAGACTGTTTCAGATTGTCAATCTTGTCAGAGAGAGACATAATTTGCTCTTCATTAGTCTTTTGAGCTCGTAGAGCTTCATCCTTCTAATCGCTCATAGCCTTCAAAAATACTTAATCCCTTAGTTGTAGCTTGAGGGATAAGTCTGAGAGTCTGGCTTGAAGCCTTTTTGACAGCTCATTGCCTTCTCCTGCTGACAGGTCCTTTACTTCTGCAGCTATAAGAGAGATCTCCTCATTTAGTTCTTCAGAATTCTTTAGCAACTCTTACTCTTGAAGAGATCTGGCATCAGGTTGTTCATTCTCCGTCTGAACAGCTGTTTGGTCAGCCTCCTGCTAAGCATCAGGTTGGACTCTACGATTCTCACTCTTGAACAGTCTTTCAAAGGTAGTTAGAATCTGGTAGATTGTTGAGTGCCAATCATTGTTGAAGGATGGAAGACTATCAGACAGCCCTGTTGGATCAGTATAGAACTTTTCAAACTCAGTTTGATTATCTTCATGGGTAGAGTGAGAGGACTCTACGATCATAGTCTTTGGTATGATCCTTTTGCCATCTGAGTCTGCTAGACATTCATAGGGAATATAATAGTTTCCAGTAGACCTTGAAGTGAGATTTATCTTTGATCAGTAGAGTTGCAAACTTCTTCACCCTTGGAAAGTTTTGTGCTACTAGCTCCAAGTTGGGAAGGTGAGAGAAGCACCATGAGAAGTAGCTGATGTCTCCAGTGAGGGATGCCTTTACCCATGGCATGTGAGGATAGAGCCACCTTATTGCATGGTCCTTTATATCAGGATCATATATCAAGGTTGAAGAGTCCAGCTTCATAGCTTCACGATTGTTGAGTAGATATGCTGCAGTCATCTTTACCACATTCAACCTTTCATTTCAAGGTTAATCCATTTTCCTGGAAGTACATCAAGTGGTTCTTCATCAACTTCCACCACTATTCTTCTCTTGCGATGAACAGGGCAAGGAATGTGAAAATCTTCTGGCTTCTCATCCTCAGAGCTGGAGTCTTCTTTACTTTCTTCCTGTCCTGACTTGGAGTCAGACTGGTGCAGACTTCCCTCAACTGACTCATCAGTTTGTTCGAACAATTGATCATCATCTTCTTCCTTTGATTCAGCCTTATCATCATTAAGTTCAATAATTGCTGAAGAAGATTCTCCTTTCTTTCCTAGAATAGCTTGAGCACACAATCTGTTGCTCTTCCTTCTTTTTGGGGGTTCAACAGCAGGAGGAGCAGATGTTTCTTCTTCTGACTCTACGTCCTTTGAATCATTAGAAGGGCTCCTTGTGGCTTCAGCATTAGGAGATTCAATTTCTTTGGCTTTCAAATCTTTCTTATCAGCAGAGTGGCTACTTTGGGGTTTGGCCATAGGACTTGCATATTCTTCTTCATTGTCAGGCTTAGCTACCTCTTTTATAGGTTCAGTTTTTTCCTTCTTGAATTCAACTTCTTCTTCATCAGTGGACTTGCTCCTTGACGATTTTTCCTTGAAGCTCTCAGTTCCCTTTTCATCTTCTGACTCTACGTTTTCTTCTTTAGTAGATATATTTCTTCGCGAAACTGACTTTTGCTTCTGCACCACCTTAGCTTTCTTCTTCAAGGGCTTTACAGACTTGGATTTTGGGATAATTGCATCCTCAGAGTATAATAGCTCATCTTCTTTCATGGCACTTACCTTCCTCTTCTTCGAAGTACTATTGCTGCTGCTACCATGTGTTATCAGCCTTTTGTTCTCTATTGGGTTCTTTTTCCAGTTAGAAAATAACATAGGGGTCATCACCTTATGGCTGTTTAGAACTACACCTTCATCATCCTTAATCTTATTCTTCAGCTTCTTCTTCAGAATGATACTCAGGAACCTTCCATGGAAAACCTTTGTGAGCGGTTTCTCTGTTAACCTCTTCTTCTTTGCCTTGTCCAGCCATTTGGACATTAGGTCGAGCAGAATAACTCCAAAATTAATTTCTTTCCTCAGAACTATTGCAGACATAATCTTTAATTGTTGATCACTCACAGTGTCATGTGCAGTGTCCTTGCATAGTATGCATTTCCCTACAATCTCTGTGAGAAACTCAAATTCTTCAGGAAACTCCTTTTTCTTCATATCCTTCAAACTAGGGTTTCTCTGGTACCGCATAATCTTCTTGGCTCCTTCAGTGTTGACTTCATCAAGATTTTTTAGACCTAGGTCAGGGAAACCTAGACATTGATTTATGTCTGCAGGTTTTAACTTCAGAATCTGGCCTTTGACCTTTGTCGTTAGAGTTCCAGAACTCATATTCATATTTGAGTAGAACTCTTTAACTAGATTGACATAGATAAGAGTGTTCGACTCAAGGCATTCAGAATATCCGGCCTTCTTTATAAGCTCAAGAATATCTTTGAACTTCTTCTCGAATTTCTCAAACTTCTTCGTTCCAAGTTGGATGCTAGTGATTACTTGCCAGTCTGCCATTTGAAGAGTTAGGGTTTTCCTGATTTATGACTTTGTGAGGATCTTGTGATATATCAGGAAGTGATTCGAGATTTGATGACTGTTGGAGAAGGTCTGGCTGTTTGGAGGTGTTTAGGTTTTGGCTTACGAGGGTGAGTGTATGGATTTGATAGTCTTGCAGCTTTTGATGAACTCTCTAAAATGAATCTGCCAATAATTTGAATTTCCCTTTTGTAACTGTTCCCTCCACTTTTCTCAGTGGGACAGTTATAAGACGTTGATAGGTCATAATCTGTAACTTCTCCATCGTGCCAGTTAATCAGATTGACTTTTCTTCTGTTGACTATTGACTTCTTCAATCCGTGGAGTGACTTATAACTTAGCTTGGTACTCCACGATTTCCCAGACTGACCTACAACCTTTGCATCTTCTTCGAAGATCGTAGTCTGTGGTCATGCTTCATTAGACAACTTCTTCATTTAGAATCTAAGGGATTGGCAATTCTCATTTGCAGCTTGTATTCTTCTGATGAGATGCTGCTTACTTCAGCAGAGATTCTTGTGATGTATTTAATATTTGCACTTCTTCTGGATTAAGGTTGCTCAGGAAGGGCCAACCACTTAGACCAAGGATAAGGGCTAGGTTTGTCCCTGAGGCGCTTATTAGATGAAGAGCTTTGGCATGGTCAGTACTGACATCACATTTGATCTCTCTGCTGGGGAGTTCATTTACCAACTCTTGATATTCAATGGCGTTGGTTTTGGTGTATACTGCAATCGTGGTGTCCTCCTGCTCTTACACTATGATTAGATGTTTGATCGTAGGCACTCTATGACTTGAGGTGTGCGGTTGATATGGTTATCAATAACACGTTTACTTGATTATGGATCTTCATTTGGTTCATCAGTCACAAAGTTTTGGGACTCTGTAACTGGAATATTTCTGTTTAGGGTTAGCTCCTGTTCTCTATGAACTAGACAGAAGTGGTTTTGATAATCGTAGTGTGGTCGACAGACATGCACCATGATTGACTTATTTTCTGAGCTTATCTCAGATCTTCTGTCAAGAATTCTACTTCTTCATTTTGCTCCCTGAGCTTCACCATCTCCATATCTTCATCTATTCTTCCACAATCTTCACCACCTTTAACTTTTCTTCCACATCAGCATCACTTGGTTCTTGCACTTCCTTCTCAGTATAGATCATAGTCTGATCAGATACAGTAATGTGCACTTCATGACTAATCATGTCCTGATCATCTTCCTCTTTGCCCTTTCTTCAGATTCAGCCCTGACAGTTGTTCAGGTTGGGAGGCTGTTGTAGCTTCTCCATTCAAATAGTAATTAGTCTAACCTCTACGATTGGTAATAACTCCACAATCGTAGTGAGTGAGGACTTCTTTATTTTGTGACTGCTTTTTTCTTCTTCTGAAGTTCAGCACTACCTTCAGCTTCTCACTTGATCTTCCTGAGTCAATAAGTGACTATCTTTACTGCTTGGAAGATCTGAAGAATTTGCTTCATCAGTCATCTTTGACACCTTTAGTGCTGCTGCTCTTTGCAGATCACTGCTCCCCCATAGATGATGCTATCTTCTCAAGGAGGGATGAATTCTTCTTCTACTTCTTCATAAGTATAAGAGAGCAGCTTTGTATATCTTCTTCTGGATGAGATCATTATGATTGAATAGACTCCATTGAATCATAGAGAGATATCTTCACTACTGATCACTCCACAATTATTGATAGAACTACGAACGTAGTTTTCTTCATCTGACACCTGAGCAGGTGTTTTCAGCAGTTTTGTAGTCGTCCCTTAGTTTCTTCATTATATACTAAGGATGAATGACGAGTCATTTGAGACTATGCAATTTGTCAACGTCTATCAGCCTTTCTTCAGTTTGTCGCCCTTCCTCCTTCATCAGATACATAACTTTGATGCTGAATAAAGGGACATTATGATTTTGATCATTTTCCATAATCGTAGTGTGTTGGCTTGCACTAGCTGACTTTAGTCTTAATCGTAGAGAGCATTAGCGATTTTCTTTAAGCTTTTAGGTAGACTGCACACTTGGAGTTCTGCTTCTATGACGCATTCTTCATGATTAATGCTTGATGATCCTCTGATGTGAACTTATTTGATGTTCCCTCTGAGTTGATATGCTTTGTATGAATAAGCATATAGGATTTCTTTCATCTTGTCATGAATAGCCTGCTTCCATATGGAGATCAGCAACCATGTGAGCTTCATTCACGTGGGCTCAGCAAGTCTTCAAGAACAGGCTTTGGCATAGGGTGATTTTATCAAGAACATTGTTGAAATGCCTTGAGCCTCCAGCTGGTTGAATCTTCGTGACTGAAGCCATCTGCTTCAGCATTCCTTAGTGTGGTCAGATAGACCAAGTACCTGCAGGTTTAGATAATTTCTATTTTGGTACCCAAGCTTGATTGGGTCCTGCTAGGTTAGTTTTTAGAATCCCTATTCCTCATATATTTGAATTTACATCACATTTAACATCAACAGTCATATTCATGCATGTGTCTGATTTAGATATGACATGTAAAACCTGCAAGATGATAAGTGTGTGTAAGATTAACCATTTTAATAAGACACTCTTTTTCTTTGATGGTTTCATCCTTTGCATGGTTTTGTTCACAGATTTTGAATGTTCACAGAGTAAGAATCAACTCTATTACTTATTTGTATCTGGTTGATTCATGGAGATGATCAGCTTCTAAGAATCTTCAAGATACTCATTTAGAACTGATCATATTCTATGTATTATCAAAAACTTAGAACATAGGTTTGTACATACATAGCAACCCTTTAGCAAAGATTACTCCACTTAAGCTTAATTAAATCCTGATATGCTTATGACCTATTTCAGACTTCTTTCAAGATATTATCTTCAACCTAAAACTTGGATGGAGAGAAAGTTTGTTGACAGTTAAGTTTCCAACCTTAGTGTACTTTCTCTCTTCTCCTTTTTAGGAAGAGTATGGTCTCTTGATAGAATACTGCTATAGTGCACAAGGTGATGCAATATGATAAATAATTAAGTATTAATGAGGAATCATACCTTTACACTGTCAGTCTCTTAACAGTCATTTTTCTTACTATAATGATGTTAGGCATTGATGTGCATATTTTTGCATTTAATGCTGGCAGCCTATTGCTCCATTTGACCTTAGATTAATCAGTCATAGTCTAGAAGATATAAGCTAGAAAAGTCTTGGCAGCTTTATTTCTTTGATAGCCTTGAACCTCAGGGTTCACATCCAACTGCTAGTTAGCCAAATACATATTTTCTTCTTTCTCCTTTGGATAAGCATTTCTTAGCATGTATGGCCTTTCATCTTTCAGAATGGTGGACGCTTGATTCTTTGCTGTTGATGCCTTTTGACTTCCCATCTCTGATCTGCAGACTACAAGATTGACTTTGGACATGGATTGGTCTTGTTGCTATGGCACTTAAGAACATAGGACCAATCTGAGCAGCTTTAGGTGTATATACACATTTACCTGTACACATTATTTCCAACGTGTGAGCTCATCTGCATTTACAAGTGACTTACTACTAAACTAAGTTTAGAATAATATTTGTGCCTGGGATTAGACTCAAAGCGATTAGCTTTTTAATATAGCATTAGAACCTGCTTTGATACCAATTGTTAGTTCCCAGTAGGCACACAATATATCTAGAAGGGGGGGTTGAATAGATCCTTTTTGATATCAAATACTTTTCCAGTTTATTTTGTATTGCTAATGAATTAGCATATAACAACCATAAGAATCTTTTCAAGCACAGCGGAATAAGTAAAAGATCCCCTTCATTGATATTCATAAACATTCATACATTGTTTATGGAGTTAGTTTAGTTGTAAGTAGTTAATACATACATAGCAGTTAGGTACATAATGTAAATGACATAAAGTAAATGACAGAATATAAAAGACACAAGGGGTTTTAAGTGGCTCAGAGTCTCAAGCTCCTAATCCACTCTTCTGCTTCTTTAGCAGGAAATCCACTAAGGAAAGGGCAGCACCCTGAATCACTAAGATTCCTTTAAGGCCAGCAGCTTTGGAACTTCAGTTCACTAAGAACTCTTCAAGCCCAGTAGGCTTGGAACTCCTCTAGTTCACTAAGAACTCTTCAAGGCCGATAGCCTTGGAAATCCAGTTCTCTATGATCTCTTCAAGCCCAGCAGGCTTGGAACTTCATTTAGCCCCTCCGGACAAGGACCCCTCAGGCCCTGGCTACTTGTTGTTGTTGATGTTGTTGTTGTTGTTTGTGCCTTGCTGCTAAGATGTCTTGAAGCTTTATCATCTCAGGTACTTAACAGCTTGGCATGGTCCTCTTTGCATTTTGCGTAAAGTCTGGAGCACTTCTTCTTTGGTGCAGCTGAGCTTCTTTCTGCTCTGCTCATCTTCATCTGATGTCAGCTGTGCACCATCACCATCCGGGTTTGCTAAGGCTTGACATTACTGGTCCATTTCTTCTAGTCCTTAGCATTCCCTGAACCCTTCTTGAATGATATGCATACATGGTTCTGCATCTTTTCTTTTTCAGCTTCTAGTTCTTCATGATGATCCGTAGTGTGGCTCTTATGATCTTCTTTCTGCTCAGCCACTTTTCTGAATGCTATCTTCATGGCCTTCTCGGCTCTCAGCTTAGTTGCCACTTTCAATGGCATCCTCATCATTGTTGAGTGAAGCCTTAGTTTGTTGAACCCTTTCTCCAAATCTGCTTCACTTCCACTTTCGTAGTCTCACTGCCACTGAGACTTGTTCTGTTCAGCTCTGGTGGAACTCGTAGAGTCAACAATATAGCATTCCAACAACTCAATGATTCTGCAACTCAGCAACTCTTGATCTTTGAAGCTTCATCTGTTAAATACCCTTCCATGATCTTCCCGTTGGAAAATAGCTGTTGGAAGCTTTGTGAATTGCTTCGCTGATCTCGAGTTATTTGGTGCAGACTGCTGATGTGACATGATAGCTCCTTTATAACTTTACTAACACAACAATCTGCTACTTAACCTACCGCCTCAGAGATGTCACCTTTCCGTGTCAGGCTGGTAGTCACCTTTATTTCTCCTTTCTAATTCCTTGGTTTGAATCTACAAGAGTTATCCTTCTGCATCGATGCTCTCAATCAGCAACGTTCGAATATCAATCTTCAGATTAAACCGTTGCCAATGCTTTAATCTTCAGATGATCGAACTCTACAATTCAGATGCAGATGTTCTTGGACCTTGGTCGTAGTGTGTCTTGTTGAATGTTGCTCATAGTCTGGTTAGAGACAACACTACCATTATGAAGAGTGTTCTTTGGATATGGAATGTAGAATGCCTCTTCCTTCACTTGTGCAGTGCTTCAACACTTCTGCTTACCTTGATTGATCTCAAGAACTGATAGCTTGACTTATTGCTCTGGCCTCTTCTGAATAGCAAGACACATCAGATTTGCGGCATACCCAGCTCTCTTTCTCTTGGTGATCTCTCGTTCACCTATCATCAATGGTTTAACCCATGCTTATTCACTTTTATCTTGTTCTTCATAAGCTGGCTAGTATCTCTGTGTAAATTGCATCAATTCTTGCTTTGTTTAGCAAACACCACGATCCTGGTTAATCCCAAGATCGTTGTCTTCTGTTCTCTTGACAGCTACTGCACTTGCTGACTTTCTTTAGTCAGTTACTATATCTGAAGTCTTCTTCTGATTTGCTTGTGGAAGACTTCATCTTGAATGGCTTCACAACTCAATCAGGATGTTGATTGAGTTGGTGCTTAGATCTTCTGTTTGCTTGCATGCCATTCGTTGAGTGCTCTCTGGTTTCCTTCAGGTGAAATATATCTTTGCAGCCCAGACCAGAGGCTTCATACTTTGGATATTTGGGAGTGCTCATTTGTTGAGAATCGTGTTGACACTACGATTCTGCCTTGGCATTGTGAGCATCTTTGTTGAAGCCTTAGTTCTGCAGACTACGATCTTGCATTGGTTCTGCAAACACTATGACTCTGAGATCAGATCTTGACAGACTATGATTGCTGCCTTCATGCTTGCTGTCCTTGTCTGATCTGGCTCGACTACGATCTTTGGCTTTTATATGATCAGTAGACTCTACTACTTCAAGTGTGGCCTACGATTCTTGACTTAGCTTTGGCAGGCGCTCGGTCGGCTCTTAGACAGGTTGTCTCTATGATTCTGAACATGACTTCCTCAGCAGACTACCGCTCTGAGAAAGTTCTTCTCGACACACTACGATCCTGCCTCGTCTCTCCTGGCAGACTACGAACTCCGAGATCTACTATCCTTGCAGACTACGATTCCGCCTTGATAGTTCTCGAGTCTTCCTTGTCTCTCCTGGCAGACTACGATGGCTGGTGCAGTGCTCGACGATCAGACATGCCTATCTTTTACATTGTATAAGATCAACCTAACAAGTTTGATCTTTCTATTTCTAGTCCTTGTACATCATTTCTTTTGAAGGACTTTACAAAGCTGTTTTGTTTGTGTAGGATCAACCTAACATATTTGATCATTTCAGTCTAAGTCCTTGTACATATATTCCTATTATCTATCAAAGGACTTTACAGTTTTTATTAATGCAAGCATACTTGCATATTCATTCATTTATATCATAATCAAATCTTATATAAATAGGAATACCATTTTCATGAATATTCCTAACATTTAGTATTTATTTAAATTGTATAAAGTACATATTGTACAAATATGTTTAAGTTTTTTGTGTGTAGATAAATTAATTAATTTTACATATTTACTAAATATTTTATATAATATATAATAATAATTAATATATTAATTATTTATTATTTATTACATATTAATGACGTTACTGGGTCAATAACGGTCCGACTACTGGTTGAACCAGTGACCCATCCACCCAGTATCTTTTTCGATTCGATGAACGGTCTGGTTCTGAAAACATTGAGCCTACTAAAGGTCCACCAAAAATGTCATAACTGAATGTACCACTGGTATAAATTCAGGACCTTATATACATATTAAATGTAAATTAATTTTTCATATGTTTCAATATGGAAAGGGAGGTCACGTGCGAAACACAACAAATCTCAAAATAAGTAAACAAAACACTAATGATATACACATTTTTTATACATTTTAATATTTCCATCTTTATTATTTTATATGTTTATTTTATTTAGCTAATATATTTTATTTTATTTTACCGGATTTACCTTATTTATCTTGGTGAATAAGTAAAAGATAATTGTTCTAGCTTTTAAAGATGGAAGAGGACTCCTGGGAGATTACCATATGGAGCTTGATGTCGAGAAGGAAAGAAGAGGATAAAAGAGAACAAAAGGGACCAAGTTCAATGAATCTAAATTATGGCACAAATTTATTTTTCCTACAAATAGGTCTTTTGTTTTAGAGAGGGGGTACCACTTTTTATTTTCTTTTCTTTAGTTTTCACCGGTGCAGAAGGGAGTGAGATATTTAGCAATTGAGGGCTTTTGTCTTATTCCAATCATGTGTGGTACTAGTGTTAGGGAGTATTTGTAACTTTCTTTTATTGATCTAATAGAAATTCTCTTTTTAATTATTGTTCTTATTTTATGCAATATGTAGTATAGCTTAAGGGGAATTAAGTTATTTTTTTATTTTTAATTTCTTTGCAGTTTCTTTTCCATATGTACAACGTACTGCAGTAGCCTTTGGTATCATATGCTTACTCTTTTTATTCTTTATTACAATTAAGTATTACATTAATTAATTTTAATTATGCTCATGCAATTAGTAGTATTAATTTTTAATTCCATGGCTAGCTAAATTTCTAATACCTAGGATGATGATGAAACTAGGTATTTCATAATAATATTTTCTTTTCGTTCCGAAATTAGTACTTAATTATTTTCGCCTTCATATTTGCCTTCACACAAATTGCATATGATTTATATATTGATTGCAAGGTTTTGATAAATTATAGTTAATTTGTGAATTTTTCATAACTTATACTTGCCCATATTAATTATATGAATAATTATTTTGAAAGGGAAGGGAAAATAGTTTAGGAATAAATTTTAAATATAACAAATTATTTATTATGTCAATAATTAATGGATTTAGATTCCTAGGTAAGGCTGTAAACGAGCCAACACAGTTCGGTCTTGATTCGGGCTCGACTCGAAAAAAAATGAGCGAGACTTGAATTCGTTAATAATATGATCCAAATTTGAGCATTAAAAATAGTTCGAATAAAAATATGAGTAGAATCTGAGCAAGGTTATACTCGACTCGTTTAAGATTCAAATTACTCGAATTCTTGATTGTGATTCGATACATACTCGGTTGATACAGATTCGATTAGATGTTCGATACATTCTCTTATAATATATACAAATATAAATCAAATTAGGATAATTAATTATTATTTTATTTTGTTTTTAATTTTAAATGTGATTTTATATTTGTAAAACGTAATAGTAAATATATTTTCTCACTTATAAGTAAAATAACAAATTTAATTTATAATTATATTTATTATAAAATTAGTTATTATGTGGAGACTCGAATTCGAGCTTGAATTTGAAGCTAGCGAGTATTTTGAATAAATATTCGAGTCGAGTCGGATTGAATTCAAGAAATAAATATTCGAGTCGAGTCGAATCTGAGTAGAAATTTTTAAATACAATTCGAATTCGAGTCGAATTCGAGTACGAATTTATCATTTCGAGTCGAATTCGAGTAGCTCTCTGTTCGCTTCTATTCGACTCGTTTACACCCTTAGTCCTAGGTAGCTTTTTTAATTACTAGTTTTCATCATTAATTTTTTAGTTTGCATTATTCAATTAGTTAATCCTCTCCACTATATTTATTTATAATTTTTCTGAAATATTAATTAAGTATATATTAAAAAATTAATAGTCTTTGTGGTTCGACATGCACTTGTCAAATCTACAATAGACGTTATGCACTTGCAATAGATAATTTTATCACATCAAGTGTTTGGCGTCGTTGTCGGGGATTGGAATTAATTTTTTATTCCTTAATTTTTATTTCTTCAAATTATTTTTTAACTCTAATATTTTTTTTCAAGATTATCGAAGTGGATCAAAGGAGCAAAAAGATAAAGATTTTGTTGCTGCGCTTTTCCTAATACTTTGTATCTCTATTTAAAAAAAACAAAAAAAATAGTAGTTTAACTTTATTATTATTATTTTTAATTTTTAATTGTTGCATTCATGCATTCACTCACATAGAGCACATCATGTTTAGGCTTTTATTTTATTTACTTTTTTTGTTTAATATAAACTGTGGTGATTGTTGGAGGATTGAAGTACGTCAAATTTTTATTTCTTTCGTAATTCACATAGTTTTAGGACATTTTATTTGCTTACAGCTTTTTTAGTTTATTTGTGCATCTTCATCTTTAATCTAACATAAAGGGCAAAAACATATAACAAGATAAGGTGGTGATTTCATCACCATTCCCTGGCCCAAAAACAACCCAACTTGCATTTTGCATAACCTTGACCTAATAAAATCAAGTAGACGTTAGCTCTTAGGAATCTCGAGCTCAATTAGGATGAGACTCTAAGAGGATGCTAAATTTTAAATTAATCATACTACTTATGTCTAGGCAATTGGTTCAAAAGACAAACGCCTCAAGAACGTGTGATTATTCAATTATGTTGGTTTCTAAAGGCACGATAGAGATCTAGAAGGGGGATCAAATAGGTCTTCAAAACTTTTGCTTGATTAAAGATTTGTTACCAGATAATTAATTTGTTCAATTAATTATTAGCACAGCAAAATATTAGTTTGAAAACGCTCTTTAAAGATTTTAATCAAATCTCAGTTCTAAATTTAGTTCTTATGGAAGTAAGCTAATTATAAGATATAACATGTATGACATATATGGACAGAATGTAAATGACTTAAAGTAAATGACACAGAAGATTTTAAGTGGTTCAGAGACTGAATAACTCCTAGTCCACTCTTCTACTTCAACAAGTAGGATATCCACTAAGGATAGGTCACTCAGACCGGATCACTAAAATATTTCCAACTGAACCACTTAGGCTCCTTCAAGCCCTGCAGACTTGTCATCGAGTTACTCAATCTCGGCATTGAGTCACTTAGTCTCGAAATTTCGGTCACACGGACCAGACACTTAGCCCCACACAAGTTACTTAGACTTGGACAAAAGTCACTAAGACAATCGATTTCCTGTTTGTTGAATGGTGTTTAATGTGTTGCTAAGATTACATTTAGGCTCCTTCTTCTTCAGGTTCTTAACAGCTTTGAAGTGATCATTTTTTGTTACTATTGAGCTTTATAATGAAGCTTGACTTCATCAGGTACTCGGCAGCTTCACATGATCATCTTTAATGTGTTGTTAAGTTTTGCAATAATGCTTGACTTCTTCTAGTACTTAGCAGTTTGAAACAAATATTGAGTCGTAGAGTCCATCTTACTCTACTTCTTCTTCAATTCAGTTTTGCTGGGTCTCTAACTTTTAAGTTTATTTTGATGATAACAATAATTAGTAAACAGATTAATTAAAAGGGTAGAATCCTGTCCATAGGATTTATATTATAATTGTTTTAATTATCTTATTTCTTTAACCAAAAATATTTTCTAAATCTTATTGAATTAATATTTTCCTGACCTTGATAATTTCCTAAGGCAAGGAGATCTCTTATTATTTTTATAAAATAATTTTTTCTCTAAATTACTATTTCAAAATAAAAATGATTTTTTTATGCATGAGATAAATATAAGTTATGCATATGCATGCGTGTGCAAAACCGTATGTGTGTGTGTGTGTATATATATATATATATATATGGTATATGTATGCATAGGAAATATTGCATTAATAGAGAAAATGAGAGAATGTAACATGGGCCAAATTTATTGATCTTGTCTGCCAATTCGTGTGATCCATGAATACTCAATCCGATCCATCCATTTTAAAACAAATCAATCCAAACCATCAATTGAAAAATTCAGTTTTCAAAATTTTGAAATTACCCTCGGCCAAAAATTTTCTATAAATAGAGGAACTTTTCTTCACTTTCAACTTGCCAATTTACAAGAAAAGAAAAGCTCATTCTTCCTTACCTACATACTCTCTCTCTAAAGAAGCTTTATCTCTCTTCTACTCAAAGCTTTGATTTCTTGAAGAAGAGAGAATTTTGTCAAATTATTTGGAGATAAGTTCTTGAATTACTTTATTTGATATTATCTCATTCTTGTGTATAAATATAGATATAGATATAAAAATAGAAATTTTTATACACATTTATATATGTCTATATTTCATCTATTCATATCAATAAAAAACCTGTTTTAGGTGCCGCTATTTGGAGATATTCCTTAAGAATATCATTCAAACGGTCATTAAAATTCTAAGTGGCTCTTTATAGATATATAATTTATTTATATAAATATCGTAATATTTGGAGGTATTCCTTAAACAAGAATATCATTTGAACGGTTTTTGAAATAATATTTATACAAATATAAATAGTGAAACTTTGAATTTGGTCAGTTTTAGGTGCCGCTATTTGGAGGTATTCCTTAAACAAGAATATCATTCGAACAATCATTAAAATTCTAAGTGACCTTATTTAATATTCACATGGTAGATAAAATATATTATTATATATACTTTCGAGTATAATAAATTTATTTGTTATATCAAGTATTACTTAAATTATTTATTTTATTATACTTGATATCTGTCATTATTTGAACATTCATAATATACTTGTTGTATAATATAAAAGTTATTTAAACTTTTATATCACGAACTTATGTGAATTTATCTACTTAACAAGAAACATAATTATAAAAGTTATTTAAACTTTTATATTCGTAATTAAATTTAAAATTGGTTTCTGTAAACACTCAAAAATTTTCTTTCCTGTTACTAACACTGTAGGAGGGCAATAATGTCCATCAGTTTAATCCCCGGTTTCAATACCGGGTCGTTAAATCAACCCCGGTTCTAAATACCGGGCCATCAATTCAGCCCTAGTCTCAATATCGGGCCATCAGTTCAACCCCAGTCTCAATACCGGGCAATCAAGTCAACCCCGGTCTCAATATCGGGCCGTCAAATCAGCCCTAGTCTCAATACCGGATGGTCAAATCAACCCCGGTCTCACTACTGGGCCATCAAATCAACTCCGGTCTCAATACCGGGCAATCAAGTCAACCCCGATCTTAATATCGAGTCGTCAAATCAACCCCGATCTCAATACCGTGTCGTCAAATCAACCCTGGTCTCAATACCGGGCCATCAAATCAACCCCGGTCTTAATACCGGGCCATTAACTCAACCCCGATCTCAATACCGAGTCGTCAAATCAACCCCGGTCTAAATACCGGGTCATCAAATCAACCTCGATCTCAACCTAGGAAGTACAGATCAACCCCGGTCTCAACTTAAAAAGTACAGATCAGCCCCCGATCTCAACCTGAGAGGTACAGGTAAGTCCCCGGTCTCAACCCGGTAAGTACAGATCAGCCCCGATCCTCAACATGGGAGGTGCAGGTCAGCCCCGATCTCAACCCAGGAAGTACAGTTCAGCCCCGGATCATAATCCAAAAAGTATAGGTCAGCCCCGATCTCAACCCGGGAGGAACAGGTCAGCCCCGGTCTCAACCCGGGAGGAACAAGTCAGCCCCGGTCTCAACCTGGGAGGAACAGGTTAGCCCCGGTCTCAACCCGGGAGGTATATATCATCTTCAGTCTCAACCTGGGAAGTACAGGTCAACCCCGGTCTCAACCCGGGAAGTACAGGTCAACCCCGATCTCAACCCGGGAGGTACAGGTCAGCCCGGTCTCAACTCGGGAGGTACAGGTCAGCCCGGTCTCAACCCGGGAGGTATAGGTCAGCCCCGGTCTCAACCCGAGAGGTATAGGTCATCCCCAGTCTCAACCCAGGAAGTACAGGTCAGCCCCGGTCTCAACCCGAGAGGTATATATCAGTCCCGGTCTCAACCCGGGAGGTACAGGTCAGCCCCGATCTCAACTCGTGAAGTACAGGTCAGCCCCGGTCTCAACCCGGGAGGTACATGTCAACCTCGGTCTCAACCCGGGAGGTACAGGTCAACTCTGGTCTCAACTTGGGAAGTACAGATCAGCTCTGGTCTCAACCCGAGAAGTACAGATCAGCCCCAATCTAAACCCGGGAGGTGCAGGTCAGCCCCGGTCTCAACCCGGGAGGTACAAGTCAGCCCCGGTCTCAACCCGGGAAGTATAGGTCAGCCCCGGTCTCAACTCAGGAGGTATAGGTCAGCCCCGGTCTCAACCTAGGAGGTACAGGTCATCCCTGGTCTCAACCCAAGAAGTACAGGTTAGCCCCAATCTCAACCCGAGAAGTACAGGTTAGCCCTGGTCTCAACCCGGGAGGTACAGATCAGCCCCGGTCTCAACCCGGGAGGTACAGGTCAGCCCCGGTCTCAACCCAGGAAGTCAGGTCAACTTCGGGAACAAACCTGAAGACTCACAACATCTCCAGAGGAAAATCTAGAGCGACCAAGCCAACCTCAGAGACAACACTGAGGACAAAAAGACTAGAATGGGATCCAAGTCTTGGAAACAGCCCCAAGAAGTCAACCAAAGGTCATGCCGACACTAAAGGCAATACCGGGAGGGGCAAAATGGTCATTTTACCAACTTTAAGCCGATTCGGTCAAACTCAAGTCGAATTGATGCCACCAAGGTCAGAACGAATCATAACGATGATCCCGAGTGCAAATAGCGCAAGACAGCTCAACGGACAAACTGCGGGGAATCAAATACCTGGTTATGAACCCGTCTTCTTGGACCCAATTTTTTTTATCCCATTTCATTGTGACACTCTCGGCGAGGGCTTTCTGAAAAGGTATCGCACGCCTCAAACGGACATTCCGATCAAAAGTTAGAAAGTTTCGACTCAGACCTCGCGTTGCTCGGAGTGCAAGTATTTCGAGACGACGAAGCCCGCTATGTGGGACCCACCACATGGAGTCTCACCTCTAACTGCAGCAACAGCAGGTAGAGTGGAGGCTCCCTGGCCTATATATAGAGGTGCACCCCCCTCTCATTTAAAAAATTTAAAAACGCTCCGAACCCTGCCTGTTTGGTTTTCTGTCAATTTTCTTGTCTTCCAAACTCAAATTTTTTCACTCTAACACGTAGATATACCCACATACTACCACATATCAAAAAATAATCTGTAGATTCGGACGTTTAAAGCCTATAATTTGGCAAAAAGCCCGTGTAGCAGTCCATTATAAGTATTTTTACGATCAGCAAGTCAATACTACTTCTTCGTAGTTTTATACACTTGCATATCAAGTTTTGTTTCCTAAGTATTACCGGAACTCAGTTCCGTGGCCGTTTTTGTCAACTTTGGTACGTTCTTGTACATAAACGCATTTTTCGGCATTTTTACAACTCGGATTGACGATCCGTCGCTTCCGGCAGCTTTTTAAATACTAATATCTGCGTTTTGAGCAACTTCGTCGGACTAGGTTATCTTTCCAGTCGGGGTTTGGCTTTTTTGTATATATTTAACTGTATATATACTAACTTTTCAATTCTGTCAAGTTCGAATGTCAAATCTGCGGTAGTTTACTGCTTTTATATATAAATATGCATATATAAGCAGCCTTCACCACACTGGGTTATCTTTCCAGTCTTGGTTGACTACTTTTCTGTCTCTCTCTCTCTATATATATTTATATTTCAGTTTGACCTGGATTATTCTGTGGCCTTTTTACAGCTTTTATATATAAATATGCATATATAAGCAACATTCACCACACTGGGTTATCTTCCCAGTCTTGGTTGACTATATTTCTGTACATTTACATTTTAGTTTGGCCTGGATCATTCTGTGGCCTTTTTACTACTTTTATATATATTTATGCATATATAAGCAGCCTTCACCACACTGGGTTTTCTTCCCAGTCTTGATTGACTACATTTCTGTACATTTACATTCTAGTCTGGGCATAGGCGTGAAAACCCAACGCCCTTTTTACTGTTTTTCTATATATATTTCAATTCTATCCAGCCTGGATCATTCCGTGGCTTTTATACAGCTTTTATGAATATATATATATATATATATATATATATTTCAATTCCAGTCCGGACATCGGTGCGAAAACTCATCGCTCTTTACAGCTTATATATATATATATATATATATATATATATTCTGCTTTACTCGCTTTTATTAAATTGTTGCTTTAAATATTCATTCTATATGAATCGGCACTAACATATCTGCGGGCAAACTAGATTTATTTAAATCTCGCCAACTCTAGCTTTCAAACAGTTAAAAATCGGTACAGACGAAACCGGGAAGCTAGAATGACTGAGATTTATTTAAAACTAGCCTTTTTCTAGTTTCAGTTATAAAAGCAATCTCGCGGCTCTTAGATCGCTATTTAGTGGGAACGAGACGCTTCGGCCAGTTTCGAACCAGGATTTACTAAATGAATTCTCGGTTCTGGTGACATTTGGGATATATCTCTTTTTCTATACAAATTTGAGCTGTGCAGGTTTATTGGGTACTCATATGTGAGCCTAGGAATCGTGGGATTCGTGATCAAAATGATCAGAATCTGATTCTCACGATGGACAAACTCCACTTTACAGATATACCCTGCCAGTTTTTCTGTAAAAATGTACATACAAAAGACCTTAAAACGGTTATCTGGATTTAAGGTCTCAACATAGTGAAATATGATTTGTCGTGTCAGAGTCCCTCCGATGGCTATCATGCCCATGAGGAGACCGATATTTGTATATATGTTGTGGTCGAGGATGCTTCGCAGCCCGATAATCACCATTCAAATTGAGCCTTAAGGCTAAGAAGATAAAACTGAAGTATCGATATGCTTCAATTCCTATGTTAGCGTAAGGGTTTGATATCCTGCTTTTCAAAACATTATTTTAAATCTTTTAAAAAAGAAAGCTTTTGCAAATCAAATCAAACACTTTTATAAATCAAATCAAAGACTTTTTGCAAAATCAAATCAAACCCTTCGTATATAGGTTCAATGATGCATAGACATGCTTTCCATCAAACATAGGCCCAATTTTCAAACAACATTCACACACATATTTTAGTTTTTAAGGGAAATATTGAAAAGATGCGGTACCGTGTTTACACGAGAGTTGTGGGGTGCCTAACACCTTTCCCCCAATTAACCAAGCCCCTGAACTCAAAACTTTATTTTCAAAAGATAAAGTTTCGACAGTGTCCAGCAATTGGGCCTCTTTCAAACAAAACTCGGTTAAGTTGGTACAACCATTTTAAATCTACCAACTGGCGACTCTGTAAAACGTTCAATCGTCGACATGATACATGTTGGCCTTTTCCTAAAAAACCCTTTAAAACCTTTTTCGCAATAAAAAGAGTAAGGGTAGAGATAACTTTGGAAGAGAGAAAGATCCGGGTTATGACCCGATCCGTGGATTTTTTTCGACATCGACAGTTTCCATAGAAACACATTCTTTATTTTATAAAGAAATTTAAATCTTTATAAAATCTGAACTAAAGTCATATATCTGCTTATACAGAAGCACTTTTCAATCAAAACTTAAATTCAAATACTTTCTTGTTCAAGAAGCAGTTTTTATACAAAATATAAAAGTTATTTAAACTTTTATAACATTGCATAAAATTATACATTTGCTTACATAGAAGCATTATTTGATCTAAACATAAATTAATATCTGTTTACAAAGAAATATATTTTCTCAAGTATAAAAGTCTTTGAACTTTTATAAATATATCTACTCTTTAACTGATATCTGCTTATCTGAGAAGGCTTTTGATATAAAAATTATTTAAACTTTTATCTGTACTAAATTGTATATGATTATTTAAGAAGCAAAATTCTGCCAAACACTTTGTAAAAGGAAAAAGGGTAGAGTTAGTTTATTTTATGTACTTGTGAGAAAGACGAGTAATTCTTTGACAAAGACCAGAGTCTTAGAGAGGTCAGCTGGGGGTTGGATCTCTAGTATACTTGTGAGGTGAGGAGAGGCTGTCGTTTAAAGACCAGATCAGAAAATAAAACGGAACTCAAAAGAAGGTACAACTAAACTTGAGGAGGGAGCTGAGAGCTTACTGTCCAAGATAGGTAGTTGTGTATAGTTGGAAGTTTTTCTATAAATTTTTGTAAAGGCGTCTCCGCCTGTTGAAGGAGTATTTATTACTGATAGTAATAGGATCTCAAGTCATGGAGAGGATCTTGAGACTGGACGTAAGAACTTACCCGGGATGTATGTTGTGAATCAGACAAATCTCTGTGCATTGTGTGATTGAATTTTTTATTGTCTTGCATATTAATTTTAACATTGCAAATTAATTAACTAAAAATTCAAAAAGGCCTAGGACAATTTTTTAAACTGTAATAATCTATTCAACCCCCCTTCTAGATTATTATTGGACTTTCAAGTTTTATGTTCATGGTGAATCATAGAGTGCGTTCTTCCTCCTGGCTTTATGATCTGACACTCTAATTTTTACCACCATCAACCAACAACCTCTAATTTGAATTCCTGAGGTTATTTTTAGTCTTTCAAAAGACTTCCCGTTGAAAAGTGTCAGTTGGAGCATTTAATGCACAAATACCTTTGAATCCTTGATGTTGACTTTCTGGAGTTATTGTGTCAGATTGCTTTTTGATTGACGCCTGTCACATCAGACTGCAATCTCACCTACCACTTGTGTGTGCTCGCTTTCAATCAAGGTAGCTGTTTAGACACAACATTCTGATCTTCGCTTCTGATCAAGGATGTATTGTTGGATACCTCGGGACCTTCAATTACCAACGTTCCATTGTCAGACCTGACTTTGCTCTACAATCTTTGATGTAAGTAGAGCGATGAGAATCCTAGAGTTGAGCTTTGCGCTTTGTTTACCCAGTGGTTTACCCATAACTCACTGTTTAAGCCTAAAGATAATCTAAAGAATCATAACCTAAGCTCTGATACCATCTCTGTAACACCCCTTTCCTGAATAGAAAAGGGAGATCACGTGCAAAATACAACAAACCTCAAAATAAGTAAACAGAGCACTATTAACTTTAAAATATTTAATAGTTGATATTCCATCAATGACGAATTAAATACAATTCTCTGAAAATTGGCACAATAATCGAAGCTTAAAATTAAATAAACATATTTGGTCAAAGGTAACTCTTTTCACACAAAACCCTAAACCGCCCCTGCAAATTTGTTGAAAGAAAAACACAGCATGAACCAAATGTCCGGTACGGATATAAAGATATACAAATATACCACAATATACAATGTAACCAAAAGAGTCGAATGAATGAAAGAATGTGAATTACGAACGAATCATGAATATATCAAAATTAGTGAGACCAGGTACAAATGATGAACACTATAGAATGAACAACTATAGTCAAAAGGATTCCAAACAAAATAAGGCTGAATCAGATGTTTATAAGGTAACAATTTCATACTAATCTCAAATACAAATAGTCAAAAGGTAACAAAATACATCGGTACCATGATGTATATAAATCAAACCGGATAGTATGCATGACACATACGTCACTAATCCGCCAAAGAAATCAAATCAAATATTGGGTCGACCTATATGTGTGACAAATAAGATTTTTGTAATTAAATTTAAATATTTATTAAATTAAATAAATATTTTTTGATGATTTAATTATTGAATTAAAATAATTATGCGATGAATGGTGGTAGATTAATTTAATTATATGTGTTACATTAGTTAAATTAATGTGAAGAATTTTATTGTTCAAAGTATGTATTTTATTGAGCTTATTTAATTTAATGAATTATTTAAATAAGCATAATGATTCTAAATAATTTAATAATTAATTAGAGATTAATGATTTGACATAATTAATAAATGAGAATTTTAATTAAGTGACTATGTGAATTAATGTGGTAGTATTCTATTCCATTTAATTAATTTAATTAAGATTAATTGCTTAAATGGGTGTGACATTACTAAACTATATAATAAGAGTTTAATTAAATTAAGTGGGAAAGAGTATATAACAAGCTAGCCAAACATGGCCCTAGGAGGAGTTGGCCAGTTAACCCATTAAGGGATTAACTGACCACGACAATGTCAGTTTAACTACACGTATATTATATATCAGGCTTATATACAAATATATCATATCAAACTCTATATTCATATCAGAGAAAATAAGCTTAGAGATTTCAGAGAGAAAACTTGAGAGAGATCGAAGAAGAAAAGTTGGAGGATTAAAGCTATTTTATCAAACAGAGATTGCTAGGCTAATCCCTGCATCCCAATTTTCTTCACGTATTATAATTCTCCATCACTGTGTATTCTGAAGTTCTCTATTAAAAGTTAAAGATGTGATTTAAGCATGAAATTATGATATATGTATGAATAGATATTCATAACATGTTTGATACTATATAGGCATGAATTACAGTGGTTAAAACTATGTAATTATGTTTTAATTAAGTTTTCAAATGAACGGATTCGGTGTTATAATTAACCGGTAACGTTGAATTTTATATTTTTCATCAAAACTTACAAAATATTGAAAACAGTCAAACTAAATGTTTTAATTTGTGTAATTATGTGATTTAAAGTGTTAGAAGCATGCTATAATCGATTCATGATGTTCCTGTAAAATTTATACTTCATGGGTAACATTACAAATCGTTATATTTGTATAAATTGGAGTTAATTGGGTTGTTCTGTGTGTTCTTCACGAGCTGCAGAATTTTAGAAAATTTTCTAAGTGTTCGAGTTTCAAAGATGTGTTTTATAACCTAATGTAATGAACATGAAGACATGTTAAGCATATAATAAGATGTTAATAACTTACATTATGTGAATAATTAGTAATTTAATTTCATAACTTAAACCGTTAGTTGTAAAGTGTAATAACATGTTCAAAGATCGATGTGTGATTCAATAAGTATATCGAACTTATGATTAATTGGTATTGTGAATGGATGGTTATGTAGGATTAATTAAAAGATGTGAGTTATAAATTGTAGCTTGTGCAAGAGGCAAGTTTCCTAAACTCAAACCCTTAAATTGAGCAAGTTTCTAAACTTTACTTTTATTGAGCAAGTTCCTTAAATTCTAAATTATTCATTGATCAAGTCTTAGACTTGTATTTTATATTGAGTAAGTTCTTATTCTTAATTGTTTAAGTTCAAGATTTCATATTAGATGTTATAATTCTTTTAAAACATGATTCCAGTTATACAATACTTATTTGATTGTATTCCTCTTGAGAATTATTATTCGAATTGATTATCAGTTTATTGTTGAGCCTTATAAGACTAGCGAACCCTTTTTAATTTGACTAGTCCATAGTTGATGAGCGTTCTAAATTCTAGAACTATTATTGAGCTTATTCAAACCAAACTTCCTTTGGTACGGACTCTGATGTCAAACTGAGATGAACAACCTTGTCTAGGGAATTATTTACGCTTAGCGTTGAGATATTGTGCATAGTATGGTACTGAAGGTTGATCCCCCTAAGTACGAGAAGTAGAGTCCATAGTCTTATGACTGTTAAAGGTTCAAGTAAAAATATTTGACAACCTAGGACATAGTTCAAGGTCTTATGACCCTTAGATGTAATTTTGATTCTCGATTATTCATTCTTGATTCAAAAACCGAGTTTTCTTCATTCAGAAATCTTTGATTCATTCGCATGTTATTATATTGTTATATTGTTATACTTGTGGGCAATCGTGCTCACTCTTGCGTAATAATAACATTGTAGTTAAGAACGAAAGATCTGACGAGCCTTTCACTAGTAAAGGCAAGGGAAAGGTCAACAAGTGATGAAGACTTGTTGTTTATTTGATATGTTTATGTTTTAGACTTATGTTAATGTTGTGTAGACTTATTATTTGTTTATGTTTTCGCACAGATGTTTAAGGTTAGTTTGACCTGGGATTGATTACGTATTAATTATTCAGATGTTGTAACCCCATAAGGGGAGATAATGGATTTATTTCTATCTATTGCATGGTTGGTATTTATTATGGCTAGATAGATAGATGATATTTTTACAGTGAACACCAAATCTCGTGGAAATTGAAGTACCCGGATTTGGGGGTGTCACATGTTGGTATCAGAGCTGTAGGTTATGAACCTTAGGTGGGGAAAAACCTTAGGGTAGTAGCCTTTTAAGAGATCGAGAACATAGTAATGATAAGCTCTTATCGAGTTCTAAGGAAGATAAGAAATTAACTTATGTGCTATGTGCTATATACTTGCGAGAGTATCGATTAGCATCACTTAATAACTAAGACTTAAAATTTGATTTGTCAGGATGTTGGATGCTGGAGAACCCAGTCAGCCTAGGGACGTTGTACCCCGAGAGGCCCCAAATCCGGTATTTTAATTTCCACAGGATTTAGTGTTCACTGTTCCAATATCATACAACTATCTACCCATAAATAATGAAATTCATTTATTAGATAAATAAATCATCATCTGACATAATAATACATCATAAATCCCATGTTATACTTAACCTTAAATCTCTGTTGCGGAAACGTAAATAAATAAGTCTTAAATCATCACACATAAGTCTTGAACTTTAACATTATTAATGACAACACAAGTCTTCATCACTTGTTAGATTTTCCTTTTCCATTGCTACTAGAAGGCTCAACAGACTGTTCATTCTTATCTGCAATGTTATTATGCAAGAGTGAGCACGAATGCCCGCAAGTATAAAAATATGGCAGAATAATAACATGCGAATAAAAGAATTCTGAATAACAGAAAGCTCAACTTTTGAATCAAGAATATTACTCGAGAATCAAATTACTTCTGAGGGTCATTAAGACCTTGAACCGAGTCTTAGGTTGTCAAGTATATTAACCTTTCAAACCTTTAACAGTCATAAGACTATAGACTTTACTTCTCTTACTTAGGGAGATCAGCCCTTTGTACTGATACTGTGCACACTATCTGTAAGACCCCAGATTTTATAAAAAAATGAATTTAATTTTTCTATTTAGTAAATGGTAAAATTGATAAAAGTTTAAGTTAAGGGTGAAATATGCAAAATTTTCAAAGTAAGCAAGTGGTTATAAAATATTCTTGTTATCGGGGAATATTCGTTTGATCGTGAAATATTCTTGTTGTCGGGGAATATTCGTACGACGGCGCAGCTATTTGTGGGCCCCACAACGGAATAACTGTCGGATATAGAAAGCGACAGAAATAACCTTTTTATAAAATAACGGCGTAGTTGTTACCGTTAGTACTGTTGAAATATCCGGTGGTTAAAATACAGTAATACGCGGTGTGGCACAGTAGCACACGGTATTACACAGTATTTTGAATTATTGATTCTTACATAAGAAGGCACTTACTCAATTATTGTTACAGTAATTACTGTTCAATATTTTATATTATTGATTCAATAATTGTATGATATTTTATTGATTCAATAATTGCTACGTTGATATTTTATATCAATAATTACTACGTTGCTATTTTATATGATTGATTCAATAATTGCTACCGTTGATATTTTGTATTATTGATTCAATAATTGTCACTGCACAGTATTTCATATTATCAACTCAATAATTCATATTATTTGAATAATATTATTAGATAGCATTATTGACAATGTCTAAGGAAGTTCTGTTTAGGAGGGGTTATTTAATTGCGCGCCAGTAAGGAGAAGTCCTTATCGGAAGGCCCCCTCTTTCCTAGGAACGACCTGGTTGTCAATATTGTAGTTCTGTAATATTATTTGTGAATAATTAATTATTAATTTATATGATAAGAAAATATTTATTTTGTGGATATAAAAGAAGGAATTAGTGATGATGTGTTTTTATCAGTATTTTGGTGTGGAAAATCATCCGTTTATGGATTTCGAATAATTTATGTTTGGAATTTAGAAAAACTTCCTTCTACAAAGTTGTAGAGAATTAAATTTCTTATGGAAAACACATAGAATTTGTATTTTTCTGATAAAGGGGCTATTTATTATGAATTATTGAAGTTTCGGAAAATAAATATTTTTTTATAAAATGGTGGGCCCCACTTTTGGTTGGTGAATGCTGATGGCTTTTCTTGGGAAGGCGGCTGGAATTTTTTTTTTTAAAATATTATTTTATTCAAAAGTCTACTTTGGCATCCTAAGCTTTTTCTATAAATAGGGTGCTTAGGTTAGAATTGAAAATCACACCAGAATCAGAAGTTTTCTCTCTCTATAATATCGAGTGTATTTTTGTGAGTATTTAGATACTTTGAGTGTTACTATTCAGTGCAAGTTTCTTTCGGTATTATATCCGATATTCCAGTCAGAAGTACTATTCTTTTGAGGTAAGGGATGGTAAGGGATGTTATTTTTTTCGTAAATGATGTTATTGATTTTAATATCATTTCATCGAAATATTGGTATGAATTTTATTATAAAATTTTTACCTTTTTCGTCTAGGTTACTATTCACATATACGGCACTATTCATGTATACGACACTATTCACGAATACGGTACTATTCACGATTACTATTCACGAAGTATGGTTTTTCTTATGAAATTTCTATCCTTTTCATGTCGGGGTTACTATTCACGTATACGACACTATTCACGTATACGGCACTATTCACGTATACGGTACTATTCATCGAAAAATTAAATTTTCTTCTATTTGTCCAAGTTGCCTGTTAAGGTTCCTATCTTTGATCGGATCCATATTTTGAACTTCATTCTTGAATGTTACTCCACAATTGGTTATCAAGTTGACAATTGGATCGTATTCTTATATATAAGATAGGTGATGAAAGTTATCTTCGTCCTGGGCGCGAAGAGGAATTTAGCAACACAATTATGATTATGAATTATTCACATGATTATGAACAGGAACTGTTGATTGATGTTACAGGAATAAAACATTATTGGTGAACTTTTAACATGGAGAAGATAATAGACATTATGGTCTATTTGACTCTTCTAATGGATTGCTCGTTCCGCTGCAACTATGATTGAAAAGTTTTATCATCTACCATATATTATAAATCTCTAATTTATTACTGATGAAGACTATTGATAATTTAATTATCTTTAGTCATGATATTCTTTACTAGGCTATTTGTGCTCACCCTTTTGCTTCACAATTCCTTTCAGGTAATAAGAGTATAACGGGGTCGAGCAGGGATAATAGGGGAATAGAACAAGGGTCTATAACTGTTGAAGTTTTTCACCAAACAGTATGAAAATAATTTTATTGAAAATTTTAGATAAATGTGTCGTATTTTATACGTCATTTAACCGTTGATTTTGGTGACCTGACTTAGGTGAGGTGATCCCAATTTTGGAAGGGTGTTTTGTCACTATCATACAAGATGTCTAACCACATACGACTTCATGTTATCATAAGACATGGTTGTGCACATCCACTTGCTGATTATATCCATGAACACTACCTATATAATCTTGGAGTACGGTTAGAATATAATTCTCAGTTTGAGACAACAGAGATAATTATTTGGCAAGAGAAGACCCATCATTGGAATGAACAAGATAGTAATCTTCTCGTTTTTCTTTGGGATCTATTGGATCAACCAAGGATAATTCTCGAGTCCTACGATATCTATTATAACTTAGATGCATGGCCTCCCATGTACGAAGGTTTCCTTGAGCATTTTCCAAAGATTTTAATTCCTAAAACAGTTATTGACTGTACCTTTCTGTAACGTATTATTGATTTGGAGTATGGGTATTGTATTTGTATTGAAACTCACAGTTTAATTGTGGTCGTATTTTGTACGACAGTTTAAAAGTTAGAATTTGAAGATTTATATTTAGAATTTTGTTGAGTGTATTTCGTGGCGACCCAGAATGGGCTGGGTGGATTGGACCTATTTTGGGGGCGTTACACTATCTTAACGCTTTAAGCATCATCATTAATCCCCTATATTAGGGCTGTTCATCTCAGTTTGACATCAGAATCCGCACCAAATAAAGTTGGTTTGGATAACTCAATAAATGTATTCAAATTAAATATTAACTTCTCAAGGTATACAATCGAATATGTATTGTACACTTAAATGATACTTTTAAAAGAATCATGGCATCTCATGTGAAATTCTAAACTTGAATATTCAAGAGTAATAATTTGCTCAACAATAGTAATTAAGCATAACAATTGCTCAATTTAAAGAGTTTAGTTTAGGAAACTTGCCCAATAATAATAATAAGTTAGGGATAGAAAACTTGCCTCGTGCGCAAGCTACAATTATTACTCACTTCTTTAATTATTCTTACCTATCACACATTTACAATATCAATTAATCACAGGTTCGATATGATTATTGATTTACAATTAGTGTTCTTTGAACTCATTATTAGGTTTTTTAAATAATGGTTCACGTTAATTAATTAACTTGTTAATTAATCATATAACTTAAGTTATTAACTTGTATTAACAACTTATTACATACATAACATGTCTTCATGTTTATTAGACTTAAAATAATTTTTTATATTTATATCACATTATTTAAAGTTTATAAATAATAATTTAAGTCACACAATTAATTCATTAATTAATCACGTAACATAATTTATTAAACTCATATCAACATCCTATCATATTTACAACATGTTTTTATGTTCATTAGATTAAAAATATTTTTCTAAAATTTCAACACTTAATAAATTTTTCGAAAATTTCAGACGGGCGCGGCCGCGAGCCATTTAGCCTTGTACCCAGCGCGGCCGCGCGGCTACGTTTTCCCAGAATTTTCAGTTCACGAAGAACACAGAAATTTCGGCCACTTTCTCAAATTTTACACCAATACACTGGTTTATAATGTTACCCATGAAGTATAAACTTCACAGGAACATTATATATCACTTATAACATATTCTTAACATTCCAAGTCATGTAATTACACAAATCAAAATATTAATTTTCACTGTTCTTCAAAACTTTCAAGAGTTTAATGAAAAACATAAAAATTCTCCTTATGGATTCGTTACTTCACCGAATCCATTCATTTCAATTCCATTTTCTTTGTTTTAACATATACAATCATATTCATGTATCAATTTAAATATAAACATATGATTCAATCATTAATTTAACCCATATGGGTTATTCACCCATATTCAATACTCTGTAATTTCATAAAACCCATTTATTAACAAAATTACTTGGTGTGATCAGTGTAAATTATGGATACATGATCTAACACATAATACTAACATCTACGGTCACATATATGATAACCTCATACTTTAATTTTCCAAAATGATTCTTAACAGAGAGTTTTTACAAAGACGTATAAAAACTCTGTAATTTTCTTCAAAACCCAATTAAGGTCAAATTAAATAAAATTGATCATTTTAAATCATTCATACCAATTATAAAACACATTATAATCATAAACCCATATAGATAAAGTCATATCATAACCCAATTGTGAAATCCAATTTTCACAGAAAACTTTAAAACACGTAATGAAGAAATATTAATTTTGAAAACTTAAAAAGAAGGGATTACCCTTAGTAGTGAAAATAAATCAAAGAAACACAATTGATTTCTCAATTCTTCATTTCTCAATCTCTCTCAATCTTTTCTTCTTCTTCTTTTTTTCTCTCTGACTTCACAAATTTTCTCTGACTTTCTAACCCAAATAATAATAACAAATGTCGATATGATATGCGTATTATACGTATAAATTATATCCGTTGCAAATGAATTCCTATTAAGGCCTCGTTTGACTTTCTTATTTTCTTATTTTCCCTTTATTTTAATAAACTCTTATAATATAGTTAATAGTCACACTACTAATTAACTAATTAATTTTATTTAAATTAATTAAATAAAATAATAATAACTTTACATTAATTCACATTGTCACATAATTAATATTTTTATTTATTAATTATGTCAATTCATTAATTCTTTAATTAACTACTAAATTAATTAAAGTACATTATGCTTAATTAATTAATTAATTTAATCCAATAAACTCAATTAAATATATACTTTGAACTATTAAATTACTACACATTAATTTAATTAATGTTACACATATAATTAAATTAATCTACCACAAATTCATGAATTAATTATTTAACTCAATAATTAAATCATTAAAAATATTTATTTATTTCAATAAATATTCAAATATCTTTACAAAATTCTCGTTCGTTACATCTTTCCCCCTTTAAAAGGATTCTGTCCTCAGAATTACGGTTCGATTAATAATTTCGTCCCATCACATTCTCATAACCAAAATATTTACATTAATTCACATTAATTCACATGGTCACATCTTTCCCCCCATAAAAGGATTTTGTCCCCAGAATCATGTTCACCTATTCAAGAAAATAAGTGTGGATAATTCTTTATCATATTCTCTTCGAGTTCCACAAATCCGGTATCTTAATTTTCACAGGATTTAGTGTTCACTGTTCCAATATCATACAACTATCTACCCATAAATAATGAAATTCATTTATTAGATAAATAAATCATCATCTGACATAATAATACATCATAAATCCCATGTTATACTTAACCTTAAATCTCTGTTGCGGAAACGTAAATAAATAAGTCTTAAATCATCACACATAAGTCTTGAACTTTAACATTATTAATGACAACACAAGTCTTCATCACTTGTTAGATTTTCCTTTTCCATTGCTACTAGAAGGCTCAACAGACTGTTCATTCTTATCTGCAATGTTATTATGCAAGAGTGAGCACGAATGCCCGCAAGTATAAAAATATGGCAGAATAATAACATGCGAATAAAAGAATTCTGAATAACAGAAAGCTCAACTTTTGAATCAAGAATACTACTCGAGAATCAAATTACTTCTGAGGGTCATTAAGACCTTGAACCGAGTCTTAGGTTGTCAAGTATATTAACCTTTCAAACCTTTAACAGTCATAAGACTATAGACTTTACTTCTCGTACTTAGGGAGATCAGCCCTTTGTACTGATACTGTGCACACTATCTTAACGCTTTAAACATCTTTATTAATCCCCTATATTTGGGTTGTTCATCTCAGTTTGACATCAGAATCCGCACCAAATAAAGTTGCTTTGGATAACTCAATAAATGATATTCAAATTGAATATTAACTTCTCAAGGTATACAATCGAATAAGTATTGTACACTTAAATGATACTTTTAAAAGAATCATGGCATCTCATGTGAAATTCTAAACTTGGATATTCAAGAGTAAGAATTTGCTCAACAATAGTAATTAAGCATAACAATTGCTCAATTTAAAGAGTTTAGTTTAGGAAACTTGCCCAACAATAATAATAAGTTAGGGATAGAAAACTTGCCTCGTGCACAAGCTACAATTATTACTCACTTCTTTAATTACTCTTACCTATCACACATTTACAATATCAATTAATAACAGGTTCGATATGATTATTGATTTACAATTAGTGTTCTTTGAACTCGTTATTAGGTTTTTCAAATAATGGTTCACGTTAATTAATTAACTTGTTAATTAATCATATAACTTAAGTTATTAACTTGTATTAACAACTTATTACATACATAACATGTCTTCATGTTTATTAGACTTAAAATAATTTTTTATATTTATATCACATTATTTAAAGTTTATAAATAATAATTTAAGTCACACAATTAATTCATTAATTAATCACGTAACATAATTTATTAAACTCATATCAACATCCTATCATATTTACAACATGTTTTTATGTTCATTAGATTAAAAATATTTTTCTAAAATTTCAACACTTAACAAATTTTTCGAAAATTTCAGACGGGCGCGGCCGCGAGCCATTTAGCCTTGTACCCGGCGCGGCCGCGCGGCTACGTTTTCCCAGAATTTTCAGTTCACGAAGAACACAGAAATTTCGGCCACTTTCTCAAATTTTACACCAATACACTGGTTTATAATGTTACCCATGAAGTATAAACTTCACAGGAACATTATATATCACTTATAACATATTCTTAACATTCCAAGTCATGTAATTACACAAATCAAAATATTAATTTTCACTGTTCTTCAAAACTTTCAAGAGTTTAATGAAAAACATAAAAATTCTCCTTACGGATTCGTTACTTCACCGAATCCATTCATTTCAATTCCATTTTCTTTGTTTTAACATATACAATCATATTCATGTATCAATTTAAATATAAACATATGATTCAATCATTAATTTAACCCATATGGGTTATTCACCCATATTCAATACTCTGTAATTTCATAAAACCCATTTATTAACAAAATTACTTGGTGTGATCAGTGTAAATTATGGATACATGATCTAACACATAATACTAACATCTACGGTCACATATATGATAACCTCATACTTTAATTTCCCAAAATGATTCTTAACAGAGAGTTTTTACAAAAACGTATAAAAACTCTGTAATTTTCTTCAAAACCCTATTAAGGCCAAATTAAATAAAATTGATCATTTTAAATCATTCATACCAATTATAAAACACATTATAATCATAAACCCATATAGATAAAGTCATATCATAACCCAATTGTGAAACCCAATTTTCACAGAAAACTTTAAAACACGTAATGAAGAAATATCAATTTTGAAAACTTAAAAAGAAGGGATTACCCTTAGTAGTGAAGATAAATCAAAGAAACACAATTGATTTCTCAATTCTTCCTTTCTCAATCTCTCTCAATCTCTCCTTTTTCTTTTTTTTTTCTTTGACTTCACAAATTTTCTCTGACTTTCTAACCCAAATAATAATAACAAATGTCGATATGATATGGGTATTATACGTATAAATTATATCCGTTGCAAATGAATTCCTATTAAGGCCTCGTTTGGCTTTCTTATTTTCTTCCTTTCCCTTTATTTTAATAAACTCTTATAATATAGTTAATAGTCACACTACTAATTAACTAATTAATTTTATTTAAATCAATTAAATAAAATAATAATAACTTTACATTAATTCACATTGTCACATAATTAATATTTTTATTTATTAATTATGTCAATTCATTAATTCTTTAATTAACTACTAAATTAATTAAAGTACATTATGCTTATTTAATTAATTCATTTAATCCAATAAACTCAATTAAATATATACTTTGAACTATTAAATTACGACACATTAATTTAATTAATGTCACACATATAATTAAATTAATCTACCACAAATTCATGAATTAATTATTTAACTCAATAATTAAATCGTTAAAAATATTTATTTATTTCAATAAATATTCAAATATCTTTACAAAATTCTCGTTCAGTCACAGAGGAGGAGCCCCGAGACATTCACACAGTCTGGGAGCAGTTGATTCGACGAGAGCCATCTCCTTTGATTACAGTCGTTGGTCAGGAGCATGAGCCAGTGTTTGACTCAGAGGAGGACTCTGAAGAAATTGAGATTCAGGCTAAGGAAGCTGAAGAGGAGGATGAAGACCCTGAAGAGTTCCCACCGAACTCTATCAGTGCTGAGATGTATGATGAACTGTATGACCGTAACATAGAGTTACGAGATACTATTCAGGAGCTGAAGGAGCAGAAGGTTACTCAACAGTCTACCATTGAGCAGAAGGATGGTGAGATGGTGGCTCTTTACACACTTCTTGGAGATGTAGAGTGGGGGTTGGTCCACGAGAAGGGCCAAGGTGAAGAAAAGTCAGAGGAGATAGAGAAGCTGAAGAACGAATTGAAAGAGAAATCAGCAAGGCTTGCCATAGCGGAGGAGGCCTAGGGTGAGGGATTCACGACTTGCAGATCTTGCAGAAGATAACTGTCTGGCGAAGAAGGCCAAGATTAAGGAAACACACTATACGCTTCACAATGTTATTGATGCAGCCCAAGATCGGGTTATGAGATATCCAGTTCAGTTCGAAGGTCTACCGTGGTACATGCTAGATTGCAGGACGATGTCCCGTATTATGGAAGAAGAGCGTAGCAAGGCTGTTCGTCGCCTTAGTAAGCAGTGATAGGAACGGTTTGATTATGTGATAACTTATTTGGTAGTTAATAATGTAAATTCCGATGTGTTTATAAACAGAGGAATATTTTGATGATTTAAATCTTGTAGATTCTTTATCTCGGGATAGTTGATGTAAATAGTAGTGATGCTATCGTATTATGTTAAAACTTTTGATTTAATAAAATATCAAAGTTATTTGAGATGATATGTGTTAAGTGATCATGTTAAAGTATTTAAGTTAAGTCTTAGATATTTAAAGAATTGTACAAGATCTAGTAAGTGTATTTCTTAAACAGAAATATGCCGCCGAGAAGAAGACCAAACCGTCGACCAGCCCAAGAAGGGTCAACAAACATTAATGAAGCTAATGCCAATGCGAACCCTGTTCAGCAGTTGGTAAATCTTCTAACGGGAGCAATGAACAACCAGCCACAAGCTCCACCGAACACCTCGTTCAAAGACTTCAAGGCGGTGGGACCGCTAGAGTTTAAAGGCTCCATGAACCCGATAGATGTTCAAACTTGTGTTATGGAGATGGAAAAGGTTTTTGACATCGCCAGAGTCATTGAGGACCAGAAGACAGCCTACGCAACTGTTTATGCTGAAATCAGAGGCCAGCTATTGGTGGCAGGCAAACAAGGTCAGGGGAGGAGAGGGCATCATAACCTGGGAGAGGTTTAAGGAGATGTTCTTTGAGTTGTATTTCCCGATAAGTTTGCAGAATCAAATGGAGGTCCAGTTTTTGGAGCTGAAGCAGGGGAATATGTCCGTACCAGACTATGCAGCGAAATTCAATGAATTGGCTAGGTTTGCCACGTATCAAGTGCACACCGACGAGAGGAAGGCAAGGAGATTTGAGCAGGAACTGAAACCCTGGTTATATAGAAAAGTGTCAATGTTCCAGTTGAACACTTTTATTGGAGTATTGGAGAAGTCCATCCTCGCTGAAGGTGGAAACGATGCGGTGACCAAGTATAATCAGGATCAGAAGAAGAAGAAGAATTAAAGTGAAGGAAATAATAAAGTTAGTAGCAGCAACACGGGAGGAAGTAACAATCAGAAGAGGAGGTGGACTGACAACTCGTCAATTGAAAATTAGCAAGGAGGTCAGAAGAAGAGAATCGAAGCATGTCCGACTTGCGGGAAAGCTCACCTGGGGGTCTGTATGAAAGAAAAATGGGTGTGCTACAATTGTGGTCAGGAAGGCCACATAGCACCTAATTGTCCTAACCCAAAGAAGGGCGCCTGCTTCACATGTGGGTCGAAGGACCACTTGGCTAGGGACTATCCCAAGAAAGGATCTGGAGGGGCAGGATCAGGAGGGAACAAGGGTAACAGGGGTGGCAATGCTCTAACTATCACGGGACCAACCACAACCAACCGACCGACAGCCAGGATCTTCAATATGACAGTGCAGAATGCTGTGCAGTCTCACAATGTGGTGTCAGGTATCATTTCGATCAATAAAGTTAATGCTTATGTATTATTTGATTCGGGTGCTACTTGTTCATTTATATCCGATGACTTTGCTAAGAACTTAGAATTGCCTAAGGATGAGTTAGAATACCCTATGAATATACAAATTGCGAATAAAGAAGTGATTTCTGTAGGGTGGATATTAAAGGTAACATTATAAACGTAGATCTTATCCCGATTAGACTTGGGGAGTTCGACGTTATTCTGGGAATGGATTGGCTATTCAGTTATGGGGCTGTAATTGATTGCCAGAAGAAATGTATTAATCTTATAACTCCATCAAAGGTTGTGTTTTATGGCAGCAAGTCACCTAGACAAGCGAGTTGTCTGACGATGATGCAGGCTAGGAAGTTGTTAAGACAAGGCTGTGTAGGATATTTAGCCTACATAGTTGATAGTTGTAAAGAGAACCCGAAATTGGACGAGATACCAGTCGTGAGGGACTTCGTAGACGTATTTTTGGATGATCTGCCAGGACTTTCGCCAGATAGAGAGGTTGAGTTTGTGATCTATTTGGCACTTGGAACAGCTCCAATTTCGAAGGCACCGTATCAGATGGCTCCGGTAGAGATGAAAGAATTAATGGTACAACTGCAAGGGCTATTGGACAAGAAGTACATACAACCGAGCTTATCTTCGGTGGGAAGTGCCGGTGTTATTTGTGAAGAAGAAGGACGGGACGATGCGGCTCTGCATCGACTACAGAGAATTAAATAAGGTCACGATTAAGAATAGATATCCATTACCGAGGATCGACGACCTGTTTGATCAATTGAAGGGAGCAAGATACTTTTCGAAGATTGACCTGAGAAGTGGTTATCATCAGCTGAAGGTGAAGCCAGAGGATCTTTCGAAGACAGCATTCAGGACTTGATATGGTCACTATGAATTTCTGGTAATGTTATTTGGTCTAACAAATGCTCCTGCAGCATTTATAGGCCTAATAAAGGGAGTGTTCAAGTTATTTTTGGACAAATTCATGGTGGTGTTTATCGATGACATTTTGGTATACTCGAAGACTATGGAAGAACATGTAGAGCATTTAAAGGTAACACTAGAGGCGTTGAGAAGGGAGAAGTTGTACGCCAAGTTTTCAAAATGCAAATTTTGGATTGAGAGGGTGCAATTTCTTGGACATGTGATTGACAAGGACGGAATTTCGATAGATCCCTCCAAAGTCAAAGCTGTGTTGAATTGGGATCAGCCAAAAACACCGTCGAAAGTGAGAAGTTTTCTTGGATTGGCAGGCTATTATAGAAGATTCATTCAGAACTTTTCCAAGATCGTAACTCCCCTGACGAATTTGATTAGGAAATCGGTAAAATTCGTTTGGACGGAGAAGTGTGAGAAAAGCTTCCAAGAACTTAAGAAGAGGTTAAGTACAGCACCTATTTTATCTCTTCCGAATGACATAGGAAATTTTGTGGTTTATAGTGATGCGTCTCATAAAGGACTTGGCTGTGTGCTTATGCAAAACGGCAGAGTCATTGCGTATGCGTCACGATAATTGAAGGACTATGAGAAGGGGTATCCGACCCATGACTTGGAGTTAGCTGCAGTGGTATTTGCTTTGAAGATCTGGAGACACTATCTATATGGGGAGAAGTGTGAAATATATATAGACCACAAGAGCCTGAAATATATTTTTACACAGAAGGACTTGAATATGCGCCAGAGAAGGTGGTTGGAGTTAATAAAGGACTATGACTGCGAGTTTTATACCATCCGGGTAAAGCAAATGTGGTTTCTGACGCCTTAAGCAGAAAGGGTCGAGAGAAATTGATGATGTTGACCGCTCAAGAGGAGCTAATTTCAGCGATGGAGAAACTGGAATTAGAAACGAAGTATCCGATGGAGATCGCCGAAAAGCTGTTCCAGATATAGGCTGGTACAACTCTATTGGATAAGGTTAAGGAAGCTCAACTTCAGGACGAAGAATGTGAGAAGGTGAAGAAAAAGATATCTGAAGGAACCGAATCAAGATTCAAGATAGACAGTGAGGGACTGCTGAGATTTGAGAGCAGAGTTTGGGTACTGCCAGTGTCAGAGATTAAGGAAGATATTTTGAGCGAGGCTTATAGCTCACAGTATTCGATTCACTCTGGTAGTACCAAGATGTACCAGGATCTTCGACAGCATTTCTGGTGGCCAAATTTGAAACGAGATGTTGCAGAGTGTGTTGCCAAGTGTCTGACATGTCAGAAAGTGAAAGCAGAACATCAGAGGCCGAGTAGTTTGCTACAACCTCTAGAGCTCCTAGAATGGAAATGGGAACATATTATGATGGATTTCATGGTTGGTCCTTTTGACAACTCAGAAAGGCTACGATGCAGTATGGGTTATCGTTGACCGATTGACGAAATCCACACATTTTCTTCCGATCAAAATATGATTCAACTTAGACCAGTTGGCAAGGTTATATGTGAAAGAGATTGTTTCGAGGCACGGAGTTCTAGTGTCAATTGTTTTCGATAGGGATCCGCTGCTTTACGTCCAACTTCTGGAAGCGACTACAGGAATGCATGGGGACACAGTTGAGAATGAGTACGGCATACCATCCTCAGACCGACGGACAAAGCGAAAGGATAATCCAGACATTGGAAGATATGCTGAGAGCATGCATCATAGATTTCAAAGGTAATTGGGATGACCACCTACCGCTTATAGAATTTGATTATAATAATAGTTACCACGCAAGTATTCGCATGCCGCCTTACGAAGCGTTGTACGGCAGAAAATGCAGAACTCCACTATACTGGGATGAAGTTGGCGAGAGGCAATTACTAGGTCCAGAACTGGTATAACAAACAGCAGAGATAGTCAAAATAATCCATACAAGACTGGTAGCAGCTCAGGATAGGCAGAAGAAATACGCCGATCCACATCGCAAGAATGTTGAGTTCGAATCAGGGTAGCTTTGTGTTTTTGAAAGTCTCTCCCTGGAAGGGAAAAATCAAATTCGGTAAGAAGGGAAAATTAAGCCCGAGGTTCATTGGACCCTTTGAGGTGCTGCGAAAGATTGGAGAAGTCGCATATAAGGTAGCCTTAGCTCAGGCACTAGAGAATGTCCACAACGTCTTCCATGTCTCAGTTTTACGACCCTACAAACCCGATTACAAACATGTGATTGAGTATGAACCCCTACAATTTGAGAAAGATTTATCATCTGATGAAATTCCTGTTCAAATTGTTGACAGAAAAGAGCAAGTTCTCAGAAATAAAGTTATACCTTCTGTTAAGGTAATCTGGAGGAACCACAACGCTGAAGAAGCTACGTGGGAGCTCGAAGAGCATATGATAAAGAATTACCCGCATTTATTTGCTTAATTTATGTGTAAGTGATTCTAGGGACAGAATCTTTGTAAGGGGGTAGAATGTAACGGGACTGAAATTTTTAATTGAAACATGATTCTGGGGACAGAATCCTTTTAAGGGGGGAAAGATGTGATAAATAAGATTTTTTAATTTAATTTAAATATTTATTAAATTAAATAAATATTTTTCAATGATTTAATTATTGAATTAAAATAATTATGCGATGAATGGTGGTAGATTAATTTAATTATATGTGTTACATTAGTTAAATTAATGTGGAGAATTTTAGTGTTCAAAGTATGTATTTTATTAAGCTTATTTGATTTAATAAATTATTTAAATAAGCATAATGATTCTAATTAATTTAATAATTAATTAGAGATTAATGATTTGATATAATTAATAAATAAAAATTTTAATTATGTGACAATGTGAATTAATGTGGTAGTATTCTATTATATTTAATTGATTTAAATAAGATTAATTGCTTAAATGGGTATGACATTACTAAACTATATAATAAGAGTTTAATTAAATTAAGTGGGAAAGAGTATATAACAAGCTAACCAAACATGGCCCTAGGAGGAGTTGGCCAGTTAACCCACTAAGGGATTAACTGACCACGACAATGTCAGTTTAACTACACGTATATTATATATCAGGCTCATATACAAATATATCATATCAAACTCGATATTCATATCAGAGAAAATAAACTTCGAGATTTCAGAGAGAAAACTTGAGAGAGATTGAAGAAGAAAAGTTGGAGGATTAAAGCTATTTTATCAAACAGAGATTGCTAGGGTAATCCCTGCATCCCAATTTTCTTCATGTATTATAATTCTCCATCACTGTGTATTCTGAAGTTCTCTATTAAAGTTTAAGATGTGATTTAAGCATGAAATTATGATATATGTATGAATAGATATTCATAACATGTTTGATACTATGTAGGCATGAATTACAGTGGTTAAAACTATGTAATTATGTTTTAATTAAGTTTTCAAAAGTTTTTAGAGTTTTTCCATTTACGTGTTTAAAAGATTCTCTATGAATGGAAAATTTGATAATTGTTGATTATATGACCATATATGTGTTACTAATTATTCATAACATGTTTTATACTATGTATGCATGATTTACAGTGATTAAATTCATGCAATTATGCCTTAATTGGGTTTTCAAAAGTTACATAGTATGAAAGTTGTATATATGGCCCGTATGTACAAATTTACATGCTTTAATCGTTTATTAATCTCTAAATTGATACTTCAATATGATTATGTATGTTTAAACGAACAAAACGGAATTTAAACGAACGGATTCGGTGTTATAACGAACCTGTAACGTTGAATTTTATATTTTTCATCAAAACTTACAAAATATTGAAAACAGTCAAATTAAATATTTTAATTTGTGTAATTATGTGATTTAAAGTGTTAGAAGCATGCTAGGATCGATTCATGATGTTCCTGTGAAATTTATACTTCATGGATAACATTACAAATCGTTATATTTGTATAAATTAGAGTTAATTGGGTTGTTCTGTGTGTTCTTCCCGAACTGCAGAATCTGGGTCTACGTCGCAGCGCGGCCGCGCCGCTCCAAGGAACAAATGGAGCTCGCCCGCGCCAGCTCCAAAGAACAAATGGAGCGCGGCGTGCCTGACCTGCAGAATTTCAAAATTTTTTAAGTGTTCAAGTTTTAAAGATGTGTTTTATAGCCTAATGTAATGAACATGAAGATATGTTAAGCATATAATAAGATGTAAATAACTTACATTATGTGAATAATTAGTAATTTATTTCATAACTTAAACCATTAGTTGTAAAGTCTAATAATGTGTTCAAAGATCGATGTGTGATTCAATAAGTATATCAAACTTATGATTAATTGGTATTGTGAAAGACGTAAGTTATAAATTGTAGCTTGTGCAAGAGGCAAGTTTTCTAAACTCAAACCCTTAAATTGAGCAAGTTTCTAAACTTTACTTTTATTGTGCAAGTTCCTTAAATTCTAAATTATTCATTGATCAAGTCTTAGACTTGTATTCTATATCGAGTAAGTTCTTATTCTTAATTGTTTAAGTTCAAGATTTCATATTAGATGTTATAATTCTTTTAAAACATGATTCCAGTTATACAATACTTACCTCTTGAGAATTATTATTCGAATTGATTATCAGTTTATTGTTGAGCCTTATAAGACTAGCGAACCCTTATTGATTTGATTAGTCCATAGTTGATGAGCATTCTAAATTCTAGAACTATTATTGAGCTTCTCCAAACCAAACTTCCTTTGGTGCGGACTATGATGTCAAACTGAGATGAACAACCCTGTATAGGAAATTATTTATGCTTAGCGTTGAGATATTGTGCACAGTATGGTTTTAAGGGCTGATCCCCTAAGTACGAGAAGTAGAGTTCATAGTCATATGACCTGTTAAAGGTTTAAGTAAAAACACTTGACAACCTAGGATATAGTTCAAGGTCTTATGACCCTCAGATGTAATTTTGATTCTCGATTATTCATTCTTGATTCAAAAGCCAAGTTTTATTCATTCTGAAATCTTTGATTCATTCGCATGTTATTATATTATTATATTATTATACTTGTGGACAATCGTGCTCACTCTTATGTAATAATAACATTGCAGTTAAGAACGAAAGATCTGACGAGCCTTCCACTAGCAAAGGCAAGGGAAAGGTTAACTAGTGATGAAGACTTGTTATTTATTTGATATATTTATGTTTCAGACTTATGGTAATGTTGTGTAGACTGTTTATGTCTTCGCACAGATGTTTAAGGTTAGTTTGACCAGGGATTGATTATGTATTAATTATTCAGATGTTGTAACCCTATAAGGGGAGATGATAGATTTATTTTTATCTATTGCATGGTTGATATTTATTATGGGTAGATAGATAGATGATATTTGTACAGTGAACACCAAATCCCGTGGAAATTAAAGTACCCGAATTTGGGGGTGTCACAATATGTATCCCGAACAAATATCCAAAATGGCCAAAGCTCACACCTAAAGCATAAAAAAGGATACGTTGTAGACTGATCACACCGTCAAGAAAGGTGTCATGCCCCGGTGTCAAGAGAACATGCTTATAGTACCTCCACATGTGGTTAACTCAAATATACCTTAAGGATCGAACTACAAAATATAAGCTAAAAAGGGTTCAAATAATAAGGCTTACACGACCATCTCCAAAGGACTCCAAATTATTTCAAATACGAACATACTTAACTATCACAATATACCAATGATCTAAATACTCCCGAATGTGAAAGAAAATAAATAAAGAATGATACAAATGAATAAAGTCTCAAAAACACAGCTCTCCAAATGAAGAAATATTACATAACAGATATAATGAATAGAACCAAAATCAAGAAACGTAATACGAAATCCATACCTGATACTCAAAATCACTTATAGCACGCTTCATAAAATTTTACCCTCAAATGCCAACAATATCAAATACGAATTGCTATTCACCACCCTAAACATATTTACCTCAAATTAAATATAATCCAAACTAATAATTCTAAAAAAATTCATAATCCAATCAAGGGCCTTTAATTATCGCCTTAGATCACTATTAATACTCCAAAACTTAAAAGTCAATAACAAAACTTAAGAAATTTTAAAACCCTAATATGACAAATTATTTAAGACTTCAGTCCACTATTATGGTCTTATTACCATTAGTAAAACTTATTTGTTAAGTTAATTAATTTTAACAAAAACTAGACTTCAAATACTCTAATTTAGCCTCAAGAATCAGCCAAATTGAAATTAAAATCATTAAGTTATACATTTTTAAATATTAGAACTTGTTGCTAAAAATTTTGCTTGAAAAATTCCATACCCGCCACTTCTTAAAATTCATAATAAATCATATGTTAATCTTTAATGGTTCAAAATTAGTGAACATATTCTCAACTTATATATGTATAACATATCCAAGAATTATAACGATCCAACGATCGGATTAAGAGATATAACCCACGTAATATACCTTAAAATATAGAAACTAATTTTTCAAATTTTAACATTTATATTCAATCAAATTATACTCCTTAATATAAATTTATCTCCTCTTTCCGATTATCATGATATCTAATTTCATGTCTTTTTTTTACTTAAAAACAATCTATAATTTTAAAACCCTCATAACTAAACTTCAAATCAAAATACAAAATAATATTTACATTCCTTGTTCGTCTTTCTTCAATACGCAACAGTAAAGAATCTAACTTTCGGGTTTTTTAGAGTCTTCAAAATCTCTTCATATCTCCACAAAAATTGTAGCTCTCGAAAAGATACACAAAATCGGCTCAAGAATCACTCAATTCAGAGTTAATATTATTGAGTTGCAAATTTTCAAAACTAGGACTGAAAATAGTTACAGTTTCTACTCTATATTTGTTATTCACTTTCCCGCTCTAAATTTATAGTTCATTTTCTTTATTTATTTTATTCACTTTCTCTTTCTTAAATTTACTCACTTTTTTCACTATAATTTTTTATTCATTTCTCTTTCAATTTTTGAGTGCTATATACTTAATTAATTATACTCTTTTTGTTTCACAAACAAGTCTTATTAAGAATTTAACAAATTTTAAAAATATAATTATTTCATATTTGCCTTTAAATTATTGAGTGTTTAGTTTAATAGTGACTATATGAAAGTTAAATTGTGATAGTAAACTTGTAGATATTTTGTCAATTGTGCTATTATAATAAACTAGTATTTATGGTGTGTGTGCGTAATTAAAATAAATAAACATTTAAATAAGAATTATAAAAATGGGTGAAAAAAATATGAAAGAGATTTTAGGAATAAAGGGTTGGAGAGAGAAAGAAAGTTAAAAATGTGACACAATTTTAAGAAAACAAAATATTAACAAATTAAACCCTCTATCTTGGTAGTTTTTTTTTTGATACAAAGGAGGGCAAAAACCCAAAACTACGCACAAAGTCTATGAGTCGAGACCCCTCTAATTCTTTATTAATTATCTTTTAAGGAGCTCACCCAGCCCTCTGTGTGTGTGTGTGTGTGTGTGTGTGTGTGTGTGTGTAGTTGGTATAAAAAGGAATGATTTAATATACAATGGTTTTGTGCAACTGAACAAACAGTTTAAGCCCAAACAAGTTGAGCAAATAGCCCATGTCATATATCGGCCTAATAATTCAAATAGAAAAGCTATAAAGCCCATATATGTGCCTAATAAAAAAGGAATTCCATTGCCAGGAGTTAAACCCAGATTCTTCATTTTGAAAGAATTGCCCGAGCTACAATTAGAGCTACAAACGAACCGAATCGTTCACGAACCGGTTCGTTTCGGTTCAGTTCGAGTTGAACGTCTAATCGAGTTGAGTTCGCACAAGGTGTTCCATTCGTTTGCTCGATTGAACATGTTCGCGAACCATGTGGTTCGGTTCGCCTGTGTTCGCGAACGGTTCGAGTTCGGTTCAACTTGGTAAGTTTGAGTTTGGGTTCGGTTTGATTGTTCTAGTTTGATATAGGTTCGAGGTGTTCGATTTCTTATATATATGTTCACTTTAAATTGTTTTTAAAATTCTACATATAAATAATTGGTTTTGGTTATTTTATATTAAATTATAATATTTGTCTTATCAATAATGGTTAAATTTATAGTAATTTTCTTTTTTTATTACTTAAACATCTTTCTGTGTTTTTAATAATTGATTATAAGTAAATATTTTTATTAAATAATTAATAAATAATAATGTGTACTTTTTCACCTCTAAATTTTAATGAAAATAATTTTAGTATTTTCATAAGAATTTTAACAATGATTGTTGGATTATTACAATTTATATCCCTAATAATTTAATAGATTATAAGTAATAACCCATATTGTCATAAATCACATAAATAAAGTCACTAATCATTATGCAATGATAATTTGACATTAATTAAAAAATGATATAATACAGTTGCTTACATTTACACGAGTTATTAAAATTGTCAAATCGAGATAGATAATAGAGAAATTAAGTCATCAAAGTATCGAAACTTTACTAATAGAGTAATAGTCATTGTACAATTAGTCAATTACTATTTTATATTAACATCAACTATCAATTATATAATTAAAAGTGTAAACTTAACTTTACCAATTTTTGATTTTTTTTAGTGTTACAGTCTTAAAGACTTGCGATGTATATGTGAGACAGAGAGAGAGAGAGAGAGTGTGATTGACTAACTTTGATTTATCATTTACGCAATTAAGTAATCATATTTAGTGTAAAAACTAAAAAGTTGTTGAGAAAAATCCAATTAAACAATATGTCACAGACTCAGTACCGTTTGCATGAAATTAAAATGAGTTATTAATTTAAATTAGAATAAAAAATTTTAAAAAAAATGAAACAAAGTCTCTAAATAGCTTTGACCATTTTATCGTAGAATCGTAGTTAATTTATTTAGTTTAAAAAATATAATTATGAAAATTATAAACTTTTTATAAAGTAATTCTCAAGATTTATTGTATTCAAAAAATTATCACATCCCTTTTGAATTAAAAATATTTTCTATCGATTTTGAAAATTTATACTTGACTTGATCAATTGATTTTATTACTTATATTTTAGAATAGATGAAATATTTGGTACTAATACATTTAAATGAACAATATTAGTCTATAAGTCTATTAGATATTAAATTAATCTAAATCAACTAAATTCACATTATTTTAAATATTAGAATTTTACAATTTCATTATAAAAAATCTTAAATAAGACTCTTTTTATGAAATAGATAAAATATTATTCATTTATTCTAGACTAATTATGTAATAAATTATAATATTGACCACTAGTCCACTTCTACTAATTTAATATTATATATATATATATATATATATATATATATTATATTTATATCCTATTCCTAAATAAGTTCAAATAACAAAACTAATACAAAATAACAACATACAGATAACCAAACTAATATTAGTTGTTAACTTTTAAGTTCTAATTCTAAGTTCTAACTTCTAACTTTTCAGTAATCATTTTTGGGATAAATGATGATTATAATTCTTGGTCTAATTTTTGACTGAATTACTTAGAGTTAGAGAAGATATTTTTGGTATTTATTTAACTATTTTTAATTTGCTTCTGAGTTCTCAGTTTTCTCAGTTCAATGCATTAGTATATGTTCGTGAACTTGATTTGTTCGATTATGTTCGCGAACAATTCGATCATGTTCGCGAACTCAATTATGTTCGCAAATAGTTCACGAACACCAATCGTACCGAACTCGTACATAGCTTCTGGTTCGATAGAGTTACTCGAACCTGTTCGAGTTCGAGTATAAGTGCTCGAGTTCGGTTCGAGTTCGAGAGTGTTCGGTTCAGTTCGGATCATTTGCAGCTCTAGCTACAATGGATCATTTTGGGTTTTTTGACAAATAACGTGAATTTCTTTTTATATAAATGTTACAGACAACAAGTAATATTCCTTTTTTTAATAAAAAGAAATAGATTAAAAGAGAAAAGAGAGTAAATGAAATTTGTATTTTTCTTACTCTCTATTTTATTTTATTTTATATTTTTTTAAAATTCATATTATAGAAATAGACACTTTGTATTTTATACTTTTAGCTATTTGACACAGCATATTCTAAATAAATAAATAAAAATTGATATTTTCACAAGAATATTAATTTGATAGTTCCACAACACTCCCTCCTCCCTCCACATGAATAATAGATGGGATCCATATTTATGTGAATAAGATTTTGTAAGAATATCAAAAAATTTCTTGTAAAAATAACAATGTTCATAATTTTTATTAAAGAAAAATCATTAAAGTGACTAAAGAATTATACATATGCATCACATTGGCTATGATGGGTATCTTCCCAAGCTCCAGAGCTAGATCCCAATTCTTTTAAAGTCCTTGCACACAAACCCGACGGACATAACTGAAGGTGTCACGTGTTGCTGAAACCACGACTTCGAAGGTGTCGAGACCACAATTGAGACAATGTAGAGAAGTAGCACGAGATTTGGGCTGGTAGAACGGTCTTAATTATGCAGGAAAAACTCGTCTAGTACATCGACGGCTATCAACTAGTCCGTTGTACAGACGATCGAACACATAGCGTCGGTCAAAAACATGTGATACAATCAGCATGATGCATGTCGACCCGTGCAAACACACGTGACGAGTATGGGCACGCCTATGGATAAGGCCCCTTCTTGGTAAGATTATTCTCTCACTCACTAGAAAACCCTATATTGATTGTTTCTAGTTTTTCTCTCTTTAAATACATACTGACCATCACACCGGAGGCGTTTCACTGTGTTCACGATCATTAACCCATCGTAAGGACATTTGTGTTGGTGTTCCAATGGAGAACCACCACCGAATATACAACTCGAAAAACAAGAGATAATCAAGCTACTTTTAAGGACAAAATCGCTTCAAAATCTTTCTAAGCTCGAGCTCGTTTATTAAAAGTTAAACAAGTTGAACCGAACCAAGTTTTAGGAGAGCCTGAGATTTGGCAGACGAACTCGGTATAGGATTGCATAAACATAATCAAAGCATACAATCTAATTGTAATAACAGTGGAAGCATGCAAGATAGCAATTGAAAATTTTCTGCAATCCCAATGTATAGCCTAATGTAATATCATTAATTGAGAAAGGATAAAGATATACCTTTAAAGCGTTTCAACCTTTGATGAAGCTAGACTTCAAATTCCAATCCTTGCTACTTTGCGATCTCTCCAATCCACGGATCACACGTTCGTTACAAAAATATGCAACGTCCAATAGGTATCCACCAAGAGGAATAGATTGAAGATATGATTTTAGATTCTACTAGATCTTGGGTGGCTAGTCCTAATTCTCTCTATCCTAGCAACTTAGGGTTATGAGAATCCTTGCAAGAGAAATGCAAGTTGCAAAAGTTGCATTAGTCTATCCCACAATAAGACTCCTTTTATTTATAGACTAACCCTAATCCTAAACCTTTTAGAAGTTAGGATTTTAATTTATTTTACAATCTAATTAGAAACTAAATAAAATAATAATAATAATAAGACTCCTCTTATTTATTTATAATCTAGTATTTATCCAAATACTTAATTATAAATATTAGTATTTATCCAAATACTATATTATTATTATTTAGTATATTTAATAATAATAATAATAATAATAATAATAATAATAATAATAATAATAATAATCTTATTAATTTATAATATTAGTATTTCTCTAAATACTTAATTATTAATCTTAAGCTATTTAATTTATTCCACTAATAAATTAAATACACTTAATTTCTTATTATTAAGCCAATCACTTGTAAAATCATATTTCTCCCTTTAGTGGTGTGACCCTCTAGGTTCAATATTAAGTTAGTAGTAGAAAAAATAAATTAGAACTATTATAATATTATTTATAATGAATTAAATTCCTTTAATTAAAATATAAATAAATAATATTTATTCTACATCATGAGTGACACCTTATAAATATTGTATCATGACTATCCGGATAATATGAATTCAACGTTAATCACAAAGATTATCACAAAGAATACAAAGAACCTATTCCGTTAATAATTATCATACAATTCAATCCTTCTACCATACAATGTCCCTGCTTAAACATAAGATATGGAATTACTGACAAGTCTTATTTATTTAAAATTATATGCATTTCGATTCAAAATGCACAACTCTGATTAATGTAAATTAGAAACTCTTTTCTAATTTCCATTTCACCTTGGCCAAGGATTTCTGAGTTGTCATTCATCGAATCGTATAGGACATTCTCTCCCTTTACTGGAAGTGGTAGATCCTTTATTGATCATTCAGCTACCTCCATGCATACTTTATTATACCCGAACCTACCCTACGACATACTTTTAAGTAATAAGGAATATAACAAAGCATAATTCAGAATACACAAGGTATTGTGACACCCCCAAATCCGGGTAGTTCATTCCCACAGGATTTGGTATTCATTGTCCAAAATAACAAATCTAACTACCCACAATAATAACATTAAAACGTAAACCTTAAAAAACTTAAATAATAATCTTCCCCAATAAAAGGGTTACAACTTCTCAAATAATCCCAAGTAATCTAACCTTAAAAACATCATTCATAAGCGGAAAATAAATAAAATAGTCTCATTACATAGATTGAATCAAATAACATAAACAAGTCTTCAACACTTGTTCATCTTGCCCTTGCCCTTACAAGTGGACGGCTTATCGACTTTCCCAACTTTAGATGCAATGTTATTATATGCAAGAGTGAGTAAAATAAAAGCACACTGGAATAATCATGAGCAATGATAATACATGAATCATAATAAATGATCTCAGCTGGATAATTAAATCTTTCCTGTCAATGATAATTAAGAATAGAAAGCTCAATAGAAACTCAACTTTTGAATCAAGAATATAATACAAGTTCAAAAGTCCATCAGAGAGTCATAAGACCATGAATTATGTCCTAGGTTGTCAAGTATCTCTACTTTTATTCTTTAACAGTCATAAAACTATATGGACCTTACTTTTCGTACTTAGGGGGATCAACCCTTCGTACCATGTATTGTGCACACACATCTTAACGTTATTGCGTAGTAGAATCCCCTATAATAGGGTTGTTCACCTTAGTTTTGACTTAAGAGTCCGCACCAAAGAAATTTCAGTTTGTATTAGCTTTAATAACAGTTCTAGAATTTAGAACGCTCATCAACTATGGACTAGTCGAATCAATAAGGGTTCACTAGCCATTCAAGGGTTCGATGCAACAATATCAGATTGAACAACGATATTTAAATCAAATATTGAATCTCAACAATATACAATTGAATAAACATCGTATATCCAAATTATTACTTACAAAAGAGTTAGAAAATCTCAAGAATAATGATCTTGAACAATTTAGGCTTTGAGTAATTAGAGACATGAGTTAGGAACTCGTTCAACGAAAGATTAGAGATAAGAAACTTGCATAAGATAACAAGATAGGGTTAGAAAACTTGCACATTAGAAGTTTAGGGTTAGAGAACTTGCCTCATGCGTAGATTAAATAGTTACTACTCACGTTCCCCAATTACCCTACATACCATTTAGCATCACAATACCAATTAATTATAACTCATCATTGTTTTACTTCTTTTTTAACTCAACTTTATAACTCATAACTCTAAATCTGATTACATTAACCATATACATAAGTCTTAACTCTTAAATATATTGTCACACCTTACGAACAACAAGTTTAAGTATACATTCAACTTATTAACTTACCACTTGAAATCATACTTTACATATTACAATCTGTTTTATCATCCCATTATATGATTAATCACACTTTTATGATCATTAAATAAGATAGGTTATCATCCCTAGAAGTTGTATATTTAAATTTATATTTCTGGGCCAAACTGCCTAAGTGTCTCTGCGGCGCCCCAGATTAAACTAGGAACAGGCGCTGCGGCGCGGCTAAGGCGCTGCGGCTCAGCACTTGTGCTTAAATCTGGCATTGCGGCTCGGGTCTAGGGCTGCAGCGCTTGACTTACTCTTGAAACAGGCGCTGCGGCGCCTCAACACAACAACAGACACCAACAGTTTGCGAAGATTACAGAACAAAGCCATAATCTCCCAATTCCTTTGTCCAGACAACAATTTAATCATACCCATACACTACAAATCATGTAGAATCATAACCCAACATTCCTAGCATATTTTTAACATCATAAACCACCTAAACCATCAATTTAAGGACCCAAAATCAAGGTTTTTACCATTTTTTTCAAAGTTTCAACACATGTAGTGAATTTGCTTACTACAGATTCGTTAATATACCAAATTAGTCCATTTCACTTGCATTATTTTCATTTTTTGATGTATAAACACAATCAATTTACAGTTTAACATACGAATTAAACATCAATTTTCATACCAAATAAGCCATATTCGTATGTATAACTCTGTAAACTCAACTCTTTCACTTTTAAACAGTTTTTCATGGATTTGATTACTCTAAATCATGAATAAATGATATAAAACAGATTATAAGCATCTATTAACACAAAAATCATATTTTCAATAATCATCCATAAAAACTCAATTACAAAGAACTTTTAGAAAACAAAACTAAAACTTTAAAACTAAGAAATTTTACTTTTGATTCTAGTTTAGACTTGTTAGATGATAGAAATTAGCTTTGTTAATCCTTCAACTCCTTCTATGATTCTCCAATTCTCTTCATTCAAATTGTAACGCCCCCAAATTCGGAACGCCACTTGGTCACTCGAATTCGGTTCATCACGTGCTCATGGTAATACAATAATAACTAAAATCACACATTCACAGCGGAAGATCTAATCTAGAATAATTTACAATGATTTATTATAATTATTCTCCCAAGTCTCGCAACCTACAGTACTTAATAGATTACATAATAATATCGAATAAAGACTTATTACATAAACCTTCTTAAGCTTAAACATAGTCCAAAGACAGTCTTAATACAACATAACAATTTTAAACATAAAGGAACAAGCTAGTTGGTAGCCATGCCCTTGCCCTTATCAACACTCGAAGGTTCGCCCTACTCTGCCTTCACTGAAAAGTTTTAGGGGAAGCAAGAATGAGCACAAATTACTCAGCAAGTAATATACAATAAGGGTGATGAATATTATATCACGAGTTTGAAATATCAAAGTATAATCTCTAAGATAATTTAGAGTTTCATAATAATATCATGAACAACGAATATCAACAATTCTTGAATCAAATCTTTGGAATATAAAATTCAATATATATCAACAGATATATATGAGTTCAAAGGCTATCAACGTATCTAACTGGATAAAATAATTTATACTGAGCAGTCACTAAGGACTATCGAACATCTACTAGAATCATCAAAATTAAACTGATAACCCAAAAGAAATAAGTATGATAGATGATCAGTCTACAATACTCTGTTATGCATAAAACCACAGTAATAATCACGCGTGTGTTGGGGCTTCCAACAATAAACACTCCCCTTATCATAAGGGTTGCTCAACTCAGTTTTCAGATTTCCGCACCAATAAAAAAGTTTGAACAGTTTTATAAACATGCATATAGTCTAGCCGAATCGAATGGCATAGACACTTTCACAATATTCAAGAATAATACCAAGTTCAATATGAATAATAGCTTTCACAAGAGTTTTAAATGTACTAGCTCGATGAACGAGTAAGTAAGATAACTTGCATTGTACAAGGATAGAATACTTGCACCGTAAAAGAGTGTAAGTTAGAAAACTTGCATAAAGTAAATGCGTTGGTTAGGATACTTGCCTTAAGCGTAATTTATCCCCGTAATTTAATCAACACTTTTCGAATCCTATCGTAATATAGTTACGTATATATGATATCCATTAGTCATATAGTTTAACATTATATCCCATCTCGTATATACGATTAACACATAAGCTAAGTCTTGACCTAGCGACACAGTTATACTATGTATAGTATCATACAATTTCACAAGTTTTGACTTTTAATTTCTTTTATCATTAACGTTCCTCTTCTCAAGTTAATCGTCTTCATACATCATTACTATCATGTGATACTACAACAATTAGCAAACATACTCTATTTTAGCAAGTTATAGCATTACTATAAGTTAACCACCGAAATCGGATTCAAATATTAACATATGTTCTCACGTAGCACGTATACATATCAAAGAATACTTTCATAATCGTTCACCCTTTTCATATTCAATTTGCATGATGTAGGTTCTAAGTTAATACCCTTAATAACTCAAGTCCATTCAAGGTTATAAAGTCACAAGGTCTAGCATGCTTGGTTTTCTTTCATTATAACAATCGTACAAGAAACCATGTTTAGAGACATAACGAATGTAAACATGTTATGTTTTAGATTCTTTAGAACTTAACTACTCATATTGATGCAATTGGTTTAAAAACTTGTTCAAGTTCGCCTTAAAATCATTTTAAGCTTGAACAATGCAATTCAACACAAACAAGATCTCTTTAAAGTTCTAATAATGTGTAGTCTAGTCATGTTAACATCTTCTCAACATCAGGATGTATATCATGTAGTATTCGTACATATTTGCTTTGATATAACAAGCTTCAGTTGAAAATGTTCTCTAATACAAAGCCTAACGAGTTCGGTCATAAATAAGGAACTATAACTGCTACATCATGGAACATATACGTACATGGTATCACATTCTTCATGCATTTCTAGTCCTACTAACATGCTCAAGTCAGAATATAATCATGATACTTAAGTATCAAAATCCCCTTTTTAAAACTTTTAAGTTACTTTGAAGAACATAATTCTTTTTGTCAAAATGTATACCATCTTGGTCTAAAACATGTTTACATTGCCTTAGTACATTCATATGTATATATTCATCATGCTTGCATGCTTATTGTAATCCGTTTCAATAATTATCACTTAGCAGCAATCAAGCAGGAACAAAATCTGTAGAAACTGGGATCAGGGCGCAGCTGCGCCGCAGTGTAATGGCGGCGCAGCTGCGCCGTGCCTGGTTCAGTTCAAGACACGGTCTGCTTCTACAGACTCTATCCCAAATCACATAATTACTTCACGAAATCGATTCTAATCACCCACATTCCAGTTTAAACATGTAAATAAGTTCATATCACAACTAAGTAAGTGTCCTACCACCTAATTACAATCCAAATTGGTCATGATCAAGATTTGAACTTTTATTAGAAAACGAAAATGAAAATGAAGAACATGGGATTTGTTGTAAGAATTTGATTGCTAGTAAGCCACATTGCATTCTAAGATGTTACTAAGTCTATATAACAACCAACAATTACAACCCAATCAATTTATCATGATAACCATGCTTAATTCAAGAATTTGAAAATCTCAAAGAACAACAATGGAGACTAATGAAAATGCGATTATACCTTTGCTATGAATTAAGCTTGTTGCTACTGAAATCTCCCACTGCTAGAATGATATTACTAAGGTATATATATGCTCTCAATTTTAAACTTTAACCAATTCTCAACAAAGAAAAATATGAAGAGAAAAGGCCATATACATAGCAAAATAAAAACCCAGACCATGCATATATACAACAAATTAAACTAACGTAAGTTTGAATTGCATGCTAGATAAGAGGGGGTTGGTAAGAGTTGTTGAAATCCATCATTTTTCCCACTCCCTTGCTCATCATGAGCTATGATAAGGAACGCTGAAGTTGAGGAAGTATAGGCTTTAGCCTTTTCACGTGTGAGGGAAATAAGCTTTATTGTGGGACAAGATCTAACATCTCAGCATTTGGTAATATAAAATGTTGCAACACTAAGGCTTAAACATTTATATACTCACTTAGGTTGTATAAAGTATACTTAGGCTATAATGAAATGCCACAATGTATTTCAATGAATAAGTAACACTTCAATATAATAATATTCTTTGCACATATATAATCCATGTACATTTTATCACACCGATATATTCTAACCGGATATTACCACATTACATTGTCTCTTACATTATTAAATTCTATTATTCCATTATATATAGAAGTAATCATTAATTATGCATATATTAATGATACATTATTTTAATGTATATCCACACATCATTTGTCACCTACACATATCATAACATATAGTTTCATAAATCTTAATATATGGTCACACTACACTTTACATTTTGCATAACACATAGTTAGTTACTATACATTTAATTCGCATGCTTGCACATAGAAGTAAATAATTTACTTATCTTATTAATTAATTTAATAATAATATCAATTAATCCTTTTCTCATTAATCAATAAAATTATTAATATTCACAACAATTAATTAACACATACATGATTAAATATCTCATGAATGAATATAATCTTATTAAATTTATAAACACGTTGTTTATTATTATTATATTCCTAATAATAATAATAATCACATATCACTTAATTAATCACCGTTAATAGTCTACAACAATTAATTAATAATCTACGATACCAATTAATTAATATTCTATAATTAACAATTAATATAGATTAATTATTCGCTTAAGAATTCGTTTGTTAATTAACTATATCACATCACTGTGCCACACAAGGCTTTCACGAGTTTATTATCAACTCCATATTTTTCTCAATTATTATAATTATTCAGTTTAATATAATTGAGTTACTCACAAAATCATTTATATTCAAATAAATATTCATTCCCATTAATACATTTATTTATTAATACTAGAAAATTTCTCGGGTATTACATCCTCCCCCACTTATAAAAATTCCGTCCCAGAATTGCTACAAGGTTACACAAATAAATGGGGATAATCCCTCATCATCCTATCATCTAACTCCCACGTTGCCTCCTCGACATCATGGTTACGCCAAAGTACTTTTATAGAAGATATAATTTTATTTCTCAAGGTTTGCTCTTTCCTATCTAATATCTGGACAGGAATCTCTTCATATGCCAAGTTCTTCTCCACTTGAATGGGCTCGTAAGAAATCACGTGCTTGTAGTCGGCCTTGTACGGTCGCAAGACGAAAATGTGGAACACATTGTGGATGTGCTCCAACTCGGGTGGTAACGTAACTTTATATGCCACTTTGCCCACTCGCTTCAGTATCTCGAACGGTCCTATGAATCTTGGACTCAATTTTCCTTTTTGTCGAAACGGATTTTTCCCTTCCATGGAGATACCTTTAAAAATACGAAACTACTAACTTTGAAGTCTCGGTCCTGCCGATGCAAATCTGTGTATTTCTTCTGGCGATCTTGAGCTGCTACTAGTCTGGCTCTTATCGCTGTCACCACGTTTGCGGTTTATTGTACTAGCTCTAGTCCGAGTATTCGCCACTCCCCGACTTCGTCCCAACACAATGGCATTTTGCACTTTCTCCCATAAAGAGCTTCGTACGATGGCATGTCGATACTTGCATGGTAGCTATTATTATATGCAAATTCTACTAAGGGTAGGTGGTCGTCCCAATTTCCCTTGAAATCCATCACGCAAGTCCTAAGCATGTCCTCCAGCGTTTGTATTATTCGCTCACTCTGTCCGTCTGTCTGAGGATGGTAAGCCGTACTCAACCTCAACTGTGTTCCCATTCTTTCTTGTAAACTCTTCCAAAAATTAGACGTGAAGCGTGGATATCGATCAGAGACAATAGATACCGGCACTCCATGTCGTGAGACAATCTCCTTTATGTATAGACCCGCTAACTGATTCAAACTGTAACGGATCTTGATCGGTAGAAAATGTGCGATTTTTGTAAGTCGATCCCCAATATCCCAAATGGCATCATAACCTTTTTGCGTAACTGGAAGTCCTACCACGAAGTCCATCGTAACATGCTCCCATTTCCATTTTGGTATTTCCAACGGTTGTAGTAAACCACTCGGTCGTTGATGCTCTGCTTTAACTCGTTGGCAAGTAAAACATCTACTGACGCACTCTGCAACTTCCCGTTTCAGATTGGGCTACCAAAAATGTTGCCTCAAGTCTCGATACATCTTAGTGCCTCCCGGATGAACGAAATATGTCATGTTGTGTGCCTCATGCAAAATCTCTTCCCTTAACTCGGTTACCGCTAGTACCCACACTATTCCTTCGAATCTCAAAATACCATCTTTATCCATTCGGAATTTCTCTTCCTCATTCCCTGCGATCATCTTCCTGATTTTCTCGCACTCCTCATCTTTCTCTTGTGCTTCTTTTACTCTATCCAACAATGTCGGACGAGCTTCTATTACAAATAACTTATCTTTAGACCTCTCTGGTCCCTTTACCTCTATTTCTAATTTCTCCATCTCTCATTAATTCGTCCTGAGTCGTCAACTGAAATAATTTCTCCCTTCCTTTCCTGCTCAGAGCGTCGGCAACCACGTTTGCCTTACCCGGGTGATAAAGAATATCACAGTCATAACCTTTGATCAATTTTAACCATCTCCTCTGACGCATATTCAGCTCCTTCTGTGTGAAGATATATTTCAGACTTTTGTGGTCTGTGTATATCTCACATTTCTCTTCGTACAAATAATGCCTCCAAATCTTTAACGCAAAAACTACTGCCGCTAACTCTAAGTCGTGAGTAGGGTATCGTTTTTCGTAATCATTCAATTGTCGTGATGCATACGCAATGACTTTGTCATGCTACATTAGCACACAACCAAGTCCCTTGTGGGATGCATCTGTGACACCCCCAAATCTGGTATCTTAATTTTCACAGGATTTGGTATTCACTGTTCCAATATCATACAACTATCTACCCATAAATAATGAAATTCATTTATTAGATAAATAAATCATCATCTTACATCATCTGAAATAATAATACATCATAAATCCCAGGTTAAACTTAACCTTAAATCTCTGTTGTGGAAACGTAAATAAATAAGTCTTAAGTCATCACACATAAATCTTGAACTTTAACATTCTTAACATCAACACAAGTCTTCAACACTTGTTAGCTTTTCCTTTGCCCTTGCTACTAGAAGGTACATCACTTAGTTCATTATTAGCTGCAATGTTATTATGCAAGAGTGAGCACGAATGCCCGCAAGTATAAAAACATGACAGAATAATAACATGCGAATAAAAGAATTCTGAATAACAGAAAGCTCAACTTTTGAATCAAGAATATTAATCGAGAATCAAATTACTTCTCAACTTTTGAATCAAGAATATTAATTGTGAATCAAATTACTTCTCAACTTTTGAATCAAGAATATTAATCGTGAATCAAATTACTTCTGAGGGTCATTAAGACCTTGAACCGAGTCTTAGGTTGTCAAGTGTATTAACCTTTCAAACCTTTAATAGTCATAAGACTATAGACTTTACTTCTCGTACTTAGGGAGATCAGCCCTTTGTACTGATACTGTGCACACTATATTAACGCTTAAAGCATTTTCATTAATCCCCTATATTACGGTTGTTCATCTCAGTTTGACATCAGAATCCGCACCAAATAAAGTTGGTTTGGATAACTCAATAAATGATATTCAAATTGAATATTAACTTCTCAAGGTATACAATCGAATAAGTATTGTACACTTAAATGATACTTTTAAAAGAATCATGACATCTCATGTGAAATTCTAAACTTGGATATTCAAGAGTAAGAATTTGCTCAACAATAGTAATTAAGCATAGCAATTGCTTAATTTAAACAGTTTAGTTTAGGAAACTTGCTAACAATAATAGTAAGTTAGGGATATAAAACTTGCCTCGTGCACAAGTTACAATTATTACTCATTTCTTTAATTACTCTTACCTATCAATACATTCACAATATCAATTAATCACAAGTTCGATATGATTATTGATTTACAATAGTATTCTTCAAACTCATTATTAGGTTTTTTAATAATGGTTTACATTGATTAATTAACTTGCTAATTAATCACGTAACTTAAGTTATTAACTTGTATTAATAACTCATTACATACATAACATGTCTTCATGTTAATTAGATTTAAAATAATATCTTAATGTTTATAACACATTATTTAACCTTTACAAATAATAGTTTAAGTCACGTAATTAATTTATTAATTAATCACATAACATAAATTATTAACCTCATATCAACATTTTATCATATTTATACAACATGTGTTCATGTTCATTAGAATCAAAACACATTTCACAAATTTCCAACACTTAGCAATATTTTTCAAAAATTCAGGCCTGGCGCGACTGCGCGCTGTTTAGCCTTGCACCCGGCGCGACTGCGTGGCTGCGTTTTTCCAGAATTTCCAGTTTGCGAAGAACACAGAAATTCGGCCATTTTCTCCAATTTTACACCAATACACTGATTTATAATGCTACCCATGAAGTATAAACTTCACAAGAACATTATATATCACTTATAACATGTTCTTAACATTCCAAGTCATATAATTACATAATTTAACACCATCAATTTCACTGTTCTTCATAAATTTTACAAAATTTAATGAAAAATATAAAATCTAACATTACGGATTCGTTACTACACCGAATCCGTTCATTTTAATTCCATTCTCTTTGTTTAAACATATACACTTATAATCAAATGTCAATTTTAATCAAAATATATGATTACAACATGTATTTCACCCATATGGGTTATTAACCTATATTCAACACTCTGTATTTTTGAAAAATCCAATTCTTAACAAAATTTCTTGGTTTGATCAGTGTAAATCATACCTACATGATTCTACACATAATATCAACATATATGATTACATATATAAACATATCTTGGTTTAATTTTCCAAAATAATTCTTAATAGAGAAAATTTGAACATATGTTTAAATAAACTCTAATTTCCAAAAACCCAATTAAGGCCATCTTAAATAAAATTGATCCTTTTAAATCATGATTATATATTATAAAACACGTTATCATCACATACCCATATAGATAAAATTATATTGTAACCCAATTGGGAAACCCAATTTCACAGAAAACTTAAAAATACGTATTTAAGAAATCTTAATTTTGAAAACTTAAAAGAAGAATTACCCTTTAGTAGTGAAGATAAATCAAAGTTAACAACACAATGATCTCTCAATTCTTCCTTTCTCAATTTCTCTCAATCTCTTCCTCTTTTTCTCTCTAAATTTTTTCTGATATTTCTAAGTATTTCTCTGATAATGGATTAGAAAAACAACGTATACGTATTATAAATACTACCGTTGTAGACTAACTCCTCCTAAGGCCTTGTTTGGCTTTTTCCCTTATTTTTTATCCATTTATTTTAATTAACTAGTTTACTATATAGTTAATTGTCACCTTACTTATTGATTAATTAATTTTATTTAAATCAATTAAATAAAATAAGATAATTCACATTAAATCACATTGTCACATAATTAATATTTTTATTTATTAATTATGTCAACTCATTAATTCATTAATTAATTAGTAAATTAACTAAAGTAACATATGCTTATTTAATTAATTCAATTAATCAAATAAACTCAATTAAATATATACCTTGAACTATTAAATTACTACACATTAATTTAATTAATGTAACACACATAATTAAATTAATCTTCCACAAATTCATGAATTAATTATTTAACTCAATAATTAAATCATTAAAAATATTTATATATTTCAATAAATATTCAAATATCTTTACAAAATTCTCGTTCGCCACATCTTTCCCCCCTTAAAAGGATTCTGTCCTCAGAATCACGGTTCGATTAATAATTTTGTCTTTCGTCACATTCTCCCCCCTTACAAAGATTCTGTCCCCAGAATCGCGTTCACCTATTCAAGAAAATAAGTGGGGATAGTTCTTTATCATATTCTCTTCGAGTTCCCACGTAGCTTCTTTAGCGTTGTGGTTCCTCCAAATTACCTTAGCAGAAGGTATTACTTTGTTCCTGAGAACTTGCTCTTTCCTGTCAACAATTTGAACAGGTACTTCTTCGTAGGATAAATCGTTCTCAAATTGTAGGGGTTCGTATTCTATCACATGTTTGTAATCGGGTTTATAACGTCGTAATACCGACACATGGAAAACGTTGTGGACATGTTCCAGTGCCGGAGGTAAAGCTACCTCATAGGCTACTTCTCCAATTCGTCGTAATATCTCAAAGGGTCCAATGAACCTCGGGCTCAATTTTCCCTTCTTACCAAATCTGATCTTTCCCTTCCAAGGAGAGACCTTCAAAAATACAAAGCTACCCGATTCAAACTCTTCATTCTTGCGGTGTGGATAGCGTATTTCTTCTGCCTATCCTGAGCCGCTACTAATCTTGTCCGAATTACTTTAACTATCTCTGCCGTTTGTTGGACTAACTCTGGTCCTAGCAATTGTCTTTCACCAACTTCATCCCAGTACAGTGGAGTTCTGCACTTTCTACAGTACAACGCTTCGTAAGGCGGCATACCAATACTAGCGTGGTAACTATTATTATAACTGAATTCTACAAGCGGTAAATGATCATCCCAATTGCCATTAAAATCCATGATACATGCCCTCAGCATATCCTCTAATGTTTGGATCGTTCTTTCACTTTGCCCGTCAGTCTGAGGGTGATAGGCAGTACTCATCCTCAACTGTGTTCCCATGCATTCTTGCAGTCTTTTCCAGAAATTCGATGTAAAGCGCGGATCTCGGTCAGAAATAATTGACACTGGCACTCCATGCCTCGAAATAATTTCTTTCACGTATAACTTTGCCAATTGTTCTAAGTTAAATGTAATTCTAATCGGAAGGAAGTGTGCGGATTTTGGTAATCGGTCGACAATAACCCATACTGCGTCGTAGCCTTTCTGGGTTGTAGGAAGGCCAACAACAAAATCCATTGTAATATGTTCCCATTTCTATTCTAGGATCTCTAGAGGTTGTAGTAAACCACTTGGTCTCTGATGTTCTACCTTGACCCTTTGGCAAGTCAGACACTTGGCAACACAATCGGCAGCGTCCCTCTTCATATTTGGCCACCAAAAGTGTTGTTGTAAATCTTGATACATTTTGGTACTTCCGGGATGAATGGAATACCTCGAACTATGAGCCTCGCTCAGAATGTCCTCCTTAATTTTTGGTACTGGCGGTACCCAAACTCTATTTTCAAACCTCAACAATCCTTCACTGTCCACTTTAAATCTAAGTTCAGTCCCTTCAGATATCTTTTTCTTTACTTCCTCACATTCCTTATCCAGAATTTGAGCTTCTTTAACCTTATCCAATAAAGTTGTTCCAGCTTGCATCTGAAACAGTTTCTCATCAATCTCCATTGAACATCCTACTTTTAATTCCAGTTTCTCCATCGCTGAAATTAACTCTTCCTGTGCTGTTAGCATTATCAACTTCTCCCGACCCTTTTGATAGTAGTGTGCATACAAGCCAATCATGTATGATGATAAAGCACGTACTTTATAAACAATCTTATTTATTTATTAATAAAATATTCATTTATTAAAGGCATTTAATTATCTACATGTTGCTGTTTTTATAATATGTAAATAACCCATAGTTTTAAGCAATGCTTTTAGAATCATGATGATGATCATGCTAATGAGATCTAAATTCTTAGAAAGTTTTAAAACTAAAAAAGTTCCCAATCGTGGGATTACTAAAAAAGGGGATTAGTAAATCCGGATAGATTGGTACATATGTTGCTTGCTCATTGGATGAGGATGATTGATCTCATGATCATTTGTGTGGAGACACTAAAGCAAGTATGTAGGTGCTTATTGGAGAATAAGTTCACTGAACGTGATTCGCTATGGAATACCTAATGGAGATTTACTCGCCTGTCAATAGGAATTCCTAATGTGATAGTAGTACAAGTGATCCTTGGACTTGAGATCATCATAGTATCTTGTATATAACAAATTATACTTTAACTTATTCCTTAAGACCTTTTAAGGCATATATAGGGTATGCTTGGGTATAATGAGTTACATATGGAGATAATGAATGATCAATAAAGAATCTACCACCTCTACTAAAAGAGGAGATATGTCCTATGTGATTCGTTAAATGACAACCCAGGAATCCTTGGCCAAGGTGAAATGAAATTAGAAAGGAGTTTCTAATTTGCATTATTTGGAGTTGTGCATTTTCTAATCGAAATACATATAATTAAATAAAATAAGACTTGACAGTAAATCCATGTCTTATATTTAATTGGGACATTGTATGGTGGAAGGATTGAATTGTATAGTAACTATTTACTCACAGGTTCTTTTTGATTAATGTTGAAATCTATATTTTCTGGAAAGTCGTTGATCGCTAGGGAGGCTTATCCCTATTGTAGAATAAATATTATTTATTTAAATAGATTATTAGTTTAATTTATTTATTTAAATAAGATTAAAATTGTTTTAATTGATTTATTCACAACCGGTTTAATATGGAGAACCTAAAGGGTCACACCATAAAAGGAAGAATAATTATTTAAGAAGGTAATGGCATAATCGTAATAATACATTAAGTATAATTAATTTAATCTATGGTGATAGAATAAATTAAATAGCTTAATGTTTATTATATAATATTTTGGAAATATTAAATATAAATTAATAAGAGGAGTCTTATTAATATTATTACAATTATTATTATTTTAATTTCTAAAGGAGTTTAGTAATTAATTTAATATTTAGTACTCTCATTTATTCCTAATAAGATTAGGAGACAAATTAATTAAATGAATTTAATTAATTATTCCCATGTGGTGGGAAGCCTAAATTAATTAAAGGAGTTTAATTAATTAAAAGAAATCCCATGTCTAATAGGATTAGAAGGATTGACCAATGTCTATATAAGAGAAGTCTTATAATAGATATTAGATTGATGCAATTCCAATTGTTGGAGAGTACTCCTTTTCTATAGAGGATAGAAAACTAAGGTTAAGCCAAACACCCTCCTTCTTGATAATTCATCTTCCTTGGTGGATCACCTCTAGAGGCCAAACACTTGGGTGGCTAACGTTGATCTAAGGAAGGAATCTAACCCGGAAATTAAAGGAGATCACGAAGAACAAGGAGTTGAACTAGTACCTGTGGAAGCTTCGTTCTACAAGGGTATGATTCCATAACTTCTTATTTATCGTTTTAAATTAATAATTTGCATAAAGGATGATCCGGGTAATGGTTTTGTAGAAATTTTTTAAACTCTGATATACCATGCTTCCGCTAATTTTTGCAATTTGATTGCGTCACGATTTCGTACAAACCCAACAGTGGCATCAGAGCCAAATCTTTATGCAATTATTAATTTATTTTTGATTTCATATACATATGGGTATGTATTTAAAATAATTTATTGGGCATAATTTTATTGTATAAAATTATATTTTTTAAGAAAAAAAAAAAGAAAAAAAAAAGACTTTTTTTGGGAAGAATAACAATTTTTTTTTTTTGGTGCTAATCTTGAATTCTGCAAAGAAAAGGTGTTGTCTCTTTCTTACTCCAAAAAGAATGTGACCCATCAAGAAAGGACTTTTTTAATAAACCTGCAGTACTCTTTTAATAAAAGGTGACTTTTAAAAAAAATAAATAAATATGATATATTTATATATTATATTCTAAATAATTTTATAATTAAAATAAAGAGTTTATTTTAATCTTGAAATTGGATTTCATGCAATTTAAAATTGCCCATTAAATGATACTCATATATATATGGAATGTTTTAATTCATGAGATAAATATTTATTTATTGATATATATGGTGATATGTATGAAAATAAATGGGGATTGATTATGGACTATTTGACCAATGTGATTGGATTTTATTTTAGTTGAATGCTTGAATGAATGGGTTTTATTAAATGGGGTCTGCGTACCTCGTCTTCTCTAATTTTTTTTTCTTGATGTAAAATTCTATCTCCCTCCTATGTACTTCCCCTTGACTGTTGATCAAGGTTTCTATTTAAATTAAATAGTTTAATGTAATAAGAATAGTTAGAATTATCTTGAAGAAATTGGAGACCAAGGAGCAAGGAGCGCGTGAAGACCTGTTTGTATGGATCCCGGGTTTAAATGTAATAGTTATATTTAAATTTAAATTCTTGCACTCCTAGGTTTGACCTTTTGGTTCACTTGGTGGCTCTAGTGAACCAAACTAGAATAAAAGTCCATAATCAATCCGGGTAGAATATAATATTCTATATTGCATGCTAAATATTATATATATTATATTTTATGTAAACATGCTTCGCATGTTTAATAAAATGACGCGTATTTTATATATATATGTGCATGCGCGCTAAACAAGATGAGACAAATAATAACAAACCCCTCAAAGAAATAATATTAAGTCCGAAGCGTTCAAATGATATTTGGAATATCGAACGTCGCCTTCTAGCATGATAAATTAATAGAGTATTAAATATTTAATATGAGCTTGTTGTGCTATCCACAAGGCGAGTATTGCGTATTTAAGATGTTAATTAATCACATTTGATGCTTATCAAGAAAATTGAACGATCTAGTCTTGTTGTGCTATCCACAAGGACGAACATTTTTCTTTTTTGAATTTATGGAAGTGCTAGGCTGGACTTAACTTAAATCATTTTAGTTCGGATGTGCACACACTTGACCATTATGATTTAAGAGGCAAAATAAAAGGAGTTATATAGTGTTGTAATTGACAAGAGTTGTCTACCTATTTATTTGTATATCGCTTGTTGTGCTATCCACAAGGTTATATACATTTGAAATGGGATCCTTATTCTCACTAGCAAATCTTTAATTAGATGTTGCCGAACTATATAAGTGAGGGTAATATAGTTTGATAAAAATAGTGGGAGATACCAATTTAAAATAAAGACCTAAATTTATTTTGGTATGCAAAATTAATAAAATGAATGTTTGCTAAAATGTTGTTTTTCACATGCAGAATTTTAAAAATGTCAAAATCACTAATTTCACTGCGAAGCATACTTGATGCTAATAAGCTTACCGGGCCGAATTATACGGACTGGCTAAGAAATCTGAGAATAGTTCTCACTGCTGAAAAGATTTCTTATGTCCTAAACTCACCTGTCCCTGGAACTGTTCCAGAAACAGTCTCTGAGGAAGAGATTGCCACCATTGTAAAGTGGCAAGATGATGCATCTGTGGCTCAATGCATCATGCTCGCATCCATGAATAACGAGCTTCAGCGTCAGCACGAAAATATGGATGCTCTTACTATGTTGATTCACCTCAAGGAGTTGTATGGTGAACAAAGTAGGGCTGCTAGATATGAGATATCTAAGGAGCACTTCCGATCTCGGATGACCAAGGGCAAAGTGAACATAAAGGAACAAAAGAAATCTGATCCAGCTAGCAAAGGAATGTGCTTCCATTGCAACGAGCCGGGTCATTGGAAGAGGAACTGCAAGAAGTTTCTGGCAGACAAGAAGCTTGGAGAAGCTTCGACTTCCAATCAAGGTTTGTTCATGATTGAAATTAATTTTTCAGAAAGTCAAAATTCTACTTGGGTATTGGATACCGGCTGTGGTTCTCACATATGTAATAATGTGAAGGGACTGGTCAGAAGTAGAAAATTGAACAATGATGAGGTGATCCTACGAGTGGGGAATGGAGCAAAGGTTGCTGCATTAGCTGTAGGAACTTATTGTTTAGCAATGCCTTCGGGCAAGTCCATTTATCTTAATAATTGTTATTATGTTCCGAATATTATTAAAAACATTATTTCAATTTCTGTATTGGATATGGAAGGATTTAACGTTGTTATAAAGAACAATAGTTGTTCTATTTATAAAGACGATGTTTTATATGGTATTGGAAATTTGCGAAATGGACTTTATACACTTGACTTACAAGAAAATATATTTCAAATTGAACAAACTAAGAAAAGGAAAAGAGATGATATTAATTATACCTACATGTGGCACTGTAGACTCGGTCATATCAATGAAACAAGATTATCCAAGTTGCATAAATATGGGCTCCTCGAGCTGTCCGATTATGAATCATATCCAACTTGTGAATCTTGTCTCATGGGTAAAATGACTAAATCTTCTTTTAGTGGAAAAGGAGAAAGAGTTACAGAGTTGTTGGCATTGATTCACACAGACGTTTGTGGGCCTATGACAACAAGTGCACGGGGTAGGTATTCTTATTTTATTACTTTCACTGATGATCACTCAAGATTTGGATATGTGTATTTAATGAAATACAAGTCAGAATCATTTGAAAAGTTCAAAGAGTTCAGAAGTGAAGTAGAGAAACAAACAGGAAAGAGTATAATGATACTTCGATCAGATCGAGGTGGAGAATACTTAAGCGGTGAGTTTCTCAATTGTCTCAAAGAAAATGGTATAATCTCACAATGGACTCCTCCAGGTACACCACAGTTAAATGGAGTATCTGAAAGGAGAAATCGAACACTGTTCGACATGGTTCGATCCATGATGAGTTTTACCGACCTTCCAATTTCCTTCTGGGGATATGCCCTAGAAACGGCTGCATACCTACTTAACAAGGTACCTACCAAATCCGCCCCAAAGACTCCATATGAGATGTGGAAGGGGAGGAAACCAAATCTTAAGCATATTAAGACTTGGGGTTGTCCAGCTTATGTCAAAAAGTTTGAACATGATAAGCTACAAACTAAATCCGAAAAGTGTAAATTTATGGGATACCCTAAAGAAACTGTAGGGTATTATTTTTATCATCCAACTGATCAAAAGGTGTTTGTTGCGAAACATGCTGCCTTCTTGGAAAAGGAGTTTATCCATGAAGGGGTCAGTGGGAGTAAGATATATCTTGAAGAAGCTCAAGAACCACAAATTACCACGGATCAAAGTCAGGTACCTGACCAAGTAGAAGAACCTACTATACCACACCCTGTTCGTAAATCTAGAAGAGTACCGAAGATACCTGAGAGGTATGGATTCATTGTAGAGGATGACGATGAGGTACGCATCATGAATGATGATGATCCATTGAATTACGAACAAGCTATGAGTAATAAAGACTCAGAGAAATGGCTTGAAGCCATGAAATCCGAAATGGACTCCATGTATGAAAACAAAGTATGGACTTTGGTTTCACCACCCGAAGGCATTAAGCCTATTGGGTGTAAATGGGTCTTTAAAAGAAAGACTGGAGCGGACGGCAAGGTGGAGACCTATAAGGCCCGACTGGTTGCAAAAGGTTTCAAACAAAGACAAGGAGTTGACTATGATGAAACCTTTTCACCAGTAGCTATGCTCAAGTCCATTCGGATTTTACTTGTAATTGCAGCTTATAACGACTATGAGATCTGGCAGATGGACGTGAAAACGGCCTTCCTCAATGGAAAACTTGAGGAGGATGTGTATATGACACAGCCAGAGGGATTTGTTTCAAAGGTTGGAATAAATCAAGTCTGTAAGCTGCAACGATCCATTTATGGATTGAAGCAAGCTTCTCGTAGATGGAACATTCGTTTTGATGAGACAATCAAAGAGTTTGATTTTATCAAAAATGACGATGAACCATGTGTGTACAAGAAGGTTAGTGGGAGCGCAGTTTCATTCCTTGTATTATATGTTGATGATATATTACTGATAGGGAATGACATTCCTATGCTACAATCAATTAAAATCTGGTTATCTAAACACTTCTCCATGAAGGACTTGGGAGAAGCGTCCTATATTTTGGGGATAAAGATCTATAGAGATAGATCTAAAAGGATGCTTGGTTTATCCTAAGGAACGTACATTGATGCAATGCTAAAGAGATTTAGCATGGAAGATTCCAAAAGAGGTCTCATGCCGATGAGCCATGGAATACATCTCTTCAAGAGACAGGCCCCAAAGACACCTGAGGAGAGAGACCGTATGAGTAAGATCCCTTATGCTTCTGCAATAGGATCTATCATGTACGGTATGATATGTACTAGACCGGATGTTGCTCATGCACTTAGTGTAACGAGCAGATACCAGTCGAATCCTGGAGAAGAGAACTGGAAGGCAGTGAAGAATATCCTAAAGTACTTGAGAAAGACTAAAGATATTTTTCTTGTCTACGGTGGGTCTGAATTAAAACTCGAGGGATTCACGGACTCAAGTTTTCAAACAGACCAAGATGACAGTAAATCTGTTTTGGGGTATGTGTTTACCTTGAACGGAGGCGCAGTGAGTTGGAAGAGTTCCAAGCAACAAACAGTTGCTGATTCAGTGACAAAGACAAAGTATATAACTGTAAGTGAAGCTGCAAGTTGATGTTTTTTGGATGAAAAGTTCATTACAGAACTAGGAATAGTTCCTAAGTCTCATCTTGAATCTAAACATGTGTTGCGGCACTTTGATTTAAGAAATCATTGAAAGAGGAGCATGTAGACTCTCAAGACAACATTGCAGATCCATTTACTAAAGCTTTAACACAACAGCAGTTTGATCGTCACTTAGAGAAGATGGGTATGAGATACCATGACGATTGGCTTTAGTGCAAGTGGGAGATTGATAGTAGTGTGCATACAAGCCAATCATGTATGATGATAAAGCACGTACTTTATAAACAATCTTATTTATTTATTAATAAAATATTCATTTATTAAAGGCATTTAATTATCTACATGTTGCTGTTTTTATAATATGTAAATAACCCATAGTTTTAAGCAATGCTTTTAGAATCATGATGATGATCATGCTAATGAGATCTAAATTCTTAGAAAGTTTTAAAACTAAAAAAGTTCCCAATCGTGGGATTACTAAAAAAGGGGATTAGTAAATCCGGATAGATTGGTACATATGTTGCTTGCTCATTGGATGAGGATGATTGATCTCATGATCATTTGTGTGGAGACACTAAAGCAAGTATGTAGGTGCTTATTGGAGAATAAGTTCACTGAACGTGATTCGCTATGGAATACCTAATGGAGATTTACTCGCCTGTCAATAGGAATTCCTAATGTGATAGTAGTACAAGTGATCCTTGGACTTGAGATCATCATAGTATCTTGTATATAACAAATTATACTTTAACTTATTCCTTAAGACCTTTTAAGGCATATATAGGGTATGCTTGGGTATAATGAGTTACATATGGAGATAATGAATGATCAATAAAGAATCTACCACCTCTAGTAAAAGAAGAGATATGTCCTATGTGATTCGTTAAATGACAACCCAGGAATCCTTGGCCAAGGTGAAATGAAATTAGAAAGGAGTTTCTAATTTGCATTATTTGGAGTTGTGCATTTTCTAATCGAAATACATATAATTAAATAAAATAAGACTTGACAGTAAATCCATGTCTTATATTTAATTGGGACATTGTATGGTGGAAGGATTGAATTGTATAGTAACTATTTACTCACAGGTTCTTTTTGATTAATGTTGAAATCTATATTTTCTGGAAAGTCGTTGATCGCTAGGGAGGCTTATCCCTATTGTAGAATAAATATTATTTATTTAAATAGATTATTAGTTTAATTTATTTATTTAAATAAGATTAAAATTGTTTTAATTGATTTATTCACAACCGGTTTAATATGGAGAACCTAAAGGGTCACACCATAAAAGGAAGAATAATTATTTAAGAAGGTAATGGCATAATCGTAATAATACATTAAGTATAATTAATTTAATCTATGGTGATAGAATAAATTAAATAGCTTAATGTTTATTATATAATATTTTGGAAATATTAAATATAAATTAATAAGAGGAGTCTTATTAATATTATTACAATTATTATTATTTTAATTTCTAAAGGAGTTTAGTAATTAATTTAATATTTAGTACTCTCATTTATTCCTAATAAGATTAGGAGACAAATTAATTAAATGAATTTAATTAATTATTCCCATGTGGTGGGAAGCCTAAATTAATTAAAGGAGTTTAATTAATTAAAAGAAATCCCATGTCTAATAGGATTAGAAGGATTGACCAATGTCTATATAAGAGAAGTCTTATAATAGATATTAGATTGATGCAATTCCAATTGTTGGAGAGTACTCCTTTTCTATAGAGGATAGAAAACTAAGGTTAAGCCAAACACCCTCCTTCTTGATAATTCATCTTCCTTGGTGGATCACCTCTAGAGGCCAAACACTTGGGTGGCTAACGTTGATCAAAGGAAGGAATCTAACCCGGAAATTAAAGGAGATCACGAAGAACAAGGAGTTGAACTAGTACCTGTGGAAGCTTCGTTCTACAAGGGTATGATTCCATAACTTCTTATTTATCGTTTTAAATTAATAATTTGCATAAAGGATGATCCGGGTAATGGTTTTGTAGAAATTTTTTAAACTCTGATATACCATGCTTCCGCTAATTTTTGCAATTTGATTGCGTCACGATTTCGTACAAACCCAACACCTTTCTGCTTAAGGCGTCAGCTACAACATTCGCTTTTCCCGGGTGGTATAAGATATCACAATCATAATCCTTTATTAACTTTAGCCACATTCTTTGGCGCATATTCAAGTCTTTTTGTGTGAAAATATACTTCAGACTCTTATGGTTTGTATATATTTCACACTTCTCCCCATAGAGATAGTGTCTCCAAATCTTTAAAGTAAATACCACCGCAGCTAATTCCAAATCGTGGGTTGGATATCCTTTCTCATAATCTTTCAACTGTCATGACACATACGCAATGACTCTGCCGTTTTGCATAAGCACACAGCCTAGCCCTTTATGCGACGCATCACGATATACCATAAAATTTCCTGTATCATCCGGTAGGGACAACACAGGTGCTGTACTCAACCTTCTCTTAAGCTCTTGAAAACTTTCCTCACACTTCTCCGTCCAAACGAATTTTACAACTTCCTAGTCAAATTCGTTAGCGGAGTGGCGATCTTGGAAAAATCCTGCATAAATCTTCTATAGTAACCCGCTAATCCAAGAAAACTTCTTACTTCCGACGGTGTTTTCGGCTGATCCCAATTCATCACCGCTTTGACTTTGGAGGGATCCACTAAAATTCCGTCCTTATTAATCACATGTCCGAGAAATTGCACCATTTCAATCCAAAATTCACACTTTGAGAACTTGGGGTACAACTTTTCTCTTCTCAACACTTCCAATGTTAACTTCAAATGTTCAACATGCTCTTCCTTGGTCTTAGAATATACCAATATATCATCGATAAAAATCACTACAAATTTGTCCAAAAAGGGCTTGAACACTCCATTCATTAGGCCTATAAATGTTGCAGGCGCATTCGTTAGACTAAATGACATAACCAAAAATTTATAGTGACCATATCGGGTCCTAAATGCTGTCTTTGGGACATCTTCAGGCCTCACCTTCAACTGATGATAACCACTTCTCAGGTCTATCTTTGAGAAATATCTCGCTCCTTTTAATTGATCAAACAGATCATCAATCCTTGGCAACGGATACCTATTCTTAATGGTAACCTTGTTCAATTCTCTATAGTCGATGCAGAGTCGCATCGTTCCATCCTTCTTCTTAACAAATAATATCGGCGCTCCCCACGGTGATACTCTCGGTTGAATATATTTTTTATCCAACAACTCTTGTAGCTGTACCATTAATTCCTTTATTTCTATCGGAGCCATCCGGTACGGTGCTTTCGATATTAGAGCCGTTCCTGGCACCAAATCGATTACAAAGTCTACTTCCCTGTCAGGCGGAAGTACTGGCAGATCATTCGGAAAAACATCCACGAAGTCTCTTACGACTGGTATTTCTTCTAACTTTGGATTCTTTTTAAAACTATCGACTATGTAGGCTAAATACCCCACACAGCATTGTCTTAATAACTTTCTGGCCTGCATCATCGTCAGATAACTCGCTTGTCTAGGCGACTTGCTGCCATACAACACAACCTTTGACGGAGTCATAAGGTTAATACATTTCTTCTGGCAATCAATTACGGCTCCATAATTGAATAGCCAATCCATTCCCAGGATAACGTCAAATTCCCCAAGTTTAATCGGGATCAGATCTACGTTCATAACGTTACCCTTAATATCCAATCTACAGTTCTTGTGTATGTACTTAACAGGAATTACTTCCTTATTCGCAATCTCTATGTTCATAGGGATCTCTAATTCGTCTTTAAGAAATTCTAAATTCTTTGCGAAGTCATTGGATATAAATGAACAAGTAGCACCCGAATCAAATAAAACATAAGCATTGACTTTATTGATCAGAATGATACCTGACACCACATCACGAGACTGCACAGCGTCTTGTACGGTCATGTTAAATGTCCTTGCAGTTGGTCGATTTGCCGAAATCAGTCCGGTAATGGTAAGAGGATTTCCACTATTATTTCCCTTATTTCCACTTGACCCTACCCCTCCAGATGCCTTCATTGGACAGTCTCTAGCCAAGTGATCCTTTGACCCACATGTGTAGCAGGCGCCCTTCTTAGGGTTAGGGCAGTTAGGTGCTATGTGGCCTTCCTAACCACAATTGTAGCAAACTCTTTTTCCTTTCATGCAGACTCCTAAGTGAGTCTTTCCACAGGTTGGGCATGGTTCTAACTTTTTCTTCTGACTACCTTGCTGACTTACAGACGACGGGTTGCCATTCCACTTTTGTTTATGATTATTAGTTCCCCCTGTGTGACTGCCACTAGCCTTATTGTTTCCTTCACTATCATTCTTCTTCTTCTTTTGATCCTGATTGTACTTGGACACTGTCTCGCTTCCACCTTCAGCGAGGATGGCCTTCTCCAAAACTCCAGTAAAAGTGTTCAATTGAAACATTGATACCTTGCTATACAACCAGGGTTTCAGTCCCTGTTCAAAATGCCTAGCGTTTCTTTCGTCAGTATGCACCTGATATTGGGCAAACCTAAACAATTCGTTAAACTTTGCCGCGTAGTCGGGCACAGACATATTCCCCTGCTTCAACTCCAGAAACTGCACCTTTATTTAATTATGGGAGCTGGTCGGGAAATACATCTCGAAAAAGATTTCTTTAAACCTTTTCTAGGTATTACACCTTCTCCTCCCCTGATCTTATTTGCCTGCCACCAGTAGCTGGCTTCTGATTTTAACATAAATGTCGCGTAGGCGGTCTTCTGGTCCTCCCTAACTCGGGCGACCTCAAAAATTTTCTCCATTTCCATAACCTACGTCTGAGCTTCTATCGGGTTCGTGGAACCCTTAAAATCTGGGGTCCCATTGCCTTAAAGTCTTTAAATGAGGTGTCCGGTAGAGCTTGAGACTGATTGTTCATCGCTTTCGCCAACAAATTTACCAACTGCTGAACGGGGTTCGCATTGGCATCATTGTTGTTATTGTTATTGGTTGACCCTTCTTGGGCTTGTCGACGATTTTGTCTCCTTCTTGGCGGCATATTTCTGTTAAGAATATACGCTCATTAGATCTTTATTCAATCTCTTAAATACTTAAACTTTAACTCAAATATTTGACATAATCACTATAACTCTTTTCTTTTCAAATAACCTTTGATATTCTATTTAAATCAAAAGTTTTAAACATAGTACTATAGTATCTCCGCCGGTTACTTCAACTATCCCAAGAAAAAGAATCTTCAGGATTTAGTTTCTCAAAATATTCCTTTGTTTTTAATCACATCAAAATTTACATTAACAACTCCAAAGAGTATCACATAATGTTAAATACATTAACATACTCACTTAACCCATATCATCTTGAACAAACTTTATTATTTTATTAAAACCAAAAGCTTTTAATACAATACGATAACATTTCTGCCATTTACATCAACTATCCTGAAATAAAGTTTCTACAGGATTTACATTATCACAATATTCCTTTGTTTATAATCACATCGAAATTTATATTATTTACGATTATTTAAACATTAACAATATCATATTGTCCTATCACGGCCTACTAAGGCGTCGGACAGCTTCACTACGCTCCTCCTCTATAATGCAGGATATAGTCCTGCGATCTAACATATACCCAGGCAGTCCCTCGAACTGAATTGGATATCTCATAACTCGGTCCTGGGCCTCATCCATTACCCTCAAAAAAGTGTAGCACGTCTCTGCAACCTTAACTCTCTTTGTACGCGCATCATCCTCTGCCAGATCTACACGTCGTGCATTTCTCACCCAAGCTTCTTCCACTATGGCGAGTCTTTCAGATTTCTCTTTCAACTCATTATTTAACTTTTCTATCGCCTCTGTCTTCTGCTCAGTTTGGACCTTCTCATGAACCAAATCCCACTCCACATTGCCAAGACGGGTGTGGAGTGTCTCAATCTCACCACCCTGAGCAACTGACTGCTCCCTCAACTACTGAATTGTATCTTGTAACTCTACGTTGCGATCCATACAATAAACCATACATATCAGTACTGACAGAGTTCGGTGGGAACTCCTTAGGGTATTCCTCCTCCTCTTCCTCTTCAGGGTCTTCCTCTTCTTCCTCCTCGGCTGCCTCAGCCTGGATCTCGACCTCCTCAGGGTCCTCCTCTGAGTCAATCTCTGGCTCATACTCCTGACCAAAATCTGGAATCACAGGAGATGGCTCTGGCTGTACTAACTGCTCCCAGACAGTATGTATGTCCCGGGGCTCCTCATCTCTAGTCTCTTGGGGTACAACATCCCTGGGCTGACTAGCTCCTCCAGTATCTGACATCCTAACAAAATAAATTTGAAGTCTTAGTTTTTACAAGATGCTAATCAATACTCTAACAAGTATGAACACATAAGCACATAGCACATAAGGTAATTTTATTATCTTTCATAGAACTCAATCAGAGTTGTCATTACTAGCTTCACGAGGGCTACTATCCTAAGGTTTCCCCCCACCTAAGGTTCATAACCTACGACTTTGATACCAACTTGTGACACCCCCAAATCCGGTATCTTAATTTTCACAGGATTTGGTGTTCACTGTTCCAATATCGTACAACTATCTACCCATAAATAATGAAATTCATTTATTAGATAAATAAATCATCATCTTACATCATCTGAAATAATAATACATCATAAATCCCAAGTTAAACTTAAACTTAAATCTCTATTGCGGAAACGTAAATAAATAAGTCTTAAGTCATCACACATAAATCTTGAACTTTAACATTCTTAACATCAACACAAGTCTTCAACACTTATTAGCTTTTCCTTTGCCCTTGCTACTAGAAGGTACATCACTTCGTTAATTATTAGCTGCAATGTTATTATGCAAGAGTGAGCACGAATGCCCACAAGTATAAAAACATGACAGAATAATAACATGCGAATAAAAGAATTCTGAATAACAGAAAGCTCAACTTTTGAATCAAGAATATTAATCGAGAATCAAATTACTTCTCAACTTTTGAATCAAGAATATTAATCATGAATCAAATTACTTCTCAACTTTTGAATCAAGAATATTAATCGTGAATCAAATTACTTCTGAGGGTCATTAAGACCTTGAACCGAGTCTTAGGTTGTCAAGTATATATTAACCTTTCAAACCTTTAACAGTCATAAGACTATAGACTTTACTTTTCGTACTTAGAGAGATCAGCCCTTTATACTGATACTGTGCACACTATCTTAACGCTTAAAGCATCTTCATTAATCCCCATATATTAGGGTTGTTCATCTCAGTTTGACATCAGAATTCGTACCAAATAAAGTTGGTTTGGATAACTCAATAAATGATATTCAAATCGAATATTAACTTCTCAAGGTATACAATCGAATAAGTATTGTACACTTAAATGATACTTTTAAAAGAATCATGACATCTCATGTGAAATTCTAAACTTGGATATTCAAGAGTAAGAATTTGCTCAACAATAGTAATTAAGCATAGCAATTGCTCAATTTAAAGAGTTTAGTTTAGGAAACTTGCCCAACAATAATAGTAAGTTAGGGATAGAAAACTTGTCTCGTGCGCAAACTATAATTATTACTCACTTCTTTAATTACTATTACCTATCAATACATTCACAATATCAATTAATCACAAGTTCGATATGATTATTGATTTACAATAGTATTCTTCAAACTCATTATTAGGTTTTCAAATAATGGTTTATGTTGATTAATTAACTTGTTAATTAATCACGTAACTTAAGTTATTAACTTGTATTAATAACTCATTACATACATAACATGTCTTCATGCTAATTAGATTTAAAATAATGTCTTAATGTTTATAACACATTATTTAACCTTTACAAATAATAGTTTAAGTCACGTAATTAATTTATTATTTAATCACATAACATAAATTATTAAACTCATATCAATATTTTATCATATTTATACAACATGTGTTCATGTTCATTAGACTCAAAACACATTTCACAAATTTCCAACACTTAGCAATTTTTTTCAAAAACTTAGGCCTGGCACGACCGCGAGCCGTTTAGCCTTGCACCGGGCGCGGCCGCGCGACTGCGTTTTTCCATAATTTCCAGTTCGCGAAGAACACAGAAATTCAGCCATTTTCTCCAATTTTACACCAATACACTGATTTATAATGTTACCCATGAAGTATAAACTTCACAAGAACATTATATATCACTTATAACATGTTCTTAACATTCCAAGTCATATAATTACATAATTTAACACCATCAATTTCACTGTTCTTCATAAATTTTACAAAATTTAATGAAAAATATAAAATCTAACATTACGGATTCGTTACTACACCGAATCCGTTCATTTTAATTCCATTCTCTTTGTTTAAACATATACACTTATAATCAAACGTCAATTTTAATCAAAACATATGATTACAACATGTATTTCACCCATATGGGTTATTAACCCATATTCAACACTCTGTATTTTTGAAAAATCTAATTCTTAACAAAATTTCTTGGTGTGATCAGTGTAAATCATACCTACATGATTCTACACATAATATTAACATATATGATTACATATATAAACATATCTTGGTTTAATTTTCCAAAATAATTCTTAATAGAGAGAATTTGAACATATGTTTAAATAAACTCTGATTTTCAAAAACCCAATTAAGGCCATCTTAAATAAAATTGATCCTTTTAAATCATGATTATATATTATAAAACACGTTATCATCACATACCCATATAGATAAAATTATATCGTAACCCAATTGGGAAACCCAATTTCACAGAAAACTTAAAAGTACGTATTTAAGAAATCTTAATTTTGAAAACTTAAAAAGAAGAATTACCCTTTAGTAGTGAAGATAAATCAAAGTTAACAACACAATGATATCTCAATTCTTCCTTTCTCAATTTCTCTCAATCTCTTCCTCTTTTTCTCTTTGAAATTTTTTTGATATTTCTATGTGTTTCTCTGATAATGGATTAGAAAAACAACGTATACGTATTATAAATACTACCGTTGTAGACTAACTCCTCCTAAGGCCTTGTTTGGCTTGTTCCCTTATTCCTTATCCATTTATTTTAATTAACTAGTTTACTATATAGTTAATTGTCACCTTACTTATTGATTAATTAATTTTATTTAATTAATTAAATAAAATAAGATAATTCACATTAAATCACATTGTCACATAATTAATATTTTTATTTATTAATTATGTCAATTCATTAATTAATTATTAAATTAACTAAAGTAACATATGCTTATTTAATTAATTTAATTAATCAAATAAACTCAATTAAATATATACCTTGAACTATTAAATTACTACACATTAATTTAATTAATGTAACACACATAATTAAATTAATCTTCCACAAATTCATGAATTAATTATTTAACTCAATAATTAAATCATTAAAAATATTTATCTATTTCAATAAATATTCAAATATCTTTACAAAATTCTCTTTCGTTACAGCATCACTATACACCACAAAATTTCTCGCAACATCTAGTAATGATAATACAGGTGCTTCGCTCAATCTCCTTTTTAGCTCTTGAAAACTCTCTTCGCAATTTTCTGTCCATACAAATTTCATCGTTTTCCTCGTCAAATTAGTCAACGGGGTTGCTATCTTAGAAAATCTTGGATGAATCTTCGATAGTACCCAGCTAACCCTAAAAAGCTTCTCACCTCCGTCGGTGTTCTCGGTTGTTCCCAATTGCTTACTGCTTCTACCTTCGTAGGGTCTACAGAGATTCCATTCTTATCCACCACGTGGCCTGAGAATTGAACCTTCTCCATCCAAAATTCGCACTTTAAAAATTTTGCATACATCTTCTCCTTCCTTAGTGCCTCCAAAACAATCTTCAGATGTTCGACATGTTCTTCCTCTGTCTTGAAGTAGGTCAAAATGTCGTCGATAAAAACCACTACAAATTTATCCAAGTATGGCTTGAAAACTCGGTTCATCAAGTCCATAAATGCTACCGGAGCATTAGTCAATTCAAATAACATTACCAAAAACTCGTAGTGTCCATAACAGGTTTGAAACGCAGTCTTTGGTATGTCCTCATCCCTCACTTTCAGTTGATGATATCCTGTTCGTAGGTCAATTTTTGAGAAACACTTTGCTCCCTTTAGTTGATCAAGCAGGCCGTCTATCCTCGGTAGCAGATATCGGTTCTTGATCGTTACTCTGTTTAATTCTCGATAATTGATACATAGCCTCATCGATCCGTCCTTCTTCTTAACGAATAGCACTGGTGCTCCCCAAGGAGAAACACTCGGTCGAATGTAACCCTTATCCAACAACTCTTGCAATTGTATCATCAATTCCTTCATTTCTACTAGCGCCATACGACATGGAGCTTTTAAAATCGGTGTCGTTCCTTGTGCTAAGTCTATTACGAATTCGATTTCTCTATCTGGCGGAAGACCAGGCAGATCGTCCGAAAATATATCTTGGAATTCATTCACTACGGATATATCTTTAATTTTACTCCCTTTTTTCGAGTATCTACAATGTAAGCTAAATAACCTACACATCCTTTCCTTAACAATTTCTTGGCCTGCATCATCATAACTCAACACGATTTCTTAAGTGATGAGCTACCATAAAACACTACCTTAGACTTACTCGGAGTCTGAAGGTTCACACATTTGTTCTGACAGTCAATTATCGTAGCATGGTTATACAACCAATCCATTCCCTGTATTACGTCAAATTCTCCCAATCTAATAGGAATCAAGTCTACGCTCAGTTCATGTTCTCTAATGTTTGCGTGACAATTTCGATAAACGTATTCTACAGGGATCACTTCCTTATTTGCAACTTCTATATTCAAGGGATTTTCTAATAGTTCTCGGGGTGTACTAAGTTTACTAGCAAATTCTTCAGATACAAAAGAACAGGTGGCACCCGAATTAAATAATATATAAGCATTTATATCATTGATTGGGATTATACCTGACACCACGTCCTTTGCAGCCACTGTGTCCTGGACGGTCATGTTAAATGTTCTGGCAGTTGGGCGGTTGGATTGTGCCGGTTCACTGATCATCAGTTTGTTCCCTTCTTGTTGGCTACTACCTCCGCCACTTCCCTTCTTTGGGTAATCCTTAATTCGATGCTCAGTTGAGGCCACATGCAAAGCATCCCCTGATTTTCTTCGGTTTTGGGCAATTTGTCGATATGTGCCCCTCCAGGCTGCAATTATAACACGTGCTTTTTCCTTTCCAGCATTCCCCCTGATGACTTATCCCGCACTTATTACAAGTCTCACTCCTTTTCTTAAAACTCCCTTGATGACTCCCACCTTGTTTGTTGTTGTTGTTGTTGTTGTTATTCTCCCACTTTCTCTTTCCCAAATTACTTCCTCCACTGCTGCTTCCTCCAGTACGATTCTCTTCTCCAGCATTCTTTCCTTTCTTCTCTTTGTTGTACAAGCTCAAAGCTTCACTTCCTCTCTCGGCAATAATAGCCTTTTCCATCAGTTTTACAAAACAATCGATCTGAAGAACTGACACCTTATTGAATAGCCAAGGCTTCAGTCCTTGTTCGAATCGTCTAGCCTTCCTCTCTTCATCACCAACTTGGTGTTCTGCAAATCGCGCTAGTTCGTTGAACTTAGCGGCGTATTGTGCCACCGTCATCTCACCTTGTTTTAACTATAGGAATTTCACCTCCATTCGATTTTTCATGCTCTTCGGGAAGTAATTCTCGAAGAATAGCTGTCTTAAACCTATCCCTAGGTTATTGTCCCTTCTCCCGCTCTCTGCTGATTAGCCTCCCACCAATAGTTTGCTTCTCCCCTCATCATGTACGTGGCGAATACGGTCTTCTGGTCTTCACCCTATGCGGGCTATAGTGAAGGCATTCTCGATTTCCTTGATCCAAGTTTGCGCAACTATCAGGTCAGTAGTACCTTCGAATTTTGGAGGTCCTACACTTCTAAAGACTTTGAAGGTTGTTACTGGGACAAGCTTGATGGTTGGGGCGAACGGGTTTATTATTCCTTCCCCTTAAGGCTTCTCCTAACAAGTCTACCAGTTTCTGGATCGGGTCAACTTGTTCCCTCTCGTTATTAATAGATTCTTCGGGTGCAGTCAATCTACGTCTTGGTGCCATAATCTGCATCACAAATTTTCATTTTATTATTACTCAGGTATGTCACTTAAGTATTTATTTTAAAATAAAAAGAATAAATTTATAACAAGTTTCTGAATAAACTCCATTTATATCCATATGCCATTTCATTTCATTACATGATTATCCTAGCATACTGCTATAAATGTTATCACATATATCCCCTAATATCACAAAAGACGGGGAATATACCAACCTACTACCATACTACCCCTCTAACAAAAGCTTACACGGGGTTACATCACTATCCCACATCTTACATAAAAGATTGGGATTACAACATAGTATGTACAACACATAAAGATAAATGCTACTAAACTATTACTAGACCATCCAAGGAAATCTCATCACATCATACCACGCTCCACAACGCTCTTGTACTCTAACTGTGCTATATAAGCTACCAGCTCTCGACTCATAGTATGTAGAGTCTGTCCCTGTTCTGCCGGGTAGTGGTACACACCATCAAGCACTCTCTCAAATGCCGAACGGAACACGTATCCCCATCTTGTTCATTTTCCTCTTCTTGCATCTGACCTCATCCTCCAGGTCGTCAGCTCTTTCATGGGCAGCCTCCCACTTCTCCTCGAAGTGTATCCTATCCATCACCTCTAATTCTAACTGAGTACGAAGTGCTTCCTTCTCAGTCTTCTCGCTTAGTTCCCTTTGTTCTACCTCTTCTAGCTTCCCTGCTATATCCACGTTCCTAGAAAATGACTTGTGAAATAGGGTTCCCATTTGAATTCCCGCCTCTTTGCGATAAGCAATTTCTACTTCCAACTCTTGTATAGCCAGCTTCCTCTGGTGGTCTTCGTCCCGCAGTTTCTAGAACTCAGACTCTCTCTCTTTAGCCTCTTCTTCTAACTCTTGGACTCTGTAGTCCAACTCTAGGATCCGCTCCTCATACTCTCCTAGTATATGCTCCTCTAAGTTAGGCTCATAGGAGTCCTCCATGGGCTCCTCCTCCGAAGGCTCGTCCTTAACTGACTCGTCCTCCATCGGCTCCTCCTCTGGATCGGACTCTATCTCAATCTCAATCTCATCCTCGTCATCAGACTCGGATGGTGCCACAGCCTGTACCGGCACAGCCTCAAAGGGTGCCTCGTACACTATATGAATATCACTGGGCTCATCCTCAGCCATTCTAACTGGTACTCCTATATCTGCCATCGATAATCACAAACATAGACAAGAAATAGCAACTCCATTAGAATGTTAAATAAAACATAAGTTCATTGTATAAAATGAAGTTACATTTCATAACAGACTAGGTCTCTAAAGGAAAACTCTACATGAGTTTTATCTCCTTCTTAACTTCTAAGTTCGCCTAAGTTATAGTCTAAGGACACTCGTTCCTAAGGTTTATAACTACAGCTCTGATACCAACCTATAACACCCCCAAATTCGGACCGTCACTTAGTCACTCGAATTCAGTTCATCACGTGCTCATGGTAATACAATAATAACTAAAATCACACATTCACATCGGAAGATCTAATCTAGAATAATTTACAATGATTTATTATAATAATTCCCCCAAGTCTCGCACCCTACAGTACTTAATAGATTACATAATAATATCGAATAAAGACTTATTACATAAACCTTCTTAAGCTTAAACATAGTCTAAAGACAGTCTTAATACAACATGACAATTTTAAACATAAAGGAACAAGCTAGTTGGTAGCCATGCCCTTGCCCTTATCAACACTCGAAGGTTCGCCTTGCTCTGCCTTCACTGAAAAGTTTTAGGGAAAGCAAGAATGAGCACAAATTACTCAGCAAGTAATATACAATAAGGGTGATGAATATTATATCACGAGTTTGAAATATCAAAGTATAATCTCTAAGATAATTTAGAGTTTCAGAATAATATCATGAACAACGAATATCAACAATTCTTGAATCAAATCTTTGGAATATAAAATTCAATATAGATCAACAGATATATATGAGTTCAAAGGCTATCAACGTATCGAACTGGATAAAATAATTTATACTGAGCAGTCACTAAGGACTATCGAACATCTACTAGAATCATCAATATTAAACTGATAACCCAAAAGAAATAAGTATGATAGATGATCAGTCTACAATACTCTATGTTATGCATAACACCACAGTAATAATCACGCGTGTGTTGGGGCTTCCAACAATAAACACTCCCCTTATCATAAGGGTTGTTCAACTCAGTTTTCAGATTTCCGCACCAATAAAAAAGTTTGGACAGTTTTATAAACATGCATATAGTCTAGCCGAATCGAATGGCATAGACACTTTCACAATATTCAAGAATAATACCAAGTTCAATATGAATAATAGCTTTCACAAGAGTTTTAAACGTACTAGCTCGATGAACGAGTAAGTAAGATAACTTGCATTGTACAAGGATAGAATACTTGCACCGTAAAAGAGTGTAAGTTAGAAAACTTGCATAAAGTAAATGCGTTGGTTAAGATACTTGCCTTAAGCGTAATTTATCCCTGTAATTTAATCAACACTTTTCGAATCCTATCGTAATATAGTTACGTATATATGATATCCATTAGTCATATAGTTTAACATTATATCCCATCTCGTATATACGATTAACACATAAGCTAAGTCTTGACCTAGCGACACAGTTATACTATGTATAGTATCATATAATTTCACAAGTTTCGACTTTTAATTTCTTTTATCATTAACGTTCCTCTTCTCAAGTTAATCGTCTTCATACATCATTACTATCATGTGATACTACAACAATTAGCAAACATACTCTATTTTAGCAAGTTATAGCATTACTATAAGTTAACCACCAAAATCAGATTCAAATATTAACATATGTTCTCACGTAGCACGTATACATATCAAAGAATACTTTCATAATCGTTCACCCTTTTCATATTCAATTTGCATGATGTAGGTTCTAAGTTAATACCCTTAATAACTCAAGTCCATTCAAGGTTATAAAGTCACAAGGTCTAGCATGCTTGGTTTTCTTTCATTATAACAATCGTACAAGAAACCATGTTTAGAGACATAACGAATGTAAACATGTTATGTTTTAGATTCTTTAGAACTTAACTACTCATATTGATGCAATTGGTTTAAAAACTTGTTCAAGTTCGCCTTAAAATCATTTTAAGCTTGAACAATGCAATTCAACACAAACAAGATCTCTTTAAAGTTCTAATAATGTGTAGTCTAGTCATGTTAACATCTTCTCAACATCAGGATGTATATCATGTAGTATTCGTACATATTTGCTTTGATATAACAAGCTTCAGTTGAAAATGTTCTCTAATACAGAGCCTAACGAGTTCGGTCATAAACAAGGAACTATAACTGCTACATCATGGAACATATACGTACATGGTATCACATTCTTCATGCATTTCTAGTCCTACTAACATGCTCAAGTCAGAATATAATCATGATACTTAAGTATCAAAATCATCTTTTTAAAACTTTTAAGTTACTTTGAAGAATATAATTCTTTTTGTCAAAATGTATACCATCTTGGTCTAAACCATGTTTACATTGCCTTAGTACATTCATATGTATATATTCATCATGCTTGCATGCTTATTCTAATCCGTTTCAATAATTATCACTTAGCAGCAATCAAGCAGGAACAAAATCTGTAGAAACTGGGACCAGGGCGCAGCTGCGCCGCAGTGTAATGGCGGCGCAGCTGTGCCGTGCCTGGTTCAGTTCAAGACACGGTCTGCTTCTGCAGACTCTATCCCAAATCACATAATTACTTCACGAAATCGATTCTAATCACCCACATTCCAGTTTAAACATGTAAATAAGTTCATATCACAACTAAGTAAGTGTCCTACCACCTAATTACAATCCAAATTGGTCATGATCAAGATTTGAACTTTTATCAGAAAACGAAAATGAAAATGAAGAACATGGGAGTTGTTGTAAGAATTTGATTGCTAGTAAGCCACATTGCATTCTAAGATGTTACTAAGTCTATATAACAACCAACAATTACAACCCAATCAATTTATCATGATAACCATGCTTAATTCAAGAATTTGAAAATCTCAGAGAACAACAATGGAGAATAATGAAAATGCGATTATACCTTTGCTATGAATTAAGCTTGTTGCTACTGAAATCTCCCACTGCTAGAATGATATTACTAAAGTATATATATGCTCTCAATTTTAAACTTTAACCAATTCTCAACAAAGAAAAATATGAAGAGAAAAGATCATATATATAGCAAAATAAAAACCCAGACCATGCATATGTACAACAAATTAAACTAACGTAAGTTTGAATTGCATGCTAGATAAGAGGGGGTTGGTAAGAGTTGTTGAAATCCATCATTTTTCCCACTCCCTTGCTCATCATGAGCTATGAAGCTAAGGAATGCTGAAGTTGAGGAAGTATAGGCTTTAGCCTTTTCACGTGTGAGGGAAATGAGCTTCATTGTGGGACAAGATCTAACATCTCAGCATTTGGTAATATGAAATGTAGCAACACTAAGGCTTAAACATTTATATACTCACTTAGGTTGTATAAAGTATACTTAGGCTATAATGAAATGCCACAATGTATTTCAATGAATAAGTAAAACTTCACAATATAATAATATTCTTTGCACATATATAATCCATGTACATTTTATCACACCGATATATTCTAACCGGATATTACCACATTACATTATCTCTTACGTTATTAAATTCTATTATTCCATTATATATAGAAGTAATCATTAATTATGCATATATTCATGATACATTATTTTAATGTATATCCGCACATCATTTGTCACCTACACATATCATAACATATAGTTTCATAAATCTTAATATATGGTCACACTACACTTTACATTTTGCATAACACTTAATTAATCACCGTTAATAGTCTACAACAATTAATTAATATTCTACGATACCAATTAATTAATATTCTATAATTAACAATTAATATAGATTAATTGTTCGCTTAAGAATTCGTTTGTTAATTAACTATATCACATCACGTGCCACACAAGGCTTTCACGAGTTTATTATCAACTCCACATTTTCCTCAATTATTATAATTATTCAGTTTAATATAATTGAGTTACTCACAAAATCATTTATATTCAAATAAATATTCATTCCCATTAATACATTTATTTATTAATACTAGGAAATTTCTCGGGTATTACACAAATTCACAGAGTTCTCAACTTACTCTATTTTCTCTCTAAATTCTCTAAACTCTGTTTTTTTTTCTCCTTCTCTTCTTTCTCTCTCTCTTCTCTCTATACTGACTTGGAAAATTAACGTAACAAAACTGATATAATATAAATATACGTATACTAACTCCATCAGTTATAAAAATAAAAGCCTTATCAGTTACAAAATTCAAAAGCCATAACGCCTTGTTTGAAAAACACCATTAACCCTCCTTTTAATTTATTTTTATAACTCCTTTATCATATAGTTTATTTGTCACACTTTAATCAATCAAATTCTAATATTTAAATTTAATTAAACTAAAGTTAATATTAACTCATTAAATCAAATTACCACACAATTATAATTTCTCATTTATTAATTATATTTTTATTTAGCAAATTATTAAATCTCTAATTTAATTATTAAATTAAATTATAACAACATTATAACTATTTAATAACTCATTTAATTTAATTATCCCAATTAAATTAAAACTTCAAACTATAAAATTATTCAACATTAATTTAATTAATATATTACACTTAATTAAATTACTCTACAACAATTCCATCAAATATTTATTAAACTCAATAAATAAATCAACTAAAATATTTATTTAATTTAATAAATATTTAAAATCAAATACAAAAATCTCGTTCATTACATCCTTCCCTCCTTAAAAGGATTCTGTTCCTAGAATCACGACTCAATTAATTCATTCGTCACATTCTCCCCCCTTAAAAAGATTTGTCCCCAGAATCGCTATACACAGATTTAAGCAAATAACTGAGGATAGTTTTTCATCATAACGTTTTCGAGTTGCCACGTAGCCTCTTCAGCATTATGGTTTCTCAAGATTACCTTAACAGAAGGTATTACTTTATTTTTGAGAACTAGCTCTTTTCTGTCAACTATCTAAACAGGAACTTCTGTGTAACATAATTTTTTTTCAAACTGTAATGGTTCATACTCTATGACATGTTTGTAATCAGGTTTGTACTGGTCGTAACACTGAAACATGAAAAACGTTATGGATATGGTCTAATTCTGAAGGTAATGCAACTTCATAGGCTACCTCACCAACTCTTCGTAGTATTTTAAAGGGTCCAATAAATCTGGGACACAGTTTTTCCTTCTTGTCAAACCGAATCTTCCTTTTACAGGGACCCACTTTCAAGAAAACAAAATTGCCGACATCAAATTCTCAATTATATTGGTGTTAATCAACATATTTCTTCTGTCTGTCCTGAGCAGCAATCAACCTCGCCCTAATCACTTTGATGATTTTGACGGTTTGTTGTACCAATTCTGGTCCAGCAGTTGACGTTCACCGACTTCATCCCAACACAACGGAGTTCTGCATTTTCTGCCGTACAACGCTTCGTAAGGCGGCATGCCAATACTTGCGTGGTAGCTGTTATTGTAAGCGAACTCAACCAATGGTAAATGGTCGCCCCAATTTCCCTTGAAATCCATAATACAATCTCTCAACATATCTTCCAATGTCTGGATTGTCCTCTCGCTTTGGCCATCGGTTTGAGGATGATAGGCCGTGCTCATTCTCAACTACGTTCCTATGCATTCCTGTAGTCGTTTCCAGAAGTTCGATCTGAAATGCGGATATCTGTCTGATACAATTGACACTGAAACACCGTGCCTTGACACACTTTCCTTCACATATGATTTTGCCAATTGATCCAGATTAAACCTAATCTTAATCGGCAAGAAATGAGTTGATTTTGTCAGTCAATCCCCAATTACCCAAATTGCGTCATACCCCTTATGAGTCTTTGGAAGACCAACCACGAAATCCATCGTGATAAGCTCCCACTTCCATTCCGATATCTCTAACGGTTGTAATAAACCACTTGGTATCTAGTGTTCTGCTTTGACCTTCTAACACGTTAAGCATTTCTCCACACACTCAACAACTTCCTTTTTCATATTCGGCCACCAGAAATGTTGTCGGAGATCCTGGTACATTTTCATACTCCTCGGGTGAATCGAATATCTTGAACTATGAGTCTCGGTCAAAATTTCTTCTTTAACTTCTGGTACTAGCGGAACCCAAATTCTCCCTTCAAATCGTAGCAATCCCTCAGTATCGACTTTGAATTTTGTCTCTTCACCTTCAGACACTCTTTTTCTGATTTTCTCACACTCCTCATCATTAAGTTCAGATTCTTTCACTTTTTCCACTAATGTTGAACAGGTCTCTATCTGGAATAACTTTTCATCTGATTCTTTCGGATACTTCACTTCCAATTCTAATTTCGCCATAGCTATTAACTCCTCCTGAGCAGTTAACATAAATAATTTCTAATAGTAGTGTGCATACAAGCCAATCATGTATGATGATAAAGCACATACTTTGTCAACAATCTTATTTATTTATTAATAAAATATTCATTTAAGGCATTTAATTATCTACATGGTGCTGTTTTTATAATATGTAAATAACCCATAGTTTTAAGCAATGCTTTTAGAATCATGATGAGATCATGCTAATGAGATCTAAATTCTTAGAAAGCTTAAAAACTAAAATAGTTTCCCAATTGTGGGATTACTAAAATGGGGATTAGTAAATCCGGATAGATTGGTACATATGTTGCTTGCTCATTGGATGAGGATGACTGATCTCATGGTCATTTATGTGGAGACACTAAAGCAAGTATGTAGGTTCTTATTGGAGAATAAGTTCAGTGAACGTGACTCGCTATGGAATACCTAATGGAATTTTACTCGCCTGTCAATAGGAATTCCTAATGTGATAGTAGTATAAGTGATCCTTGAACTTGAGATCATCATAGTATCTTGTATGTAACGAATTATACTTTGACTTATTCCTTAAGGTCTTTTAAGGCATATATAGGGTATGCTTGGGTATAATGAGTTGCATATGGAGATAATGTATGATCAATAAAGAATCTACCACTTCTAGTAAAAGAGGAGATATGTCCTATGTGATTCGTTAAATGACAACCCAGGAATCCTTGGCCAAGGTAGAATGAAATTAGAAAGAGGTTTCTAATTTGCATTATTTGGAGTTGTGCATTTTCTAATCGAAATACATATGATTAAATAAATTAAGACTTGACAGTAAATCCATGTCTTATATTTAATTGGGACATTGTATGGTGGAAGGACTGAATTGTACGGTAACTATTAACTCATAGGTTCTTTTATGATTAATGTTGAAATCTATATTATCTGGAAAGTCGTTGATCGCTAGAGAGGCTTATCCCTATTGTAAAATAAATGTTATTTATTTAAATAGATTATTAGTTTAATTTATTTATTTAAATAAGATTAGAATTATTCTAATTGATTTATTCACAACCGGTTTAATATGGAGAACCTAAAGGGTCACACCATAAAAGAAAAAAGAATTATTTAAGAAGAAAATGGCATGATAGTAATAATGCATTAAGTGTAATTAATTTAATCTATGGTGATAGAATAAATTAAATAGCTTAATATTTTTTATTTAATATTTTAAAAATATTAAATATAAATTAATAAGAGGAGTCGTATTAATATTATTTTATTATTATTATTATTATTATTTTAATTCTAAAGGAGTTTAAAAATTAATATAATATCAATACTCTCTTAATCCTAATAAGATTAGGATATAAATTAATTAAAAGTGTTTAATTAATTAATTAAATAAAATCCTATTCTAATTGGATTAGGAGGGTTAACCTAATATCTATATAAGAGAGTCTTATGTCAGAAATAAGGTACGTTTTTTTCAAAAGGTTGGGAGTACACATATTCTTTAGAGATAGAAACAAGGGTTAAGCCAATAACCCATCTTCCTGAGTTCTTCATCTTCCTTGGTGGATCACCGTTAGAGGCCAAACAATTGGGTGGCAGACATTGATCAAGGGAAGGAGCCACTACAGAGGAATCAAAGGAATAAAAGGAGTAGAACTTGTACCTGAGGAAGCTCGGATCTTCAAAGGTATAATTCCATGTTCTCTCTTTTCTGTTATTGATAACTAGCACAAAGCATGATCATGGTTATGGGTTTGTAAAATTTTTTAAAACCTATGTTTCGCGCTTCCGTCCTATTTATGTGATTTGATTGCATGGTTGCGTTACGTACAAACCCAACAGTGGTATCAGAGCCTAACTTCGTGCTAATTATCAATTATATAATTCCATGTATGAATTGATGTATGATGGGATCAGATTTTCTGGACAAAAATCGATTTCTAGTGATTCTGCCGACGAACGTCGCAGCTGCGCAGCTGCCCAGTTTATTCCCGGCACAACTGCGCCGGTCTGCAAAATCTGGTTTTCCAGGTTTCCTGCGCAGCTGCGCCGGTACCTGGACAGACCCTGAAAATTGATTTTATTTAATTAATTAAACTATTTTATTTAATTAATGAAGTTTTAAAATAAAGATGTTTATTTTATCTGAAATATGAATTCAGATTGCTAAAATTAAAGGAGTTTAATTTGGATTTATTTTTGATTAAAATAAAAGAGTTTATTTTGTTTCAAAAATAAAATTTAGCAAAACTTTTGTCCATTAAATGACATCGATCCGTAGATGGAATAACTTTATTATTCATGAGATGAATGGATATTTATTGATGCATATGTTGATGTGTATGATAATAAATGGGGTTGATTATGGACTATGACCAATGTGATTGGATTTTATTTTGGATGAATGCTTGAATGTATAGGTTTTATAAAATGGGGTCTGCGTACCTCGTCTTCTCTAGTTTTATTCTCGGTGTAAAATTCTATCTCCCTCCTATGTACTTCCCTTTGACTGCTGATCAAGGTTTCTATTTAATTATAAATAGTTTATGTAATAGAGATTGTTAGAATTATCTTGAAGAAACTGGAAACCAAGGAGCAAGGAGCGCGTGAAGACCCGTTTGTATGGAGCCCGGGTTTAAATGTAATAGTTACATTTAAAATTTAAATTCTTGCACTCCTAGGTTTGACCTTTTGGTTCACTTGGTGGCTTTAGTGAACCAAACTAGAATAAAAGTCCATAATCAATCCGGGTAGAATATAGTATTCTATATTGTATGCTAAATATTATATATATTATATTTTATACAAACATGCTTCGCATGTTTAATAAAATGACGCGTATTTTATATATATATATATATATATATATATATATATATATATATGTGTGTGTGTGTGTGTGTGCATGTGCGCTAAACAAGATGAGACAAATAATAACAAACCCCTCAAAGAAATAATATTAAGTCTGAAGCGTTCAAATGATATTTGGAATATCGAACGTCGCCTTCTAGCATGGTTAATTAATAGAGTATTAAATATTTAATATGAGTTTGTCGTGCTATCCACAAGGCGAGTATTGAGTATTTAAGATGTTAATTAATCACATTTGATGCTTATCAAGAAAATTGAACGATCTAGTCTTGTTGTGCTATCCACAAGGACGAACATTTTTCTTTTTGAATTTATGGAAGTGCTAGGCTGGACTTAACTTAAATCATTTTAGTTCGGATGTGCACACACATGACCATTATGATTTAAGAGGCAAAATAAAAGGAGTTACATGGTGATGTAATTGACAAGAGTTGTCTACCTATTTATTTGTATATCGCTTGTTGTGCTATCCACGAGGTTATATACATTTGAAATGGGATCCTTAATCTCATAAGCAAATCTTTAATTAGATGTTGCCGAACTATATAAGTGAGGGTAATATAGTTTGATGAAAATAGTGGGAGATACCAATTTAAAATAAAGACCTAAATTTATTTTGGTATGTAAAGTTAATAAAATGAATGTTTGCTAAAAATGTTGTCTTTTCACATGCAGAATTTTAAACAATGTCAAAATCACTAATCTCACTACGAAGCATACTTGATGCAAATAAGCTTACTGGCCCGAATTATGAGGACTGGCTAAGAAATCCGAGAATTGTTCTCACTGTTGAAAAGATTTTTTATGTCCTAAATTCAACTATCCCTGAATCTGTTTTGGAAACAGCCTCTGAGAAAGAGATTGCCACTTTCAATAAGTGGCAAGATGATGCATCTGTGGCTCAATGCATCATGCTCGCATCCATGAATAATGAGCTTCAGCGTCGGCACGTAAATATGGATGCTCCTGCTATGCTGCTTCACCTCAAGGAGTTTTATGGTGAACAGAGTAGGACTGCTAGATATGAGATATCTAAGGAGCTCTTCCGATCTCGGATGACCGAGGGCACTGTTGTCGAGCCTCATGTTCTGAAAGTAATCAATTTGATTGAACGCCTTGGACAGCTTGGGTTCGTCATGGATGGGGAGCTGAGTCAAGACTTGGTCTTGCAGTCACTCCCGTGAGACCTTCTCGCAGTTTGTGGTTAATTTTCACATGAATAAGCTAGATGTCAGCTTGCCTGAGCTGCTTAGCATGCTGAAAACTGCAGAAGGTCACTTCTCATCCAAGAAGAACCATGTCTTGATGGTGAATTCTTCTAATAAAAGGAAGAGGCCCAAGGTGTCTTCTGAAAAGAAGGAATCCAAGAAGGCTAAGGGAAAGGGGAAAGAAAAGGAGCAAAAGAAACCTGAACCAGCTAAAGGAATGTGCTTTCATTGCAACGAGCCGGGACATTGGAAGAGGAACTGCAAGAAGTTTCTAGCAGAGAAGAAGCTTGGAGAAGCTTCGACTTCCAATCAAGGTTTATTTATGATTGAAATTAATTTTTCTGAAAGTCATAATTCTACTTGGGTATTGGATACCGGCTGTGGTTCTCACATATGTAATAATGTGCAGGGACTGGTCAGAAGTAGAAAGCTGAACAATGATGAGGTGATCCTACGAGTGGGGAATGGAGCAAAGGTTGCTGCGTTAGCTGTAGGAACTTATTGTTTAGCAATGCCTTCGGGCAAGTCCATTTATCTTAATAATTGTTATTATGTTCCGAATATTATTAAAAACATGATTTTAATTTCTGTATTGGATATGGAAGGATTTAACATTATTATAAAGAACAATAGTTGTTCTATTTATAAAAACGATATTTTATATGGTATTGAAAATTTACGAAATGGACTTTATACACTTGACTTACAAGAAAATATATTTCAAATTGAACAAACTAAGAAAAAGAAAAGAGATGATATTAATTATACCTACATGTGGCATTGTAGACTCGGTCATATCAATGAAACAAGATTATCCAAGTTGCATAAGGATGGGCTCCTAGAGCTATCCGATTATGAATCATATCCAACTTGTGAATCTTGTCTCATGGGTAAAATGACTAAATCTCCTTTTAGTGGAAAAGAAGAAAGAGTTACAGAGTTGTTGGCATTGATTCACACAGACGTTTGTGGAACTATGACAACAAGTGCACGGGGTGGGTATTCTTATTTTATTACTTTCACTGATGATCACTCAAGATTTGGATATGTGTATTTAATGAAATACAAATCAGAATCATTTAAAAAGTTCAAAGAGTTCAGAAGTGAAGTAGAAAAACAAACGGGTAAGAGTATTAAGATACTTCGATCAGATCGAGGTGGAGAATACTTAAGCAGTGAGTTTCTCAATTGTCTCAAAGAAAATGGTATAATCTCACAATGGACTCCTCCAGGTACACCACAGTTAAATGGAGTATCTGAAAGGAGAAATCGAACACTGTTGGACATGGGTCGATCTATGATGAGTTTTACTGACCTTCTAATTTCCTTCTGGGGTTATGCCCTAGAAACGGCTGCATACCTACTTAACAAGGTACCTACCAAATCCGCCCCAAAGACTCCATATGAGATGTGGAAAGGGAGAAAACCAAATCTTAAGCATGTTAAGACTTGGGGTTGTCCAGCTTATGTCAAAAAGTTTAAAAATGATAAGCTACAGACTAAATCCGATAAGTGTAGATTTGTGGGATACCCTAAAGAAATCGTAGGGTATTATTTCTATCATCCTACTGATCAAAAGATGTTTATTGCGAAACATGCTACCTTCTTAGAGAAAGAGTTTATCCATGAAGGGGTCAATGGGAGTAAGATATATCTTGAAGAAGTTCAAGAACCACAAATTACCACGGATCAAAGTCAGTTACCTAACCAAGTAAAAGAACCTACTGTACCACACCCTATTCGTAAATCTGGAAGAGTACCGAAGATACCTTAGAGGTATGGATTCGTTATAGAGGATAACGATGAGGTACACAACATGAATGATGATGATCCATTGAATTACGAACAGGCTATGAGTAATAAAGACTCAGGGAAATGGCTTGAAGCTATGAAATCCGAAATGGACTCCATGTATGAGAACAAAGTATGGACTTTGGTTTCACCACCTGAAGGTATTAAGCCTATTAGGTGTAAATGGGTTTTTAAGAGAAAGACTAGAGCAGACGGGAAGGTAGAGACCTATAAGGCCCGACTGGTTACAAAAGGTTTCAAACAAAGACAAGGAGTTGACTATGATGAAACCTTCTCACCAGTAGCCATGCTCAAGTCCATTCGGATTTTGCTTGCGATTGCAACTTATAACGACTATGAGATCTGGCAGATGGACATGAAAACGGCCTTCCTCAGTGGAAAACTTGAGGAGGATATGTATATGACACAACCAGAGGGGATTTATTTCAAAAGTTAGAACAAATCAAGTCTGTAAGCTACAACGATCCATTTATGGGTTGAAGTAAGCTTCTCGTAGATGGAACATTTGTTTTGATGAGACAATCAAAGAGTTTAATTTTATCAAAAACGAGAATGAACTATGTGTATACAAGAAGGTTAGTGGGAGCGCAGTATCATTCCTAGTATTATATGTTGATGATATATTACTGATAGGGAATGACATTCCTATGTTACAATCAATTAAAATCTGGTTGTCTAAAAACTTCTCCATGAAGGGCTTGGGTGAAGCATCCTATATTTTGGGGATAAAGATCTATAGAGATAGATCTAAAAGGATGCTCGGCTTATCCCAAGGAACGTACATTGATACAATGCTAAAGAGGTTTAGCATGGAAGATTCCAAAAGAGGTCTCATGCCGATGAGCCATGGAATACATTTCTCCAAGAAACAGGCCCCAAAGACACCTGAGGAGAGAGACCGTATGAGTAAGATCCCTTATGCTTCTGCAATAGGATCTATCATGTACGGTATGATATGTACTAGACCGGATGTTTCTCACGCACTTAGTGTAACGAGCAAATACCAGTCGAATCCAGGAGAAGAGCACTGGAAGGCAGTGAAGAATATCCTAAAGTACTTGAGAAGGACTAAAGATATTTTTCTTGTCTACGGTGGGTCTAAATTAAAACTCGAGGGATTCACGGACTCAAGTTTTCAAACAGACCAAGATGACAGTAAATCTGTTTCAGGGTATGTGTTTACCTTGAAAAGAGGCGCAGTGAGTTGGAAGAGTTCCAAGCAGCAAATAGTTGCTGATTCAGTGACAGAGGCAGAGTATATAGCTGCAAGTGAAGCTGCAAAGGAAGCTGTTTGGATGAAAAAGTTCATAACTGAACTTCGTGTGGTTCCTAGCATTGGAGAAGTAGTTCCCGTATACTGTGACAACACCGGAGCGGTTGCACAGGTCTAAGGAACCCAGGTCTCATCAGAAATCCAAACACGTGTTGCGGCGATTTTACCTGATCAGGGAGATCATTGAAAGAGGAGATGTCACCTTGGAGCGTGTGGACTCTCAAGACAACATTGCAGATCCATTTACTAAAGCTCTAACACAACAGCAGTTTGATCGTCACTTAGAGAAGATGGGTATGAGATACCATGGCGATTGACTTTAGTGCAAGTGGGAGATTGATAGTAGTGTGCATACAAGCCAATCATGTATGATGATAAAGCACATACTTTGTAAACAATCTTATTTATTTATTAATAAAATATTCATTTAAGACATTTAATTATCTACATGGTGCTATTTTTATAATATGTAAATAACCCATAGTTTTAAGCAATGCTTTTAGAATCATGATGAGATCATGCTAATGAGATCTAAATTCTTAGAAAGCTTAAAAACTAAAATAGTTCCCAATTATGGGATTACTAAAATGGGATTAGTAAATCCGGATAGATTGGTACATATGTTGCTTGCTAATTGGATGAGGAGGACTGATCTCATGGTCATTTGTGTGGAGACACTAAAGCAAGTATGTAGGTGCTTATTGGAGAATAAGTTCACTCAACGTGACTCGCTATGGAATACCTAATGGAGTTTTACTCGCCTTTCAATAGAAATTCCTAATGTGATAGTAGTACAAGTGATCCTTGGACTTGAGATCATTATAGTATCTTGTATGTAACGAATTATACTTTGACTTATTCCTTAAGGCCTTTTAAGGCATATATAGGGTATGCTTGGGTATAATGAGTTGCATATGGAGATAATGTATGATCAATAAAGAACCTATCACCTCTAGTAAAAGAGGAGATATGTCCTATGTGATTCGTTAAATGACAACCCAGGAATCCTTGGCCAAGGTAGAATGAAATTAGAAAGAGGTTTCTAATTTGCATTATTTGGAGTTGTGCATTTTCTAATCGAAATACATATGATTAAATAAATTAAGACTTGACAGTAAATCCATATTTAATTAGGACATTGTATGGTGGAAGGATTGAATTGTACGGTAACTATTAACTCACAGGTTCTTTTATGATTAATGTTGAAATCTATATTATCTGGAAAGTCGTTGATCGCTAGGGATGCTTATCCCTATTGTAGAATAAATATTATTTATTTAAATAGATTATTAGTTTAATTTATTATTTAAATAAGATTAAAATTATTCTAATTGATTTATTCACAACCGGTTTAATATGGAGAACCTAAAGGGTCGCACATAAAAGGATGAAGAATTATTTAAGAAGAAAATGGCATGATAGTAATAATGCATTAAGTGTAATTAATTTAATCTATAGTGGTAGAATAAATTAAATAGCTTAATGTTTATTATTTAATATTTTAGAAATATTAAATATAAATTAAGAAGAGGAGTCTTATTAATATTATTAATATTATTATTATTATTATTATTTTAATTCTAAAGGAGTTTAGAAATTAATATAATATAAGTACTCTTTCTCAATCCTAATAAGATTAGGATATAAATTAATTAAAAGTGTTTAATTAATTAATTAAATAAAACCCTATTCCAATTGGATTAGGAGGGTTAACCTAATATCTATATAAGAGAGTCTTATATCAGAAATAAGGTACGTTTTTTTCAAAAGGTTGGGAGTACACATATTCTATAGAGATAGAAACAAGGGTTAAGCCAATAACCCATTTTCCTGAGTTCTTCATCTTCCTTGGTGGATCACCGTTAGAGGCCAAACATTTGGGTGGCTGACATTGATCAAGGGAAGGAGCCACTACAGAGGAATCAAAGGAATCAAAGGAGTAGAACTTGTACCTGAGGAAGCTCGGATCTTCAAAGGTATAATTCCATGTTCTCTCTTTTCTGTTATTGATAACTAGCACAAAGCATGATCGTGGTTATGGGTTTGTATAAATTTTTGAAAACCTATGTTTCGCGCTTCTGCCCTATTTATGTGATTTGATTGGATGATTGCGTTACGTACAAACCCAACAATTTCTCCCAACCCTTTCTTCTTAAGGCATCAACAACGACATTCGCTTTACTTGGATGATATAAAATCTCGCAGTCATAGTCTTTTATCAACTCCAACCACCTCCTCTGACGCATATTCAGATCCTTATGTGTGAACATATATTTTAGACTCTTATGGTCTGTAGATATCTCACATTTCTCCTCATAGAGATAGTGACTCCATATCTTCAGAGCAAACACCACCGCAACTAATTCCAAATCATGGGTCGGATACCCCTTCTCATAGTCCTTCAATTGTCACAACGCATACGCAATGACCTTGTCGTTTTGCATAAGCACACAACCTAGTCCTTTATGCGATGCATCACTATATACCACAAAATTTCTTGTGCTATCAGGTTGAGACAACATAGGTGCCGTACTCAAACTCTTCTTCAACTCTTGGAAACTTTCCTCACACTTCTCCATCTAAGCGAACTTCACCGTTTTCCTAGTCAAATTCGTCAACGAAGTCGCGAATTTGGAAAAATCCTGAATGAATCTTTGTAGTAACCTACTAAACCCAAGAAACTTCTTACTTCCGATGGTGTCTTCAGCTGATCCCAATTAATCACAGATTCAACTTTAGATGGATCCACCGAAATCCTGTCCTTATCAATCACATGCCCAAGAAACTGAACACGTTCCAACCAAAATTTACACTTTGAAAACTTCACGTATAAATTCTCTCTTCTTAATGATTCCAACATCACTATAAAATGTTTAGTGTGCTCTTCCTTGGTTTTAGAATACACCAAAATATCATCAATGGAAACCACTATGAACTTATGCAAAAATGGTTTAAACACCCTTTTCATTAGGTCCATAAATGCTGCAGGTGCATTTGTTAAACTAAATGACATTACTAGAAACTCGTAATGACCATACCGAGTTCAGAATGACATCTTCGGTATATCCTCCTTCCTCACCTTCAACTGGTGATACCCACTCCTCAAATCTATTTTTGATAAGTACCTAGCTCCCTTTAGTTGATTGAACAAGTTATCGATCCTAGGCAAATGATATTTATTCTTGATCGTGACCTTATTCAACTCTCTATAATCAATGCAGAGCTGCATTGATCCGTCCTTCCTCTTAACGAACAACACCGAAGCTCCCCACAGTGATACGCTAGGCTGGATATACTTCTTATCTAAAAGCTCTTTCAACTGCACCATCAGATCCTTCATCTCCACTAGAGCCATTGTGTACAGGGCTTTAAATATCGGGGCAGTCCCTGGTGCTAAGTCAATTACAAACTCAACTTCTCTATCTGGCGGAAGTCCCGACAAATCATCCGAAAACACATCCACGAACTCTTTAACGACTGATATTTCTTCCAACATCGCACCCTTCTTCTGAGTGTCAACTATGTAGGCTAAGTATCCTACACATCCTTGTCTCAACAACTTCTTGGTTTGCGTAATCATTAGACAACTCGCATGTCTAGGCTATTTGCTGCCATAAAATACTACCATCAACGGAGTTGTAAGGTTTAAAGACTTTTTTTGGCAATCAATTATTGCCCATAGTTGAATAACCAATTCATTCCCAGTATAACGTCAAATTCCCCAAGTTTAATCAGAAATAAATCTACCATCATCTCGTGGCCTTAATATCCACCCTATAGTTCTTATGTACAAACCTAATAGGAATTACCTCCCTATTTGCAATTTCTATGTTCAAAGGGTTAACTAATTCCTCTTTAGGCAAATCCAAATTCTTAGCAAAATCATCGGATATAAATGAGCAAGTAGCACCCGGATCAAATAATACGTAAACATTAATACTATTGATCGAAATGATACCTGACACCACATCTTTTGACTGCACAACATCCTTCATGGTTATGTTGAAAGTTCTGGCGACTGGTCAGTTTGATGGCGTTGATCCACTGATAGTCAGAGTGCCACCACTACTGTTTCCTCTACCTCCACCTGCTCCTCTAGCTGCCTTTCTGGGACAATCACGAGCCATATGGTCCTTTGAACAGCACGTGAAACAAGCTCCCTTCTTTGGACTGGGATAATTTGGTGCAATGTGGCCTTCCTGACCACAATTAAAACACACCCGCTTACCCCTCAGGCATACGCCAGTGTGATTCTTCCCACAAGTAGCACATGTTTTAATCCTCTTCTTCTGGCTTCTATGTTAATTTCTGATAGAAGCATTGTCATTCCACTTTCCTCGTTTGATTACCTCCACTACTATTGCTACCACCAGCCTTATTTTCATTCTCATTCTGCTTCTTCTTCTATTCCTGGTTATATTTCGTCAAAGTATCGCTTCCACCTTCTGCGATGATCACCTTTTCAAGCACTACTGCAAATGTGTTTAGCTAGAACATCGAGACCTTGTTATACAACCAAGGTGTCAATCCCTGCTCAAACCTCCTCGCCTTCCTTTCATCAGTATTTACCTAATATGTCTCAAACCTTTCCAACTCATTAAATTTTGCGGCATACTCTGGCACAGACATGGTACCTTGCTTCAGTTCTAGAAACCTCCATATGGTTCCGAGAACTCGTCGAAAAATACATCTCGAAAAACATTTCTTTAAATCTTTCCAACGTTATTATTACCTGACCCCCTCGAACCTTATTTGTCTGCCACTAGTAACTGACTTTCGACTTCAGCATGAACGTTGTAAAGACGGTCTTCTAATCATTGTTGACCCTAACAACGTCAAAAATCTTATTCATTTCCATAATCCAGGTCTGGGCTTCGACTGAATTCATGATTCCTAAAAATTTTGGCGGTCCTACCTCTTTGAAATCCTTAAATGAACTAGCTTAAACTTGCGGCTGATTCGCAAGTGCTCCCGTTAATAGGTTTACCAGTTGCTGAACTGAATTGGTGTTGGCCTAGTTGTTGTTGTTATTAGTAGACCCCTCAGGGGGTGGTTGCTGGCGTGGTTGTCTTCTTCTTGGAGGCATCTTTCTGTTAAGATATACGCTTATTTGATCATTACTCAATTTCTTAAATATTTAAGACTTAACTTAAACATTTTAAGATTAACACATAATATTTTCAATAAACTCTGATATTTTATTCATTCATATAAAAGATAGCATCACTGCTATGTACATCAACTTTCCTGAACTAATAAAGCTCCAGGATTACATTCTCATCTTACCCCATTATTTATCTAAAAATATGGGATTTACATTTTATTTAATTCATAGATAATCACATAACTTATTACTCTTCCTATCTTGGCATACTAAGATGACGCGCAGTTTCTCTACGCTTTTCCTCCGTGACAAAACATCATTTTACGATCCATCATGTACCACGACAAGTCTTCAAACTGAGCTGGGTAATAAAAGACTCGGTCCTGGGCCTTATCAATAGCTGAATGAAAAGCATAGTCCATCTCATTCATCCTGGCCTTCTTTGACTTAACCTTGTCTTCAGCACGATTTGCAAGCTGAGTAACCTTCATCCAAGCGTCTTCTAGTCTAGCGCGATTCGCTGACTCCTCTCTCAGGTCACCCTTCAATTTCTCTACCTCAGCCAATAACTGTTCCTTGTAACTCTCTGTTTGAACTAGCTTCCATTCCACGTTTCCAAGATGTTCATCCAGATCTTGGATCGCCTCATCCTTCTACTCTATAGAAACCTGACGCGTATCTGCCAGCTCCTCCAACTCCCCAACTCTATCCTGCAGCTCTATGTTACAGGTTATATAACTCATCGTACATCTCAGCGCTGATAGAGTTAGGTGGAAATTCTTCGGGATCCTCCTCTTCCACCTCCGCTATCTCCTCCTCATCGTCCTGGTCAAACTCAGGCTCATGCTCCTAACCCACAACTGTGATCAATGGAGATGGCTCTGTCTGCACCAACTACTCCCAGATAGTATGGATGTCTCGGGACTCCTCATCTCTAGGCACCTGAGGTTTCTCCTCCCTAGCCTGACTGGATCCTCCAACATTAGACATCCTGACAACAAAATTTTTAAGTTTGATTACTACTTGATACTTGCGAGCACATAGGTTATTAACACATAAGCATATAAAATCTTTTATTATTTATCTTCAATGAATTCCTTAATTCATTCCTTAAAACTCGATAAGAGTTTATCACCACTATATTTTCGTTCTCCTATAAGGCTACTATTTAAGGTTTCCCACCTAAGGTTCATAACCTAAAGCTTCGATACCAACTTGTGACACCCCCAAATTCAAGTACTTCATTCCCACAGGATTTGGTGTTCACTGTCCAAAATAACACATCTAACTACCCATAATAAATGATAACATTAAACGTAAACCTTAATAAACTTAAATGATATTCTTTCCTGAATAAAAGGGTTACAACTTCTCAAATAAATCCAGGTAATCTAACCTTAAAAACATCATTCATAAGTGGAAAATAAATAAAATACTCTCATTACATAGATTGAACCAAATAACATAAACAAGTCTTCAACACTTATTCATCTTGCCCTTGCCCTTACTAGTGGACGACTCATCGACTTTCTCAACTTTAGCTGCAATGTTATTATATGCAAGAGTGAGCAAAACAAAAGCCCACTGGAATAATCATGAACAATGATAGTATATGAATCATAATAAATGATCTCAGCTGAATAAGTAAATATTTCCTGTCAATGATAATTAAGAATAGAAAGCTCAATAGAAACTCAATTTTTGAATCAAGAATAGAATATAAGTTCAAAAGTACATCTGAGGATCATAAGACCATGAACTGTGTCCTAGTTTGTCAAGTATATCTACTTTAAACCTTTAACAATCATAAGACTATATGGACCTTACTTCTCGTACTCAGGGGGATCGGCCCTTCGTACCATTTATTGTGCACAAATATCTTAACGCTATCGCGTAGTATAATCCCCTATAATAAGGTTGTTCACCTCAGTTTTGACTTAAGAGTCTGCACCAAAGAAATTTTGGTTTGGATTAGCTTTAGTAACAGTTCTAGAATTTAGAACGCTTATAAACTATGGACTAGTCAAATCAATAAGGGTTCACTAGCCATTCAAGGGTTCGATGCAACAATATCAGATTGAACAATGCTATTTAAATTAAAGATTGAATCTCAACAATATACAATTGAATAAACATTGTATATCCAAAGTATTACTTCCAAAAAAGTTAGAAAATCTTAAGAATAATGATCTTGAACAATTTAGGCTTTGAGTAATTAGAGACATGAGTTAGGAACTCGCTCAACAAAAGATTAGAGATAAGAAACTTGCGTTAGATAACAAGATAGGGTTAGAAAACTTGCACAATAGAAGTTTAGGGTTAGAGAACTCGCCTCGTGCGTAGATTAAACAGTTACTACTCACGTTCCCCAATTAACTCTATATACCATTTAGCATAACAATACCAATTAATTATAATTCATCATTATTTTACTTCTCTTTTAACTCAACTTTATAACTCATAACTCTAAATCTGATTACATTAACCACATACACAAGTCTTAACTCTTAAACACATTGTCACACCTTACGAACAACAAGTTTAAGTATACATTCAAGTTATTAACTTACCACTTGAAATCATCCTTTACATATTACAATCTGTTTTATCATCTCATTATATGATTAATCACACTTTTATGACCATTAAACAAGATTAGGTTATCATCCCTAGAAGTTGTACATTTAAATCTACATTTCTGGGCCAAACTTCCAAGTGGCGCTGCGGCGCCCCAGATTGAACTGGGAACAGGCGCTGTGGATCAACACTTGTGCTTAAATCTGGCGTTGCTGCTCGGGTCTAGGCCTGTAGCGCTCAACTTACTCTTGAAACAGGCACTGCGGCGCCTCAACACAATAATAGACATCAACAGTTCGCGAAGAACACAGAACAAAGCCATAAACTCCCAATTTCTTTGTCCATGCAACAATTTAATCATAATCAGACACTAAAAATCATATAGAATCATAACCCAACTTTCCTAACATATTTTTAACATCATTAACCACCTAAACCATCAATTTAAGGACCCAAAATCAAGGTTTTTACCATTTTTTTAAAGTTTCAACATATTTAGTGAATTTGCTTACCACAGATTCGTGAATATACCAAATTATTCCATTTCAATTGCATTATTTTGTTTTTTGATGTATAAACACAATCAATTTATAGTTTAACATACGAATTAAACATCAATTTTTATACCAAATAAGCCATATTCGTATGTATAACTCTGTAAACTCAACTCTTTCACTTTTAAACATGTTTTCATGGATTTGATTACTCTAAATCATGAATAAATGATATAAAACAGATTATAAGCATCTATTAACATATAAAAAAATCATATTTTCAACAATCATCCATAAAAACTCAATTACAGAGAACTTTTAGAAAATAAAACTAAAACTTTAAAACTAATAAATTTTTCCTTTGATTTCTAGTTTAGACTTGTTAGATGATAGAAATTAGCTTTGTTAATCCTCCAACTCTTTCTTTGATTCTCCAATTCTCTTCACTCAAATTCATAGAGCTCTCAACTCACTCTATTTTCTCTTTGAACTCTCAAAACTCTGTTTTCTCTCCCTCTCTCCTCTCTATACTGACTTAGAAAACTAACGTAACAAAAATAATATAATATAATAATACGTGTACTAACTCCATCAGTTATAAAAATAAAAGCCTTGTCAGTTACAAAATTCAAAAGCCATAAGGCCTTGTTTGGCAAACACCATCAACCCTCCTTTTAATTTATTCTTATGACTCCTTTGTCATATAGTTTATTTGTCACACTTTAATTAATCAAATTCTAATATTTAAATTCAATTAAACTAAAGTTAATATTAACTCATTAAATCAAATTACCACATAATTATAATTCCCATTTATTAATTATAATTTTATTTAGCAAATTTTTAAATCTTTAATTTAATTATTAAATTAAATTAGAACAGCATTATAACTATTTAACAAGTCATTTAATTTAATTATCCCAATTAAATTAAAACTTCAAACTAATAAAATTACTCAACATTAATTTAATTAATATATTACACTGAATTAAATTACCTTACAACAATTCCATAAAATATTTATTTAACTCAATAAAAAAATTAACTAAAATATTTATTTAATTCAATAAATATTTAAAATCAAATACAAAAATCTCGTTCGTTACAGGTACTATGATGATCTCAAGTCCAATGATCACTTGTACAACTATCACTATAAGAACTCCTATTATCAGGCAACTAAAACTCTATTAGTGAAATTATTCTCCAATAAGCACTTACATACTTGCTTTAGTGTCTCAACACAAATGATCATGAGATCAATCATCCTCTTCAACAGAGCAAGCAACTATGTACTAATATATCCAGAATCAGTAACCACACATTAGTGATCCATACGATTAGGAACATTTTAGTTTTAGAGCTATCTAGAATTTAGATCTCATTAGCATGATCAACATCATGATTCTAAAATTATTGTTCCAAAAACATTGGTTTATCACATTTATTAATTCAACTAATTAACATGGATAAAGAATACCTTTTGTATTATATAAATTCTCTTATTAATACATAAACAAGATTACAAAGTAAATGCTTATCACATCCAATGTGATTGGCTTGAGGGCATATTACTTTCACTAGGTCCGTTTAGTAAAGGTGTCTAGTTCGAGTCGGTCTCAAATAAGTCGAGCCTAGTCAAGCATAAATACGACTCGTTTAACTTTTTTATTATGAAAATAAGAAAAATAGTGAATTAAATATTAAATGAGACAAAACGAGATGAGTCTAAACGGACTATAGTTAGACACTCCATTGTTTAAGCTTGACGCGTTGAACTAAACAAACAAAAGAGCTTGTGTAAGACCCCAACTTTTTATGAATAAGATTAATTTTTTTAAAATATTATTCTAAATAGTAAGGTGTTGATTTAATAAATGTTATAGTTGTAACATGACTAATTTCTTAATTAGTCAATATAAAAGCATACTAACATGACAATGGCTCAGCCATGACTAACGTAAACCAGAAGCATATATATATATATATATATATATATATATATCAGATTGGAGTTCAACTAGAATCACACAGGCACCCACACATAATATATATTCATAAACTAGTACCGAAAAGCACGATAATATATATATATATATATATATATATATATATATATGGTTTTAAAAAAATCTCATTTATTTTTACAGAAATAAGATACATAACACTATTTTCAGGATCTTTTTATTATTTAAATCATTGTTTTAAAATATTTAATTATACATATGAATCAACTTATAATTGAAAAAGAGAAGAATTTAGGTTGTTTACCTTTGAGTTTTCTTCTTCTCTGTTCTGCAGTAGTCCCAAAGCCAAATAACTTTTTACGTTCTTTTCTTTCTTTCTAGTTGTTTAAATATATGTAATTCCTTTGCAAAATAGGTTACCAAGTAAAAGAGTCCATTTAAAAATTAAATGTTTGTTACGACTTGAATGACTTATCTTCTCCTTATAGGTTAAATATGTATAATTAATTATTTGTTACACTTTTATTATCTAATTATATTATTTTATTCTCTTTTTTTACCGGATATTACATACTACCCACCTTAAAAGAATTTGGTCCTCCAAATTTCCAAATCACAATTCTAAAGAAAACACGAATCTCACATAATCAAGAAATTCATTATCTAATTACTAAACGCAATTAATAAAAGAATTTCATATCTTAATTTTGGTGCCTGAAAGCTGAAACACACGTTCTCGATTTGATCCTAAGCTTGCCAAGGTTATTTCCTCCTCTTTCCCATCTCTTTTCGGTGGAGGGTTCTTGGGGTATTGTGCAATCCTATGGCCAAAATCTCTATAATGAAAACACGCTTCTGTATTCCAACGATATTCCTTGTCTAGGTGGTTCCTACCACACCTCGAACACTTCAGCTTGTTCTCTTGATTCCATTGATTTCCTCTAAATTTAGTGGTTTGCGTATTCAACTTCTTTGTAGGTCCTCCATGGCTCGAATCTTCCCTATATGGCTATTCTCTCTTATTGTTCTTCCCATTTCTCCATTTCTGCTAAGCCCTTCTCGATCACTAACGCCTTATTGACCACCGCATCATATGTGGGCAGCTCAAAAGACGCCACACCATATCTTATGTCGGCTCGTAACTGTAACACCCCCAAATTCGGTATCTTAATTTTCACAGGATTTGGTGTTCACTGTTCAAATATCATAAGACTATCTACCCATAATAATAGAAATTCATTAAATAGATAAATAATCCATCATCTTACATTATCTGAAATAATAATACATAATAAATCATAGGTCATACTTAACCTTAAATCTCTATTGCGAAAACGCAAATAAATAAGTCTTAATCACACACATAAGTCTTGAACTTTAACATTCTTAACATCAACACAAGTCTTCAACACTTGTTAGCTTTTCCTTTGCCCTTGCTACTAGAAGGTTCATCACTTCGTTCATTCTTAGCTGCAATGTTATTATGCAAGAGTGAGCACGAATGTCTGCAAGTATGAAAATCTGACAATAATAACATGCGAGTGAAATGAAAGAAATCTGAATAACAGAAAGCTCAACTTTTGAATCAAGAATAATAATCGAGAGTCAAAATTACTTCTGAGGGTCATAAGACCTCGAATTATGTCCTAGGTTGTCAAGTATATTAACATTTAAACATTTAACAGTCATAAGACTATGGACTTAACTTCGTACTTAGGGAAATTAGCCCTTCGTACCGATATTGTGAACACTATCTTAACGCTTAAAGCATCATTAATTCCCCTTTAATAGGGTTGTTCATCTCAGTTTGACATCAAAATCCGCATCAAATAAAGTTTGATTTGGATAGCTCAATAGTAGTTCTGGAATTTAGAACGCTCATCAACTATGGACTAGTTGAATCATTAAGGGTTCGCTAGTCTTAAAGGTTTCAACAATATAAGATATTCAATTTGAATAATATCTTCTCAAGGGTATACAATCGAATAAGTATTGTATATTGAAATAATACTTGTAAAAGAATCATAACATCTCGTATGAAATTTTGAACTTGAATAATCAAGAATAAATACTTTGCTCGATATAGAATTTAAGTCTATAACTTGCTCAATTTAAAAGTAGGGTTTAGAAACTTGCCTCATGCACACGCTACAATTATAACTCACTTCTTTAATTACTCTTACCTATGAACACATTCACAATATTAATTAATCACAGGTTCGATATGTTTATCGATTCACAACTGTGTTCTCCGAACTCATTATTAGGTTTTTCAAATAATGGTTTACGTTGATTAATTAACTTATTAATTAATCACATAACTTAAATTATTAACTTGTATTAACATCTTATCACATGCATAGCATGTCTTTGTGTTTATTAAACTCAAAACAATGTCTTAATGTTTACAACATATTATTTAGACTTTACAAATATTGGTTCAAGTCACGTAATTAATTTATTAATTATTCACATAACATAAATTATTAAACTCATATTAACATATTATCATATATACAACATGTCTTCATGTTTATTAGATTCAAAACACGTTTCTTGAAATTCAACACTTAGTAAATTTTTCAAAAATTTCAGACAGGCGCAGCTGCGCGGCATTTACCCTTTCGCACGGCACGGCCGCGTGGCTGGGGTTTTCCAAATTCTGATGTTCGCGAATGAACACAGAATTTCTCCCATTTTCTCAAATTTTACACCAATTTACTGATTCATAATGTTACTCATGAAGTATAAATTTCACAAGAACATTATATATCACTTCTAACATGTTCTTAACATTTTAACTCATGTAATTACACAAATTAAAACCATCAATTTCAATGTTCTTCATAAAATTTATAGAGTTTAAAGAAAAGTATAAAATTCCTCATTGTGGATTCATTACTACACCGAATCCACTCATTCCAATTCCATTTTCTTTGTTTTAATATATACAATCATAATCATGTGTCAAATTTAATTAAAACATATGATTACAACAAGTATTTCACTCATATGGGTTATTAACCCATATTCAATAATCTGTCTTTCATAAAACCCAATTATTAACAAAATTACTTGGTGTGATCAGTGTAAATCACGTATACATGGCATATAATATATCATGGACATATATTAATATATCTATATATCCATGAAATCAAAATTATCAATATTCTTCATTCACAGAGAACTTTAACAATACGTAAATAAAACTCTGTAATCTTTGAAAACCCAATTAAGGCCAAATTAAATAAAATTGATTACTCTAAAATATGTTTATATGTTAGAATACAAGTTATGATCACATACCCATATAGATAAAGCTATATCATAACTTAATTATAAAACCCAATTTTTACAGAACTTTAAAAAATACGTAAGGAAGAACTTTAAGAAAAATTAGATTTTGAAAACTAAAAAGGAAGATTACCCTTTGTTAGTATGAAGATAAATCAAAGACAACACTTAAGATTTTCTCAAATCTCTTTCTCTCCCTCAATTCCTTCTTCACAAACTTTACTTTTTCTCTCAATTTTCTCTTTGACAACTTTCTAACTTTTTCTTCTGATAATGATATGTGATATACAAGATATACGTATATATAATTATTACTGTTGTATAATAAACGGACTAACTCCTCTTAAGGCCTTGTTTGGCTTTCTCCTAACTCTTCTTTTTCATTTATTTTAATTAACTAGTTTAGTATATAGTTAATTGTAATACTTTAATTAATCAATTAATTTTTATTTAAATCAATTAAATAAAATAAGATAATTCACATTAAATCACTTTGTCATATAATTAATAATTTTATTTATTAATTATGTCAATTCATTAATTTTTTAATTAATTATTAACTTAATTAAAGTAACATTATGCTTATTTAATTAATTCATTTAATCAAATAAACTCAATTAAATATATACTTTGAACTATTAAATTACTATACATTAATTTAATCAGTGTATTACATATAATTAAATCAATCTACCACAAATTCATGAATTAATTATTTAACTCAATAATTAAATCCTAAGAATTATTTATTTATTTCAATAAATATTCAAATAATTGTACAAAATTCACGTTCATCACATCTTTCCCCCCTTAAAAGGATTCTGTCCTCAGAATCATGGTTCGATTTATAATTTCGTCCCATCACATTCTCCCCCCCCCCTTTACAAAGACTCTGTCCCCAGAATCACATTCACCCATTCAAGAAAATAAGTGGGGATAAGTTTTCATCATATTCTCTCCGAATTCCCACGTAGCTTTTTCAGCGTTGTGGTTCCTCCAAATTACCTTAACAGAAGGTATTACATTGTTCTTGAGAACTTGTTCTTTCCTGTCAACAATTTGAACAGGAACTTCTTCGTATGATAAGTCTTTCTCAATTTGTAGGGGTTCATAATCTATCACATGTTTGTAATCGGGTTTATAAGGTCGTAATACTGACATATGGAAGACGTTGTGGACATGCTCTAGAGCCGGAGGTAAAGCTACCTTATAGGCCACTTCTCCGATTCTTCGCAGCACTTCAAAGGGTCCAATGAACCTCGGGCTCAATTTTTCTTTCTTACCAAATCTGATTTTTCCCTTCCAGGGAGAGACTTTCAAAAATACAAAGCTACCTGATTCAAACTCTACATTCTTGCGGTGTGGATCGACGTATTTCTTCTGCCTATCTTGAGCCGCTACTAATCTTGTTCGAATTACTTTAACTATTTCTGCTGTTTGTTGTACCAACTCTGGTCCTAGCAATTGTCTCTCGCCAACTTCATCCCAGTACAGTGGAGTTCTGCACTTTCTACCGTACAACGCTTTGTAAGGCGGCATACCAATACTAGCGTGGTAACTATTGTTATAACCAAATTCTACAAGCGGTAAGTGATCGTCCCAATTGCCTTTGAAATCCATGATGCATGCTCTCAGCATATCCTCTAATGTCTGGATCGTCCTTTGGCTTTGCCCGTCAGTCTGAGGGTGATAAGCTGTACTCATCCTCAACTGTGTTCCCATGCATTCCTGTAGTCGTTTCCAAAAATTCAATGTGAAGCGCGGATCATGGTAAAAAATAATAGACACTGGCACCCCGTGCCTCAAAACAATCTCTTTCACGTATAACTTTGCCAACTGTTCTAAGTTAAATCGGATTCTGATCGGAAGAAAGTGTGCGGATTTCGTTAATCGGTCATCGATAACCCATACTGCGTCGTAGCCTTTCTAGGTCGTCGGAAGGCCAACCACAAAATCCATGGTAATATGTTCCCATTTCCATTCTGGGATCTCTAGAGGTTGTAGTAAACCACTTGGTCTCTGATGTTCTGCCTTGACTCTTTGACAAGTCAGACACCTGGTAACACAATCGGCAACGTCCCTCTTCATATTTGGCCACCAAAAGTGTTGTCGTAAATCCTGATACATCTTGGTACTTCCGGGATGAATAGAATACCTCGAACTATGAGCCTCGCTCAGAATGTCCTCCTTAATTTTTGGTACTGGCGGTACCCATACTCTGTTTTGAAACCTCAACAATCCCTCATTGTCTATTTTAAACTTAAGTTCAGTCCCTTCAGCTATCTTTTTCTTTACTTCCTCACATTCCTTATCCAGAATTTGAGCTTCCTTAACCTTATCCAAGAGAGTTGTACCAGCTTGCATCTGGAACAGCTTCTCGTCAGTCTCCATTAGACATCCTACTTCCAATTCCAGCTTTTCTATGGTTGAAATCAATTCTTCTTGTGCTGTTAGCATCATCAACTTCTCCCGACCCTTTCTGCTCAAGGCGTCGGCTACAACATTCGCTTTTCCCTGGTGGTATAAGATATCACAATCATAGTCCTTTATTAACTCCAGCCATTTTCTCTGATGCGTATTTAAGTCTTTCTGAGTAAAAATATATTTTAGACTTTTGTGGTCCGTATATTTTTCACACTTCTCCCCATAGAGATAGTGTCTCCAAATCTTTAAAGCGACTACCACCGCAGCCAATTCTAAATCATGGGTTGGATATCCCTTCTCATAATCTTTCAACTGTCGTGACGCGTACGCAATGACTCTACCGTTTTGCATAAGCTCACAGCCTAGCCCTTTATGCAACGCATCACTATATACTACAAAGTTTCCTGTGTCATCCGGAAAGGACAACACAGGTGTTGTACTCAATCTTTACTTAAGTTCTTGGAAACTTTCCTCGCACTTCTCCGTCCAAACGAATTTCACAACTTTCCTAGTCAAATTCGTGAGCGGAGTGGCGATCTTGGAAAAATCCTGAATGAACCTTCTGTAATAACCTGCTAATCTAAGAAAACTTCTTACTTTCGACGGTGTTTTCGGCTGATCCCAATTCATCACTGCTTCAACTTTGGAGGGATCCACCGAAATTCCGTCCTTATCAATCACATGTCCGAGAAATTGCATCCCTTTCAATCCAGAATTCACATTTTGAGAATTTGGCATACAACTTCTCTCTTCTCAACACCTCCAATGTCAACTTCAAATGTTCAACATGTTCTTCCTTTGTTTTTGAATACACTAATATGTCGTCGATAAAGACCACCACGAATTTGTCCAAAAACGGCTTAAACACTCCATTCATTAGGCCCATAAATACCGCAGGCGCATTCGTTAGACCAAATGACATAACCAAAAATTTATAGTGACCATATCGTGTCCTGAACGTTATCTTTGGGACATCTTCTGGCCTCACATTCAGCTGATGATAACCACTTCTCAAGTCTCTCTTTGAGAAATATCTTGCTCCCTTTAATTAATCAAACAGATCATCAATCCTTGGTAACGGATACATGTTCTTAATGGTAACCTTGTTCAACTCTCTATAATCGATGCAGAGCCGCATGGTCCATCCTTCTTCTTAACAAAAAACATCGGCGCTCTCCACTGTGATACGCTCGGTTGAATATATTTTTGTCCAGTAGCTCTTGTAGCTGAACCATCAATTCCTTCATTTCTACCGTAGCCATCTGATACGGTGCTTTCGATATTGGAACAGTTCCTGGCACCAAATCGATAACGAAATCTACTTCCCTGTCAAGCAGAAGTCCTGGCAGATCGTCTGGAAACACATCCACAAAGTCCCTTACGACTAGTATTTCCTCTAACTTTGGATTCTCTTTACGACTATCGACTATGTAGGCTAAATACCCTACACAACCTTGTCTTAATAACTTCCTGGCTTGCATCATCGTCAGACAACTCGCTTGCCTAGGTGACTTGCTTCCATAAAACACAACCTTTGATGGAGTCATAAGGTTAATACATTTCTTCTGGCAATCAATTACGGCCCCATAATTGAATAGCCAATCCATTCCCAGAATAACGTCAAATTCCCCAAGTTTAATTAGAATAAGATCTATATTCATAACGTTACCCTTAATATCCACTCTACAGTTCTTGTGTATATACCTAACAGGAATCACTTCCCTATTCGCAATCTCGATGTTCATAGGGATTTCTAATTCATCTTTATGCAATTCTAAGTTCTTTGCAAAGTCATCGGATATAAATGAGCAAGTAGCACCCGAATCGAATAAAACATAAGCATTGACTTTATTGATCGGAATGATACCTGACACCACATCACGAGACTGCACAGCATCATATTCGGTAATGTTGAATGTTATTGTAGTTGGTCGGTTTGTTGAAGTCGGGCTGGTAATTGTAAGAGGATTTCCACTATTATTTCCACCTGACCCTGCCCCTCCAGATGCCTTCTTAGGACAGTCTCTAGCCAAGTGTTGACCCACACGTGTAGTAGGCGCCCTTCTTAGGATTAGGGCAGTTAGGTGCTATGTGGCCTTCCTGACCACAATTGTAGCAAACTCTTTTCCCTTTCATACAGACTCCCAAGTGATTCTTTCCACAGGTTGGGCATGGTGTTATTCTTTTCTTTTGACTCCCTTGCTGATATACGGACGACGGGTTATCATTCCACTTTCGTTTATGATTATTGTTTTCTCCCGTATTACTGCCACAAGCCTTATTATTTCCTTCACTTTCATTTTTCTTCTTCTTCTGATCCTGATTGTACTTGGTCACCGCTTCGCTTCCACCTTCAGTGAGGATGGCCTTCTCCAGAACTCCAACAAAAGTGTTCAATTGAAACATTGACACTTTGCTATATAACCAGGGTTTCAGTCCCTGCTCAAATCGCCTAGCCTTTCTTTCGTCATTATGCACCTGATATTGGGCAAACCTAGCCAATTCGTTAAACTTTGTCGCGTAGTCGGGCACAGACATATTTCCCTATTTTAACTCCAGAAACTGCACCTCCATTTGATTCTGGGAGCTGGTCGGGAAGTACATCTCGAAAAATATTTCCTAAAACTTTTTTCAGGTTATTACACCTTCTCCTCCCATAACCTTATTTGTCTGCCACCAGTAGCTGGCTTCTGATTTTAACATAAATGTCGCGTAGGCTGTCTTTTTGTCCTCCCTAACTCTGGCAACTTCAAAAACTTTCTCTATCTCCATAACCCAAGTCTGAGCGTCTACCGGGTTTGTGGAGCCTCTAAACTCTGGCGGTCCTACTGCCTTAAAGTCTTTAAATGAGGTGTTCGGTGGAGCTTGAGGTTGATTATTCATCACTCCAGTTAACAGATTCACCAACTGCTGAATGGGGTTCGCATTGGCATCATTGTTGTTATTATTATTCGTTGACCCTTCTTGGGCTTGTCGACGATTTTGTCTCCTTCTTGGCGGCATATTTCTGTTAAAAATATACGCTTGTTAGATCTTTATTCAATCTCTTAAATACTTAAGGCTTAACTTAAATATTTAACATAATCACTTTAACTTATACCATCTCAAATAAACTTTGATATTTTATTAAAATCAAAAGTTTTCAACATAGTACGATAGCATTTCTGCCATTTACATCAACTATCCTGAGATAACAGATCTTCAGGATTTAAATCATCAGAATATTCCTTTGTTTATAATCACATCGGAATTTACATTATCAACTATCAGTTAAGCATTCACATAATCATACTAGTCCCATCATGGCCTGCTAAGACGTCGGACAGCTTCGCTACGCTCCTCCTCCATTATGCGGGACATAGTCCTGCAATCTAGCATGTACCCAGGCAGTCCCTCGAACTGAATTGGATATCTCATAACTCAGTCCTGGGCCTCATCAATGGCCCTCAAAAACGTGTAGCACGTCTCTGCAACCTTAACTTTCTCTGCACGCACCTCATCTTCTGCCAGATCTACACGTCGTGCATTGCTCACCCAAGCTTCTTCTACTATGGCGAGTCTTTCTGATTTCTCTTTTATCTCATTCTTAAACCTTTCTATCTCCTCTGACTTTTGCTCACTTTGGCCCCTCTCATGAACCAAATCCCACTCCACATGTCCAAGACGGTTGTGGAGTGTCTCAACCTCACCATCCTTCTGCTCGATGGTAGACTGTTGAGTGACTGTCTGCTCCCTCAACTCCTGAATCGTATATCATAACTCTATATTGCGATCATACAATAAATCGTACATATCAGCGCTGACAGAGTTCGGTGGGAACTCCTCAAGGTGTTCCTCCTCCTCCTCGGCTACCTCAGCCAGGATCTCAAACTCCTCAGGGTCCTCCTCTGAGTCAATCTATGGCTCATGCTCCCGACCAATGACTGTGATCAACGGAGATGGCTCTGGCTGTACTAACTGCTCCCAGACTGTATGTATGTCTCGAGGCTCCTCATCTCTAGTCTCTAGGGGTACAACATCCCTGAGCTGACTAGCTTCCTCCAGTATCTGACATCCTGACAAAATAAATTTTAAGTCTTAGTTATTAAGTGATGCTAATCTATACTCTAACAGGTATGAACACATAAACACATAGCACATAAGGAAGTTTTATTATCTTTCTTAGAACTTAACAAGAGTTATCATTTCTATGTTCTCGAAGGCTACTATCCTAAGGTTTTCCCCCACCTAAGGTTCATAACCTACGGCTCTGATACGAACTTGTGACACCCCCAAATTCGGTATCTTAATTTCCACAGGATTTGGTGTTCACTAGTTCAAATATCATAAGACTATCTACCCATAATAATAGAAATTCATTAAATAGATAAATAATTCATCATCTTACATTATCTGAAATAATAATACATAATAAATCACAGGTCATACTTAACCTTAAATCTCTGTTGCAGAAACGTAAATAATTAAGTCTTAATCACACACATAAGTCTTGAACTTTAACATTATTAACATCAACACAAGTCTTCAACACTTGTTAGCTTTTCCTTTGCCCTTGCTACTAGAAGGTTCATCACTTCGTTCATTCTTAGCTGCAATGTTATTATGCAAGAGTGAGCAATGAATGCCCGCAAGTATAAAAATCTGACAATAATAACATGCGAGTGAAATAAAGAAATCTGAATAAGAGAAAGCTCAACTTTTGAATCAAGAATAATAATCGAGAGTCAAAATTAGTTCTGAAGGTCATAAGACCTCGAGCTATGTCCTAGGTTGTACAGTATATTAACCTTTAAACATTTAATAGTACATAAGACTATGGACTTAACTTCGTACTTAGGGAGATCAGCCCTTCGTACCGATACTGTGCACACTATCTTAACGCTTAAAGCATCATCAATTCCCCTTTAATAGGGTTGTTCATCTCAGTTTGACATCAGAATTCGTACCAAATAAAGTTTGGTTTGGATAACTCAATAGTTGTTCTGGAATTTAGAACACTCATCAACTATAGACTAGTCGAATTATTAAGGGTTCGCTAGTCTTAAAGGTTTCAACAATATAAGATATTCAATTTGAATAATAACTTCTCAAGGGTATACAATCGAATAAGTATTGTATATTGAAATGATACTTGTAAAAGAATCATAACATCTCGTATGAAATTTTGAACTTGAATAATCAAGAATAAATACTTTGCTCGATATAGAATTTAAGTCTATAACTTGCTCAATTTAAAAGTAGGGTTTAGAAACTTGCCTCGTGCACACGCTACAATTATAACTCATTTCTTTAATTACTCTTACCTGTCAACACATTCATAATATTAATTAATCACAGGTTCGATATGTTTATCAATTCACAACTGTGTTCTCCGAACTCATTATTAGGTTTTTCAAATAATGATTTACGTTGATTAATTAACTTATTAATTAATCACATAACTTAAATTATTAACTTGTATTAACATCTTATCACATACATAGCATGTCTTTATGTTTATTAGACTCAAACAATGTCCTTAATGTTTACAACACATTATTTAGACTTTACAAATATTGGTTCAAGTCACCTAATTAATTTATTAATTATTCACGTAACATAAATTATTAAACTCATATTAACATCTTATCATATATACAACATGTCTTCATGTTTATTAGATTCAAAACACATTTCTTGAAATTCAACACTTAGTAAATTTTTCAAAAATTTCAGCCAAGCGCGGCCGCGCTGCTATGATTTTCCAGATTATGATGTTCGCGAATGAACACAGAATTTCTCCCCTTTTCTCAAATTTTACACCAATTTACTGATTCATAATGTTACTCATGAAGTATAAATTTCACAAGAACATTATATATCACTTCTAACATGTTCTTAACATTTTAACTCATGTAATTACACAAATTAAAACCATCAATTTCAATGTTCTTCATAAATTTATACAGTTTAAAGAAAAATATAAAATTCCTCATTGTGGATTCGTTACTACACCGAATCCACTCATTCCAATTTTATTTTCTTTGTTTTAATATATACAATCATAATCATGTGTCAAATTTAATTAAAACATATGATTACAACATGTATTTCACCCATATGGGTTATTAACCCATATTCAATACTCTGTCTTTTATAAAACCCAATTATTAACAAAATTACTTGGTGTGATCAGTGTAAATAACGTATACATGGCATATAATATATCATGGACATATATTAATATATCTATATATCCATGAAATCAAAATTATCAATATTCTTCATTCACAGAGAACTTTAACAATACGTAAATAAAACTCTGTAATATTTGAAAGCCCAATTAAGGCCAAATTAAATAAAATTGATTACTCTAAAACATATTTATATGTTAGAATACATGTTATGATCACATACCCATATAGATAAAGCCATATCATAATTTAATTATAAAACTCAATTTTTACAGAACTTTAAAAAATACGTAAGGAAGAACTTTAAGAAAAATTAGATTTTGAAAACTAAAAAGGAAGATTACTCTTTGTTAGTATGAATATAAATCAAAGACAATACTTAAGATTTTCTCAAATCTCTTTCTCTCCCTCAATTCCTTCTTCACAGAACTCTACTTTTTCTCTCAATTTTCTCTCTGACAATATTCTAACTTTTTCTTCTGATAATGATATGTGATATACAAGATATACGTATATATAATTATTACCGTTGTATAATAAACGGACTAACTCCTCTTAAGGCCTTGTTTGGCTTTCTTCCTAACTCTTTTTTTTCATTTATTTTAATTAACTAGTTTAGTATATAGTTAATTATAATACTTTAATTAATCAATTAATTTTTATTTAAATCAATTAAATAAAATAAGATAATTCACATTAAATCACTTTGTCACATAATTAATAATTTTATTTATTAATTATGTCAATCCATTAATTTTTTAATTAATTATTAACTTAATTAAAGTAACATTATGCTTATTTAATTAATTTATTTAATCAAATAAACTCAATTAAATATATACTTTGAACTATTAAATTACTATACATTAATTTAATCAATGTATTACATATAATTAAATCAATCTACCACAAATTCATGAATTAATTATTTAACTCAATAATTAAATCCTAAGAATTATTTATTTATTTCAATAAATATTCAAATAATTGTACAAAATTCATGTTCGTCACATCTTTCCTCCCTTAAAAGGATTCTGTCCTCAGAATCATGGTTTGATTTATAATTTCGTCCATAACGATCTGCCTGGTCTACCGCCAGACAGAGAAATCGAATTCGTAATAGACTTAGCACCGGGAACGGCACCGATTTTGAAATCTCCATATCGTATGGCGCCAGTAGAAATGAAGGAATTGATGATACAATTGCAAGAATTATTGGATAAGGATTACATTCAACCGAGTGTTTCTCCTTGGGGAGCACCAGTACTATTCGTTAAGAAGATGGACGGATCGATGAGGCTCTGTATCGATTATTGAGAATTGAACAGAGTAACGATCAAGAACCGATATCTGCTACCGAGGATAAACGACCTGTTTGATCAACTGAAGGGAGCAAAGTGTTTCTCAAAAATTAACCTACGAACAAGATATCATCAACTGAAAGTGAGGGATGAGGACATACCAAAGACTGCGTTTCGAACCCGTTATGGACACTACGAGTTTTTGGTAATGTCATTTAGATTGACTAATGCTCCGGCAGTATTTATGGACTTGATGAACCAAGTTTTCAAGACATACTTGGATAAATTTGTAGTGGTTTTTATCGACGACATTTTGATCTACTCGAAGACAGAGGAAGAACACGCCGAACATCTGAAGATTATTTTAGAGGCACTAAGGAAGGAGAAGATGTTTGCGAAATTTTCTAAGTGCAAATTTTGGATGAAAAAGGTTCAATTCTTAGGTCACGTGGTGGATAAGGATGAAATCTCTGTAGACCCTACGAAGGTTGAAGCAGTAAGTAATTGGGAACAACCGAGAACACCGACGGAGGTGAGAAGCTTTTTAGGGTTAGCTTGGTACTATCGAAGATTCATCCAAGATTTTTCTAAGATAGTAACCCCGTTAACCAATTTGACTAGAAAGACGGTAAAATTTGTATAGACCGACAAATGCGAAAAGAGTTTTCAGGAGTTAAAGAAGAGATTGAGCGAAGCGCCTGTGTTATCATTACCTGATGATGCGGGAAATTTTGTGGTGTATAGTGATGCATCGAACAAGGGACTTGGCTGTGTGCTTATGCAGCACTGGCAAAGTCATTGCGTATGCATCACGATAATTGAAGGATTACGAAAAACGATACCCTACTCACGACTTAGAGTTAACGGCAGTAGTTTTTGGGTTAAAGATATGGAGGCATTATTTGTATGGGGAAAAATGTGAGATATACACGAACCACAAAAGTCTGAAATATATCTTCACACAAAAGGAGTTGAATATGCGGCAGAGAAGGTGGTTAGAATTAATCAAAGACTATGACTGCGATATTTTTTATCAACCGGGGAAGGCAAATGTGGTTGCCGATGCTCTGAGCAGGAAAGGAAGGGAGAAATTATTTAATTTGACGACTCAAGAAGAGTTGATAAGAGAGATGGAGAAATTGGAGATAGAAGTGAAAGGACGAGAAAAGTCTAGTGAGAAGTTAATTGTAAGGGAAGCTCATTCGACATTGTTGGATAGAGTGAAGGAAGCCTAGGAAAAGGATGAAGAGTGTGAGAAAATCCGAAAGAGGATCACAGAGAATGAGGAAGAGAAATTTCGAATGGATAAAGACGGTATCTTGAGATTCGAAGGAAAAGTGTGGGTACCAACGGTAACCGAGTTGAGGGAAGAGATTTTGCACGAGGCACACAATACGACATATTCCGTTCATCCAGGAGGCACAAAGATGTACCGAGATCTAAGGCAACATTTTTGGTGGCCCAATTTGAAACGGGAAGTCGCAGAGTGCATCAGTAGATGTTTGACTTCCCAACGCGTTAAAGCAGAGCATCAACGGCCGAGTGGTTTACTACAACTGTTAGAAATACCAGAGTGGAAATGGGAGCATATTACCATGGACTTTGTGGTAGGACTTCCAGTTACACAGAAAGGTTATGATGCTATTTGGGTTATCGTGGATCGACTAACGAAGACCGCACATTTTCTACCAATCAAGATCCGTTACAGTTTGAATCAGTTAGCGGGTCTATACATAAAGGAGATTGTCTCACGACATGGAGTGCCGGTATCTATTGTCTCTGATCGAGATCCACGCTTCACGTCCAATTTTTGGAAGAGTTTGCAAGAAAGAATGGGAACACAGTTGAGGTTGAGTACTGCTTACCATCCTCAGACCGACGGATAGAGTGAGCAAACGATACAAACTCTGGAGGACATGCCTAGGACTTGCGTGATGGATTTTAAGGAAAATTGGGACGACCACCTACCCTTAGTCGAATTTACGTATAATAATAGTTACCATGCGAGTATCGGCATGCCACCGTACGAAGCTCTTTACGGAAGAAAGTGCAGAACGCCATTATATTGGGATGAAGTCGGAGAGTGACAAATAATCGGACCAGAGTTAGTTCAACAAACCGCAGACGTGGTGACAGTTATAAGAGCCAGATTAGTAGCAACTCAAGACCGCCAGAAGAAATACGCAGATTTGCATCGGCAGGGCCGAGACTTCAAAGTCGGCAGTTTTGTTTTCTTGAAGGTATCTCCATGGAAAGGAAAGATCCGTTTCGGCAAGAAAGGAAAATTGAGTCCAAGATTCATAGGACCGTTCGAGATACTGAAGCGAGTGGGCGAAGTGGCATACAAAGTTGCGTTACTACCCGAGTTGGAGCACATCCACAACGTATTCCACATTTTCGTGTTGCGACCGTACAAGGCCGACTACAAGCACGTGATTTCTTACGAGCCCATTCAAGTGGAGAAGAACTTGGCGTATGAAGAAATTCCTGTCCAGATATTAGATAGGAAAGAGCAAACTTTGAGAAATAAAATTATTTCATCTGTAAAAATACTTTGGCGTAACCACGATGTCGAGGAGGCTACGTGGGAATTAGAAGATAGGATGATGAGGGATTATCCCCATCTTTTTTGTATAACCTTGTAGCAATTCTGGGACGGAATTTTTATAAGGGGGGGGGGGGGAGGATGTAAAACCCGAGAATTTCCTAATATTATTAAATGAATATATTAATAGAAATGAGAATTTATTAGAATATAAATGATTTTGTGTTATGAGAATGATTAATTCAATTATATTAAATTGAATAATTATAATAATTGAGAAATTGATGAAGTTTGCGATAAACTCGTTAATAGCCTTGTGTGGCACAGTGACATAATATAAGAATGATTATATTAAATTAAGTGAACAATTAATCTATATTAATTGTTATTGTAGAATATTAATTAATTGTATCATAGAATATTAAGTAGTTATTATAGAATATTAATAGTGATTAATTAATAATATGTTATTATTATTGCAAGAAATATAATAATAATAATGAGCAACGTGTTTATAAATATAATAAGAGTTATATTAAAGTGATAATTAATCATATAAGGGTTAATTAAATTGTTATGGAGATTATCAATTATATTAATTGATGAAGGATGTGTGTATATTATTAATTAATATTAATAAGATGAGTAATTCTATGTGCAAGCATGCGAATTAAATGTGTAACATATAGTAGCTAACTATGTATTATATGAAGTGTAATATGACACTATTATATAGTAAGGTTTATTGAATTATGGGAGTTGCATGAAATGCCTATGTGACAATGTGAATATACATTAAAGTAGGACATCATGATTATATGATAGATAATTTAATAATGTTTATCTATCTTATATTATCTTCATTGATTATGAAACAATGTGAAACCAATGTACATGGATTATATATGCGCAAATTACATTATAACATTATTTCCTTATTACTCTAAATGAATTTACTACCTAAGTATACATATATACCTAAGTGTATGATATATGTATATAGCCTAAGTATGTATATATGCATGTTGCTAGAAGGCTGAGGTTGTTTTGCTGGGAGAGTCACTTTCTCCTTCACGTGAAATACACAAGCTATCCTACTCCCCTATTCTTCCTTAAACTCAGCAACATAGGCTAGCAAATGATGAAGAAGGGTGTGGCTATCATGATGGATTTCAACCACCATTACCAACCCCCTAATAACCTCCCTGCAATACAAATTTTTATTGGTTTAATTTGGAGAACATTAACATTGTCTGTGTATAGGAAATTCTATAAATTGAGACCTCCCTTCACAAATTCATTTGCTGAGAAAATTGCTAGTATTGAGTTGAGAGCTAGTATATCATCAGTGTTAGTATTCTGAGTAGTTGAGAATTCAAATTTCATTAAACAGAGGTATAATCCCATTTCTGTATTCTTCATTCTTGGTTTCTGTCAAAATTTCTATTCTTGAATTCTTGATTCTAGTTGAAATTCATGATTTTGTGATCAAGTATTGTTTGTTAGTTAATATGTGGGCTGTTATATATGTTAGTATGTAATGTGACATAGCTTAAAATTGTTTTCGTGAACTAATTCTATGATTTGGGATGTTAACTGCCGAAGCAGGAAGAACACTGGCACGAACTGCACACGGCGCAGCTGCGCCGGGTTTATACCCAGGCGCAGCGCAGCTGCGCAGGAAGCCTATTCCAGTTTTATTTGAGTTCTGTCAATCTGTTAAGCATGCTTTGATGTTATGACTTAGGCAAGGCATATTAGCATGAATAACTTGTATAGAGGGTTATGTAGACCGAATATGAGCATGTCCGTCTATGATTACATGCATGACTAGCGAACGGTTAAAGCTTTTGAAGTGAACATAAGGTTTATAATTAAACTTTAAATATATATGACTTACGATGATATTCTGACCTTGCAAGCATATTATTATGATCTAGGAAGGCATGAAAAACATGTTCATAGATGTATACATGTTTCATAAGGTAACATGAGTATGTTGATTGCGTTAAATGAACTTTACTAGTGAAAGTATAATTTTATCTTGACATTTTATATCAAAGCCTAGATTCTGATTTTTACGAGCATGTTTAGATGACTTAGAAATGCATGAATAACCCATCAACTTATGTTTATACGATTCGTAAGAAGTATGAACATGTTGGACTTATTAGTAAGACTTACTAATGAAAATATGAGCTTTGATGGAGAACCTTAACATGTTATATTGAGATTCATATCTGGATATTTGTAACATGTTTAATAGTACGTATACCATCACTAGTATATCATACATGTGTATTCGCTTGTCAAATTCAATGAAAGGTTAACTAAGCATGAGTTTAAGCATATTTTAAAGTGATAAACGACGCTAATGATGAATGAAAGATGTGGACACTTATAAACATGTATAGTACAAAGTATGTGATCTCTTGATGTGAACATATGATCTAATTATATGCGGGGTGATTACATGACCCTATTCGACCTTAATTTTATGTAAATCTTAGACTAAGACCATAACATATAAAAATGAACATGAGATGGTCATATGCTTATAAACGTCCTCTAACATGATTGTATGTTAAGTGTAAATTGGTTAAGTATGCTAAAGTATGGACAGAATCAGAAAATGCAAGGCTTAACCCTAGTCTGGCCAGGGTACTGCGCAGCTGCGCCGTCCCTAGGCCTAACCAGGGCGCAGCTGCGCCGGTCTGAAATCTGAATTGTTGAAATCTGCTTGTTCTGATCATGTCAGTTAGTGTAAATTATTGTTCAAAACTGCTAGAAATAATATGTACCCTACTGATATGTGTATATATGTGATGAATAAGTAAGAAGATAATGTTTAACTTATATAGTGGGTCAAAGGATCATAACCACTTGAACATGATAAGTTGCTATAGTATCATTTACATTATGACTATGTACTTGATTTGCGATAACATATAATCTGATTTCATACCATATGAGTATAAGTATGACATGTGACTAAGATAGTAACATATATGTATATTGAGTAACAAGTTTGTGTAACGGATGTGTTAACTAATGGACATCCTATACTTATAATACACTATAAATAGGATTCAAAAGTGTTGATTACTTAACGTGGATAAACTACGCTAAAGGCAAGTATCCTAAACCCTTGCATTACTTTATTCAACGGATATCGTAAGCGAGTATCTAAACCTTATCTCTTTGGATACAAGTATTCTATCTTTGTATATTGCGGACTAGTTTCCTACTTAATCGTTTGAATTGAATTAGCATACTTGAACTCTTATTTCATTAAAGCTATTATTCATGTTGAACTTAGTATTGTTCTTGAATATTATGAAAGTGTCTATGCCATTTGATTCGGCTAGACTTATATTATTGAAAAGCGACCCAAACTAATTGATTGGTGTGGGATCTTGTATTTGACTGAGAAGAACAACCGTCTTTGAAGGGAATATATAATTATCGGAGAACCGACGTGCACACTTGAGTATGATTGATTGTTATGCATAACGATGGTACTTTAGGCTGATCACCTGCTGTACCTGTTTTTTTGTTGGATTTTCAGTTTATTACTGTTAATTCTAGTAGAAGTTCATAGTCCTTAGCGACTGCTCAGTATTCAGTTATCTTGAAATCTTGAATTAATTTGTTATTGAATCACATTGATATTATTCTGTCCTTAGCGACTATTATTGAAAACTGTTGATATTCTTGTTATCCTTGAACTATCAAACTTTGTTATACCCTTTCAAGAATTAAGAATTATATCACTTACCCTTATTGTATATTACTTGCTGAGCAATTTGTGCTCATTCTTGCTTTCCCTAAAACATTTCAGTTAAGGCAGAGCAGGGCGAACCTTCGGGCGTTGTTAAGGGCAAGGGCAAGGGCAAGGCTACCAACTAGCTTGTCTTTGTTATGTTTTAAATATTTTAATATTGTATTGAGATGATGTAGTAAGACTGGATTTGATTATGTTTAAGCTTAAGTTAGATTATATAATAAGTCGTTAATTGGTATTATTATGTAATCTATTAAGTATTGTAGGTTGCGAGACTTGGGGGAATAATTATAATAAATCATTGTAAATTATTCTAGAATAGATTTTTCGATGTGATTGTGTGATATTTAGTTATTATTATTGTGATGTATTACCATGAGCACGTGTTGAACCGAATTCGAAAAGCCAAGTGGCGGTCACTGGAATTTGGGGGCATCACAACTTCATTCGTATGATAAGTCTTTCTCAATTTGTAGGGGTTCATAATCTATCACATGTTTGTAATCGGATTTATAAGGTCGTAATACTGACATATGGAAGACGTTGTGGACATGCTCCAGAGCCGGAGGTAAAGCTACCTCATAGGCCACTTCTCCGATTCTTCGCAGCACTACAAAGGGTCCAATGAACCTCGGGCTCAATTTTTCTTTCTTACCAAATCTGATCTTTCTCTTCCAGGGAGAGACCTTCAAAAATACAATGCTACCCGATTCAAACTCTACATTCTTGCGGTGTGGATCGGCGTATTTCTTCTGCCTATCTTGAGCCGCTACTAATCTTGTTCGAATTACTTTAACTATTTCTGCTGTTTGTTGTACCAACTCTGGTCCTAGCAATTGTCTCTCACTAACTTCATCCCAGTACAGTGGAGTTCTGCACTTTCTATCGTACAACGCTTTGTAAGGCGGCATACCAATACTAGCGTGGTAACTATTGTTATAACCGAATTCTACAAGCAGTAAGTGATCGTCCCAATTGCCTTTGAAATCCATGATGCATGCCCTCAGCATATCCTCTAATGTCTGGATCGTCCTTTGGCTTTGCCCGTCAGTCTGAGGGTGATAAGCTGTACTCATCCTCAACTGTGTCCCCATGCATTCCTGCAGTCGTTTCCAGAAATTCGATGTGAAGCGCGGATCATGGTCAAAAATAATAGACACTGGCACCCCGTGCCTCGAAACAATCTCTTTTACGTATAAATTTGCCAACTGTTCTAAGTTAAATCGGATTCTGATCGAAAGAAAGTGTGTGGATTTCGTTAATCGGTCAACGATAACCCATACTGTGTCGTAGCCTTTCTTGGTCGTCGGAAGGCCAACCACAAAATCCATGGTAATATGTTCCCATTTCCATTCTGGGATCTCTAGAGGTTATAGTAAACCACTTGGTCTCTGATGTTCTGCCTTGACTCTTTGACAAGTCAGACACCTGGTAACACAATCGGCAACGTCCCTCTTCATATTTGGCCACCAAAAGTGTTGTCGTAAATCCTGATACATCTTGGTACTTCTGGGATGAATAGAATACCTCGAACTATGAGCCTCGCTCAGAATGTCCTCCTTAATTTTTGGTACTGGCGGTACCCATACTCTATTTTGAAACCTCAACAATCCCTCACTGTCTATTTTAAACTTAAGTTCAGTCCCTTCAACTATCTTTTTCTTTACTTCCTCACATTCCTTATCCAGAATTTGAGTTTCCTTAACCTTATCCAAGAGAGTTGTACTAGCTTGCATCTGGAACAGCTTCTCGTCAGTCTCCATTAGACATCCTACTTCCAATTCTAGCTTTTTCATGGCTGAAATCAATTCTTCTTGTGCTGTTAGCATCATCAACTTCTCCCGACCCTTTCTGCTCAAGGCATCGGCTACAACATTCGCTTTTCCCGGGTGGTATAAGATATCACAATCATAGTCCTTTATTAACTCCAGCCATCTTCTCTTACGCATATTTAAGTCTTTTTGAGTAAAAATATATTTCAGACTCTTGTGGTCCGTATATTTTTCACACTTCTCCCATAGAGATAGTGTCTCCAAATCTTTAAGGTGAATACCACCGCAGCCAATTCTAAATCGTGGGTTGGATATCCCTTCTCATAATCTTTCAACTGTCGTGACGCGTACGCAATGACTCTACCGTTTTGCATAAGCACACAGCCTAGCCCTTTATGCAATGCATCACTATATACTACAAAGTTTCCTGTGTCATCCGGAAGGGACAACACAGGTGCTATACTCAATCTTTTCTTAAGTTCTTGGAAACTTTCCTCGCACTTCTCTGTCCAAACGAATTTCACAACTTTCCTAGTCAAATTCGTTAGTGGAGTGGTGATCTTGGAAAAATCCTGAATGAACCTTCTGTAATAACCTGCTAATCCAAGAAAACTTCTTACTTTCGACGGTGTTTTCGGCTGATCCCAATTCATCACTTGCTTCGACTTTGGAGGGATCCACCGAAATTTCGTCCTTATCAATCACATGTTCGAGAAATTGCACCCTTTCAATCTAGAATTCACATTTTGAGAATTTGGCGTACAACTTCTCTCTTCTCAACACCTCCAATGTCAACTTCAAATGTTCAACATGTTCTTCCTTGGTTATTGAATACACCAATATGTCGTTGATAAAGACCACCACAAATTTGTCCAAAAACGGCTTAAACACTCCATTCATTAGGCCCATAAATGCCGCAGGCTCATTCGTTAGACCAAATGACATAACCAAAAATTTATAGTGACCATATCGTGTCTTGAACGCTGTCTTCGGGACATCTTCTGGCCTCACCTTCAGTTGATGATAACCACTTCTCAGGTCTATCTTTGAGAAATATCTTGCTCCCTTTAATTGATCAAACAGATCATCAATCCTTAGTAACGGATACTTGTTCTTAATGGTAACCTTGTTCAACTCTCTATAATCGATGCAGAGCTGCATCGTCCCATCCTTCTTCTTAACAAATAACACCGGCGCTCCCCACGATGATACGCTCGGTTGAATATATTTCTTGTCCAGTAGCTCTTGTAGCTGAACCATCAATTCCTTCATTTCTACCGGAGCCATCCGATACGGTGCTTTCGATATTGGAGTAGTTCCTGGCACCAAATCGATAACAAAATCTACTTCTCTGTCATGGCGAAAGTCCTTGCAGATCGTCTGGAAACACATCCACGAAGTCCCTTACGACTGGTATTTCCTCTAACTTTAGATTCTCTTTACGACTATCAACTATGTAGGGACTATGTAGGCTAAATACCCTACACAGCCTTGTCTTAATAACTTCCTGGCATTGCATCATCGTCAGACAACTCGCTTGCCTAGGCGACTTGCTGCCATAAAACATAACATTTAACGGAGTCATAAGGTTAATACATTTCTTCTAGCAATCAATTACGGCCCCATAATTGAATAGCCAATCCATTCCCAGAATAACGTCAAATTCCCCAAGTTTAATCGGAATAATGATCTACATTCATAACGTTGCCCTTAACATTCACTCTACAGTTCTTGTGTATATATCTAACAGGAATCACTTCCCTATTCGCAATCTCGATGTTCATACGGATTTCTAATTCGTCTTTATGCAATTCTAAGTTCTTTGCAAAGTCATTGGATATAAATGAGCAAGTAGCACCCGAATCGAATAAAACATAAGCATTAACTTTATTGATCGGAATGATACCTGACACCACATCACGAGACTGTACAGCATCCTGTACGGTCATGTTGAATGTCCTTGCAGTTGGTCGGTTTATTGAAGTCGGTTCGATAATTGTAAGAGAATTTCCACTATTATTTCCCTTATTTCCACCTGACCCTGCCCCTCCAGATGCCTTCTTGGAACAGTCTCTAGCCAAGTGATCCTTTGACCCACACGTGTAGCAGGCGCCCTTCTTAGGGTTATGGAAGTTAGGTGCTATGTGGCCTTCCTGACCACAATTGTAGCAAACTCTTTTCCCTTTCATGCAAACTCCCAAGTGAGTCTTTTCACAGGTTGGGCATGGTTCTATCCTTTTCTTCTGACTCCCTTGCTGATATACGGACGACGGGTTGTCATTCCACTTTGGTCTTGGTTATAAAGACGACGTGACATGTTGTTGGAAATATACATGAGAATGTTATTCCTATTTTATATGATTTGATTATGATATAAATGAATGAATATGCAAGTATACTTGCATTGATAAAAGTTGTAAAGTCCTTTGATAGATAGTAGGAATATATGTACAAGGATTTAGAATGAATTTGATCAAATATGTTAGGTTAATCCTACATAAGCAAAACAGCTTTGTAAAGTCCTTAAAAAGAAATGATGTATAAGGACTATAAATATAGAAAGATCAAGCTTGTTAGGTTGATCCTAAAAAGTGTAATAGATAGGCTTGTCTGATCGTCGAGCACTGAACCAGCATCGTAGTCTGCCAGGAGAGATAAGGAAGACTCGAGAACTATCAAGGCGGAATCGTAGTCTGCAAGGATAGTAGATCTCGGAGTTTGTAGTCTACCAGGAGAGACGAGAAAGGATCGTAGTGTGTCGAGAAGAACTTTCTCATAGCCGTAGTTTGCTGAGGAAGTCATGTTCAGAATCGTAGAGACAACCTGTCTATGAGCCGACCAAGCATCTGCCAGAGCTAAGTCAAGAATTGTAGATCACACTTGTAGTAGTGGAGTCTATTGATCATATCAGAGACAGAGATAGTAGTCGAGCAAGATCAGACGAGCACATCAAGCATGAAGGCAGAAATTATAGTCTGTCAAGATCTAATTTCGGAGTCATAGTGTCTGCAGAAACAAGGCTAAATAGTAGTCTGTAGGACTAAGGCGTCTGCAGATGTTGCTCACAATGCCAAGGCAGAATCATAGTGTCAACACGATTCTCAATAGATGAGCACTCCCATAAAATCCAAAGATGAAGCCTTTAGTCTGAGCCACAAAAATACATTCCACCTGAAGGAAACCAGAGAGCACTCAATGAATGGCCTGCATGCAATCAGAAGATCTAAGCACCAACTCAATCAGCGTCCTGGTTGAGAAGTAAAGCCTATTCAGGAGAAGTCTTCCATAAGCAAATCCTAAGAAGACTTCAGATATAGTGACTGACTAAAGAAAGTCAGCAAGTGCAGTAGCAACAGAAGTCAATGATCTTGGGATTAACCAAGATCGTAGTGTTTGCCAAACAAGCAGGAACTGATGCAGATTACACAGAGATACTAACTAGCTTATGAAGAACAAGACAGAAGTGATTAAGCATGGGTCAGACCATTGTTGATAGGTGAATGGGAGATCACCAGGAGAAAAGAGCTGGGTATGCCACAAATTTGATGTGTCTTACTATTTAAAAGAAGGCAAAAATGACAAGTCAAGCTATCAGTTCTTGAGATCAGTCAAGGCAAGCAGAAGTGTTGAAGCACTGCACAAGAGAAGGAAGAGGTGTTCTACATTGCATATCTAAAGAACACTCTTCAGAATCGTAGTGTTGTCTCAACTAGTCAAAGAGCAACATTCAACAAGACACACTACGATCAAGGTCCAAGAACATCTGCATCAGAATCGTAGAGTTTGGTCATCTGAAGATTAAAGCATTGGCAACGGTTTAATCTGAAGACTGATATTCGAACGTTGCTGATTGAGAGCATCGATGCAGAAGGACAATTTCTGATGTTTTGATAAAGAAGTCAGAAAGAAGAAATAAAGGTGACTACCAGCCTGACACGGAATAGTGACATCTCTGAGGCGAAAGGTGAAGTAGCAGACTGCTGTGTCAGTAAAGTCAAAAAGGAGTTGTCTCGTCACATCAGTAGTCTGCACCAAATAACACGAGATTTGCAAAGCAATTCAAATAGCTTCCCATGGCTATTTTCCAACGGGAAGATTCGGAAAGGGTATTTAACAGCTGAAGCTTCAAAGATGAAAGAGTTGCTGAGTTGAAGAATCGTTGAGTTGTTAGAATGCTACATTGTTGACTCTACGAGTTCCACCAGAGCTGAACAGAACAAGTCTCAGTGGCAGTGAGACTACGAAGGTGAAAGTGAAGCAAATTTGAAGAAGGACTTGAACAGACTAAAAGATTCACGCAATATGGATGAGAATGCCACTGAAGATGGCAGCTAAGCTGAGAGCAGAGAAGGCCATGAAGATAGCATTCAGGAAAGTGGCTGAGCATAAAGAAGATCAAAAGAGCTACTCTACGGATCACCATGAAGAACCAGAAGTTAAAAAGGAAAAGATGCAGAACCATGTCTGCTTATCTATCAAGAAGGGTTCAAGGGCTGCTAAGGACCAGAAGAAGATGACCCACAATGAAAAGCCTTAGCAGTCCTATGTGGTGATGGTGCACAGCTGACATCAGAAGAAGATGAGCTAAATAGAATGAAAAATCAGCTGCACCTGAGAAGAAGTGGTCCAGACTCTACGCAAAATGCAAAGAGGGCCATGCCAAGCTGCTAAGTACATAGATGATCAAGCTTCAAGACATCTTAACAGCAAGGCACCAACAACAACAATAACTAGAACAACAAGTAGCCAGGGCCTGAGGGGTCCTTGTCTGGAGGGACTAAATGAAGTTCCAAGCCTACTGGGCTTGAAGAGTTCGTAGAGAACTAGAGTTCCAAGGCTGCTGGCCTTGAAGAGTTCTTAGTGAACTAAAGGAGTTCCAAGCCTGTTGGGCTTGAAGAGTTTTTAGTGAACTGAAGTTCCAAGGCTGCTGGCCTTGAAGGAATCTTAGTGATTCAGGGTGCTGCCCTTCCTTAGTGGATTTCCTGCGAGAGTGCAGAAGAGTAGATTAGGAGCTTGAGTCTCTGAACTACTTAAAACCCCTTGTGTCTTTTACATTCTGTCATTTACATTCTGTCTTTACATTATGTACTTAACTGCTATAACTGCTATGTATGTAATAACTACTTACAACTAAACTAACTTCAAGAACAATGTATCAATGTTTATCAATATATCAATGAAGGGGATATTCAACTTATTCCGCTGTGCTTGAAATGATTCTTATGTTTGTCATGTGCTAACTTCTTAGCAATACAAAATAAAATGGAATAGAGTTTAAATATGCAAAGGATCTATTCAACCCCCCCCCCCTCTTCTAGATCTACTGTGTGCCTACTGGGAACTAACAATTGGTATCAGTGCAGGTTCTCATGCTATATTTAAAAGCTAATCGCTTTGAGTCTGATCCTAGGCACAAACATTGTTCTAAACTTAGTTTAGTAGTAAGTCACTTGTAAATGCAGATGAGCTCACATGTTGAAAATAATGTGTATATACACCTGAAGCTGCTCAGATTGGTCCATGTTCTTGAATGCTATAGCAACAAGACCAATCCTTGTCCACAGTCAATCTTGTAGTTTGAAGACCAGAGATGGGAAGTCAAGAGGCATCAACAGCAAAGAATCAAGCATCCTCCATTCTGAAAGATGAAAAGCCATACAAGCAAAGAAATGCTTATCCAGAGGAGAAAGAAGAAATTCTCCAATATGTATTTGGCTAACCAGCAGTTAGATGTGAACCCTGAGGTTCAAGGTTGTCAAATAGTTAAAGCTGTCAAGACCTTCCTAGCTTATATCTCCAAGACTATATGATTGATCAAAGGTCAAATGGAGCAACAGGCTGTTAGCATTAAATGCAAACATATGCACATCAATGCCTAACATCATTATAGCAAGAAAGTGACTATCAAGAAACAGATAGTGTAAAGGTACAGTTCCTCATTTATACTTATATGAATATCATGTTGCATCACCTTATGCACTATAACAGTATTCTATCAAGAGACCATACTCTTCCTAAAAAGGGGAAGAGAGAAAGTACACTAAGGTTGGAAACTTAATTGCTAACGAACTTTCTCTCCATCAAGTTTTAGGTTGAAGATAACATCTTGAAAGAAGTCTGAAATAGGTCATAAGCATATCAGGATTTAATTAAGCTTAAGTGGAGTAATCCTTGATAAAGGGCTGGTATGTATGTATGTATAAACCCATGTTCTAAGTTTTTGATAATATGTAGAGTATGATCAGTTCTAGAGGAGTATCTTAGAGATTCTTAGAAACTGATCATCTCCATGAATCAACCAGATACAAATAAGTAATAGAGTTGATTCCAACTCTGTGAACATTCAAAATCTGTGAACATAACCAAGCAAAGGGTGAAACCTTCAAAGAAAAAGAGTATCTTATTAAAATGATTAATCTTACACACACTCACAATCATGCATTTTAAATGTCATATCTAAATCTGATACATGCATAGATATGATTATTGATGCTAAAGTTGATGTAAATTCTAGTATATGAGGAATAGGGGTTTTTGAGAAACTAACCTAGCAGGACCCATTTAACCATGCGTACCAAATATAGAAATTTATCTAACCTGCAGATACTTGGTCTATCTGACCACACTAAGGAATGCTGAAGCAGATGGCTTAAGTCACGAAGATTCACCCAGCTGGAGGCTCAAGACATTTTAGCAATGTTCTTGTCAAAACTCATCTTATACCAACGCTGGTTTCTAAAGATGAGCTGAGCCCACATGAATAAAGCTCACCTGATTGCTGATCTTCAAATGGTAGCTGACCATTCATGCCAAGATCCTCTATGCTTATTCATATAAAGCATATCAACTCAGAGGGAATATCAAAGAAGTCCACATGAAAGGATCATCAAGTATTGATCATGAAGAATGCACCATAGAAGTAGAACTCCACGAGTGCAGTCTATCAAATAGCTTAAATAAAATTATAGTGTTCTCTACGGTCAAGACTGAGTCAAGCCTGTGCAAGACAACACACAACGATTATGGTACAATGACCACAATCATAGTGTCCCTCCAGTCAGCATCAAAGTCCGTAGTTCTGATAAAGGAGGAAGGGCAACCAACTGAAGAAAGGCTGATAAATGTTAACGAATTGATAGTCCCAAATGATTCTTCATTTATTCTTAGTGTATACTGAAGAAACTAAGGAAGGACTACAAGTCTGCTATAAACACCTGTTCAGGTGTCAGATAAAGAATACTACGTTGGTAGTTCTGTCAACAATCGTGGAGTAATCAGTTTTGAAGATATCTCTCTATGATGCAAGGATGTTTACATGATAGTGATGATTCCAGTCAGAAGGAGATATGCAAAGATGCCTTTTAATGCATATGAAGAAGAAGAATTCATACCGCTTTGAGAAGATAGCATCGTCTATGGGGGAGCAGTGATCTGCTAAGAGCAGCAGCACTAAAGGTGCCAAAGATGATTGATGAAGCAAATTCTTCAGATCTTCCAAGTAGAAAAGAAAGTCACTTGATTGACTTAGAAAGATCAAGTGAGAAGCTGAAGAAGCTGTGAACCTCAGAAGAAGAAGAAAAGCAGTCACAGAACAAAGAAGTTCTTACTCACTACTATTGAAGAAGTGTCACCAATCGTAGAGCCAAGAAAAATTATGAATGGAGATGGTGAAGCTCAAGGAGCAAAATGAAGAAGTGGAATTCTTGCTAGAAGTTGTGAGAAAAACTTAGAAGATAAGACAATCATAATGCATGTCTATCAATTACACCACGATTATCAAGACCACTTCTGCCAAGATCATAGAGAACAGGAGCTAACCCAAAATAGAAATATCCCAGTTACAAAGTCCCAAAACTTTGTGGCTGATGAACCAAATGAAGATCCATAGTCAGTAGTAACATCCCAAAACGTGCTACAGATAACCATATCTACCACCCACCTCAAATCGTGGAGTGCCTAAGATCAAACATCTGATCGTAGTGTAAGAACAGAAGGACGCCACGATTGCAGCCTACACAAAAAACAACACCATTGAATATCAAGAATTGGTGAATGAACTTCCCAGCAGAGAGGTCAAATGTGATGTCAGTACTGACCATGTCTAAAGCTCTTCATCTGATAAGCGCCTCAGGGACAAACCTAATCCTTAGCCTTGGTCTAAAAGGTTGGCCCGTCCTGAGCAACCTTAATCCAGAAGAAGTGCAAATATTAATTACATCACAAGAATCTCTACTGAAGTAAGCAGCATCTCATCAGAAGATTACGAGCATGTAAATGAGAATTGTCCAATCCCTCAGAGTATAATGAAGAAATTGCCTATTGAAGTACGACCACAGACTACGATCATCGAAACAGAAGCAAAGGTTGAAGATTAGTCTGGGAAATCGTGGAGTACTGAACCAAGTCATAAGTCACTCCACGAACTGAAGAAGTCAATAGTCAACAAATGGAAAAGTCAAATCTGATAAACTGACATGGTTGAAGAAGTTACAGATTATGACCTATTAAAGTCTTACAACTATCCCACTAAGGAACGTGGATGGAGCAGTTAAAAGAGGAAAATTTAAATTATTGGCAGTTTCATTTTAGAGAGTTCATTAAAAGCTGCAAACCTGTCAAATCCATACACTTACCCTCTCAAGCCAAAACCTAAACACTTTCAACCAGTCGAATCTTCTCAAACAGATATCCTTTCTCAAATCGCTTCCTGCTACCTCACAAGATCCTCATAAAGCTAAAAACCTAGAAAACCCTAACTCTTTAAATGGCACATTGACGAGTAATCACCAGCATTCAGCTCGGGACTAAGACATTTGAGAAATCTGAGAAGAAGTTCAGAGATATTCTTGAACTTGTGAAGAAAGCTGGATTCTCAGAATGCCTTGAGTCAAATACTCCAATTTTTGTTAACTTGGTTAAAGAGTTCAACTCCAACATGACTACAAACTCTGGAACCCTTTCTACCAAAGTAAAAGGTCAGATTCTGAAGCTGAAATCTTCTAACATCAATCAGTGTCTAGGTTTTCCTGACCTAGGCCTGAAAAATCTTGATGAAGTCAACACTGAAGAAGCCAAGAAGATTATGCTGGTACCAGAGAAATCCTAGTTTGAAGGATATGAAGAAAAAGGAGTTTCCTGAAGAGTTTGAATTCCTTGCAGAGATAGTGGGCAAACGTATACTATGCAAGGACACTTCACATGACACTGTGAGTGATCAACAGTTGAAGATCATGTCTGCAATTGTTCTAAAGAAGTAAATCAATTTTGGAGCTATCCTGCTCGACCTAATGTCCAAATGGCTGGACAAGGCAGAGAAGAAGAGGTTAACAGGGAAACCGCTCACAAAGGTTTTCCATGGAAGGTTCTTGAGTATCATTCTGAAGAAGAAGCTGAAGAATAAGATTAAGGATGATGAAGGTGTAGTTCTAAACAGCCATAAGGTGATGACCCCTATGTTGTTCTTAAATTGGAAGAAGAACCCAATGGAGAACAAAAGGCTGATAATATATAGCAGCAGAAGCAAGAGTACTTCAAAGAAGAGGAAGGCAAGTGCCATGAAAGAAGAGGAGCTATCACACTCTGAAGATTCAATAATCCCAGAATCCAAGTCTGTGAGGCCATCCAAGAAGAAAGCTAAGGTGATGAAAAGGTCAAAATTAGTTTTTCAAAGAAGCCTATTTGATGAGAAGAAAAGAGTAGAGACAGAAGATAAAAAGGAAACTGAAAGCTCTACGGATAAGTCCTCAAGAAATCATCCCACTGTTGAGGAAGTTCAATTTGAATAAGAAGAAGTTAAGTCTGATGATGAAGAGGAAAATGCAAGTTTTGTGGCTAAGTCTCAAAGTAGCCACTCTGCCGATGAGGAAGGTTCAAAAGCTGAAACAATTGAATCTCCTACTACTAAATCCCCAACGAGTTCATCTGATGGTTTAAAAGGCGTTGAGTCTAAAGAAGAAGCATCTGCTCCTACTGTTGCTGAGCATCAAAGAAGGTTGTCTGATGACTCAGAAACTTCAAAGTCTGAAGATGAAGAAGAGTCTGAATCTCCTGTAGCTAAACCCCTAAAAAGGAGGAAGAGCAACAAATTGTGTGCCCAAGCTATTCTAGAAAAGAAAGAAGAATCTTCTATAGCAATCATCGAACTCAGTGATGATGATGAAATGTCAAAGGAAGAAGAGGCTAAGGGAAGAAGAATGAAAATGTCTGCAATGGCTAGTAGCAAGAGACTGAAAACTGCAGAGCCCAAAGTGTCAAGTGAGTCTGCAAAGACTAGCTCTGATGAAGATGATGATCAAATGATGGAACATACTGATGAGTCAGTTGAAGAAAGTTTGCACCAGTCTGACTCCAAGTCAGGACAGGAAGAAAGTAAAGAAGACTTCAGCTCTGAGGATGAGGAGCCAGAAGACTTTCACATTCCTTGTCCTATTCAACGCAAGAGGAGAATAGTAGTAGAAATTAATGAAGAATTAATAGATGCACTTCCAGAGAAATGGATTAATCATGAGAATGGAAGGTTGCATATGGTGAAAATGACTGCAACACGTCTACTCAACAATCGTTAAACTATATAGTTAGACACTTCAACCTTAATATATGATACTGAAATCAAGGATCATGCGATAAGATGGTTTCATCCTCATATGTCATGGGTAAAGGCATCCCTCACTGGAGACAACAACTATTTCTCATAGTGCTTCTCTCACCTCCCCAACTTGGAGCTGGTGGCATAGAATTTTCCAAGGGTGAAGAAGTTTGCAACTCTGCTAATCAAAGACCTATCTCATTTCAAGGTCTATCGACATGCTGGAAATCATTACATTCCCTACGAATGTTGAGAAGACTCTGATGGCAAAAGGATCATACCAAAGACTATGATCGTAGAGTTCCCTCACTCTACCAATGAAAATGACTATGTTGAGTTTGAGAAATTCTATGCTAATCTGACAGTGCTGAATGATAGTACTCCATCCTTCAACAATGATTGGTACTCAACGATCTATCAGATTCTCACTACTTTTGAAAACTTGTCCAAGGGTGAAAATTATGGAGCCCAATCTGGTTCTCCGCATGAGATTGATCAACCAGTTGCTCAGCAGGAGGCTGACCAAACAGCTGCTTAGAAAAAGGATGAACAACTTGATGCCAGATCTCTTCGAAAGCAAGAGTTGCTAAAGAACCCTAAAAGAACTAATTGAGGAGATCTCTCTTATAGCTGCAGATGTCAAGGACATATCAATAGGAGAAGACAATTAGCTATCAAAAAGGCTTCAAGCCAGACTCTCAGACATATCCCTCAAGCTTCAACTATGGGATCAAGTTTTTCTGAAGGCTATGAGTGATCAGAAGGAAGAAGCTCTACGAGCTCAGAAGGCTAATAAAGAGCAAATTTTATCTCTCTCTGACAAGACTGACAATCTAAATCAGTCTTTCTCCCTACAACTTGAGCTAAGCCAATAATAACTCAAGATTAAGGTTGGTAACTCATCTCACCTGATGGAGCAGCTTATGTAAAATGTGGAGCAGCTCTCACAAGTGATTAATGACAAAAAGGGGGAGACAAAGAGACATAGAAAGAGGCATTTAAGGAGGAGCAAGGAGAGAAGAATGAAGGAAGAAAAGAAGGCCAAGAGCAGAAAGGCAAAGGAGGAAGGAGAAGAAGAAGACAGCAGCAGTAGAAGCAGAGTCATCATTTGAGGGGGAGCCAAAAGATAATGACCCTATGAACACAGAATTATAGGGGGAGCCAAAAAAAGAAGAGCATGCAACTGAACTAGAACCTGATCAGACAGAGAAGTGAAGCATGCATCTGAGGGGGAGCAGGGGAAAGAAGAAAAAGAAGAAAAAGAAGAAAGAAAGATGAGCAGCAGCAGAAGCTGATCAACAGACAATCTGGAGACATACATGGAGCAGAAAAGGTACATCTCTATCTGGTTAGGTATGTTCTAGATCCAGGATGTAGAGTGTCATAATTTATACAAAGTCCATATTATTCATCAATGGCATTTATGATTATCTGCTTTAGAAATAAAGCTGCTCACTGTATATAAGATTCATTCATCTCATGCATATGCACTGATTGTTTTTGTCATAATCAAATAGGGGGAGATTGTTGGGAATATACATGAGAATGTTATTCCTATTTTATATGATTTGATTATAATATAAATGAATGAATATGCAAGTATGCTTGCATTGATAAAAGTTGTAAAGTCCTTTGATAGATAATAAGAATATATGTACAAGGACTTAGAATGAATTTCATCAAATATGTTAGGTTGATCCTACATAAGCAAAATAGCTTTATAAAGTCCTTAAAAAGAAATGATGTACAAGGACTATAAATATAGAAAGATCAAGCTTGTTAGGTTGATCTTAAAAAGTGTAATAGATAGTCTTGTCTGATCGTCGAGCACTGCACCAGCATCGTAGTCTACCAGGAGAGACAAGGAAGACTCGAGAACTATCAAGGCAGAATCGTAGTCTGCAAAGATAGTAGATCTCGGGTTCGTAGTCTTCCAGGAGAGACGAGAAAGGATCGTAGTGTGCCGAGAAGAACTTTCTCAGAGCCATAGCCTGCTAGGGAAGTCATGTTCAGAATCGTAGAGACAGGCCTATCTATGAGCCGACCGAGCATCTGCCAGAGCTAAATCAAGAATCGTAGATCACACTTGTAGTAGTGGAGTCTACTGATCATATTAGAGGCAGAGATCGTAGTTGAGCAAGATCAGACAAGGACAACAAGCATGAAGGCGAAAATTATAGTCTGTCAAGATCTGATCTCGGAGTTGTAGTGTCTACAGAAACAAGGATAAATAGTAGTCTGCAGGACTAAGGCGTCTGCAGAGGTTGCTCACAATGCCAAGGAAGAATCGTAGTGTCAACACGATTCTCAACAGATGAGCACTCCTGTAGAATCCAAAGATGAAGCCTTTGGTCTGAGCCACAAAGATACATTCCACCTGAAGGAAACCAGAGAGCACTCAATGAATGGCCTGCATGCAATCAGAAGATCTAAGCACCAACTCAATCAGTGTCCTGGTTGAGAAGTAAAGCCATTCAAGAGAAGTCTTCCACAAGCAAATCCTAAGAAGACTTCAGATATAGTGATAGACTAAAGAAAGTTAGCAAGTGCAGTAGCAACAGAAGTCAATGATCTTGGGATTAACCAGGATCGTAGTGTTTGCCAAACAAGCAGGAACTGATGCAGATTACACAGAGATACTGGCTAGCTTATGAAGAACAAGATAGAAGTGATTAAGCATGGGTCAGACCATTGTTGATAGGTGAACGGGAGATCACCAGGAGAAAGAGAGCTGGGTATACCACAAATCTGATGTGTCTTACTATTCAAAAGAAGGCCAGAACAACAAGTCAAGCTATCAGTTCCTGAGATCAGTCATGGTAAGCAGAAGTGTTGAAGCACTGCACAAGAGAAGGAACAGGTGTTCTACATTGCATATCTAAAGAACACTCTTCAGAATCATAGTGTTGTCTCAACCAATCAAAGCGCAACATTCAACAAAACACACTACGATCAAGGTCCAAGAACATCTGCATCAGAATCATAGAGTTCGGTCATCTAAAGATTGAAGCATTGGCAACGGTTTAATCTGAAGACTGATATTCGAACGTTGCTGATTGAGAGCATCGATGCAAAAAGATAATTTTTGATGTTCTGATCAAGAAGTCAGAAAGAAGAAATAAAGGTGACTACCAGCCTGACACGGAATAGTGATATCTCTGAGGCGGTAAGTGAAGTAGCAGACTGCTGTGTCAGTAAAGTCAAAAAGGAGCTGTCACGTCACATCAGCAGTCTGCACCAAATAACTCAAGATATGCAAAGCAATTCAAATAGCTTCCAACGACTATTTTCCAAAAGGAAGATCCTAAAAGGGTTTTAACAGCTAAAGCTTCAAAGATGAAAGAGTTGCTGAGTTGAAGAATCCTTGAGTTGTTGGAATGCTACATTGTTGACTCTACGAGTTCCACCAGAGCTGAAAACAGAACAAGTCTCAATGGCAGTGAGACTACGAAGGTGGAAGTGAAGCAGATTTGAAGAAGGACTTGAATAGACTAAAAGCATCACTCAACAAGGATGAGAATGCCACAGAAGATGGCAACTAAGCTGAGACCTGAGAAGGCCATGAAGATAGCAATCAGGAAAGTGGCTAAGCATAAAGAAGTTCAGAAGAGCCACTCTACGGATCACCGTGAAGAACCAGAAGCTGAAAAGGAAAAGATGCAGAACCATGTCTACTTATCTATCAAGAAGGGTTCAAGGGCTGATAAGGACTAGAAAAAGATGACCCACAATGAAAATCCTTAGCAGTCCTATGTGGTGATGGTTCACAGCTGACATCAGAAGAAGATGAGTTGAACATAATGAAGATTAGCTGCACCTGAGAAAAAGTGGTCCAGACTCTACGCAGAATGCAAAGAGGGCCACGCAAAGCTGCTAAGTACAAAGATGATCAAGCTTCAAGACATCTTAGCAGCAAGGCACCAATAACAACAACTACAACAAGAAGTAGCCAGGGCCTGAGGGGTCCTTGTCCGGAGGGACTAAATGAAGTTCCAAGCCTGCTGGGCTTGAAGAGTTCGTAGAGAACTGAAGTTCCAAGGCTACTGGCCTTGAAGAGTTCTTAGTGAACTAAAGGAGTTCCAAGCCTGTTGGGCTTGAAGAGCTTTTAGTGAACTGAAGTTCCAAGGCTGCTGGCCTTGAAGGAATCTTAGTGATTCAGGGTGCTGCCCATCCTTAGTGGATTTCCTGCGAGAGTGCAGAAGAGTGGATTAGGAGCTTGAGTCTCTGAACCACTTAAAACCCCTTGTGTCTTTTACATCTGTCATTTACATTCTGTCTTTACATTATGTACTTAACTGCTATAACTGCTTTGTATGTAATAACTACTTACAACTAAACTAACTTCAAGAACAATGTATACCCGAGAATTTCCATATATTATTAAATAAATATATTAATGGAAATGAGAATTTATTTGAATATAAATGATTTTGTGTTATGAGATGAATTAATTCAATTATATATAATTGAATAATTATAATAATTGAGAAATTGGTGGAGTTTGTGATAAACTCGTTGATTGCCTTGTGTGGCACAGTGACGTAATATAAGAATGATTATATTAATTTAAGCGAACAATTAATCTATATTAATTGTTAATCAAAGAATATTAATTAACTATTATAAAATACTAATGAGGATTGATTAATAATATGTGATTATTATTGCAAGAAACATAATAATAATGAGCAACGTGTTTATAAATATAATAAGATTTATATCAAAGTGATAGTTAATCATATAAAGGTTAGTTAAATTGTTATGGAGGTTAACAATTATATTGATTGATGTAGGATATGTGTATATTATTAATTAATATTCAATTTATAAGATGAGAAATTATATGTGCAAGCATGCGAATTAAATGTATAGTAACTATATGTTATGATATGTGTAGGTGACAAATGATGTGTGGATATACATTAAAATAATGTATCATGGATCTATTATAAATAATTGTTGAGTAATACAATTTAATAATATATGATATAATGTAATGTGGTAGTATCCGATTGTATTATATCGGTAAGATAAAATGTACATAGATTATATGTATTCAAATTGCATTTATTACATTATGGGGAGAACATTGTAATTATAACCTAAGAGTACATATAATATATAACATAAGTGTAGCATATAGTCCATTTGTAAGAATGCTGAGATTTGCTTTGCTTGTCCTAATATAATAGTCACTCTCCTTTCCCTCATTCACGTTCACAGCTATTATGGCCTAAGCCTATTGCTTCTCCTTAAACTCAGTAAATTTCCATAGCCTTGTAGCAATGATAAGCAAGGGAGTGGTTTTAATGATGGATTCTAACAACTAAATACCTACCATTCTATAACCTTCATGCAATTTGACAATCCGTTAGTTTGATTTGGGAGTTAGAAGCTTGGACTGTGTATTCATTCTTCTATATAAAGGAACTCCCTGCACCTTCATTTCATTGCTGAAATATTTCTAAGAGAAGAGAGTATACTGTGATTGTCTATTTAGTTCAGAAGGAATTTCTATAGTAGCATCAGCAAGCTTACTCCATAACAGAGGTATAAATCCTCTTCGTGTCTTCATTTTCATTTTCTGTCAAAAGAACTCCATTGTTGTTCTCTGAGTTTTGTTGAAATTCTTGATTATGCCAAATTGGTTCATGATTGGTTTGTAGAACCCTTATATTGTTGTTATATGAACATACACACATGATGGAACCACTGAATAGTCTTTCATTTCCATTGTTCCTCTTCAATTTCTGTAAATACATGAAATTCGTAAATTAGTTAGAGTTCATGAAATTGGGAATTGATAATTGCTATTGACTGTTATATAAGCATATATGTATGTGTTAGTAAGTTAAACAAGTCTAATATCTGGGTATGTTGAAATTGATAAAATGGGAGGTTTTGGGTCAGTTTTCGCTGCAGTCTGAACCGCAGAAAACTGCCTCGACGCCGCAGCGCCGCAGCCCGCGCCGCAGTGCCACACGCGCCGCGGCCCGCGCCGCAGCGCCGCACGCAGCACCACTCGCGCCGCAGCGCCAGTATTAAGCTACTGTTGCCGCGCCGCAGCGCCAGCCTCTGTGTTCAGTTTTCTGCATTCTGCAACAAAACTGTTATGTACCAATTGTTTGATTTTTGTTTAAACAAACATGGGAGCATGATTAATACATATATATAAACCTAATGAGGCAATGTAAGCATGTTTTAGTATATTAGCATGCATGGTTAACCAAACGACACATAGTTTGGAAACGAATTTAAAGTTTCATAAACGACGTTAACATATATGAAGCATGTATACATTCTGACTTTTCGAGCATGTTTATAGGGCCTTGAAATACATAAAAAGCATGTTAACTTATATATGTAGGTTTCATAAGGAAGCATGAACATGATAGACCTTATTAATGAACTATACTAACAAAGTATAAGCTTTGAACGTGAACGTTGGTATGTTATGACGAGAATTAGAATTTGACATTTATGGACACATGTGATAGTACTCTTAGACTCATTCATGTGTCATGCATGTATATATACCATGATTAGTTGCCGTGATTAAAGTTTAGCATGAACAAAGCATGTTTTCAAGATAATAACAATGCTAGCTACATATATGCAATACGAGTACTCATGAGCATGACTAATACAAGTTATATGAATATCTTATGTGTTTAAAAGCGACCATGTTAGACCATATGAGTTCGTGTCCTTGAATGGCTTTAAGTATTAACTTAAGAACCTATACCATGTACGATTGGATTTGGAAAAGTTATACAAGCATGAAAGTATCCTTTAAATATGAATACATGCTACGCGATATTATATGATGTTACTTGAACCCGATTTTGACGGTTAACTTAAGGAGATGCCGTAACTTGCTAAAATGAAATATATTTAGTATTGATTGTGGTCTTATGTGATATTAATAATATGCAAGCATGTTTGCTAATTGTTGAGATCTTATATAATATGAGAATGCGTTTAAACTCTAAAGAAGGAACGTTAAGGATAGAAATTATATTCTATATAACTGTGTAGCTAGGTAAAACTTAGCTTATGTGTTGATCGTATATTCAAAGAGAAAATGTGAAGTTAATTATATGACTAATGAATATCATATATATACGTAACTGTATTACGATAGGAATTCGAAAGTGTTGATTGCTTTTCGTGGATAAACTACGCTAAAGGCAAGTTCTCTTACTTACACTCTTTTAAAGTGCAAGTATCCTAACCGACGCATTTACTTTATGCAAGGAAATCTATGATTGTGAAAGTTTCCTAACTTATACTCTTTTACTATGCAAGTATCCTATCTTGTGTATTGCGAACTAGTTTCCTATTTAATCGGTTGAATCGAATTAGCATACTTGAACTCTTATTTCATTAAAGTTATTATTCATGTTGAACTTAGTATTGTTCTTGAATATTGTGAAAGTGTCTATGTCATTTGATTCGGCTGGACTTATGTTATTGAAAAGCAACCCAAACTAATTGATTGGTGCGGGATCTTGTATTTGACTGAGAAGAACAACCTTCTTTGAAGGGAATATATAATTATCGGAGAACCGACGTGCACACTTGAGTATGATTGATTGTTATGCATAACAAGGGTACTTTAGGCTGATCACCTGTTGTACCTGTTTTTGTTGGATTTTCAGTTTATTACTGTCAATTCTAGTAGAAGTTCATAGTCCGTAGTGACTACTCAGTATTCAATTATTTGAAATCTTGAATTGACTTATTATTGAATCATATTGATATTATCCTGTCCTTAGCGACTGATATTGAGAACTGTTGATATTCTTGTTATTCTTGAACTATCAAATCTTGTTATACCCTTTCGAGAATTGAGAATCTTATTGCTCACCCTTATTGTATATTACTTGCTGGGCAATTTGTGCTCATTCTTGCTTTCCCTAAAACATTTCAGTTAAGGCAGAGCATGGTGAACCTTCGGGCGTTGATAAGGGCAAGGGCAAAGCTACCAACTAGCTTATGTCTGTTATGTTTCAAATATATTAATATTGTATGAAGATGATGTAGTAAGACTGGATTTGATTATGTTTAAGCTTAAGTTAGATTATGTATTAAGTCGTTAACTGATATTATTATGTAATCTATTAAGTACTGTAGGTTGCGAGACTTGGGGGAATAATTATAATAAATCATTGTAAATTATTCTAGAATAGATTTTCCGCTGTGATCGTATGATATTTAATTATTATTATTGTGATGTATTACCATGAGCACGTGATGAACCGAATTCGAGAGACCAAGTGGCGGTCCTGGAATTTGGGGGCGTCACAATACCAGCCTTCTTAGTCGAATCATAATCTTCATTGGGCTCAGGTGTAACACCCTTCACAGCCTTTTCATCTTCAAGTTTTGGCTCAAGCACTGGGGTCGTCTCAACCATCTCATCTTCTAGACTTGGCTCAGGCTCTGAGGCTGTCTCAGCCATCTCATATTCATCGTCTTGGGACTCAAATGAGGAATTCCTCATAGTTGATTCATCATCTGTGCTGGATTCAAGCATAGAAGCCTTACTCTTTCCTTTGTTCTTCATTATGAGTTCAGATGACTCTTCATCATCCTCACCATCATTAATCTCTATGATTTGAGAAAGCATCGAATTGACAGGGTCCTTCCACTGTTGGTGGATTCTTATGCTCATTCTCCATGGAATAGCTTTTGTGATGGGCTTGATGATATTTTCTTCTTCGCTTTCCTTAGAGCTGGAAAGAATTTTTTGAGATACCTTGGAAACTGCCTTTTTCTTCTTGACAGATTCCACGGCACGCTTGCGTGAGGTGATCGTCGCCCAGATAGTTCCTAGCAAAGTTGTAGGATGAATTTCTCACAACACCTTAACCCTTCACCTATATGTAGACGGTAATCTTGGTACAAATGCTCGCGTTAGGAATTCTTTGTTGAATAGACACCAACGACACCTTGACCCGTCGCTTATATTGAAGTAGTAATCTTGGTACAATCAACGATTGATACGGTAGAAGACGCCACACATAACTATGTATTATTGTATGATAAGTCAATATTGAACCTTGCAGAAAAACCATGAACAGTTCAAGGGTTCTCAAAGAACCAAAGGAGAATAATCTCACCAGAATTTTATTTATCAAAAGTTGTCTCCCAAATACATCAGCTATGTATTCTATTTATACTAATAAAATAAACCCTAATTCTACAAGGAATAAGAATTTGAATGGAAATAGAAATCCTAGCTAACAAATCACAAGGAAATCAAATCCTATCCAAAAGTAACCTAATTACAATAGGAATGTGAAAATATAATGAAAATATAGTAATTTAGGAAGTAAATTCGCGTCCAAATCTATCAAAAAGCTTCAACAAAATCAATAGGAAATCGTCCAACTCGCTGGGGCGAGTTCCCTAGGCTTCATAAGCTCGGCAGGACGAATACCCACAAAAAGAATATGGCTGGGGCAAAATTAGAGTGTGTTGGAGCGGGCTTGGACAGAGAGGAACTCGTCGGGGTGAGCTCAATGGGCTTAATGAGCTCGCCCAGGCAAGCTTCCAGTTTCAGTAGATCTATCTTATTTTGCTTCCTCGTAGCACCAAATGAAAATCTAGCTCCTCATTCATTTTCTCCATTAGACTTGAATCTATATATGGATCGAACAAATAAAATTAGACAAAAATTCCATAATGAATGGCTTGCCATGTTACTTGAATCTTTCTCCTTTGTTCCGTGCGTTGTATGATGACTTGGCTTGCGTTGATTTGGTCTTACTAAATAGATGGTATCTTGTAATCCCAAATCACATGAATGACTCTTTCCTCACTGATCATATGAATTGAGCTCCAATGTAAGCATTCTTGAGTACTCTTTAGCCCAATTATGGAAGATCATTTGTTGAACCCTCAAAAATTGAGTTGAGTCGCAGTTGTTCGATGCGAGCTCGATCAGGATCGTATCATTCCCCTCCTCTTGAGATTTTTCCTCAAATCTGGCATCCCCTCCCTTTGAAAAGGACTAATCCACAAAACTGACCCTACATAAAAACAAACTGAGTTAGTTGCATCGAACAAATCATAATCCCAATTCTCAACTTGTAAATGAAATATACAAATAAATTAACAACGCAAGTAAGAATATGAAAGGAATCATCAAAAACACTAACTCCTGCCAAAAACACAACAACATTTGGCATTTTCCTAGTATAAACAAGAACAACTTGTAAATGTTTCCCTCCAAGCGATGCTCGAAAGGGCATAACACCCTGCAACTGTCTCTTCTTACCTGGAAACTTAAACATTCGATTTCCTTTAATCAATAACCTGTCTACAAAATCACAACGCTCTTCCATTTGTAGATCAAATACTTCCAAATTGCTAACTATTTCAAAACAAACTAGATTAGCAATTATAGCAAAAATACAATCTAAGCTACTATCTAATAAAATAAATGTGAATGCAATGTAAGAAAGAATCTGAAAAGTTCTATCTCCTCCTGGATCAAATATTATCACGTAGAACTCTTCATGTGGTAGATTCTCCCAATGATGAATCCCCGGATCAAAAGTCAATCTCGGTCATCCGCATAAATACATTCTTCAATGCACCTCGGTCAAATATCAATATTTAAAACTTGTCATGCTTCACACACAAACTCTCTTGAACTCATGGATTAAACACAAAATAAAATAAATCAATGTGTATCTTTTGTATAATCAAGGAAAACCCAAGAAACCCAAATTTATATGTATAGTTTACTAGAACCAGATTCAAAACACTTCCTTGTAGACTATCAATGTAATGCTCAAATTGATTTGCACAACGAACTATATTTTCCTCATTGATGAGTATGAACCCATCTCGAACCTGTAAAACAAATTTAACATTTCCCTTTCCAATGACATTAACATGTTCAAAATAAAGTAATGAAATGAATTGAACAAAAAGGTCACAACCCACTTTACAAGATGAAAACTCAATAGCACAACTATGATAATCACAATCAAACTCAATGCACGCTAAAGAATTTCTCCAAGTGTTGACAAAAATTGGAATACCATCAAAATAGAGAATAACAAATTTACCCATGAAATAACGCAAAATATGGTTCAACATTCTCATGAAAATAAACATTGCAATAGCTAAACCGAATGATCTAACTAGACACACATATAAACCATACCTCACTCCAATTTAATGATAAACATTGTTCAACTTAATACCATGTGATAGCACCTCATGCAATGAAGATTGCTCGAACAGATAAGCATGATTACTACCATTGTCAACTAACGACAACTCATGTAAAGATTAACTAGCATAAAAACCTAACTCAACATATGTATAAGAAAACCTAGAATGAATTTCATGCAAGTAAAAACATTGAGAATGAAAAAACACATCATGATCATAAACTAATTCAACAAATGTCAAATAACTTCCATAGTTTAGATAAAGACGATTCTACCATCAAAATAGCTACCAACAAATTTATCAATGGAAGCATGTAAAACGTGTTTTAATAAACTCATAAAAATACTAGATGCATTAGTTAATCTAACTGAAATAACTATCCACCTATACAAGTCACATCTTAATACCCTTTTCCATTTATCACAATCTCTCGTGCTAATTTGATTAGGCTTTGTCATCACATGATCATTATCACATAAAACATAAGAACTATGCGATTTATCAAGCATAATATCTAAATAAAGAAAATAATGATACTTGTTTACCAATTTCAAATCAACGCACAAGCTTAACATCCTTTCCTTCTTAGGTACTATGATCTCATGAATAGCACATGAACTCATGCTCTCTCCCACGATACCTGCCTCCATCACTTCTCCAACCTACCTTGGTAACTCCTTCATCTCCTCAGGAATACTATCAGTTGATCGGTATAGAATGATAGCACCGATTATGTGATCCCTTACCTATATAAGAGAAACAATAGAACTAGATAAAACAGAGTTAATTGGCTGTTTAAAATACAATTCACTTTCCAACTCTCTTTTTTCATAGTCACTTATTTTTCTCTCTTCTTTTCCCTCAATTTTGCTCTCATTTGTTTTCTCTCGTTTATTTTCAAGCTCACTCTTTTCAATTTCTCTTTTGTTTTCACTCTTATTTTTCTCAATCTCTCTTTTCTTTTCTTCTCCACTCTTTTCAAATCTTTCTTTTTCACTATCAATCTTTTGAACAATTTCCTTTTGTCTCTCACTTTCTTTATCTTGCTTTTGATTATAGACTTCATCTTGCACACTAGAACCCAACTGTTCTCCTTGGACTACATATTCTTTTTCATCTTCTTCCTCCCTCGGTTGATCTTGATCCTTTTGCACCTTAGAGATGTTTTTTAGTTGCATCCAAAAATCCTCCATCCCCTTACAAAATGAATCCATGATATCCTCTCTTGCCTTCTTAGAAAATAATTGTTCTCTATACACCTTAGGAGTTTCTCTTGGCTGTCTCCAATGCGAATCATCCTTGTCTACATGTCTGCCCTCCTATCGTCTTCTAATGTTGATCGCTTTGAAGGTTTTTCTATATATCTTGGAGTTGCATACTCATTCCTCCTATTAAGTTGTACTGGAACAAATCGCTTTCTCATCACGATTTTCAACTCTTCCCATGTCTTGATCGGATGCTCTCCACATCTTCTCCTGCTAAGCAAAAATTGATCCCACCATATAATTTCATGAGAAAAAAATCTTGTACCGCAAGTTTGAACTTCCTCCGCTCAGAATAGTCATGATAGTTAAACTCTCGCTCCAACTTTCTCTCCCATCTCAAATATGCATCAGGATTGGCTTTACCTTGGAAAGATCTCCATTGATGTTCATAAGTACTTAGATAATTATAATTATATATGTTTACTGCAAAACAAAGGTTACTAGATAACAATTTTCCTCACACACTCCCTTACGTGTTTCGCTCAAACAATAATAACTCTCTCGTGTATGCACTCAATAGGCTTTTACCCTCTAATAAGCTCACAACTCTTGCCTCTTACCACACAATATTCCCTCTTATAGGTTCTTTTTGAATTCACCAAACAATATCATAGTTTTACTATTTAATTCAAAAAAACTTATCAAGAACAAAATATAGATGGTATGATTACGGTTACCCACAATCGTGAACCTTGTTGTGTCATAGGTTAACTTCTTGTAAGCTTTGAATTTATCAATTTTAGCTCCGCTTTAGAATTTGTTGATGATGGAACTGGATGAACTATTGGTTGAAATTTGATGATTTAATAGTGTGCTACAAGTTTGGTTAACACAATGGCAATAAAATCTAAAAAATTTTCTATACTCTTTTTTTTGTACTCACGATTATTATTTTTTACAATATATACTCAACAAAAAATTAAAGATAAGTAACTCGCTAGAAAAGCTTAGCATTGATACCAAATTATAGACTCCACGACATGCTTACGTGAGGTGGTCGTCGCCTGGATCATTTCTAGCAAAGTTGTTGAATGAATTGCTCACAACACCTTAACCCCTCGCCTATATGTAGACGGTAATCTCGGTATAATTGCTTGCATTATAAATTCTGTGTTGAATTGAAACCAACGACACCTTGATCCCTCGCTTATATTGAAGCAGTAATCTTGGTACAATCGACGATTGATACGGTAGAATACACCACACACAACTATGTATTGTTGTAAGATAAGTCAATATTGAACCTCACAGAAAAACCTTAAATTGTTCGAGAGTTCTCAAAGAACCAAAGGAGAATAATCTCACTAGAATTTTATTTATCAAAAGTTGTCTCCCAAATACATCAGCTATGCATTCTATTTATAGTAATAAAATAAACCCTAATTCTATAAAGAATAAGAATTTGAATGAAAATAGAAATCCTAGATAACATATCACAAGAAAATCAAATCCTATCCAAAATTAAACTACTTACAATAGGAATATGAAAATATATTGAAAATATACTAATTTAGGGAGTAAGTCTGTGTCCAAATCTGTCAAAAAGCATCAACACAATCAATAAGAAATCGTCCAACTCGACGGGGTGAGTTCTCTAGGCTGTATAAGCTCGCCGGGGCGAAGACCCACAGAAAGAAGCTGGCTGGGGTAGGCTTGGACAGAGAGGAACTCGTCGGGGTAATGGGCTTGATGAGCTCATCGGGGTGAGCTCCCAATTTTAGCAGATCCATCTTCTTTTGCTTCCTCACAGCTCCGAATACAATTCTAGCTCCTCGTTCATTTTCTCTATTAGACTTGAATCTATATATGGCCCGATTAAATGAACTTAGACACAAATTCCATAATGAATGTCTTGCCGTGTAGCTTAAATCCTTCTCCTTTGTTCCGTGCTTTGTATGATGACTTGGCTTGCATTGATTTGGTTTTACTAAATAGATGGTATCTAGTAATACTAAATCACATAAATGACCCTTTCCTTACTGATCATATGAATTGAGCTCCAATGTAAGCATTCTTGAGTACTCTTTAGCCCAATTACGGAAGATCATTTGTTGATCCCTCGGAACTTGAGTTGAGTCGTAGTTGTTCGATGCGAGCTCGGTCAGGATCATATCACTTCTTCTCAACCTTCTTCTTCTAACCTTATTCTTTTCAACCTTCTTCTTTTTCTTCAAGAGTTGGTCATCAATAGATTCAAGTACTCTACGACCATACAATTCAGCAGACTCTTGAGATACTTCATCTGAGGCTTCATTAACTTTCCCCTTTCCTTTGACTTTAGAGAACTTTTGCTCTTCACTACTGATGCGCTCACTGCCTTCTTCTAATTTCCTTATCTTTTAATCTTCCCTAGGTTCTTCTTCCACTCTTTAAACAATATGGGGCTGACTCTCTTGTTGAAGTTTAATATTTCTCCCTCTTCATCTCCGATTCTTTTCTTAAGCCTTTTCTTTATAATGATAATTATAAATATCTCATAGAACATCTTGGGAGTTGGCTTTTCTGCCGCTTTCTTCATTTTAGAATCTTCAATCCATTTAGCTAGCCAGTCTATGAGCACACCACCGAAGTTAATCTGTTGCTTCTTGATAATGGCAGTCATGAACTTTAGTTGTAGTTCGCTGACAGTATCATATGTAGTATCTTTGCAGAGAATACATTTGCCAACAATGTCAGCAAGAAACTCATACTTTTAACGAAAATCTTTCCTTTTGATTCCTCTGAGCTCAGACTTCTTAAGATATCCTATTATCTGCAAGCCTTTTTCCATGATAATATCTTCGAAAAAAGTAATGGCTCGACTGAGAAACCCTAAGCCGTAGTTGATTTTTGAGGCACCCATTTACAGAGTAGTGCCCTTAACTCTAGTAACCAGAACACTATCACGATAAACAACATTGAAATAGAAGTCCTTCACCATATCAGATTAGATTCTGGTACTCGCCTCCAGACATTTAGAAAAATATACATCTTAAACCAACTTTAGAATATCTCTGAACTTCTTCTCAGTATCATCAAATTTATCAAAACAAACTTTGTTTCTGGGAATAAAATGATAGCTTTCCATCTTAATTGATTTGAACTAAAAGATCACAAGAGTGATTAAGCTTTTTGGTAGTTTAAGAAATTAGGTTTCGAAAGCTCTTGAAAATTTGAAAGCTCTAGAACTTAGATTGCAATATGAAAGCGCAAATGTAAGATCATGAATTTGAAAAGATTTTATAACACTTCCATCTATTTTTGTTAAATGGGACACGTGGCATGATATGGCTGGTTTCACGTCGCTTTAGTTCTGCATTTTTACAGCTAGGACGCAGTAACTACTTCATTCAACTCGCTTTTCTTGAGCGTGATTTACACGCGCCTTCGAACTAACCGCCTTAAATTTATTTATCACATAGTATATTTTGAGAAGAAATTAACTCTATGAAGATCCTTTAGCTCGACGATTCTATTTTTAAACAATACGAGCTTTCTTCAAATCTATGATCAATTTTTAGCTTTATGAACAACCTTCCTTCTATGATCGTTAAGTAGCTTTACGATCGTTTCTATTTTTTGACAACTCTACGATTCTTTCCTTCACTTGTTATAATCTCCAAAAGACAGAGAACTCAAAATGCAAATTAAGCATATCTAACTCACTTATTAATTTATTAAACTTAGATTCATCTAATGGCTTAGTAAAGACATATGCTAGCTAATTTTCAGTTGAAATGAAATGTAATGATATATCATTGCTTTGCACATGATCTCTAATCTGATGTCTATATGCTTAGTCCAAGAATATATGACAAGATTATGGGTAATTGAAATAACACTTGTATTATCACAGAAAATGGGAATAAACTTGAAATCAAAACCATAGTCAGCCAGCTGGTTCATCATCCATAAGATTTGAGCATAACAGCTACTAGCAGCAATATACTCAGCTTCTGTAGTAGAAGTTGACACTAAGTTCTGCTTTTTGCTGAACCATGATACAAGTTTGTTTCCTAGAAATTGACAAGTCCCACTAGTGCATTTCATGTCAATCTTACATCCTCCAAAATCTGCATCTGAATATCCTATTAGATCAAAGGAAGACTCCATCAAATACCACAATCCCAAATATGGAGTACCCTTGAGATATCTAAAAATCCGTTTAACTAATTATAAGATGGGATTCCTTAGGGTTAGCCTAAAATCTAGCACAAATACAAGTATAGGACATAATATATGGCCTACTAGTAGTCAAATATAGGAGAGATCCAATCATACATCTGCATTGAGTAATAAAAATACTCTTACCATTTTTATCTTTGTCAAGTTTGGTTGGAAAAGTCATGGGAGTCTTTATTGGAGTATCTAATTCTATACCATACTTCTTAAGTAGATCCTTGATGTACTTGGCTTGGTTGATGAAGATCTCTTCATCATTCTGCTTCACTTAAATTCCAAGGAAGTAGTTCAGTTCATTCATTATGATCATTTCAAACTTGTTCTGCATTAACTTGGCAAATCTCTCACTCAGCTTTTCGTCAGTAGAACCCAAAATAATATCATCTACATAGATTTGAACCAATAATATTTTATCTTTGTGTTTCCTAAGGAATATAGTTGTGATTACTCTACCTCTAGTGAATCAATTTTTAATAAAATAATTTATGAGTGTTTCATACCATGCTCAAGGTGCTTGCTTTAAACCATAAAGTGCTTTATCTAATTTTTAAACATAATAAAAATGAGTAGAATTGATTAAACATGGGGGTTGTTTAATATAAACTTTCTCTTGAAGTTCACCATTCAGAAAATCACTCTTGACATCCATTTGAAAGACTTTGAACTTCATCTAGGCTACATAAGCTATGAACTTTCTGATGGAATCCAATTCTAGCACCAGGTGCAAAGGTCTCGTCATAGCCGATTCTTTTTTCCTGAGAATAGCCTTTAGCCTCAAGCCTTGCCTTGTTCCTTTTGATCACACCAGCTTCATCCATTTTGTTCCTGAAGACCCATTTAGCTCAAAATTTATCTTCTTTCAAACTGGTTCAGCTCTTCTTGCATGGCTTCAATCCAGCTTGAATCTTATTTGATCTTCTTAGGCTCATTCTGGAGAGAAAGCTGAGGTAGAAGCATTCATTTTTAGTGGATGATCTTTTCCTGACACTTGCATATGGATCTCCAATGACCAGGTTGTGAGTGTAATCTCTGACTCATTTGCTTCTGGATGGAACATCTTGAAAGTAGTATGCACACAAGACAATCATATTTGATATGATAAAGCATATACTTTGTAACAATCTTATTTATTTATTAATAAAAAATTTATTTAATTAAAGGCTTTTAATTTATCTATATAGTGTTGTTATATTAAATGTGATAAACCCATAGTTTTAAGCAATGCTTTTAGAATCATGATGATGATCATGCTAATGAGATCTAAATTTTTAGATAGCTTAAAACTAAAACAGTTCCCAATCGTTGGATTACTAAAAAGGAGATTAGCGAATCTTGATATATTGGTACATACGTTGCTCGCTCATTGGATGATGATGATCGATCTCATGATCGTTTGTGTGGAGACACTAAAGCAAGTATGTAGGTGCTTATTGGATAATAAGTTCACTGAACGTAGCTCGTTGAGGAATACCTAATGGAGTTTTACTTGCCTATAAATAGGAATTCCTTTAGTGATAGTAGTACAAGTGATTCTTAGACTTGAGATCATCATAGTCTCTTGTGTATGATAAGTTATAATTTAACATGTCCCTTAAGACCCTTAGGGTATATCAAAGGGTATGCTTGGGTGTAATAAGTTATATATGGAGATAATGAATGATCAATAAAGAATCTACCGCTTCTAGTAAAAAGGAGAGAATGTCCTATGTGATTCGATAAATGACAACCCAGGAATCCTTGGCCAATGTGAAATAAAATTAGAAAAGAGTTTCTCATATGCATTATTTGGAGTTGTTCATTTAAGGATCGAAATACATATAATTAAATAAAATAAGACTTGATAGTAATTCCATGTCTTATATTTAATTGGGACATTGTATGGTGAAATGATTGAATTGTACGATAACTATTTACTCAAAGGTTCTTTTATGATTAATGTTGAAATCTATATTATCTGAAAAGTCGTTGAGCGCTAAGGGGGCTTACCCTTATTGTAGAATAAATATTATTTATTTAAATAAATTAACTAGTTTAACTTATTTATTTAAATAAGATTAGAATTGTTCTAATTCATTTATTCACAACCAGTTTAATATGGAGAACCTAAATGGTTACACCATAAAAGGAATAATATTTATTTAAGAAGCAAATGGCATAATTGTAATAATAGGTTAAGTGTATTTAATTTAATATATGGTGATAGAATAAATTAAATAGCTTAATGTTTATTATTTAATATTTTGAAAATATTAAATATAAATTAATAAGAGGAGTCTTATTATTATTATTACTATTATTATTATTAGTTTAATTCCTAAAGGAGTTTGGAAATTAATTAACAATAGTACTCTCTCATATTCTTAATAAGATTAGGAGATTAATTAATTAAAAGAGTTTAATTAATTATTATAAAATCCTAATCCTAAAATATTTAGGAGGGTTGCCTACATCTATAAATAAGAGGAGTCTTATTTTGATTTAGGGCTAATGCTATTTTTCTAATAGTTGGGAAAGCACTCCTTTTCTAGAGAGAAGAAAATTAGGGTTTAGCCAAACACCCTTCTTCTTGAGTAAAGATTATTCCTTGGTGGATCACTTCTAGATGCCAAACACTTGGGTGGCTAACGTTGATCAAAGGAAGGAATCTAACCCGGTAAATTCAAGGAGAGAATGAAAGGATTTGGAGTTGAACTTGTACCTGAGGAAGCTCGTATCTTCAAGGGTATGAATCTCTTTCTTCATCTCTTTCATTTAATTAATAATTATGCATAAAGGATGATCCGGGTATATAGTTTGTAAAAATTATAAAACTCTGATTTACCATGCTTTCGCTTATTTTATGTAATTCGATTGTGTTCATGAATCTTACAAACCTAACACATCTGTCTTCTTGCATTGTTGTCTGAGATCTTCAAGATTGAGTTCTGGTTCTGCATCTTCATTAATTTGTAAAGTTCCCATATTTGGAACTAGAGACTCTACGACCTCCTTATCTAGCACTACGATCATTGGGTCTGGCTCTTCGGCTTCAGCTTCTGCGATTGTAGGGTTCTCCTTCTCTGCGATTTGAGGATCCATCTCTACGATTTCTACTAGTTGAGATGCTTTGCTTGATTCACCTTGTTTAGCCTCATCAAAAGTGACATGAATAAAGATTTCCACTGTCAAGGAGTTCTTGTTAAACACTCTATAGGCTTTATTTTCTATAGAGTATCCAAAAATGATTCCTTCATCTGACTTGGACTGAAACTTTGTAAGGTATCTTTTGTCATTGTTGAGGATGTAGCATGAATAGCCAAAAGCACGAAAGTAGCTTATATTTGGCTTTCCTCCTTTCCACAACTCGTACGGTGTCTTCTTGATTGTATAGTGAATCAAGGACCTATTCTGAGTATAGCTTGCAGTGTTGACAGCTTCTGTCTAAAAATATTCTAGAAGGTGGGCTGCTGCTAGAAGTGTCCATCTTGCTTCAATTAATTGTTTGTTCTTCCTCTCAGCCACTCCATTTTGCTGAGGAGTTCTTGGTGCTGAGAAATTATGCTAAATGCCATTGTCTTCATAGAAATGATTAACTTCAGAATATTCAAACTCTCTGTCATGATCACTCCTTATTGTTTTTATATTCTCCGCCCTTCTCATTCATCACCAGCTTGAAGAATCTGATCAACTGATTGCTGGTCTCTTCTTTAGAGCTTATGAAGAATACTCATGTGAACCTGGTATAGTCATCCACTACAACCATTAAGTGTCTTTTACCTCCAAGACTTGCAGTTGGAATAGGCCCAAAAAGATCTATATGAAGAAGTTATAGGGTCCTTTCATTTGAATTAACTGTTTTACTCTTGAATGAGTTCTTGGTCTGCTTCCCTGGCTGACAGGCTTTACATAGTCTCTCCTTGACAGAAAACTCAGCTTGGGTAGATCTCTGACTAGAACTTTTGACATGAGCTTTGACATGTGAAAGTAGTATGAACACAAGCCAATCATGTTTGATGATAAAACATTTACTTTGTAACAATCTTGTTCATTTATTAATAAAAGTATTATTTAATTAAAGGCATTTATTTATCTACATGGTGCTGTTTTTATAATATGTGATAAACCCATAGTTTTAAGCAATGCTTTTAGAATCATGATGATGATCATGCTAATGAGATCTAAATTCTTAGATAGCTTAAAACTAAAATAGTTACTAATCGTTGGATTACTAAAAAGGGGATTAATGAATTCGGATAGATTGGTACATATGTTACTTGTTCATTGGATGAGGATGATTGATCTCATGATTATTTGTGTGGAGACACTAAAGCAAGTATGTAGGTGTTTATTGGAGGTTAAGTACACTGAACATAACTCACTAAGGAATACCTAATGGAGTTTTACTCCCCTGTCAATAGAAATTCCTAATGTGATAGTAGTACAAGTGATTCTCAGACTTGAGATCATCATAGTATCTTGTGTATAATGAATTATACTTTGACTTATTCCTTAAGACCCTTAGGGTATATCAAAGGGTATGCTTGGGTGTAATAAGTTATATATGGAGATAATGGATGATCAATAAAGAATCTACCGCTTCTAGTAAAAGAAGATATATGTCCTATGTGATTCGATAAATGACAACCCAAGAATCCTTGGCCAAGGTGGAATAAAATTCGAAATGAGTTTCTAATTTGCATTATTTAGAGTTGTGCATTTTGGAATCGAAATACATATAATTAAATAAAATAAGACTTGACAGTAATTCCATGTCTTATATTTAATTGGGACATTGTATGGTAGAAGGATTGAGTTGTACGGTAACTATTAACTCACATGTTCTTTTATGATTAATGTTGAAATCTATATTATCTGAAAAGTCGTTGATCGCTAAGAAGACTTATCCTTATTGTACAATAAATATTATTTATTTAAACAAATTATTAGTTTAATTTATTTATTTAAATAAGATTAGAATTGTTCTAGTTGATTTATTCACAACCGGTTTAATATGGAGAACCTAAAGGGTCACACCATAAAAGAAAGAATATTTATTAAAGAAGCAAATGGCATAATCGTAATAATAAGTTAACTATATTTAATTTAATCTATGGTGATAGAATAAATTAAATAGCTTAATATTTATTATTTAATATTTTAAAAATATTAAATATAAATTAATAAGAGGAGTCTTATTATTATTATTATTACTATTATTGTTATTATTTAATTCCTAAAGGAGTTTGAGAATTAATCAATAAGATACTCTCTTTCTCTCTCATATATATTCCTAATAAGATTAGGAGGCTAATTAATTAAAAGAGTTTAATTATTCCCAATAGGATTGGGAAGCCTAATTAATTAAAAGAGTTTAATTAATTAATATAAAACCTTAATCCTAAATTATTTAGGAGGGTTGCCTACATTTATAAATAAGAAAGTCTTATTATGAAACAAGGTTAGACATTTTTAATTCCAAGAGTTGGGAGAGCACTCATTTTCTAGAGAGAAGGAAACTAGGGTTTAGCCAAACACATTTCTTCTTGAATTCTTATTCTTTCTTGGTGGATCACCTCTAGAGGCCAAACACTTGGGTGGCTAACGTTGATCAAAGGAAGGAATCAACCCTGTGGATTCAAGTAGAACGCGAAAAGGATTTGAAGTTAAACTCGTACCTGAGGAAGCTAGAATCTTCAAGGGTATGAATATTAATCTCCATCTTTTTGTTTAATTAATAATTGTGCATAAAGGAAGATCCGGGTATATGGTTTGTAAAATTTTAAAAATCTGATGTATCATGCTTTCGCTTATTTTATGCAATTTAATTATATCCATGAATCTTACAAACCTAGCAACATGCTCTTGAAATTAAGATGAGACAACCTTCTATACCATAACTAACTTATATCTTCTGAAGCTTTGACAAAGAAACAAGTTGATGCTGAAGAACTTAGCTCAACGAGATTAAACACATAGAAATTTCCTTTTTTTGATCCAGTCAACTTCAATAAGTTGGTGTCCAGGTCTCGAACTTGACACTGGTTATTGAAGAAGATGACTTGATAACCTTTATCGCACATACCTAACTTTTGCTTAGCAGGTTGTGGTTCATTCCATTAACATAAGCTAACTTACTAAAAGAAATAACTCTATTGCTTATTGAACCATAGCCTTTAGTTTTTCCAGAGTTGTTGTCTCAAAGACAACTACTGGAACATCTTTTACTTTGAAATCTAACAGGAGAGCCTTATTGCCAGTCATGCACCTTGAGCATCCATCAAGGGATTAACCGTACAAACCTTGTTGATCTTGATACTTCACTGATGTCAATCACTCAACGATCCGTGGCTTTGCTTAAATATTTCTCTTTGGCCATTAAATAGAGATTAGATTTCTGAGGAGCTTCATTATAACTTGAGTCCTGACTTGAGCAACTGATTGTGTCACTTTACGGTCTCTTAGCCATGAAGCACTTTCATTCTTATGAGACTTCTTATAGACTTTTAGCTAGAAAGACTATGACTTCATCATCATCAGCTTTTTCGTGAAGAAATTGAACTTGGTCCTTTTTTATCAGTTGCATCAACTCCTCTTCATTGACAAATCATTTAGCTTTACACGAATATCATTTTGAATGGATCATCTGAGATGGGAGTCAGCCTTATTAGAATGAATGAATGAATCATTAATCAAAGTATCATACAGATCTTCATCATCCACATAAGCCTACAAACAAACTTTCCAGTTAGCATGTATTTTTCCTTATTAAACAAAGGTGACTTATTTTCATGACCAAACTTAGAACTGGTTTTGTTTAGTGTCATTGATTAACTCAAAGTGTAAGCTTTATGTTCTTTAGAACCTGCTCTGATACCACTTAATTAGTTAAATAGATCCTTTTGAAATTTGATTAATTAAGGATATTACCAAATAATTAGTTAATCAGATAGATTATGCACAACGAAATATATTTTTGGAAAACCCCATTAAAAATTAAAGATAAATCTTAGTTCTAAATTTAGTTATGATTTTCAGTCACAACAACAAGAATAATAATAGGCAGAATGTAAGAACAGGAAAGTAAATGACACAAGCGAGATTTTAAGTGGTTCGGAGACTGAATAACTCTTAGTCCATTCTTCTACTTCACAGAGTAGGAAATCCACTAAGGATGCAGATCACATAGATATTTAAAACTGAACCACTAAGGTTTCTTCGAGTCATTCAGTCTCGAAAATGGTCACTTAAACCAGGACAATTAGTTCTTTGAATCACTGAGATTCCTTCAAGTCACTTAGTCCCGAAAATGGTCACTTAGACCAGGTGAATCATGATTGGAATGATTTTTGAGGTGCTACTAATCTTTGAAATGAGGCTCGACTTATTTTTGGTGCTTAGCAATGTTGAACACATCTTGAGTCGTAGAGTGGAGCTCTCTCTACGTTGGATAGTTTCAGCTTTATGTTCCTCTATGATTCATGATTCCGTACTTGGATTTGAATCTTTATTGCCTTTTATAGTCCTTCAAAAATTTTCCCGTTGATGATGCATTTAATGCTCTGATACCCTAGGATCCTTGATGTTGACGTTTAAGTCCATATATCAGCTACTTTTTAGCTTGCCTGTCACATTAGCATGCAGTCTCAGCCTAACACCACTAAGACATCGCTTTCAATAAACTAGCCGATTGACACATCTTCTGATCTTCGATTTCTACCAAGGATGTTTGGCAGAATACATCATGACCTTCAATTATCAATGCTCTATATCAGTTTTTTTGTCAGATCTGTCTTGACTCTACAAATAAGTCTTATCGTATATTTTAATGAGAAACATAGAGTCTTAATTTAGAGTACGTTTCTACGAACGAACTCTACGAACAGCTCTCTATAAGGTTTCACTTTGTGATTTAAGAGTTGGCTTTACGATCTTGACTTCACTGAACGATCCTTAAGATACATTACGATTTGATTTTAACTCAGCGATTGCCTAGAGTACTCTATCTTCAGACTTCACTCAACAAGTTTTGCTTGACTTTGCAATTCTCTTTTCACTTTTCGAACTGATCTCTTCTTTACGATTTGAAGCGAACTTTACGACATGTGCAAATGCTCTGTGATCCATCTCTCTACGATGCTGAAGCACACTTTGCAAAACTCCTCTTTTACCCTGCTAACTTAGCTTTCACTTTACGATTCAGAAGGCAGTTCTACGATCTTTATTGTAGACTCTTCAATTCCCTCTTTAGCTTTGAGATAGCCTTTGGCTTTGTTCAATTTACAATTTAAACTTCACCTTACGAATTGAAGTGAGCTTTGCGCTTCATCTGATGCTTTATGAACAGTAAGTTGACTTTGCGATATATCATCTTCACATTATGAACTGGCAGAGTAACTCAACGAATAATTGAACATATCAACTCTAAATTAGATCAACTTATTAAGATCAACCTAACATGTTTGATCTTTCTAGTTTAAGTCCTTGTATATGTAATTTATTTAAGAACTTTACAAAACTTACTTACACAAATATACATTAATCATATTGTTTTATAAACACCTAGATTATTGTGCTAACGACATTTATGCTACGAACTTGGAGAGTAACTTTACAATCTACTTGATCCTATTACATATAAAATCAACTCACAAGATCAACCTAATAAATTTGATCATTCTAATCTAAGTCCTTGTACAACAGATTACCATCAAGGACTTTACAAAACATACTGATTACAAATATAGTTTACAATCAAGTAAGTGGATCTTTACAATCAAGTAAATAGACTCTTACAATCAATCCTTATTTACCAAGATCAACCTAACATCTTTGATCTTTCTAATCTAAGTCCTTGTAAATTATTTCATCAATAAGGAGTTTACAAAATTTAATGTTTACAAATATACTTTAATCAATGTTCATCATTAATTTAAACATACTGAACAATTATTCATCAGCAAATCAAACTAACAGACTCTAACATATTGTCCTACATAAATTTGTGATAAAAAAAACAAATAATAAGTTTGGTAGAACCAAAAAAGCTTTTTTTTTATAAATTCCTTTTCCTATTAGAGACATAAAAATAAAAGACACCCCCCTTTCCTAACATGTTGTGTTTTTTTAAAAAATACCTTACAAATATGTATATTATTTAGTTTTTACAAATTTGGATAATACTTATACTAATTTGAGTTGGAAACAATAAAGCTTAACTAAAAAATTATGAAACTAAGTTTGTGCTTTTAATTATACCAAAAAATTGTGAAACCAAGTTTGTACTTTTAATTATGGAAAATGATATACATGTCGACAAATAATTGACGAAATTTGATTGAAACCAATGTGAAAGTGTATACCATAAGATATAATAAATTAAAGTGAGACGCTTCTTAATTTCTTCATGTATGCACATATGTCGCAATCATAATTCGATTGAAAACTTTTGCAATATATAGCAAGACTCTTTAATTAAATAATTGACAAGCTCACCAACCATGTGCGAAGCACGAGTGACATATATATTGATTTATTATGTTAATTATTAAATTATAAATAATAAAAAATGTACTAAAAAATTAGATGATGATTAATTAAATGGGAGAAATGGCAAAAAAAAAATTAAATGATTAGCTGTGGTTTAAAAACAAAAAGATCTTTTTCTTATTCTAATAGATGTGAATGTTTCTTATGATCGTGTTAATGAAAAAAAGAAATAAAAAATTGTAATAAAAATCGTATAATCAAAAAAAAACTTCTTAGTTACTTTTTTTATTGGATATATGAAAGTTAATTGATTACGGTTTAAATTTGAACTACATCCCCATGTTGTTAATTTTAGCAATAAAACTTTTAATCTACTATATAATATACTTAATCGGAAGTTTTGCCCAAAACATGCCCCTTTTTGTATCCTCATTTCGATTAATTCCGACCGATTTGCTTTTGGTGGCTTTTGCTGCTTCACAGTGGCCGGAAATTCCCTTCTGGACTCAATGCTTGGCTCTCCATCGTTATGTTTTATAATCTAATCATTAGGCTATCTTATAATTCCAAGTTAAGGTAACCAAACCTTCATATCAAGGTAACCAAACTTTCATACCAAGGTAACCAATTGGTAGTCAAACCTTCATATCAAAGTAACCAATTCAGTTTTATTAGATTACCTTCATAGTGCAGTTGATAACCAAACCTTCATACCAAGGTAACCAAACCTTCATACCAAGGTAACCAATCCACCTCCACAACTGGTAACCAAACCTTTACACCAAAGTAACCAAACCTTCATACAAAAGTAACCAATCCAACTCCACACCTATAGTTTTTTTATAGTACAGTTGGTAACCAAACCTTCATACCAATATAACCAAACCGTCATACCAAGGTAACCAATCCACCTCCACACCTTCAGTTTTTTCATTGTGCAGTTAGTAACCAAACCTTCTTACCAAGGTAACAAAACCTTCATATCAAGGTAACCAAACTTTCATACCAAGGTAACCAATCCAACTCCACAACTCCAGTTTTTTCATAGTGCAGTTGGAAACCAAACCTTCATACTAAGGTAATCAAACCTTCATACCAAGGTAACCAATCCACCTCCACACCTGCAGTTTTTTCATAGTGCATTTGGTAGCCTAAACCTTCATACCAAGGTAACCAATTCAGTGTTATTAGGTTACCAATTTATTTTGAATGTGATACAGTTGGTAGCCAAACCTTTATGCAGTTGGTAGCCAAACCTTTATGCAGTTGATAGCCAAACCTTCATACCAAGGTAACCAATTCAGTTTTATTATGTTACCAATTTATTTTGAATGTGATGCAGTTGGTAGCCAAACCTTCATGCAGTTGGTTGCCAAACTTTCAAGACCAAGGTAACCAATTCATACTACAGGTGTGGAGGTAGATTGGTTACCTTAGTATAAAGGTTTGGTTACCTTGGTATAAAGGTTTGGTTACCTTGGTACGAAGGTTTGATTATCAACATTACATTACACATCACTCTCTTATCTCTCTCTTTCCTATGCAGTGTTCTTATTTTCTTTTGGACATGAAATTGGAATTGAAATTTTCGGACGTGAAGAAATCATGAAAAATCAAATATCCACCTCCTTTCTCCATCCCATTGACCATTTTGTGGTTGGCTCTCGCTCTGTCTCACCGGTGAAGGGAGAAGAGGGATTGATTAATATCATCATCTGAATTTCACCCAAGGTACTGTTCTGTTCTATTATATTCTGTTTGTAGCAAGCTTAAGATTCGCGGCGACGGAGGAGGAAGATGACGAGAAAGGAAGATGACGAGAAAATAATTTTTTGTGGCAGAGATTTGCTCCGGCGGAGGAGGAAGATGACGAGAAAATAATTTTTTATTTTTCATCTGTTTGATTTGAATTTTGAATTTTAAATTTTGAATTTTGAATTTTGAATTATGGTAGCTTTGATTTTAGGTTCCTTAGTAATGTGAAATTGAATGGTTTGAATTTATTGCGTTATTTTTGTAATTATTTTGTTGATATACTGATGTTGTAATTACTTTTTAATTGTTGTATAGTACTGTAAAGGACCCAAATATTAACAAATAAAACCCTCTAGGCTCTAGCTCTCTTGGTATAAAACAATTATAAAAAAAAGCCCATAGCTATCATGTGCATGGATAGGATGATGGGTGAGTGATAGCCCATATTATATGTCTACCTAATAATTCAAAAATAAAAGCATCGGCCTCATAAAAGCTATAAAAACCAAAAAATAATTCCACTGCCAGGATTTGAACCGGATTCTTCACATTTTGAAAGAATTGCCAGAGCTACAGTGGATTGTTTAGTCATAAAGGGTGAATTTAATTTTATATAAATGTTGCTTACTACTATTGTAATATCCGAAAATTAAAAATAAATAATAACAATAAATTAAAATAAATAATTGGGTCGAACTAATTTCAAATTATTTAAGTTTGGGTTTGTCAAACTATTGAACTCAATTGTAATTATTGGGCTTAAAGATCAAATTATAATAAGTGTAACCTGAATATATTAAGTTAAGGTTTCTCTAAAATTGGTACTGCATTAAACGAAGAAAGAAGAGACAGAAGGAGAGAGATAGAACGAGGTTGAAATTTAAAAATTATTCATTAGATTCTTCTCCTCAAAATGTAATTATTGGACTATTTTTTAATACAAAATAATTATTTTGTTACTGTAATTACAATCTATTTTTATACTTTAAACATATTTATCTTTTCAATCAAGTAAGTAGACTCTTACAATCAATCCTTATTTACCAAGATCAACCTAACATCTTTGATCTTTCTAATATAAGTCCTTGTACATTATTTCATCAATAAGGAGTTTATAAAATTTAATGGTTACAAATATACTTTAATCAATGTTCATCATTAATTTAAACATATAGAACAATTATTCATCAACAAATCAAACAAACAGACTCTAACATATTATCTTACATAAATTTGTGATAAAAAACGGATAATAAGTTTGGTAGAACCAAAAATAAATTTTTTATAATTTTTTTTTCATATTAGAGATATAAAAATAAAAAGCACCCCCCTTTCCTAACATGTTGGATTTTTTTAAAATACCTTACAAATATGTATAGTATTTAGTTTTTACAAATTTGGATAATACTTATACTAATTTGAGTTGAAAACAATAAATCTTAACTAAAAAATTATGAAACCAAGTTTGTGCTTTTAATTATACTAAAAATTGTGAAACCAAGTTTGTACTTTTAATTATGGAAAATGATATACATGTCGACAAATATTTGACGAAATTTGATTGCAACCAATGTGAAAGTGTATACTATAAGACTCCAACTTTTTATGAATAAAAGATTTAATTTTTTCTATATATTATTCTAAATAGGAAGGTGATAATTTAATAAATGATATAGTTATGGGTGATATGTGCAAATTTTACAAAGTAAGCAAGTTGTCATAAAATATTCGTTGTGTCGGAAAATATTCGTTTGGTCAGGAGAATATTCGTACGACGGCGCAATCATTGGTGGACTCCACAACGAAATAATTGTCGGATAAAGAAAGCGATAAAAATAACCTTTTTATAAAAATAACAGCAAGACTTTTACCGTTAAACTGCTGAAATATTCGGTGAGAAAAGTACAGTAATACGCGTTGTTCCACAGTGGTACGCTGTATTGCACAGTAGCACACGGTATTGCACAGTATCTCTGATTATTGATGCTTACATAAGAAGTCACTCATTTTCATTCAATAATTAGTCACAGTAGTTGTTGCATAGTATCTCATATTATTTATTCAATCATTGTCACAGTATCATTTGCATAATAATTTATATTATTAAATTAATAATTGACACGACACAGCTACTCATATTATTATTAGCATTATTGGCAATGTATAAAAAGTTCTGTCGAGAAAAGGGGTTAGGTTATTTAATTGCGCGCCAGTAAGGAGAATAATAATATTAATGATGACTAATTGGTGAAAGATTGTGATAATTAAAGATAAATGATTTGTGGTGGATATTTATTCAATTTTTGATATAAATAGAGGAGTTGTTGTAATTTTGACTTATTATTCTATAGCCCCTACGTGCCAAATAATTCAAACCGTCGGCGAAAAATTATTTCAGTTTTTATTTTATTATTATTATAATAATAATAAAACTAGAAAACTTTTTATAATATATATAAAGTTAGTTGTTTTATTAGAATATAAATAAAATATATTATATTATATATAAAGTTTTATTTTATTAGAATATTTTATTACATAGTGTTGCATAGTAAAAATAAAAATTTTCGCCCATGAATCGTCCAACTGTTCGTCCGAGATTATTTTTTTTATATAGTGCCCGGTAATTCTCCTATAAATAGGATGCTTAGTTAAGAATTGAAAATCACACCAGAACAAGAAAAATTTTCTTTTATAATATTGTGCTTATTTCTTTTGAGTATAATGATACTTTGAGTGTAGCTTATAGCGAAAGATTTTATCAAGATAATCTCCGTTATACCAGTCAGATTTAGTCTCCTACTAAGATAAAGGATGTTATTTTCTTCATACTCATAAGGGTTGTCATTCTATTTCTTATTAATCTGTGGGAATAACTTGTCTACGTGGATTACCGCATGTCTGATGAATAACCCTTCGTATTCATTCTTTATTAAGTTGTGGAAATGATCTGTCTACGCAGATTACCGCATAACGGGTGAAAATCCATTTGCAGTTTCATATATTCTTTCATACTCGTAGGAGATATCATTTCTTTTGTACTCGTCAAGGGATATCGTTTCTTTCATATTTTCTCCATCATAGTACGAAATTATTGTTTGTTTCCATAACCTTATTATTAAATAGTGAAAATCTTTGAAATTAGTAGAATATCATTGAGTTTTGCGCTTCATCTAGTATCGTTTCACTGAAATATTTGTATGAACTTTCTTATTAAATTTTAATATTTTCATTCAGGGTACAATTCATTCGGGGTACTATTCACGATGGACTATTCACGATAAAATTAGTTTATTTTCTGTCCAAATTATTTTTGATATATGAATATCATTCTTGAATTTTACTCCACAATTGGTTACGTCAAGGGATATCATTTCTTTCATATTTTCTCCATCATTATACGAAATTATTGTTTATTTCCATAACTTTATTATTAAATAGTGGAAATCCTTGAAATTAGTAGAATATCCTTTAGTTTTGCGCTTCATCTAGTATCGTTTCACTGAAATATTTATCTGAACTTTCTTATTAAATTTTAATATTTTCATTCAGGGTACTATTCATGAGATACTATTCATTCGGGGTACTGTTCACGGGGGACTATTCACGACAAAATTGGTTTCTTTTCTGTCCAAATTATTTTTGATATATGAATATCATTCTTGAATTTACTCCACAATTGGTTATCATGTTGATAATTTGAAAATTCTTGAACTTGGATAAATAAAAATTACAAATCTTTAATATTTGTCCTTGATCTCACTTGATTCATTCTTTATATCATTGTCATTATCCTTATGCTTAAATTGTGGTGAAAAGTTATCTTTGGCCCGTAGTACAAAGATGAACTGTTGATTGATATGATTATGACTAGAAATTGTGTATTGGTATAATCATTACCTTTGGTGTTATAGAAAAATGCTTATGGTGAAAGTTCTCTTTGACCCTTAGAACAAAGATGGACATGTGTTTGGCATGATCATGACCACTGGTGATACAAACGAATATATTTGGCCCATAGTACATAGATAATTCGTTGATTGTAAATAATTATTGATTAGGTGTTACAGGGATAAAATATTGATGATTTACTTTTAAATCATAAAAGATAGTAAACATCATGTTCTACTTGACTCTTTTAATGGATTGCTATTTTCGCTGCAGTTGTTGATCTAAAACTTGTTTATTGTATTCTATCAGATTTTTCCTTGTTCCGGACTAAGGATAATTTGTTCTACATTATCTTAGTCATAATATTCTTTACTGGGCTAATTGAGCTCACCCTTTTCCTTTTGGTTCCATTGTTCTTCTCAGGAAGCGAGAGTGTAGCTAGGATTAGCCAGGGAGTGGAGTAATGGTCCAAGATGGTTACTATAGTAGTCATCACTATTCTATAAAATAGTGTGACAATAATTGTAATGAGGACTTTATTTGAATTTGGATATTGTCTGTAAGACAATATTTGTATTGAAACTCACATCATACTGTTTTGTCGTATTTTCACGATAGTTTAATAGTTGTAAATAGGAAGATTGCATTTGGATTCTGTACTGTGACGAACGAGATTTTTGTAATTTATTTTAAATATTTATTGAATTAAATAAATATTTTTGTTAATTTATTTATTGAGTTAAATAAATATTTGATGGAATTGTAGTAGATTAATTTAATTAAATGTGTTACATTAATTAAATTAATGTGAATAATTTTATAGTTTCGAAATGTGAATTTAATTAAGATTATTAAATTAAATGAGTTGTTTAATAATTATAATGTTATTTTAATAATTAATTAGATATTTAATGATTTGTCATAATTAATAAATGAGAATTTTAATTATGTGATGATTTGATTTAATGAGTAATATTGGCTTTTATTTACATGAATTTAAATAATATTATTTGATTAATTAAAGTGTGACAAATAAACTATATAATAAACAAGTTAATTAAAATAAATAGAAAAGAGCCTTTAAAGGCTAAGCCAAACAATGACCTTTAGAACATGGGATCAGTTAAGGCCTTAGTGCGCTTAACTGATACCCACAAACTTCAGTTATTAATATTATACGTATAGTTATAACCTTCATATTACTAGGTCTGAAAACATAATACAGAGAGAATAGAGAGAAAACTTGAGAGAAAATTGAGAGATTGAAGAAAATTTGAAGAATCAAAGAAAGATTTCTATTATCTTTGTGTAATCTAAACAACAATCAAAGGTAATTTCTTGTATTCAAACTTTATTTTACGTTTTCAAGTTTTCTTTATGAAAATTTATTTTAGTTCTCTATAAATGGAGTTTGATGACTAAATTGTTAAGAAATTGATTATATATGTTTACTAGTATGCATAATCCATTTGTATATGGTTTGTATATGATTTAGAGCAATCAAATCCATGAAATTATGTTTAAAATGGAGTTTTGAAGTTTACAGAGAAATAATATATGAATATTGCTTATATGTATAATAATTCATGCTTCAATTGTATGCTAAACAGTAAATTGATGATTGAGTATGTTTATACATATAAAAACAAAAAAAACGAAGCTTAAACGGACTGATTTGGTGTTATAACGAATCTGTAATGGGTGATTTCATGAAATTTGACGAAACTTTGAAAAATAGCATTAACATGGAATTTATGGGTTTAAATCTAGTTGTTTATGTGAGTTATGCTGTTAGAATCATGTTAGAAAGGTTGAGTATCGATCTTATGTGAAATATAATGTCTGGGTATGCTTAATTCGTTCTATGAACAAAGAAATTGGAGTTTATTGGCTTTTTCTGTGTTCTTCGCAAGCTTTGTTTGTGTTTCAATGTGTCGTGGCGCCGCAGCGCCTGTTCTGTATAGAAACAGAGCGTTGTAGCGCCCTAGCAGTGCCTGGCGTGGAGTCGTGGCGCCGCAGCGCATGTTGTAGGCTTAAGTGTAGCGCAGCAACGCCTGGTCACGCTGTAGGGCCGGTTTCCAGTTCATTCTGGGGTGCTACAGCACCACTTGGCAGTTTTGCCCAGAAATGAGATTTTTATTGTCTAAGTCCAGAACATGTAATTTAACGAACATGGAAATGTGTTAATCATATATTGAGATGTTAAAACAAATTAAAACCATGTCCATTGATGTTTTCAGCGTGATTGATCTATAAGTCGAATATGAACTTAAACTCGTTATTCGTGAAGTCCAATAATAAGTTTAAGAGCTTATGTTTGTGGCTTGATTAATATAATCAAACTTAGAGTTAAGTTAAGTTAAAAGAGAATTTAATCATTGTAGACACTTGAGATTTTTCTTGCCCCAATACTCATCCAGTAGAAGGGTAAAACTGTCAATCAACCCAAATTCGATCCACTAATATCGGTGCTCTAGTCAAATTCGATTTCCAATATCGGTAAACAAGTTCCGACAGTCAATCGGACCATCAATCAAGTTTCGACAGTCAATCGGACCATCAATCAAGCTCCGACATTCAATCAGACCATCAATCAAGCTCTGACATTCAATCGGACCATCAATCAAGCTTTGACAGTCAATCGGATCATCAAGATCAACCCCGGCAGCAACCCAGGAGATATCAATCAACCCCGGTCTCAACCTGGGAAATCAAATCAACCCCGGCCTCAACCCGGGAGGTATCAATTAACCCTGGTCTCAACCCGGGAAGTGCAGGTCATCTCCAGTCTCAACTCGGGGCGTCAAGCCAACTTTAGACATCAGTCTAAAGCATTACAATAACTCCATAGCAAAACCTGGAATAACCACGTCAGCCTCAGAGATAACCCTGAGGTCAAAAGGCTCGACTAAGATCCAAGTCTTGAAATCAGCTCCCGGAAGTCAACCAGCGACCATGCCAACACTACTGGCAGCCCCGGGAGGGGTACAACAGTTATTTTACCACCTTTCAACCGACTTGGTCAAACTCAAGCCAAATCGATGCCACCAAAGTTAGAATGAACCCTAATGACGATCCCGAGTGGCAACAACGCATGACAGTTCAACGGACAAACTGCGGGGAATTGAAGACCTGGTTATGAACCCGTCTTCCTGGACCCGAAAAATGTTTTTCCCCATGTCATTGCAACACTCTCAGCGAGAGCTTTCCTGAAAGGTATCGCACGCCTCACATGGATGCTCCGATTAAAAGTTAAAAAAATTTCGACCGGACATCGCATTGCTCGGAGTGTACGTACTTCGAGACTACCAAGCTGGGCACGTGGGACCCACCTCGAGTGGCTGCACCTCTACCTGCGGCAGTCGCATGTAGAGGTGAGCTTCCCCCCTCTATAAATAGAGGGGCAGCCCCCTCTTATTTTTATAAGAAAGAAGCGCAGCGAAGCCCTGCCCAACAATTTTTTGACTTTTACACCTCTTCCAAACCCAAATATTTTCACTCCAACACATAGATATACCCATATACTACCACATATCAAAAAACCACCTGTAGATTTGGACGTTTAAGGCTTACGATTCGGTAAAAAGCCCGTAGTGCAGCCCATTGTAAGTATTTTTACGATCAGCAAGTCAATACTACTACTTTGCACTATTTTACACCTGCACATCAAGTTTTATCTTTTAAATATTCCTGGAACTTAGTTTCGTGGCCGTTTTCATCTAAAATTAATATATTTTTGTATAAAAACTCCGTTTTCAACATTTTTATAACTCGGATTGATGATCCGTCAGCTCCAGTAGCTTCAATGCACTAGCACACAACTTTTTTCACCGGACTGGGTTGTCTTCTCAGTCCGGGTTTGGCCTTTTTCTGTACATATTTAACTATTTATGTACTAACATTTCAATTCTATCAAGCCTAGATGTCAAATTCAAGGTAGCTTACTGCTTTTATATATATTTATGCATATATAAGCAGCCTTCATCATCACTGGTCATCTTTCCAGTCTTGATTGACTACGTTTCTGTCAGTATATATATATATATATATATATATATATATATATATATATATATATATATATATATATATATATATATATATATCTACATATATATTTTAATTCCAGTCCAGGCTTGCGAGTGAAAACCCATCGCCCTTTACAGCTGTTATATATATCTAACTATATATATTGCTTTGCTCAATTTATTCAACTGTTGCATTTAACATTCATTTGTATATGAATTTGCACTGACATTTCTGCAGGCGAACTATATTTATCCAAATCTCGCCATTTCTAGCTTTTAACAGTTCAAACAGGTCCCTGACAGAACCTGGAAGCTATAATGGCTGAGATTATCTTTAAATCTAATTATTTTTATAATTTCTGCTTCAAAAGCAACCTCGCTTCCCTTAGATCGCTATCTAGAGGGAATGAGATGCTTCGGCCGTGCGGACCGGGATTTACTGAATGAATCCCTGGTTTTGGCTATTTTGGGATATTTATCTGCTTCTGTACAAATTTGAACTGTGCAGGTTTTTTCTAGCAACTCATATGTGAGCCTAGGAATCGTGGGATTTATGATCAAACTGATCAGAATCTGATTCCCACGATGGACAAACTCCAATTTACAGATGTACCCTGCTTTCTGTAAAATGTACATGCACAGACCTTAAAACGGTTATCCGTATTTAAGGTCTCAACATAGTGAAAATATAGATTATCGTGTCAGCGTCCCTCCGATGGTTTTCATACCCATGAGGAGACCGACACTTTATATTTCTGTGGTCGAGGATGCTTCGCAGCCCGACAAATCACCAGTTGCATGCAACCTTAAGGCTATAAAGATATAATTGAGAGTAATGACATGCTTCAATTCCTATGTCAGCATAAGGGTTTTATGAAATCAGCTTTCAAAATATCACTGTCAATTCAATTCAAAAGCTTTTGCAAAATCAAATTAAATAATGCTTTTTGCAAATCAAATCAAAGATTAATTTTCAAATCAAATCAAACCCTTCGTATATAATCTCAACGAAGCCTGTCAAAACTTTCAATTAATCAAAAGGCCCAATTTTCAAACATCATTCACTCACACATTTCAGTTTTCAGGGAAATATTAAAAAGATTGCGTTACCGTATTTACACGGGAGTCGTGGGGTGCCTAACACCTTCCTCACACTTAACCAAGCCCCCGAACTTAAAACTTTGATTTCAAAGATCAAGTTTCGACAGTGTCCAGTAGTTGGGCTTCTTTTCAAATCAAATTCGATTGAGTTGGTACAACCATTTTCAAAACTACCAACTGGCAACTCTATTTAAATCAAATCAAAATCATCGACATATACACATGTTGGCCTCTTTCCTAAAAAACCCTTCAAAACTTTTTTTTGCAATAAAAAGAATAAGGGTAGAGATAACTTAGAAAGGTCTATTTGAGGAAAACTGGGTTATGAACCGACACGCGATATTTCTTAAATTTTCCAACGTTGACAAGTGGCAACTCTGCTGGGGACAGTAGAGGGCTTAGGCCACTTTCAATCTTTTCAAACATTTCCCTTTCAAAATTATTGAATGCGTGAAATCCTGCGTCTTCTGTGACGCCCCCAAATTCGGACCGTCACTGATCTCGAATTCGGTTCATCACGTACTAATTCTAATAACAATTAAAATCTCAAACAATAGAATAACCGAATAATTTACATTGATATAACATAAATATTCTCGTCCCAAGTCTCAAAACTATTACTAATACACTTCATAACTTAAACCAAATATATCTTAATACATAACATTAAATAAGTCTTAATACAACATAAAGGAAATATCCTAATAGCACAGTTACTTCATAGCTTTGCCTTCACTTTTGTCCTGTCCTGGGGTTCCACCTTCCCCTGCCCTAACTGAAATATTTTAGGAAAAGCAAGAATGAGCACAAATTGCCCAGCAAGTAATATACGATAAGGGTGAAGATTTTTATAAATCGAGTTTGAAATATCAAGGTATAATCTTGATGATAATCAAGAGTTTGAAGAATAGCATCATGAACAACGAGTATCAACAATTCAAATTAAAACCTTGGAATATGAAACGATAGTTCATTATAGATCAACAGATATATATGAATTCAAAGGCTATCAACGTATCCAACTGGATAAAGTAATTTATACTGAGCAGTCACTAAGGACTATTGAACGTCTAATAGAATTATCAATATTAAACTGATAACCCAAAAATAAGTACGATAGATGATCAGCCTACAATACTCTATGTTATGCATAACACCACAATAATTTTCACGCGTGTGTTGGGGCTTCCAATAATATATACACTCCCCTTACCATAAGGGTTGTTCAACTCAGTTTTCAAAGATTCTGCACTAGTTAATTGGTTTGGATAGTTTTCTAAATATGCACATAATCTAGCCGAATCAAATGACATAAACACTTTCACAATATTCAAGAACCATGCTAAGTTCAACATGAATAATAGCTCGAATGAAACAAGAGTTTATTCAATAAGCATACTAACCCAATTTAAATGAGTAAGTAAGACAGCTTGCTTTCACAAGTGTCCATTGCAAAGGTTAGGATACTTAGTAATTAACAACACAAGAACGAGTTCAAGGAAACTTGCACAATAAAAGAGTGTAAGTCGGAGAAACTTGCTTACAATATCCGTTGAATAAAGTAATGCAATGGTTTAAGATACTTGCATAATAAAAGAGTATAGAAATTTGCTTACAAGATCCATTGCATAAAGTAAATGCAAGGGTTAAGATACTTGCCTCAAGCGTAGTCTATCCACGTTAAAGAAATCAACACTTTTCAAATCCCTATCGTAATATAGTTATGCGTATAGGATATTCATTAGTTACGTATATTCATACATGATATGTAAGATCCCAAATTTTATGAATAAGATTTAATTTTCTTTATATATTATTTTGAAATAGTAAGGTGTTGATTTGATAAATGTGATAAGTTATGGGTGAAATGTGTAAAGTTTACAAAGTAAGCAAGTGGTTATAAAATATTCGTTGTGTCGGAGAATATTTGTTTGGTCGAGGAATATTCTTTTTGTCGGAGAATATTTGTACGACGGCGCAGTCATTAGTGGACCCCACAACGAAATGAATGTCGGATATAGAAAGCGACATAAGTAACCTTTTTATAAAAATAATGGCAAAACTGTTACCATTAGTACTGTTGAAATACCCGGTGGTTAAAATACAGTAATACGTGGTTTCGCATAATAGCACACGGTATTGCACAGTATTTTGAATTATTGATTCTTACGAAGGAAGGCACTTACTCAATTATTGTTACAGTAATTACTGTTCAATATTTTATATTATTGATTCAATAATTGCATAATATTTTATTGGTTCAATATTTGCTACGTTGATATTTTATATCAATAAGTGCTACTTTGCTATTTTATATTATTAATTCAATAATTGTCATTGCACATTATTTAAATTAACAAATCAATAATTCATATTATTTGAATAATATTATTAGATAGCATTATTGACAATGTCTAAGGAAGTTCTGTCTAGAAAATGGGTTGATTAATTGCGCGCCAGTAAGGAAAAATCCTTATCGGAAGGCCCCCTCTTTCCTGGGAACGACCTAGTTATCAATATTGTAGTTCTGTAATATTATTTGTGAATAATTAATTTTTGATATATATGATAAGAAAATATTTATTCAATGTGGATTTAAACGGAGGAATTTTTAACATGTGACATTTGTTGAAAGTTGGTATTTTATCTTTTTCGATAAAATAATTCATTCAAATATATTGTTATAATATTACCTTATAGTAGTATGATGTGATTATATAATAGTATGATTTTTATAATTAGAATGGTAACATTATTATAGTAAATTTATGGTATAAAAGTTAAACGAGGTGGAAGAGTGTAAATTGAATTTGAACTCTTATGATGCAAACAATGATGTCATCGGAGCGATGAGGTAAGCAAGGATGTCATCGGAGCGATGAGGTAAGCAATGATGTCATAGGATCGATGATGTAAGCGATGATGCCATACATTATAAAAAAAGACTATTCTACCATTACACTGCCGAGCTTATAAATAGAAGCTCATTTCTTCATTATTTCTCACCAATTCACTAAAGCTATAGTGAAAGAAAGTATAGGGAGAATAAGAGAGAAAGAAGAAGAGTATCCTGCTATTACACTAGTGCAGTCTCCAAATTTTTAAGGTAAGGGGTATTATTTCTTTCGTATTCATGAAGAGAGTTATTTTCTTTCAATACTCGTAAGGATTGTTATTCCATTCCTTATTATTCTGTTGGAATAACCTGTCTACGCGGACTACCGCATGCATGGTGAAATCTTATTGTTATTCCATTCTTTATTATTCTATGGGAATAACCTATCTACGCTGACTACCGCATGCCTGGTGAATAACCCTTCGTATTCAGTTGTTATTAAATTGTAAAATAATCTATCTGAGCGGACTACCGCCTGACGGGTGAAAATCCAATTGCAGTTTCGTATATTGTTTCATTTCAGATTCCTAACTCTAAACTTACTACGGTAAGTATTGCTTCTATAATTCTGAAATGATCAGAAATTCCTGGAGTGTTGGGCTTCATCTAATATCATTTCACTAGAATATTGGTCTGAACTTTCTTGTGAAATTTTTATCTTTTCATGTCGAGTTACTATTCATAAGTTACTATTCATGAGTTACTATTCACGGGATACTATTTACGGTAAAAAAAATATTTTTTTTCCCAAATCATCTTTGATTGGATCCAGGTTTTGATCTTCATTCTTGAACTCTGGATAAATTCTCTAATATGTGACCTTTATCTCACTGGATCCGTTATTCGTATTATTTTTCATCATCCTCAGTTTTAAATGGTGATATAACTAATATCTTTGGCCTGTAGTGCAAAGATGAATAATTACGTGATGAATATCTTTGGCCTGTAGTGCAAAGATGAATGATTACCTGATGAATATCTTTGGCCCGTAGTGCAAAGATGGACAAGTGTTGAGATGAACATGACCAACTGATGATACAAATGAATATCTTTGGCCCGGTATGCAAAGATGAATATTTGATTCGAGATGTATATTGATTGATATTACAGGGATAAAATATTAATGATGGACTTTTAAATCAAAGAAGATAGTAGACATCATTCTTTACTTAACTCTTCTAATGAATTGTTATTTTCGCTTGCGAATATTGATCTAAAATTTGTTGTCCATAATATTTTATCTGATTTATTGAAGGCTAACGATAATTTATTTTCATTATCTTAGTCATAATATTCTTTACTGGGCTAGTTGAGCTCACCCTTTTCTTCCATTGTTTTCTTCAAGAAATGAGAATATCACGGGTATTAGTCGGGGAATGGAGTGATGGTCCGAGTTAGAGCTGTAGAAGTCCTCACTATTGTTGTTTAAATAGTGTGATAATAAATTTAATGAGGATTTAGTTTGAATTTTATATTTTCTACATGTTTGTATTGACACTCACATGTTGCGTGGTCGTATTTTGCACGACCTTATATTATAAAAGATTATATTTGAATTCTGTACCATGTGTTTGGCGACTCAGAATGGGTTAGTATTGAACCTATTTTGGGGGCGTCATAGTTGGTATCAGAGCTTAGGGATATGATCTCTGGCGGAGATCTGGGAATAGAACTAGGAGGGGAGAGACGAGTAAAACCTTCGCTAGTGTGTCCTACCTAAGCTTAATTGTTATTTAATTTGTCGGTTGGAACATAGGGTTAATATGTGATATGTTAATTTGTTTGATTAACCCGTGTTTTGTGGCAGTATTTGAGAATGGCAGCTGAAAATCTAAACAATGGAGTGAATGAGACCGTTGAGACACCTTTAATCACCAACGAGGAGAACGTGCAACAGGAAGGCTATATTCCTCCTGTAAACAACCCTACCGAAGAAATGATAAATGACGGGATGTTTAGAAGCTTTTTACAGTTCATGCAAAACCAAAAGAGGGAGACTCGTGTTCATAATATAGGTGGAAATAACAACTCGCGGCTTGTCACTGCCAAGCAGTTTAAAGAGTTAGGACCGCTAGAGTTTCAGGGAAAGCTGAATCCAATCAAGGCAGAAAATTGGATTAAGCAAATTACCAATATATTTGATGTATTGGGATGCACGGAGGAACAGAAGGTTCCATTTGCCACCTTTATGTTCCGTGGAGAGGCAGATTACTAGTGGGAATCTGTGAAGCGTGCCCAGCCTGCCACACTCAAGATGTCTTGGGGGGCATTCCAGAAACTATTCAATGACAAGTACTTTCCAGAAAGTATTCGTCACATGAAAGAGGTAGAGTTTATCAGATTGGAATAGAACAACATGACTGTGTTCCAGTACGAGGCTAAGTTTACGGAGTTATCCCGGTTTGCACCTCATTTGGTGGAAAATGAGGAACGTATGACGCGGATGTTTCTGAGAGGTTTGAAACCCGAGATTCGTCAATACCTCATTTCTCAAAAAATTTCTCTATATTCGGATGTAGTGAACAGGGCCCAGTTATTAGAAAGAGATAATGATTATGTTCAATCAAGGGACAACAACCAAGGTCGTATCGGTGTCAGCAGTCATCGGAGCAATGATAACCAGCAGGGAGGAAAGTATCATGACAGAAGCGGTAAACACTCCGGTAGTAATCGTGGCCATGATAATAGAAGAAGTGAGTCGTGGGGAGATTTCAAGAAGAGAAGGTACAACAATAAGAACGTGAAAGCATCGACAGCAGCACCAACTGTTTCTAGGGGATGAGAACGACCGTCGGTCGTATGCTATAAATGCGGGCAAGAGGGACACATCAGCCCCATTTGCACACAACAGTCCAAGGTGTGTTATAACTGTGGAAAGGAAAGGCACATAGCTCGAGTGTGTCCTGTAGCGAAACCGAGTCCAGCAGGGATGGTGACTCCAAAGGCTATCCCTGATAAGTCAAAGTCAGTGGTTCTTGGAAGAGCTTTTGTCGTGACTGCTCAACAAGCAAGGAACCCGAACGAGGTTATTACGGGTAAGCTGATAATAAACTCTTGCGAAGTTTACACTTTATTAGATACCGGTGCTACCCATTCTTTTATTTCACCTAGTTGTGCTCAACGTTTGAACTTGACTCCTGATAAATAAGACTTTGACTTATTTGTTGAAACTCCGTTGGGAGAAACCTTCGTTACATCTACAGTTTATAAATCTTGCTCGATTCAAATTGGTACCCTCACCCTATCTGTTGATCTTATATCTTTGAAAATACTTGCATTTGATGTAATTTTAGGAATTGACTGGTTGACCACTTATCATGCCAAAATTAATTATTTTCGTAAGGTTGTTAGTTTTCATATTCCTATCTAACCTATTGTGCGAATTCAAACAACCAAACCACTAAAATTAATCAATGTTACTTCAAGTCATAAAGCTATTCGTTTATTGAAAAATGGATGTCAAGCTTTCTTAGCCCATGTCACTGATCTAAACCAGAATACGTCAGGTTTGAATGATATTTCTATTGTTAATGAGTTTCCTGATGTATTTCCCGAAGAACTTCCCGGTCTACCCCTGGAACGTGAAGTTGAATTCTTTATTGACCTTGAACCTGGTACAAAACCCATTTCTAAAACCCCATATCGAATGGCTCCTATTGAACTTTAGGAGTTAAAGGTCCAACTACAGGAGTTGTCAGACATCGGTTTTATACGTCCTAGTACATCTCCTTGGGGGGTGCTCCTGTTTTATTCGTAAAGAAGAAGGACGGGAGTATGCGACTTTGTATTGACTATCGGGAGTTGAACCATGTCACCATCAAGAATAGGCATCCGTTACCTCATATTGATGACCTGTTCGACCAGTTGCAAGGTGCACAATTCTTTTCAAAGATCGATCTTCATTCTGGATATCATCAGCTGAAGATTAAAACTGAGGATATTCCGAAGACTGCTTTCAGAACTCGATACGGGCATTATGAATTCTTAGTCATATCTTTTGGATTGACTAATGCTCCTACTGCTTTTATGGATATGATGAACCGTGTATTCAGGGAATATTTGGATCAGTTCATGGTTGTCTTTATTGATGACATCCTCATCTATTCCAAAAGCCGTGAAGATCATGAGCACCACTTGAAGTTGGTACTTCAAAGGCTTCGAGAAAACAAGCTATATGCCAAGCTGAAGAAATGCGAGTTCTGGCTTGAGGAGGTAGCATTCCTTGGGCACGTGGTATCAAAATATGGAGTATCTGTTGACTCGACGAAGATAGAAGCAATACAAAGTTGGGAGCAACCGAAGTCGGTAATCGAAGTACGTAGCTTTCTGGGCTTAGCTGGTTATTATCGGAGATTCGTGGAAGGATTTTCTTGAATCGCTTCTCTATTAACTCAGCTAACTCGTAAAGATACAAAATTTTTATGGAATGAGGAATGCGAGAAGAGCTTTCAAGAGCTCAAGAGGAGACTCATTTCGGCACCTGTTCTGAAGATACCATCTGGTTCGGATGGATTTGTCATTTACAGCGATGCTTCGGCAAAGGGTTAAGATGTGTTCTCATATAACATGGGAAAGTCATAGCATATACCTCGCGACAACTCAAAGAATATGAGAGGAATTATCCTACTCATGATCTAGAGTTGGCAGCTGTCATTTTTGAGTTGAAGATGTGGAGACACTACCTGTATGGGGAGAAAGTAGAGATCTATACGGATCATAAGAGCCTTAAATATTTCTTTACCCAGAAGGAACTCAACATGCAGCAACGACGTTGGCTTGAGATATTGAAAGATTACGATCATACCATCCAATAACATCCTGGAACAGCGAACGTAGTAGCTGACGCGTTGAGTAGAAGATCATATGTGGGAACGAATGCGATGCTTTCAAGGCCTATTTTGTGTGATTTACAAAAGATGGTGATAGAGTTCAAGACTCCGGGGACCCATGCGATGATGTTAAGTATACGCGTAGAACCAGCTTTGATTGATAAAGTTAAAGCTGCTCAAGCTACAGACCCGGAGCTGATGAATATGAGGAAGAAGGTGCAAGAAGGTGCTATTCCAGAAGCAAGGATTGATAAAGAAGGAATACTTCGAGTCAACTCCAGACTTTGTGTTCCTGACGATTCTAATTTGAAGTATAGAATTATGATGGAGGCACACAACACACCGTTTGCAATCCATCCTGGAAGTACCAAAATGTATCGTGATCTTCGACATACATTTTGGTAGAGCAATATGAAGAGAGAGAATGTGGAGTTCATCTCGAGGTGTTTAACGTGTCAACGTGTCAAGGCGAAGCATCAAGTGCCAAAGGGTCCCTTGTAACCACTTGAGATTCCAAAGTGGAAGTGGGAACACATTACCATAGATTTCGTTACGGGTCTTCCCAAGGTTTCTCAAGGCATAGATGCGATTTGGGTTATTGTTGATAGATTAACCAAGTCTGCTCATTTCTTGCCGATACGAGAGACTTATTTCCTTGAACGTCTTGCTCGTATGTACGTGAATGAGATTGTGAGATTGCATGGCATGCCAGTATCTATAATTTTGGATTGTGACCCAAGATTCACTTCACGATTTTGGGTCAGCTTGCAGAAAGCTATGGGCACGGATTTACGATTCAGTTCGGTATATCATCCACAAACGGACGGACAATCAGAAAGGACTGTCCAAACTATTGAAGATCTATTGAGACTCTATGTTCTAGACTTCAAAGGGAGTTGGGATAAGTACTTACCATTGGTGGAATTCTCCTACAACAACAGTTATCAGGCAAGTACAGGCATGACTCCATTTGAGGCGTTGTATGGACGAAAATGTCGTTCTCCAGTATGCTAGGAAGAGGTGGGTGAAGCAACATTGTTGGGACCGGAGTTAGTACATATGACTACGAAAAAGATTCAAATGATCCGGCAATGTATACAAACTGCACAAGATCGACAAAATTGTTATGCTGATCTTCATCGAAGGAATGTGGAGTTTAATGTCAGAGATCATGTATTATTACGTGTTGTTCCATGAAAAAGAGTTACGAGATTTGGAAAGAGAGGAAAGCTCAACCCACGATTCATTGGTCCATTTGAAATCCTTGACCGAGTAGGAAATGTGTCCTATAGACTCGCCTTACCTCCAAGCATGTCTCGTGTTCATAACGTTTTTTACATATCTGTGCTTTGTAAATATGTGAAAGATCCAAACCACATTATTGAGTTAGAACCAGACGAGATAGCCGAAGATTTAACATACAAGGAGGTACCTGTCAAGATCTTGGATAAGAAGGAACATATCCTACGCTCAAAGGTTATACCTCAAGTTAAAGTGTTGTGGAGGAACCATGATATCGAGGAAATGACCTGGGAGTTAGAATCGGAAATAAAAATGAGGTATCCTCACCTTTTCGACATACCAGGTACGTACGTCAATTTTGAGGATGAAATTTCATAAGGAGGGGAGGTTGTAAGACCCCAAATTTTATGAATAAGATTTAATTTTCTTTATATATTATTTTAAAATAGTAAGGTATTGATTTGATAAATGTGATAAATTATGGGTGAAATGTGCAAAGTTTACAAAGTAAGCAAGTGGTTATAAAATATTCGTTGTGTCGGGGAATATTCGTTTGGTAGAGAAATATTATTTTTGTCGAAGAATATTCGTATGACGGCGCAATCATTGGTGGACCCCACAACGGAATGAATGTCGAATATAGAAAGTGACAGAAGTAACCTTTTTATAAAAATAACGACAAAACTGTTACCGTTAGTACTGTTGAAATACCCGGTGGTTAAAATACAGTAATACGTGGTATTGCACAGTAGCACACGGTATTGCATAGTATTTTGAATTATTGATTCTTACGTAGGAAGGCACTTACTCAATTATTGTTACAGTAATTACTGTTCAATATTTTATATTATTGATTCAATAATTGCATAATATTTTATTGGTTCAATATTTGCTACGTTGATATTTTATATCAATAAGTGCTACTTTGCTATTTTATATTATTAATTCAATAATTGTCATTGCACATTATTTCAAATTATCAAATCAATAATTCATATTATTTGAATAATATTATTAGATAGCATTATTGACAATGTCTAAGGAAGTTCTGTCTAGAAAATGGGTTGATTAATTGCGCGCCAGTAAGAAAAATTCCTTATCGGAAGGCCCCCTCTTTCCTGGGAACGACCTAGTTATCAATATTGTAGTTCTGTAATATTATTTGTAAATAATTAATTTTTGATATATATGATAAGAAAATATTTATTCAATGTGGATTTAAACGGAGGAATTTTTAACATGTGACATTTGTTGAAAGTTGGTATTTTATCTTTTTCGATAAAATAATTCTTTCAAATATATTGTTATAATATTACCTTATAGTAGTATGATGTGATTATATAATAGTATGATTTTTATAATTAGAATGGTAACATTATTATAGTAAATTTATGGTATAAAAGTTAAACGAGGTGGAAGAGTGCAAATTGAATTTGAACTCTTATGATGCAAACAATGATGTCATCGGAGCGATGAGGTAAGCAAGGATGTCATCGGAGCGATGAGGTAAGCAATGATGTCATAGGATCGATGATGTAAGCGATGATGTCATACATTATGACAAAAAGACTATTTTACCCTTACTCTGCCGAGCTTATAAATAGAAGCTCATTTCTTCATTATTTCTCACCAATTCACTAAAGCTATAGCGAGAGAAAGTATAGAGAGAATAAGAGAGAAAGAAGAAGAGTATTCTGCTATTACACTAGTGTAGTCTCCAAATTTTTAATGTAAGTGGTATTATTTCTTTCGTATTCATGAAGAGAGTTATTTTCTTTCAATACTCGTAAGGGTTGTTATTCCATTCCTTATTATTCGGTTGGAATAACCTGTCTACTGTCTACGCGGACTACCGCATGCATGGTGAAATCTTGTTGTTATTCCATTCTTTATTATTCTGTGAGAATAACCTATCTACGCTGACTACCGCATGCCTGGTGAATAACCCTTCGTATTCAGTTGTTATTAAATTGTGAAAATAATCTATCTGAGCGGACTACCGCCTGACGGGTGAAAATCCAATTGTAGTTTCGTATATTGTTTCATTTCAGATTTCTAACTCTAAACTTACTACGGTAAGTATTGCTTCTATAATTCCTGCAATGATCGAAAATTCCTTGAGTGTTGCGCTTCATCTAATATCATTTCACTAGAATATTGGTCTGAACTTTCTTGTGAAATTTTTATCTTTTTTATGTCGAGTTACTATTCATAGGGTACTATTCACGGTAAAGTATATATATATATATTTTTCCCAAATCATCTTTGATTGGATCCAGGCTTTGATCTTCATTCTTGAACTCTGGATAAATTCTCTAATATTTGTCCTTTATCTCACTAGATCCGTTATTCGTATTATTTTTCATCATCCTCAGTTCTAAATGGTGATATAACTGAATATCTTTGGCCTGTAGTGCAAAGATGAATAATTACGTGATGAATATCTTTGGCTTGTAGTGCAAAGATGAATGATTATCTGATGAATATCTTTGGCCCGTAGTACAAAGATGGACAGGTGTTGAGATGAATATGACCAACTGATGATACAACTGAATATCTTTGGCCCGTAGTGCAAAGATGAATATTTGATTCGAGATGTCTATTGATTTGTTGTTACAGGGATAAAATATTAATGATGGACTTTTAAATCAAAGAAGATAGTAGATATCATTCTCTACTTAACTCTTCTAATGAATTGTTATTTCCGCTGCTAATATTGATCTAAAACTTGTTGTCCATAATATTTTATCTGATTTATTGAAGGTTAACGATAATTGATTTTTCATTATCTTAGTCATAATATTCTTTACTGGGCTAGTTGAGCTCACCCTTTTCTTCTATTGTTCTCTTCAGGAAATGAGAATATCGCGGGTACTAGTCGAGGAATGGAGTGATGGTCCGAGTTAGAGCTGTAGAAGTCGTCACTATTATTTTTTAAATAGTGTGATAATAAATATAATGAGGACTTAGTTTGACTGTTTATATTTTCTACATGTCTGTATTGACACTCACAGTTGCGTGGTCGTATTTTGCAAGACCTTATATTATAAAAGATTGTATTTGAATTCTGTACCATGTATTTGACGACTCAGAATGGGTTGGTATTGAACCTATTTTGGGGGCGTCACATGATATGTAAGTTTAAACGCATACATAAACGTCTAACTTAGTTGTATACTCTTTACATACTCAATTACACACCTTGCGTACTTATAGCACAAAAATTTAGTTTATAAATCACCATGAAGTCAAATAACATAGTTTCTAATCATTGCTTTATAGTTTGCAAATACCTTTTGGACTTAACATTCAAAAGTTTATAAACATATATCAACATACTTTTATTACACATATGGTAATCCATGTATTCAACACACATTTAAAATCAAAGATGTATAATCCACATTGTTTCGAAAACCTTAGAAACACCTTGGCAAAACTTAGTTCCATAAAGTCACTATATGCTTGAACACTTAAAACATTGCTTGAGTCATGTATTATAGCTTAAGGCATTCATACATACATGTTGAGGAACTAGGTTTGGTCTTTTCCATTTACTTTCAACAATGGATAGTTCTATTCATAAATCTTTATTTTACGAAGCCAAGAGAGCTTATCACGTCAAAGACTAACCATAGTACTTATTAAACCACATAACATTGCCAAACAATCTCTTTCTACGCATGCTTGCAGGTATTAGATTTGGTTGTATAACTTTCTACTTAGAAACTCTTTTAGTTCATGCTTGCGTAGTTTATAACGTGTCTAACTAGATGTGTGAATATGTCGGTTATCTCTAGAGGCATAAAGTCTCCTATTATAGTTTGATCAATAGTTCACAATACAAGTCGTAGAGTTTTCAACTCAATTGGTTTTCAAATACTAAAATCTCATGACCAATAAGTTAAGCATGCAAGGTATCTTGATTTCACATTTCATATGTATTCATAAAACTAACTAAGTTGCGAATACATGCTAAAAAGGTTAGATTTCAAAAAGGCGTAAGGTTTAATAAACATGGTCTTCGTCCTTTAACTTTTCTTTCAAAAGATTATAACTCAAACTCTAATCCTACTAACACATCTTGCAATACGCATTGACACATGTTTTAAGGATTATGTAAGCTCTTTAAGTTAAGTTAGGTTAGGTTAAAAGGTTTGAGAAATTAACAGCCCAGTCTTGGTTCCCTGGCCACCCCCCGCTGGGGCGGGTAAATGAACCATAGGAGGCCCGCTGGGGCGGCATTGTCCAGACAATTCCCTGGCAACCCCACTCCGGGGCCGCAATTTAGCTTATAGGAAACCCGCCGGGGCAGGCATAGCCACTTCAGTTCAAAAGTTCTTCCCCTACTGCGGACCAAACTTTCCCAAATCATAATCAAACAGCAATTTTAAGCATACCCACTATGTATAAACTCCATAAACTTACTACCCAAGATACATAGCATGATTTTAACAACCATTTATCGATTTCCACAAGTTTAGCTCATCAATTTGGACATTAAAAGCAAGTATTTCAAGACATTTCTAAAAACCTGTAAAACTTGAAATTTAATAGCATAGAACATGATCAACACCTTAGTAACAAGTATATGAGCTTGACTAACATGATGGTATCCATTATCAAACTATCTAGCAAGAATTTTACATGAATTTGAAGAATATGATACCAAAACATAAAATAGAAATGTTACTTTCTATAGATTGAAACTCCTAACACTTGCTTCTAACTTTTGATTACTCACTCACTCACTCTCCACTTGAACAAATTTCAGATTTCTGGCAACCAAAATGAGAAGGGAATGCTCCAATTTATAGGAAAATGAAAATCCATACAAATCCATTGCCTTTGAGTTTGAACCCAAAGGAAGAAGAAGAAGAATGGTGGACAAAGAAGAGTAGTTAGCTTGGCAAATCATGGCAACTATTTTGCCCACACCCCTCTCATCATTAGCTAGGTATGGATTTTGGAGAAGAAGAACCCATTTAGCTAGCTAGCCTTTTTGAGTTTCACAAAAATGAGAAGGAGGAGAAAATGACTATCAATTTGGGACATTATCCTTAAAACTCAGCATTTCATATTATTAGCATACATGGGTTTATTTGATATTTGCCCACAAATGAGCATACATATACACTCACTCATACATTACACACATAGAATTATATAATCCATGTACATTGGTTTATTTCAATTAATATTTACCTTAGACTAGAATAATTTAGTTGGGCACCAATATTATTTAACATAAAACTCATTATTCCAAATTCTACATAAATATTAAAATAATCATTTAATATTAATTATTTATTTAGTCAATGTCATTTTTCCCTCATAGGTTGAGAATACTAATTTAAATACTCCCATACACATCATGGGGTCACATAAGACTCTTTCATACCACTTAGTAATTTACATAAGTTAAGCTTAGTTTTATCATATAGTTTTATATAATAATTATTCACATTCTAATGTCACACCTCACTTTACAACCTCTATTATACAACTATATACATATATATCTACATGTATATATATACATATTCCTATCATCATACATTACACATTGGGCCTCATCAAATTAAATCCAATGGGCTAAGCATACTAAAGCACATGGACTCTATTATTTAATCTATTACATAAATTGATTGGGCCACATCTCTTAATTCTTATAACATATCACATTAATGTTGTTAGGCTTGGATATATCCTAAGTCCAATACATTATTAATTCAATAACCCAACTAGATTAGGAAATTAATTAGGCCACACAAGGCTTATCACTTAAGCTTAATTAAGCTCATTATTATTTCTATTCTCGTATCACACAAGGCATTTCAACGTTTTTAACAGAAACTCCACATTCTTCCTCAATTATTATATATTCAATTTGAATTCATTTGAATGAGCTCATCTCGCAACACATATATATTTATATTCAAATAAATATTCATTTCATTAATATATGCATTTAATAATATTCAAAAATTCTCGGGTATTACATCTCCACAGTCAATGGATGAGTGAATGTTGCGTCTTTCATTGAATGTATGAATGCTATGCCTTTACATTGAATGAATGAGAATGAATGCTTTAGTGCTTCGCACCCATATTAGTGCTTCGCACGAACTGTCATTGCATGTATAAGAGGTAAGGCCGATGTATGTGAATGTATGTTGTGAGTCCCTCCACCAGGAGGCTAACCCGGTGGGTGATAAGTAAGGACTCTGGGGACGACTAAGTCTCTGGGGCTGCCTTCTGAAAATGCACCACCCAGATTCGCTCCAGTTGAACGATCGGATTAACTTCCCTTCTAGTAGATTGCGATGATCTGGGAACCTTCATGCCGAAACAAAACCCGCGAGAGTAACCTAGGATAGGTTAGCTTCTGATTAACCGAATCCGACGAGATGCTTCTTCATGCCTTTTTCTTTCAGTTCCATGTCAAGTCTCCAATTACTGAGGAGCGCAATGTAAATGACAATAATGAAAGATTTACTTTCTTGTCAAATATCCTGTCATCCTGCCATCAAAACAACTAACCTCGATTTTGCAGGATAAACTTAAAAAATGCACATCATAAATGCATCCAGTCATTACCTACCACAGGAAACTGACACCCCTACGTTTTGGTGTAGGTAGGGAAAAATTGGTCCTATCACTAGATCAAAGGCCAGAAAAGCACCCAGTCCATCTACGGACATGGCTTCAAGTGCTCCACCAGAATCCACCCCTGTGTCTAGGGAAGAATTCGAAGGATTAAAAAATCAGATAGCCGAGCTAGCCTGTTTCCTTCGAGAGCAAAGCAAGGCCTTCAAAGAGAAAACATCTCAAACTCATCCAGAACCAGGAGCATCTGGTAGTGGTGATGGCGGTCAAGGTACAAAAAAGGCCGAAACTCAGATCCCTAAACCCCAGAACCAAGATACAATCAACAAAACTCCAGAAATCACCATCTTACGCAAAGAACAGGAAGCTGGTGACATTCTCAAGAAAATGCAACAAATGGAAGAAACCCACCGGTCCATCAAAGGAACTGGGGCATTTGGCAGTGTTAACTACTCAGATCTATGCATATTTCATAGGGCTCGGTATCCCGAAAAATTTCAAGTCCCTGATTTTGAGAAATATGACGGACTAGGGGATCCTTATACACACCTGAAAGTTTTCATTGGAGAACTCGGATCCTATGCTGAGGACGAGAAACTTCGAATGCAGCTATTTCAGAAAAGTTTAACTAGAGAAGCCAGAGCCTGGTATGCCCGTCTGGACAACTCCAAAATCCACAGTTGGGAAGAATTGGCCCATGCCTTCCTCAGACAGTAGAGTTTCCAATCTCAGCTAGCTCCAGATCGGTATCAAATTGCCAAAATCAAGAAGAATAACACTGAATCATTCAGAGAATATGCCCAGCGATGGAGACGGGTTGCAGCATAAGTCACCCCAGCCATAACTGAATCTGAAATAGTCATTACTTTCATCGATATTCAAGAAGCTCCTTATTATGAAAGGGTCCTAGCAGGCATAGAAAAATCTTTCTCTGAAATTATTAAACACAGCGAAATGGCAGAAATGGAACTCAAGTCCGGAAAAATAAAAGACCTAATGGCACCCGAAGCTGTTGCTGAGTATATCCAATCCGAAAATTATGGGAGTAATCCCCGGAGAGTCCACAAAAGAAAGATGAAGAAGTTTCCTTAGTGTTACAAGGACAAAATACAAGCGATAATTCAAACAATACACCCATTCAAAGGAGGAACTATACCCCTTTCCAAGCTGCAACACAGCCTTCAAATCCTTCATTCCAAAAAAACATGGAGGTCAGATGCAGAAGAACTTTCACCCCACTAAGGGATTCACTCGAGAACGTCTTCAAACTTATGACAGCTCAGAAGAAGATTGGCCAACTCCTTCCGCCAAGTAACACTAATTCAAGGAACTTCGACCCTAGCAAGAAGTGTTCTTATCATTCCGGATCACCGGACCATAAAACCCAAGATTGTTGGTCCCTCAAGCACAAAATCCAATATTTGATTGATAATGGAGAAATTTTGGTCACGAAGCCCGATCAATCGCATGTCTAAGATAACCCTCTCCCACAGCACAAGGAGGAGAGTGTCAACATGATCAACACTTCAAGTGGAGAAGGATCCAAATACCTCTGCTACGTTGAAGAATCAACTCAATCTAACAACATCAGCCCAATGAGTTGGGAGGTTTTTAAAAAATAATTCCTGATAGAGCAAGAAATAAAGTCGATCAAGGAACAAATCGAGCAGTTAGCTGAACTAGACGTCTACCAACATCAACTCACCAGAAAGATGTTGAAGCAAATCCATCAATCTATTGGCAGTCGCTCTCCTCCAGCGGAAATCAATTCCAATCAAGATCATAGCCGGACTTGTGAGCTTACACCCTGGACTAACAAGGGGATCGAGGAAGCAAGTGTCCAAGCAGGTAGAAAGTTCCTATTTTAAAGGAATTTCACCAATTTGAACCAGTCAATGGAAGAAATCCTGCAAATGATGATCAATGAAGGAATGGTTGAAAACTTGCTACCACTGCTGAACCCCCAATCAAGAAAATTCAAACCTGACCAAATATGTCTGTAAGACCCCAACTTTTATGAATAAAGATTTAAGTTTCTTTATATATTATTTCGAAACAGTAAGGTGTTGTTTTGATAAATGTGAAAAGTTATGGGTGAAATATGCAATAATTTTAAAATGAGCAAGTGGTTATAAAATATTCTTGTTGTCGGGAAATATTCGTTTGGTCGTGGAATATTCTTGTTGTCGGGGAATATTCGTTCGACGGCGCAGCTATTTGTGGGCCCCACAACGGAATAACTGTCGAATATAGAAAGCGACAGAAATAACCTTTTTATAAAATAATGGTGTAGTTGTTACCGTTAGTACTGTTGAAATACCCGGTGGTTAAAATACAGTAATACGCTGTGTTGCACAGTAGCACACGGTATTGCACAGTATTTTGAATTATTGATTCTTACATGAGAAGGCACTTACTCAATTATTGTTACAGTAATTACTGTTCAATATTTTATATTATTGATTCAATAATTGCATGATATTTTATTGATTCAATAATTGCTACGTTGATATTTTATATCAATAATTGCTGCGTTGCTATCTTATATGATTGATTCGATAATTGCTACAGTTGATATTTTGTATTATTGATTCAATAATTGTCATTGCACAGTATTTCACATTATCAACTCAATAATTCATATTATTTGAATAATATTATTATCTAGCATTATTGACAATGTTTAAGGAAGTTCTGTCTAGGATGGGTTATTTAATTGCGCACCAGTAAGGAGAAGTCCTTATCGGAAGGCCCCCTCTTTCTTGGGAACGACCTTGTTGTCAATATTGTAGTTCTATAGTATTATTTGTGAATAATTAATTATTGATTTATATGATAAGGAAATATTTATTTTGTGGATATAAAAGAAGGAATTAGTGCTGATGTATTTTTATCAGTATTTTGGTGTGGAAAATCATCCGTTTAGGAATTTCGGATAATTTATGTTTGGAATTTGGAAAAACTTCCTTCTACAAAGTTGTAGAGAATTAAATTTCCTATAGACAGACATAGAATTTGTATTTTTCTGACAAAGGGGCTATTTATTATGAATTATTGAAGTTTCAGAAAATAAATATTTTTTTAATAGGAGGTGGGCCCCACTTTTGGTTGGTAAGGCTGATGGCTTTTGTTTTGGGAGGCGGCTGGAGATTTTTTTAAAAATAATATTATTTTATTAAAAAAGTCTACTTTGGCATCCTAAGCTTTTCCTATAAATAGGGTGCTTAGGTTAGAATTGAAAATCACACCAGAATCAGACGTTTTCTCTCTCTATAATATCGAGCATATTTTTGTGAGTATCTAAATACTTTGAGTGTTACTATTCAGTGCAAGTTTCCTTCGGTATTATATCCGATATTTCAGTTAGAGGTACTATTCTTTTGAGGTAAGGGATGCTATTTTCTTTCGTAAATGATGCTATTCTTTTCAATATCATTATACCGAAATATTGGCATGAATTTTGTTATGAAATTCTTATTTTTTTCGTCGGGGTTACTTTTCACGTATACGGCACTATTCACGTATACGACACTATTCACGAAAAAAATTAAATTTTCTTCTATTTGTCCAAATTGTTTGTTATGGTTACTATATTTGGTTGGATCTAAGTTTTGAGCTTTATTCTTGAATTTCGCTCCACAAAGTATTATTATTGAATATTTTTGAACTTGAATAAACTAAAATACGAATCCTTAATCTTATCATTTATTTCATTGGATTCGTTATTTATATGATTTTTCATCATCTTCAGTCCTAAGTGTTGATATAACTGAATATCTTTGGCCTGTAGAGCAAAGATGAATGATTACCTGATGAATATCTTTGGCCGTAGTGCAAAGATGACAGGTGTTGAGATGAACATGACCACTGGTGATACAAATGGATATCTTTGGCCTGTAGTGCAAAGATGAATATTGATTCGAGATGTATATTGATTGATGTTATAGGGATAAAATATTGATGATGTACTTTTAAATCATAGAAGATAGTAGACTTCATTCTCTACTTAACTCTTCTAATGAATTGTTATTTTCGCTGCGAATATTGATCTAAAACTGGTTGTCCATTATATTTTATCTGATTTATTGAAGACTAACGATAATTTATTTTCAATTATCTTAGTCATAATATTCTTTACTGGGCTAGTTGAGCTCACCCTTTTTATCTATTGTCCTCTTCAGGAAATGAGAATGTTGCGGGAACTAGTCGGGGGACAGAGTGATGGTCCAAGTTAAAGCAGTAGTAGTCCTCACTATTTCTGATAAATAGTGTGATAATAATTGTAATGAGGACTTAGTTTGAATATTAATATTTTCTACATATTTGTATTGACACTCACAGTTATGTGGTCGTATTTTGCACGACCGTGTGATATAAAAGTTTATATTTGAATTCTGTACCATGTATTAGGCGACTCAGAATGGGTTGGATTGACTGGACCTATTCTGGGGGCGTCACAGTTGGTATCAGAGCTTAGGGATATGATCTTTGGCGGAGATCAGGGAATAGAACTAGGAGGGGAGAGACGAGTAAATCCTTCACTAGTATGTCCTACCTAAGCTTATATAGTATTTAATTGGTCAGTCGGAGCATAGGTTTAATATGTGATATGTTATTTGTTTAATTAACCCTTGTTTTATGACAGTATTTGAGAATGGCAGCTGAGAATGTTAACAACGAAGTGAATGAGACCGTGGAGACACCTTTAATCACTAACAAGGAGAACGTGCAACAGGAAGGCAATGTTCATCCTGAAAACAACGCGGATCAGACGATAAACAATGAGATGTTTAGAAGTTTTTTGCAGTTCATGTAAAACCTAGACGAGGGAGACTCGTGTGCAACATACAGGTGGAGATAATAACAACACGCGAATTGTCACTGCCAAGCAGTTCAAAGAATTAGGACCACCAGAGTTTCTGGGAAAGCCAGATCCAATCAAGGCAGAGACGTGGGTTAAGCAAATTACCAAGATATTTGATGTCTTGGAATGCACAGAGGAACAGAAGGTTCCATTCGCCACGTTTATGTTCCGAGGAGAGGCAGATTACTGGTGGGAGTCTGTGAAGCGTACCCAGCCTGCCGCACTCAAAATGTCTTGGGAAGCTTTCCAGAAACTATTCAATCTGAAAGTATTCGTCATATGAAGGAGGTAGAGTTTATTAGACTAGAACAAAAGAACATGACTGTGTCCCAGTACGAGGCTAAGTTCGCGGAGCTGTCCAGGTTTGCACCTCATTTGGTAGAGAATGAGGAACGTATGACGCGGATGTTTCTGAGAGGTTTGAAACCCGAAATACGTCAATACCTCATTTCGCATAAATTTTTTCTATATTCGGATGTAGTGAACAGGGCCCAATTATTAGAACGAGATAATGATTATGTTCAACCGAGGGACCACAACCAAGGTCGTACCGGTGGCAGCAGTCATCGGAGTAATGACAACCAGCGAGGAGGAAAGTATGACAGAAGCGGTAACCACTCCGGTGGTAATTGTGGCCATGATAGTAGAAGAAGCGAATCGGGAGGAGATTTCAAGAAGAGAAGGTATAACAATGAGAACGTGAAGACGTCAACATCAGCACCAGCATCAACTGTTTCTAGGGGAGGAGAACGACCACCGGTCGTATGCTATAAATGCGGGAAAGAGGGACACATCATCCCGAACTGCCCACAACAATTCAAAGCATGCTATAACTGTGGAAAAGAAGGACATATAGCTCGAGATTGTCCTGTTGCGAAACCAAATTCAGCGGGGGTGGTGATTCCAAAGGCGGTTTCAGACAAGTCAAAGTCGATAATTCCTGGAAGAGCGTTTGTCGTGACAGCCCAAAACACGAGGAACCCACACGAGGTGATTACGGGTAAGCTAATTATAAACTCTTGCGAAGTTTACACCTTGTTAGATACCGGTGCTACCCATTCCTTTATTTCACCTGCTTGTGCTCAATGTTTGAACTTGACTTCTGATAAATTAGACTTTGACTTATCTGTTGAAACTTCGTTGGGAGAAACCTTTGTTACATCTACAGTTTACAAATCTTGCTTGATTCAGATTGGTACCCTTACCCTACCTGTTGATCTTATATCTTTGAAAATACTTGAATTTGACGTGATTTTAGGAATTGACTGGTTAACCACTTACCATGCCAAAATTGATTGTTTTCATAAGGTTGTTAGTTTTCATATTCCTAATCAACCTGTTGTGCGAATCCAAACCACCAAACCACTAAACTCAGTCAATATCATTTCAAATCACAAGGCAATTCGTTTATTGAAAAACGGATGTCAAGCTTTCTTAGCTCATGTCACTGATCTAAACCAGAATACATCAGCTTTGAATAATATTTCCGTTGTTAATGAATTTCCTAATGTATTTCTAGAAGAACTTCCCGGTCTACCCCCAGAACGTGAAGTTGAATTCTTTATTGACCTTGAACCCGGTACAAAACCCATTTCTAAAACCCCATATCGAATGACTCCTATTGAACTTCAGGAGTTAAAGGTCCAATTACAGGAGTTGTTAGACATCGATTTTATTATTCCTAGTACGTCTCCTTGGGGTGCTCCTGTTTTATTCGTAAAGAAGAAAGACGGGAGTATGCGACTTTGTATTGACTATTGGGAGTTAAACCATGTCACCATCAAGAATAGGTATCCGCTACCTCGTATTGATGACCTGTTCGACCAGTTGCAAGGAGCATAATTCTTTTCAAAGATCGATCTTCGTTCTGGATATCATCAGCTGAAGATTAAAACTGAGGATATTCCAAAGACTGCTTTCAGAACTCGGTACGGGCATTATTAGTTCTTAGTCATGTCTTTTGGATTGACTAATGCTCCTGCTGCTTTCATGGATATGATGAACCGTGTATTTAAGGAATGCGAAAAGAGCTTCCAAGAGCTCAAGAGGAGACTTATTTCGGCACCTGTTCTGACAATACCATCTAGTTAGGATGGATTTGATATTTACAGCGATACTTCGGGCAAAGGATTAGGATGTGTTCTCATGCAATATGGGAAAGTCATAGCCTATGCCACGTGACAACTCAAAGAATATGAGAGGAATTATCCTACTCATGATCTAGAGTTGGCAGCAGTCGTTTTCGCGTTGAAGATCTGGAGACATTACCTATACGGAGAGAAAGTGGAGATCTATACGGATCATAAGAGCCTCAAATATTTCTTCACTCAGAAGGAACTCAACATGCGGCAACGACGTTGGCTTCAGCTGTTAAAAGATTACGATCATACCATCCAATACCATCCTGGAAAAGCGAACGTGGTAGCTGACGCGTTGAGTAGAAGATCATATACGGGAACGAGTGCGATGATGTCAAGTATAAGCGTAGAACCAGCTTTGATTGATAAAGTTAAAGCTGCTCAAGCTACGGATGCGGAGCTGATGAAGATGAAGACGAAGGTGCAAGAAGGTGCCATTCCAGAAGTAAGAATAGATGAAGAGGGAATACTTTGAGTCAACTCCAGACTTTGTGTTCCTAACGATTCTGACTTGAAGCATAGAATCATGATGGAGGCACACAACACACCATTTGCAATCCATCCTGGGAGTACCAAAATGTATCGTGATCTTCGACATACATTTTGGTGGAGCAATATAAAAAGAGAGATCGCGGAGTTTATTTCGAGATGTTTAACGTGTCAACGTGTAAAGGCAGAGCATCAAGTGCCGAAGGGTCCATTACAACCACTGGAGATTCCAAAATGGAAGTGGGAACACATTACGATGGATTTCGTTACGGGTCTTCCCAAGGTTTCTCAAGGCATAGATGCGATTTGGGTTATTGTTGATAGATTAACCAAGTCTACTCATTTCTTGCCGCTACGAGAGACTTATTCCCTTGAACTTCTTGCTCATATGTACGTGAATGAGATTGTGAGATTGCATGGCATGCCAGTATCCATAGTTTCGGATCGTGATCTCAGATTTACTTCACAATTTTGGATCAGTTTGCAGAAAGCTATGGGCACGAATTTACGATTCAGTTCGGCTTATCATCCTCAAACGGACGGATAATCGGAAAGAACTATTCAAACTCTTGAAGATCTATTGAGACTTTGTGTTCTAGACTTCAAAGGGAGTTGGGATAAGTACTTACCATTGGTGGAATTCTCCTACAACAACAGTTATCAGGCAAGTATAGGCGTAGCTCCATTCGAAGCGTTGTATGGGAGAAAGTGTCGCTCTCCAATATGCTGGAATGAGGTGGGTGAAGGCAACATTATTGGGACCAAATTTAGGATGTATGACTACGAAAAGATCCAAATAATCAGACAACGTATACAAACAGCACAAGATCGACAAAAGAGTTATGCGGATCTTCATCGAAAGGAAGTGGAATTTAATGTTGGGGACCATGTATTATTATGTATTGCTCCGTGGAAGGGAGTTACAAGGTTTGGCAAAAGAGGAAAGCTCAATCCACGATTCATTGGTCCATTTGAGATCCTTGACTGAGTAGGAAAGGTGGCCTATAGAGTCGCTTTACCTCCAAGCATGTCTCGTGTTCATAACGTTTTTTACATATCCGTACTTCGTAAATATGTGAAAGACCCAAACTACATTATTGAGTTAGAACCGGACGAGATAGCCGAAGATTTAACGTACGAGGAGGTACCTGTCAAGATCTTGGATAGGAAGGAGCATGTCCTACGCTAGAAAATTATACCTCAAGTTAAAGTTTTGTGGAGAAACCATGCTATTGAGGAAATGACCTGGGAGTTGGGATCAGAAATGAAAGCGAGGTATCCTCACCTTTTTGACATACCAGGTACATACGTCAATTTCGAGGACGAAATTTCATAAGGAGGGGAGGTTGTAAGACCCCAACTTTTATGAATAAAGATTTAATTTTCTTTATATATTATTTCGTAACAGTATGATGTTGTTTTGATAAATGTGAAAAGTTATGGGTGAAATGTGCAAATATTTTAAAATGAGCAAGTGGTTATAAAATATTCTTGTTGTCGGGGAATATTCGTTTGGTCGTGGAATATTCTTGTTGTCGGAGAATATTCGTACGACGGCGCAGCTATTTGTGGGCCCCACAATGGAATAACTGTCGAATATAGAAAGCGACAGAAATAACCTTTTTATAAAATAACGGCGTAGTTGTTACCATTAGTACTGTTGAAATATCCGGTGGTTAAAATACAGTAATACGCGGTGTTGCATAGTAGCACACAGTATTGCACAGTATTTTGAATTATTGATTCTTACGTGAGAATGCGTTTACTCAATTATTGTTACAGTAATTACTGTTCAATATTTTATATTATTGATTCAATAATTACATGATATTTTATTGATTCAATAATTGCTACGTTGATATTTTATATCAATAATTGCTGCGTTGCTATCTTATATGATTGATTCGATAATTGCTACAGTTGATATTTTGTATTATTGATTCAATAATTGTCATTGCACAGTATTTCCCATTATCAACTCAATAATTCATATTATTTAATAATATTATTAGATATCATTATTGACAATGTCTAAGGAAGTTCTGTCTAGGAGGGGTTATTTAAATGCGCGCCAGTAAGGAGAAGTCCTTATCGGAAGGCCCCCTCTTTCCTGGGAACGACCTTGTTGTCAATATTGTAGTTCTATAGTATTATTTGTGAATAATTAATTATTGATTTATATGATAAGAAAATATTTATTTTGTGGATATAAAAGAAGGAATTAGTGCTGATATGTTTTTATCAGTATTTTGGTGTGGAAAATCATCCGTTTATGAATTTCGGATAATTTATGTTTGGAATTTGGAAAAACTTCCTTCTACAAAGTTGTAGAGAATTAAATTTTCTATAGAAAGACATAGAATTTGTATTTTTCTAACAAATGGGCTATTTATTATGAATTATTGAAGTTTCGAAAAATAAATATTTTTTTAATAGGAGGTGGGCCCCACTTTTGGTTGGTAAGGCTGATGGCTTTTGTTTTGGGAGGTGGCTGGAGATTTTTTAAAAATAATATTATTTTATTAAAAAAGTCTACTTTGGCATCCTAAGCTTTTCCTATAAATAGGGTGCTTAGGTTAGAATTAAAAATCACACCAGAATCAGAAGTTTTCTCTCTCTATAATATCGAGCGTATTTTTGTAAGTATCTAGATACTTTGAATGTTACTATTCAGTGCAAGTTTCCTTCGGTATTATATCCGATATTTCAGTCAGAGGTAATATTATTTTGAGTTAAGGGATGTTATTTTCTTTCGTAAATGATGTTATTCTTTTCAATATCATTATACCGAAATATTAGCATGAATTTTGTTATGAAATTCTTACTTTTTTCCGTCGGGATTACTATTCACGTATACGACACTATTCACGAAAAAAATTAAATTTTCTTCTATTTGTCCAAATTGTCTGTTATGGTTACTATATTTGGTTGGATCTAAGTTTTGATCTTTATTCTTGAATTTTGCTCCACAAAGTATTATTATTGAATATTTTTGAACTTGAATAAACTAAAATACGAATCCTTAATCTTATCCTTTATTTCACTAGATTCGTTATTTATATGATTTTTCATCATCCTCAGTCCTAAGTGGTGATATAACTGAATATCTTTGGCCTGTAGAGCAAAGATGAATGATTACCTAATGAATATCTTTGGCCGTAGTGCAAAGATGACAGGTGTTGAGATGAACATGACCACTGGTGATACAAATGGATATCTTTGGCCTGTAGTGCAAAGATGAATATTGATTCGAGATGTATATTGATTGATGTTATAGGGATAAAATATTGATGATGGACTTTTAAATCATAGAAGATAGTAGACTTCATTCTCTACTTAACTCTTCTAATGAATTGTTATTTCCGCTGCGAATATTGATCTAAAACTAGTTGTCCATTATATTTTATCTGATTTATTGAAGACCAACGATAATTTATTTTCCATTATCTTAGTCATAATATTCTTTACTGGGCTAGTTGAGCTCACCCTTTTTATCTATTGTCATCTTCAGGAAATGAGAATGTTGCGGGAACTAGTCAGGGGATAGAGTGATGGTCCGAGTTAGAGCAGTAGTAATCCTCACTATTTCTGATAAATAGTGTGATAATAATTGTAATGAGGACTTAGTTTGAATATTAATATTTTCTACATATTTGTATTGACACTCACAGTTGTGTGGTCGTATTTTGCACGACCGTATGATATAAAAGTTTGTATTTGAATTCTGTACCATGTATTTGGCGACTCAGAATGGGTTGGATTGACTGGACCTATTCTGGGGGCGTCACAATGTCAGTACCATTCCAACTCTCCCGGCCATGATACAGAAGAATGCTGGGCACTTCATAATCTAATTTAAGACCTGATTAAGAAAGGTGACCTAATCCGAGGAAATCAAATCCTCGATATGACAGATAAAGATAGCCTCTGGATTCCCCGATGCATGGTATCAGGACACAGTAGCTGTCATATCCTACGCTAAGGAATCAATCCTCACACCCCTGATACTGACAGGTAAAGGGGTCCAAGACAAACAAAATCCTGTGAAGGTGGCGGCACCTCAGCCTCTAATTTTACCCTTCAGGCCTCAGTATCCAATCCTTAGTCTGAAGAAGGTCCCATGGAACTACGGGGACATTAAAGGCTCCGTGGAAAACAACATTTCCATCATGTCAAAGAATAATCCATTGTACCTGCCTCAGCGGGTGATCAAACCAGTCATCAAAGCCAAAGAAAGGGTGGCTGAAGAAAAGATAAAAGAGTTCCTCAAAAAGATGGGACACAGTTGAAATCAAGATAGTGCAAAGCTTGAAAAACGCACCCAAGCAAAAATCCATCCTTGACTTGGTCCTATCATCAGAGGATCATCGTAACATCCTAGTGAAGGTATTAGAAGAAGTCCATATGCCACACACGGTAGACACAGAGAAATTCCGTCACGTGATAGAACACATTTTCAACAACAATGTGATTTCCTTCACATACAATTATATTTTGGCTGAGGGGAGGGGCCACCATAAGTCCCTGCATATAGCCGTTATATCCTCCAAATACGTGATCGGAGGAGTACTTATAGATGGAGGATCTTCCCTCAATATTTGTCCATACGACACGTTGGAAAGGATGAAGATCAATCCAAATCGGATCAAAGCCAGTTACATGGTTATCCGGGCTTTTGATGGATCTCTCCGCCAGGCTATGGGGGAAATTGAGCTTCCTCTAGAAATTGGTCCACACACCTTCTACGTATCTTTCTAGGTGCTTAACATAGCCACCGGATACAACTTGTTGTTGGACAGGCCATGGATCCATATGGCCGGGGCTGTTCCATTAACCCTCCATCAGCAACTCAAGTACATTATCAACGACAGCCTCATTACAGTGAATGCTGAACTGGAATACCCTACCCACATACATGGGGACATGCTAGTGATTTTCCTGGACATCGGGGTTGAGCATACAAGTTTTCAAGCTCTTGAGGTGAGCGATATTCAATATTTATCGATTGGGGCACCAGCCCTGAAGCCTAAAATTTCCACTGAAGTAATGACAGTGGGCAAAGAAATGGTAGTTGTGGGTTTCCAGCTTGGAGAAGGGTTAGGAAAAATAAGCATGACATTAAGATGTCAATCCAAATCCCAAGTCAGATGGGAAGAGCAGGATTGGGATTTTCATCCGGGTTAAACCATTGAAATCCACACAAACATCCCAAGGCTCAAGCCTCCACGATTCTGCTCCCAAACCTCATAAATGACGGATGGGTGAAACCTACGAGGAAGATCCCTACGGGGGCATCAGCCATGCTATTTCCTTCAATCATACTTGTCCATGAAAGGAAAGCCCTCGAGCCTGAGGCAGATAGCGAAAAAGGGAAAAGAAAGGATCCTGTACGGAGGATAAGACCCATTCGCTAACATTAAAGTCATTATCAACTATGAAGGGATGAATGATGAAATTCTAGATAGTGACGACGAAGATCATGATCACTTTCCTTGCAGCAAACAGAGGAACAATCCCCAGAAAAGCCTCATCCATATCTTAAGGGATGTCTCAGTTGTCATTCAAGACGAGACAGACAAGCACACTTCCAGCATCCTCCCTATCCATGAGGAGCTAACCCTGGATAATTAGAGCAGTGTTCCTTGCCTTAGTCGAAAGGGTAAAGGGGCAGACAGTCAATCTGCCCCTAATCATGCTTTCATTTATTGCTTACTTTTGATTGCACAGCTGGAGCAGTCACTTTTGTCATACTTTACAAATGCTATGTGTATTTAAGCAGTTGTATATATTAATGAAAGCATTTTTGTTTTCAGGACCCAAGCATTAGATGTGTGTGTCTCTGCTGATGAGATGCCAACCTGTCAACATAACTCCAACCATGATGCAAGATTGAGCTTTCGACTTGACGGATCTTGATCAAGAGGAGGAAGATAAACTGGTCACATAATCTATTAATAAGCATGCTCACTTGTTTCTACATCATATACGCATAACTAGTATCACTATTTGTTTGAAAACTTAATCAAACTCATACTTGATCAACTTTGCATTGTATCTAACAAGTGTGTGCACATGTATGATATCTTAGTGATGTTAAAACACTCTTATGTATGTTCAAAATATCATAGCACTATTACACTATGATCATACAACTTAGTTTGCAAAAAGTCCAAACTTTGCTTTTTAAATCGTTTTAAACTCAAACCATGTATGCTAATGTATTTTCAACACCTTGGACTCACATTACATGCATTTCTAAACCATAGATCATGCTCAAAAGTCAGAATGTAAACAGGATACCTACATGTCAAAGTTCACTTCAAGAACTATAAGTTCATTTTCAAACTATAAGTTTTCCATCAATAATGTATACTAACATAGTCCAACTATGTTCATGCTAGGCCTAGGTACACTACAACACATGCTAAACCTGTTATCATGCTTGTCTAAACAATATCAACTCGTTAACATTTAACAGATTGTAGCAGAAATAGAAAACAAAAAAAATCAGTGCCCAGCGTAGCTGCGCTGCACCCTAGTACAAACAGGGTGCAGCAGCGCCGTTGCTCGGCCAGAACCTGAAATGGCTTTCTGTTCGGTAGTTTCCAAACCCAATTACAAAAATTCCTTCACGAATTGACTCTAAACAAGATACATTACAGTTCTATCATGCTCATTAGCTTATATAACACTTAACACTCATATTCCAATCCAATTATCATATAGTCATGCATAATTAAGAAGTTAGAATTTCAAGAGTGAAGAACAAAATGCTACCTCTACTAATTGTGATATGAGCTTGTTGTTATAAAGCTTTCTACAATGCTGCTATATGAACCTCCTTCAACTGATATCTCGTTCTCTCTATATATCTCAGTATACTTATATTAGCTTCACTTGGAAATCTCAGCAAAAGAAATGAAGAAGGAAGGAGTTATATTTATAGAGAAAATATTATACAGGCAATGCATTTATATTCCAAATCAAACCAACGAGAATGAAGGATTGTATGATGGTTAAGGAGGAGTAGTTGATTAGTTGTTGAGGATCACTATTATGCCCACTCCCCATTGAATCATTTGCTATGCAGCTAAAGTTGCTGAGTTTGAGAGCAATAGGCTTAGGCTTCATGAGTTATCCACGTGAGAAGGAATGGGTGACTCAATTAGGGACAAGGCAAGAATGCTCAGCATTTGCAACACACAACACTTAAGTTATATACAATACATTATATATACTTAGGTTATAAATTTAATTAGAGTCACAATGTAATTCAATAAGTAAATAATATTACAATGTAGTAAGTAGGGGTACATATATATACATCAACATATAATCCATGTATATTTCATTAATACCGAATATAATTCAATTGGGTATTATCACATTACATTATCCCAACTCTTTTATTTCAATTATCTTAACTTATTGAAATAATCATTAAGTAACTATTATTCATTTAATTTAATATGATATTCACAAGGTACACATTTATTGTTCACACACTCACATTGTCACATAAGCATTAATCATATAACTCATTAAACCTTGCTATATAGTTTGTATATATAATATAGTCTCATTTAAGTGTCACACTTCACTTTACACTTTATATAATATATATGTAACTACTATATATTATGCGTTTGATACATGTATATAACAATTAATCGAGTAAATATAAATCTTATTATATTTATAATCATTGACTCATTAATATTCTATTTCTCATAATAATGATTAATCAACATATTATCAATTAACTACTCATTAATAGTCTATCATTTGTAATAACAATTAATTAACAATGTATTATCAGTTAATCAAATTAATTATTAATCTTATTTCTTATTAATGTGGGTAATTAACACATAGTATCTCATGCATGCAGAAATTATTATCCAAGTCTTTCTACCAGCGCAGCTGCGCTGGTTTACTATACAGAAGTGGCGCAGTTGAGCCACTCTGGGAAAAATTATTCTAATTTGCTTACTTTATTGTTTTGATTAATAACATTCATAGCTTATTACCTAGCCACACTAGGCAATTCATATAAGCATTTCGTTAAGCTTTTCATCACTTTCATTCTCGTGCCACGCAAGACATTCTACGAGTTTATCGTAATTCTTCATATAATTATAATTTGGAATTAATTGAGTTAACTCATCTCATAACACATAATCATTTATATTCAAATAAATATTCGGCCTACATTAATTTAATCATTAATAATATTCAGAAATTCTCGGGTATTACATTCTCCTCCTCTTATAAAAATTCCGTCCTCAGAATTGCTATAAGATTACACAAATAGATGGGGATAGTCCCTCATCATCCTATCTTCTAATTCTTACTGTAGCCTCCTCGATATCGTGGTTATGCCAAAGTATTTTTACAGAAGAAATAATTTTATTCCTTAATATCTGTTCTTTCCTATCTAGTATTTGGACAGGAATTTCTTCATATGCCAGGTTTTTCTCTTACTTGAATGGGCTCATAAGAAATCATGTGCTTGTAGTCGGCCTTGTAAGGATGCAACACAGAGATGTAGAACACGTTGTGGATGTGCTTCAACTCAGGTGGTAATGCAACTTTGTATGCCACTTCGCCCACTTATTTCAGTATCTCGAACTAGTCCTATGAATCTTGGACTCAACTTTCCTATCTTGCCAAATCGTATTTTTCCCTTCTAGAGAGATACCTTCAAGAATACCAAACTACCGACTTTAAAGTCTCGGTCTTGTTGATGTAGGTCTACCTACTTTTTCTGGCGACCTTGAGCTGCTACCAGTCTGGCTCTTATCACTGTCACCACATCTGCGGTTTGTTGCACTAACTCTGGTCCTAGAATTCGTCGTTCTCCGACTTCGTCCCAACATAACGGCGTTCTGAACTTCCTTCTGTAAGAGCTTCGTACGGTGGCATGCCGATACTCGCATGATAACTATTATTATATGCAAATTCCACTAAGGGTAGGTGGTCGTCCCAATTTCCCTTGAAGTCCATCACGCAAGTCCTAAGCATGTCCTCCAGCGTTTGTATAGTTCGCTCACTCTGTCCGTCTGTCTAAGGATGATAAGCGGTACTCAACCTCAACTGCGTTCCCATTCTCTCTTGCAAGCTTTTCCAAAAGTTTGACGTGAAGCGCGGATCTCGATCAGAGATAATTGATACCAGCACTCCATGTCGTAAAACGATATCCTTTACGTAAATACTCGCTAACTGATTCAAATTACTAGCGGATCTTGATCGGTAGAAAATGTGCGGTCTTCGTTAGTCGATCCACGATAACCCAAATGGCATCATAACCTTTCTGTGTGACTGGAAGTCCCACCACGAACTCCATCGTGATGTACTCCCATTTCCACTCTGATATTTCCAATGGTTGTAGCAAACCTACTCGGCCGCTGGTGTCCTGCTTTAACGCATTGGCAAGTCGGACATTTACTAACGCACTCTGCGACTTCTCGTTTCAGATTGGGCCACCAAAAAATGTTGCCTTAAATCTTGGTACATCTTCGTGCCTCCCGGATGAACGGAATACGTCGTATTGTGTGCCTCGTGCAAAATTTCTTCTCTTAGTTCAGTTATTGCTGGCACCCACACTCTCCCTTCGAATCTCAAGATACTGTTTTTATCCATTCTGAATCTTTCCTCTTCATTCTCTGCGATCCTCTTTCCGATTTTCTCACACTCTTCATCTTTCCCTTGTGATTCCTTTACTCCATCCAACAAGGTTGGAAGAGCTTCCATTACAAATAAATTTTCTTCAGACCTTTTCGGTCCCTTTACCTCTATCTCTAATTTCTCTATTTCTCTTATCAGCTCCTCTTGAGTCGTCAATTGAAACAATTTCTCCCTTCCTTTTCTGCTCAGAGCGTCGGCAACCACGTTTGCCTTACCCGGGTGATAAAGAATATCACAGTCATAAACCTTGATCAATTCTAACTACCTCCTCTGATGCATGTTCAACTCCTTCTGTGTGAAGATATATTTTAGACATTTGTGGTCCATGTATATCTCACATTTCTCTCTGTACAAATAATGCCTCCAAATCTTCAACGCAAAAACTACTGTCGCTAACTCTAAGTTGTGAGTAGGGTATCGTTTTTCGTAATCCTTTAATTGTCGTGATGCATACGCAATGACCTTGCCATATTGCATGAGCACACAGTCAAGTCCCTTGTGCGATGCATCACTATACACCACAAAACCTCCCACATCGTCTAGTAGTGACAACACAGGCGCCTCGCTTAATCTTTTCTTCAACTCTTGAAAACTTTCTTCTCATTTATCCGTCCACACAAACTTTATCGTCTTCCTTGTCAGATTGGTCAACAGGGTTGCTGTCTTCGAAAAATCTTGGATAAATCTTTGACAGTTACCCAGCTAACCCTAAAAAATTCCTTATCTCTGTTGGTGTTTTCGGCTGCTCCCAATTACTTACTGCTTCTACTTTTGCAGGGTCTACTGAGATTCCATTCTTATCCACCACGTGTCCTAAGAATTAAATATTCTCCATCTAAAATTCACACTTAGAAAACTTCGTATACATCTTCTCCTTCCTTAGTGCCTCCAAAATAATTTTTAGGTGTTCGGCGTGCTCTTCTTTCGTCTTCGAGTAGATCAAGATGTCATCGATGAAAACTACCACAAATTTGTCCAAGTAGGGCTTGAAAACTCGGTTCATCAAGTCCACGAATACTGTCCGGAGCATTAGTCAATTAGAATGACATTACCAAAAACTCATAGTGTCCATAACGGGTTCAAAACGCAGTCTTTGGTATGTCTTCCTCCCGTACCTTCAGTTGGTGATAACCCGTCCGTAGGTCTATCTTTGAGAAACGCTTCGCTCCTTTTAGTTGATCAAAAAGGTCGTCTATCCTTGGTAACGGATATCTGCTCTTGATCATTACTTTGTTCAATTCTCGATAATCGATACAGAGCCTCATCAATCCGTCCTTCTTTTTAATAAACAACATTGGTGCTCCCCAAAGAGATACACTTGGTCGTATGTAACCCCTATCTAATAACTCTTGCAGTTGTATCATTAATTCCTTTATTTCTATTGGCGCTATACGATATGGAGCTTTCAAAATTGGTGCTGTTCCCAGTGTTAAGTTTATTATGAATTTAATTTCTCTGTCTGGCGGAAGACCAGGCAGATCGTCCGAAAATACATCTTGGAATTCTCTCACTATGGATATATCCTTAATTTCTACTCCCTTTTTTTGAGTATCCACAATATAAGCTAAATAACCTACACATCCTTTCCTTAACAATTTCTTGGTCTGCATTATCGTAAGGCAATACGATTGCTTAAGCGATGAACTACCATAAAACACTACCTTAGACTTACTCGGAGTCTGAAAGTTTACACTTTTATTCTGACAGTCAATTATTGCAGCATGGTTATACAACCAATCCATTCCCAGTATTACGTCAAATTCTCCCAATCTAATTAGAATCAAGTCTATGCTCAGTTCATGATCTCTAATGTTTGCACGACAATTTCGGTAAACGTATTCTACAGGAATTACTTTCTTATTCTCAACTTCTATGTTCAAAGGATTTCCTAATCGTTCTCGGGGTGAATTAAGTTGACTAGCAAATTCTTCAGATACAAAAGAACAGGTGGCACCCGAATCAAATAATACATATACATTTATATCATTGATTGGGATTATACCTGACACCATGTCCTTTCGCAGCTACTGCAGTCCTGGATGGTCATGTTAAAGGTCCTAGCAGTTGGGTGATTGGACTGTGTCGGTCCGCCGATCATCAGTTTGTTACCTCCCCCTTGTTGGCTGCTACTTCCGCCACTTCCCTTCTTCGGGAAGTCCTTGATTCGGTGCTCCGTTGAGCCACAAGTGAAACACCCTTGTATCTTCTTCGACTTTGGGCAGTTGAGTGAAATGTGCCCCTCCTGACTGCAGTTGTAGCAAGTGTCGTGTCCCTTCCAGCACTCGCCCTGATGATTCTTTCCATATTTTGGGCATCCCTCAGCCCTCTTCTTAAAACCTACACGAAAATTCCCCGACTGATTGTTGTTTGTTGTTGTTATTATTCTCCCATTTTCTCTTTCCCAAGTTACTTCCTCCACTGCTGCTTCCTCCTCCACGGTTTTCTCCTCCCGTGTTCTTACCCTTCTTTTCCTTGTTATAAAGATTTAAGGCTTCATTGCCACCTTTCGCAATGATCGCCTTCTCCAGTAATGTCGCAAAGGAATTAATTTTAAGAACTGATACCTTATTAAACAGCCAAGGCTTCAGTCCTTGTTCAAAACGTCTCGCCTTCCTCTCATCGTCTCCTACTTGGTGTTCTGCAAACTGCAGCTAGTTCATTGAACTTAGCCGTGTACTGTGCCACCATCATATCACCCTGCTTCAGTTCTAAAATATTAACCTCCATCCTATTCTTCATGCTCTTTGGGAAATAGTTCTCAAAGAACAGAGTCTTGAATCTTTCCCAAGCTATTATCCCTTCTCTCGCTCTTTGTTGATTAGCATCCCACCAGTAGTTGGCTTCGTCCCCTCATCATATACGTAGCGAATACAGTCTTTTGGTCTTCACCCACACTGAGCAATAGTGAAGGCCTTCTCGATATCCTTAACCCATGTCTGAGCTATGATCAGATCGGTAGTACCCTTAAACTCTGGGGGTCCTACACTCCTAAAGTCCTTAAACTTCGTAATTGGAACTGCTTAATGGTTCGGGCGAACGGGTTCGTTATTCCTTCCCCTAAGAGCTTCTCCTAACAGATCTAATAGCTTCTGGATTGGGTCTGCTTGTTCCCTTTCATTGTTCACTGATTCCTCAGGTGCGGCTAATCTACGTCTGGGTGGCATTTTTTGCATCACAAAATTTTCACTTTTATTATTCCATTATACTACTTAAGTATTTCTCAAATGCTAAAATAGAATTAAATTTATAACACGTTTCTGAAATAAGATCATTTATATTCATATGCCAAATTGTTTCATTACATGATTATCCCTAGCATACTGCTATAAATGTCATCACATATATCCTCTAATATCACAAAAGATGGGGGAAAATACCAATACACTACCCCTCTAACATAAGCCTACTCGGGGTTTATATCACTATCCCATATCTTACACAAAAGATTGGGATTACATCAATATATATATTACAAAAGAAAACCAATAAAGCTACTGCTAGTCTAGCTAAGGGTCTCATCCCATCATCTCGCGCTCCACAACGCTCTTGTACTCGATCTGCGTTATGTACGCCATCAGTTCTCTGCTCATAGTATGTAGGGTCTGTCCTTGCTCTATTAGATAGTGGTATACACCATCGATCACCCTCTCAATAGCTGAACAGAACACATACCCCATCTTGTTCACCTTCCTTTTCTTGCATCTGACCTCATTCTCTTGGTCGTCTGCCCTCTCATTTGCTACTTCCCACTTCTCCTCGAAGTGGATCCTATCCATCACCTCCAACTCTAGCTGAGTACGGAGTGCCTCTTTCTCAGTCTTCTCACTTAGTTCTCTCTACTCTACCTCTTCTAGCTTTCCTGCCAGATTCACATTCCTAGCTACCGACCTGTGAAATAAGGTCCCCATCTGGATCCCTTCCTCCCTACGGTAAGCAATCTCTACCTCCATCCCCTACATCACTAGCTTCCTCTAGTGGTCCTCATCCCTCAGCTTCTGGAACTCGGACTCCCTCTCTTAGGCCTCAGCCTCCAGCTCCTGAACTCTGCAGTTCAACTCTAAAATACGCTCCTCGTACTCTCCCAGCATTTTCTCCTCGAGATTAGGCTCGTAAGAGTCCTCCATGGGCTCGCCCTCCATGGGCTCCTCCTCTGGGTCAAACTCTACCTCGATCTCGTCCTTGTCGTCAGACTTAGACGGTGCAACTGCCTGCACAGGCACAACCTCTAGAGGTGCCTCATATACCACATATATATCTCTGGGCTCCTCCTCTTCCACTCTACTAGGTACTCCCATGTCTGTCATCCTACAATCACAAACATAAGACAAACAAACAACAACTCCATTAGAATGTTAAATAAAATATAAGTTTATTGTATAGAATGAAGTTACATTTCATAACACACTAAGTCTCTCTAGGACAAATCCACGTGAGTTCTAATCTCCTTTCTATCTTCTAAGTTCTCCTAAGTTATAATCTAAGGACTCTCGCTCCTAAGGTTTATAACTATAACTCTGATACCAACCTGTGACGCCCCCAAATCTGAACCGCCACATCGTCTCGAATTCAGTTCATCGTGTTCTACAATCTAATACAATAATAAATCTATCGTACAGCGAAATAACACAATACTACGAATAGATTACATTTATTTAATATAATTCATTCACGTCCCAAGGTCTCGTAACTTAAACATCGATTACATAGCTTAAACATATCTTAAGCATATATAAACTTAACTAATACATAATATAATAAGATCTTATTATAACGTCATAGAGTTCTACATAATATAAAGCTACTCCGTGGCTTTGCCTTTGCTCTTGTCGGTGCCCGAAGGTCCACCCTGCTCTGCCTTAACTGAAATATTTTTAGGGAAAAGCAAGAATGAGCAACAAGTTTGCTCAACAAGTAATACAGTAATAAGGGGATCAATATAGTTTTTAGTTCTCAAGGGTACAATAATAGATGATAGTTCAAGGATAACAAGAAATACCAATAATTTTCAATATCAGTCGCTAAGGACAGAAAGATATCAATAAGATTCAACGCTTTAATCAGTTTAAGATTTCTAAACTATGAATACTAAGCAGTCACTAAGGACTATGAACTTCTACTAGAATTAACATAAATATACTGATAATCCAATCAAACAAGTACAACAGGTGATTAGGCTAAAGTACCCTACATTATGCATAATATTTAATCGTACTCAAGTGCGCACGTCGGTCTCCCGACAATATAGTTTCTCATTCAAGAGGGTTGTTCAGCTCAGTCAATATAAGATTTTCGCACCAATCAATTGGTTTGGATCGCTTTCAAATTATGATTTAGGTCTAGCCGAATCAAATGGCGTAGACCGTTCTTTCAAGGTATGTAAGAACAGTTATAAGTTCAAAGCTCAAGATTTAAAGTTCAAAGAATATAAATCGACTTTATCTTATCCACGAAGTATTTAAGTCATAAAACATGAATTATAATTCCAATAGCTTACTTGTACGACAATAATAGCTCAAGTTCAATAAATGTTCAATAAGAATAGAGTTCGAGTACTTGCTTACAATAATTGTTGAATAAAGTAATGTAAGGGTTAGGATACTTGCCTTAAGCGTAGATTACCACTTATAACTTATCAACGCTTTGAATTCCTATCGTAATATATTTACAAGTATAGGATATTCATTAGCTAAGTACATTCGGTACACAAGCTCGATATGTAAGTTAAATATACACATATGATTCTACTTAGTTATATAACCTTATACGTACGTCACTACGTACTTATACAAATGAAGTACGAAATCAGTACATAATACCTTATGAAATCACATAACATAGTTATATCACGTATGTTATTGCAATAAATCACAACACTAAGTTGATTATGCCATTATTATCTATGGAGTTCCGTTTATAAGTTAAACATCATCATGGTATACTATCAACACTTATAACATATATCAGTAGTGTTCAGACCATGATTAGCAGTTTAGGCATCAATATCAGTCAACTTGCAAAATCAGAAAATAAGCAGAATGCATCAGGCCTGAAAATAGACTGGCGCAGCTGCTCCCTGGTTAAGCCTAAGGACGGCGTAGCTGCGCTGTCCCTTGGCCAGACCAAGGTTGGACTTTTGCCTGCTGCTTTTGTCCAAATCATCAAAATATATTGCCACATAGTATATATACATGTTTAAAGGGTTTTTTTTATGCTTACATAGCCTTTCCAAGTTCAATCTTACATGATATAGTTCTAAATTACGATTTCTAATGACTTAAGGCCATTCAAGGTTATGAAATGATATAGGCTATCATGCTTGTTATTCATACACATAAAGTGGTCACATAATCTATCAATAAGCATACTCACATATTTCTACATCATATATGCATAACTAGTATCGCTATTTATTTGAAAACTTAATCAAACTCATACTTGATCAACTTTGCATTGTATCTAACAAGTGTGGGCACATGTATGATATCTTAGTGATGTTAAAACACTCTCATGTATGTTCAAAATATCAGAGCACTATTACACTATGACCATGCAACTTAGTTTACAAAAAGTCTGAACTTTGCTTTTGAAATCGTTTTAAACTCAAACTATGTATGCAAATGTATTTTCAACACCTTGGACTCACATTACATGCATTTCTAAACCATAGATCATGCTCAAAAGTCAGAATGTAAAAAGGATACCTACATGTCAAAGTTCACTTCAAGAACTATAAGTTCATTTTCAAACTATAAGTTTTCCATCAATAATGTATTCTAACATAGTCCAACATGTTCATGCTAGGTCTAGATACACTACAACACATGCTAAACCTGTTATCATGCTTGTCTAAACAATATCAACTTGTTAACATTTAACAGATTATAGCAGAAACAGAAAACAAAAAAAATTAGTGCCCAGCGGAGCTGCGCTGCACCCTAGTACAAACAGGGCGCAGCTGCGCTATTGCTCGGCCAGAACTGAAATGGCTTCTGTTCGGCAGTTTCCAAACCCAATTACAAAAATTCCTTCACGAATTGACTCTAAACAAGATACATTACAGTTCTATCATGCTTATTAGCTTATATAACACTTAACACTCATATTCCAATCCAATTATCATATAGTCATGCATAATTAAGAAGTTAGAATTTCAAGAGTGAAGAACAAAATGCTACCTCTTCTAATTGTGATATGAGCTTGTTGTTATAAAGCTTTCTACAATGCTGCTATATGAACCTCCTTCAACTGATATCTCGTTCTCTCTATATATCTCAGTATACTTATATTAGCTTCACTTGGAAATCTCAGCAAAAGAAATGAAGAAGGAATGAGTCATATTTATATAGAAAATATTATACAGACAATGCATTTATATTCCAAATCAAACCAACGAGAATGAAGGATTGTATGATGGTTAAGGAGGAGTAGTTGGTTAGTTGTTGAGGATCACTATTATGCCCACTCCACATTGAATCATTTGCTATGCAGCTAAAGTTGCTGAGTTTGAGAGCAATAGGCTTAGGCTTCATGAGTTATCGACGTGAGAAGGAATGGGTCACTCAATTAGGGACAAGGCAAGAAAGCTCAGCATTTGCAACACACAACACTTAAGTTATATACATATACATTATATATACTTAGGGTTATAAATTTAATTAGAGTCACAATGTAATTCAATAAGTAATAATATTACAATGTAGTAAGTTGGGGTACATATATATACATCAACATATAATCCATGTACATTTCATTAATACCAAATATAATTCAATTGGGTATTATCACATTACATTATCCCAACTCTTTTATTTCAATTATCTTAACTTATTGAAATAATCATTAAGTAATTATTATTCATTTAATTTAGTATGATATTCACAAGGTACACATTTAATGTTAACACACTCACATTGTCACATAAGCATTAATCATATAACTTATTAAACCTTACTATATAGTTTGTATATATAATATAGTCTCATTTAAGTGTCACACTTCACTTGACACTTTATATAATATATGTGTAACTACTATATATTATACGTTTGATACATTCATATAACAATTAATCGAGTAAATATAAATCTTATTATATTTATAATCATTGACTCATTAATATTCTATTTCTCATAATAATGATTAATCAACATATTATCAATTAACTACTCATTAATAGTATATCATTTGTAATAACAATTAATTAACAATGTATTATTAGTTAATCAATTTAATTATTAATCTTCCCTCTTATTAATGTGGGTAATTAGCATATAGTATCTCATGTATGCAAAAATTATTATCCAAGTCTTACTACCGGCGCAGCTGCGCTGGTTTACTATACAGAAGTGGCGCAGCTGAGCCACTCTGGGAAAAATTATTCTAATTTGCTTACTTTATTGTTTTGATTAATAACATTCATAGCTTATCACCTTCCCACACTAGGTAATTCATATAAGTATTTCGTTAAGCTTTTTATCACTTTCATTCTTGTGCCACGCAAGGCATTTTACGAGTTTATCGTAATTCTTCATATAATCATAAATTCAATTTAGAATTAATTGAGTTAACTCATCTCATAACACATAATCATTTATATTCAAATAAATATTCGACCTTCATTAATTTATTCATTAATAATATTCATAAATTCTCGGGTATTACAACAACTCCCGTGTAAACACGATACCGCATCTTTTCAATATTTCTCTTAAAAACTAAAGTGTGTGTGTGAATGCTATTTAAAATTTGGGCCTATGTTTGATTGAAAGCATATCTATGCATCGTTGAACCTATATATGAAGAGTTTGATTTGATTTGCAGAAGTCTTTGATTTGATTTTGCAAAAGCTTTTTTTTTCAATAAGATTATTGAAATGATATTTTGAAAGAAAGTTTTCAAACCGTTACGCTAACATAGGAATTGAAGTATATCGATGCTTCAGTTTTATCTGTTTCAGCCATAAGGCTCAATTTAAATGGTGATTGTCGGGTTACGAAGCATCCTCGACCACAACATATATACAAGTGTCGGTCTTCTCATGGGCATGATAGCCATCGGAGGGACTCTGACACTGACAAACTATATTTTTACTATGTTGAGACCATAAATCCGGATAACCATTTTAAGGTCTTTTGTATATACATTTTTACAGAAAAACTGGCAGGGTACATCTATAAAGCGGAGTTTGTCCATTGCAAGAATCAGATTCTGATCTGTTTGATCATGAATCCCACTATTTCTAGGCTCACATAGGGAGGCCAATAAACCTGCATAGCTCAAATTTGTACAGAAATATATCCAAATATCGCTAGAACCAAGGATTCATCAGTAAATCCTGGCTCGCACATAGCCAAAGCATCTTGTTCCCACTAGATAGTGGTCTAAGGGCCGCGAGGTAGCTTTTATAAATGAAACTAGAAAAATACTAGATTTAAATAAATCTCAGACATTCTAGCTTTCCAGTTCAGTCTGAACGTATTTTGAACCATTTGAAAGCTAGAGTAGGCAAGATTTAAGTAAATCTAGTTCGCCTCGCAAAAATGTCAGTGCCGATTCATATAAAATGAATATTTAAATCAATAATTTAATGAAAGCGAGTAAAGCAATATATATAGACAAATACATATACGAAAGCTGTAAAGGGCAATGGGTTTTCACACAGGTGCCCGGACTGGAATTGAAATATATATATATATATATATATATATATATATATTTAAAAGTTGTATAAAAGCAAAAAAATGATCCAGGCTGGACAGAATTAAAATATATATATATATATAGAAAAACAGTAAAAAGGGCGATGGGTTTTCACACCTGTGCTCGGACTGAAACATAAATGTATACAGAAACGTAGTCAACCAGGACTGAGAAGATAACCTAGTAATGGTGAATGGTGCAAAAATAGTAAAAAAGCCACAGAATGATCCAGGCCAAACTAGAATGTAAATGTAAAGAAAAGTAGTCAACCAAGACTGGGAAGATAACCCAATGTGGTGAAGGCTACTTATATATGCATATTTATATATAAAAGCAGTAAAAAGGCCACAGAATAATCCAGGTCGAACTAAAATATAAATATATATATATATAGAGACAAAAAGTAGTCAACCCAGACTGGGAAGATAACCCAGTGTGGTGAAGGATGCTTATATATGCTCATTTATATATAAAAGAAGTAAACTACCGCAGATTTGACATCCGGGCTTGACAGAATTGAAAAGTTAGTATATATACAGTTAAATATACACACACAAAAATCCAAACCCAGACTGGAAAGATAACCCAGTCCGGCGAAGTTGCTAATAACGAAGATGCAAGTATATGCAAGCTGCTGGAAGCGACGGATCGTCAATCCGAGTTGTAGAAATGCCAGAAAATGCGTTTATGTACAAAAATGTACCAAAGGTTGATAAAAACGGCCACGGAACTGAGTTCCGGCCATATTTAGAAAACAAAACTTGATGTGCAAGTGCCAAAACAGTTTAAAGTAGTAGTACTGACTTGCTGATCGTAAAATACTCACACAATGAACTGCTACACGGGCTTTTTGCCAAATCATAGGCTTTATACGTCCGAATCTACCGGTTATTTTTTGATATATGGTAGTATGTGGGTATATCTACGTGTTAGAGTGAAAAAAAATTGGGTTTGGAAGATAAAAGTTTGGTCGAGAAACGAAACGGGCAGGGCTCCAGAACGATTTCTAACTTGAAAATGAGCTGGGGGTGCACTTCTATATATAGTCCAGGTGGAAGAAGCTCTATCTATGGCTTCCTCCACTCTACCTATGGCTCCACAGTGGCAGGTAGAGGTGGTGGGACCCGTCACCTTGAAGTACGTGCACTCGAGCAATGCAACGTCAGATTCGAAACTTCCTAACTTTTGATCGGAGTGTTCGTTTGAGGCGTGCTATATTTTTATGGAAAGCCCTCACCGAGAGTGTCACAATGACATAGGATTTAACCTTTTTCAATTCCAAAAAGACGGGTTCATAGCCGGGTCTTTGTTTCCCCTCAGTTTGTCCTTCGAGCTGTCTTGCGCTGTTTTCACTCGGGATCACTGTTATGGTTCTTTTTGACCTTGGTGGAATCAATTCGGCTTGAGTTTGACTGAATCAGCTTCAAGTTGGCAAAATAACCATTTTGCCCCTCTCGGGGTTGCCTTTTAGTGTTGATACGGTCTTCGACTAATTTCCCGAGGTTATTTTTGAGGTTTGGCTCGCAGCCGATTCTATTTGTCCTTAAGGTCATCTCTGAGGCTAACTTGGTCTTCCCAAGGTTGACTCTGGAGATGATGTGATGCTTTGGGTTTGTTTTTGAAGGTTGAATTGGCTTCTCAAGGTTATCTCTGGGGCTGAACTGGATCCCTTGGATATGACCGGGGCTTAACTGTACCTCCCGGGTTGTGATCAGGGCTGAATTGATATCCTGGTATTGAGACCGGGGTTAACCTGATGGCCCGGTATTGAGGACCGGGGTTGAACTGATGGCCCAAAAGTGAGATCGCGGTTGAACTAATGGCCCAGTATTGGTGACAAGAGTTGAGTTGACCTCCCGATATTGGTGATCGGGGCTGTGGTTATCCCGGTATTGGTCACCGGGGTTGAGTTGACAAACCGATATTGGTGATCGGGGTTGAGTTGGCGGTTTTGCCATCCTGCAGGGTTTGTACCTAGAATGCAAAAAAAATTCGAGTGTCTACAAATGCCCCTCTTTATCATGTTTATGCAATGTAATGAAATGAACAGGATAAAGATTGCTAGACACTTGAAATATGACAAGATATTAATGATGCAAATCGCAATGCAATGAATGTTAAAATGTTTTCACGAATCGCATTTCGCACTTCGCAAATCGCATTTTGCACTTCGCAAAACGCATATCTCATCGCAAATCGCATATAGCATCGCAAATCGCATATCGCATCGCATATCGCTTACCCTGACCTGTCATGGATGATGCCTGTGTTGGGGCTGATCTCAACGGTTGATTTTCACCAGTGCTGCTGATGTCTATGGTGTTGTTAATTCCAATGGTTTGATTTCCATCGATGTTGTCGAGGCTTGTTTGACGAGGATAAACTGAAATGTTTCCCATATTTCTGCTGGGGATGACGTCCTTTAGGATAGCCTTTGCTATTACCTTGGTTTTAAGACCAATGGTTTCCCCAATCTGTCGATACTATCAAGCGGAAGATTTTCTCTTGGATGATGCCGTTGTACATTTCTGAAGGATCCTCTGCTGGGGATATATCTCTTTTGCTGAGTTACCTTAATGGGTGCTTCCGATGCTTATCCTGATGATAACTTACACCAATAGTTTGCAACAGTGGCTACCCTGATGGTAGGGACAATGATTGATCATTGGACTGTCCCGATGCCTACTCGAACGGTAGCAGACTTTTTCATCAAGTTTGTGTATTTAATGTGTATGCATTTTTAATTCTACTGGGTATGCATGCCTAACTTTTTAATGGAGATGTGCGCCGATGTAGAGCTTGTTGCACATGTACAGACTAGACATCATATGATGATCTTAATTTATCCTAGGTTGATGCATATGCTTAATTAAATTGAAGTAGAACCATACCTTGCCCTTTCTGAGGAAATTTGGTGTTTCTTTTTTATGCATGAATTTTGATAGGCTTAGCAGCTCTAACTCTCGTATAACTTCTTTTGGCATGGCAGATTCAGATGTTCCCCTTTCATATGTCGTCTTTGGTGGGGATCCCGCTGAGGCTGCTATTTTTCTAGATCTAGATCTGGTGCTGGTCCCTCTGGCGATCCAAACACTGATGGCTTTATTAGAAGATATCCCGATATCTTCGCTGAAGTAGTGTTCCACGGCCTACATCACCGGATCCTTCTTCGATGCCTACGCTAGATTGACGCCACCTGGTGTGATCATTGATATAAAAAATGGCGAACTCTTTACTTTGCAACCCTCCTGGATTAGATCTCGCTTGGTTGAAGACCCGGGGTGATGCTGACGTCCTAGGAGGATGTAGCCCGTTCTTTCATTGCCCAGAGTTGAAATGTTGTGCAGAGGCCTTGACTTGGGAGGGCTTGGCACAGGTTGACATGTTTAATGATGTAGATTTCATTTTCCAAACCTTTTGTCATCAGGCATCTATTTTTTCTGAGTTAAGGACTCTCTTGAGAATTTTTTCCTTCTTGTGGAGGGACAAACTTATGTTACCTTGATTTTTTTTAGGAATTCTCCCTTTTCTTTTAATGAGGAGTCTGGTCCCGTCGTAGAACCTTTCCATTTCTTGGAATCGAAAATGCCCCAGCCCTTTCGCAGGTTGTTACTGGGGTTTATAGAAGAAACTTGCTTTGTTGACCATATCCAGAGTGAGCAATATGTTAGAGTTTATGCCCTAGAGGCTAATTCTTTGATGTAATTGCTTAAACATTTTTGATATTATATTTGATTGAATAAATGAATTATTTTATTATGGTTTTATTTACTGCGTTATATAAATGTTAACATAATAAAAGTCCTTAGAATAGTGATACAAATTATATGGCTTCAAGTATGTGACTTGAACATGAGATCATATAGTTACAATTAGTATCATTACTCTTAAATGTCCCTAGTCGAGTGTCATTGTTAATGGGACAACAATGATACATTGAGACTAGTATGTGGATTGACTGATGGCCAAATCTCATTGGTCATAAATATATGAGATATTGAGTCAATGCATAGGTACATGTTAGAGAACAATGTACTGGGCAGACCCACTATGAGAATTCTACGTAGAGCATTATGCAAAGTGTTATAAGCAATTCTCATAGTGACAATGATGTAATGATCCTCCGACCTGAAATCACTATATTACTACACGAGAATTTATGTACTTTGATATCATCAAAGGCCACCTTTAATAGGTGGACGATAAAGGTGATTATTGGGTACATCATGAATTGTGTGAGGAATATGAGTGATCTAGATAGAATTTAACCCTCCTATATATTAGGGGTGATATCCATAGGCCTCTTGATTGAGTAGGACTATGAAATGCATGGCCATGCTCAAATAGTGATTTGTTTATATAGTCTACTCATCGATCAAGAAAACTCAGATTAAATTATGAAGAGGATGACACATTCCATGCCTCGAGTTTAATCTAGGATGTCAAGGTTAAAAGGATTAAATTACATTGAAACATTGGTCACGAAAAGGTTGTATCGAATCACCGATCTTATTATTATTTGGGTAGCAGTGATGCATTACTAGATGCCGCTCACTGTTTATAATTTTATAATATGATTTTAAAATTATTGCCAACAAAATAATAACCTATAGGGTGACACACTTAGAACGTAATTAAAAGGGAATTAATTTAAATTGTATGGATTTAAATATATCAATATGATTGATAGTATTTAAATTATGAATTTAAATTAATAGGATAATTTGTATATATATATATATATATATATGTATATTAATTAAGTAAGACTTAATTAAGATATAATATATATATATATATATATAAAATTCGGATTTTATTTTTCTAATTGGATTAGGTTTTGGTTAATTCCTTTAACTGCTATATATATGATATATCAGCCGTTTTAGGGGATCATCGATATCAAAACCCTAGCCGCTCTTAGAGAGAGACTAGAGAGAAAATTTTTGAAAAGTCCAGATCCTTGGCAGCTAGTACCGCATCTTTCCTTGCTGCAGATCGTGTGACGATTCGCGGGACGTTCGTGTGGATACCATAGAGGCGCAGTTCCGTTGGATTGCATTGAGGATTCGAAGCAGTTCCAGAATCTCCATCGTCTCCTTTCAGGCTTGAATAATCGGTAAAACATATCTTAACCTCTGAATTAATATGTTTTCGCATGGATCCTGTTTTAGGGTTTCGGAAAATTTTTAATTTCCGCTGCGTTTATGTGCTGAAAACCCTACACAATATCCTGCACATTAGACAAATAACAAAATGTGCCCAAAATCTGGATGGCTAGGGCCGTCGGGATTAGTATGATCATATGAATGAGGCATTTGAAGTTTAGAGTTTATGAAATTGAATACTTGTATTCAATGCGCTCTTATCTTATCGCTAAAGATCTTGAAAGAGGAGTATGAAAATGAATTTTTCTTAAGAAAATTGAAATTTTCATTTGACAAGTTATGAAATTGTAAGAAAACTTTTAAGCGTCCATGGTCATTTTTCATGGGTAGGATCAGATTCGAAAGACTCATCTCCCTTTATTAGAGACACCTCATCTTCGCTCTAGACACTGCTTCACCAAATCAAACATCATATGACATGTGCACTATGAGTGACACAACCCTTAGCAGGGGTTTCTCTTCTATGACTTTAGATGATCTCATTTTTATCTTGCAAAATTTTTCTTTCCTCGCTTCACTTTGTCTCGTTTTCCTAGGCTATTCAGAGTTACCCATGTAACGAGCTTTGGACCAATAAATCCTAAACCAGACGATTTTAGGGCACTAGGTATTAAGACACCCCTTCGGGTTTACTGGTTTGAGTAATAAAGGCCACACTTCGAGATAAGTCATGCGGCCTACTCTTTTTGATCCTCGCCTGAGCTTGTGCGAGGTCCATTTTCTTAGGCTCTAAATTACTCGTGTTGCGAGTATTGGGCCGGTGACTCCCAAACCAGACGGCTTTAGGGAACCAGGTGTAGAGACACCCCTCGGGCTTAATTACTCGAGTAACCTAGGCCACGATTTAGATCTGCTCAGGTTTTGACTTCTTTTTCTTGTAATGCTCATTTTCTAAGGCACTTAGTTACCCATGTAACGAGCGTTGGGCTGGCGGCTCCCAAACCAGATGGCTTTAGGGAACCAGGTGTAAAGACACTCCTCAGGCTTAATAACTCGAGTAATACAGGCTACGATTCGAGACATTAGGCTGGATACTAATCGTCATCCTTGTCGTCATAGTTTTATACCCCACAGCTAAAAGTTGGGGCGATCGCAAAGTGCAGACTTGCATATGAGGTCAAGTTTGTTCCAAAAAACGCTTTAAACTAGGATGTCGTGCCTAATCAAAAGGCTGAATTGTCTTAATTCTCTAATCATTCCTGGAATTTTTTCTCCACGGACGCTTATCAGAATTAATCCAATTCATAACAGGTTAAGCAAAAATCTCCTTCCTTTTCAAACCCTTTTCTAAGATTCTAGCGCAAGATTTATCTATACCTGACATGTATACCTTTCCCAATGCATGTAACTAGGAAAATTGAAAGTACATAAGGGGATGAAAGAGTCGTACCTTATCAGTGGATCGTAATATTTTAAGAAAATTTAAAAAAGGCTGATTGTTCATACCGGATCGCCAATAACAGAAGCTTTAATGATGACAGACCATGCTGATGGTATCGACTGGTGTATTTTCATTGGATGGTTGACAAAAGCCCCAATATTGAGTTATCGTAATTTCCTTAATTGTCCCAGTCTTGTTGTAAGGGTCCCAATATCGGGTTGTCATTGATTCTGAACTTGCCCCAGTCTTGTTTGTCATCTGGGATGGTTGCTTCGTTGTATGTTTGACAGATGGGCGAATAAGACACTGAGATTATAAGAGTCTTTTACATCATAACCCGCATGGTGAACAGGTAGTGGCTAGGGGCCTTGATGTTTAGATGCCCTAATCATTGATTCTAACTTGTGGGCGCAATTGACTTTGATGGTTGATATCAAACGGCCTGCAGATTCCACTGAATTGGACTCAAGGGCTTGTGATGGTTGGTTATGTGATGGCTTAACCGAATTTGGATTGATCTATGAGGTTTAATCTGTGGTATTTTACTCAGGTAACAGGTCATCGAGTATGATATAGACTTTTGCCATGACGGTAGCCCATGTGCTTCTGTGGGTCAAAATAGATAAAGTCTTCTCACACTTCAGGATTGATGATTTGCTGACAGGTTGCATCCTATGATGATTGTCATTTCATCTCTGTGACTAGTTCGTCCTGATGTATTGATGTTTCTTCCTTTCAAGACTTTTTCCAGATTTGATGGAACCACATTGAGGTGTCGTTGGGTCCTCTCAACACGGGTCGTTGACTCTGAGGGTTTTTCTTGGTTGTAAGCTTTTCAAGTTTGGCCTTCATGAGTTGACACCTACGCTAGAGGAGTACAATAGCCTCACGGGTTTAGCATTAGATCTGCCATATGCCAGGACAGCCATTAGTGACATTAGAAGACCGTTCATGACAGTGACCGGTCTGAGATGTAGAGTCGTCACTGAGGAGGTTACTGCCAGGACATGTAGTGTTCATGGACTTTTTGATTGATCACTTTGGTAGGTTGGACAGCTACGAGCGATTCTCTGGGGATTTTATTATTTCCGGCAGATGAGTGGCAGTTTACACGAGTGGATATTCTGTTGATGTGCATCACTACTTATCTGTACATGCCCCTGTATGTGGACCACTTAGATACTGACTTGATGGTAGTGGTTCGTGCCCTCCGATAGGGTTGTACAATTTTGCCGATGATATTAGCAGAGACTCTGAGGTCGGCTAATTTCTGCAGTACCCATCCAGGGGGATTTTTCAGAGGCAGCGCTGTTCGGCTATATGTGTGGTTTATGATGCATTTGAGCCCTATTGGCATTTTTTAACATCATGGGTATTGCTTTACCCATGAGATAGCTATGTATTACTCCTTCCGACAACGAAGTGTTCAGATGCGGCATCATGGTCGGTCTTTTTGTCAGAGATCGAGCATCCCTTTTCGATCTTACCATGCTAAGGGCTAAGTTCCCTCTACAGCTTTATCACTCATGTAGTTGGCATAGGATTATTTGCCCCTGGCGGGTTTGAGAGGGGTGACCACATATCATCTGCTAGCAGTCATGGGCCAGTTTGATCCATTTCAGAGCATTCACCACTTTGAGGGGGCTATGGATCAGCGAATATCAGCTTCGTATTTGTCGTCAGCTGACCTTACCATGACTTATGAGTGTTGGACTCGTAGGGAGAGGGCTGATTTTTCTACTTGCCATCCAAATCGTTCTCCGAAGTATTCTACATGGTTTGAGTCAGATATTGCATTGGTGGCACTTTTCAATCAGCCTCGAGTATTGATTCAGATGAGGAGGAGCATTTTGAGGATCTGATTCTCCTATCGAGGATGATTTATTTGTTGGTTTGACAACATATTTAGTCAGTGATCCTTCGAGTATCCCTTGTCGGGACAGATACAGATATTGCTGATTCACTAGCCCGAATAACTTTTGAGAGAGATCAGGCTAGAGCATTGATGTTGACAACACTTTTCAGCAGAGACACAACTTTTGCTACTAAATACGAGGCTCGAGCTACTAGGGTTATAGCATTGGTTGAGAGAGATGAGGATCGATCTACCCGAGATGCAGTTCTTGAGGAAAGAGATGAGGTTCAATCTACTCGTGATGCGACTTTTGAGGAGATTGATGAGGCATTAGTTGCTCAGGATGCCGCTTTTGCTGAGAGGGACAAGGCCATAGCTACCCGAGATATTTATTTTATATTGCGGACAACACTGCACTCAGATCATATACGGGCCGCTTGGTTGGAGATATGAGTTATAGATGGTTATAGCAGCACTATACAGATGGCAGTGGATGTTCTGGATCGTATGGAGACTGAGGGTCAGGAGCTTACAGCTGTTCCTCCATCTTCAGAGAGATGCCATGTTGGCACTATTATCTCGCTGATCCTATGGGTTCAGGGACTAGCTTTGATTTTCCTCAGCAGGGCCTGTTAACCATGAGGTTTGATAGAATTCAAGTTTTATCAGGTTTCGGTGTCTTGGGACTGGTTTTTATCAGCTTTTGTTTTTCTTTGAAATTCGTACCGCACCATGAATTGTTGCCTACATACTTCTGAGTTGAGGGAGATCAGGTCTTACGTAGTTCAGGCTTTGTGTGAGAGGTTTGAGAAGCGTCTCTTTTGAGTTTGGTTTGATGAGTTTTTGAATTTTTTGTTTGGTTTGACCGCACCAAAAAAATGGCTGCCTACGTACTCTCGGGTGGAGGGAGATCAGGTCATTTGTATTTCGGTTTTGTGTGATTTTGATTGATTTTGATTTTAAATTTTTTTATTTTTATATGTATGAAAAATAAAAGGCATAACGCTAATAAAGTGAGCACGTCCCAGTATCTCCTGGAACTCGCAACTTTCCTCTGGATCTACGTCTTCCTAGCTAGCTGAGGACTGATAGTCCAGTTGTCAGTGGTTATATTGCCTTCGAGGCTTGTGATAGAGGTTACCTCCTGGTCATGAATATCTTCAATCACTCCTATAAATTGGTCGCCTCCTGAATCAGCATATCCTTTAAGGAGGCTTAAACTGGACTCATCGCAGAGAGGGATAAACTCTAGATTCCTCGATGGGTTGGTCTCCTTGAGAACTTCACCACCTTTTTCTTCATTTGTTCCTGCACCTTTCCCATGGGCTTGAGAGGATGTGAGTATGAAATCACTCTCGCCCTGTTGTTGTATTTCTCGCAAAGAACTTTCCTTTTTGGCTTTTTCCACCCTGGGAAGGATTAGTATTTCCTCTTCATTATTCAGGAGGGTAAAATCAGGAATGTGGTTGCTGGCTATTGGGTAATAAGATATTTGATGGTGGCAGGATGAATTTCCTTAGAGGACTCTATTGTCTCCTCTGTCACTTCCGACATTAAGATCAGTCCACCTTGTGTTCTGCCAGGATTGGTGCTCATAGTCGTCACATCCTTTGAACTGCCTGTCTCGAGTGGACATCTTTAGATCTTTATTTCCCTCTTGCCTTTTCTGGTCATGGGGACTTCTATCTTCAGTTCTCCATTTTCAATGAGATCCTGGATTTTATATTTTAGAGACCAGCATTCCTCAGTTACATGCCCAGGTGAATTATCATGGTAGAGACATATCTTTGTGGCATCATAACTTTTCATCTCGGGTTTTGCAGGAGGCAGCAACTCGGTAATCTTTCTCTGCGCAACCAACAGTGCTAACACATTTTCCAATGAGTCCCCCAAAAGTGTGAATACCCTTATCCACCTACTCTCCCTGACTCTCGGTGCGATAGGATTTTGAGGGTTTTCCAGTGTTTGAAATGTTGCTTGATATTTCCTATTTGTAAATTCGCAGTTCCTCCGGACGATTTTTCCTTTGGCGAGATCTTCTAGCAATTTTATCATTCCCCCTTTCTCGTCTACTCAGCATGCTTTGATCTTCTTTATTTTGCTGGCTGATCTTGGAGGAAGATATTCTTACATTCTGAATATCCTCCACTTTCTCTTGGCTTTCTGATAGTTGAGTGAAAAGCTACCTTGTATCATGATGTTGGCGCATTATTAGATTAGCCCACAGAGTTACTTGATGTTGGATCGTATCCAATTTTTGCATCACTGTCATACCCTCCTTTACATTTTCCAGTTCTAGGACATTTGTTCTGTTCCATTGGGGGTATTCATCCCTCCTTCGTATTATTTACGACTTGGATGCATTTCATCGCTTCCTGACTCGATCATGTTTACTCCCTCTGTATCATACGACATCAGAAGGTTGGTGTTGACAATTGGATGGTCAGGTTGTTGGACCATAATATAGTCGTTTTTGATCAGGTTTTGGATTTTATACTTCAAGGACCAACAATCTTGTGTATCGTGTCCTGGAGATCCTGAATGGTAAGCACATCTCTGGCTAGGATTGTATCTTTTGCTTTTTAGATCTAGAGGTGGAGCCAGTTCAGTAATTTTCTCATAATCTATTAACATCACCAACATGTTTTCAAGGAAATCTCCTAGTGGAGTGAACACCCGATTTTCCGTTCTTTCAAATTTTCTCTTTCTGTCCTGGTAATGGTTGAACACGTGATGTTGTTGTAATGACAGATTTCTTTCCCTCTTCTAAATGGGGGGGGGGGGACTATGATTGGGTCTCCTAGACTGCCCCTGTATAATGAGGGATACATCTTCATTGCCTTTCCTGGGTATCCTTATGGGATTACTCGCATAGTTGCCAGACTGTATATGCTCGGCGACTACTTTCAAGGCCGTGAGATCCTTGATCTTACATGCTTTCAGGCCTATCTCTATCATTTCGCCGTGTTTGATCATCTCTGAGAATGGATTTTCTATTCCAGCAAGGATCCTCTCATAGTAAGGTGCCTCTTGGATATCTATGAAAGTTATCACCATTTCAGTTTCTGTCATAGGCGGGCTGATACGCCTCCATCTTTGGGCATACTCACGGAAAGACTCAATACTCTACTTTTTGACATTGGACACTTGATACCGATCAGGAGCCATCTAAGACTGGAAGTTGTAATGAGTTGGGAAGGCATGAGCTAGCTCTTCCCAACTGTGGATTTTTGCATTATCAAGCCGGGCATACCATGTCCTAGCCTCTCCAGTGAGACTCTTTTGGAAAAGCTGCATTCTGAGGCTTTCATCTTCAGCATAAGACCCTCGCTCGCCAATGTATACTTTCAAGTGCGTATAGGGATCTCCTGCCCCATTGTACTTTTTAAATTCTTGGACTTTGAATTTGTCAGGATATCTAGCCCCTGGGAATATGCAGAGATGTGAATAGGTGACACTTCTAAGGTTTCCAGTTTCTTTTATTGAACGGATGGTTTCTTCCATTTGTCAGACTTTCCTTCGAATATCGCCAGTTTCCCAATCTTCCCTGAGATTTGTGATTTCAGGGGTTTTGTTGGTTCTTTGACTAGATCAAGGTTAAGGGATCTGCATTTCCCCTTTTTTGTCAGCACTTTGATTGCCACCCTATGATGAGGACTCTTTTTGATTGAGTGTTGTCTGGCCCTGAGTACTTTTACTTTGTTCCTTTAGGAGGATAGCCAACTCTGCTATTTGATTCTTAAGTCCCTCAAACTCCTTTTGAGATACGAAACCTGGTTCGTGCTGGCCACTTTCAGCCATATCGGTGAATAGGCTTTGTGCCTTTTTAGATTGTGATCTAGTAATGAGACCGCTCTTTCCTACAAGACGAGTAAGTAAGTTTAGTCTTGATAGACACTAACTATATACATGTTGTGTAATGTGTCATGTTTAGGGGTTTTTAAATTTTATCCTGCAAAACAGAGGTCAGTTGTTTTGATGATAGGATGACATGACAAGATATATATAACAAGGAACGTAAATTTTTATTATGATATTTACATTATGCTCCTTTACATTTGGAATTGAAAACTTGACATTGAATTGAAAGAGGAAGGCATGAAGAAGCTTCCCATCGGATTTGGTTAATCAGAGGCTGGCCTATCTAAGGCTACTCTCGCTGCTTTTTGGCATGAAGGTCCCCAGATCATTGCAATCTACTAGAGGGAAAATTAATCCGATCTTTTAACTGGAGCGAATCAGGGTGGTGCATTTTCATGAGCCCCCAGAGACTTAGTCGTCCCCAGAGTCATTACTTATCACCAACGGGTTTTGCCTCCCGAAGGAGGAATTATAACATACATTCACATACATCGCGTCACACCGTTATGCATATAATGACATTGGTTCGAAGCACTTAATATGGGTGCAAAGTACTAAAAAATAAGAAAGTATTCATTGACATTCATTCAATGTAAAGACGTATCATTCACGCATTCATTCAATGTAAAGACGCAAGCATTCACACATACGTAATTTTGAAAGGGAAATTTTTGAAAAGATTTGAACGCGGCCTAAGCCCTCTACTATCCTCAGCAGAGTCACCACCTATCGACGTAGGGAAAAAATCCGCGGGTTGGGTCACAACCCAAATCTTTCTCTCTTCCTAAGTTATCTCTACCCTTACTCTTTTTATTGCGAAAAAGGTTTTGAAGGGTTTTTTCAGAAAAGGCCCACATGTATCATGTCGACGATTGAACGTTTTACAGAGTCGCCAGTTGGTATATTTGAAATGGTTGTACCAACTCAATCGAGTTTTGTTTGAAAGAGGCCCAATTACTGGACACTGTCGAAACTTGATCTTTGAAACCGAAGTTTTGAGTTCGGGGCTTGGTTAAGTGTGGGGAAGGTGTTAGGCCCCCCACAACTCCCGTGTAAACACGGTACCGTATCTTTTCAATATTTTCCTTAAAAAACTGAAGTGTGTGTGTGTGTGAATGTTGTTTGAAAATTGGGCCTATGTTTGATTGAAAGCATGTCTATGCATCGTCGAACCTATATACAAAGGGTTTAATTTGATTTGCAAAAGTCTTTGATTTGATTTGCAAAATGTGTTTGATTTGATTTTGCAAAAGCTTTTCTTTTCGATAAGATTATTGAAATGATGTTTTGAAAGAAAGTTCTCAAACCCTTACGCCTAACATAGGAATTGAAGCATATCGATGCTTCAGTTTTATCTGTTTCAGCCTTAAGGCTCAATTGGATTGGTGATTGTCGAGCTACGAAGCATCCTCGACCACAACATATATACAAGTGTCGGTCTTCTCATGGGCATGATAGGCATCGAAGGGACTCTGACACGACAAACCATACTTTTACTATGTTGAGACCTTAAATTCGGATAACCATTTTAAGGTCTTTTGTATATACATTTTTACAGAAAAACTGGCAGGGTACATCTGTAAAGCAAAGTTTGTCCATCATGGGAATCAGATTCTGATCTGTTTGATCATGAATCTCACGATTCCTAGAACCACATAGGGAGGCCAATAAACCTACACAGCTCAAATTTGTACAGAAATATATCCAAATATCGCCAGAACCAAGGATTCATCAGTAAATCCTTGTCTCGCACATAGCCGAAGCATCTCGTTCCTACTAGATAGCGATCTAAGGACCGCGAGGTAGCTTTTATAATTGAAACTAGAAAAATACTAGATTTCAATAAATCTCAGACATTCTAGCTTCCCGGTTCAGTCTGGACCTATTTTGAACCGTTTGAAAGCTATAGTTGGCGAGATTTAAGTAAGTCTAGTTCGCCCGTAGAAATGTCAGTGCCGATTCATATAAAATGAATATTTAAATCAATAATTTAATGAAAGCGAGTAAAGCAATATATATAGACAATTATATATACGAAAGCTGTAAAGGGCGATGAGTTTTCACACAGGTGCCTGGCCTGGAATTGAAATATATATAATATATATATATATATATATATATATATATATAATTATAAAAGCTGTATAAAAGTCACAGAATGATCTAGGCTGGACAGAATTGAAATATATACATAGAAAAACAGTAAAAAGGGCGATGAGTTTTCACACCTGTGCCCGGACTGAAACATAAATATATATACAGAAATGTAGTCAACCAGGACTGGGAAGATAACCCAGTAATGGTGAATGGTGCAAAAATAGTAAAAAAGCCACAGAATGATCCAGGCCAAACTCGAATGTAAATGTACAGAAAAGTAGTCAACCAAGACTGGGAAGATAACCCAATGTGGTGAAGGCTACTTATATATGCATATTTATATATAAAAGCAGTAAAAAGGCCACAGAATAATCCAGGACGAACTAAAATATAAATATATATATATATAGAGACAAAAAAGTAGTCAACCAAGACTGGGAAGATAACCCAGTGTTGTGAAGGCTGCTTATATATGCTTATTTATATATAAAAGCAATAAACTACCGCAGATTTAACATCCGGGAATGACATAATTGAAAAGTTAGTATATATACAGTTAAATATACACACAAAAAAATCCAAATCCAGACTAGAAAGATAACCTAGTCCGGCGAAGTTGCTAATAATGAAGATGCAAGTATATGCAAGCTGCTGGAAAGCGACGGATCGTCAATTCCGAAATGTAAAAATGCCAGAAAATACGTTTATGTACAAAAATGTACCAAAAGTTGACAAAAACAGCCACGAAACTGAGTTCTGGGCATATTTTGGAAACAAAACTTGATGTGGAAGTGCAAAACAGTGTAAAGTAGTAGTATTGACTTGCTTATCGTAAAAATACTCACAATGACCTGCTACACAGGCTTTTTGCCAAATCGTAGGCTTTATACGTCTGAATCTATCAGGTTATTTTCTGATATGTGGTAGTATGAGGGTATATCTATGTGTTAGAGTGAAAAAAATTTGGTTTGGAAGACAAAAGTTTAGGTCGAGAAGTGAAACGGGCAGGGCTCCAGAACGATTTCTAACATTAAAATGAGCTGGGGGTGCACTTCTATATATAGACCAGGTGGAAGAAGCTCTATCTTTGGCTGCCTCCACTCTACCTATAGCTCCAGATAGCAGGTAGAGGTGGTGGGCCTCGTCGCCTTGAAGTACGTGCACTCGAGCAATGCAAGGTCAGATTCAAAACTTCCTAACTTTTGATCGGAGCGTTCGTTTGAGGCGTGCTATATCTTTTTGGAAAGCCCTCACCTGAGAGTGTTGCAATGACATAGGATTTAACCCTTTTCAAGTCCAAAAAGATGGGTTCATAATCGGGTCTTCGTTTCCCCGCAGTTTGTCCGTCGAGCTGTCTTGCGCTGTTTTCACTGGGAATCACCGTTATGGTTCTTTCTGACCTTGGTGGCATCAATTCGGCTTGAGTTTGAATGAATCAGCTTCAAGTTGGCAAAATGACCATTTTTCCCCACTCAGGGTTGTCTTTCAGTGTTGACACGGTCTTCGACTGATTTCCCGGGGTTATTTCCAAGGTTTGGGTTCCAGTCGATTCTATTTGTCCTTAGGGTTGTCTCTGAGGCTGACTTGGTCTTCCCAAGGTTGACTCTGGGGATGATGTGATGCTTTGGGTTCTTTTTTGAAGGTTGAATTGGCTTCCCAGGGTTATCTCTCGGGCTGAACTTGATCCTCTAGTTATGATCGGGGCTTAACTGTACCTCCCGGGTTGTGACCATGGCTGAATTGATATCCCAATATTAAGACCGGGATTGACCTGATGGCCCGGTATTGAGAATGTGGTTGACATGATGGCCCTGTATTGAGATCGGAGTTAAACTGATGGCCCGGTATTGAGACCGGGGATGATCTGATGGCCCAGTATTGAGACTGGGGTTGAAATGATGGCCCGGTATTGAGACCGGGGTTGAATTTTTGGCCCGGTATTTAGACCAGGGTTGAATTGATGGCCCGATATTAAGACCGGGGTTGAAATGATGGCCCGGTATTGAGACCAGGGTTGAACTGATGGCCCGGTATTGGTGACCGGAGTTGAGTTGACCTCCCGATATTGGTGATCGGGGCTGTGGTTGTCGCAGTATTGGTGACCGGGGTTGAGTTAACATCCTGATATTGGTGATCGAGGTTGAGTTGACGGTTTTGCCATCATGCAGGGTTAGTACCTGGAATGCAAAAAAAATTCAAGTGTCTACTTTTATTAAAGCTAAAAAAAACACGGATTAGCAATCTAGGCCAAATAAATTAATATAAATATATATATGATTATATATATATATATATATATATATATATATATATATATATATATATTAAAGTAGAAAAAATCATAGATTTACAATCTAGGCTTAAATAACTCTTATATATAACTCTTATATATATATATATATATATATATATTAAAGCCAGAAAAGCCACGAATTTGTAATCCAGGCAAAACTAAGAATTATAAATATATATATATATATATAAAAGCAGTAAAAAGTTTCAGATCGGAAGAAATTTTACATTATGTAGTGAGAGAGGCTTTAAACGGCTTTTGAAGCTCGAAAACTTTGTTTTCACTGGTTAAAACTTGATATGTTAGTATATATATGTATAAAAGTGTTTACAAAGAATAATATTGAAGTTAGGAACACTGTTGGAAGGGTTAAGAGTTTAAACGGGCGGAATTTCCTCTCTTTTCTCCTTTTTCTTTTCTTTTTTGGCTGATGAGGGGTCTATTTATAGACCAAACGAGCCGCGGGTCAACCCGCGGCAGACCTGTGTGGCCCAGTCCCATGGGTCCCGTCGCCTCGAAGTACGTGCACTCCGACCAACGTACTATCTACTTAAACCTTCATAATTTTCAATCTGGGAATCCGATGGAGGCGTGCTATACCTTTTCGGAAAGCCCTTTCTGAGAGCTACACAATGACATGGGATTTGACCATTTCTAAATCCAAGAAGATGGGTCTATGACTAGATCTTTGAGTCTTCGCAGTCCGTCCATTGAGTTATCTTATGCTATTTTCACTCGGGATTAACGTTATGGTTCTACATGACCTTCGTGTCATTATTTTAAATTAATTTGATGTTGAGTTGGCCAAATGACCATTTTGCCCTTCTTGGGGTTGTCTCCATGGTTGACGGGGCTTTCAATTATTTCTCGAGGTTGTCTCCGAGGTTTGATCCCAGTCGATTCTTTTCTTTATCAGGGTCATCTCCGAGGTTTGATTTGATATCCCGACGTTGTCTCTAGGTATTAAATTGATGCTTTGGGGTCATCTCCGAAGGTTGAGTTAATCTCCCGGGGTTGTCGCAGGGGTTGGACTTGATCTCCCTGGGTTGTCGCCAGGGTTTGACTTAATCTCCTAGGGTTGTCGTCGGGGTTTGACTTGATCTCTCGGAGTTATCGAAGAGGTTTGGCTTGATGATTTGGACTTCCAGGGTTGCCTATGGAAGGTAAAAGATGGTTTTGCCCTCCTGCATAGGTTAGTAACAAGAATGAAAAATTTCGAGTGTCTATAGATGCCCCTCTTTATCATGTTCATGTAATGTAATGGAATGAACAGGATAAAGATTGCTAGACACTTGGAAATATGAGACATGCAAATGATGCCATGCAATGCAGTATGATATGATGTTATGGACTCTGAACGTTTTTGTTTGAAGTTACTTCCAATCGGTACTCTATCATTGATTGCTCCTGCCATTTCTACTAGGGATGAAGTTGTCAATGATGGTCTTTACTGAACTATCTTGATGTCTACTCGAATGGTAGTTTACACAGGCTTTCATCACTGAACTTTCTCGATGCCTACTCGAACGGTAGTTTGCAAAGCTTTCATCACCAACCCTTCTCGATACCTACTCGAACGGTAGTTTGTAAAGCTTTCATCACCGGATCTTTTTCGATGCTACATTGGGTTGAAGCCAATAGTTTAAAATGTTCATCAGTGCTACTGAGACTGATTCTACAAAATGTTGTAGAGATGTTTTCAAGATCCCTATTGAAGAGATTTTTCTATGGCTGAAACCACTGGACCTTTATAAATTCAACATTGGGGTTATCACCAACGTTGTTTGTCTTTAGATACTCTTTCTAACTTTACCTCCATTGGGGATGTTCCTCTTGTGACAAGTGACCTCATTGGAGATTCTCGATGTCTATCATGATGATAGTTTACACTAGTTTACATCATCGGATCCATCCCGAGGCTATGTTGGGGCTGTCACCACCGATTTGGACTCTTATCCGGTTGATGCTGATGTTGTCGAGGATAGAGCTTGCAATGGTAATTTCCAAAAAAGTTCCCCCAACGTTCACTTAAACGATAGTTTATAATGGTCTGGAAATCACCAAACCTTCATGGTGCCTCGACTAGGGATTTATATAACAGATTCCATCATCAGTCCTCCCCGGGGAAGATATTTTTCCACGGTTTTCAGTCATCGAATCTTTCTCAATGCCACGCTGGAGTTGTCGCCAATGGTTTGCAATATCAGATACTCTGACCTTCGTTGAAATAGTTCTCAACGGCTTTCATCACCGGCTCTTTCCCGATGCTACGCTGGAGTTGTCGCCAATGGTTTGCAACATCAGACATACCTGATATCTCTGCTAGGGGTATTTTTCTAACAAGTTATACCATTGAACTAATCTGGATACTTTGAAGCATTCAAAACCAACGGTACATGACACCTGTACCTTCCTGATGCTTTGATAGAGGCATTTTTCAATCATCTCCATCATATACTTTCCAAATACCACAGTAGGGCTCATATCAATAGCTTACATGAGGATCTTCTTTCATCAGAAGTTTGATACCTGGATTCAGGGTTTAAGGCCTTTTCTGCTCAATCGCGTAGCATCTTTTTCCCTGATTCAACTTTTTAGCTTCCGGGAACTCCGCTATAACTTCAATTGAATCGAATCGAAGGGGGTGGGGCCCACCTTGGGTGGCCGCAGGTAGAGCTGAAGCTCCCCGTGTGTCTATTTACTCCCCTCAGTTCTTTCATAAGTCTTTTTCAAGTTGAGCCTCATAGAAAATTCAAATTTCTTCTTTAGATCTACTGAGTTTGAGCTGTTTTTTGCAAAATCCATCACCGTACAATCGTTCTGCACAACCCTGGTAATGTTTACATCCTTTCTTTTCGAGTTTTGATCCTTCAGAACGTTAGATTTCATATAAAATGCTTCTTAACACAATATAGCGAATATGTATGCTCATATAACTTGATAAAAATTATCAAACTTAGTAAATGATTATATTTTATCATGTTGAACGTATTGATGTGAAAAAAACTGATTTAAGATAGTCATTTGGCGCCCTGTTTGCTAATTTATTCATCCTATTTGAGGATAAATGAGCATGAGTTTTCAAATAAAAATACACATGGTAATTTAGCTGCCATGGTGAGTTTGATTTAGATATTTTTCATATATATATGAAATGCTCATAATTTTGGGTTGGTGTGCTACTGAATGACCACTTAGTCATGCCTAGGTGCATACGGATAGTCCATTTTACAAAGGAGACTCTAGGTGAAATTTTTCACAAGTCAAAGCATTTAATAAACACGTAATTTTAACTCTACTAGGGATATAGGCTAAACTAATGCATGTTTTAGGACTTAGACTATGCATAAAATAATGATTTAATTTTAATAAGCTTTAAATTTGAAACTTACCTCACCCTTTCTGAGGTGATTTAGAGACTTTATTTAGGTTATGAATTCAGATTTACCGAGCAGCTCTCTCAGGGTCTTTGCATGTGCGAGGAGGAGAGCTTCTGATGTCCCTCAGCCTCATCCAGCCCATCAACCTCGTCGGTTGACTGAGTCAGTGATTCGTCCTATCCGGGTCGAGAGGTTGAATTCCGAGGACAAGGAGGAGGATGTCCCTATTGTGGACCCCGCTCCTTCTTCTACTGCCCCGCATCGGGAGCTTCTAGCTATCATCGTAAGGATTCTAGATCTTTTTGAGGATTTGAGACGCCACTCTTTGATCTATCTCCACACGAATGAGGTAACAAAAGTTTTTATTCTGGAATTTCTTCCTTTTTCCATTTTCAGGTTAATGGCTTAATCTTGATTTAAATTTTGATGCAGGTTCCCAGCTTCACTCAGCCCAGGGGAACTGGTTTAGCATTCATTTCTTGTAGTAGACCCTTCATCCGGAGTACCAGGCTATTGTCCACTCTTTGGGTTTCGATGCCTTCTTCTCTATTCCTCCACATCACTGCCCTTGGGGTTATCTACGGGCTTTATCTGAGCGCTGGTTCCACCAGACTCAGTCTCTCCACTTATTGAACTGTGAGGTGATGATGGCACCAATGGATTGGCAGGTTCATCACGGGGTTAGAGTTCACAGGTGAGTCGGTGCCTTTGGTGGCTAATATTTCACATGCTGCAGTTTCGATCCCTTTTGGGAGTTCCTGCTACTGCCCTCAAGGGTCAGACTGTCCGCTCTGGGCCCTTGAGTGTGGATGTCATGAGTGGGGCTTTGATTGAGCCTCTGCCTGCTAATCAGAGGGTTAGAGATCGCATTCTTCGGCGATTGTTCTTGGTTATCATCAGGGGTTATTTCATAACAGACAACTCCTTGACGCTCTCTTTTGCCTTAGTTAGAGCCACTTGTGAGGTGGATCGCATTATGAATTTTAGCTGGGGCTCATTCACCTTTGCCTATTTTCTTTGTGGGATGCGCCTACTAGGCTTTTACTCATTTCTTCTAGTGAGTAATTTCTCTTTCACCTTTCAATTTCTCTTATTTGGGTGGCCAATCTTTATCACTAAGGACATTTGATCTTTGCACTTCCAGTTTTAGGCATATGAGAGGCTCCTTTGCTTATGCCCTGCTACTACTCTAGGTCTGGAGATCTATCCGCGAGGACGGTGATGGCATTAATCCACCTTTATAAAGGTACCTGGGGCAGAGGGGTTTACTCATTCTCGCTTGCAATTGGAGTTATTAACCGCCGCTGTTATCACGTGCATTCCTTACTCCCCTGATTATCTGACAGTTCGTTTTGAGGATGGATTCCCGACCGAGGTAGAGTATATATTATCCACTCATCGGATCCCTATCTTGACTGATGAAGGCTGGGAGTTCTATTTGGGAGAGCGTGCTATCAGGAGCATTATAGGGGAGAATCGTATTCCATTATATCCTCTTGCTAGACGACATTGGTCCCTATCTTAGCCGGTTGTAGACATTCCCATGATGGGCTTGGATGGCGTCACATTATCAGAGGGCCCTATCACTCAGGAGGCTTTCTACCACTTGTGGTTTCCTCACAATATTGGGGCTCAGATCCGTGCCACTCAGTTCATGGAAGACATGGTTCCTGGGTCTGGGATGATGATAGACTGGATAGCCTGCGTTCGAGAGCCCACTCACTTGGAGTAGATTACCAATTTGACCCAACGATTGGATCGGGTATACCTTTTCATCAGGTACCTTGGCAGAGATCCTTCGGAGGCAGATTCTTTTGATCTGTCCAGCTCCGGCGCTGGCCCCTCAGGAGGCAGATTCTTTTAATAAGCCTCTGTTAATTATTGGGTGGTTGTGCCCCATTTCCCTGTACCTTTTATATTTTCATTTTAGTGGCAGACAAAGATGATGCTTTCATTAGACAGTATACTTAGCAATGTATGTATGATATTTCCTATCTATTGCATCATATTATCCTTTATCATTATCATTTATCATGATGCATGCATTATGTCATGGATACACATTCATATAAGTGAGTTTAGCACTGACCCCTAGATGGTCTCATGATACGGTTCTACAGATGTCTTCATCTACCGTCAGTTGAAATGAGCACACGCCACCCACATTGATAGCCTCTTCTTTGAGATCATGGTATACTAGTTTGCCTCCCATAGATAGGGCAATAGTTGATCAAATGTTGAGACATTCCATGGCTATCTTGGTGTTCCAGGTACCACTGGGCTTTGTAGATGGCATACTATCTTGTTAGGATACTTGAGAGGCAGGTCTTCAGGTTTGGTATCTAAGAGCTGACTCCTGCGTTAGAGGAGTATGAGCGCATTAATGATTTACTGTTGTATCGGCCTAGTGCTAGGATGGCCACTAGCTGTATGAGGCGACAGTTTATGACACTGACTGGCTTACGGCACAGAGTTATCATGGATGAGATCACTTCAGGGCATGTGGTGTCCTTGGATTTCTTGATTGATCGATTTAGCTTGCTGGACAGCTATGTATGATATTCAGAAGACTTCACTATCACTGCAGGTGAGTGGCAGATTGCTCGGGTAGATATTCTGTTGATGTGTGTCACAGCTCACTTGTACATGCAGCTATACATGGACCATCTGGACATTAGCTTGATTACAGTGGTTCGTACTTTCAAAGAGGGTTGCACCATCTTGCTCATGATATTGGCGGAGACCTTGAGGTTGGCCACATTTTTCCATACCCATCTTGTGGGGTTCTTCAAGGGGAGTTTCGTATTATTATATGTGTGGTTCATAACACACTTAAGACCGATCGTCACTTTTTGACATCATGGGTACTGTTTTACTCATGAGATAGCCATGTCTTATTCTTTTCAGGCGACTGAGTGTACAGATGCGACATCTTGGCTGTCGTTTCTAACGACTATCGAAGATCCCTTTGCGATCTTGTCATGTTCAGGACTCAGCTCTCTTTATAGCTTTATTACTCATGTAGTTGGCATGAACTATCTACCCCTGGTTGGTTTGAGAGGGGTGACCACATATCATCCACTGGCTATCATGGGACAGTTCGATCAATTTCAGGACATTCACCACTTTGAGGGGGCTTTGGATCAGCGACTATCATCTTCGTCTTTGTAAGCAGATGATTTGACCAGGATTTATGATTGTTGGACTAGTCGCGAGAGGGCTAATTTTACGACTAGCCATCTGGGTCGTTCTTTAGAGTATTCTGCATGAATGGAGGCAAACATTGCATCGATTGTGGTTGTTTACTCAGAGTCGAGTATTGATTCTGATGAGGAGGAGCCTATGGAGGACCCTGATTCTCGCATCGAAAATGATTTATTTGCTAGTTTGACAGTAGCTTTGGTTAGTAACACCCCGAGCACTTCTACTACTGTGGAATTATCTCTTATAGAGTCTTTAGAGCAGGTGATTCATCGGATGACCTTTGAGAGAGATCAGGCTAGAGCGCTAATGCTGACAGTCCTTTCTGGCCTGGATGCTGCTTTTGTCGAGAGGGATGAATGCTTGAGCTACTCGGGACGTAGCTTTTGTTGAGAAGGATGATGCTCGAACTGCCCAAAATGCTGATTTTATTGAGCGAAATGAGGCTCGAGCTACCCAGGATGCTTATATTGCTGATAGTACTGCATTTAGATCCTACACGTATAGCATTGTTGCAGATATAAGTGCATTAATAGATGATCATGGTAGCACTATACAGATGGCTGTGGATCTTCTAGTTCGCATGGAGACCTTAGGGCAGGAGCTCACAGATGCACCTCCTTCTTCTGAGAGGGATGCCATGTTGAACTTGCTATCCCATTTATTTGCGGGTTTATAGACTAGATTTCATTTACCTGCATAGACTAGGTCAGCCATTTTTTTATGTACAAGACACATTGTATATATTAAACATTATTATATGGCAAAGAATATATTTTGAATCACTTCCCTTTTGGATATGTTTTGTCATTGCTGAATGATTACCATTTTTTTATGACTTGCTGTCTTGATGTATCATGAACTTTTCCTTGACAGATTGACATTGAGATGTCGGAGGGTATCTCAGAAGGGTCTGTTGATCAGGGAGGCTTGATATTATTTGGGTTTTATATAAGGTTTAGTGTCTTGGGACAGGTTTTTAATTGGATATTTGAGTTTATAGGGAAAAGTTTTTTCTTTTGAAGGGTAGACCGCACCATAAATGGTTGCCTACGTAATCCCATGGTTGAGGAAGATCACGTCGTTCATAGTTTAGGCTTATCTTGAACGGTTTGATAGATGGATTTTCTATTTTTGGGTTTTTTCTTGGTTTAAGTAAATTTTTGGGTTTTTTTAGTTGGTTTGACCGCACCATAGATGGCTGCCTACGTACTCTCCGGGTTGAGAAAGATCAGGTCATTCGTAGTTCAAACCTTTGCAATAAAGGCCTGATTTAATTGATTGTTGTTATTTGTTGTTTTTTTCACAAAACTCGAATGGCGATTTGCAGGTGACTTAGACACAGTACTTCTTCACGGTGTCTGAATTGATAATTTGATGGAATTCTTCCCCATCCATTTCTTGCAATCTGATAGCTCCTCCTGTCAATACTTCTTTGACAATGAAAGGTCCTTCCCAATTTGGGGAAAACTTTCCTTTGGCTTCATCTTGAGTGGCAAGGACTTTCTTCAATACCAAGTTATTTTCTTTAAATTGTAGGAGCCGGACCTTCTTATTTTATGACCGAGCAATCCTTTACTGATGTAATTTCCCATGAAAGATGGTTGTAACCCTTTTCTCATCTATCAGAGATAACTGGTGGCATCGCTCTTGCAGCCACTGGTCTTCTTCCATTTGAGCATCTATTAACACCCTCAACGACTCTATTTCTATTTCTATGGGGAGTACTGCTTCCATGCCATAGACTAATGAGTAGGGGGTAGCCCCTGTAGAAGTGCGCATTGACGTTCTATAGGCTAGTAGAGTCAGAGGCAGTAAGTCAGGCCATCCGTGATTGGCGGACATTTTTTGCATGATTTTCTTGATATTCTTGTTGGCTGCTTCGACAGCACCATTCATCTTGGGACTGATAAATGACAGAATTAAGATGCTTGATCTAAAACTTACTGCATAATTCTTTCATCATCTGGTTATTTAGATTCTTGGCATTGTCTGACACAATCACCTCTAGTTGTCCATATCGACAGATGATATTATTTCGGACGAAACCAATGATTACTTCTTTGGTAACTTTGGGAAAGGAGGTAGCCTCTAACTATTTGGTGAAGTAATCAATCATGGTGAAGATGAATCGATGACCATTGCTGGCTTTGGGTTCTATTGGCCCAATCACGTCCATTCCCTACATGAAAAAGGGCCACGGCGAACTCATGCAGTGTAATTCGTTTGGAGGCACGTGGATAACGTTTCCATGGACTTGGCATTGATAACATCTTTTGACATGATCATCACAGTCAGCTTTGAGAGAGATCCAGTAATGCCCTGTTCTCAATATCTTTCTGGCAAGTAAAGGACCGCTCATAGGGCTGAGCAAAAAATAGATAAAACTGAATAACCGAACATAACCGAATTTTTTTAACCGAATTATTTTGATTTTTTGGTTATTTTCGTTAATTCAGTTATAACCGTTTTAATATTTTGATATTCGGGTATAAATACGGTTATTGAAATATTGTTATTCGGTTACCTGAATAACCGAATAGATTTTTTTTTAAAAAGTTAAAGACTTAAAATTTTAAGTTTTAACTCTTAAGAGTTGAGACTTTTAACTCTCAGTACTCTACTACTCTGCTGACTCACCTCCATAGCCAAATCCCTAGCTTCCATTCGCTTCTCCACAACTAGTCAGCCCAAATCGCGAATCTCCTCCACTTCTGCCTCTCCCCCATTCCGATCTCCACCTTCGACCTCTCTAGTCTCTGTGATTTTGCCTCCGGCGTGCTCGACCTCTCTAGGCTATGCGTCTCAACTCTCAACTCTCAAATCTCAGATCTTTGATCTCATCCATGGATTTCTCTTTCTGTCCCTAAGTTCAAATGGCTTCATGATGTTAACTGAGTTTGTTAAAGGCTTATGACAAGACATAAGAAGAATGCAGTGTATTAATTTAGCCTTCCTTTTGCGAATTTATATGTGAAATCCTCAATTTTCAAGTATGGTAAAGAGTTATATCTTATTTTTAATTATGATTTGAAATTGTAATGTATTCCAGGAGTATTCTTATTAACTTCTTAATTGGTATATTGATCTCAAGCATGCTACCTATTTTTGTTTATTTACTTTTTCCCACTCTCATATGGTTGGCAAATTAAGAATTGAACCCATCTTTTGAGTAATATATCCCGTGAAAGTGAAATCCATCCAATGGTCTTTGCTTTTGATCTTTTCATTGTATTGGTTTCTAACAGAGGCAGAGGCATGTTGCTGCTGCTGTGCTGCATATTGTTGTCGAGTGTTGACCTGTTAAGTGCTGATCTTTTGTTTGATAAAATGGAACTTAATTTTAGTTATTAACTGAAATAACCGAATTGTAATTCTGGTTATTCAGTTTTTGGTAATTCGGTTATTTTTGAATTCAGTTAGTTATTCGGATAGCAAAATTTAAAAGATTTCGGTATTCAGTTATATCCGAATGTGCTATTTGGTTCGGATATAACCGAATTACTCACCCCTAACCGCTCATGTGTGGACCACACACTCCACCATGGACTTCATCTAGGAGTCTTTGGGCTTAATCTTTATCCAGGCATCTTAAAAGGCCTATTCTAGCATCCCTTTTATAAAGTGCATCTCCGCTCAAATAGAATTTAATAGCCATCTTATGAATCCATCTCGAAGATATTCCTTTATATCATGGTACCAAGGCTGTTCGATAGGAGGTAGTTCATCTGATATTTTTCCAATGTAATTCCCATATAATGGGGCCTTTTGGCTTGCAAATTTAATACCTGGAATTCCCATTCTATCAAATATGTGGATCAACGAAACCAATGTTGCTAATGCATCAACAAAGTCATTCATACTTCGAGGGACGTGGATGAAGGTTATTTCTTCAAACTCCATAGCCATCTTGATAACTTGCCGATGATAGGGCAGCAAATGTAATTCTTCGGTATGATACTCCCCTGTGGTTTGTTTGATAACCAACTACGAATCCCCAAAGACCAGTAACCATTTGATACCCATTGATTGGGCCAGTTTCAATCTTATTACACAGCCTTCATACTCAGCTGTGTTGTTGGTGTAGGTAAACTACAGCTTGATGGCCATAGGATACTGTTCTCCCGTAAAAGATACAAGAACTGCCCATGCTCCGGCACCTTCCATATTCACGGCTCCATCAAAATACAATTTCTAACATTGGACTGTATTTTCTCAATGGATTTGTTGAATTTTCATTTCCAAAGGTTCGAAATCCCCTGATCGTGCTTCGGCCAATTGATTAGCAATTCCTTGACCTTTGACAGACTTTTAAGTCACGTAGATGATATCGAACTGTTGGAGGATCAACTACCATTTGGACAATCAACAATTTAACATGGGCTGAATACATACTTTAGAGGATCCATGCAGGATATGAGATAGGTCGTGTGCCTATAAAGATAATGTTGTAACCTCATAGGCGGCCCATGCTAACGCACAACAGATCTTTTCAATCAAAGTGTACTTTTAGCTCGCCGCTACTGAATCTTTTGCTGAGGTAATAAATAGCCCTTTCCTTATTTCTATCATCCTTCTGCTCCAGCATGAAACCCATAACATTGCCATTGACTGACAAGGTACATAAATAGGGGAACCTCATCTCTTGGGGACACCAAGACAAGGGCTTCGATCAACTGCTTCTTGATGGAAAAGAATGCTTTTTGACAATCTTCATTCCACTTCAGTGGAGGAATTTTTCCTTAACAACTTAAAGATGGGTTCACACATTGTCCGTGAGTTGAGAGATGAATCTGCTTATAAAATTGATTCTTCCCAGAAATCCCCATATTTCCTTTTCTGTTCAGGGCACAGGCATCTCGGTGATTGCTTTAATTTTGGTGGGATCTAGTTTAATGCCTCTGTTACTTACTAGAAATCCCAACAACTTGCTTGATTTGACATCGAAGGCACATTTGGCCGAATTCAGCTTTAAGTTATACTTGCGTAACTGGTTAAAAAGCTTTTTGAGATGGTTGATGTGGTCATCTTCCTTCCAGGATTTGACGATGACATCATCTATATAGACCTCTATTTCGTTGTGCATCATGTCATGAAAAGCGCCATCATGGCTCGCTGATAAGTGGCACCGGCATTGATAAGGCCGAAAGATAGACGTCTATAACAAAAGGTTCCCCAGGGAGTAATGAAGGCTGTTTTCTCCCTGTCCTCTTCAGCAACCATGATCTGATGATACCCGACGAAACAGTCAACAAAAGAATATATGACATACTGCATCGTGTTGTATATTAGTATGTGGATAAAAGGTACTGGGAAGTTATCCTTGAGATAAGATTTGATCAAATCCTGGTAATCCACGCATACTCGTACCTTCCCTCCAGGCTTAAGCACAGGAACTATATTGGACAACCACTCAAGGTAGGTTGATACCATGATGATGTCGACTTTGAATTGCTTGATAATTTCTTCTTTGACTTTCAGACTCCACTCAGGTTTTAGTTGCCTGAGCTTCTGCTTTACTGGCTTGAATCCCTCTTTAATGGGCAATTGATGAATGATAATATCAGTAGACCAACCAATCATGTCCTCATGTGGCCATGCAAACACATCCTGGAACTGAGTTAGGAGTCCGATCAGGTCTTTTCTTTGACGCCCCCAAATCAGTGACCGCCACTTGGTCTCTCGAATTCGGTTCATCACGTGCTCATGGTAATACATCATAATAATAATAACTAAATATCACACAATCACAGCGGAAATTCTATTCTAGAATAATTTATAATGATTTATCATAATTATTCCCCCAAGTCTCGCAACCTACAGTACTTAATAGATTAAATATCAATTAACGACTTATTACATAATCTAACTTAAGCTTAAACATAATCAAATCCAGTCTTACTACATCATCTCAATACAATATTAAAATATTTAAAACATAACAGAGACAAGCTAGTTAGTAGCCTTGCCCTTGCCCTTATCAACGCCCGAAGGTTCGCCCTGCTCGGCCTTAACTCAAATGTTTTAGGGAAAGCAAGAATGAGCACAAATTGCTCAGCAAGTAATATACAATAAGGGTAAGTGATATAATTCTTAATTCTCGAAAGGGTATAACAAAGTTTGATAGTTCAAGGATAACAAGAATATGAACAGTTTTCAGTAATAGTCGCTAAGGACAGAATAATATCAATGTGATTCAATAACAAATCAATTCAAGATTTCAAGATAACTGAATACTGAGCGTCGCTAAGGACTATGAACTTCTACTAGAATTAACAGTAATAAACTAAAAATCCAACAAAAACAGGTACAACAGGTGATCAGCCTAAAGTACCATCGTTATGCATAACAATCAATCATAATCAAGTGTGCACGTCTATTCTCCGATAATTATATATTCCCTTCGAAGAAGGTTGTTCTTCTCAGTCAAATAAAAGATCCCGCACCAATCAATTAGTTTGGGTCGCTTTTCAATAATATAAGTCTAGCCGAATCAAATAGCATAGACACTTTCACAATATTCAAGAACAATACTAAGTTCAACATGAATAATAGCTTTAACGAAATAAGAGTTCAAGTATGCTAATTCAATTTAAACGATTAAGTAGGAAACTAATTCGCAATATACAAAGATAGGATACTTGTATCCAAAGAGATAAGGTTTAGATACTCGCTTACGATATCCGTTGAATAAAGTAATGCAAGGGTTTAGGATACTTACCTTAAGCGTAGTCTATCCACGTAAAGTTGGCCAACACTTTTTGAATTCCTATCGTAACATAGTTATGTATATATATATATATATATGATATCCATTAGTCATATAATTTAACTTCACATTTTGTCTTCGAATATACGATCAACACATAAGCTAAGTTTTAACCTAGCTACACAGCTATATAGAATATAATTTCTATCCTTAACGTTCCTCCTTTTGAGTTTAAACGCATTCTCATATCATATAAGATCGCAATAATTAGCAAACATGCCCTCATATTATTAATACCACATAAGACCACAATTAATACTAAATATATTTTATTCTAGCAAGTTATGGTATTCTTATAAGTTAACTGTCAAAATCGGATTCACCTATATCACATAGTATATATACATGTTAGAGAGTCTTTTTATATTCGTTCAACCCTTTCACAACCAATTTACAGGATATAGGCTCTATGTTAATACTTTTGACGACTTACGGTCATTCAAGGTCATGAGACCACGAAGCTATCATGCTTGTCATGTACACACATAAGGTGGTCGTGTAACGTGTTCTAGGCATGTTCATGAATATCTTTACCACAAACATATTACTAGCATTGTTATTGGTTTTGAAATCATGCTTCATTTAGTCTTTATGGCACCTAGCATGGTATGTACACACATATATATATATATATATGTATGACACATTAGTGAGGTTTAAAAACATTATCCAATATGTTCAAAATGATTAGAATCTAGACTTCGATATAATATGTCAAGATTTACGTTCAAAACTTATACTTTCACTAGTAAAGTTTATTTAACGCGATCCACGTGCTCACGTTACCTTATGAAATCTAAATATGCAAGTTAACATGTATTACATGTGATTCTAGGTCATGTAAACATGTTTGCAAAATCAGTACCTCAATGTGTCACACACATGTCAAAGTTTGTTTCATAAAACTTCCATTTTCGTTCGAAATGTTTACTAATCGAGGTTTAGCATGCTCACGTAATACTATGAAACATGTATACACAAATCAATATTCATTTCATGTATTTCTAAGCCGCTCAATCACGTACCAAAAATCAGAATATAGTCATGCTTTATAATGTTAATGATTGTTTATGAAACTTTAAGTTCGTTTCCAACTTCTTGTCATTTTGTTAACCATGGATGCTAATACTAAAACATGCTTACAATGCCTCATTAGGTTTATATATATGTATTAATCATGCTTCCATGCTTGTTTAAACAAAATTAAACAAATAGTACATAACAGTTTTGTTGCAGGATGCAGAAAGCAGCACACAGAGGCCGGCACTGCGGCGCGGCAACAACAGCCACAATCTGGCTCTGCGGCGCGGAAGGCGCTGCAGTGCGGGCATAATGCCTGGGATTGGTGCTGCGGCATCGCGATGCAGACTCAGTTCCTGCAGTTCACGCTGCAGCCAAAACCGTCCCCAAACTTCCCATTTCATCGATTTCGACATACCCATATGCCATTAGACTAACCTTTTTAACTTACTAACACACACACATATATATATATATATATATATATATGCTTATATAATAGTCAATCGCCCAATCGATCCCCAATTTCATGAACTCCAACTAAATTCAAGAATTAAAACTGAAATTTCGGAAACAAAAAACAAAAATGAAGAACACATGAAGAGGGATTATACCTCTGCTAACAATCTAAGCTTGCTGCTACTTTCCACTCACAATGCTACTATACTAATATATGTATTACTCTCAATTCAATACTCAAGCAAAATCTCAGCAATGAACAATCTGAAGAGAAGGGCCATATATATATAGCAAAACTAGTATCCAGGCAAAGCCTTTTTCTTCCAAATCAAAACAACGAATTGAAGGATTGCATGCTAGATAAGAGGGAGTTGGTAATTAGTTGGTGATCTCCACTATTCTGCCCACTCCCTTCATGATGGCTAGAATGCTGAGTTTGAGAGAAGAGAGTAGGCTAGCTTCATGATGCATTTCACGTGTACAAGGTTTGTGACTAATTATATGGGACAAGCCAATTAACTGCTCAGCATTCTAGCAACATGCATATATCATACACTTAGGTTATTACATATATATTCATACTATATATTTAGATTATAATTAACATTATAATGTAAGTCACATGCTTAATATTTCAAGGTAGTAGATGTGATATGGCAATGTAACATACATATCATCCATGTACATTTATTAATACCGAATATAATTTACTCGGATATAATCACATCACATTATCTCATTTATTAAATTTTATTATTCCATTATGTATATAAATAATCATCAATTATTATTTATATTCATAATACATTATTTTAATGTATACTTACATACATATTGTCATATAGGCTATTATCATGTAACTCCCATAATTCAATAAGCCTTACCATATAATAGTGTCATATTACACTTCACATAATACATAGTTAGCTAATATATGTTACACATTTAATTCGCATGCTTGCACATAGAATTACTCATCTTATTAATTAAATATTAATTAATAATATACACATCCTTCATCAATCAATATAATTGTTAATCTTCATAACAATTTAATTAACCCTTATATGATTAATTATCACTTTAATATAAATCTTATTATATTTATAAACACGTTGCTCATTATTATTATTATATTTCTTGCAATAATAATAATCACATATTATTAATCAATCACAGTATTCCACAACAATTAATTAATATTTTACAATTAATATAGATTAACTGTTTGCTTAAATTAATATAATCACTCTCATATTACGTCACTGTGCCACACAAGGCTATCAATGAGTTTATCGCAAACTCCATCAATTTCTCAATTATTATAATTATTTAATTTAATAGAATTGAATTAATCCTTCTCATAACACAAAATCATTTATATTAAATAAACTCTCATTTCCATTAATATTTTCATTTAATGATAGATGGAAATCTCGGGTATTACATCCTCCCCCCCCCCCCTTATAAAAATTTCGTCCCGGAATTGCTACAAGGTTACACAAATAGATGGGGATAGTCCCTCATCATCCTATCTTCTAATTCCTACGTAGCCTCCTCGACATCGTGGTTACGCCAAAGTACTTTTACAGATGAAATAATTTTATTTCTCAAAGTTTGTTTTTTCCTATCTAATATCTGGACAGGAATTTCTTCATACGCCAAGTTCTTCTCCACTTGAATGGGCTCGTAAGAAATCACGTGCTTGTAGTCAGCCTTATATGGTCGCAACACGAAAATGTGGAACACGTTGTGGATGTGCTCCAACTCGGGTGGTAACGCAACTTTGTATGCCACTTCTCCCACTCGCTTCAGTATCTCGAACGGTCCTATGAATCTTGGACTCAATTTTCCTTTCTTGCCGAAACGGATTTTTCCCTTCCATGGAGATACCTTTAAGAATGCGAAACTGCCGAAGTCTCGGTCCTGTCGATGCAAATCTGCGTATTTCTTCTGGCGATCTTGAGCTGCTACTAATCTGGCTCTTATCACTGTCACCACGTCTGCAGTTTGTTGAACTAACTCTGGTCCGAGTATTCGTCGCTCTCCGACTTTATCCCAACATAATGGCGTTCTGCACTTTCTTCCGTAAAGAGCTTCGTACGGTGGCATGCCGATACTCGCATGGTAACTATTATTATATGCAAATTCGACTAAGGGTAGGTGGTCATCCAATTTCCCTTAAAATCCATCACGCAAGTCCTAAGCATGTCCTCCAGCATTTGTATCGTTCGCTCACTCTGTCCGTCGGTCTGAGGATGGTAAGCAGTACTCAACCTCAACTGCGTTCCCATTCTTTCTTGCAAACTCTTCCAAAAATTAGACGTGAAGCGCGGATCTCGATCAGAGACAATTGACACCAGCATTCTATATCGTGAGACAATTTCTGTTACGTATAGGCTCGTTAACTGATTCAAACTATAGCGGATCTTGATTGGTAGAAAATGTGCGGTCTTAGTTAGTCGATCCACGATAACCCAAATGGCATCATAACCTTTCTGTGTAACTGGAAGTCCTACCATGAAGTCCATGGTAATATGCTCCCATTTCCACTCTGGTATTTCCAACGGTTGTAGTAAACCACTCGGCCGTTGATGCTCTGCTTTAACGCGTTGGCAAGTCAAACATCTACTGACGCACTCTGCGACTTCCCGTTTCAAATTGGGCCACCAAAAATGTTGCCTTAGATCTCAGTACATCTTGGTGCCTCCCGGATGAACGGAGTATGTCGTATTATGTGCCTCGTGCAAAATCTTTTCCCTCAACTTGGTTACCGCTGGTACCCACACTCTTCCTTCGAATCTTAAGATACCATTTTTATCCATTCGAAATTTCTCTTCCTCAGTTTCTGTGATCCTCTTTCAAATTTTCTCACACTCTTCATCCTTTTCCTGGGCTTCCTTCACTCTTTCCAACAACGTCGGACAAGCTTCCATTACAATTAACTTCTCACCAGACTTTTCTGGTCCTTTCACTTCTATCTCCAATTTCTCCATCTCTCTTATCAACTCTTCCTAAGCCATCAAATTAAACAACTTCTCCCTTCCTTTTCTGCTCAGAGCGTCAGCAACCATGTTTGCCTTTCCCGGGTGATAAAGAATATCGCAGTCATAATCCTTGATCAATTCTAACCACCTCCTCTGACGCATATTCAACTCCTTCTGTGTGAAGATATATTTCAGACTCTTACGGTCCGTGTATATCTCACATTTCTCTCCGTACAAATAATGCCTCCATATCTTTAATGCAAAAACTACTGCCGCTAACTCTAAGTCGTGAGTAGGGTATCATTTTTCATAATCCTTAAGTTGTCGTGATGCATATACAATGACTTTGCCGTGATGCATAAGCACACAGCCAAGTCCCTTGTGCGATGCATCACTATACACCACAAAATTTCCCGCATCATCTGGTAGTGATAACACAGGCGCTTCGCTCAATCTCTTCTTCAACTTCTGAAAACTCTCTTCGTATTTGTCGGTCCATACAAATTTCACTGTCTTTCTAGTCAAATTGGTCAACGGGATTGCTATCTTAGAAAAATCTTGGATAAATCTTCGATAGTACCCAGCTAACCCTAAAAAGCTTCTCACCTCCGTCGGTATTCTCGGTTGTTCCCAATTACTTACTGCTTCGACCTTTGCAGGGTCTACTGAGATTCCATTCTTATCCACCACGTAGCCTAAGAATTGAACCTTCTCCATCCAAAATTCGCACTTAGAAAACTTCGCATACATCTTCTCCTTCCTTAGTGCCTCCAAAACAATCTTCAGATGTTCGGCGTGTTCTTCCTCTGTCTTCGAGTAGATCAAAATGTCGTCGATAAAAACCACTACAAATTTATCCAAGTATGACTTGAAAACTCAGTTCATCAAGTCCATAAATGCTGCCAGAGCATTAGTTAATTCAAATGACATTACCAAAAACTCGTAGTGTCCATAACGGGTTTGAAACGCAGTCTTTGGTATGTCCTCATCCCGTACCTTCAGTTGATGATATCCTGTCCTCAGGTCAATTTTTGAGAAACACTTTGCTCCCTTCAGTTGATCAAACAGGTCATCTATCCTCGGTAGCGAATATCGGTTCTTGATCGTTACTCTGTTTAATTCTCGATAATCGATACAGAGCCTCATCGATCCGTCCTTCTTTTTAACGAATAACACTGGTGCTCCCCAAGGAGACACACTCGATCGAATGTAACCCTTATCCAATAACTCTTGCAATTGTATCATCAATTCCTTCATTTCTACTGGCGCCATATGATATGGAACTTTCAAAATCGGTGCCGTTCCCCGTGCTAAGTCTATTACGAATTCGATTTCTCTGTCTGGCGGAAGACCAGGCAGATCGTCCGGAAATACATCTTAAAATTCATTCACTACGGATATATCCTTAATTTCTACCCCTTTTTTCCGAGTATCAACGATGTAAGATAAATAACCTACACATCCTTTTCTTAACAATTTCTTGGCCTGCATCATCGTAACGCAACACGATTGCTTAAGCGATGAGCTACCATAAAACACTACCTTAGACTTATTTGGAGTCTGAAGGTTCACACACTTGTTCTGACAGTCAATTATCGCAGCATGGTTATACAACGAATCCATTCCCAGTATTACGTCAAATTCTCCCAATCTAATAGGAATCAAGTCTACGCTCAGTTCATGTTCTCTAATGTTTGCGCGACAATCTCGATAAACGTATTCTACAAGGATCACTTCCTTATTAGAAACTTCTATGATCAAAGGATTTTCTAATCGTTCTCGGGGTGTACTAAAGTTACTAGCAAATTCTTCAGATATAAAAGAACAGGTGGCACCCGAATCAAATAATACATAAGCATTTATATCATTTATTGGGATTATACCTGACACTACGTCCTTCGCAGCCACGGCGTCCTGGACGGTCATGTTAAAGGTTCTGGCGGTTGGGCGGTTGGATTGTGCCGGTCCACCGATCATCAGTTTGTTTCCTCCCCCTTGTTGGCTACCACTTCCGCCACTTCCCTTCTTCGGGCAATCCTTAATACGGTGCTCAGTTGAGCCGCAAGTAAAACACCCTTGGATCTTCTTTGGTTTCGGACAGTTGGGCGAGATGTGCCCTTCCTGTCCGCAGTTGTAGCAAGTGCCACGTCCCTTCCAGCACTCGCCCTGGTGATTCTTCCCATACTTTGGGCATCCTTCAGCCCTCTTCTTGAAATCTCCACGAAAATTCCCTGATTGATTATTGTTGTTCTTGTTGTTGTTGTTATTCTCCCACTTTCTCTTTCCCAAATTACTTCCTCCAATACTGCTTCCTCCAGTACGATTCTCTCCTCCAGCATTCTTTCCTTTCTTCTCTTTGTTATACAGACTTAAGGCCTCACTGCCACCTTTCGCAATGATTTCCTTCTCCAGTAATGTTGCAAAGGAATCAATTTGAAGAACTGATACCTTATTGAACAGCCACGGCTTCAACCCTTGTTCAAAGCATCAAGCCTTTCTCTCTTCATCCCCAACTTGGTGCTCCGTAAATCGCGCTAGTTCGTTAAACCTAGCCGCGTACTGCGCCACCGTCATCTCACCTTGTTTTAACTCTAGGAATTTCACCTCCATCCTATTCTTCATACTCTTCGGGAAGTAATTCTCGAAGAACAGCGTCTTAAACTTATCCCAAGCTATTATCCCTTCTCCAGCTCTTTGTTGATTAGCCTCCCACCAGTAGTTCGCTTCTCCCCTCATCATGTATATGGCAAACACCGTCTTCTGGTCTTCGCCTACGCTAGCTATAGTGAAAGCTTTTTCGATCTCCTTGATCCATATTTGTGCGACGATTGGGTCGGTAGTTCCCTCGAACTCCGGAGGTCCTACACTCTTAAAGTCTTTAAAGGTTGTTACTGGCACAATCTGAGGGGTTTGGGCGAACGGGTTCATTGTTCCTTCCCTTTAAGGCTTCTCCTAACAAGTCTACCAGTTTCTGGATTGGGTCTACTTGTTCTCTCTCATTGTTAACAGATTCTTCGGATGCAGTCAATCTAAGTCTGGGCGGCATTATCTGCATCACAAATTTTTTATATTCAAGTATATTACTTAAGTATTTCTTTTAATACAAAAGAAGAAATTTATAACACATTTCTGAATAAACTCCATTTATATTCATATGCCAAATCATTTCAATACATGATTTCCCTAGCATACTGCTATAAATGTTATCACATATATCCCCTAATATCACAAAAGATAGGGAATATACCAACCTACTACCATACTACCCCTCTAACAAAGGCTAACACGAGGTTCACATCATTATCCCACATCTTACACAAAAGATTGGGATTACAACATAGTATGTACAACATATAAAGATAAATTCTACTAAACTACCACCAGACCATCTAAGGAAATCTTATCACATCATCCCGCGCTCCACAGCGCTCTTGTACTCTAACTGTGCTATATACGCAACCAGCTCTCGACTCAAAGTATGTAGAGTCTGTCCCTGTTCTGCCGGGTAGTCGTACACACCATCAATCACCCTCTCAAAAGATGAACGGAACACATACCCCATCTTGTTCATCTTTCTCTTCTTGTACCTGACCTCGTCCTCTAGGTCGTCAGCTCACTCATTGGTCGCTTCCCACTTCTCCTCGAAGTGTGTCCTATCCATCACCTCCAACTCTAGCTGAGTACGGAGTGCCTCTTTCTCAGTCTTCTCACTAAATTCTCTCTGTTCTACTTCTTCCAGCTTTCCTGCTATATCCACGTTCCTAGCCACTGACCTGTGAAACAGAGTCCCTATCTGGATCCCTGCCTCCCTACGGTAGGCAATCTCCATCTCTAACTCCTGCATGGCCAGCTTCCTCTGTGGTCCTCGTCCCTCAATTTCTGGAACTCGGACTCTCTCTCTTGGGCCTCTGCCTCCAGCTCCTGAACCCTGCAGTCTAACTCTAGGATCCGCTCCTCATACTCTCCTAGCATCTGCTCCTCTACAGTAGCCTCATCAAAGTCCTCTACTGGCTCATCCTCCATCGGCTCCTCCTCTAGATCAGACTCTATCTCAATCTCGTCCTCGTCTACAGACTCGAACGGTGCAACAGCCTGCACTGGTGTAGCCTCTAGAGGTGCCTCGTATACTGCATGTATATCCCTGGGCTCCTCCTCTGTCACTCTACTAGGTACACTTGTGTCTGTCATCCTACAATCACAAACACAAGACAAACAAACAGCAACTCCATTAGAATGTTAAATAAAATATAAGTTCATTGTATAGAATGAAGTTACATTTCATAACACGCTAAGTCTTGCTCTAGGGAAAACTCTATGTGAGTTTTATTTCCTTTCCAACTTCTAAGTTCGCCTAAGTTATAGTCTAAGGACACTCGTTCCTAAGGTTTATAACTACAGCTCTGATACCAACCTGTGACGCCCCCAAATTCGTGACCGCCACTTGGTCTCTCGAATTCGGTTCATCACGTGCTCATGGTAATACATCATAATAATAATAACTAAATATCACACAATCACAGCGAAAAATCTATTCTAGAATAATTTACAATGATTTATCATAATTATTCCCCCAAGTCTCGCAACCTACAGTACTTAATAGATTAAATATCAATTAACGACTTATTACATAATCTAACTTAAGCTTAAACATAATCAAATCCAGTCTTACTACATCATCTCAATACAATATTAAAATATTTAAAACATAACAGAGACAAGCTAGTTGGTAGCCTTGCCCTTGCCCTTATCAACGCCCGAAGGTTCGCCCTGCTCGGCCTTAACTGAAATGTTTTAGGGAAAGCAAAAATGAGCACAAATTGCTCAGCAAGTAATATACAATAAGGGTAAGTGATATAATTCTTAATTCTCGAAAGGGTATAACAAAGTTTGATAGTTCAAGGATAACAAGAATATGAACAGTTTTCAATAATAGTCGCTAAGGACAGAATAATATCAATGTGATTCAATAACAAATCAATTCAAGATTTCAAGATAACTGAATACTGAGCAGTCGCTAAGGACTATTAACTTCTACTAAAATTAATAGTAATAAACTAAAAATCCAACAAAAACAGGTACAACAGGTGATCAGCCTAAAGTACCATCGTTATGCATAACAATCAATCATACTCAAGTGTGCACGTCGGTTATCCGATAATTATATATTCCCTTCAAAGAAGGTTGTTCTTCTCAGTCAAATACAAGATCCCGCACCAATCAATTAGCTTGGGTCGCTTTTCAATAATATAAGTCTAGCCGAATCAAATGGCATAGACACTTTCACAATATTCAAGAACAATACTAAGTTCAACATGAATAATAGCTTTAATGAAATAAGAGTTCAAGTATGCTAATTCAATTCAAACGATTAAGTAGGAAACTAGTTCGCAATATACAAAGATAGGATACTTGTATCCAAAGAGATAAGGTTTAGATACTCGCTTACGATATCCGTTGAATAAAGTAATGCAAGGGTTTAGGATACTTGCCTTAAGTGTAGTCTATCCACGTAAAGTTGGCCAACACTTTTTGAATTCTTATCATAACATAGTTACGTATATATATATATATATATATATATATATATATATGTGTGTGTGTGATATCCATTAGTCATATAATTTAACTTCACATTTTGTCTTCGAATATACGATCAACACATAAGCTAAGTTTTAACCTAGCTACACAGCTATATAGAATATAATTTCTATCCTTAACGTTCCTCCTTTTGAGTTTAAACGCATTCTTATATCATATAAGATCGTAATAATTAGCAAACATGCCCTCATATTATTAATACCACATAAGACCATAATTAATACTAAATATATTTCATTCTAGCAAGTTATGGTATTCTCATAAGTTAACTGTCAAAATTGGATTCACCTATATCACATAGTATATATACATGTTAGAGAGTCTTTTTATATTCGTTCAACCCTTTAACAACCAATTTACAGGATATAGGCTCTATGTTAATACTTTTGATGACTTACGGTCATTCAAGGTCATGAGACCATGAAGCTATCATGATTGTCATGTACACACATAAGGTGGTCGTGTAACACGTTCTAGGCATGTTCATGAATATCTTTACCACATATATATTACTAGCATTGCTATTGGTTTTGAAATCATGCTTCATTTAGTCTTTATGGCACCTAGCATGGTATGTACACATGTATATATATGTATGACACATTAGTGAGGTTTAAAAACATTATCCAACATGTTCAAAATGATCAGAATCTAGACTTCGATATAACATGTCAAGATTTACGTTCAAAACTTATACTTTCACTAGTAAAGTTCATTTAACGCGATTCACGTGCTCACGTTACCTTATGAAATCTAAATATGCAAGTTAACATGTATTACATGTGATTCTAGGTCTTGTAAACATGTTAGCAAAATCAGTACCTCAATGTGTCACACACATGTCAAAGTTTGTTTCATAAAACTTCCATTTTCGTTCGAAATGTTTACTAATCGAGGTTTAGCATGCTCACGTCATACTATGAAATATGTATACACAAATCAATATTCATTTCATGTATTTCTAAGCTGCTCTATCACGTACCAAAAATCAGAATATAGTCATGCTTTATAATGTTAATGATTATTTATGAAACTTTAAGTTCGTTTCCAACTTCATGTCATTTTGTTAACCATGCATGCTAATACTAAAACATGCTTACATTGCCTCATTAGGTTTATATATATGTATTAATCATGCTTCCATGCTTGTTTAAACAAAATTAAATAAATAGTACATAACAGTTTTGTTGCAGGATGCAGAAAGCAGCACACAAAGGCCGGCGATACGGCGCGGCAACAACAGCCACAATCAAGCGCTGCGGCGCTGGAGGCGCTGCGGCGCGGGTATAATGCCTGGGATTGGCGCTGCGGTGCCGCGATGCAGACTCAGTTCCTGCAGTTCACGCTGCAGCCAAAACCGTCCCCAAACTTTCCATTTCATTGATTTCGATATACCCATATGCCATTAGACTATCCTTTTTAACTTACTAACACATATATGTGCTTATATAACAGTCAATCGCCCAATCGATCCCCAATTTCATGAACTCCAACTAAATTCAAGAATTAAAACTGAAATTTCGGAATCAGAAAACAAAAATGAAGAACATATGAAGAGGGATTATACCTCTGCTAACAATCTAAGCTTGCTGCTACTTTCCACTCACAATGCTACTATACTAATATATGTATTACTCTCAATTCAATACTCAAGCAAAATCTCAGCAATGAACAATCTGAAGAGAATGGCCATATATATATAGCAAAACTAGTATCCAGGCAAAGCCTTTTTCTTCCAAATCAAAACAACGGATTGAAGGATTGCATGCTAGATAAGAGTGAGTTGGTAATTAGTTGGTGATCTCCACTATTCTGCCCACTCCCTTCATGATGGCTAGAATGCTGAGTTTGAGAGAAGAGAGTAGGCTAGCTTCATGATGCATTTCACGTGTACAAGGTTTGTGACTAATTATATGGGACAAGCCAATTAAAAGCTTAGCATTCTAGCAACATGCATTTATCATACACTTAGGTTATTACATATATATTCATACTATATATTTAGATTATAATTAACATAATAATGTAAGTCACATGCTTAATATTTCAAGGTAGTAGATGTGATATGACAATGTAACATACATATCATCTATGTACATTTATTAATACCGGATATAATTTACTCGGATATAATCACATCACATTATCTCATTTATTAAATTTTATTATTCCATTATATATATATAAATAATCATCAATTATTATTTATATTCATAATGCATTATTTTAATGTATATTTACATACATATTGTCACATAGGCTATTATCATGTAACTCCCATAATTCAATAAGCCTTACCATATAATAGTGTCATATTACACTTCACATAATACATAGTTAACTAATATATGTTACACATTTAATTCGCATGCTTGCACATAGAATTACTCATCTTATTAATTAATAATATACACACATCCTTCATTAATCAATATAATTGTTAATCTCCATAACAATTTAATTAACCCTTATATGATTAATTATCACTTTAATATAAATCTTATTATATTTATAAACACATTGCTCATTATTATTATTATATTTCTTGCAATAATAATAATCATATATTATTAATCAATCACAGTTAATATTTCACAACAATTAATTAATATTCTACAATTAATATAGATTAACTGTTTGCTTAAATTAATATAATCATTCTCATATTACATCACTGTGCCACACAAGGCTATCATTGAGTTTATCGCAAACTCCATCAATTTCTCAATTATTATAATTATTCAATTTAATAGAATTGAATTAATCCTTCTCATAACACAAAATCATTTATATTAAATAAACTCTCATTTCCATTAATATTTTCATTTAATGATAGATAGAAATTCTCGGGTATTACATTTTCTTTGGTTTGGGGTAAGGTTCATGCCTATCTGGATTTCTTTAGGGTTTTCTGAGGTTCCGATATTGATAGTGATGGTTTGATTGAGGTTTGGTATGGGTTTGTCTTTGACCCATTCTTTGATCTTCTCAGGCACTTCATAGTCATCTATCTCCTCTTGATCAATCCCCATCAAGTCAAAGTCCATTTCTACATCAAAGTCGTAGTCACTGTGAAAATTTGGCATCTAATCAGCAAGGCCAAACAAATCCAACTCTAGAGTCCTGAAAACAAAATGCTTTCACTTAATATATGAAACTGTTTGATCATACAAAGCATTAGCAAAAGCATGAAAAAAAGTAACTACTAGCGTTGTGCAACAAAAATAAGCATGAAATAAAACCACACTTCAGGGCAGATGGACTTTCTGCCCTTTTACCTTGTTTAATTGATGCACGGAGTGCTGCTCCAATTGTCTAGAGTCAAGTCCTCATTAACTGGGAGGATAAAGGGGTTGCTGTTGTCCATCTCCTCTTGATGATGACTAAGACATCATTTTCATCAAGGTTGGCATTCTTCTTTGGGACACTCCCTTCAACTCTGTCCATGCAAGGGATCGTGAGTTGATCTTCTGCATGATCATCATCTGGGATATCATTGTTCATTCCCTCAATATGCACTAGAAAATACATCTTTGAAAATGAGTTTTGTCTTCCACGTAGGAACCTTTCCTTCCCTTCTTTGCCTTCCTCATCAGGTTTCGGGACTTCTTTTTCAGTGATCAGTTTAACCTTAGGAACTAGCATACTAGTGACCGCAAAAGGAATTTTCCTCATAGGCTTCACAAGTCCTACATCAGTGAGGTTTGGTAGCAAAATGGTAGAGGAAGGAACCGGTGGATGCTTGTGCGGGTTCTGGTTGTTTGATCCAAAGGAATAGCCTAATCCAACCTTCCTTGTCTGACTAGGGATTTGAACTGGACTTATGATCCCTTGCTGACTTTTCCCTAACCCTTCTCCATGGTAGAAACCCAAGGATATCATTTCTTGACCAACCGACATTACTTTAGTGGAAACTCTTGGCTTTAAGGCTGGGGCCCAAATAGGTAGGTATTCAGTGTTGCTCACTTCAAGGGCTTGAAAACTGTCAGGCTCAACCCCTCATCGAGACTGATCACGGGCATATCGCTTTGTATATGGACAAGATACTCTAGTTCAGCATTGACAGTTACCAAATTGCCATCAATGATGTACTTGACTTGTTGGTGAAGGGTGGACGGAACTGATCCAGCCATATGGATTCACGATCTTCCCAACAGTAAATTATATCATGTGGTAATGTTTATTACTTGGAAGGATACGTAGAAAGAATGGGGACCAATCTCCAATGGAAGTTCGATTTCTCCTACAACCTCTTGCCAAGATCCATCAAAGGCCCTTATAACTACATGACTAGTCCGGATTTGATTTGGATTAATATTCTTCATTCTTTCCAATGTGTCATAGGGACAGATGTTCAGGGATGATCCTCCATCGATCAACACACCTCCAACCACATATCCTGAGGACATCACTACTATGTGCAATGACTAGTCCCTTCTGTCGGTATGTCATCATCAGTGAAAGATATAACATTACTATTGAAGATGTGATCTGTTAAATGATGAAACCTCTCAGTATCTACCGTCGTCAGCAAATGTGCTTCTTACATTACTTTAACCAAGATCTCGCGATGATCTTCCGAAGATAAGACCAAATTCAGAATGGATAACTGTCGGGGTGCCTTTTTAATCTTTGCACCACTTTGACTTCATTATGTCCCATCTTGCTGAGGAATTTTTCAATTTTCTCCTCGGACACTCTTCCTTTGGATTTAATGACTAACTTTATAACTCGCTAAGGTAGATACAGCGGGTTTTCCTTTGATATAATAGCAATGTGGTTTGATGTTGATCCCTCATCTTTCCCATAGTTCCATGGGACTATCTTCAAGCTGACTATAGGATATTGCGGTCTGAATGGCAATATTAGAAGTTCTGGCACAGCCACTTTCATATGATTCTTTCCCTCTTGGCTCCCTTTTCCTTGAATTATTAGGGGTGTTCTGACTAGATCCTTCTCACAGGAAATGACAGCTACTATTTCTCTCAGATTCCATACTGTGGGAGGAAAAATTAATCCCTCAAAAGGATAACCATAATCTTAGCTTACTTTCAGCAGTTCACTACTTTCAATCAGATTTTGAATTAAGCGACAAAGTCCTCAACAATCTTCTGTATCATGACCAGGAGTGTTGGAATGATATTAACAGATCCTATCAGGATTGAACTTCCTGGATCGAGGATCTACCGGGGGTAACAATTCTGTGACTTTCCCCTCGTTAATCAACATTTGGAGAATTTCTTCCATAGGCTGATTCAAATGAGTGAAATTTCTTTTAAAGGCGAACTCTCTGTTAGCTCAGAATTTTTCTTCCCTAGTAACCTTGTCTGCCCAGGGTTCATGCTCATGGAACCGATAATGATCCTTCCTGGCAATGGGACTAATCTCAGGAATCGAAAGGTTTGTTTCTCGCTAATTGGTCTGATTTATCAATTGTCGCGTTATCTGATGTTGATAAACTACCAGCTCTGCTAGTTGACCAAGTTGTTCCTTGACATATTTTATTTCTTGTTCTATCAGAAACTGCCTTTTTGAACATTCCTAATTGTCCGACCTATCCTTGTTTGCTTGGGAGGACTCCCCTACGTACCGGAGGTATTTGGAACCTTCTCCATTTTCCATACTGATCATATTAACGCCCTTTTCATTGTGTTGAGGCAGCGGATTGTCTTGAACATGTGGTTGTTCTTCGGGGTTTACCACAATCTCCCCACTGTCTATCAGGTCCTGGATTTTGTGCCTGAGAAACCAACAATCTTGGGTATCGTGGTCTAAAGCTCCAGAATGATAAGCACATTTCTTGCTTGGGTCAAAATTTCATCCACTTAGTTTGGCTGGAGGAAAGAGTTAGAAAATCTTCTTTTATGTTGTTAGAAGTTTCAGTACATTTTCTAGTGACTCCCTAAGGGTGTGAATGTTCTTCAACGTTTAACTTCTCCGGTTTTTTGAAACGGAGGATTTGAAGATTATGCAGAAGTTTGGAAAGGGGAATAATTTCTCCTTTGAATGGGCAAGTTTTGATTGCCTCTCTGATTTTATCCTTGGAGTATCAAGGACACATCCTTCTCCTTTTTATGAACTATCCAAGGATTATTCCCATAGCTTCCAACTTGAATGTGCTAGGCCACAGCCTCCAAAGCAGTAAGGTCTTTGATCTTTCCAGACTTCAATCCCATTTCAGCCATTTCTTCATGCTTAATCATTTCTAAGAATGGTTTTCCTATACTTGTTAGGACCCTCTTGTAAAATGGAGCTTCCTGGATATCAATGAATGTCACCATTTCTTTTTTTGTCATTGATGGAATGACTTGAGCAACCAGGCGTCTCCACTATTGGGCATTTTCACGAAACGATTTCACTTCTTTGCTTCTTAACCTTGGTAATTTGATATCTATCTGGAGCCATCTGTGACTGGAAGCTGTATTGATTTATGAAGGCATGAGCTAACTCTTCCCAACTATGAATTTTGGAGTTGTCCAGTCGGGCATACCATGCTCTAGCCTCTCCGGTCAAACTTTTCTAAAAAAATTGCATCCTTAGTTTCTCATCTTCGGCATAGGATCTGAGTCTCCAATGAACACTTTCAAGTGAGTGTAAGGATCTCCTAATCCGTCGTATTTTTCAAAATCATGGATCTGAAACTTGTTTGGATAACGGGCCCTTGGAAAGATGCAGAGATCTGAGTAATTTACACTCCCATAGACTCCAATCCCTTTAATTGACCAGATGGTTTCTTTCATTTGCTGGCCTTTCTTTCTAATGTCACCAGTTTCTCGATCTTCCTTGAGATTGGTGATTTCAGGGGTTTTGTTGGTTTTTTCATTAACTTGTGGTTCAGGTATTTGAGCTTCCTTTTCCTTGTTAGGACCCTTACTGCCACCTTGTTCGGAGGAACTCTGCTTGAGTGGGTATCTGTTGACCCTGAGTACTTTTGCTCTGATTTTTCAAGAACACAGCTAATTCTGCTATTTGATCTCTGAGTCCCTCAAACTCTTCTCGAGACATGAAGCCTGTTCCCTGTTGGGTACTTTTCTCAATGTTAGTGGGTAGGCTTTTTGCCTTCTTAGATTTGGATCTGGTAGTGGGACTAATTTTTTCCTACAATAAAAGTAGGTATGTTAATTTTGATATATATTAACAAGATGCATGCTATGCAATGTGCCATTTTTTGAGGTTTTTTAATCTTTTCCTGCAAAATAGTTGTTAGTTGTTTTGCTGAAAGGATAGCATGACGGGATTTAATATATGTGCAAAAATAAAATTGACAGGGAATGAAATGTATATTTACATTTATTTGATAATTACATGGAATTGAAATTTTACATTGAATTTACATGGACTTTGAAAAGGAAAGGTATGCATAGACTTCCCTCCGCGTTTGGTTTATTAGAGGCTGACCTATATTAGGCTATTCTCGTGGCTTTTTTGGCATGAAGGTCCCCAGATCATCGCAATTTACTAGATGGTAAGTTAATATGTTCTATCAATTGTAGCAGATCTGAGTAGAGCCTTTCCTGAGCCTCGCAGGATTAGTCTCCTTTGAGTGCAGTAATCACACGCAAACGGGTTCTGTGACGCCCCCAGAATAGGTTCAGTACTCAGTCCATTCTAAGTCGCCAAATACATGGTACAGAATCCAAATACAAATCTTATTACATTAAACTGTCGTGTAAACATACGACCACATATACTGTGAGCTTCAATACAGATATTATGTCGTATATAATACGAAAATATCAACGCTCAAATTAAGTCCTCATTATAATTATTATCACACTATTTTACAAAATAGTGAGGACTACTATAGCACTATCTCGGACCATCACTTCGTTCCCCGACTAGTCCCAGCAATATTCTCATTTCCTAAAGAGAACAATGAAAGAAAAGGGTGAGCTCAACTAGCCCAGTAAAGAATATTATGACTAAGATAATGTAAAATAAATTATCCTTAGTCTTCAACAGGGAAAAATATGATAGAATACAATAGACAACAAGTTTTAGATCAACAACTGCAGCGAAAATAGCAATCCATTAGAAGAGTCAAGTAGAGAAAGATGTCTACTATCTTCTATGATTTAAAAGTCCATCATCAATATTTTATTCATGTAACACCGATTAATAATTATTTCCAATCAACGAATTATTATGCACTACGGGCCAAAGATAATCGTTTGTATCACCAGTGGTCATGATCATGCCAAACACCTGTCCATCTTTGCACTACGGACCAAAGATATTCATCAATCAACTGTTCATCTTTGCACTACGAGCCAAATATATTCATCAATTAACAGTTCATCTTTGCACTACGGGCCAAAGATAACTTTAACCACAATTTAAGACTGAGGATGATGAAAAATGATAAAAAGAACGAATCAAGTGAGATCAAGGATAAATATTACAGATTTGTAATTTAATTTATCCAAGTTCAAAATATTCAAATTGTCAACATGATAATCAATTGTGGAGCAAAATTCAAGAATGATATTCATATATCAAAAATAATTTGGACAGAAAAAGAAACCAATTTTATCGTGAATAGTACCCCGGGAATAATACCCGAATGAATAGTACCCCGATATGAAAAGATTAAAATTTCAATAAGAAGTTCAGACCAATATTCCAATGAAATAATATTAGATAAAGCGAAAACGTTAAGCAGTTTATAATCATTTCAGGAATTATAGAAGCTACTTACCATAGTAAGTTTAGATTTAGGAATCTGAAATGAAATAATATACGAAACTGTAAATGAATTTTCACCAGTCATATGGTAGTCCGCGTAGACAAATTATTTTCATAATTTAATAAAGAATGAATATGAAGGGTTATCCACTAGGAATGCGGTAATCCGCGTAGACAGGTTATTCCCACAACTTAATAAAGAAATGAATACGAAGGGTTATTCACCATACATGGAGTAGTCCGCGTAGACAGGTTATTCCCACAACTTAATAAGAAATATGACAACCCTTACGAGTATTGAAAGAAAATAACATCCTTTACCTTAGTAGGAGGTTGAATACTGAAATAGCGTAGTAGCAGAATACTCTTCTTCTTTCTCTCTTATTTTCTCTCTATAGTTTCTCTCACTATAGCTTGTGATTATAACTTTGCTCTTCAAAAGGGTAGGAAATAATGAATGGATGAAGGAGTATTTATAGGCCAGTAAAAGGTGACAAATTACGAGATTAATTATACTTTAGTACCTTCATCTTTACCTCTATTTTTAATTTAGTCCCTCAAATATTATCAATCTTGCACCACATCCCCTAATAGTACCTGAATGTGAACCAATAGTTCCTTATATGTGAACCAATAGTTCCTTGCATGTGAACGAATAGCAATTAATTTCTCATTTATCTGATTAATTACCCGTTTGGTCAATTTAATATCCAAAAATTAATTATTATCGAAATAAATGTCAATTTTCACTAACACTAATATTCCCAACACAATGGAAATATTTATATCAACACATCATCATTAATATTATAACTCGCAATATTAACAATCAGATCGTTCTCAGGAAAGAGGGGGCTTTCCGATAAGGATTTCTCCTTACTGTCGCGTAATTAAATAACCTAACCCCTTTCCTTGACAGAACTTTCTAGACATTGTCAATAATGCTAATAATAATAATATGAGTAACTGTGTCGTGTCAATTATTGATTTAATAATATAAAGTATTGTGCAGATGATACTATGACAATAACTGAATCAATAATATGAGATACTATGCAGCAACTACTGTGACAATTATTGAATGAAATACTGAGTGACTTCTTACGTAAGAATCAATAATCAAAGATACTGTGCAATACCGTGTGCTACTGTGAAATAATGCGTACTACTGTACCTTTATCACCGGGTATTTCAACAGTTTAACGGCGAAAGTCTTACCGTTATTTTTATAAAAAATGTTATTTCTGTCGCTTTCTATATCCGACAATTATTTCGTTGTGGGGTCCACCAATGATTGCACCGTCGTACGAATATTCTCCGACGAAAAGAATATTCCCCGACCAAGCGAATATTCTCTGACACAACGAATATTTTATGACCACTTGCTTACTTTGTAAAATTTGCATAAATCACCCATAACTATAACATTATAACAAATCAACATCTTATAATTTAGAATAATATGTAGAGAAAATTAAATCTTTATTCATAAAAGTTGCGGTCTTATAATTCGCCTCCTTATGAAATTTCTTCCTCGAAATTGATTTACGTACCTAATATTTCGAAGAGGTGAGGATACTTTGTCTTCATTTCATATTTTAACTCCCAGGTTATTTCCTCAATATCATGGTTTCTCTATAAAACTTTGACTTGAGGTATAACATTTGAGCGTAGAATATGTTCCTTCTTATCCAAGATCTTGACAGGTACTTCCTCATACATTAAATCTTCCGCTATCTCGTTTGGTTCTAATTCAATAATATGGTTTGGGTCTTTCACATATTTATGTAGCATGGATATGTGAAAAATGTTATGAACACGAGACATGCTTAGCGGTAAGGTGAGTCTATAGGCCACAGTTCCTACTCGGTCGAGGATTTTAAATGGACCAATAAATCGTGGGTTGAGCATTCCTCTCTTTTGGAATCTCGTAACTCCTTTTCATGGAGCAACACGTAACAATACATAGTCTCCGACATTAAACTCCACGTCCCTTCGATGAAGATCATCATAACTCTTTTGTCGATCTTGTGTTGTTTGTATATGTTATCGTATCATTTGAATCTTTTCCGTAGTTATACGTACTAACTCTGGTCCCAAAAATGTTGCTTCACCCACCTCGTCCCAGCATACTGGAGAACGACACTTTTGTCAATACAACGCCTCGAATGGAGCCATGCCTATACTTGCCTGATAACTGTTGTTGTAGGAGAATTCCACCAATGGTAAGTACTTGTCCAAACTTCTTTTGAAGTCTAGAATGCAGAGTCTCAATAGATCTTCAAGAGTTTGAATAGTCATTTCTGATTGACCGTCTGTCTAAGGATGATATGCAGAACTGAATCGTAAATCAGTGCCCATAGCTTTCTGCAAGTTGACCAAAAATCGCGAAGTGAATCTTGGGTCTCAATCAGAAACTATGGATACCGGCATACCATGCAGTCTTATAATCTCATTTATGTACATACGAGCAAGATGTTCAAGAGAATAAGTTTCTTGTATAGGCAAGAAATGAGCAGACTTGGTTAATCTATCGACAATAACCCAAATTATATCTATGCCTTGAGAAACCTTAGGAAGACCCATAATAAAATCCATGTTGATATGTTTCCACTTCCATTTTGAAATCTCAAGTGGTTGTAATGGACCCTTTGGTACTTGATGCTCCGCCTTGACACGTTAACAAGATAAACACCTCGAGATAAACTCTGCTATCTCTCTCTTCATGTTGCTCCACCAAAATATGTGTCGAAGATCACGATACATTTTGGTACTTCCAAGATGGATTGCAAACGATGTGTTGTGTGCTTCCATCATGATTTTATACTTCAAATCAGAGTCGTTAGGAACATAAAGTCTGGAGTTGACTCGAAGTATTCCATCTTCGTCAATTCTTGCTTCTGGAATAGCACCTTCTTACACCTTCTTCTTCATATTCATCAGCTCTAGGTCTGTAGCTTGAGCAGCTTTAACTTTATCAATTAAAGCTAGTTCTACGCGTATATTTTCCATCTTCACGTGGGTCCCTGGAGTCTTTAACTCTATCTCCACCCTTTGTAAGTCATACAAAATGGGTCATTATGTTGACAACATCGCACTCGTTCTCGCATATGATCTTCTACTCAACGTGTCAGCTACCACGTTCGCTTTTCCAGGATGGTATTGAATGGTATGGTCGTAATCTTTTAACAACTTGAGCCAACATCGTTGCCGCATGTTGAGTTCCTATTGAGTGAAGAAATATTTAAGGCTCTTATGATCCGTATATATCTCCACTTTCTCCCCATACAGGTAGTGTCTCCATATCTTTAGTTCAAAAATGACAGCTGCCAACTTTAGATCATGAGTAGGATAATTCCTCTCATATTCTTTGAGTTGTCGTGAGGCATAGGCTATGACTTTCCCATGTTGCATGAGAACACATCATAACCCTTTGCCTGATGCATCGTTGTAGATGACAAATCCGTTCGAACCAGATGGTATTGTCAGAACAGGTGCTAAAATGAGTCTCCTCTTGAGTTCCTAGAAACTCTTCTCATATTCCTCGCTCCATCCGAATTTATTATCTTTTTGAGTCAGCTGAGTTAATGGAGTAGCGATTCAAGAAAATCCTTCCATGAATCTCCGATAATAACCAGCTAAGCCTAGAAAGCTACGTATTTCGATTACTAACTTAGGTTGCTCCCAACTCTGTATTGCTTCAATCTTCGTCGGGTCAACTGATATTCAATGTTTCGATACCACGTGCCCAAGGAATGCTACTTCCTCAAGCCAGAAATCGCATTTCTTCAACTTGGCATATAGCTTGTTTTCACGAAGCTTTTAGAGTATTAGCCTCAAGTGGTGCTCATGATCTTCACGGCTTTTGGACTAATTGAGGATGTCATTAATAAAGACAACCACAAAATGATCCAAATATTCCTTGAATATCTGGTTCATCATATCCATGAAGGCAGCAGGAGCATTAGTCAATCCAAAAGACATGACTAAGAATTCATAATGTCCATATCGAGTTCTGAAGGCAGTCTTTGGAATGTCATCAGTTTTAATCTTTAATTGATGATATCCAGAACGAAGATCAATCTTTGAGAAGAATTTAGCACCTTGCAACTGGTCAAACAAGTCATCAATGCGAGGTAACGGATACCTATTTTTAATGGTGACATTGTTCAATTCTTGATAGTCAATACAAAGTCGCATACTTCCGTCTTTCTTCTTCAAGAATAAAACAAGAGTACCCCAAGGTAATGTAATAGGACGAATAAAGCCGATGTCTAACAATTCATGTAGTTGGACCTTTAAATCCTGAAGTTCAATAAGAGCCATTCAATATGGGGTTCTAGAAATGGGTTTTGTACCTGGTTCAAGGTCAATAAAAAATTCAACTTCACGTTCTGGGGGTAGGCCAGTAAGTTCTTTGGGAAATACATCAGGGAAATTATTAACAACAGAAATATCATTCAAATCTAACGTATTCTTGTTTAAATTGGTGACATGGGCTAAGAAAACTTGACATCCATTTTCAATAAACGAATAGCTTTATGACTTAAAATGATAGTGATTGATTTTAGTGGTTTGGTTGTTTGAATTTGCATAATAGGTTGGTTAGGAATATGAAAGCTAACAACCTTACGAAAACAATCAATTTTAGCATGATGAGTGGTTAACCAGTTAATTCCTAAAATTAAATCAAATGCAAGTATTTTTAAAGATATGAGATCAACAAGTAATGTGAGGGTGCCAATTTGAATCAAACAAGATTTGTAAACTGTGGATATAATGAAGGTTTCTCCCAAAGGAGTTTCAACAGATAAGTTAAAGTCTAATTTCTCAAACATTGAGCACAAACAGGTGAAATAAAAGAATGGGTAGAACCAGTATCTAATAAGGTATAGACTTCACAAGATTTTATGATTAGCTTACCCGTGATAACTTCGTTTGGTTTCCTTACATTTTGGGAAGTCACGATAAACGCTCTCCCTTGAACCACCGTACTTTGACTTGTCTGGAACAGCCTTTGGTGTCACCATCTCAGCTGGACTTGACTTCGCTATAGGTCACACTCGAGCTATGTGACCTTCTTTTTCGCAATTATAGCACACTTTGGATTGCTGTGTGCAGTTTGGACTGATGTGTCCCTCTTGTCAGCATTTATAACATACGACTGGTGGTCGTTCCCCTCCCCTAGAAACTGTTGTTGGTGCTGGTGCTGATATCTTTCCGTTATCGTTGTTGAATCTTCTCTTTTAGAAATTTCCACCTGACTCACTTCTTCTATTATCTTGGCCATGATTACCACCGAAGTGGTTACCATTTATGGCATAATAATTTCCTCTACGCTGGTTATCATTGTTCCGATGACTATTGCCACCGGTACGACTATGATTGTTGTCCTTTGGTTGAACAGTCTCATTATCTCGCTCCAAAAATTGAGCCCTATTCACAACATCTGAATACAAACAAAGTTTATGAGAAATGAGGTATTGACGAATTTCAGGTTTCAAACCTCTCAAAAATATTCGTGTCATTCGTTCCTCATTATCCACTAAATGGGATGCAAACCGGGATAATTCCGCAAACTTGGCCTCGTATTGTGATACAGTCATATTGTTCTGTACCAGTTTGATGAATTCTACCTGCTTCATATGACGAATACTTTCTAGAAAGTACTTGTCGTTGAACAATTCCTGGAAATTCTCCCAAGACATCTTAAGTGCGGGCAGCTGAGTACGTTTCACAGATTCCCACCAGTAATCTACCTCTCCACGAAACATAAAGGTGGCGTAGGGAACCTTTTGCTCCTCTGTGCATCCCAGGACATCAAATATTTTGGTGATCTACTTAATCCAAGCCTCTGCCTTGAGTGGCTCTAGCTTTCCCAAAAACTCTGGCGGTCCCAACTCCTTGAATTGCTTGGCAGTGACAAGCCGCGTGTTACCATTGTTTCCACCTGCATTTTGAATAGGATTCTCTCTCACCTGGTTTTGCATGAATTATAGAAAGCTCCTAAACACCCCATCGTTCATCGTTTGGTCGGTGGTGTTGTTTACAGGAGGATTATTGCCTTCCTGATGCACATTATCCAACTAATTATTGGCGGTGTCTCAATGGTCTCATATGCTCCATTGCTTAGATTTTCAGATGCCATTCTCAAATATTGCCACAAAATAAGGGTTAATTAAAGAAATTGACATGTCACATATTATCCCTATATTCCAACCGACTAATTAAATAATAAATAAGCTTAGGTACGACACACTAGCAAAGGTTTTACTCGTCTCTCCCCTCCTAGTACTATTCCAAGATCTCCGTCATAGATCATATCCCTATGCTCTAATACCAACTGTGATGCACCCCAAAATAGGTTAAGTACACAACCCATTCTGAGTCGTCAAATACATGGTACAGAATCCAAATACAAATCTTATTACATTAAAAGTCGTGTAAAAATACGAACACACATACTGTGAGCTTCAATACAGATATTATGTCGTATATAATACAAAAATATCAACACTCAAATTAAGTCCTCATTATAATTATTATCACACTATTTTACAAAATAGTGAGAACTACTATAGCACTATCTCGAACCATTACTCCTTCCCCGACTAGTCACAGCAATATTCTCATTTCTTGAAGAGAACAATGAAAGAAAAGGGTGAGCTTAACTAACCCAGTAAAAAATATTATAACTAAGATAATGTAAAATAAATTATCATTAGTCCTCAACAGGGAAAAATCTGATAGAATACAATAGACAACAAGTTTTAGATCAACAACTGCAGCGAAAATAGCAATCCATTAGAAGAGCCAAGTAGAGAATGATATCTACTATCTTCTATGATTTAAAAGTCCATCATCAATATTTTATCCCTGTAACACCAATCAATAATTATTTCCAATCAAAGAATTATCTATGCACTACGGACCAAAGATAATCGTTTGTATCACCAGTGGTTATGATCATGCCAAACACCTGTCCATCTTTGCACTATGAGCCAAAGATATTCATCAATCAACTGTTCATCTTTGCACTACGGGCCAAAGATATTCATCAATTAATAGTTCATCCTTGCAGTACGGGCTAAAAATAACTTTCACCGCAATTTAAGACTGAGGATGATGAAAAATGATATAAAGAACGAATCATGTGAGATCAAGGATAAATATTACAGATTTGTAATTTAATTTATCCCTATTCAAGAATGTTCAAATTGTTAACATGATAATCAATTGTGGAGCAAATTTCAAGAATGATATTCATATATCAAAAATAATTTGGACAGAAAAAGAAACCAATTTTGTCGTGAATAGTACCTAAATGAATAGTATCCCGATATAAAAAAATTAAAATTTTAATAAGAAGTTCAGACCAATATTCCAGTGAAATAATATTAGATGAAGCGAAAACCTTAAGCAATTTCTAATCATTTCAAGAATTATTGAAGCAATACTTACCATAGTAAGTTTAGATTTAGGAATCTGAAATAAAATAATATACGAAACTGCAAATGGATTTTCACCCGTCAAGCGGTAGTTCGTGTAGACAGATTATTTTCATAATTTAATAAAGAATGAATACGAAGGGTTATTCACCAGGCATGCGGTAGTCCGCGTAGACAGGTTATTTTCACAGCTAAATAAAGAAATGAATACGAAGGGTTATTCACCATGCATGTGGTAGTCCGCTTAGACAGGTTATTTCCACAACTTAATAAGTAATAGAATGACAACCCTTACGAGTATTGAAATAAAATAACATCGTTTACCTTAGTAGGAGGTTGAATACTGAAATAGCGTAGTAAAAGAATACTCTTCTTCTTTCTTCTTATTTTCTCTCTATAGTTTCTCTTACTATAACTTGTGATTATAACTTTGCTATTCAAAATGGTAGGAAATAATGAATGGATGAAGGAGTATTTATAGGCCAGGAAAAGGTGGCAAATTACAAGGTTAATTATACTTTAGCACCTTCATCATTATCTCCTTTTTTAATTTAGTACCTCAAGTATTATCAATCTTGCACCACATCCCCTAATAGTACTTGAATGTGAACCAATAGTTCCTTACATGTGAACCAATAGTTCCTTGCATGTGAACCTGTGACACCCCCAAATCTGGGTACTTCATTTTCACATGATTTGGTGTTCACTTTCTAAATATAACATACATCTACCCAATAATAAATAATTGCAAAATAAATTACAACCTTCATAAATACTTAAAATCTTCCATATCAAAAGGTTTACAACTTTTCAAAATAAATCCCAGGGTTTAATCTAACCTTGACATAAACATTAAAGCAGAAAATAAAAAGATCATATAAAGTCTTATTACAATATCAAAATAAAACAAGTCTTCACTTGTTCAGCTTTTCTTTGCCTTTACTAGTTGACGGAGCGTCAACGCTTTCAACCTTGGCTGCAATGGTTATTTAATATAGCAAGAGTGAGCAAACATTAGCTCACTGGAGTACAACAATAATAAAGATATAATTGAATAGCTTCAATAGATTTGAATAACTTTACTTTCATCAACAATAAAGAATTGAATAATAATTCTTTATCAACATTAAAAATTCGAATATAGAATTCATCTGAGGGTCGTAAGACCTTGAACTTTGTCCTAGGTTATAAATATTTCTATTTAAAACTTTTAACAGTCATTAAGACTATGGACCTTAACTCGTACTTAGGGGGATCAGCCCTTCGTACCATATATTGTGCACAAACATCTTAACGCTTTTGCATAGTAACCTCCCCTAGTAATTAGGGTTGTTCATCTCAGTATTTGAATACAAGTCCGCACCAAATAAAGTTTGGTTTGGATAAGCTTAAAGGGTAATTTAGGATTCAACGTTCATCAACTAAGGAATAGTTGAATCGACTTACAATAATCAAGAATAATTCAATAATAACGAATTATGAAATACTTATGCTTTAGAATTTAATTTAAAGCATACAAAAGATAAGATAGACCTTGCTTGAACAATAAGTCAAAGTCACTTTAAGTAAATCATGAATTTTAAATACATATTTGCCCAATACAGAAATAAAAAGGACAATCTCGAACGAAATAAATATTTAAATTCAAAACACTTGTATATCATTAACGAGTTTAGGGATAGAAAACTTGCCTCAAGCGCAAGTTACTAACACAATTCACGTTCTTTAACAATTCGTACACATATATGTTTAATCACAATAGTCTAAATTAGTTAACACGCAACTAATTCACATAATTGGTTAACCCTCCAAGGTTAACTCATTCTAGTTTAATTAATAAGTTAATAATTAACCACATAATTAATTACATCACATAGACATGCTCACATAATTAAATCAAATAATAATTATGTATTTCATATTAATTAAATTATAATTAAATAATTATAATTTAAATATTTAATCTAATTATAATTACTCAAATTATAATCACTAAATTATAAACAATTATAATTTATAATCAACTAAACTACATCATACATTTACTAGATTATAATTACCTAAATTATAATTTAAATTAACATTTACTTGATTAAAATAAATCAAATAATATTCATTATAATTAACAAAATTATAATTTAATTTAAACCTTTACTCTAATTATAATTATTCAATTTATAATAACATATTATATTTTACCAATATAATATATTAGAAATCATTTAGCATTTTAAATATGTGTCTAACATATTATCACATCATACATTAGGTTAACCTTCATGCTCCAAATAAAATGCACTAAAAAAAATAACTCATTGTAGCTTTTTGCATACCCCCTCGCCGGGGCGGGGGTTTTACTCAGGACAGGCCCGCCGGGGCAGGCCCCCTGCAGGGTTGGCAGACATGCTCGCGAACTATGTAGAGAAAAAGTCAATTTGGCTTATTTCTCCAGTACCAAATTCTAATTCTAGTTCATATAATTCACATCAATTTATAGAAAATATAAACTTAAAGCTTCTAACATGATTCCAACATACATAAACATGCTCCTAAACACAAAATCATCTTAAGCAACGAGAATCCATGATTTAAAAACTCCAATTTTACTATTTTCATAAAAACTCATATTTTCACAAAACAATTCACTGTAAATAAAATTCTTTACCAATTCAATTCACAACACACGCAATATTTTCATAATTGAAGATAGCATCATAATAAATTCTAGTTAGGCATATTAACACATAAGAAATCCTCAACTTTTCATTTTAAACCAAGCAATATATATAAAATCCATATGAACACCAAGTTTCCATTAAAACATGTTTTTAACAACATTTTGTTTTCTGAAAATCCTTTTATGGCATGAAATTCAATTATAAATACCATATGGATACATTCAATATAAACAATTCATGATTATATAATTTCATGAAAACTAAATTTTGACAGAGAATAAGCATAAAGAACACATAAATTGAGTTCAAAAATTATATAAGGGTAGAGGTTATAAATTACCATTTAGCTAGGCGTTAGTGAAGAAGAAAAAGATGATGCTTGCTTCCTTTTTACTTTCTCAAAGCTTTCTCTTCTTCTCCCTTCTTCCTCTTCTTCTTCTCTGAGTATTCTCTCTAACTCTCTTCTCTGCTCTTTTCTTTCTTTTATTTTAACTGACTAATCTAACGTATATTATAGATATATATAATATACATACACATATATAATATATATATATATATATATATATATTATATATATATATATATGTAACATATAGTATTAATATAGCTAATAAGTATTATACTAATTACTATATTAACTACTACTTAATTTATATAAGTTATAAGAATTTGAAAAGCCTAAGGCCATGTTTGGCAAAACAATTTATATTTTAAAAAAATAGATTTTTATTAACTAAGGCATTGTTTGGGTAAAAACAGTTTAAAACAATGCAAGGGCCATGTTTGGCAAAAGCCTTTTAAAACAAAAGTAAGGGCCTTGTTTGGTTAAAATAATTTTTTTAAAAAAAACTCTTTTCTTTATTTTAATAAATCCTTTTTAACACATACTTTAACGTTACACTTTAATTAATTAAATCTTTAACAATCTAATTTAATTAATAAAAGCTAACCTCAATGAACCATATAAAAATGCCACATAACAAATTATAATTACTCGCTAACTATAATTCATGTAACACTCATCACATAACTCATCTAATTTAATTATCTCAATTAAATTAAAACTATACTATAAAATCAACATACATCAATTAAATTAAATATTAAATATTCATTTAATTAATATATAACTCTTAATTAAATCATTCCACAAAATCACATAATTGATTTATTTAACTCAATGAATAAATCACATAAAATATTTATTTACTCAATAAATATTTAAAATTAATAAATAAAATCTCATTCGTTACAGAACCAATAGCAATTAATTGCTCATTTATCCGATTAATTGCCCGTTTGGTCAATTTAATATCCAGAAATCAACTATTATCGAAATAAATATCGATTTTTACTAACAATAATATTCTCAACACAATGAAAATATTTATATCAACACATCATCATTAATATTATAACTCGCAATATTGACAACCAGATCGTTCTCAGGAAAGAATGGGCTTTCCGATAAGGATTTCTCCTTATTGGAGCGCAATTAAATAACCTAACCCCTTTCCATGACATAACTTTCTAGACATTGTCAATAATGCTAATAATAATAATATGAGTAACTGTGTTGTGTCAATTATTGATTTAATAATATAAAGTATTGTGCAGATGATACTGTGATAATAATTGAATCAATAATATGAGATACTATGCAGCAACTACTGTGACAATTATTGAATGAAATACTGAGTGACTTCTTACGTAAGAATCAATAATCAGAGATACTGTGCAATACCGTGTGCTACTGTGCCACAACGCGTATTACTGTACCTTTATCACTGGGTATTTCAACAGTTTAACGGTAAAAGTCTTACCGTTATTTTTATAAAAAAAAAGAAGTTATTTCTGCCGCTTTCTATATCCGACGGTTATTTCGTTGTGGGGTCCACTAATGATTGTGTCATTGTACAAATATTTTTCAATGAAAAGAATATTCTCCGACCAAGCTAATATTCCCCGACACAAAGAATATTTTATGACCACTTGCTTACTTTGTAAAATTTGCACAAATCATCCATAACTATAACATTATAACAAATCAACATCTTACTATTTAGAATAATATATAGAGAAAATTAAATCTTTATTCATAAAAGTTGGGGTCTTACAAGTTCAGCCTCCTGATGGAGGAATCACACAACATACATTCACATACAACGCATCTCACCGTATGAAATGATGACAATTGTGCGAAACATTACTATAAAGCAGTAAAATATTTATTTACATCCACTCAATATAAAGACAGCATCCACACATAGGCAAATAAAAAGGGAATTTTTAAAAAACTTGAAATGCAACTTAAGCCCTCTAATGTCCCCAGCGGAGTCGCCATTTGTCGACGTCGGGAAAAATCTTGATCCATTTTCCTATGTGTTTCTACCCTGTATGTTTTCTATTTCTGATTTAATTGATCTAAAGGGTGAATTTTCAGGAAAAGACCAACATACAATGTCGACGATTTGAAAAGATTAATTTTATTGGTCCGAATTAGACAGAGTCGCCAGTTGGTATGAGTTAAATGGTTGTACCAACTCAACCGAGTTTTGAAAGATTTTTTAATATCGCCCAATTACTGGACTCCGTTTAATTGGTCATAGAAACCTAGATTCATAGAGTTCAAGGGCTTGATTAAGCGAAGGGAAGGTGTTAGGCACACCCCCCCCCCCCCCACTTCCGTGAAACACGGTTACCGCGTCTTTTCAATTTCCTAATCATTGTGTGTATGTTTGTGTATTGCAGTTAATTGGGCCTAAGTGCTTTATTTGAAAGTAGTGTTGTACTTCGTTGGACCTATATACGAAGGGTTTGATTTATTTGAAAATTTCTTTTTTTAGACAAGATATAAAAGTGATGTTTTGAAAGGTTGTTTTCAAACCCATTCGCTCGCATATGAATTGAAACCTTTTGATACTTCCATTTTTTATTCCATATTCGGCATTATTTTTGACTTTATTGGAGATGCTAAAGCATAAATAAATATATACATAAGTGTCAGAATCTCTTATGGGTATGAAAGCCATCGAAGTGACCCGAGCACCACAAACCACGCTTTTACTATGTTAAGACCTTAAATCTAGATAACCGTTATAAGGTCCCTCTTATTTACATTTACAAAAAAAACCTGCAAGCTATATATACATTTCAAATTTGTCCATTATGGGAATCAGATCTAGATCCATGTGATTAATTGTAGATCCATGTGATTAATCGTAGATCCCGTGTTTCCTAGGCTCACAAAATATCATTTAAAAGCTTGCACAACAGCTATATTGAACTAAAATGCAAATTAAAGTCTAGACGTCACAAAACCAATGATTCATCAGTTAAATCCATGCATGCGCGTAGCCAAGCTTCTCGTTCCCTCTAGATACAGATCTAGGGTCATGTAGTTGCTTAATATTTACAAAGCAAAAAAAACTAGATTTAAATAAATCTTAGCCATTCTAGCTCAGCGGTTCCAGTTTTACAACTTTTGAACCGGTTAAAATTTAGATATGGCTAGATTTAGATAAATCTAGTTCACAAACTTTACATTAGTACAGATTTACATCGAATGAACAGTTAAAACTGATATTTAATCAAATTAAACAACTAATATATATATATATATATATATATATTGATCAGTCATGCCTGGATTATGAATTCGTGGCTGATCAATATAAATATATATATATATATATGTTTATATATATATTAATGCTGAAAAAATTAAGGATTAACAATCTAGGCCAAATGAATTAATATAAATATATATATATATATATATATATGATTATATATATATATATATATGATTATATATATATATATATATATATATATATTAAATCAGGAAAAAGCCATAGATTTATAATTTAGGCATAAATAACACTTATATATATATATATATATATATATATTAAAGTAGTAATAAGTTTTAGATCAGAAGAAATCTCACAGTGTGTAGTAAGGGAGGCTTTAAACTGCTTTTGAAACTCGAAAACTCCGTTTCCACCGATTAAAACTTGATATGTTAGTATATATACGTATAAAAGTGTTTACAAAGAACAATATTAAATTTTGAAACACTGTTGGAAGGGTCAAGACCTGAAACGGGCGGAATTTCCTCTCTTTTCTCTTTTTTTCTCTTCTTTTTTTGGCTGATGGGGGGGTCTATTTATAGAACAAAGGAGCCGCGCGTCAACCCGCAGCAGTCGCGGGTCTATCTGCGGCTGACCCGGGTGGCCCCGATCCTGTGGGTCCCGTCGTCTCTTAGCAGCTGATGGTCTTGCATTTTCTAATTCTTCTCAGTACAGGAGATTGGTTGGCAGGTTGATTTATCTAACAATCACAAGACCGGACATTTGTTATAGTGTGCATATTCTCAGCCAATTTCTGGTTCAGCCTAAACAAGCTCATATAGATGCTTCTCTTAAGGTTGTTCGATATCTCAAAGGCTCACCAGGTCAAGGATTATTCCTTTCTAGTTCCAGTTCCTTACAACTGAGATCCTACACTGATGTTGATTGGGGAGCATGCAGACTTACTAGGAGATCATTGACTGGGTATTGTGTAATGCTTGGTAGTAGTCTTCTCTCTTAGAAATACAAATGACAAACCACTGTCTCCAAATCTTCAGCAGAGGCTGAATATAGAGCCATGGCTAATACATGTTGTGAAATAACTTGGCTAGTTTCTCTTCTTAAAGACTTTGGTCTTTCCAAGATAGCTCCTGTTACTTTGTTTTGTGATAATCAATCTGCTCTTTACATAGCTTCAAACTCTGTATTTCATGAGTGCACCAAGCATCTTGAAATTGATTGTCATTTGATAAGGGAGAAATTACTTCAAGGCTTGATCAAGACTGCTCATTTGCCTACTTCTATGAAACTAGTCAATCTCTTCATTAAGGCTTTAAGTCATGACATTTTACTTCATTTTCTGCACAAGTTGGGATGCTATAATTTGTTACAACCTTCTAACTTGAGGGAGGATGTTAATGTACATGATCAGTTAGCTCAGTTAGCTAAAGACGTTCAAGCATAAAATAGTAATTGTAATAGAGTGAGCTAAGGTCATTTATGTACTTTCAGTATAAGGTTGATTAGATTAGTTGTAAGCATTTAGCATATAATGTAATTATCTCGTTCATTCTCTGTAAGAAACTTTATTATGTTAAAAACAATATCTGTTGTGATGCCCCCAAATTCAGGCACCTTCAAACCCTGGATATGGTGCTACAGGGTACTTCTATCTACTCATACATTCAATAGAATACTTCAATAACATGCCTAAGTTTACTAAATATTACATTATAATAATCTCTTCCCAAGTTCTTTATAACCTTTACATTCGTTCAGGTGTCATAATATCATTCATTACAACAATCATACTATGCTATTACAAGGATAACTAATTATCCATCTTGTACTTACCCTTGTCCTTACCGGATCCTTCGGTCCAATAGCTCTTAGCTGAAATCATATAGTTTTAAGCAAGAGTGAGCATAACTAGCTCAACAAGTTTAACATTTTACTTTACAACCACAAAATCAAAAATCATATGACTTCATCTTTCATAACTGTATAATAGTTATGAAGTAGTAGGAATAATCAAAATAGCATTTTGAATTCCTTTAAAATCATTCGTAAGGACACATAGTCACTTAAGAATCTGAGCTGGTCAAAGACCATGAGCATTCCTTTCCTTTTCCATTCATAAAAGAACTTCCCAGTACTAAGACCGTAAGCCCGATATATCTTACGAGCACATCCAGGTGATCATCCTGTAGTACTCTATGTTGATCAACACTCCATCCTTAAACGTTTTCACGTTTAAAGCTTTTTGGCAACTCCCAGTGCCCGTCGAATTAACGACGTTAAAACCTTTGTGTATTCATACTCAGGTTTAACTCTGAATCCGTACCAAAGCAATTGGCATAGGATAGCATCATCGAGAATACTTTGAAAGATTTATGAAAAATCAATCAAAATACTTTACATATACGTCTAGCCAAATCAAGTGGCATCTACTATTCAATAACAGTTTATGCATAGGCAACCATGCATATTGACAACTTGTCCAATATAAAGTGTAGACAAGAGTTTAGAAAACTTACATAACGTAATGTTAATACAAGAGTTAGAAAACTTGCATCAAGCAAAACTTGAACAAGATAAGAAAACTTGCCTTTACGTCTTTAAACCTTTACGTTTACTCTACTCGGTCTTTACAACTTCTACAAGACATAAACACATATCATATCAATTAGATTATCACAACCGATATACATTGTATAACTATCTTCTCTTTCTTATATAACTTAGCCGAATTGTTAACTAATATCATTCGTTTAAGTTGTTTAACCTTAGGCTAAGGCTTAATAACATTCACATGTCTCAACCCTACTCTCGTCGATCATCGTTAGGTATAATGACGGACGAAACCCTAATCGGTTCGATATGTAGAACACATTTCAATCGAATTCCCGTTATCGAACTCCGTATAGAATTAACATGAGTTTTAACTTCATTCGATATCATTCATGTACTACGCACCTCTATTACATGTCATGCAACCTCAAGGCACGCTCCCAACTAGACTACGATTCACGGTTTACATTATCGAATTTCGAGTTTTAAATTTAAATACGTTTTATCAACGTTTAATTCTTAAAACCATTCTTAAACATGTTGTTTAAGTGTTTCTCTTCATAAATATTAACCATATGTTTTCCCTATAATTACCATGTAGCAAGTTAGGTTAACAAACATTCACGTCGAAAAATATTTCGTTAAGGGCGCAGCGGCGCCAGCTTTGCCTCTCAAAGCGGCACTACTCTCACAGAACCCTAATACTGGCCCAGGCGCTGCGGCGCCAGGTTTATTGTTCTAAGCGGCGCTGCGGTGCCCACTATGCAGGGTTCTCTCCCCGGACTGGTGTTGCGGAGCTGAGTGGACACTACTTGGGCGGCGCTGCGACGCCGGCCCTGTCCCTCAGAAAAATTCTTCAATTTCTGAAATTCACGAGCTTGTAACACGATCGTTACAACTCAGAATTGGCTCATTCCAAAGCCATTAGTTCATAAATTCCATATTCTACGATCCCATCTAGTAGAAATTCATTTCTGAATCCGTTGGCGAGAGATTCGCCGATTAGTCTATTTTTACGCGTTCATTAAACGTTCGTGAACGTTCGATGCTCAATTCTTCGTTTTAAGTCCAAATCTGTTCGTTCTTGGTCTCGCAAGTTTTATTTACCTAATTATACGTTATGCCATCGAAAACTAATGTTTTCGAATCAAACGGCGACTATTGACTTCTATTCCGGGAAAATTCACGATTTCGACGATTAACGTCTAATCACGTAACTTTCGCCATAACTTCGTTATTCAATATTTTTACTTCAAACCAAATGGAATCAATCCATTGGTTATTCATTAGTGATTCTAACCAATGTAAACATTTATGTTTTAATGGTTTCACTTGGTTATCATTCAACTCCCACGAATTTGATAAGCTCTCTATTGAATTCTTAATCAATTAATATGATTTTACTTATTCATGGCTTGTTAGTGTTCCAAGTCCACTATAAGGCCAACCTTATCACTTCTTATCAATCATGCTCTACCAATTCACTTATCTATCAATTATGTATTGAAGGAAGTTGAAATTTAAGGTTTGAACGTTATACCTCTTATGTTCTTGAGTGCTTGGTTGATTGATAAAGTGACTAATGAACTTCTTGCTCCTTGTTTGCTTGATTTTTTACTCAAAGAAATAAGCTAGCTTCTTTTCCTCTCTCTCTCTCTCTCTCAATATGTTATCAACTTTGTTAAACCTTCAAATGAATCAACCAAGTCCCCTATTTATAGGTTTTGCAAGACCAAGGGTCTTTTAGTCTTTAGGGCAAACCTCCTCTTGCTTGTAAAGGCCATGTGATGCCCATGTGCTAGCATGTGAAAGCACATGCACCTCACATGCCACCTATGTCTTCTCATGTGCTCATGGGTTGTCCCATGGGTTTAACCCACCCGTTAACCCATCGGTTCGATCCACGGGTTTAGTTATTAAATTAATTCAAATTGTATCTATTTACTTCGTATAAAATTTGTATTATACGTCGTATTAATTCTTGTATCATCTTCATAGTATACTCGTATTCATTCCGTGTAATAATCATTTATCATTATACTTAACCAATTTAATCTTAGGTTTTACTTTCCCTAACCCTTAGGGTTTTATAAGTCCTCACGCGAAAAATTTTGTGAGTCATAACTGGAATATTATTAGATATTTCATCTCGTCTTTAAATCATATCATTCCGCGTTTCTCGAAAATTCAAAAACAATTCTCGGGCAAAAATTGATGAATAGTGATTTTTCAGAAATTTCTCGAAAAAACTTTCATTTTGCGTCTTGGAAATTCATATGATTTAATTCCCGTACATAGCCAGAATCCTAACCATATTCACATCTTCTAGGTTATAGAACGACCTTGAAATAGCTTACTCACTTTCATAAATATTTATTATAATTTTATTCAAATAATCAAATAAAATTCATTTACATAAACGTTCGATTTTCTCGGGCGTTACATCTGTGATTTTCTCGGTCGTTACATCTGTGATCTATATTTCTTTCTCCATTGAAGACTTCTTTTATATTCATCAGCAAATCAAACAAACAGAATTTAACATATTATCTTACATAAATTTGTGATAAAAAAAACGGATAATAAGTTTGGTAGAACCAAAAATAATTTTTTTTATAAATTCATTTTCCTATTAGAGATATAAAAATAAAAAAACATTCCCCTTTCCTAACATGATGGGTTTTTTTTAAATACCTTACAAATATGTATAGCATTTAGTTTTTACAAATTTGGATAATACTTATACTAATTTGAGTTGGAAACAATAAAGCTTAACTAAAAAATTATGAAACCAAGTTTGTGCTTTTAATTATACCAAAAAATTGTGAAACCAAGTTTGTACTTTTAATTATGAAAAATGATATACATGTCGTTAAATATTTGACGAAATTTGATTACAACCAATGTGGAAGTGTATACCATAAGATAGAATAAATTAAAGTGAGACTCTTCTTAATTTCTACATGTATGCACATACGTCGCAATTATAATTCGACTGAAAACTTTTGCAATATGTAACAGAACTCTTTAATTAAATAATTGACAAGCTCACCAACCACGTGCGAAGCACGAGCGACATAAATATTGATTATTATGTTAATTACTAAATTGTAAAAAATAAAAAATGTACTAAAAAAATTAGATGATGATTAATTAAATGGGAGAAATGGCAAAAAAAATGATTGGCAGTGGTTTAAAAACAACAAGATCTTCTGTTTTTCCTATTCTAATAGATGTGAATGTTTCTTTATGACCGTGTTAATGAAAAAAAAAAAAAGAAAAAAAATTGTAATAAAAATCATAGAATCAAAAATAAAACTTCTTAGTTACTTTTTTTTATTGGATATATGAAAGTTAAAAGATTGCGTTTTAAATTTGAGCTACATCCCCATGTTGTTAATTTTATCAATAAAACTTTTAATCTACTATATAATATACTTAATAGATCGTGACCCGACCCCCCCCCCCCCCCCCCCCCCCCCTCTTTAATATAATTAGACCCACGTTGTTAATTTTAAAAATAAAACTTATTAAATCTGTTATATAATATACTTAAATTTTTTGGTTGGTATTATAAATGTGGGTAGTATTTAATTGTTATAAATGAAACTTAAAAAGTTATTAAAGCTACTATATAATATAGTTGGATAGGTGTTATAAATATGGATAGTATTTAATTATTATAAATTTAGATAGTACTTATACTAATTTAGATAGGAAAGAAAAAAGTTTAACTTAAAAAAAATTGTTATAAATTTAGATAATTTAGATAATAAAGAAAAAAATTGAACCAAAAAATTTATGTTTTTATTTATATAGTTGATATAGTTGATGAGAATATTTTTTGTTGTTGTTGAAAATATTAACAAATAAAACCCTCTAGGCTCTAGCTCTCTTGATATAAAACAAGGGTTCTTTACAATACTATATATCATTTGTAAAAAAAATGGGTTCTTTACAGTAATATACAACAATTAGAAATTAATTACAACATTAGTGCATCCACAAAATAATTATAAAAGAAGGTCAACAAATTCGTATCATTCAATTTCACATTAATACGGAAGCTAAAATCAAGGAGCAATAACCGCTATATACGGCAGTTACCAAATCTTTGGGATCTAACAACCAAAACAAATCCATAATTCAAATCAAAAGGAGGAAAAATCAAAAATTATCTTCTCTCTCCTCAGAACCTGACTCATCCTAATCTTCATCTCCCTCACCGTCCATTATCTTCATCTCCCTCACCGCCTCCTCTCTTCCTCCCCTTCATCATCCTCATCCACCGCGTCCTTGGTTGCGCTGTCACTACCCTTTAAGAACTCGAAATCGTTGTTCAAAATGCCAATGAGAAGAAGGAGAAGATTTGCCCTACAAACATAATTTTGAAAACAAATAGATGTAACACTTACTGTTCTAAATTTTTTTTATGACTATTTGGTTATCCACAAAAACTAAAATGATTACCTTTGTATGAAAGTTTGGCTACCAACTGCATCATATTCAAAAACTAAAATGGTTACCTTTGTATGAAGGTCCAGACTCAGGTTTTCCTCTAGCCCGAAATCCTTCAAGAACTCGAAATCGTTGTCCACAACGCCATTGAGAAGAAAGAAAAGATTCGCCCCACAAACATAATTTTGAAAACAAATACATGTAACACTTACTGTTCTAAATTTTTTTTATGACTATTTGGTTACCCACAAAAACTAAAATAGTTACCTTTGTATGAAAGTTTGGACTACCAACTGAACCATATTCAAAATAAATTTATTTTTAAAAGGTTATTTATAAGTAACCAACAGCTACATAAATAGGAACTCTTACATAACGATACCATCTGCACCTTCTAGTTAAAAAAAATAAATTAATCATACATACATTATCCATCACTACAAAATTGATCATACATACATTACCTTATGTTCTTAAATTTTTTATAATTAATTGATAACCTAATAAAACTGAATTGGTTACCTTTGTGTGAAGGTTTGGCTACCAAACTGCACTCTGGAAAAAAAAATGTGTCGACGGCGACCATTGCAGAAACCAATAAAACTGTTCATGGTTGCACATGTTGAAGAAAACAAATCTAGGTAACACTTGAAAACTGTTCTTAAATTAATTGGTAATCCAATAAAACTGAATTGGTTACCTTTGTATGAAGGTTTGGCTACCAACTGCATTATGAAAAAAAAATGTATTAATTCTTTAAAGGCAGCCCATCAAACCATCCGTGTTCCCTAGCTAGCTAGCTGGCTAGCTACTGTTCCTATTATTCATTTCATGATTTCATCATATCCATCCGTGTTTCCTCTCTATTACTAGCTCGCTCAGTTCGCTCTTTTCTCGCTACTCGTCCTTAGAGAAATAGTAATGGAGTTTGTAATGGTTAGATTACCTTAGTGGGGGTTGAAATGGGAAAGGAGAGAGAATTGGAGTGGTGGATTTTGGTGATTGAGGTGTTGCAAATGAGAGAGAGTAAGGGTGTTACTGGTGTGGCCATTGCTTGCGCCATTGAAGTCAGTTGAATTGCTTCAAAGTGAAGATGAAATACAAAAGGATTTCTAATCTCTTATCCGTATGAATTCTGAGTTTCTGATAGAGACAATGAGTCATCCGCCACTGCAATTGGGTCGACGATATCATCCCGGATGCTCTGTGGGAGAGAATCGTGAGTCACGATTAAAGGGATACCAAGTGCACTAATTTTATAAATAAACTATTAAAAATATATTAATTTTGTAACTATTTTTGGATACACTTTTGTTGTAATTTTTTCTAAAATGTATTAGGAAATTTAACTGTCCCAAAAAAAATATAAAAAAAACTCATAGCTATCATGTGCATGGATGATGGATAAGATGGGTAATAGCCCATATCATATGTCTGCCTAATAATTCAAAAATAAAAGCATCGGCCTAATAAAAGCTATAAAAACCAAAAAAGAATTCAATTGCCAGGATTTGAACCCGGATTCTTCACATTTTGAAAGAATTGCCAGAGCTACAGTGGATTATTTTGTCATAAAGGGTGAATTTAATTTTATATAAATATTTCTTACAAGTACTGTAATATCCGAAAAATAACAAAAAAACAAAAAAAAATTGGGTCAAACTAATTTCAAATTATTTAAGTTTGGGTTTGTCAAACTATTGAACCAAATTTTAATTATTGGGTTTAAAGATCAAATTATAATAAGCGTAACCTGAATATATTAAATTAAGGTTTCCTTAAAATTGGTACTGCAGTAAACGAAGAAAGAAGAGGCAGAAGGAGAGAGATAGAACGAGGCTGAAATTTAAAAATTACTCATCATATTTTTCTCCTCAAAAGGTAATTATTGGACTATTTTTTAATTCAAAATAATTATTTTGTTACTGTAATTACAATCTATTTTTATTGTTGTGTTTATAATCTATTTTAAGAATTTATTTTGCCGCTTGATTAATCAGATTTGTTAATGCAATTTTTATTTGTAATTGAGATATATTGTATATAAGATAAGAAAGTTAATGGTTATTGTAAGTTTAATGCATATATATATATATGTGGCTCCGCATCTATGACAATCTGTTGCTGAGAGCAACCAAAATAGTGTCTGGCACAACAGGTTGTAGCAGCTGAGATAATTAAAAAGGGACATGACACTTTTCATGTTAATATTTTGAAATTTTATTAATACTAATATTAATATTTTATAATATTAGTATTTATAATATTTATATTAATAATATTAATATTAATATGTTGAAAATTTATTAATACTAATATTAATATTTTGTAATATTAGTATTTATACTATTTATATTAATAATATTAATATTAATATTAATATTTTATAATGTTATTAATACTAATGTTAATATTTTGTATTAATATTACTAACCAATATTTCAATGTAATTTAAGCTTTTAATTTTTGTCCAGCTCAATTTGAAACTCGACCAAGATTCATAAGAATAGATCGACTATAAAAACAAGCAGTAGAGCAGAATTGAATCCAAGAATTTTTAAGAATAATATAAATTAGTTATTAATATTAATATTATTTTTATATTAATAAGAATAATAGTAATACTAGTATTGATATTCATATTAGTTATTACTATTATTAATATTAATATTATTAATATAAATATTATTAAGACTAACATTACAAAATATTAACATTAGAATTAATAATATTACAAAATATTAATATAAATATTATAAGTACTAATATTACAAAATATTAATATTAGTATTAATAAAATTTCAAAATATTAATATGAATAGTGTCATGGCACTATTTTGGTTGCTCCCAGCAACCGGTTATCATAGATGCGGACTCATATATATATATATCTGTGTGTGTGTGTGTGTGTGTAAAAGGTTCACTTCGATATTGCGGCATTGCTTTTCGGATGGAAAGCACCTGAACCTTGTAGCCAATGGGTTGAACCTGATTTTGGTTGTCAATAGGTTATTCAAATGATTTAATTAATTATTATAATATGTATACACTTTTAACCCAAGTTGTAATACCACAATCCCATATTATAAAATATGGAAAAAATTTGTCTGTATATAAGTAATTAAGTTAATATCAATAGTACCTTTATGTCATGATATTTTGGGTGAGTCTGTGGTGGGCTAAGATGATCCAAGAAGATACTATTAGGCTAATGGTTTAAGGCTTTATTTGGATGAATTTGATTCGATTCGAACTTGAGATTTGACCAAAGATTTGTTCCGAACTCAGGATTTGACCCGGGTTGTTACATATGGTATCAGAGCCGACTCTCGAAAGCTAGGGTCGGGTCATCCGATCACAATGAAGAGATGGAGGTCCGGAGGTGGTGACACGAAACCAACCGATATTATCCCACAATGGCTAGAAAGGCAAAGGTCTTTGGACCATGTGTTTGATCGATTCTGACAGGGACTGTCGACGCCGAAAAAAAGATTAAAATCATATTTGTATCATTATTCTTTTATTTATTTTTCCATGTTTTCCTTGCTTTTACCTTTTATCTTTCGATGTGTCGATTTAATTTGTTAAAAGCTGATTTTTTAAGGAAAAGAACGACATTAGTCGACTTCTTTTACAAAGTTTACTTTATTGATGATGATTGGACCGAATTAAACAGAGCCGCCAGTTAGTATGATTTTAAATGGATGTTCCAACTCATCCGAATTTTGAAGGTTTTCGCAATATAGTCCAATATGTAACTCCGTATGATTGTTCTGGAAACCCGAGACTTATAAAGTTCGGGGGATTGGTTAAGTGAGGGAAAAATATTGGACACCCCGACCTCCGTGAAAACACGGTTACCGTTTCTCATTAATTTCTAAGCATAAAGTGCGTGTGTGTGTATTTATTTATTGATTTATTCTAAGTCTCATTTTTTGAGTTTATTTAAAAGTAGTGTTGTACCTCTTTTGCACCTAGGTACGAAGGATTTAATTTAACAAAAGTTTATTTTTAGACAAAATATATATAATTTGAAATGATTTTTTTAGAAAAAATGGTTTTCAAATCCTTCGCTCGACTAGGAATTGAGGATTTCAATACTTCCTTTTATCTTTATGTTGATTAGGTGATCTACCCAAATCGCTTTATTCTTCATGAAAGCTCTTTGTGGTTTTATTTGAAAATTGTTTTGGGTGATAATATATGCAATAAAGAACCCAAAAATGGTCGGATCATCATCGGGCATGAAAACCATCTTGATAGATCCGAACACCCGCAATCATAATTTTTACTATCACAGGATCTTAAATCCGAATTCTTGGGACTAACCCCTCGAACTCGTTTTAAGATCCAATATTACATGTACAACGATTTCACAGTTATTTAAAACATTACATCGCAAAGAAAAAGTCCATCGTGAGAATCAAGTCAAGATCCGATCATTAGATCTCAACATCAGGATTCCTAGGCTCACATTATTATACTTAAACAGATATATACAACATACTAGACTTGATATTTGGTGATTTCATCGGTTGAAATTCCCATATCAAGCCATTCGGACCCCCTCACCTCTAGATATAGATCTAGGGCTCTACAGGGGTATTCGAGACCTATTAAAAGCATTAAAACATCTAGATCTACCATAGATCTAAGCTGATCTAGCTTATGGGTTAGGGCTTTGAGCTCCATAACTGGTTAAAGTGCTAGATCCGGCTAGATCTAGGTAGATCTAGTAAAAGGACTTGGTTTCTATCAATATATACACAATATAATCAGTAAAATCTCTAGATCTACCAACTAAAACACAATATATATACAAAACAACAAGTCTAAACTAGATACAAGCAAGATATGGAATAGATCTAGTATTTAGAACAAACTTTACAAAGGAAATGGCTAAAGATTCGCTTTTTTCACCTTGACGAGCAAAGAAACAAGCTTCTTTTGGCTTGGGATCAACTTATATCGCTATAAACACTTAATATGTATGATATAGGAGATCAAATAACTTAAATATGGTGTATATATGTCAAATCCGAGGGTTTCTCTCTCTAGAATGCTCCAACCTCCCAAATGAGATGTTAATTCGTATTTTTGTAGCTGATTTATGGGAGTCGCAGGTACAACTGGGGATGCCATAGGTACACCTGGGGATGCCCTGGGGTGGGCCCCACTTGCTTGGTTTGCTCGCCAAGAAGTCGATTTTTTATGTTGTGCGCTGGAATGGCCATAACTCTCAATCCGGGAGAAGTTAGAAGACGTGTCATATCAATCTGGAAGGCTCTTTCCGAGAGATTCGAAATGATATATTATTCACCCAATTCTGAGTTCGGGAAGATAGGTAAAAAGGGGAAAAACCATCCCTAAGTAAATGTCAGCTAGTCATTCGCTTTGCTTTGTAGTCGGTTGTTCGTTCCTTTCAATTCGGGAATAGTTAGAAGACGTGTCATACCATTCCGGAAAGCTCTTTCCCAATGATATGAAGTTTCATCAAGTTTAACCATTTTCGAATTCGAGAATATGAAGCAAAAAGCAAACGAGTATCTTTCGAAGTTAGCGGGACAGTCAACTAGTTTGTATGCGGCTCGGGGATCGCTGTGGTGGCTTTTTATGACCTCATCCTCAGTTTGGCAATCTTTTCTTGGACATGTTGTCAGGGAAAAATTACACTTTTTCCCCTCGAGAGATTGTCGTCGGGGTGAAATTACACTTTTGCCCTTCTGTAAGGTTAGTCAACAAAAATCAAAATTTCAAGTGTCTACAGATGCCTCTCTTTGTCATGTTTATGCAATGCAATAGAATGAACACACAAAAAATACTAGACACGAAGATACATGACAAGGTATATCTAATGATGAAATGTCATATGTGATGAGTAGGTTTTATACCTACAAATCGGACACCTTTTAGGCTTAATTCTTTGTTAACTTTAAGTATTTTTAGTGTTACTTTACTTGTTTTTGTATTTGTGTTGTAGGAAACGGCTTTGGAGGGTCAAAATATGAAAAATAGAGCTTAATGACATTTTTGTAATTTTAGTTACTATTCACCCACCGGGGCGAGGTTTTCTAGTACAAAAAGACCGCCGGGGCGGGCTTGTCGGGAAAAAATTCTAATTTTCAGAAGTTGAATCGGAAAAGGATTATGAAGAGTTGATTTGAAGAAGGATCATCAGATGGCTATAAAAGGAGTATTCACCAGGATAAGGGAGTTCATTCCATTAGAGAGGAGATAAATCTATTATATTAGATTAGATTAGAAAATACCCTAGTTTTCATTAGATTTGGAGATTGAAGCAATTAAGGGAGCGCAAAGGATTCATTGCAGGAGCTGAAGGGGAGACTCAAGGATTTCGTCTATAGATTCTATTCTCTTCTTTATCTTCTACTTTTGTTTCTTGAATGTTTATTCAGTTGTGGATTCTTGATTTTAATTCAATAATTATGAACTAAATCTCTTGTTTAAGATTTCAATGGATCTTATTGCGTAGTTTATTTTAATATGCTTCCCTATTGATTATTACGATTTATTTTAGGGATTGTCTATTGTGATTTGGGCTTAATTGTTTAATTGTCTAGTTAGCAATTATTGTGATAATTTATAACTTGAGAAAGGGATTTTAGATTTAGATCTGATCATAATAGCATGTGATTGTGTTTTCTGCATGGCGCTGGAATTCATGATTTATGTCTAGGATAGAGATACACCTATACATCGCATATAATCTGATAAAGAACTTGGGTTTTAAATCCTCTTTAATTGTAATTCACATAGAGATATAGTGAATTAATTAATTAGGGTGTTATTCTTAATTCTATCATCTGTGGATTTAAGTTGATTTGAGTATGATGCATTGAGAGATGGTCATACTTATTTATGTGTTCTTGATTAACAATTCAGAATAGTGAGCATAATTGATAAGAAGTGTATTAATTTAAATGAAGCAATAAGTGAAATTGTGATCTTAAATCTCTGTAATCTTATTTTAAACTAGTGGTATTTAGTAGTAGTGTAATTATATATTGTTAATTCACAAAATTGAAATTATATGTTTAAATAAGATTAAGTTAGTTACAGGGTTAGTACTTGGTGATTTTTATTAAATAATTTTTCGTGGGAACGATACTCTACTTTCACTTTATTACTTGTTGACCACGTATACTTGCGTGTTGTACGTAACTAGATTTTACCCAACAATATGTAAAGTATGCAATGATATGTATGATTTAGATCTTAAAAAGGGTTACTCCCATCTACTAGGGAGGATGAAGATTATACTGCTATCATCAGGTATTGCCGATGTCTTAGCTAATTGCATCACAAATTGCACATCATAGCACATTGCACGTCATAAATTGCAGATTGAATCCTTATCAAATCGCATCTCAAATCGCATCTTAAATTATTATCAAATCGTATCGCAAATCTCATATTGAAATATTATCAAATCGCGTCGTAAGTCGCATTTTGAATCATTATCAAATCACATCAGCATTTTTGAATTATTATCAAATCGCATCGCAAGTTGCATATTGAATCATTATCAAATCGCATCATAAGTCACATTTTAAAACATTATCAAATCGCATCGCAAATTACATTTTGAATTATTATCAAATCGCATCGCAAATCGCATATTGAATCATTATGAAATCGCATCGCAAATTCTTATAAAATCTCATCGCAAATCGCATATTGAATTATTATCAAATCGCATCTCACCTCGCACATCGCAACTCGCACATCGCAACTCGCACATCGCATGTCGCACTTCGCATATCGTAAATCGCACATCGCATGTCGCAAATCACATAACTCATTTAAAATAGAATATCATATTGCAATTAGTATATTGGAAATCAAATCGCATATCAAATATAATCGCATGTCAAATCCAATCACATATTAAATTAAATCACAAATCAAATTAAATCACATATTAATTCGCATATTAAATCACAATTCATATATCAAATCAACTTGTATATCAAATCACCTATCAAATCGCATATTAATTCACACATTAAATCGCATATTAATTCGCATGTCAAATCTTATCTCTCATTGAAAATCACATCTCCAATCGTTTCTTCAATCGTTATCGCATTGCCAATTGTATCGTAGGAGACACTTCATTCATTGCTTACTTATATGTTCTCCTTATATTTTCTACCGGATTTTCATGCCTCACAATTCTTTATATTTCAGTTTTTCGCAGCCCTTCATTTTAAAATATGAAAATTTGCTTTTCCACTTGATTTTAAATATCGCAATTGCTTAACATGCCTATTTATATTTCTTATCTTGATAAGGAAAACGCAATAATCGATTGAACTAAGTTGAAAAGGAAACATACCTGATTAATCGCCTAGAGTTTTTTCTCTATGAATTAGGTATGGATCCCCATGCGCCAAGTAGTTCCATGATTCTTTGAGCTTCCTTGGGACTCGTCCTCTTAGATTGGCTTTGGCAGCCATTCTTCATTTGATGCGCCATCCTCACCTGGTCTGGATGATTCGGTCCCCTCTACCCGGAGCCATACATCACTAGGGATTAGTGTCGCAATGCCAAATTCATTGAGGCGCATGTGCTTCTTTCTTGTATATTTTCTTTTCGCATATAGATAGATGATGTTGATATGAAAACTGATGTAATATTCGCACATATAGATGAGGATGCTTAGACATTTATCGCATATGTTCTACTACTATCCATCATGATGCATGCTTTGTATATCATCATTTTGAATGTAGAAGATGTCAGTTAGAACTGACCACTGTGTGGTCTTGTGATACTGTTTTTACCGACGAGGGACTTATTTTTAAGTTAAGGTTTCTTTTGGGAATTTTTCCCTTCTTTTGTCGTAGCAAGCTTATGTTCTCATATTTCTTTCAGGAGTCCTCTCATTTCTTTTGATGAGAAGCTTGGTCCCGCCTTAGAATTCTTTAATTTCTTTGAATCGCAAAAATGCCTCAGCCTTTGTGTGACGCCCCCAGAATAGGTCCAGTCAACCCAACCCATTCTGAGTCGCCAAATACATGGTACAGAATTCAAATACAAACTTTATATCACACGGTCGTGCAAAATACGACCACACAACTGTGGGTGTCAATACAAATCGTATATAATACGAAATATTAACATTCAAATTCATTCTTTATTTATTACAATTATTATCCCACTATTTTACAAAAATAGCGAGGACTACTACTGCTCTAACTCGGACCATCACTCTGTCCCCCGACTAGTTCCCGCAACATTCTCATTTCCTGAAGAGGACAATAGATAAAAAGGGTGAGCTCAACTAGCCCAGTAAAGAATATTATGACTAAGATAATGGAAAATAAATTATCGTTAGTCTTCAACAATTCAGATAAAATATTATTGACAACAAGTTTTAGATCAACATTCGCAGCGAAAATAACCGTTCATCATCAATATTTTATCCCTGTAACATCAATCAATATACATCTCAAATCAAATATTCATCTTTGCACTACAGGCCAAAGATATTCATTTGTATCATCAGTGGTCATATTCATCTCAACACATGTCATCTTTGCACTACGACCAAAGATATTCATCAAGTAATCATTCATCTTTGCTCTACAGGCCAAAGATATTCAATTATAACACCACTTAGGACTGAGGATGATGAAAAACCATATAAATAACGAATCCAGTGAAATAAAGGATAAGATCAAGGATTCGTATTTTAGTTTATTCAAGTTCAAGAATATTCCATAATAATACTTTGTGGAGCAAAATTCAAGAATGAAGCTCAAAACTTAGATCCAACCAAAGATAGGAACCTTAACGAGCAACTTGGACAAATAGAAGAAAATTTAATTTTTTTGTGAATAGTGCCGTATACGTGAATAGTAATCCCGATGAAAAAAGTAAGGATTTCATAATAAAATTCATGTCAATATTTTGGTATAATGATATTGAAAAGAATAACATCATTTATGAAAGAAAATAACATCCCTTACCTCAAAAGGATAGTACTTTGACTGGGATATCGGATATAAGGCTGAAGGAAATTTGCACTGAATAGTAATACTCAAAGTATCTAAATTCTCACAAAAATACGCTCGATATTATAGAGAGAGAAAACTTCTGATTCTGGTGTGATTTTCAATTCTAACCTAAGCACCCTATTTATAGGAAAAGCTTAGGCTGTCAAAAGTAGACTTTTTGAATAAAATAATATTTTATTTTTAAAAATTCCCGCCGCCTTATGACCAAAAACAAAAGCCATCAGCCACCAACCAAAAGTGGGGCCCACTATTTTATTTAAAAAATATTTATTTTCCGAAACTTCAATAATTCATAATAAATAGCCCCTTTGTCAGAAAAATACAAATTTTATGTCCTTCTGTAGGAAATTTTATTCTCTACAACTTTGTAGAAGGAAGTTTTTCCAAATTCCAAACATAAATTATCCGAAATTCATAAACGGATGATTTTTCATACCAAAATACTGGTAAAAACACATCAGCGCTAATTCCTTCTTTTATATCAACAAAATAAATATTTCCTTATCATATAAATTAATAATTAATTATTCACAAATAATATTGCAGAACTACAATATTGACAACCAGGTCGTTCCCAGGAAAGAGGGGGCCTTCCGATAAGGACTTCTCCTTACTGGCGCGCAATTAAATAACCCCTCCTAGACAGAACTTCCTTAGACATTGTCAATAATGCTATCTAATAATATTATTCAAATAATATGAATTATTGAGTTGATAATGTGAAATACTGTGCAGTGACAATTATTGAATCAATCATAGCAACGTAGCAATTATTGATATAAAATATCAACGTAGCAATTATTGAATCAATAAAATATTATGCAATTATTGAATCAATAATATAAAATATTGAACAGTAATTACTGTAACAATAATTGAGTAAGTGCCTTCTCACGTAAGAATCAATAATTCAAAATACTGTGCAATACCGTGTGCTACTGTGCAACACCGCGTATTACTGTATTTTAACCACCAGGTATTTCAACAGTACTAACGGTAACAACTACGCCAGTTATTTTATAAAAAGGTTATTTCTGTCGCTTTCTATATCCGACAGTTATTCTGTTATGGGGCCCACAAATAGCTGCGCCGTCGTACGAATATTCCCCGACAACAAGAATATTCCACGACTAAACGAATATTCCCCGACAACCAGAATATTTGATAACCACTTGCTCATTTTAAATTATTTGCGCATTTCACCCATAACTTTCATATTTATCAAATCAACACCTTACTGTTTCGAAATAATATATAAAGAAAATTAAATCTTTATTCATAAAAGTTGGGGTCTTACAACCTCCCCTCCTTATAAAATTTCGTCCTCGAAATTGACGTACGTTCCTGGTATGTCGAAAAGGTGAGGATACCTCGCTTTCGTTTCCGATTCCAACTCCCAGGTCATTTCTTCAATAGCATGGTTTCTCCACAAAACTTTAACTTGAGGTATAATTTTCGAGCGTAGGACATGCTCCTTCCTATCCAAGATCTTGACAGGTACCTCCTCGTACGTTAAATCTTCGGCTATCTCGTCTGGTTCTAACTCAATAATGTGGTTTGGATCTTTCACATATTTATGTAACACGGATATGTGAAATACATTATGAACACGAGACATGCTTGGAGGTAAAGCGAGTCTATAGACCACATTTCTACTCGGTCAAGAATCAAAAATGGACCAATGAATCGTGGATTGAGCTTTCCTCTTTTTTCGAATCTCGTAACTCCTTTCCATGGAGCAACACGTAACAATACATGATCCCCAACATTAAATTCCACGTCCTTTCGATGAAGATCCGCATAACTCTTTTGTCGATCTTGTGCTGTTTGTATACGTTGTCGGATTATTTGGATCTTTTTCGTAGTCATACATACTAACTCTGGTCCCAATAATGTTGCTTCACCGACCTCATCCCAACAAACTGGAGAACGACACTTTCTCCCATACAACGCTTCGAATGGAGCCACGCCTATACTTGCCTGATAACTGTTGTTGTAGGAGAATTCCACCAATGGTAAGTACCTATCCCAACTCCCTTTGAAGTCTAGAACACAGAGTCTTAATAGATCTTCAAGAGTTTGAATAGTCCTCTCTGATTGTCCGTCTGTTTGAGGATGATAAGCCGAACTGAATCGTAAGTCCGTGCCCATAGCTTTCTGCAAACTGATCCAAAATCGTGAAGTAAATCTGGGATCACGATCCGAAACTATGGATACTGGCATGCCATGCAATCTCACAATCTCATTCACGTACATATGAGCAAGACGTTCAAGGAAATAAGTTTCTCGTATCGGCAAGAAATGAGCAGACTTAGTTAATCTATCAACAATAACCCAAATCGCATCTATGCCTTGAGAAACCTTAGGAAGACCCTTAACGAAGTCCATCGTAATATGTTCCCACTTCCATTTTAGAATTTCCAGTGGTTGCAATGGACCCTTCGGTACTTGATGCTCCGCCTTTACACGTTGACACGTTAAACATCTCGAAATAAACTCCGCGATCTCTCTTTTCATATTGCTCCACTAAAATGTATGTCGAAGATCACGATACATTTTGGTACTCCCAGGATGGATTGCAAACGGTGTGTTGTGTGCCTCCATCATGATTCTATGCTTTAAGTCATAATTGTTAGGAACACAAAGTCTGGAGTTGACTCGAAGTATTCCCTCTTCATCGATTCTTGCTTCTGGAATGGCACCTTCTTGCACCTTCTTCTTCATCTTCATCAGCTCCGGATCAGTAGTTTGAGCAGCTTTAACTTCATCAATCAAAGCTGGTTCTACGCGTATACTTGACATTATCACACTCGTTCCCACATATGATCTTCTACTCAATGCGTCAGCTACCACGTTCGCTTTTCCAGGATGGTATTGGATGGTATGATCGTAATCTTTCAACAGTTCAAGCCAACGTCGTTGCCGCATATTGAGTTCCTTTTGAGTGAAGAAATATTTAAGGCTCTTATGATCCGTATAAATCTCCACTTTCTCCGCGTACAGATAATGTCTCCAGATCTTCAACGCGAAAAACGACTGCTGCCAACTCTAGATCATGAGTAGGATAATTCCTCTCATATTCTTTGAGTTGTCGCGAGGCATAGGCTATGACTTTCCCATGTTGCATGAGAACACATCCTAACCCTTTGCCCGAAGCATCACTGTAGATAACAAATCCATCTGAACCAGATGGTATTGTCAGAACAGGTGCCGAGATAAGTCTTCTCTTGAGCTCTTGGAATCTCTTCTCGCATTCCTTGCTCCAAACAAATTTTGTCTCTTTCCGAGTCAACTGAGTTAGTGGAGTAGCAATTTGAGAAAATCCCTCTATGAACCTCCGATAATAACCAGCTAAGCCCAGAAAGCTTCGTACTTCGGTCACCGACTTAGGTTGCTCCCAGCTTTGTATTGCTTCAATCTTTGTTGGATCAACAGATACTCCACGTTTTGATACCACGTGCCCAAAGAACGCTACTTCCTTAAGCCAGAACTCGCATTTCTTCAGCTTGGCATATAGCTTGTTCTCTCGAAGCTTTTGAAGTACCAGCCTCAAGTGATGCTCATGATCTTCACGGCTTTTAGAATAGATAAGGATGTCATCAATAAAGACAACAACGAACTGATCCAAATATTCCTTGAATACACGGTTCATCATATCCATGAAAGTAGCAGGAGCATTAGTCAATCCAAAAGATATGACTAAGAACTCATAATGCCCGTACCGAGTTCTAAAAGCAGTCTTTGGAATATCCTTAGTTTTAATCTTCAGCTGATGATATCCAGAACGAAGATCGATCTTTGAAAAGAATTATGCTCCTTGTAACTAGTCGAACATGTCATCAATACGAGGTAACGGATACCTATTTTTGATGGTGACATGGTTCAACTCCCGATAGTCAATACAAAGTCGCATACTCCCGTCTTTCTTCTTTACGAATAAAATAGGAGCACCCCAAGGAGGCGTACTAGGACGAATAAAACCAATGTCTAACAACTCCTGTAGTTGGACCTTTAACTCCTGAAGTTCAATAGGAGCCATTCGATATGGGGTTTTAGAAATGTGTTTTGTACAGGGTTCAAGATCAATACAGAATTCAACTTCACGTTCTGGGGGTAGACCGGAAAGTTCTTCAGGAAATACATCAGGAAACTCATTAACAACGAAAATATCATTCAAATCTGATGTATTCTGGTTTAGATCAGTGACATGAGCTAAGAAAGCTTGACATCTGTTTTTCAATAAACGAATAGCTTTGTGACTTGAAATGATATTGACTGATTTTAGTGGTTTGGTGGTTTGGATTCGCACAACAGGTTGATTAGGAATATGAAAACTAACAACCTTATGAAAATAATCAATTTTGGCATGGTAAGTGGTTAACCAGTTAATTCCTAAAATCATGTCAAATGCAAGTATTTTCAAAGATATAAGATCAACAGGTAAGGTAAGGGTACCAATCTGAATCAAGCAAGATTTGTAAACTGTAGATGTAACGAAGGTTTCTCCTAACGGAGTTTCAACAGATAAGTCAAAGTCTAATTTATCAGAAGTCAAGTTCAAACGTTGAGCACAAGCAGGCGAAATAAAGGAATGGGTAGCACCGGTATCTAACAAGGTGTAAACTTCGCAAGAGTTTATGATTAGCTTACCCGTAATCACCTCGTGTGGGTTCCTCGCATTTTGGGCTGTCACGACAAACGCTCTTCCAGGAATCACCGACTTTGACTTGTTCGAAACCGCCTTTGGAATCACCACCCCCGTTGGATTTGGTTTCGCAACAGAACAATCTCGAGCTATATGTCCTTCTTTTCCACAGTTATAGCATGCTTTGAATTGTTGTGGGCAGTTTGGGCTGATGTATCCCTCTTTCCCGCATTTATAGCATACGACCGGTGGTCGTTCTCCTCCCCTAGAAACAGTTGATGCTGGTGTTGATGTTGACGTCTTCACGTTCTCATTGTTGTATCTTCTCTTCTTGAAATCTCCTCCCGATTCGCTTTTTCTACTATCATGGCCACGATTACCACCGGAGTGGTTACCGTTTCTGTCATACTTTCCTCCTCGCTGGTTGTCATTGCTCCGATGACTGCTACCACCGGTACGACCTTGGTTGTTGTCCCTTGGTTGAACATAATCATTATCTCGTTCTAACAAGTGGGCCCTGTTCACTACATCCAAATATAGAGAAAATTTATGAGAAATGAGGTATTGACGTATTTCGGGTTTCAAACCTCTGAGAAACATCTGCATCATACGTTCCTCATTCTCCACCAAATGAGGTGCAAACCTGGACAGCTCCGCGAACTTAGCCTCGTACTGGGATACCGTCATGTTTTTTTGCTCGAGTCTGATAAATTCTACCTCCTTCATATGACGAATACTTTCAGGAAAGTACTTGTCATTGAACAGTTTCTGAAATGCTTCCCAAGACATCTTGAGTGCGGCAGGCTGGGTACGCTTCACAGACTCCCACCAGTAATCTGCTTCTCCACGGAACATAAACGTGCCGAATGGAACCTTCTGTTCCTCCGTGCATCCCAAGGCATCAAATATCTTGGTAATTTGTTTAATCCACGTCTTTGCCTTGATCGGATCCGGCTTTCTCAAAAACTCTGGTGGTCCCAATTCTTTGAACTACTTAGCAGTGACAATTAGCGTGTTGTTATTATCTCCACCTGTATTTTGCACACGAGTTTCCCTCGTCTGGTTTTGCATGAATAGCAAAAAACTTCTAAACATCTCATCGTTTATCGTCTGACCAGCGTTATTTTCAGGATGAACATTGCCTTCTTGTTGCACGTTCTCCTGGTTAGTGATTAAAGGTGTCTCCACGATCTCATTCACTTCGTTGTTAACATTCTCAGCTGCCATTCTCAAATACTGCCATAAAACAAGGGTTAATTAAATAAATTAACATATCACATATTAACCCTATGCTCCGACTGACCAATTAAATACCACATAAGCTTAGGTAGGTCACACTAGCGAAGGATTTACTCGTCTCTCCCCTCCTAGTTCTATTCCCTGATCTCCGCCAGAGATCATATCCCTAAGCTTTGATACCAACTGTGACGCCCCCAGAATAGGTCCAGTCAACCCAACCCATTCTGAGTCGCCAAATACATGGTACAGAATTCAAATACAAACTTTATATCACACGGTCGTGCAAAATACGACCTCACAACTGTGAGTGTCAATACAAATCGTATATAATACGAAATATTAACATTCAAATTCATTCTTTATTTATTACAATTATTATCCCACTATTTTACAAAAATAGCGAGGACTACTACTGCTCTAACTCGGACCATCACTCTATCCCCCGACTAGTTCCCGCAACATTCTCATTTCTTGAAGAGGACAATAGATAAAAAAGGTGAGCTCAACTAGCCCAGTAAAGAATATTATGACTAAGATAATGGAAAATAAATTATCGTTAGTCTTCAACAATTCAGATAAAATATTATTGACAACAAGTTTTAGATCAACATTCGCAGCGAAAATAACCGTTCATCATCAATATTTTATCCCTGTAACATCAATCAATATACATCTCAAATCAAATATTCATCTTTGCACTACAGGCCAAAGATATTCATTTGTATCATCAGTGGTCATATTCATCTCAACACCTGTCATCTTTGCACTACGGACAAAGATATTCATCAGGTAATCATTCATCTTTGCTCTACAGGCCAAAGATATTCAATTATAACACCACTTAGGACTGAGGATGATGAAAAACCATATAAATAACGAATCCAGTGAAATAAAGGATAAGATCAAGGATTCGTATTTTAGTTTATTCAAGTTCAAGAATATTCTATAATAATACTTTGTGGAGCAAAATTTAAGAATGAAGCTCAAAACTTAGATCCAACCAAAGATAGGAACCTTAACGAGCAACTTGGACAAATAGAAGAAAATTTAATTTTTTTCGTGAATAGTGCCGTATACGTGAATAGTAATCTCGACGGAAAAAGTAAGGATTTCATAATAAAATTCATGCCAATATTTTGGTATAATGATATTAAAAAGAATAACATCATTTCTGAAAGAAAATAACATCCCTTACCTAAAAAAGGATAGTACTTCCGACTTGGATATCGGATATAAGGCTGAAGGAAACTTTCATTGAATAGTAATACTCAAAGTATCTAAATACTCACAAAAATACGCTCGATATTATAAAGAGAGAAAACTTCTGATTCTAGTGTGATTTTCAATTCTAACCTAAGCACCCTATTTATAAGAAAAGCTTAGGATGCGAAAGTAGACTTTTTGAATAAAATAATATTTTATTTTTAAAAATTCCCGCCGCCTTATGACCAAAAACAAAAGCCATCAGCCACCAACCAAAAGTGGGGCCCACCATTTTATTTAAAAAATATTTATTTTCCGAAACTTCAAGAATTCATAATAAATAGCCCCTTTGTCAGAAAAATACAAATTTTATGTCTTTCTCTAGGAAATTTTATTCTCTACAACTTTGTAGAAGGAAGTTTTTCCAAATTCTAAACATAAATTATCCGAAATTCATAAACGGATGATTTTTCACACCAAAATACTGGTAAAAACACATCAGCGCTAATTCCTTCTTTTATATCCACAAAATAAATATTTCCTTATCATATAAATTAATAATTAATTATTCACAAATAATATTACAGAACTACAATATTGACAACCAGGTCGTTCCCAGGAAAGAGGGGGCCTTCCGATAAGGACTTCTCCTTACTGGCGCGCAATTAAATAACCCCTCCTAGACAGAACTTCCTTAGACATTGTCAATAATGCTATCTAATAATATTATTCAAATAATATGAATTATTGAGTTGATAATGTGAAATACTGTGCAGTGACAATTATTGAATCAATCATAGCAACGTAGCAATTATTGATATAAAATATCAACGTAGCAATTATTGAATCAATAAAATATTATGCAATTATTGAATCAATAATATAAAATATTGAACAGTAATTACTGTAACAATAATTGAGTAAGTGCCTTCTCACGTAAGAATCAATAATTCAAAATAATGTGCAATACCGTGTGCTACTGTGCAACACCGCGTATTACTGTATTTTAACCACCAGGTATTTCAATAGTACTAACGGTAACAACTACGCCGTTATTTTATAAAAAGGTTATTTCTATCGCTTTTTATATCCGACAGTTATTCCGTTGTGGGGCCCACAAATAGCTGCGCCGTCGTACGAATATTCCCCGACAACAAGAATATTCCACGACCAAACAAATATTCCCCGACAACCAGAATATTTTATAACCACTTGCTCATTTTAAAATATTTGCACATTTCACCCATAACTTTTATATTTATCAAATCAACACCTTACTGATTCGAAATAGTATATAAAGAAAATTAAATCTTTATTCATAAAAGTTGGGGTCTTACAACCTCCCCTCCTTATGAAATTTCGTCCTCGAAATTGACGTACGTACCTGGTATGTCGAAAAGGTGAGGATACCTCGCTTTCATTTCTGATTCCAACTCCCAGGTCATTTCTTCAATAGCATGGTTTCTCCACAAAACTTTAACTTGAGGTATAATTTTCGAGTGTAGGCCATGCTCCTTCCTATCCAAGATCTTGACAGGTACCTCCTCGTACGTTAAATCTTCAGCTATCGCGTCTGGTTCTAACTCAATAATGTGGTATGGATCTTTCACATATTTACGTAACACGGATATATGAAATACGTTATGAACACGAGACATGCTTGGAGGTAAAGCGAGTCTATAGGCCACATTTCCTACTCGGTCAAGAATCTCAAATGGACCAATGAATCGTGGATTGAGCTTTCCTCTTTTTTCGAATCTCGTAACTCCTTTCCATGGAGCAACACGTAACAATACATGATCCCCAACATTAAATTCCACGTTCTTTCGATGAAGATCCGCATAACTCTTTTGTCGATCTTGTGCTGTTTGTATACGTTGTCGGATTATTTGGATCTTTTCCGTAGTCATACGTACTAACTCCGGTCCCAACAATGTTGCTTCACCCACCTCATCCCAACAAACTGGAGAACGACACTTTCTCCCATACAACGCTTCGAATGGAGCCACGCCTATACTTGCCTGATAACTGTTGTTGTAGGAGAATTCCACCAATGGTAAGTACCTATCCCAACTCCCTTTGAAGTCTAGAACACAGAGTCTTAATAGATCTTCAAGAGTTTGAATAGTCCTCTCTAATTGTCCGTCTGTTTGAGGATGATAAGCCGAACTGAATCGTAAGTCCGTGCCCATAGCTTTCTGCAAACTGATCCAAAATCGTGAAGTAAATCTGGGATCACGATCCGAAACTATGGATATTGGCATGCCATGCAATCTCACAATCTCATTCACGTACATATGAGCAAGACGTTCAAGGGAATAAGTTTCTCGTATCGGCAAGAAATGAGCAGACTTAGTTAATCTATCAACAATAACCCAAATCGCATCTATGCCTTGAGAAACCTTAGGAAGACCCGTAACGAAATCCATCGTAATATGTTTCCACTTCCATTTTGGAATTTCCAGTGGTTGCAATGGACCCTTCGGTACATGATGCTCCGCCTTTACACGTTGACACGTTAAACATCTCGAAATAAACTCCGCGATCCGTCTTTTCATATTGCTCCACCAAAATGTATGTCGAAGATCACGATACAGTTTGGTACTCCCAAGATGGATTGCAAACGGTGTGTTGTGTGCCTCCATCATGATTCTATGCTTTAAGTCAGAATTGTTAGGAACACAAAATCTGGAGTTGACTCGAAGTATTCCCTCTTCATCAATTCTTGCTTCTGAAATGGCACCTTCTTGCACCTTCTTCTTCATCTTCATCAGCTCCGGATCAGTAGTTTGAGCAGCTTTAACTTCATCAATCAAAGCTGGTTCTACGAGTATACTTGACATCATCGCACTCGTTCCCACATATGATCTTCTACTCAATGCGTCAGCTACCACGTTCGCTTTTCCAGGATGGTATTGGATAGTATGATCGTAATCTTTCAACAGTTCAAGCCAACGTCGTTGCCGCATGTTGAGTTCCTTTTGAGTGAAGAAATATTTAAGGCTCTTATGATCCGTATAAATCTCCACTTTCTCCCCGTACAGATAATGTCTCCAGATCTTCAACACAAAAACGACTGCTGCTAACTCTAGATCATGAGTAGGATAATTCCTCTAATATTCTTTGAGTTGTCGCGAGGCATAGGCTATAACTTTCCCATGTTGCATGAGAACACATCCTAACCCTTTGCCCGAAGCATCACTGTAGATAACAAATCCATCCAAACCAGATGGTATTGTCAGAACAGGTGCCGAGATAAGTCTTCTCTTGAGCTCTTGGAAGCTCTTCTCGCATTCCTCGCTCCAAATAAATTTTGTATCTTTCCGAGTCAACTGAGTTAATGGAGTAGCAATTCGAGAAAATCCCTCTACGAACCTCTGATAATAACCAGCTAAGCCCAGAAAGCTTAGTACTTCGGTCACCGACTTAGGTTGCTCCCAGCTTTGTATTGCTTCAATCTTCGTTGGATCAACAGATACTCCACGTTTCGATACCACATGCCCAAGGAAAGCTACTTCCTCAAGCCAGAACTCGCATTTCTTCAGCTTGGCATATAGCTTGTTCTCACGAAGCTTTTGAAGTACCAGCCTCAAGTGATGCTCATGATCTTCACGGCTTTTAGAATAGATGAGGATGTCATCAATAAAGACAACAACGAACTGATTCAAATATTCCTTGAATACACGGTCCATCATATCCATGAAAGCAGCAGGAGCATTAGTCAATCCAAAAGACATGACTAAGAACTCATAATGCCCGTACCGAGTTCTATAAGAAGTCTTTAGAATATCCTCATTTTTAATCTTCAGCTGATGATATCCAGAACGAAGGTCGATCTTTGAAAAGAATTGTGCTCCTTGCAACTGGTCAAACAGGTCATCAATACGAGGTAACGGATACCTATTTTTGATGGTTGCATGGTTCAACTCCCGATAGTCAATACAAAGTCACATACTCCCGTCTTTCTTCTTTACGAATAAAACAGGTGCACCCCAAGGAGACGTACTAGGACGAATAAAATCGATGTCTAACAACTCCTGTAGTTGGACCTTTAACTCCTGAAGTTCAATAGGAGCCATTCGATATGGGGTTTTAGAAATGGGTTTTGTACCGGGTTCAAGATCAATACAGAATTCAACTTCACGTTCTAGGGGTAGACCGGGAAGTTCTTCAGGAAATACATCAGGAAACTCATTAACAACGAAATATCATTCAAATCTGATGTATTCTGGTTTAGATCAGTGACATGAGCTAAGAAAGCTTGACATCTGTTTTTCAATAAACGAATAGCTTTGTGACTTGAAATGATATTGACTGATTTTAGTGGTTTGGTGGTTTGGATTCGCACAACAGGTTGATTAGGAATATGAAAACTAACAACCTTATGAAAATAATCAATTTTGGCATGGTAAGTGGTTAACCAGTTAATTCCTAAAATCACGTCAAATGCAAGTATTTTCAAAGATATAAGATCAACAGGTAAGGTAAGGGTACCAATCTGAATCAAGCAAGATTTGTAAACTGTAGATGTAACGAAGGTTTCTCCTAACGGAGTTTCAACAGATAAGTCAAAGTCTAATTTATCAGAAGTCAAGTTCAAACGTTGAGCACAAGCAGGCAAAATAAAGGAATGGGTAGCACCGGTATCTAACAAGGTGTAAACTTCGCAAGAGTTTATGATTAGCTTACCCGTAATCACCTCGTGTGGGTTCCTCGCATTTTGGGCTATCACGACAAATGCTCTTCCAGGAATCACCGACTTTGACTTGTTCGAAACCGCCTTTGGAATCACCACCCCCGTTGGATTTGGTTTCGCAACAGAACAATCTCGAGCTATATGTCCTTCTTTTCCACAGTTATAGCATGCTTTGAATTATTGTGGGCAGTTTGGGCTGATGTGTCCCTCTTTCCAGCATTTATAGCATACGACCGGTGGTCGTTCTCCTCCCCTCGAAACAGTTGATGCTGGTGTTGATGTTGACGTCTTCACGTTCTCATTGTTGTATCTTTTCTTCTTGAAATCTCCTCCCGATTCATTTTTCCTACTATCATGGCCACGATTACCACCGGAGTGGTTACCGTTTCTGTCATACTTTCCACCTCGCTGGTTATCATTGCTCCGATGATTGCTGCCACCGGTACGACCTTGGTTGTTGTCCCTTGGTTGAACATAATCATTATCTCGTTCTAACAACTGGGCCCTGTTCACTACATCCGAATATAGAGAAAATTTATGAGAAATGAGGTATTGACGTATTTCGTTTCAAACCTCTTAAAAACATCTGCGTCATACATTCCTCATTCTCCACCAAATGAGGTGCAAACCTGGACAGCTCCGCGAACTTACCCTCGTACTGGGATACCGTCATGTTGTTTTGCTCGAGTCTGATAAACTCTACCTCCTTCATATGACGAATACTTTCAGGAAAGTACTTGTTATTGAACAGTTTCTGGAACGCTTCCCAAAACATCTTGAGTGCGGCAGGCTGGGTACGCTTCACAGACTCCCACCAATAATCTGCTTCTCCACGGAACATAAACGTGGCGAATGGAACCTTCTGTTCCTCCGTGCATCCCAAGACATCAAATATCTTGGTAATTTGTTTAATCTACGTCTCTGCCTTGATCGGATCCGGCTTTCCCAGAAACTCTGGTGGTCCCAATTCTTTGAACTGCTTAGGCAGTGGACAATTCGCGTGTTGTTATTATCTCCACCTGTATTTTGCACACGAGTTTCCCTCGTCTGGTTTTGCATGAACTGCAAAAAACTTCTAAACATCTCATCGTTTATCGTCTGACCAGCGTTGTTTTCAGGATGAACATTGCCTTCTTGTTGCACGTTCTCTTGGTTAGTGATTAAAGGTGTCTCCACGGTCTCATTCACTTCGTTGTTAACATTCTCAGCTGTTATTCTCAAATACTGCCATAAAATAAGGGTTAATTAAACAAATTAACATATCACATATTAACCCTATGCTCCGACTGACAAATTAAATACCACATAAGCTTAGGTAGGTCACACTAGCGAAGGATTTACTCGTCTCTCCCCTCCTAGTTCTATTCCCTGATCTCCGTCAGAGATCATATCCCTAAGCTCTGATACCAACTGTGACGCCCCCAGAATAGGTCCAGTCAACCAAACCCATTCTGAGTCGCCAAATACATGGTACAGAATTCAAATACAAACTTTATATCACACGGTCGTACAAAATACGACCACACAACTGTGAGTGTCAATACAAATTGTATATAATACGAAATATTAACATTCAAATTCATTCTTTATTTATTACAATTACTATCCCACTATTTTACAAAAATAGCGAGGACTACTACTGCTCTAACTCGGACCATCACTCTGTCCCCCGACTAGTTCCCGCAACATTCTCATTTCTTGAAGAGGACAATAGATAAAAAGGGTGAGCTCAACTAGCCCAGTAAAGAATATTATGACTAAGATAATGGAAAATAAATTATCGTTAGTCTTCAACAATTCAGATAAAATATTATTGTCAACAAGTTTTAGATCAATATTCGCAGCGAAAATAACCGTTCATCATCAATATTTTATCCCTGTAACATCAATCAATATACATCTCAAATCAAATATTCATCTTTGCACTACAGGCCAAAGATATTCATTTGTATCATCAGTGGTCATATTCTTCTCAACACCTGTCATCTTTGCACTACGGCCAAAGATATTCATCAGGTAATCATTCATCTTTGCTCTACAGGCCAAAGATATTCAATTATAACACCACTTAGGACTGAGGATGATGAAAAACCATATAAATAACGAATCCAGTGAAATAAAGGATAAGATCAAGGATTCATATTTTAGTTTATTCAAGTTCAAGAATATTTCATAATAATACTTTGTGGAGCAAAATTCAAGAATGAAGCTCAAAACATAGATCCAACCAAAGATAGGAACCTTAACAAGCAACTTGGACAAATAAAAGAAAATTTAATTTTTTCGTGAATAGTGCCGTATACGTGAATAGTAACCCCGACAGAAAAAGTAAGGATTTCTTAATAAAATTCATGCCAATATTTTGGTATAATGATATTGAAAAGAATAACATCATTTATGAAAGAAAATAACATCCCTTACCTCAAAAGGATAGTACTTCTGACTTGGATATCGGATATAAGGCTGAAGGAAACATGTACTGAATAGTAATACTCAAAGTATCTAAATACTCACAAAAATACGCTCGATATTATAGAGAGAGAAAACTTCTGATTCTGGTGTGATTTTCAATTCTAACCTAAGCACCCTATTTATAGGAAAAGCTTAGGATGCCAAAGTAAACTTTTTGAATAAAATAATATTTTATTTTTAAAAATTTCCGTCGCCTTATGACCAAAAACAAAAGCCATCAGCCACCAACCAAAAGTGGGGCCCACCATTTTATTTAAAAAATATTTATTTTCTGAAACTTCAATAATTCATAATAAATATCCCCTTTGTCAGAAAAATACAAATTTTATGTTCTTCAATAGGAAATTTTATTCTGTACAACTTTGTAGAAGGAAGTTTTTCCAAATTCCAAACATAAATTATCCGAAATCCATAAACGGATAATTTTCCACACCAAAATACTGATAAAAATACATCAGCGCTAATTCCTTCTTTTATATCCACAAAATAAATATTTTCTTATCATATAAATTAATAATTAATTATTCACAAATAATAATACAGAACTACAATATTGACAACCAGGTCGTTCCCAGTAAGAGGGGGCCTTCCGATAAGGACTTCTCCTTACTAGCGCGCAATTAAATAACTCCTCCTAGACAGAACTTCCTTAGACATTGTCAATAATGCTATCTAATAATATTATTCAAATAATATGAATTATTGAGTTGATAATGTGAAATATTGTGCAGTGACAATTATTGAATCAATCATAGCAACGTAGCAATTATTAATATAAAATATCAACGTAGCAATTATTGAATCAATAAAATATTATGCAATTATTGAGTCAATAATATAAAATATTGAACAGTAATTACTGTAACAATAATTGAGTAAGTGTCTTCTCACGTAAGAATCAATAATTCAAAATATTGTGCAATACCGTGTGCTACTGTGCAACACCGCGTATTACTGTATTTTAACCACCAGGTATTTCAACAGTACTAACGGTAACAACTACGTCGTTATTTTATAAAAAGGTTATTTCTGTCGCTTTCTATATCCGACAATTATTCCGTTGTGGAGCTCACAAATAGCTGCGCCGTCGTACGAATATTCCCCGACAACAAGAATATTCCACGACCAAACGAATATTCCCCGACAACCAGAATATTTTATAACCACTTGCTCATTTTAAAATATTTTCACATTTCACCCATAACTTTCATATTTATCAAATCAACACCTTACTGTTTCGAAATAATATATAAAGAAAATTAAATCTTTATTCATAAAAGTTGGGGTCTTACATTTTGGCATGTTATTATAGGGATTTTATCTAGGAAACTCGCTTTGTTGCCACGTCGAGAGTGAGCAATATCCTGCACATCAGACGAATAACACAATGCACCACAAGTTTGACGGCTCGGGCCGTCGGGGATAGCTTTGATATAAGGATTAGTATGATCTCTGTCGACGTTGAGAAAAATTACGAGTCGAGTTGGACCTGAATCTTTCTCTCTTCCTATGTTTTGTCTACCCTTTCTTTTTATTTGTGAAAAAGGTTTGAAGGGGTTTTTAGGAAAAGGCCAACATGTATCATGTCGACGATTTGAACGTTTTACAGAGTCGCCAGTTGGTAGTTTTGAAATGGTTGTACCAACTCAACCGAGTTTTGTTTGAAAGGAGACCCAATTGTTGGACACTGTCGAAACTTGATCTTTGAAATCGAAGTTCTAAGTTCGGGGGCTTCGTTAAGTGTGAGGAAGGTGTTAGGCACCCCACAACTCCAGTGTAAACACGGTATCGCATCTTTTTAATATTTTCCTTTTAAATCTGCAATGTGTGTGTGTGAATGCTAGAAGAAATTGGGCCTACGCTTGATTGATTTGAAAGTATGGTCGTGCTTCGTTGAACCTATATACGAAGGGTTTGATTTGATTTGTAAAAGTCTCTTTTTTTAGACAAGATATTGAAATGATGTTTTGAAAGCAAGTTTTCAAACCCTTACGTTAACATAGGAATTGAAGCTTGTTGATACTTCTATTTTTTATCTTTTCAACCTTTTGGCTCAATTTGAATGGTGATTGTTGAGCTGCGAAACATCCTCGACCATAGAATATATACAAGTGCCGGTCTTCTCATGGGCATGACAGCCATCGGAGTGACTCTGACACGACAAATCATATTTTGACTATGTTGAGACCTTAAACCCGGATAACCGTTTTAAGGTCTTTTTGATGTACATTTTACAGAAAAAATTGGCAGGGTACATTTGTAAAGTGGAGTTTGTCCATCGTGTGAATCAGATTCTGATCAGTTTGATCACGAATCCCACGATTCCTAGGCCCACAAAGGGAAGCCAATAAAACCTGCACAGCTCAAAATATGCACAGAAATGTATATTTACATCTATCCGTCGCAAGAACCAAGGATTCATCAGTAAATCCTGGCCTGCTCGTGGCCAAAGCGTCTCGTTCCCACTAGATAGCGATCTAAGGGCCGCGAGATTGCTTTATAATGAATAAACTAGAAAAACTGCTAGATTTAAGTAAATCCCAGCCATTCTAGCTTCCCAGTTCCGTCTGGACCTATTGTGAACCGTTTGAAAGGTAGAGTTAGCGAGATTTAAAGAAATCTAGTTCGCCCGAAGAGATGTCAGCGCAGATTCATATCAAATGAATATTTACAGCAGCAATTTAATTAAAATGAGTAAAGAATGTATATATAGTTATATATATACTAAAGCTGTAAAGGGCAATCGGTTTTCACTCCGATGCCTGGACTGAAATGTAAATATATATATATATATATATATATATATATTTATAAAAGCTGTAAAAAGCCACAGAGTAATACAGGCTGGACAGAATTGAAATATATATATATATATATATATATATATAAAAGCGGTAAAGGGCGAAGGAGACAATCCTGTGCCTGGACTAGAATGGAAATATATATATATATATATATATATATATATATATATGTAAAAGAGCCACGGAGTAATCCAGGCTGGACATAATTGAAATATATATATATATATATATATATATATAAGTTGTAAAAGAGCCACAGAATGATCCAGGCTTGACAAAATTGAAATATATATATATATATATATATATATAAAAGCGGTAAAAGAGCCACGAAATTGTCCAGGCTCAGCAGAAAGTAAATATATATATATATATATATATATATAAACTGTAAAGGGCGACGGACATTCTATCCTTTACCCGGACAGAAATGTAAGTATATATATATATATTTATAAAAGCATTAAAAAGGCCACAAAATAATCCAGGCCAAACTGGAATGTAAAAATTTAATATATACAGTTAGTATATATATATATATTAAAGCAATAAAAAGGCCACAAAGTAGAAATTCAGGCCCAAATAAGTTTGAAAATTTTATATATATATATAGTTATATATATATAAAAGCAATAAACTGCCACGGATTTGACATTCGGGCTTGACAGAATTGAAATGTTAGTATATATATAGTTAAATATATACATAAAAAAGCCAAACCCGGACTGGGAAGATAACCCAGTCCGACGAAGTTGCTAAAATCATCGACATATATATAAAGTTGTTAAAAGCGACGGATCGACGATCCGAGCTGTGGAAGTGCCAGAAAACGTGTTTATGTACAAAAATGTACGAAAACGTAAGCAAAAACGGCCACGGAACTGAGTTTCGGGCATAATTAAAAAATGAAACTTAACGTGCAAGTGTATAAATGCACAAAGAAGTAGTATGAACTTTCTGATCGTAAAAATACTTACAATGGACTGCTACACGGGCTTTTTGCCACTTGGTAGGCTTCAAACGTCCATTTTCACCGGTTAATTTTTGGTATGTGGTAGTATATGAGTATACCTACGTGTTAGAGTAATAAAATTTGGGTTTGGAGTACAAGAATATGGCTGAGAACTGAAACGGGCAGATGTTCAGAGCGTTTCTGCTATATAAAATGAGCTAGGGGTGCACTCATATATATAGACCCTGTGGAAGCGGCTCTACCTGCGGCAACTGCAGGTAGAGGTGCGGCTCCACAGTGGTAGGGCCCGCCTGGTGGGTCCTATTGCATCGAAGTACGTGCACTCCGAGCAATGCGAGGTCAGATTTGAAACTTTCTAACTTTTGATCGGAGCGTCCGTTTGAGGCGTGGTATACCCTTTCGAAAAGCCCTCGCTGAGAGTATCGCAATGACATGAGAGTAAACCTTTTTCGAGTCCAAAAAGACGGGTTCATAACTAGGTCTTCGATTCCTCGCAGTTTGTCCGTTGCGATGTCTTGCACTGTTTCCACTCGGGATCATTGTTATGGTTTTTCCTGACCTTCATGGCATCAATTTGGCTTTAATTTGACCGAATCGGCTTTAAGTTGGTAAAATAACCATTTTGCCCCTTCCGGGGTTGTTTCCAGTGTTGGCACGGTCTTCAATTGCTTTCTCGACATTGTCTCTGAGGTTTTGATCCCATCCAACTCGGTTCTTCCTCAGGGTTATCTCTGAGGTTGACTTGGCCTCTCGGGTTATCTCTGGGGATGATGTGATGCTTCGGGTTTGTCTCTGAAGGTTGAATTGGCTTCCCAGGGTTCTCTTTGAGGCTGAACTAGATCTCCCGGTTATGATAGGGGCTTAACTGTACCTTTCGGGTTGTGACCAGGGCTGAATTGATATCCTGGTATTAAGACCAGGATTGACGTGATGGCCTAGTATTGAGATCGAGGTTGATCTGATGGACCGGTATTGAGACCAGGGTTGACCTGATAGCCCGGTAGTTAGACCGGGGTATCTGATGGCCCAATATTAGGACCGAGGTTGGTCTGATTGCTTGGTATTAAGATCGGGGTTGATCTGATGGCCCAGTATTGAGACCGGGGTTGATCTGATGGCCCGATATTGAGACTGGGGTTGACCTGATGGCCCGGTATTGAGACCGGGGTTGTGCTAACATCCCGGTATTGGGACCGTGGTTGATCTGGCATCCCGATATTGGGACCAGGGGTTGAACTGGCATCCCGATATTGGGACCGGGGTTGATCTGGCTTCCCGATATTGGGATCGAGGTTTAAAAGATGATTTTGCCTTTCTGCAGGGTTAGTAATAGAAAAACAAAATTTTGAGTGTCTACACTCGTCAATGAGGCATATGAAGCTACAGTTCATGAAATTGAATGCTTATTGTGACTACCATTTAACTCGTATCCGCTGAGTTTTATATTATCCCTAAAGATATTGAAATTGAGCATGGAAAATGATTTTTTCTAAGGAAGTTGTGAATCGCTAACTTCAAGGCTATTTTTTCTTTCTTTTTAAAGAATTTTTCATTTAACAAGTTATGAAATCGCAAGAAAATTTTTAAGCATCCATGGTCATTGTTCAGGAGTAAAATCAAATTCAATAGACTTTTCTCCCTTTATCAAAGATAATTCGTCTTCTAGACACCGTTCTTCGTAGAATTAACGTCATATGACATGTGCACTATGAGTGACGCAACCCTTAGCATAGGTTTCTCTTCCTATGACTTCAGATGATCTCATTCTGATCTCGCAAAACTTTTTCATCGTTTGACTCCATATTTTATCTCCTTTCCTCACGTTTAACTCATCTCATTTTCTTAGGCTATTTAGAGTTACCCATTTAACGAGTTTTAGACCAATGACTCCCAAACCAATTAGCTTTAGGGCACTGGTGTAAAGACACCCCTTCGGGTTTACTTACTCGAGTGACAAAGGCCACACTTCGAGATAAGTCAGGCGGTCTAATCTATTTGCTCTTCGCCTGACCCTATGCAAGATTCTTTTTCTTAGGCTTAAGTTACCCATGTAACGAGTGTTAGGCTGGTGAATCCCAAACCAGGCGACTTTAGGGCACCAAGTGTAAACCCTCAGGCTTAATTACTCGAGTAACCCAGGTCACGATTTGGATCTTCTCAGGTCTCGCCATTTACCTATTCGCAATGCTCATTTTCTTAGACACTAAGTTACCCATGTCGCGAGCGTTAGGCTGGTGACTCCCAACCCAGACGGCTTTAGGGCACCAGGTGTAAAGACACCCCTCAGGCTTAATTACTAGAGTAACCTAGGCCACGATTTGAGACATTAGGTTCGCCATCACTTATCTTCTATCTTCGCATTAATTATCATTGTTGTCGCTATAATTTCACACCCTACACTTAAGAGTCAGGGCAACCGCAAAGTGCAGATATGCATATGAGGTTGAGTTTACTCCAAAAAATGCTTTGAACTAGGATGTCGTGCCTAATTAAAAAGTTGAATATTCTTAATTTTATAATCGTTCCCTTGATTCTTGCTCCACAGATGCTTATCGAAATTAATCTAACTCATAACAAGTTAAACAAATTTTTCTTTTTTTAAAACCTCTTTCTAAAATTCTAATGCAAGAGTTATATATACTTAAAATGTATATTATCGCTAATGAATGGATACAGAAAATAAATAAATGGATGAAAGAGTTGTACCTCGTATATGGATCATTATATCCTAAGAAAACTATGATTGAAAAATACCAAGTGATCGTACTGGATCGCCAGTGAAATGATATGAGAAAAACTCTGATGATGACGTCGCATGCTGATGGGATTGCAGTATGGGTGCCGACTTGCATTTTCCCTTTTGGGATGATCGATGAATGCCCCAGTGTCGAGTTATCGTTGCTTCTGAAATTGCCCCAGTATTGTTAGTCATCCAGGCAGTCGCTTCATTGTCTTTGACGAATGGGCTGATAAGATGTCGAGATCGCAAAAGGCTTTTACCATATGACCTATATGGAGATCAAATAGACTGAGCTTTGACATTCGGAATGCCCCAATCCTCATTTAAAAATTTTAGGTGCACTTGGCTTTGATGACCCCTTTCTTTTAATTTGACGAAGGTTTGCTCTTGAGGGTGTCCGCTCTTTGAGGGTTATGAGAGGGGTCATTGGATGGTTACTTTGCATCGTTAAATTGATATTGGTTGTAATCTTCTCTATATTCACATTTTTCATCACCCTGGTTTGTATCTATCCTTATTGATGATCATGTTTGATTTATTGTTATGATTTTCATTTCATGTTATCACTCAGCTTTGATGATTGATGTCGAGAAGCCTTCAGATTCCATTGAATTGGATCTAAGAGCTCGACTTGGTTTTTGATGCGACAGTTTCAAGCAAGCTTGGTTCAATCTGTAAGGCTTGATTTGTGGCTTTTATCTCAGAAAACAGGTCGTCGGGTATGAGATAGACTTTTTCATGATGGTTGTCTATACACTTCTGTAGGTCAAAAGAAGATCAAGTCATCTCACACTTCAGGGTTGATGAGTTATTAAAGAGTCATATCTTGTGATTGCTGAATCGTTGAAAGGGTTTTGTGACTTTTGTAATGGTTAGACCGCGCCATTACTGACTGCCTACGTACTCCTTTGAAAGGAGATCAGGTCTTACGAAGTTCACGCAAAGAATATAAAGAGATCTATTTTTTTTATTTTTTTTTTTTTTTTATTATTTTTTATTATTTTTTTTACATAAACAAAGCATAACATAGTAACGCATGGAAAATAAAACAAGACATAAAGCTAAGCAAACGATAATGTCCCCACACTTCTTGGGACCCACAACCGTATCCTCTGGATCTACGCTTTCCTAGATATCTGAGGCTTGATAGTCTAGTTGCAAGTGGTCAGGTTGCCTTCGATGCTAGCAGCAGAGGTTACTTCCTTGTTTGGAACATCTTCAATCACTGCCATAACTTGATCACCTCCTGATTTGGCACATCCCTCGGGGACGCTCAAACTAGACCCGTCGTAAATAGGGATAATCTCTTGATTCCTTGATGGGTTAGCTTTCCTGACACCTTCACCTCCTTTTTCTTGATCTATTCCTACACCTTTCCATGGGCCTGGGAGGATTCGACTTTGAAAGTTCTCTCGAACCGTTATTACATTTCTTGCAAGAGACTTTCCCTTTTGGCTTTTTCTTCCTTGGAAAGGATCAGTATTTCCTCCTCATCATCCAGGATGATAAAATCAGGAATGTGGTTGCTAACTTTGGGCAACAGAATGTTTGACGGTGGTGGAGGAATTTCCTTAGGGGACTCTCTTATTTCCTCTGCCACTCCCCGTATTATGACTAGTCCACCTTGTGTTCTGCCAAGATTATTGCTCATAGCCATCACTTCCTTTAAACTGCATGTCTCAGGTGGAAATCTTAAGCCTTTCATTTCCCTTTTGCCTTTTCTGGTCATGGGGATTTCTTTTTTCAGCTCTCTATTTTCAATAAGTTTCTAGATTTGGTGTCTTAGGGTCCAACAATCCTCGGTCTCATGTCTAAGTGAGTTAGAATGATAAGCACACATTTTTTTGTGATTAAAATGTCTTCCGTTCGGGTCAGCGAGTGGAGCAAGCTAAGTGATCTTTTTTTTGCCACCAACGGTGTTAACACATTTTCCAACGAGTCCCCCTAGAGGCGTGAATACCCTTCTTCGCGTATTCTCCCTGACTCTTGGTGTCGTAGGATTTTGGGGGTTTGCAGGTTTCTAGGAATGTTGTTGGATCTTTCCTCTTTAAGAATTAGCATTCCTCCGGGCAATTTTTTCGTTAGCGAGATCTTCTATTAATTTTATCATTCTAATTTTTCTGTCCTTTCAGCCTACTTTGATCTTCTTTAGTCAATTGGATCATCTGGTGGGATATAGGCTTGCATTCTGGCTAACCTCTTCCTTTTCTTGGTTTCTTGATAATTGAGTGAAAAGCTCTCTTGTAACCTAATGTTGGCGCACTATCAGCTTGGCTAGCAGAATTACTTGATGTTGGATCGTCTTCAATTTTTCTCTTACTGTCATACACTCCTCTGGACTTTCCCACCCTAGGACATTTGCTCCGCTCCTTTGTGGGTATTCCTCCATCCTTCGTATGTACTTGTGATTTGGATTCATTCTGATGCTTCATGACCCGATCATGTTCACTCCCTCCGTATTATGTTGCATCAGAAGGTTGGTATTGGCATTTGGTTGGTCAGGTCGTTTGATCACAATATCCCCACTTTCTATTAGATTTTGGATTTTATGCTTTAGGGATCAACAGTCTTGTGTATCGTGTCCCGAAGACCTTGAGTGGTAAGCACACTTCTTGCTTGGATCAAATCTTTTGCTTTTTGGATCTAGAGGTGGAGCCAATTCAGCAATTTTCTCGTGGTCCATTAATAACTCCAATACATTATTGATGGAATCGCCTAGTGGAGTGAACACACAGTTTTCTGTTCTTTCAAATTTCCTCTGTCTGTCCTGGCTTTGGTTTAATGCAGCCTGTTGTTGCTGTGGCAGATTGCTTCCCTTTATCCAAGTAGAGGGACTATTGTCGGGTCTCCTAGATTGACCCTTTGAAACGAAGGATACATCTTCATCGCTCTTCTTGTGTACCATCTTGGGAGCGCTCGCATAGTTGCCAGACTGTATATGCTCTGCCACTGCCTCCAAGGCTATGAGGTCCTTGATTTTTCTGAATTTCAATCCCATTTCAGCCATTTCCCCATGTTTGATCATTTTGGAGAAAGATTTTCCTATTCCTGCCATGACTCACTCGTAATATAGGGCTTCTTGGATGTCAATAAAAGTAATTACCATTTCACCTTCATCCATTGGTGGGCTAACTTGGGCTGCCATACTCCTCCACCTCTGCGCGTACTCCATGAACGATTCATTGCTCAGTTTCTTAACTTTGGTCACTTGGTAACGGTCAGGTGCCATCTAGGATTGGAAGCTATACTGGTTGAGGAATGTATGGACTAGATCCTTCCAACCATGGACCTTGGAGTTATCAATCCGAGCATACCAAGTTCGGGCTACACCAGTAAGGCTCTTTTGGAACAACTGCATTCTGAGGTTCTCTTCCTCGGCATATGATCCCAGCTCACCTATGTAGACCTTCAAATGGGTGTAGGGATCTCTTAATCCATTATACTTCTCGAATTCTGGGACTTGAAATTTATCTGGATACCTCGCCTTCAGAAATATATATAAATCAGAGTAATTCACACTCCCGTGGGATCCAGTTCCCTTAATGGATCGGATAACATCCTCCATTTGTTTAACTTTTTTTTTGGATATCTCCAGTCTCTCTGTCCTCTAGGAGGTCTATCACTTCCCTCGTCAGATTCTTATCTGGGGCTTCTTTACCTGCTCCGACGCCAAGTGGGGATACTGGAGTAGACATTTATGTGGTATTGTCCTTTCCCTGTACCTTCATATCTCCTTGCACAGAGGATTCAACTTGGGTTTTAAGTTTAGGTTCCTGAGCTACCTTAAATTGTTAGCTTAACAATACGATCATCTCAGCAATCTGTTTCTTGAACTCCTTGAATTCTTCTCGAGACACGGGAATAGGTTCTGATGAACTGCTCTCAGCCATTTTGACTGGTGGTGATTGTGCCTTCTTGACTCGGAATCGGGTTTTAGGACCAATCTTCAAAAAACCGATATCTAGTTTAGTATAGATAATAGTATATGGTATGGATGCATGATATACTATGCAACAGTTTAGGGTTTTTTAATCTTTTCCTGCAAAACAAGGGGTTAGTCGTCTTGATGATAGGATAAGACAGATATACAAATGACAGTTTAAGATGGATGACATTTGTATATTCGAAAAGTAACAAGGCAAGAAGAGACATCATGCGCATTTGGTTTATCAGAGGCTGACCTATCTTAGGAATACTCTCACGAGCTTTTTGAAATTGGTTCCCAGATCTTCGCAATTTACTTAATGAAAACATCCATCTTTCAAATAGAGCGGATCTGAGTGGTGCCTTTTCTGAGCCTCACAAGAGAACACTCTATAGAGTCCAGTAATAAATAACTGATGGGATTGCCTCCTAGCGGAGGGACCACACAACATACATTTATATATTCATCGTCCTCATCGGATGCAATATGATGACATTGTGCGAGGCACTAATATGTCGTGTGAGGCACTAATATGAAGTGCTTGAAAAAATTTGAGACATTTATCACACAAAAAGATCATTCACACAATATGTGACACTCCTAAAATAGGTCCACACAACTCATTTTGATTCGTCAAATACATACTACATATTCAAATACAAACTTTTCTACTTACTACTATTACCTTGTCATGAAAAATACGACCACACAAAAACTGTGAGTTTCAATACAAATATTGTGTTGTATATAATACAACAATATCCACACTCAAATTAAGTTAAGTCCTCATTATAATTATTAACACACTATTTTATAGAATAGTGAGGACTATTATCTCAGATCATTACTCCACTCCCCGACTAGTCCCAACGACACTCTCATTTCCCGAGAAGAACAATGGAATAAAAAGGAAAAGAGTGAGCTCAACTAGCCCAGTAAAGAATATAATTATTGGGAATTGCATGATAAAATTTGATGTTGAAAGTAAATAAATATGCTTATGTGTAAAGTCCTTCAATAGAACATATGTACAAGGACTTAGATGGTAGATCAAAATTGTTAAGTTGATCTGAGCTAAATGTTTATCATTTTGTAAATGAATGTATAGAAGAAAGATCAAATCTGTTAGGTTGATCTCTTGAAATGTAATAGATAGGCTTCAACAGAATCGTAGTCTGTCGAGCCAGCCGAGAGATTGCAGAAGCCATGGAAGATTCGTAGAGTATCGAGGAAGTTGCTCAAAATCATAGTCTGTCTTGGAAGCCACACTCAGAATCGTGGAGAAAGTCTGAGCGCCTGCCGAGCCAAGTCAAGAATCGCAGTCAGCTCTCAAAAACGTGGAGTCCACTAGACAAGCAAGTAGAGATCGTAGTCTATCAAGTCTTAAGAGAAATTGTAGTGTTCTCTACGATCAAGACTGAATCATGCATGAGCACGTCAACACATAACGATCATGGTACAACGACAACGATCGTGGTGTCTCTTCCGTTAGCTTCAGAAGCATCAAGTTTTGCCCATCTGATAAAGGAGGAAGTATAACAAATGAAGAATGGCTTATGAACGTTGACATTTCGGGAGTCCCAATGATTCTATATCCATCCTTAGTTCAAATCGAAGAAGCGTATGGAAGAAGCTAAGGAGAATGTTTTCTATCTCCTGAAAACACCTTTTTAGGTGTTTGGTGAGAAAGCAGTCTACTGTGTTAGGTGGGCCAGACAGCAGAACTCCAAATTCCCAGGATGTCACCATCAGTGCTCAGAAAAGTCTGGAGCATTAAATGCTACAACGGATGCCTTCAATAGAAAGATTTAAAAGGCTCCTTCATAAGAAGAATATATTGCAGATTTAGATTAAGCAAGCAAGAACGATAAAGCTCAAGAACACTAAACATCCAAAATCTACGATCTAGATAGAAAGCTTGCTCAGCTACTCCGTTCTTCCGAACGTATGCTTAACTGCAACTGAGTAGCACACCCAAGAACTCAACTCTCATCAAGTGTATTCCAAGTCTGCTAGACTTGAAGAGTTCTAAGTGAACTAAGAAGTTCCAAGATTGCTGGTCTTGAAGGAATCTAAGTGATTCAAAGATTGTAAAAGATATCCTTAGTGGATGTCCTACTCGTGGAGTAGAAGAGTGGACTAGGAGCCTTATGTGCTCTGAACCACTTAAAATCACTGTGTCTGATATATCTGCTATAACTGCTATATTTGTTATAACTGCTATATTTGTTATAACTGCCATAACTGCTTATCACCTACAAACTTGGTTTATCTTAAAGGGGAACAAACAAATCATATATTCCGCTATGGTTAATTTATTAACAAATCTGATAAGTATTTTGAAAAGAAAAAAGTTTTTAAAATATCTATTCAACCCCCCTTCTAGACAACTATTGTGCCTCTGGGAACTAATAATTGGTATCAGAGCAACTTCTCTCAACTAGCCTACAAAATTGAGTAGATCTGATGGCACATATGATAAGTGAGTCCAAGACCGGTGGAGGCAGCATGCCACCAATGTGCAACAAAGATAAATTTGTCAACTGAAAAGTTCGTATGCAAGCCTACATGGATTCAATAGATGACAAGATATTTGAAACTATTATGAATGGGCCCTACGTTCCAACAAAGCTTGCACCAACTCTAGAAGATCCAAACAAAGTTCAGATCAAGATCAAATCAGAATGGACTGACAACGACAAGAAAGCTGTCCAGCTAGACAAAAAGGCTAAATACATTTTATTCTAGTATTTAGAAGATGATCTGTTCGAAAATGTGGTTAACAGCAAGACTGCCAAAGAAGTCTGGGAAGCACTGCTCATTATGCACGAAGGAACAAAAGAAGTCAGAGAAAACAAGCAATCTCTTATGACTCAACAGTATGAGATGTTTGCCCATGTACCAGGAGAAAACGTCACTTCCACTTACGAGAGATTCAATGTGCTACTTAACTCTCTTTGAGCTTTTGGAAAGATCTATCCAAATAAAGATCTTATCATCAAGTTCATGAGGTCCTTGCCAAGCGAGTGGGATGCCAAAACCACTGCCATTAGAGAATCAAAGAACCTCCATAAAATAATAGTTCACAACTTTATAGGCAACCTTCTTACTTACGAACTAGAGCTGACCCAACGAGCAGAGACTCTATCTGAAGGAAGAAAGAAGGACAAAGGAGTTGCTCTCAAGGCAATAGAAGCCACCTCCAAAGCTTCATGCTGAAAATGAATCTGACTCTAAGGAAGATGATGATGAGTACATTGCAATGCTGGTCAAAAGACTCAAAAGGTTCATGCGCAAAGGCAGAAGCAGCAGACCTAAGAGATTCAACAACAACAGCAGCCAGGAGCAGATCAACGACTTATGCTACAATTGCAAGAAGCCTGGCCATTTCATTGCAAACTGCAACAAACCTCTTAGAGAAGAGCTGAAGAGGAAAACAACTCCAAAGAAGGAGTTCAAAGGCTACAAAAAGCTCCAGAAGAAAGACAAAGGTCTTGTGGCCGGAGGATCGTGGAGTGACTCAAACAACGACACAAACCCTGAGTCAGGAGATGATGAAGAGCCTCACGTAGCCAATCTTTGTCTGATAGCAAAAGATGCAAAAGATAAAAAGAGCACTGACCATCACGAAGTAAGTATCGATGAGGTATATGACTTTAACTCTCCTGATGTAGACATTGATGATCTAAGAACTGCACTATATAGCATAACATCTGATCTGCATCAATACATAAATTGGTTCAGAGTTCTATCTAAAGATTATTCTCTTCTTCAAAAAGAGAAAGAGAAAGTTCAAGTAGAACTGGAGACAGCTCTACTAAGTACTACCTCTCTCTCTAAACTTGAGGCTAAGAATAAACTCTTAAGACAGACCAATGAAATCATCACACATAAAGAGTTAAAGCTAACCTCTAAGATTGAGGAGCTAGAGAAGACAATATCAATATTAAATAGGTCTTCTTCATCCATGGACTCCCTGATCTCCAATCAGAGAAGTGTATTTGACAGAACAGGTTTAGGTTTTGGGGAATCTACATCAGAACCATGTGTGGAAAAGCTCATGGAAACTAACACTAGTAGTGCTTCAAATTTTAATAGAGGCATTACATTTGTGAAATCCACAAAGAAGGAAGAACCAATGCATCATTGCTCTTCTGATCCAAGTCATGTCCCAAGACATAATGGATCCCATGCTGGCCTGGGATTCATAAAGGTGAAGAGTAACTCAGTCACTACTCTCCAACCTCGAAGGGTCGTGGAGTCAAGTAAAATCGGCTCCACGAACTAACTAGAAAGGAATCGTAGAGTTGAGATTCACTCATCACAAGCTCTAAATCACAAGGCTGCATGGAAAAAGAAGAATCAGTATAAGGAAAAGGCCACCAAGTATCCACACAAGTTCTAATGGAGAAAGAATCCACACACACACACAAGCTTGCATTATGCTAGATGCTTTGTATGTAATAGAAATGGTCATAAGGCTGCAGTATGCTATTATAACCCTCTGCATGATAGACCCAAAGTCAAGCAAATTTGGGTCCCCAAGGGTACTAACAAGGTAGGACACATGCAAGTCTAGGGTAACAATATGAAAGCTTAACCTTACTGCAGGAACTGAGCTCCACTATCACAACATAGTATCTAGACAGTGGATGCTCAAGGAACATGACTGGGAACAAAGCCCTCATGTCTAACTTCATAGAGAAGGAGGGTCCAACAGTCATCTTTGGAGACAACAGCTCTGGAAAGACAAGAGGATATGGCTCAGCTAGGAATGGTGCAGTGTCCTTCAGCAAAGTAGCATATGTGGAAGGACTAAAGCATAATCTTCTGAGCATCAGCCAACTTTGCGATAAGGGTCATCAAGTCACCTTCCTCAACAATCAGTGTCAAGTCAGAAATCTGAAGACCTCTTCTATAAAGCTGATCGGAACAAAAGAAGGAAACGTCTACACTATTAATCTTGCTCAACTATGTTCTAATGAAATAATCTGGTTTCTTGCTAAAGCCTCTGAAGAAATGAGCTGGCTATGGCATAGAAGGTTGTTTCATCTCAACTTCAAGAGTATGTCAAAATTGGCCTCCAAAGATCTAGTAGCAGGATTACCTAAGCTCAGCTTCGTCAAAAAAAGGCCATACAACGCCTGTCAGCTTGGAAAACAAATAAGGAGCTCAATTAAAGGTAAAACAGTCAACTCAATTGATAAGCCCCTACAGTTACTTCATATGGATCTTTTTGGGCCAATTCTGAATGTAAGCCTTGGAGGAAAGAGATACTCACTGGTCGTAGTGGATGACTACACTAGATTCACATGGGTGTTCTTTCTAAATTCTAAAGATGAAATAAGCTCCCAACTGATAAAGATGTTCAAGCTGGTGATGAACGAAAAAGGAGAGAAGATCAAGGCCATAAGGAGTGATCATGGAAGAGAGTTTGAATTCTCTAAGATGGATCAGTTTTGTGCAGATAACGGCATTAGTCACAACTTTTTAGCTCCACGAACTCCAAAGCAAAATAGAGTAGCTGAAAGGAAGAACAGAACCCTGATCGAAGCAGGAAGGACTCTACTAGCTACAGCTCATTTGCCTGAATATTTTTGGGTAGAAGCTATCAACACTGCGTGCTACACTCAGAACAGGTCTCTTGTTCACTCTACACTGAAGAAGACTCCCTACGAGCTGTAGAGAGGAAGAAAGCCCAACGTTAGTTACTTCCATGTGTTCGGTTGTGCATGCTACATTCTCAATAATGGAAAACAATATCGGAATAAGTTCCAACCCAAGTCAGCCAAAAAAATCTTTCTTGGATATGCCACAGACAGCAAGGCCTATAGAGTGTTCAACAAGAAGACGCTAAGTGTTGAAGTCTCAATTCACATCATCTTTGATGAAACAGACTTAGACAAGTATGTACCACAAGGCACTGCGATTGACAATCTAGACACTACGAATGAGGTAGTCGACCCCAACACCACGATCGCAGCCCCAGAAGATGGAATCGTCGAGCCTGAAGAAGAGATCGTGGAGAGAGCTACACCAGAAGACGAACCTCTACAGCAAGAGACAGAAGTTGATCTTGAAGAATTCAAACAAGAAGGCACCAGAACAGATGGTCCAATAAGGAACAGATGGGCAATAGATCACACTCAAGACCTGATTATTGGAGATCCAAATGCAAGAATCAAGACGAGATCTGCCACCCAGAATGAATGTTTCTATCTGAGCTTTCTGTCCCAAATAGAACCCAAGAAGATAGAAGATGCCATGGAAGATTCGAGTTAGATTGAAGCCATGCAAGAGGAGCTGAATCAGTTTGAAAAGAAGCAAAGTCTGGAGATTAGTTCCTAGACCAAGGAATCACCCAGTTATTGGCACCAAATGGGTCTTCAGAAACAAAATGGATGAAGATGAGGTGATCACAAGGAACAAGGCAAGACTAGTGGCCAAAGGTTATTCCCAAGAAGAAGGCATCGACTACGACGAGACCTTCGCACTTGTTGCCAGACTAGAAGCCATCAGGATATTCCTTGTTGCTGCCCACATGAAGTTCAAAGTCTTCCAGATGGATGTCAAGAGTGCCTTTCTGAATGGTGAACTTCAAGAAGAAGTATATGTGGAGCAACCTTCAGGTTTCATTAATCCAACTCTCTCTAATTATGTCTATAGATTAGACAAAGCCTTATATGGACTTAAACAAGCACCTAGAGCATGGTATGAAACACTAACAAACTATCTTATTGAAAAAAGATTCACTAGAGGTAGAGTAGACACCACACTATTTCTTAGGAAGCACAAAAATAAAGTTTTACTAGTTCAAATATATGTAGATGATATTATCTTTGGTTCTACTGATGAAAATCTGTGCAAGAGATTTGCCAAGCTTATGTAGAGCAAGTTCGAAATGAGCATGATAGGTGATCTGAATTTCTTTCTTGGACTACAAATGAAGTAGACTGAAGAAGGTATCTTCAATAACCAAGCCAAGTACATCAAAGACTTACTTAAGAAGTATGGCATAGAATCAGCCTCTCCCATGAAAAACACCAATTGCTCCAGCAACTATGCTTGACAAAGATGAGAAAGGTAAATGTATTAACATTACTCAATACAGAGGTATGATAGGATCTCTTCTATAATTAACTGTTAGTAGACCAGATATAATATTTGCAAAATGCATATGTGCTAGATTTCAAGCTAATCCTAAGGAATCACACTTAACTGCTGTAAAGAGAATTTTCAGGTATCTCAAAGGCACACCTCACTTGGGACTTTGGTATCCCAAGGAGTCCTCCTTTGAACTGACAGGATATTCATATGCTAATTTTGCAGGCTGCAAAATTGATAGAAAAAGTACCAGTGGCACTTTTCAACTGCTAGGAAATAGACTTGTGTCCTGGTTTAGCAAGAAGCAAAATTCAGTGTCAACTTCAATAGCAGAAGCTGAATACTGTGCTCAAATCCTATGGATGAAGAACCAGCTAGAAGACTATGGGTTTGATTTCAAGTCTATATCTGTTCACTGTGATAACACAAGTATCACTAGCAATAACACATAATCCTGTCATGCATTCTAGGACTAAGCATATAGAAATAAGATATCATTTTATTAGGGATCATGTTCAAAATGGAACTATATCTTTACAATACATCCATACTGAAAATCAACTTGCTGATGTCTTTACAAAACCCTTAGATGAATCCAGGTTTAATAAACTAATAAGTGAGTTAGGTATGCTAAATCTACCACCATAAATTCTATGCTCTAGTTGGTGCTAACAATGCAGATAAAAAGGCTATATCAGTATCGTGGAGATGACTAAGAGAAACCACGATCGTGGAGTAGTCTCGACATGGCAGAGAATCCCACTGTGATGAAATCATTCTACCAAGCCTAAGCAGCCCTTATGATAAGCGCCTCAGGGATAACCCTGACCCTTAATTTTAGACTAAGAGGTTGGCCCTTCCTGAGCAACCTTAACCCAGAAGGGATGCTAATTCAGAATGCATCACAAGGACCAGTAGAGACAAAGGTCGTGGAGCAGGTTCAACAATAAATTCAACAATCGTGGAGTAGCCTCGACAATCAGTAGTCATCCTGAAGGATACACTAGCTCAGGTGGAGCTAAGGGCAAATCAGTACTTTTTATGCTACTTAAAATCGTGGAGCCCTGCAGAACTTAACACGTGCCCCACTCTGCAGATCGTGAGAGAGGGAAGTTATAAATACATTTGAAATGTCCTTTTGACAGTTCACCTTTGAACTTCAAAAGCATATCCCTCTCTTTCTCTTTCACAGAAACCCTAGTTTTCAGAACGCTCAGCTAAGTTTGCTCGTCACAGGAAAATCAACAAAATCAATGGCTGCTTCAAATGTTGTATCTAGTTACCAACTATGCTTCGACCAATTCAAGATAGCTGACCCGCAGTTTCATAAAATTCTTTCCCTTCTGAAAAAAGCTGGTCTCAAAGAAGCTCTGACCACCATCACAAGGATTTACCCGAAGCTGGTGAAAGAATTCTGCTGCAATGGAGTCTTCGAGAATGACGTCATCACTACAAAGGTCAATGGGGTGCAGATTTGGCTCAGAGCTGAAGATATAAACCTAGCCCTAGGTTTTAAATCAAAGGGCCTTCCATCTCTGAGTGTCATCAACTTTCATGAAGGTCTGAAGAATAAGCACCACAAGAAGTTTCAAGGCATCAAGGGCTACAAGAAGAAAGAGTTTCCCCAGAAGTATGAATTTTTGGCTGATGTTGTTAGGAAGTGCATATGCTGCAAGAGCCCTGGTCATGACTCTGTGAATGAGAACCAATCATGACAATAATCTGCTTCAGAGTTCAACTCAACTATGGGGCTTTGCTCATAAAATGGTTTGGGAAGTGGATGCTAAGCTCTAAGAAGGCGAAGACCTCTGGCAAAATGCTCTATGGGAGATTCATCAGCATAATTCTTCAATCTACTCTAGGAGATAAAATTGGAGACAAGGAAGGAGCACCCATCAATGCCAACAGAAGGATGACCAAGCAGCTCTTTGAAAACTAGAAGAGGAATCCTACAGAGAACGTGAAGATAATGTCTGAGTCAAGTGGAAGGACTGGTGATGTGAAGAAGAAACCTGATCTGCAGAGAAACATGTCTGTGCTGAAGGAAGCTGAGGAAAAGGAAGAAGTAAATCAAGAGGAACCCTCTGCTCTAGTCAGAAAGAGTAAGGGGAAGAGGAAACTGAAAGAAAGTGTTTAGATGGCAGAAGAGCCTCAAGGCTCAACCACTGATGCACCCCAAGGGGTTCTAGCACTAAGTTTTTTGGTCTCTTCTCACAAAAGGAACTCACCCTGGAAGTGAACAAATCACCAGAAGAAGTTCTGAAGGAGAAGAAGAAGAAGAAGAAGAAGAAGAAGAAGAAGCATGGTAAGGATAAGGCTGAAGGCAGTTCTGAGCCTCAGAAGAAGAAACGCAGCCATCGATCAAAGAAGTCTTCACTCACCACGATCATAGAGTCATTGCCAATCTTGGAGTCTAGACTTACCATCATTCCAAAGAAGGATGCTGCAACATTCTCAGCCTGAACAAACTGTCAGAGCTGAAGCTGAAGAAGGTACTGAGGCTGTGGCTAAGCCCATAAGAACAAAGAAAAAGCTTGTCAAGAAATATATTCTTATCAATGAAGAAGCCTTGAAGGAGGCAGAAAGAAGAATTGTTGTTGAGAAGGCTGAACCAAGATCTGAGCCTCAAGCAACAGATACTCACAGTGAGTCCTTATATGAGACCAGGATCATTGCTGATGTGATAGCCAACCTCAACAGTGCAGTAACCCCTACTGTATCTGATCAGGCTATGGTTCAAGCTGAGGAGGAGGTGGTAGAAGCTATTTAGAAGAGTACAGCTAATGTTGAGCGGGAGTCTCTCGAAGCACCTGAGCCAGAGAATGCTACAAATGAGGGGGATCTACCAGAAGATGCTCATGAAGCCCCCTCTGCCCCTCAAGAAAATATAGTCTTTGAAGCTATAGAAATGGAAAGTGTTGCAGCTGTGGAGATGGAGAGTGATGAAGAACAAAGGGGAGATGCTAAAATGATGGATATGGTGGAAATTTTTAATGAAGGTGATGAAGATGATGGAGAAGAAGAGGATGCAGTGGGCTGGGGAAGAGAAAGGAGAGCCAACTACAATCAATTATTCTCCTACTTGCCTATGATGTCCTATCACAAAGCCCTGATTCTCAACTCTTGGGATCACATGTTCTGGGCATACAAAGCTTATCCAGCAATTTCGGTGCTAGCCTATGGATTCCCAAGCAACCTCAACTTTGCTCAGAAGCTGATCACTAATCAATCATCTTCAAGGACTGAGCATGAGGTACACTCTATTCCCATCTCTTTCATAGTTAACCACTACCCTCTATCAAACTTCCACCAGTTTAATGAACTACCAAGATGGTTGGAAGTGGTTCTTAACCCACTAAACCAGTTTCCAGTTACAGAGTCCCAAAACTCTATAAATGATGAACCAAATAATCAACTTTCCCTTATCGTCGAGCCACCTGATAGTAACTCTATAGTCGTAGTGCAACAATTCACGCTCGTCGAAAAATAACCCGTGGTCGTCGAACAACGATTTATAATCGTCGAATGACTACACAACACCACGACCATTGAGCCACCAAGACAAACCGTCGGGCAAATTATCCCTTATATTGAACCACCCTCCTCTACTATACACCAAACCCAAACACCTCTCACACAGTCAGATATTCCCTCATCCTCCAACAATGAATATTTCGATATGACACTTGCTCTCACAAGTATGTCAAGGCCAAGGGAGCACACTACGGCCTCCCCTCCTGATTTTAAGAAGATTTTTGATCATCTTTCTCTACTCCCCACCAAAGAGGAGCTTGCTAATTTAACAAGCCATATAGCCCTAAAGACAGAGGAGAACCTTGAAGCTCAATCACTGGCGCTTCATCAACGATTCAATCACGTAATCGAAGCTGTCAAAACCTTGCCGAGAAACTTGGCGACTGAGCTCTCAAAGAAACTAAAGGAGATCATACGGGAGATGAGTGACAATCTCATCCAAAGGGATGCTATTCATTTTTAAGCTTCCAACAAGCATAAGGAAGCAGTACAACTTCTCCAAAAAAACTCAAGAATCTCAAAATGCTCTTATGGCTAATCAGATTCACCAGCTGCGTCTCTCCCTACACGAATTTCAAGACTATTTTATGACTCAAATAAAACAGACTGCAGATGTCATGTCCATGTTGCAGCAAAAAAGAAGAAATACTGAGGCCATGGTTGAAGAAAATCGCAGTGACATTGCTCAAAATTGTTCTCAAATGCATGAGCTGGTGCAAGGAGTCAATCGTCTATCAGAAGATATTCGAACCCTGGATGCTGACATAAAGGGGGAAAATAAAGAGGAAGGGGAGAAAGGCAAAGGCAACGGGAAACAAATTGCATCAAGGAGAAATACAAGAAATCAGCCTTGCCAGCCTCGCTATCAGACTCAACGAATTGAACAGCAGCAACAACCAATCATCATGGCGCGACCTATAAGGAGTCAAGGCCAATTTTTTAGCCCACAAGGAGTATCCAATACTGGTTTTAGCATGCCCATTGAAGATCCTACCTTTATGAACAGACATGATCATGGAGAAAGGTTAAGTCAAAGTGAGCTAGAAGATATTGCATGGCGAGATGAAGTTAGCAGAAGAACGAGAGCTGAAGAGCATGCCAATCCTCCGAAGAACAAGAGGCAGAGAAGATAGAGATAAATTGAAATTTATTTCTTATTGATGTAACTGTGCTAATTTGTAATATCTGCTTCACAACATCAATAAATTCATGCTTATTATCTAAAGATTTCAGCTGCTCACAGAAACACTAAGTCATATTTACTTTCTAGCATCCTGCATTTAGAAATTGATGATATGATGCAAATCTCCTTGGTTATGTCAACATCAAATAGGGGGAGATTGTTGGGAATTGCATGAAAAAATTTGATGTTGAAAGTAAATAAATATGCTTATGTGTAAAGTCATTTAATAGAACATATGTACAAGGACTTAGATGGTAGATCAAAATTATTAAGTTGATCTGAGCTAAATGTTTATCATTCTGTAAATGAATGTATAGAAGAAAGATCAAATCTGTTAGGTTGATCTCTTGAAATGTAATAGATAGGCTTTAACAGAATTTTAGTCTGTCGAGCCAGCCGAGAGATTGCAGAAGCCGAGGTAGATTCGTGGAGTATCGAGGAAGTTGCTCATAATCGTAGTCTGTCTTGGAAGCCACACTCAGAATCGTGGAGAAAGTCTGAGCGCCTGTCGAGCCAAGTCAAGAATCGCAATCAGCTCTCGAAAACGTGGAGTCCACTAGACAAGCAAGTAGAGATCGTAGTCTATCAAGTCTTAAGAGAAATTGTAGTGTTCTCTACGATCAAGACTGAATCATGCATGAGCACGTCAACACATAACGATCATGGTACAACGACAACGATCGTGGTGTCTCTTCCGTTAGCTTCAGAAGCATCAAGTTTTGCCTATCTGATAAAGGAGGAAGTATAACAAATGAAGAATGGCTTATGAATGTTGATATTTCGGGAGTCCCAATGATTCTATATCCATCCTTAGTTCAAATCGAAGAAGCGTATGGAAGAAGCTAAGGAGAATGTTTTCTGTCTGCTGAAAACACCTTTTCAGGTGTTAAGTGAGAAAGCAGTCTGCTGTGTCAGGTGGGCCAGACAGCAGTACTCCATATTCCCAGGATGTCACCATCAGTGCTTAGAAAAGTCTGGAGCATTAAATGCTACAACGAATGCCTTCAACAGAAAGATTTAAAAGGCTCCTTCATAAGCAGAATAGATTGCAGATTTAGATTAAGCAAGAAAGAACAATAAATCTTAAGAACATTCAATGTCCAAACTCTACCATCCAAATAGAGAGCTTGCTCAGCTACTCAGTTCTTTCGAACGTATGCTTAACTGCAACTGAGTAGCACACCCAAGAACTCAACTCTCATCAAGTGTATTCCAAGTCTGCTGGACTTGAAGAGTTCTAAGTGAACTAAGAAGTTCCAAGACTGCTGGTCTTGAAGGAATCTAAGTGATTCAAAGATTATAAAAGATATCCTTAGTGGATTTCCTACTCGTGGAGTAGAAAAGTGGACTAGGAGCCTTGTGTGCTCTGAACCACTTAAAATCACTGTGTATGATATATCTGCTATAACTGCTATATTTGTTATAACTGCCATAACTGCTTATCACCTACAAACTTGGTTTATCTTATACGGGAACAAATAAAGCATTTATTTCGCTGTGGTTAATTAACAAATCTGATAAGTATTTTGAAAAAAAAAAAGTTTTTAAAATATCTATTCAACCCCCCTTCTAGATAACTATTGTGCCTCTTGGAACTAATAATTGGTATCAGAGCAGGTTCTCTCAACTAGCCTACAAAACTTGAGTAGATCTGATGGCACATATGATAAGTGAGTCCAAGACCGGTGGAGGCAGCATGCCACCAATGTGCAACAAAGACAAATTTGCCAAGTGGAAAGTTTGTATGCAAGCCTACATGAATTCAATAGATGGCGAGCTATTTGAAAGTATTATGAATGCGCCCTACGTTCCAACAAAGCTTGCACCAACTCCAGAAGATCCAAACAATGTTCAGATCAAGATCAAATCAGAATGGACTGACAACGACAAGAAAGCTGTCCAGCTAGACAAAAAGGCCATGAACATTTTGTTCCATTCTTTAGAAGATGATCTGTTCGAAAATGTGGTCAACAGCAAGACTGCCAAAGAAGTCTGGGAAGCACTGCTCATTATGTACGAAGGAATAGAAGAAGTCAGAGAAAATAAACAACCTTTTATGACTCAACAGTATGAGATGTTTGCCCATGTACCAGGAGAAAACGTCACTTCCACTTACGAGAGATTCAATGTGCTGCTCAACTCTCTTCGGGCTTTTGGAAAAATCTATCCAAATAAAGATCTTATCATCAAGTTCATGAGGTCCTTGCCAAGCAACAGGGATGCCGAAACCACTGCCATCAGAGAATCAAAGAACCTCCATACCTATGTACTAGAGCTAACCTAACGAGCAGAGACTCTATCTGAAGGAAGAAAAAAGGACAAAGGAGTTGCTCTCAAGGAAACAGAAGCCACCTCCAAAGCTCATGCTGAAAATGAATCTGACTCTAAGGAAGATGATGATGAGTACAATGCAATGCTGATCAAAAGACTAAAAAGGTTCATGTGCAAAGGCAGCAGCAGCAGACCTAAGAGATTCAACAACAACAACAGCCAGGAGCAGATCAACGACTTATGCTACAACTGCAAGAAGCCTGGCCATTTCATTGCAAACTGCAACAAACCTCTTAGAGAAGAGCTGAAGAGGAAAACAAATCCAAAGAAGGAGTTCAAAGGCTACAAAAAGCTCCAGAAGAAAGACAAAGGTCTTGTGGCCAGAGGATCGTGGAGTGACTCAGACAACGACACAAACCCTGAGTCAGGAGATGATGAAGAGCCTCAAGTAGCCAATCTGTGTCTGATGGCCAAAGATGCAAAAGACAAAAATGGGCACTGACCATCACGAAGTAAGTATCGATGAGGTATTTGACTTTAACTCTATTGATGTAGACATTGATGATCTAAGAACTACACTACATGGCATAACATCTTATCTGCATCAATACATGAAGTGGTTTAGAGTTCTGTCTAAAGATTATTCTCTTCTTCAAAAAGGGAAAGAGAAAGTTCAAGTAGAACTGGAGACAACTCTACTAAGTACTACCTCTCTCTCTAAACTTGAGGTTGAGAATAAACTCTTAAGACAGACCAATGAAATCATCACACATAGAGAGTTAAAGCTAACCTCTAAGATTGAGGAGCTAGAGAAGATAATCTCAATATGGAATAGGTCTTCTTCATCCATTGACTCCCTGATCTCCAGTCAGAGAAGTGCATCTGACAGAATAAGTTTAGGTTTTGGGGAATCTACCTCAAAACCATGTGTGGAAAAGCTCAAGGAAACTAACACTAGTAGTGCTTCAAATTTTAATAGAGGCATTACATTTGTGAAATCCATAAAGAAGGAAGAACCAATGCATCCTTGCTCTTTGATCCAAGTCATATCCCAAGACATAATGGATCCCATGCTGGCCTGGGATTCATAAAGGTGAAGAGTAACTCAATCACTACTCTCCAACCTCGAAGGGTCATGGAGTCAAGTAAAACCAGCTCCATGAACTAACCATGAAGGAATCGTAGAGTTGAGATTCACTCATCACAAGCTCTAAATCACAAGGCTGCATGGAAAAAGAAGAATCAGTATAAGGAAATGGACACCAAGTATCCACACAAGTTCCAATGGAGAAAGATTCCACACACACACACAAGCATGCATCATGCTAGATGCTTTGTATGTGATAGATATGGTCATAATGCTGCAGTATGCTATTATAACCCTCTGCATGATAGACCCAAAGTCAAGCAGATTTGGGTCCCCAAGGGCACTAATAAGGTAGGACCCATGCAAGTCTGGGTAACAATATGAAAGCTTAACCTTACTGCAGGAACTGAGCTCCACGATCACAACATGGTATCTAGACAGTGGATGCTCAAGGCACATGACCGGGAACAAAGCCCTCATGTTTAACTTCATAGAGAAGGAGGGTCCAACAGTCATCTTTGGAGACAACAGCTCTGGAAAGACAAAAGGATATGGCTCAGCTAGGAATGGTGCAGTGTCCTTTAGCAAAGTAGCATATGTGGAAGGACTAAAGCATAATCTTCTGAGCATCAGCCAACTTTACGACAAGGGTCATCAAGTCACCTTCCTCAACAATCAGTGTCAAGTCAGAAATCTGAAGACCTCTTCTATAAAGCTGACCGGAACAAAAGAAGGAAACGTCTACACTGTTAATCTTGCTCAACTATGTTCTGATGAAACAATCTGGTTTCTTGCTAAAGCCTCTGAAGAAATGAGCTGGCTATGGCATAGAAGGTTGTCTCATCTCAACTTCAAGAGTATGTCAAAATTGGCCTCCAAAGATCTAGTAGCAGGATTACCTAAGCTCAGCTTCATTAAAAAAGGCCATGCAATGCCTGTCAGCTTGGAAAGCAAACAAGGAGCTCAATTAAAGGTAAAACAGTCAACTCAATTGATAAGCCCCTACAGTTACTTCATATGGATCTTTTTGGGCCAATTCTGACTGTAAGCCTTGGAGGAAAGAGATACTCACTGGTCATAGTGGATGACTACACCAGATTCATATGGGTGTTCTTTCTAAATTCTAAAGATGAAACAAGCTCCCAACTGATAAAGATGTTCAAGCTAGTGATGAACAAAAAAGGAGAGAAGATCAAGGCCATAAGGAGTGATCATGAAAGAGAGTTCGAATTCTCTAAGATGGATCAGTTCTGTGCAGATAACGGCATCAGTCATAACTTTTCAGCTCCACGAACTCCAAAGCAAAATGGAGTAGCTGAAAGGAAGAACAGAACCCTGATCGAAGCAGGAAGGACTCTACTAGCTGCAGCTCATCTGCCTGAATATTTTTGGGTAGAAGCTATCAACACTGCGTGCTACACTCAGAACAGATCTCTTGTTCACTCTACACTGAAGAAGACTCCATACGAGCTGTGGAGAGGAAGAAAAGCCCAACGTCAGTTACTTCCATATGTTCAGCTGTGCATGCTACATTCTCAGTAATGAAAAACTAATATCTGACTAAGTTCCAACCCAATTCAGACGAAAGAATCTTTCTTGGATATGCCACAGACAGCAAGGCCTATAGAGTGTTCAACAAGAAGACGCTAAGTGTTAAAGTCTCGATTCACATCATCTTTGATGAAACAGACTTAGACAAGTATGTACCACAAGGCACTGCGATCGACGATCCAGACACTACGAATGAGGTGGTCGACCCCAACACCACGATTGTAGCCCCAGAAGATGGAAATTGTCAAGCCTGAAGAAGAGATCATGGAGAGAGCTACACCAGAAGACGAACCTCTACAACAAGAGACAGAAGTTGATCTTGAAGAATTCAGACAAGAAGGCACCAGAACAGATGTTCCAACAGGGAACAGATGGGCTAGAGATCACACTTAAGACCTGATTATTGGAGATCCAAATGCAAGAATCAAGACGAGATCTGCCACCTACAATGTGTGTTTTTGTCTGAGCTTTTTGTCCCAAATTGAACCCAAGAAGATAGAAGATGCCATAGAAGATTCGAGTTAGATAGAAGCTATGCAAGAGGAGCTGAATCAGTTTGAAAGAAGCAAAGTCTAGAGATTAGTTCCTAGACCAAGGAATCACCCACTTATTAGCACCAAATGGGTCTTCAGAAATAAAATGGATGAAGATGAGGTGATCACAAGGAACAAGGCAATACTAGTGGCCAAAGGTTATTCCCAAGAAGAAGGCATCAACTACAACGAGACCTTTACACCTATTGCCAGACTAGAAGCTATCAAGATATTCCTTGTTGCTGCCCACATGAATTTTAAAGTCTTCCAGATGGATGTCAAGAGTGCATTGCTGAATGGTGAACTTTAAGAAGAAGTATATATGGAGCAACCTTTAGGTTTCATCAATCCAACTCTCTCTAATTATGTCTATATATTAGACAAAGCCTTATATGGACTTAAACAAGCACCTAGAGCATGGTATGAAACACTAACAAACATTCTTATTAAAAAAGGATTCACTAGAGGTAGAGTAGACACCACACTATTTCTTAGGAAGCACAAAAATAAAGTTTTACTAGTTCAAATATATGTAGATGATATTATCTTTGGTTCTACTGATGAAAATCTGTGCAAGAGATTTGCCAAGCTTATGCAGAGCAAGTTCGAAATGAGCATGATAGGTGATCTGAATTTCTTTCTTGGACTACAAATGAAGTTGACTGAAGAAGGTATATTCAATAACCAAGCCAAGTACATCAAAGACTTACTTAAGAAGTATGGCATGGAATCAACCTCTCTCATGAAAACACCAATTGCTCCAGCAACTAAGCTTGACAAAGATGAGAAAGGTAAATGTATTGACATTACTCAATACAGAGGTATGATAGGCTCTCTTCTGTAATTAACTGCCAGTAGACTAGATATAATATTTGCAAAATGCATGTGCTAGATTTCAAGCTAATCCTAAGGAATCACACTTAACTGCTGTAAAGAGAATTTTTAGGTATCTCAAAGGCACACCTCACTTGGGACTTTGGTATCTCAAGGAGTCCTCCTTTGAACTGACAGGTTATTCATATGCTAATTTTGCAGGCTGCAAAATTGATAGAAAAAGTACCAGTGGCACTTGTCAACTGCTAGGAAACAGACTTGTGTCCTGGTTTAGCAAGAAGCAAAATTCAGTGTCAACTTCAATAGTAGAAGCTGAATACTGTGCTCAAATCCTATGGATGAAGAACCAGCTAGAAGACTATGGGTTTGATTTCAAGCTTATACCTGTTCACTGTGATAACACAAGTGCCATAGCAATAACACATAATCCTGTCATGCATTCTAGGACTAAGCATATAGAAATAAGATATCATTTTATTAGGGATCATGTTCAAAATGGAACTATATCTTTACAATACATCCATACTGAAAATCAAATTGCTGATGTCTTTACAAAACCCTTAGATGAATCCAGATTTAATAAACTAATAAATGAGCTAGGTATGCTAAATCTACCACCATAAATTCTATGCTCTAGTTGGTGCTAACAATGCAGATAAAAAGTCTATATCAAAATCGTGGAGATGACTAAGAGAAACCACGATCGTGGAGTAGTCTCGACATGGCAGAGAATCCCACTATGATGAAATCATTCTACCAAGCCTAAGCAGCCCTTATGATAAGTGCCTCAGGGATAACCCTGACCCTTAATTTTAGACTAAGAGGTTGGCCCTTCCTGAGCAACCTTAACCCAGAAGGGATGCTAATTCAGAATGCATCACAAGGACCAGTAGAGACAAAGGTTGTGGAGAAGGTTTAACAATAAATTCAACAATCGTGGAGTAGCCGCGACAATCGTAGTCATCCTGAAAGATACACTAGCTCAGGGAGAGCTAAGGGCAAGTCAGTACTTTTCATGCTACTTAAAATCGTGGAGCCCTGCAGAACTTGACACGTGCCCCACTTTGCAAATCGTGAGAGAGAGAAGTAACAAATAAGAAATGTCCTTTTGACAGTTCTCCTTTGAACTTCAAAAGCATATCCCTCTCTTTCTATCTCACAGAAACCCTAGCTTTCAAAACGCTCAGCTAAGTTTTCTCGTCACAGAAAAATCACCAAAATCAATGGCTGCTTCAAATGTTGTATCTGGTTACCAACTATGCTTTGACCAATTCAAGACTAGCTGACCCACAGTTTCATAAAATCATGCCCCTTCTAAAGAAAGTTGGTCTCGAAGAAGCTCTGAGCATCATCACAAGGATTTACCTGAAGCTGGTGAAAGAATTCTAATGTAATGGAGTCTTCGAGAATAACGTCATCACTACAAAGGTCAAGGGGGTGCAGATTCAGGCTCGGAGCAGAAGTTATAAACCTAGCCCTAGGTTTTAAATCAAAGGGCCTTCCATCTCTAAGTGTCATCGACTTTCATGAAGGTCTGAAGAAAAGAAGTTTCAAGGCATCAAGGGCTATAAGAAGAAAGAGTTTCCCCAGAAGTATGAATTTCTGGCTGATGTTGTTGGGAAGTACATATGCTGCAAGAGCTCTGGCCATGACTTTGTGAATGAGAACCAACTAAATCTTATGACAATAATCTGCTTCAGAGTACAACTCAACTATGGTCCTTCGCTCATAGAATGGTTTGGGAAGTGGTTGCTAAGCTCTAAGAAGGCGAAGAGCTCGCAAAATACTCTATGGGAGATTCATCAGCATAATTCTTCAATCTCCTCTGGGAGATAAAATTGGAGACAAGGAAGGAGCACCCATCAATGCCAACAGAAGGATGACCCAGCAGCTCTTTGAAAATTAGAAGAGGAATCCTACAAAGAACGTGAAGATGATGTCTGAGTCTAGTGGAAGAACTGGTGATGTGAAGAAGAAACCTGATCTGCAGGGAAACATAACTTCATCTTCATATCAAATTAACACCTTACTATTTAAAATAATATATAAAGAAAATTAAATCTTTATTCATAAAAAGTTGGGGTCTTACAACCTCCGCTCCTTATGAAATTCCATCCTCAAAATTGATATACGTACCTGATATTTCGAAGAGGTGAGGGAACCTTACTTTCATTTCAGATTCTAACTCACAGGTCATTTCCTCAATATCTTGGTTTCTCCATAAAACTTTAATTTAAGGTATAACCTTTGAGCGTAGAATATGTTCCTTCTTATCCAAGATCTTGACAGGTACCTCCTTATATGTTAAATCTTCTTCTATCTCGTCTAGTTCTAATTCAATAATGTATTTTGGGTCTTCCACATATTTACGTAGCATAGATATGTGAAAAATGTTATGAACACGAAACATACTTGGCGGTAAGGCGAGCTTATAGGTCACAGTTCCTACTCGGTCGAGGATTTCAAATGGACCAATAAATCGAGGATTGAGATTTCCTCTCTTTCCAAATCTCGTAACTCCTTTCCATAGAGCAACAAGTAATAATACATGGTCTCCGACATTGAATTCCACGTCCCTTTGATGAAGATCAGCATAACTATTTTGTCGATCTTGAGCTATTTGTATACATTACCGGATCATTTGAATCTTTTATGTATTTATGCATACCAACTCTGGTCCCAACAATGTTCCTTCACCTACCTCGTCCTAGCATACTGGAGAACGACACTTTCGACCATACAACGCCTCGAACAGAGCCATTCGATAGGGGGTTTTGGAAATGGGTTTTGGACTGAGTTCAAGGTCAATATAAAATTCAATTTCATGTTTGGGGGGTAGGTCAAGAAGTTCTTCGAGAAATACATTAGGAAATTTATTAACAACAGAAATGTCATTCAAATCTAACGTATTTTTATTTAAATCGGAGTTATGGGCTAAGAAAGCTTGACATTTGTTTTTCAATAAACGAAGGGCTTTATGGCTTGAGATGAAAGTGATTGATTTCCATGGTTTGGTTACTTGAATTCGCATAACAGGCTGATTAGGAATATAAAAACTAACGACCTTATGAAAATAATCAATTTTTGCATGATGGTTAGTTAACCAGTCAATTCCTAAAATCACGTCAAATTCAAGGATTTTCAAAGAGATGAGGTCAACAAGTAATGTGAGGGTGCCAATTTGAATTAAACAAGATTTATAAATAGTGGATATAATAAAGGTTTCTCCTAACGGATTTTCAACAGATAAGTCAAAGTCTAATCTCTCAGGAGTCAAGTTCAAATGTTGAGCACAAGTAGGTGAAATAAAAGAGTGGGTAGAACCAGTATCTAATAAGGCATAGACTTCGCAAGAGTTTATGATTAGCGTACTTACCCGTAATAACTTCGTTCGAGTTTCTCGCTTTTTGGGAAGTTACGACAAAAGCTCTCCCCTGGACCACTGACTTTGACTTGTTCGTAGCAACATTTGGTGTCACCATTACAGTTGGACTTGACTTTGTTACAGGATATAATTGAGCTAAGTGACCGTCCTTTCCATAACTGATACACACCTTAGAAGGCTGTGTACAGTTTGGACTGATGTGTCCCTCCTCTCCGTATCTGTAACATCTAACTAGTGATCGTTCTCCTTCCCTAGAAATGGGTGTTTGTGCTGGTGCTGTTGTCGATGTCTTTCCGTTGTCATTGTTAAATCTCCTCTTCTTAAAGTTGTTTCCACCTGATTCACTTCTTCTATTATCCGAGCCGGGATTACTGCTGAAGTGATTACCATCTCTGTTATGATAATTCACTTCTTGTTTGTTCTCATTATTCTGATGGTTATTGCTACAGTTGCGATTATTATCGAAGTTTCTTTCTCGTTGTCGGTTGTTATCCCCTGGTTACAATGTTTCTTTCTCTCGTTCCACTAATTAGAGCCCTATCCACGATATCTGAATATAAATAAAGTTTATGAGAAATAACATGTTGACGAATCTCAAATTTCAAACCTCGTAAGAACATTCGAGTCATGCGTTCTTCGTTATCCACCAAGTGGGGCTGTAAATCGGGTTAGCTCGGCAAATTTGGCTTCATCTTACGAGACAGTCATATCACTCTGCTCCAACTTAATAAATTCTACTTCTTTCATGTGGCGAATGCTTTTCAGAAAATACTTGTCATTAAACAACTCTTAAAACTCTGCCCAAGACATTTCGAGTGCTGAGTGATGTGTGCGCTTCACTAATTCCCACCAGTGATCGGCCTTTCCTCAAAACATAAAGGTGGCGAAGGGAACTTTTTGATCATTAGCGCAATGCAGTACATCAAATATCTTTGTCATTTGTTTGAGCCACGCCTCTTCCTTCAGTGGGTCCAGCTTTCCATGAAATTCAGGTGGTCCCAACTCCTTGAATTACTTGGCAGTGACCATTCGCGAGTTACCCGCGTTTCTACCGGTATTATGAGAAGGAGTCTCTCTCGCCTGATTCTGCAAAAATAGCATAAAGTTTCGAAAAAACTCATCATTCATCATATTGTTAGCATCATAATTTTTTGAGTTTGCAGCAGTATGATTTGTAGCCTCCTGATTCTCAGCTACAATCGTCTTATAATTCATTTCTTGATTTTTAGATGTCCATTCTGAAGTACGGCCACAAAACAAAGGTTAATTAAAGAATATAATATATCTCTTCTTGTCTCTATAACCGAACTAACTAATTAACCAACAAAATTAGCTTAGGTAGGACACACTAGCGAAGGATTTTACTCGTCTCTCCCCTCCTAGTTCTAATCCCAGATCTCCACCAGAGACGATATCCCTAAGCTCTGATACCAACTGTGTGCTAGGGTTTGTACGAAATCGTGGACGCAATCAAATTGCAAAATTAACGGAAGTATGGTATAACAGAGTTTAAAAATTTCTACAAAACCATTACCCGGATAATTCTTTATGCAAATTATTAATTTAAAACGATAAATAAGAAGTTATAGAATCATACTCTTATATAACGAAGCTTCCACAGGTACGAGTTCAACTCCTTGTTCTTCGTGATCTCCTTGAATTTTCGGGTTAGATTCTTTCTTTGATTAACATTAGCCACCCAAGTGTTTGGCCTCTAGAGGTGATCCACCAAGGAAGAGAAATTATCAAGAAGGAGGGTGGTTAGCTAAACTCTAGTTTTTTATCCTCTATAGAAAAGGAATACTCTCCAACAATTGGAATTGCATCAAGTGATATCTATTATAAGACTCCTCTTATATAGATATTGGTCAACCCTTCTAATCATATTAGACATGGGGTTTCATTTAATTAATTAAACTCCTTTAATTAATTTAAGCTTCCCACCACATTGGGAATAAATAATTAAATTTATTTAATTAATTTGCCTCCTAATCTTATTAGGAATAAATGAGAGTACTAATATTAAATTAATTCTTAAACTCCTTTAGAAATTAAAATAATAATAATTGTAATAATATTAATAAGACTCCTCTTATTAATTTATATTTAATATTTCTAAAAAATTAAATAATAAATATTAAGCTATTTAATTTATTCTATCAACATAGATTAAATTAATTACACTTAATGCATTATTACGATTATGTCATTACCTTCTTAAATAATTATTCTTCCTTTTATAGTGTGACCATTTAGGTTCTCCATATTAAACTGGTTGTGAATAAATCAATTAGAACAATTCTAATCTTATTTAAATAAATAAATTAAACTAATAATCTATTTAAATAAATAATATTTATTCTACAATAGGGATAAGCCTCCCTAGCGATCAACGATTTTTCAGATAATATAGATTTCAACATTAATCATAAAAAGAACCTGTGAGTATATAGTTACCGTACAATTCAATCCTTCCACCATACAATGTCCTAATTAAATATAAGACATGGAATTACTGTCAAGTCTTATTTTATTTAATTATATGTATTTCGATTAGAAAATGCACAACTCCAAATAATGCAAATTAGAAACTTCTTTCTAATTTCATTCTGTCTTGGCCAAGGACTACTGGGTTGTCATTTAACGAATCATATAGGATATATCTCTTCTTTTACTAGAAATGATAGATTCTTTATTGATCATTCATTATCTCCATATGTAACTCATTATACCCAAGCATACCATTTAATATACCCTAAGGGATTTTAAGGAATAAGTTAAAGTATAATTCATTACACACAAGATACTATGATGATCTCAAGTCCAAGGATCACTTGTACTACTATCACATTAGGAATTCCTATTGACAGGCAAGTAAAACTCCATTAGGTATTCCATAGCGAGTCACGTTCAGTGAACTTATTCTCCATTAAGCACCTACATACTTGCTTTAGTGTCTCCACGCAAATGATCATGAGATCAATCATCCTCATCCAAGAGCAAGCAACATATGTACCAATCTATCCGAATTTACCAATCCCCTTTTTAGTAATCTAACGATTGGGAACTATTTTAGTTTTAAGCTTTCTAAGAATTTAGATCTCATTAGCATGATCAACATCATGATTCTAAAAGCATTGCTTAAAACTATGGGTTATTTACATATTATAAAAATAGCATCATGTAGATAATTAAATGCCTTTAATAAATGAATACTTTTATTAATAAATAAATAAGATTGTTTACAAAGTATGTGCCTTATCATCATACATGATTGGCTTGTATGCACACTACTATCACTATGACGCCCCCAAAATAGGTCCACACATCCCATTTTGAGTCATCAAATACATACTACAGAATTCAAATACAAACTTTCCTACTTACTACTATTAACTTATCGTGCAAAATATGACCACACATAAACTATGAGTTTTAATATAAATATTGTGTCGTATATAATACGATAATATCCACACTCAAATTAAGTCCTTTTATAATTATTGGCACACTATTTTACAGAATAGTGAGGAATACTAGCTCGGATCATTACTCCACTCCCCGACTAGTCCTAGCGACACTCTCATTTCTTGAGAAGAACAATGGAATAAAAAGGAAAAGGGTGAGCTCAACTAGCCCAGTAAAAAATGTTATGACTAAGATAATGCGAAATAAATTATCTTTAGCCTACAACAATAATAAATCAGATAAAATATAGTAGACAACACGTTTTAGATCAACAACTGCAGCGGAACAAGCAATCCAATAGAAGGGTCAAGTATACCATTAATATTTTATCCCTGTAACACCAATCAAGAGTTCATCTTTGCACTACGGGCCAAAGATATTCATTTGTACACCAATGGTCATGATCACGCCAATCAACAATCCATCTTTGTACTACGGGCCAAAGATATTCATTTGTATACCAATCAACAGTTCATCTTTGCACTACGGGCCAAAGAGAACTTTCACCACAACTTAATTCTGAGGATTATGACAATGATATAAATGATGAATAAAAGTGAAATCAAGGATAAATATTAGAGATTTATAATTTATCCAGAGTTCAAGAAAGTCCAAATTGTCAACATAATAACCAATTGTGGTGTAAAATTCAAGAATGATATTTAAGATTCATATTTCAAAGATAATTTGGACAAGAAAAATAAAATTAATTCCGTCGTAAATAGTACTCTGGCATGAATAGTACCCCAGATAAATAGTACTCCAGTATAAATAGTACCCCGGATGAATAGTAATTTGGTATGAATGGTACTCCGGTATAAATAGTACCCTAAATGAATAGTACTTTAGTATGAATAGTACCCCGACATAAAAATTTTAAAATTAAATAAGAAAGTTCAAACCAATATTCTAGTGAAATGATATTAGATGCAGCGCAAACCTCAAGGAATTTCTAATCATTTCAGAAATTATAGAAGCAATACTTACCATAGTAAGCTTAGATTTAGGAATATGAAATGAAATAATATCACTTACATAATATGAAGTATGAACGAAAATGATATCCCTTACGAGTATGGAAGGAAATAATATCATTTACGAGTATTAAAAGAAAATAACATCATTTACCTTAACAAGAGACTAAATACTACAATAATGTAGTAGCAGAACTTTGTGTTGTTGGAGTGTGCTAGCTTCTTGAATATTCCTCTTCTTCTTCTTATTCTCATTCTCTAACTCTCTCTTTTTAGTTTTACTGAATTGGTGAGAAAGAAGGAAGAAGTTAGCTTCTATTTATAGGCTTGGCAGAGTCAGGATAAAGTAGTATTTTCACCATAATTTATGGCATCATCGCTTAACTCATCATTCCTATGACATCATCGCTTACCTCACGGTCCCTATGACATCATTGTTTACCTCATCCTTTCTTATGACATCATTGCTTGCATCATCGACCCTATTATCATTTTCTGCATTATTCTCTTAATGTATTAATGTAATAGATATTATAGACTAGCAATTTCGGCAACCAGATTGTTCCCAGGAAAGAGGAGGCTTTTCGATAAGGATTTCTCCTTATTAGCCAGCAATTAGATAACCTAACCCCTTTCCTAGACAGAACTTTCTAGAAATTATCAATAATGCTAACTAATAATATCATTTCAAATAATATGAGTTATTGTGTCGTGACAATTATTGATTTAATAATCTAAAATACTGTGTTGTTTTTACTATGACAATTATTGCGTTAATAATATGAAATACTAAGTAACTATCACTGTAGAAATTATTGAATCAATAATATGAAATACTATACAGACTTTGGCAATTATTGAATCAATAATATGAATTGCTATACAATAACTACTATGGCAATTATTGAATGAAATACTAAGTGATTTCTTACGTAAGAATCAATAATCAGAGACACTGTGCAATATCATGTTTTATTGTGCAATACCGCGTACTACTGTGGAACAACGCGTATTACTATTCTTTTATCGTTGGTATTTCAACAGTTAACAGTAAAAGTTTTGCCTTTATTTTATAAAAAGGTTATTTTTTCTCTTTCTATATCCGACAATTATTCCGTTGTGGGGCCCACCAATAATTGGTTATTTCGGCGCCGCCGCCGTACCTTATCGAATATAATATTCCCCGAAAGAAGGAATATTTCCCGACAAAACAAATATTTTTCGACATAACGAATATTTCCCGATATGCTATTTATTTTTTATAATTTGCATATATAACCTATAACTTCATCTTCATATCAAATTAACACCTTACTATTTAAAATAATATATAAAGAAAATTAAATCTTTATTCATAAAAAGTTGGAGTCTTGCACAATATGCAAATGTAGAATGACAATCAAAAGACTTAAAACAGCTTAAGCCCTCTGTAATCCCCAGCAGAGTCGCCACTTGTCGACGCCGGGAAAAAGATTAAAATCCTGTTTGTATCTTTATTCTTTGATTTATTTTTGCTTGTTTTCCTTGCTTCTACCTTTTATCTTTCGATGTGTCGATTTGATTTGTTAAAAGGTGATTTTTTAAGGAAAAGAACGACATTAGTCGACTTATTTTACAAAGTTTAATTTATTGATGATGATTGGACCGAATTAGACAGAGCCGCCAGTTGGTATGATTTTAAATGGATGTACCAACTCATCCGAATTTTGAAAGTTTTTGCAATATGGTTCAATATGTGACTCCGTAGGATTGGTTTGGAAATTCAAAACACATAGAATTCGGGGGCTTGGTTAAGTGAGAGGAAAATGCTAGACACCCCGACCTCCGTGAAAACACGGTTATTGCTTCTTATTGATTTTCTATGCATAAAGTGTGTGTGTGTGTGTATTTATTTATTAATTTATTCTAAGTCTCATTTTTTGTGTTTATTTGAAAGTAGTGTTGTACCTCTTTTTCACCTAGGTACGAAGGATTTGATTGAACGAAAGTTTGTTTTTAGACAAAATATATATAATTTGAAATGATTTTTTTGGAAAAGAGTTTTCAAATCCTTCGCTCGACTAGGAATTGAGAACTTCGATACTTCCTTTTATCTTTATGTTGCTTAGGCGATCTACCCAAATCGCCTTATTCTTCATGAAAAATCTTTGTAGTTTTTATTTGAAAATCATTTTGGGTGATAATGTATGCAATAAAGCACCAAAAAGGGTCAGATCATCATCGGGCATGGAAGCCATCTCGATAGATCCGAACACCCGCAATCATAATTTTTACTATCACGGGATCTTAAATTAGAATTCTCAGGACTAACCCCTCGAACTCGTTTTAAGATCCAATATTACATGTACAACAATTTTGCATTATTTAAAACATTACATCGTAAAGGCAAAGTCCATCGTGGGAATCATGTCAAGATCCGATCATTAGATCTCGACATCGTGATTCCTAGGCTCACATTATTATACTTAAACAGATATATACAACATACTAGACTTGATATTTGGTGATTTCATCGGTTGAAATCCCCATATCAAGCCATTCGGACCCCCTCACCTCTAGATATAGATCTACGCCTCTACGAGGTATTTGAGACCTATTGAAAGCATTAAAACATCTAGATCTACCATAGATTTAAATAGATCTAGCTTATGGGTTAGGGTTTTGAGCTCCATAACCGGTTAAAGTGCTAGATTCGGCTAGATCTAGTCAAAGGACTTGGTTTCTATCAATATATACACAATATAATCGGTAAAATCTCTAGATCTACCAACTAAAACACAATATATATACAAAAAACAATTCTAAACTAGATACAAGCAATATATGGAATAGATCTAGTATTTAGAATAAACTTTACAAAGGAAATGGCTAAAGATTCGCTTTTTCACCTTGGGTATCAAAGAAACAAGCTTATTTGGCTTGGGATCAACTTATATCACTATAAACACTCAATATGTATGATATAGGAGATCAAATAACTTAAATATGGTGTACATAAGTCAAACCCGAGGGTTTCTCTCTCTAGAATTAGAACTCTCTCTCTCTAAAATGCTCCAACCACCCAAATGAGATGTTGATCCATATTTTTGTAGCTAATTTAGGGGAGTAACGGGTACACCTGGGGATGTCGTAGGTACACCTACGGATGCCCCGTGTTGGGCCCCACTTGCTTGGTTTTCTCCTCAAGAAGTTAGTTTTTTATGCTGCACGCTGGAACGGTCATAACTCTCAATCCGGCATGAGTTAGAAGACGTGCTATATTAATCTAAAAAGCTCTTTCCGAGAGCTTCGAAATGATATATTATTCACCCAATTTTGAGTTCGGTAATATAGGTAAAAATGGAATAGTTAGCAGACGTGTCATACCATTTCGGGAAGCTCTTTCCCAAGGCTATGCAGTGTCATCAAGTTTGACCATATTCGGATCCGAGAAGATGAAGTAAAAACCAAACGAGTATCTTCCGGAGTCATCGGGACAATCCACTAGTTTATATGTGGCTCGAGGATCGCTGTGGTGGGTTCTTATGACCTCATCCTCAGCTTGGCGATATTTTCTTGAACATGTTTTTGTCAGGGAAAAAAATACACTTTTACCCTCTCGCGAGGTTGTCGTCTGGGTGAAATTACATTTTTGCCCTCCTGCAGGGTTAGTCAACGAAAAGTAAAATTTCGAGTGTCTATAGGGATGTTAGAAATTTAAGTGGGGAGTTTGTAACACCCTAGTCCCACATCGTAAGATATAAAAAAAATTTGTCTGTATATAAGGAATTAAGTTACTACCAATAGTACCTTCAAGTCATGGCCTTTTAGGTGAGCCTGTGGTGGGCTAAGATGACCCAAGAAGATACTATAGGGTCAAGGTTTTAAGGCTTTATTTTGATAGATTTGATTCGATTCAGACTTGGGATTTGACCTAAGATTTATTTCGGGCTCAGAATTTGACCCGGGTTGTTACACAAGCAATGATTATATATATATTGGAAGTTATAATTAGTAAGGTAAGGATTGGGGAATGGTTAGCATGAATTTAACTTTGGTCAATTGACTAAAACAGTGTCGACACACAGGCCGGTAGATGATCTCTCTGCGTGTCAGCACTGTATTGGTCAACTAACCAACTTGAAGTTAACTCCATGGTAACCGGATTCTAAGGATTGCATGTTGGATCAGTAACTCAGTAGTAGCAATACAGGAGGTTTTAAGGAATTAATAAAATTCTATTATATTATTATAATTGAGTATATTAGAGTAAAATGGTATCTTTACATTACAAAATGTGCAGAACATATTCCTAACTCCAAAGGGTATATGAACTAATATTAAAGTTATTAAATTTATAAACAAGAAAAATATAAAAATTTATAATTTAGTAATCTAATTAATGGTCTTGTATTGATTTGGTGACTATATAGATCAGATTGAGGAGGTCTAACGGCATGATATTTTGATTTGGGTGAATTGCTTGGTATTTTATTTAAGTACGGATTCCGTAATTCGTTTCTTGATTGTGTTTCTATTTCCTATACCAGTTATGTAATATTTCTTCATTTAGAATGTTATGTTTTTGAGAGTTTATTCGTTTGTATCACTTTTCGTATATTTTCATTCACATTCGAGAGTATTTAGATTTTTGGTATTTTGTGATAGTTAAGTATGTTCGTACTTGAAATATTTCGATGTCATTTGGACATAGTCATGTAAGTCTTGTGATGTGAACCCCTTTTGACTTATATTTTATAATTTTATCTTTAGGGTATACTTGAGCTAACCACTTGTGGGGACATGCATATCCTCTTGACATCGGAGCATGACACCTTACGTGGGGTGTGAGCTTTGGCCATTTGATATATTTGTTCATGATACGTGTTGGTTAATATTTGATTTGATTTAATTTGTTTGGCTAATTAGTGACGTATGTGTCTTGCGTACTATCCTATTTGATTCACATACATCATGGTATCGATGTATTTTATTTGCCTTTTGCTATTTATATTTAAACTTAGTATGAAATTGTCACTTTATAAACATTTGATACAGCCTTTATCTTGTTGAAATCCTTTTGATTGTGCTTGTTCGATCAATAGTGATCATCGTTTATATCTTGTCTTACTAATTTTGATATATTCATAATTCGTTCGTAGTTCGCATTCGTTCATTCATTCGATTCTTGTGGTTCCATTATATATTGTGGTATATTTGTGTCTTTATATCCGTTTTGAGCAATTGACTCACGCTGTGTTATTTTTTTGACAGGTAATCAGGGGTGATCAGAATTTGTGGGAAGAGAGCTACCTTTGATCCAAATAAGTAAATTAGTTTTGAGACTATTATTAAACTAAGGTTTTTTTCTAATATTTTGTATATGGATGTTTTGGGCCTATTTTGGTATTCATTCTTAAAAGTAGAGATTATGTTAATATGAAGTTCTTTCTATTTAAATTAGCGTTTATGACAGTTGATATTGAATCTATTTGGAAACATTTTAAGGTTTATTACAGGATTGTATTTATTATGTTTGGATGTGACACCCTTTACCCTTTGAGAAAAGGGGTGCTACAAGTACATAATTTTTCCTTTTAAAAAAAGAAGGAAAAATGAAAAGAGAACAAGAGAGAGAAAGAGTAAATGACATTTTTTTTATTGTTCTACTCGTATTATATTTTATTTTATTTTGTATTTTTTAAATTCATATTATAAAAATAGACACTTTGTATTTTATGCTTTCAAGTATTTTTTACATACAATACTCCAAATAAAAATGGAAAATAATATTTTAACAAGAACATTTAATAGTTTAATAATACTCCCTAGTCCCTTCACCTAAATATTAGATGTGACCCACATTCATGTCTATAATATTGAGGAGAATAAAATAATTTATGTCTATAAATAGAAGTTCTTATTTTAGCGAGATGAAGGATTTTTTTCTTTTTCTTTTCCTTTTATTTTTTTTTTGTGGAGAGATCATAGCATATTTAGAGTGTGATCAGCTTTGCAAACCCGATGGACATATCCAAAGGTGCCACATGTTTTGAACGATTATTGCTGCAACCACGATTCTAAAGGCGTCACATGTCCTGGGGGACCACAATTGGGACCACGTAGCTTGAGTAACACAAGATAGGACTGTGGAGTGGCTTCGATCATGCAGGCAAAACCTGTCTAGCACGTGCGTGACTATCGGCTAGTCCGTTATACAGGCGATTGGATATATAATGTAAGACCCCGAATTTTATAAATAAAGATTTAATTTTTATATATATATTATTTCAAAATGGTAAAGTGTTGATTTAATAAATGTGAAAAATTATGGGTGAAATGTGCAAATATTTCAAAATAAGTAAGTGGTTATAAAATATTCATTGTTGTCAGGGAATATTCGTTTGGTCGTAGAATATTCTTGTTATCGGGGAATATTCGTACGATGGCGCAGCTATTTGTGGGCTCCACAACGGAATAACTGTCGGATATAGAAAGCGACAGAAATAACCTTTTTATAAAATAACGGCGTAGTTGTTACCATTAGTACTGTTAAAATACTCGGTGGTTAAAATACAGTAATACGCGGTGTTGCACAGTAGCACACGGTATTGCACAGTATTTTGAATTATGGATTCTTACGTAAGAAGTCACTACTCAATTATTGTTACAGTAATTACTGTTCAATATTCTATATTATTGATTCAATAATTGCATGATATTTTATTAATTCAATAATTGCATGATATTTTATTAATTCAATAATTGCTACGTTGATATTTTATATCAATAATTGCTACGTTGCTATTTTATATGATTGATTCAATAATTGCTACCGTTGATATTTTGTATTATTGATTCAATAATTGTCACTGCACAGTATTTCACATTATCAACTCAATTATTCGTATTATTTGAATAATATTATTAGAGAGCATTATTGACAATGTCTAAAGAAGTTCTGTCTAGGAGGGATTATTTAATTGCGCGCCAGTAAGGAGAAGTCCTTATCGGAAGGCCCCCTCTTTTCTGGGAACGATCTGGTTGTCAATATTGTAGTTCTGTAATATTATTTGTGAATAATTAATTATTAATTTATATGATAAAGAAATATTTATTTTGTGGATATAAAAGAAGGAATTAGTGCTGACGTGTTTTTATCAGTATTTTGGTGTGAAAAATCATCCGTTTGTGAATTTCGGTCATTTTCGATTGGGAATTTGGAAAAACTTCCTTCTACAAAGTTGTAGAGAATTAAATTTCATATGAAAAGGATATAAGATTTATATTTTTCTGATAAAGGGGCTATTTATTATGAATTATTGAAGTTTCGGAAATAAATATTTTTATTAAAAACATGGGTGGGCCCCACTTTTGTTTTTTTGTTGAAAATTTTGATTTCTTACTTTGAAAGCAACCAGGCGAATTTTCAAAATTATACACTGAAGAAATTTTAGCCGCCGGTAGCAGAAAGTCTACTTTGGCATCCTAAGCTTTTCCTATAAATAGGATGCTTAGGTTAGAATTGAAAATCACACCAGAATCAGAAGTTTTCTCTCTCTATAATATCGAGCGTATTTTTGTGAGTATTTAGATACTTTGAGTATTGCTATTCAGTGTAAGTTTTCTTCAGCCTTATATTCGATATTCCAGTCTGAAATACTATTCTTTTGAGGTAAGGGATGTTATTTTCTTTCGTAAATGATGTTATTCTTTTCAATATCATTATACCAAAATATTGGCATGGATTTTATTATGAAATTCTTACTTTTTCCATCGAGATTACTATTCACGTGTACGACACTATTCACGTATACGGCACTATTCACGGAAAAATTAAATTTTCTTCTATTTGTCCAAATTGCTTGTTAAGGTTCCTATCTTTGATTGGATCTAAGTTTTGAGCTTTATTCTTGAATTTTGCTCCACAATTGATTATTACGAAATATTTTTGAATTGGATAAACTAAAATACGAATACTTAGTCTTTGTCATTTATCTCACTGGATTCGTTCTTTAAAATATTTTTCATCATCCTCAGTCCTAAAAGGTGATATAACTGAATATCTTTGGCCTGTAGAGCAAAGATGAATGATTACCTGATGAATATCTTTGGCCGTAGTGCAAAGATGGACAGGTGTTGAGATGAACATGACCACTGGTGATACAAATGAATATCTTTGGCCCGTAGTGCAAAGATGAATATTTGATTTGAGATGTATATTGATTGATGTTACAGGGATAAAATATTGATGATGGACTTTTAAATCATAGAAGATAGTAGACTTTATTCTCTACTTAACTCTTCTAATGAATTGTTATTTTCACTGCGAATATTGATCTAAAACTTGTTGTCAATAATATTTTATCTGAATTGTTGAAGACTAACGATAATTTATTTTCCATTATCTTAGTCATAATATTCTTTACTGGGCTAGTTGAGCTCACCCTTTTTATCTATTGTCCTCTTCAGGAAATGAGAATGTCGAGGGAACTAGTCGGGGGACAGAGTGATGGTCCGAGTTAGAGCAGTAGCAGTCCTCACTATTTCTAATAAATAGTGTGATAATAATTGTAATGAGGACTTAGTTTGAAGATTAATAGTTTCTACATATTTGTATTGACACTCTCAGTTGTGTGGTCATATTTTGCACGACCGTGTGATATAAAGTTTGTCTTTGAATTATGTACCATATATTTGGCGACTCAGAATGGGTTGGGCTAACTGGACCTATTCTGGGGGCGTCACAGTTGGTATCAGAGCTTAGGGATATGATCTCTGGTGGAGATCGGGGAATAGAACTAGGAGGGGAGAGACGAGTAAATCCTTCACTAGTATGTCCTACCTAAGCTTATGTGGTATTTAATTGATCAGTCGGAGCATAGGGTTAATATGTGATATGTTAATTTGTTTAATTAACCCTTGTTTTATGGAAGTATTTGAGAATGACAGCTGAGAATGTTAACAACGAAGTGAATGAGACCTTGGAGACACCTTTAAACACCAACCAGGAGAACGTGTAACAAGAAGGCAATGTTCATCCTAAAAACAACGATGATCAGACGATAAACAATGAGAGATGTTTAGAAGTTTTTTGCAGTTCATGCAAAACCAGACGAGGGAGACTCGTGTGCAAAATATAGGTGGAGATAATAACAACTCGCGGCTTGTCACTGCCAAGCAGTTCAAAGAATTGGGACCACCAGAATTTCAGGAAAAGTCGGATCCGATCAAGGCGGAGGCGTGGGTTAAGCAAATTACCAAGATATTTGATGTCTTGGGATGCACAGAGGAACAGAAGGTTCCATTTGCCACCTTTATGTTCCGTGGAGAGGCAGATTACTGGTGGAAATCTGTGAAGCGTACCCAGCCTGCCGCACTCAAGATGTCTTGGGAAGCGTTTCAAAAATTGTTCAATGACAAGTACTTTCCTGAAAGTATTCGTCATATGAAGGAGGTAGAGTTTATCCGACTAGAACAAAACAACATGACGGTGTCCCAGTACGAGGCTAAGTTCGCGGAGTTGTCCAGGTTTGCACCTCATTTGGTGGAGAATGAGGAACGTATGACGCGGATGTTTCTGAGAGGTTTGAAACCCGAAATACGTCAATACCTCATTTCTCACAAATTTTCTCTATATTCGGATGTAGTGAACAGGGCCCAGTTGTTAGAACGAGATAATGATTATATTCAACCAAGGGACAACAACCAAGGTCGTACCGGTGGCAGCAGTCATAGGAGCAATGACAACCAGCGGGGAGGAAAGTATGACAGAAGCGGTAACCACTCCGGTGGTAATCGTGGCCATGATAATAGAAAAAGTGAATCGGGGGGAGATTTCAAGAAGAGAAGGTATAACAATGAGAACGTGAAGACGTCAACATTAGCACCAGCATCAACTATTTCTAGGGGAGGAGAACGACCACCAATCGTATGCTATAAATGCGGAAAAGAGGGACACATCAGCCCAAACTGCCCACAACAATTCAAAGCATGCTATAACTGTGGAAAAGAAGGACATATAGCTCGAGATTGTCCTGTTGCGAAACCAAATCTAGCGGGGGTGGTGATTCCAAAGGCGGTTACGGACAAGTCAAAGTCGGTGATTCCTGGAAGAGCGTTTGTCGTGATAGCCCAAAACGCAAAGAATCCATACGAGGTGATTACGGGTAAGCTAGTCATAAACTCTTGCGAAGTTTACATCTTGTTAGATACCGGTGCTACCCATTCTTTTATTTCACCTACTTGTGCTCAACGTTTGAACTTGACTTCTGATAAATTAGACTTTGACTTATCTGTTGAAACTCCGTTGGGAGAAACCTTTGTTACATCCACAGTTTACAAATCTTGCTTGATTCAGATTGGTACCCTTACCTTACCTGTTGATCTTATATCTTTGAAAATACTTGCATTTGACGTGATTTTAGGAATTGACTGGTTAACCACTTACCATGCCAAAATTGATTGTTTTCGTAAGGTTGTTAGTTTTCGTATTCCTAATCAACCTGTTGTGCGAATCCAAACCACCAAACCACTAAAATCAGTCAATATCATTTCAAGTCACAAAGTTATTCGTTTATTGAAAAACGGATGTCAAGCTTTCTTAGCACATGTCACTGATCTAAACCAGAATACGTTAGGTTTGAATGATATTTTCGTTGTTAATGAGTTTGCTGATGTATTTCCCGAAGAACTTTCCGGTCTATGTGACACCCCCAAATTCGGTATCTTAATTTCCACAGGATTTGGTGTTCACTGTTCCAATATCATACAACTATCTACCCATAAATAATGAAATTCATTTATTAGATAAATAAATCATCATCTTACATCATCTGAAATAAAATACATCATAAATCCCAGGTTATACTTAACCTTAAATCTCTGTTGCGGAAAAGTAAATAAATAAGTCTTAAATCATCACACATAAATCTTAAACTTTAACATTGTTCATGACAACACAAGTCTTCATCACTTGTTAGCTTTTCCTTTGCCCTTGCTACTAGAAAGTACATCACTTCGTTCATTATTAGCTGCAATGTTATTATGCAAGAGTGAGCACGAATGCCCGCAAGTATAAAAAAATATGACAGAATAATAACATGCGAGTGAAAGAATTCTGAATAACAGAAAGCTCAACATTTGAATCAAGAATATTAATCAATAGTCAAATTACTTCTCAACTTTTGAATCAAGAATATTAATCAAGAGTCAAATTACTTCTGAGGGTCATTAAGACCTTGAACCGAGTCTTAGGTTGTCAAGTATATTAACCTTTCCAACCTTTAACAGTCATAAGACTATAGACTTTACTTCTCGTACTTAGAGAGATCAGCCCTTCGTACTGATACTGTGCACACTATCTTAACGCTTTAAGCATCTTCATTAATTCCCTATATTAGGGTTGTTCATCTCAGTTTGACATCAGAATCCGCACCAAATAAAGTTGGTTTGGATAACTCAATAAATGATATTCAAATTGAATATTAACTTCTCAAGGTATACAATCGAATAAGTATTGTACACTTAAATAATACTTTTAAAAGAATCATGGCATCTCATGTGAAATTCTAAACTTGGATATTCAAGAGTAAGAATTTGCTCAACAATAGTAATTAAGCATAACAATTGCTTAATTTAAAGAGTTAAGTTTAGGAAACTTGCCCAACAATAATAGTAAGTTAGGGATAGAAAATTTGCCTCATGCGCAAGCTACAGTTATTACTCACTTCTTTAATTACTCTTACCTATCACACATTTACAATATCAATTAATCACAGGTTCGATATGATTATTGATTTACAATTATATTCTTCAAACTCATTATTAGATTTTTTTTCAAATAATGATTTGCGTTGATTAATTAACTTGTTAATTAATCACATAACTTAAGTTATTAACTTGTATTAATAACTTATTACTTACATCACATTCCTTCATATTTATTAGACTTAAAATAATATCTTCATATTTATATCACATTATTTAACCTTTACAAATAATAGTTTAAGTCACGTAATTAATTTATTAATTAATCACATAACATAAATTATTAAACTCATATCAATATTTTATCATATTTATACAACATGTGTTCATGTTCATTAGACTCAAAACACATTTCAAAATTTTCCAACACTTAGCAAATTTTTTCAAAATTTTCGAACAGGTGCGGCCGCGCGCCATTTTGCCTTGCAGCCGGCCCAGCCGCGCGGCTGCGGAATTTCAAAATCTGAAGTTCGCGAACGAACACAGATTTTCTCCCATTTTCTCCCAATTCACATCATTACACTGATTTATAATGTTATCCATGAAGTATAAACTTCACAGGAACATTATATATCACTTATAACATGTTCTTAACATTCCAAGTCATGTAATTACACAAATCAAAATATTAATTTTCACTGTTCTTCAAAACTTTCAAGAGTTTAATGAAAAACATAAAAAAAATCTCCTTACGGATTTGTTACTACACCAAATCCATTCATTTCAATTCCATTTCCTTTGTTTTAACATATACAATCATATTCATGTATCAATTTAAATATAAACATATGATTTAATCATTAATTTAACCCATATGGGTTATTCACCCATATTCAATACTCTGTAATTTCATAAACCCAATTATTAACAAAATTACTTGGTGCGATCACTGTGAATCATGAATGGATAGCCTAAATTATATCATGGACATATGTTACTATATATATATCCATGAAATCAATCAATTGTCAACTTTCTCCATTCACAGAGGACTTTTACAAAACACGTACATGAAAACTCTGTAAATCCTTAACAACCCAATTAAGGCCAATTAAATCAAATTGATTACTTTAAAACATGTTTATACGTTAGAAAAACACGTTATGATTCCATACCCATATAGATAAAGCCATATCGTAACCCAATTGGGAAACCCAATTTCACAGAAAACTCTAAACTCGTATATGAAAACTTTAGAAAATATAATTTTAAAAACTTTGAAAGAAGATTACCCATTTGTTAGTATGAAGATAATCAAAGACAACACTTAAGATTTTCTCAAATCTCTTTCTCCCTTTCATTCTCAATTTCTTCTTCCCGATCTCTCTATTTTCTTCTCTAAACTTTTCTAATTTTTTTTTCTGACTTTGAAAATAACTTATGTCTGACAATCATATACGTATATGTATATATATTATACCGTTGTATAATACACGGATTAACCTCTCTTAAGGCCTTGTTTGCCTTCCTCTTCTTTTCTTTTCCAATTTATTTTAATAAACTAATTTACTATATAGTTAATTGTCACCTTACTTATTGATTAATTAATTTTATTTAAATCAATTAAATAAAATAAGATAATTCACATTAAATCACATTGTCACATAATTAATATTTTTATTTATTAATTATGTCAATTCATTAATTAATTATTAAATTAACTAAAGTAACATATGCTTATTTAATTAATCAAATAAACTCAATTAAATATATTCTTTGAACTATTAAATTACTACATATTAATTTAATTAATGTCACACCTATAATTAAATTAATTTATCACAAATTCATAAATTAATTATTTAATTCAATAATTAAATCATTAAAAATATTTATTTATTTCAATAAATATTCAAATATCTTTACAAAATTCTCGTTCGTCACAGTCTACCCCCAGAACGTGAAGTTGAATTCTTTATTGACCTTGAACCTGGTACAAAACTCATTTCTAAAATCCCATATCGAATGGCTCCTATTGAACTTCAGGAGTTAAAAGTCCAATTACAGGAATTGTTAGACATCGATTTTATTCGTCCTATTCGTAAAGAAGAAAGACGGGAGCATGCGACTTTGTATTGACTATCGGAGACTTGAACTATGTCACCATCAAGAATAGGTATCCACTACCTCGTATTGATGACCTGTTCGACCAGTTCCAAGGTGCACAATTCTTTTCAAAGATCGATCTTCGTTCTGGGTATCATCAGCTAAAGATTAAAACTGAGGATATTCCGAAGACTGCCTTCAGAACTCGGTACGGGCATTATGAATTCCTAGTCATGTCTTTTGGATTGACTAATGCTCCTGCTGCTTTCATGGATATGATGAACCGTGTATTTAAAGAATATTTGGATCAGTTCGTTGTTGTCTTTATTGATGACATCCTCATCTATTCTAAAAGCAGTGAAGATCATGAGCACCACTTGAAGCTGGTACTTCAAAAGCTTCGTGAGAACAAGCTATATGCCAAGCTGAAGAAATGCGAGTTCTGGCTTGAGGAAGTAGCATTCCTTGGACACGTGGTATCGAAACGTGGAGTATCTGTTGACCCGACGAAGATTGAAGCAATACAAAGGTGGGAGCAACCTAAGTCGGTGACCGAAGTACGAAGCTTTCTAGGCTTAGTTGGTTATTATCGGAGGTTCGTAGAGGGATTTTCTCGAATCGCTACTCCATTAACTCAGTTGACTCGGAAAGATACAAAATTCATTTGGAGCGAGGAATGCGAGAAGAGCTTCCAAGAGCTCAAGAGAAGACTTATCTCGACACTTGTTCTAACAATACCATCTGGTTCGGATGGATTTATTATCTACAGCGATGCTTTGGGCAAAGGGTTAGGATGTGTTCTCATGCAACATGGGAAAGTCACAGCCTATGCCCCGCGACAACTCAAAGAATATGAGAGGAATTATTCTACTCATGATCTAGAGTTGGCAGCAGTCGTTTTCGCGTTGAAGATCTGGAGACATTACCTGTACGGAGAGAAAGTGGAGATTTATACAGATCATAAGAGCCTCAAATATTTCTTCACTCAAAAGGAACTCACTATGCGGCAACGACGTTGGCTTGAGCTATTGAAAGATTACCATCATACCATCCAATACCATCCTGGAAAAGTGAACATGGTAGCTGACGCGTTGAGTAGAAGATCATATGCGGGAACGAGTGCGATGATGTCAAGTATACGCGTAGAACCAGCTTTGATTGATAATGTTAAAGATGCTTAAGCTACGGATCCGGAGCTGATGAAGATGAAGAAGAAGGTGCAAGAAGGTGCCATTCCAGAAGCAAGAATCGATAAAGAGGGAATACTTTGAGTCAACTCCAGACTTTGTGTTCCTAACGATTCTGACTTGAAGCATAAAATCATGATGGAGGCACACAACACACCGTTTGCAATCCATCCTGGGAAGTACCAAAATGTATCGTGATCTTCGACATACATTTTGGTGGAGCAATATGAAAAGAGAGATCGCAGAATTTATTTCGAGATGTTTAACATGTCAACGTGTAAAGGCGGAGCATCAAGTGCCGAAGGGTCCATTGCAACTACTGGAAATTCTGAAATGGAAGTGGGAACACATTACGATGGATTTCGTTACGGGTCTTCCCAAGGTTTCTCAAGGCATAGATGCGATTTGGGTTATTGTTGATAGATTAACCATGTCTGCTCATTTCTTGTCGATACGAGAGACTTATTCCCTTGAACGTCTTGCTCATATGTACGTGAATGAGATTATGAGATTGCATGGTATGCCAGTATCCATAGTTTCGGATCGTGACCCCAGTTTTACTTCACGATTTTGGATCAGTTTGCAGAAAGCTATGGGCACGGATTTACGATTCAGTTCGGCTTATCATCCTCAAATAGACGGATAATCAGAAAGGACTATTCAAACTCTTGAAGATCTATTGAGACTCTGTGTTCTAGACTTCAAAGGGAGTTGGGATAAATACTTACCATTGGTGGAATTCTCCTACAACAACAGTTATCAGGAAAGTATAGGTGTGGCTCCATTCGAGGCATTATATGGGAGAAAGTGTCGCTCTCCAGTATGTTGGGATGAGGTGGGTGAAGCAACATTATTGGGACTGAAGTTGGTACGTATGACTATAGAAAAGATCCAAATGATCCGACAACGTATACAAACGGCACATAATCGGCAAAAAAGTTATGTGAATCTTCATCGAAAGGACATAGAATTTAATGTTGAGGGACCATGTGTTATTACGTGTTGCTCCGTGGAAGGGAGTTACGAGATTTGGCAAGAGAGGAAAGCTCAATCCACGATTCATTGGTCCATTTGAGATCCTTGACCGAGTAGGAAAGGTGGCCTATAGACTCGCTTTACCTCCAAGTATGTCTCGTGTTCATAATGTTTTTCACATATCTGTGTTGCGTAAATATGTGAAAGATCCAAATCGCATTATTGAGTTAGAACCAGACGAGATAGCCGAAGATTTAACGTACGAGGAGGTACCTGTCAAGATCTTGGATAGGAAGGAGCATGTCCTACGCTCGAAAATTATACCTCAAGTTAAAGTTTTGTGGAGAAACCATGAAATTGAGGAAATGACCTGGGAGTTGGGATCAGAAATGAAAGCGAGGTATCCTCACCTTTTCGACATACTAGGTACGTACATCAATTTCGAGGACTGAAATTTTATAAGGAGGGGAGGATGTAAGACCCCAAATTTTATGAATAAGATTTAATTTTCTTTATATATTATTTTGAAATAGTAAGGTGTTGATTTGATAAATGTGATAAGTTATGGGTGAGATGTGCAAAGTTCACAAAGTAAGCAAGTGGTTATAAAATATTCGTTGTGTCGGAGAATATTCGTTTGGTCGAGAAATATTCTTTTTGTCGGGGAATATTCGTACGACGGCGTAGTCATTGGTGAACCCCGCAACAGAATGAATGTCGGATATAGAAAGCGACAGAAATAACCTTTTTATAAAATAACTGCGTAGTTGTTATCGTTAGTACTGTTGAAATATCCGGTGGTTCAAATACAGTAATACACGGTGTTGCACAGTAGCACACAGGTATTGCACAGTATTTTGAATTATTGATTCTTACGTGAGAAGGCACTTACTCAATTATTGTTACAGTAATTACTGTTCAATATTTTATATTATTGATTCAATAATTACATGATATTTTATTGATTCAATAATTTCTACGTTGATATTTTATATCAATAATTGCTGCGTTGCTATCTTATATGATTGATTCGATAATTGCTACAAGTTGATATTTTGTATTATTGATTCAATAATTGTCATTGCACAGTATTTCACATTATCAACTCAATAATTCGTATTATTTGAATAATATTATTAGATAGCATTATTGACAATGTCTAAGGAAGTTCTGTCTAGGAAGGGTTATTTAATTGCGCGCCAGTAAGGAGAAGTCCTTATCGGAAGGCCCCCTCTTTCCTGGGAACGACCTGGTTGTCAATATTGTAGTTCTATAATATTATTTATGAATAATTAATTATTGATTTATATGATAAAGAAATATTTATTTTGTGGATATAAAAGAAGGAATTAGTGCTGATGTGTTTTTATCAGTATTTTGGTGTGGAAAATCATCCGTTTGTGAATTTCGGCCATTTTCGGATTGGGAATTTGGAAAAACTTCCTTCTACAAAGTTGTAGAGAATTAAATTTCATATGAAAAGCACATAAGATTTATATTTTTCTGATAAAGGGGCTATTTATTATGAATTATTGAAGTTTCGAAAATAAATATTTTTATTAAAAACATGGGTGGGCCCCACTTTTATTTTTTTGTTGAAAAATTTTGATTTCTTACTTTGAAAGCAGCCTAGGCGAATTTTCAAAATTATACACTGAAGAAATTTTAGCCGCCTGGTAGCAGAAAGTCTACTTTGGCATCCTAAGCTTTTCTATAAATAGGGTGCTTAGGTTAGAATTGAAAATCACACCAGAATCAGAAGTTTTCTCTCTCTATAATATCGAGCGTATTTTTGTGAGTATTTAGATACTTTGAGTGTTGCTATTCAGTGGAAGTTTTCTTCAGCCTTATATCCGATATTCCAGTCAGAAGTACTATTCTTTTGAGGTAAGGGATGTTATTTTCTTTCGTAAATGATGTTAGTCTTTTCAATATCATTATACCAAAATATTGGCATGGATTTTATTATGAAATTCTTACTTTTTCCGTCGGGATTACTATTCACGTATACGGCACTATTCACGTACGGCACTATCAAAAATTAAATTTTCTTCTATTTGTCCAAATTGCTTGTTAAGGTTCCTATCTTTGATTGGAATCTAAGTTTTGAGCTTTATTCTTGAATTTTGCTGCACAATTGATTATTACGAAATATTTTTGAATTGGATAAACTAAAATACGAATACTTAGTCTTTGTCATTTATCTCACTGGATTCGTTCTTTAAAATATTTTTCATCATCCTCAGTCCTAAAAGGTGATATAACTGAATATCTTTGGCCTGTAGAGCAAAGATGAATGATTACCTGATGAATATCTTTGGCCGTAGTGCAAAGATGGACAGGTGTTGAGATGAATATGACCACTGGTGATACAAATGAATATCTTTGGCCCGTAGTGCAAAGATGAATATTTGATTTGAGATGTATATTGATTGATATTACGGGGATAAAATATTGATGATGGACTTTTAAATCATAGAAGATAGTAGACTTCATTCTCTACTTAACTCTTCTAATGAATTGTTATTTTCGCTGCGAATATTGATCTAAAACTTGTTGTCAATAATATTTTATCTTAATTGTTGAAGACTAACAATAATTTATTTTCCATTATCTTAGTCATAATATTCTTTACTGGGCTAGTTGAGCACACCCTTTTTATCTATTGTCCTCTTCAGGAAATGAGAATGTCGCGGGAACTAGTCGGGGTACAGAGTGATGGTCCGAGTTAGAGCAGTAGTAGTCCTCACTATTTCTAATAAATAGTGTGATAATAATTATAATGAGGACTTAGTTTGAATATTAATATTTTCTACATATTTGTATTGACACTCACAGTTGTGTGGTCGTATTTTGCTACGACCGTGTAATATAAAGTTTGTATTTGAATTCTGTACCATGTATTTGGCGACTCAGAATGGGTTGGGTTGACTGGACCTATTCTGGGGGCGTCACATATAACGTCGATCGAAAACACATCATATGATCAGCATGGAGCATGTCAACCCATGCAAGCGCACGTGGCGAGTTTGGTAACACTTATAAATGAAGCCCCCTCTACGTTGGTAAGATTATTCCCTTTTACTCATAACAAATCCTAAATTGATTGCTTTTATTTTTTCTCTTGTTAAACACTTACTAACCATCACACTAGAGGTGTCTCTCAACGTTTACGATCATTAACCCATCGTCGGGACATTCTGTGTAGGTGTTCCAAGGCTGAACAACCACCGAAGATACAACACGAAAGATAAGAGATCATTAAGCTAATTTTAAGGATAAAATCATTTCAAAATCTTTCCATTGTTTTTGAGCTGTAAAATAGTCGAGTTGGGTTTTGACTTACCGAACTTGAGCTCGTTTAAAAGTTAAATGATTCGAGCCGAACCAAGTTTTAGAAGGGCCCGAGATTTGGTGTATGAACTTTGCCTCGGTTAGTAAACGATGTTGAGCTCGAGCCGGTCTCAAGTGAGTCAGGCTTAGTTGATCTTAAACTTAACCTCTTTTTTTTACTAAAAATAAGATAAAATAATTAATTAAATGTTAAATCAGGGATAAAGAAGATGAGCCTAAATGGGCTAGAGTTAGACACTCCACTGATCGATCTTGGATCATTTAACTAAACGAATAAAGAAACTCGTTCGAGTACAGCTCGTTTAACGAGATCGAATCAAGCTCGAGTCAGACATAGTCGAGCTGAACCGGCGGGCAGCCCAATTCATTAATAGATTAATATTGATGTATTTTTATTATTATTTCTTCTTATCAAAATGTTATCCATTTTCCAATGGTGACAATTACGTGCAAGTATACACGATCAACAAGTAATAAAGTGATAAGAGAGAGTATCAAATCCACATGAATCTCTATTTAATAAATCTCAACTACTAATTTTATATCAATCTAATTTTATTTAAACTACCAAAATTTGAGATTATTAATTAAAAATAAATTTAATTAAACTAAGAGTGAATTTAGCACAAAGATTGATTTTAGATGTAAAAGCTTAAGACTATAATACTCCCAATTATGCAATATAAATCAATTATCCAATTCATCCAATTATTAAATCTGCTTGAGTTGTTAACATGAATTCATACTTATTTATAAACCATTTCCCAATGATCAAACAAAAATATTCAATTCAATTAATATTGAGATATTCCTATGCAAAATAAAATAATCAAACTCATTAAGTATCAATTTCCAATAGTTACATTCAGTGAAAAGAGATATCCCTATTCAATTCACAACCCTAATTATTCATCTCATGCAAAAAATTAAGAATACATACTATCATATTCAGATCTAACCCTAGATTTCATCTCCCGAATTCATCTAGTATATCACGCTAATCGTTGGCCAGTCAATTAATCAATAAGCATAAAATACGATAGACAACTTAATTTGAATAAATAATTAGACTTCAATAGATAATTAATCCATAAGCATAAAATGTTCGATTGAATCTTAATTGTAAATTTAGTTCGTGCTGAAAATTAAAATAAAAAAATCCCAAATAAAACATCATCTTAGAATTACAAAACTAAGAGAAGAAGAAATAAAGAAGAACTCACTAGAATTTTCTTCAATCTTCAAGTCTCCGTTTTGGTCTCCTTGTGTGCTTCTTCGAATCTCTAAGCTCCAATCTCCAGAATCCTCCTTCAATCTTTGTGTTTATCTCTGTGTCTATCTATGTTAGAAGCTACTTTTCCTTTTATACTTGAAGTTTCCTGCCTCACCATTAGGCTTAAAGTCTCCAAATTATAGTACAAGTCCTAAATCATTGACCTAGCTGGAAAGAATCTTCGTTCAATTTCTATCTCCCAATGCCCCAACATTCGAATCCTTCGCAAAACGAATGCCCCAGCATTCAACTTCTACTTATTTACGAAACTGTCACTACTTTCCCAAAATTGTCATATTTGCCCTTCCTTTGCCCATTCGCACAAAATAACATGAAAAGCAAATAAAATGCACTAAAATTACTTGAAGCAAGCATAAAACCAGGTCCAAATGCATCCGATTCATGGATATATTTCCCACTCATCACAAAATTATCCCTCTCAACATCATCTCCATTTATTATTTGTAAATCTTTTCACTAATAAGTGCAAAATATTGTCTCCTCTTATTTTCTCTAGTCTAATTTTTATATTTACAAACTTTCTCTAAAATTTCTTATTTATTATGTATCTAGAACATTTTTTTTCTTTCAATTTCTCTCTATGAATTTGTTCATTTCCCATCTCTATGTCTATATTTGTTATTTGCTTTCTCTCTCAATTTTTAGTTCATTTTCTTTCTTTAAAATATTCACTTTCACTTAAAAATTTACTCACTTTTTCACTCATCACTTATTTTTATTTTCTTTTTCAATTTGTTCAATGCTTTTTAATTAATTAATTACACTTTCTTTGTCCCGCGAACAAGTCTTATTTAAAGGCAAGCTCATCAACCCTGTGCGAAGCATAGGCCGTATGTATGATAATGATTTATTATATTATTAAATAAATAAATGTTAATTAAAATTTTGAGAAGATAATTGTATCTATTAAATTATTAAATATTTATTTAAATATTGTATTATATATTATAGGTTACTTCGATCAATTATTACGCTAAACATTTGAATGGATTGCATATTTATTTAATTATAATTATGAGAAAATAATTATTTTAACTATATTTATGTTTGTAATGGAATTCCATGTAAGTGTTTATATTGACAAAATTTACTTGAAATTCTAATCCAAATAGAAGTATTAAACTCATGTTCTAATAAATTTTAATTTTGTTATGACAATTAATTAGTAATAAATTCAGTATAAATTTTCAACTAATTTTACAGTTATTATGTTTAAAAAAATCATATATATTATTAATACAATTAATCATGTGATTTGGTATAATTTTAAGTTTTAATAAATTTAGGTAGTATATAGTATAATGTGTTATGTTGTCTTAATTAATTACATAAAATACTGATAACAAATATAATTAAACTGATAAAATCAAAAATTAAAATTCTTTTAGAAGTTACTTTTTCTATTAAAGATTGGTTGAGTTTCTTTTGAATACTTTACAAATTTGGAAAAATATATATTTAATTATTATAAAATTTTATATTACTTATACTAATTTGAATAGAAAAGAAAAAGATCTTCATTTATTCTATTCCTATTAGCGATGAAAATATTTTTAAATTTGGATAGTATTTAATTAATACATGTTTGGATAATATTTATGTTAATATGAATAGGAAAGCTAAACTAAAAATTTGTGAAACCAAATCAAGTTTATGCTTTTACTTATATAGTTGATTTAGCAAATTTTAAGAATATAATTATTTCATGTTTGTCTCTAGATTATTGAATGTTTAATTTAATAGGGACTATATGATAGTTAAATTGTGATAGTAAACTTATAGATATTGTGATATTGCGTCAATTGTACTACTTTAATAAATGAGATTTATTTTTTTGTTGTTGAAAATATTACTCTTTTCATTTTAAAATTAGAGATACAATTTATATTTTAAGGTCAAACGACGATATATTAAACTTCAACTTGTTGTAAATTTATTTAATTTTAATTGATACAATAATTATATTTATATAGTATATAACAAAAACTATTTAACTCTCTATTTTAATCTCTATATAGGATTTTACTCCCCATGATGAGTGAGTCAAAAGACTGTTCTCTATATATGCAAAATGACATTTCACACCCTCATTTAAGTGGACAACTCATCAATCATACACATCTTAACATTATTGTCACATGACTTTTTTACTACTTCGTTTTTAAATTATAAAATTAATATTGACTTATTTTTAAAAAATTAATTTCAAATGTATTCAAATTTAAAATTGATATAAATTTATTTAATTTATGTCCATATAATTATAAATATTATAAAATTACTATTAATTATAAATTTTATTATTTTTAAATTTAAATGAATCATATTAATTTTGAATTTAAAAATATCACAAATTAACTTTTTAAAAGTTAATATTGATCTTATGTACATTTGCAGATACAATCCATTCAATACTCACTCCATAAATTACTTAAATTTAAAATAAAATAAAAGTTATTTTACAGTAGAATACAATTGATAAATTATACTCTCTTTTATAAATTATAAGATTATTATTAATTTTTATAAGTCAATTTGATGCATTCTCAAACTTAATAATTTTGCTAAGAATTGTAAAAATAATAAAATTTATAAGTAATAGCATTTTTTTTTCAAAATAAGTTACAATATGTATTGATTAAATTTATATTAATATTAAATTTAAAAATATCACATACTCAAAAAAAGATTAATACATTAATAGCGATTTTATAATTAAAAACAAGAGGTGGTAATATATTACATCTATCATAAACTCCAACGCATGAAGCTAATACAAAGGTCAAATAGTTACAACGGTCAAAACATGTTTTGACTAGTTGGAACTTTCAAATTTTAACATTTAAATTTTAAATTTCATTATTTAAGAAATCAATATAAGGAACCTGTTATGTACATAGTGAAAAAATTGAATCTTTATCATATAGAATGATCCAATGACACTGGAGAATAGGGATAGAGATAAGAAAACTATTATGAATGCTCTTATTATGTCATCATTTGACCTCAAAAGTTAATTTGTATCTCTAATTTTGGGACAAATGGAGCAACAAATAAGAATAAAAAAGGAATCTAGTTATCAATGGCCATGAATTTGATGGGCCATAGCCCGTATCATATATCGTCCTAGTAATTCAAAAATAAAAGCTATAAAGCCCATAATATACATATCCGCCTAATAGTTGAAAAATAAAAGCTATAAAAAAAATTGCCAGAGCTATAGTGGATTGTTTTTCTATATAATGTGAATTTATTATTTTATAAATGTTGCTTGCAAGTTACAACACATAAGTTTCCTTTTTTTTAAAAAAAAAAGAAAAGAAGAGAAAATAAAAAGATAACAAGAAAGAGAGTAAACGACATTTTTTAATGTTCTACTCTCTATTCTATTCTATTTTATTATATATATATATATATATTTATTTAATTCATATTATAAAAATAGACGCTCCGTATTTTATACTTTCAGCTATTTGATACATAGCATACTCCAAATAAAAACGAAAATTAATATTTCCTCAAGAACATTTAATAGTTCAACAATACTCCATTTATATAAATACCCACATTCATCTCTATAAAATTGTGGAGGATAAAATAATTTATGTCTATAAATAGGAGTTTTTATTTTAGAGAGAGGGAGTTTAGTTTTTTTTTTAATTCTTTTTTTTCTCCAAATGCTTCTTTTTTTTCTCGTTCTGTAACTCAGTAGAACATGATTGACTTTAGACCTGACAATTTGAATTGAGAACCATATAGTTAACCAAAATCACATGGATCTATTGAGTTGGTTAACTAGTTTTTAAGTTATGAATTGGTTCAGTTTTGGACCCATATTATTAATTACAAATATGAGTTGAAACTAATTTAACTAATTTTGACCCATATTAATATTTCGTACACTTCATGGTCTCTCCATTTGTTTAGGCTAATAGCCAAGTGAATGGCATTAGCACGTTACTGCAAGAATGTAAGCTGATGCCATATCATATCATATGTAAATATGTATGTATACTATCAGACATAAAGATTTGATATATATATATATAGAGAGAGAGAGAGGAAGGATCAAGAGCACTCCTTTTATCTAGCACTTCTCCTTAAATAGCATATTTTTATTAAAACTATGTCGTTTTGGAGATTCTTAAAAAAAATAAGTGGGGCCGCGGGTGGCATTTTTATAAATAAAAGAAAAGCAAGTGAAACTACCCTCTTTTAAGAATCTCCAAAACGACGTAGTTTTAATAAAGCAGTGCTATTTAAGGAAGAGTGCTAGATAAGGGAAGTGCTCTCTCTCTCTCTCTATATATATATATATATAGTCCGCTTCTCCAGCGAACTGGAAGGAGCGGACTAAGAGCGAACTGGCTATAGCGACGATTTTTTCCGTCGCTATAGCATAAAAAGCTGATTTTTTATGATGTAGCGAAGGAAAAAATCATCGCTATAGCCGGTTCGCTCCCTCCAGTTCGCTTCTGAAGGATTTCATATATATATATATATATATACGATAAGGATCTTAGGCTCATCCAACTAAAAGCTCACCCCCCTTTCGCGACGGACCGGACGACGGTTTGGTCCGTCGCTATATATACAACTGTCGTCTATATGTTGTTCGTCGCTATATATTGTCCGTCGCTAAAAGTTAAGACGACGATTGTATATATAGCGACGAACCAAACCGTCGCCCGGTCCGTAGCTAAAAGGGGTGAGCTTGGGTGAGCTTTTAATTGAGTGAGCCTAAGATTCGGACCGTATATATATATACTGATATTTTAATTTTGTTATTTTGTTATTTTAATATATATCATATTATATATGATATAATATGATATATCATATATAATAAATATATGAGTTATTAGTTGTAGTATTAAATATATATCATAATGTTAAATATTTTATTTTCAAATTTGGATTTAAAAATTAAAATGAGATTCTTTCTGTATAACAGAGAATAATATTTTTACAAGTTTTTTATTTTCACAATTCTATCTTATATAAACTTGAAAATTCTTTTGTTCCATAAAAAAAGTCTATTATAAATACAATATCCGTCATAACTATATTTTTAAGATAGACTTTGACATTCATAATTATAATTATATATAAAAAAAAGTTTAATACACGAAAATACTAATTTGGAAAAAAAGATGGAAAACAAAAGAAATACTAAATTATATTTATAGGTTACTTCGATCAATTATTAAGCTAAACATTTGTAATTATTATATTATTAAATATTTATTTAAATAATAAATATTAAATTATATTTTATAGGCTACTTCGATCAATTATTAAGCTATAGTGCATTTTTATTTAGTTATGTTTTTTGTGAAAACTAATTATTTTCATTTTATTTAAGTTTAATAGAATTCTACTATGTTTATATCATATTAAGTTTTTAATAGTCAAATTGACACTTTTCAAATTCATAACTGATTTAAATTTATTAATTTTTATCAATACAGTTATAATTATTATAAATAGTTTAATAAGTACACTTTATTTAGTGTAATTTATTTGCATCAGATTATAATTTAAAATTAAGTTATATTGCAATACTTGATGCAACCTAGCTAATATTTGGTGCAGCTTAAATGGATAAAATATACTGTTATTGTAGTTTAAATATGCATAGTACATTAACTAAGAGATTGTAAGGTATTAAATATTTTTTGGTACATTAATTAAGATATTGTCAGGCAAAAAAAGGCTTCTTACTTTCAATTTAAAAAAAATTAATTCACTTTATCATTCTAAATTAATCAGTATGAAAATATAAAAAAAAATTTGAAACTGGGAGGGAGTATTTAGATTTCAGAAGTTTATGAAAATAAATTTAATTATCATTTGCAAACATGCATGCTTGTCATTTATGCTCGTCATATTTCAATTTTTATTTTTTGTTAATAATTTTGCTTCAAATATTAAAGGTATAATAATAATAATTATTTTGAATTAATTACAAGCAGTTTAGTTATGTATAAAAACTCTTATCAATTTTGTTCCAGTGCCATTAGTAAGCCAAGTCTAAAGATCTCCCAGTGCCATTAATTGCTCAGATATTTGTTAGCTTGTTGGGTTAATAAAAGAGTACATGTGGCAAAACTTTAATTTGAAATATGGGTAGATCTGGATTGGACCATAACTATTTATACTCAAATCACATAACTCATATTAAATATAGATAATATGGTTTTAGTTTCATAATTGACCCATAACTATTTTATATAACCCAAAACCAACCCAAACCTATTTTTTGTCAGGTCAATTTGACTTGCTGCATGATTTTAGTATATCATTAATTTAATATTATTTCCTTTTCTTCTTAGGTTTGGTCCAGTAATAAAGTTAGTAATTTAATTCTATTTTCTTCTTTTATCTATCTTATATAAGATAGTTAATATTAGTACTAATTAATCTATGTAAATTTATAGTTGGTAAATCTCTGTTCATTGAAATAGTGAAAGTATTAGTGAAAATTAAATAAATTTAAAATTTCTATAATAATAATAATTCATTTATTCTCTTTAAATTAGTGATTCATATATATGGATCTCCATCCGTGGCAATCAGTTGTTACGGGTACTATTCTAGCAACCATAATCTACACCGTTGATCTCGAGATTACATAGTAAGCATGTACATATAGATTATTATATTATATTCTGATTGATTATGGACTTTTATTCTAGTTTGGTTCACTAGAGCCACCAAGTGAACCAAAAGGTCAAATCTAGTGTGAAAGAACAAACTTAAATATAACTATTAAATTTAAATTCGGACTTCATTACAAACGGGTTTTCAAACGCTCCTTACTCATTTGTCAACAATTCTTAAAAATAATTCTAATTAGTCATATTACAAAACTATTTACAATAAATAGAAACATTGATCAACAGTCAAGGGGAAGTATATAGGAGAGAGATAGAATTTACATCAGAAAAATTAGATAAGATGAGGTACGCATACCCTATTTATAAAACTCATTCATTCAAGCATCCTCATAAAATAAATCCAATTATATATTGGTCAATAGTCCATAATCAATCTCATTTATTATTATACATATCAACATATGTATCAATAAATAACTTTTATTTCATGAAAAAAACTCATTCCATATATGCATTGATATCATTTAATGGACAATTTAAAAGTTTGCTAGAAATCCAATTTTTGAAACAAAATAAACTCTTTTATTTTAATAAAAAAAGTTACAATTTTTCAAGTTCTAGTAACAGGCGCAGCCGCGCCTAGATTACTCTTGGAACTGGCACGACCACCCTGTAAGAACCCGAATTTTCAAAAAATATTAAAATAAGAATTTAATAAATAAAATTCTTAAGCATGAGATGGGTTCGAATAGGAATATATATGTGTTAGGAAGTATGTGGCATTGTGTTGCATAAGATAATATGAACTATGCAATATGAGATTCTTGTGTTTAATAAATATATTATGATTATATATTTGTTAAGAATTGTAGAGGTGAATTAGTAAGAAGGTGAATAAGATTTATCTATCAACATTAAATAATTTATAGAATTATTTTATCATAGTAAGTTGGTGGCATTAAATAGCTTTAATGTATAATCACCATTTTCTTGTGTATGTATACTAATAACTAGTATATTTATAATATATGTTATTATTAGTGCTTAAGCTATCCATTGAAGGATTGGGATAGTAAAGCATGAATTAATTAATTATGAGAATTAACTAATAACAATAAATATTGATTATAGAATTAATTAATATTTGAGCTATGGTTAAATGTATAGATTAAAGAAATATTTTGGAAATAATTTATCATAATAGAAAATAAACTTATGGCATATTTTCTATATAAAAGGTGTACATGTGTCATACATGTAACTACTTTAATAATACTTAGATATTATATTAAAATAATATTTTGAGAAAATGAGTAAGTCATTTTATTATAATTAATGCCTATATTGGGAGAAAAATATGATAAAAATATTTTTATGTCATGTTATGGCAAAATACATAATTTCTAATGTATTCTCAAGAGAGTTAATTAATAAAAGAAAGCTAAGTTATTTTAATGTATTAAATAACTTAAGTTATTATTTTATCGTATATTTTATAATAATAGAGTAAATCTTAATTATTCTAAGCATAAATGTTATACATATTATAAGTGTATAATTATTTAAGGTAACTTGACATTAGAATGCATGTGTCACACAAACCTTATATTAAAAAGGAATATTAAAGTGTGGTAGAAGTAATGATAAGCTTAATATTGAGCTTGTGAGATATGCCTAGTGTGGCAAAGTGGTGGAATAAGCATTCATTAAATAATTTTATGAATAAATAATTAAAGGAATTAATTAGTATTATTATGTGGATTATATAATTATATGATTAGATGTATGTGTAACCCTATCATATCATATGGTAATAACATTAAATTACTAGATATAAGCTTGCAAGATAGCCCATGTGAGAGCAATGATGGTTAATCAAGTGGCTAGGGTACATGAATAGTAGTAGTGGGTGGGAGTTAGCCACCAACTCCCCTTTGCCCTTTTGGGTAATGATCATAGGAGGATAATAGCTTGATAATAATTAGATGCAATACATTGGTGTGTAGAGTTTGTTAATTCAATTACTACATTGTTGCTAAGAGAGAGCATATAATAAGAAATGATTACATCATGAGCATGTTATAAGGTGTAATAATGAGGAAGAACCATGAATAGTATTAGTTGGTGGGGTTAGCCACCAACTCTTCTTTGACCGTTGGGTATTGCCCATAGGAGGGTAATAGATTGATTATAATTAGAGAACATGTAAATAAGAAATGTAATGATATTACATCATGAACTTATTATAAGATGTGACATTGAGAGTAATATTATTTTGTGAGCTTGAGACCTATTAAATACTAAGCTTACATAATTGTGCCTTGTGTGGCATGAGTGGTAAAGTTAAATCAATTAGAGGTTTAACTATAATTATTAAAAGAAATGGCAAGTTAATAAATAATTGATATTGATTATCATTATAATATTTGGGTGTAATTGAGATAATAATTTTATGAAAAAATTATGGGATGAGAATACCCAACTATTTTATATCTAGCCCAATTAAATATTAATTGAGTTAAAACAATGTACATGAGTTACATTATAATACGTATTGATATATATTTAAATTATGAGTATAGTTGCTTATATGTGGATGTGCAGTTTATGAGGAAGTGATGTATGTGTGCCCATAACTTATCATAAGGTAACAATATTAAGTTATTAGAGTGTGACTAGTATTGTCCAAAAGGAGATAAACCTAAGTATGTTTGCACCCACTTTGGCCAAATGCTGAAATTAGAAGACTTGTCCCAAAATGAGTGTCTCATTCTCCTTCTACACGTGAATGGTCAATGGCCTATACTACTCTTCATTTGTTAAATTCAATTTCATGATAGCTTGTAGCAAATGATTATGGGGGGGGGGGGGGAGTGGGCTTCATGATGGGATTTACTAACTATCTATTGCCCAACAATTCTTCTCTTCTTCCATTAGTTTAATTCATGGTGCAAAGCTTTGGCATGGTTAACCAATTGTCTATAAATTGGAAGCTACCCCTCACAAACTCAAGTTGCTAGACTCTTGATAAGTTTTATATAGTGAGTGTGTTGATGAGTATTGGGAGAGAGTATTATGAGTACACAATCTGATTTTTGGTAGCAAGCTTAGCAGGCTCAAGCTTAAGACTTCCAGAGGTACAATCTCTAAACCCACTTGAAGTTCAATTCATAGAAATTGCATGATATAGTTGAAATTGATGTATGATATGGTGCTAGCATAAGTTGTTAAGTTTATGTATATGTTAGGAATGCAAGGTAGTCGTATGCAAGCATGATAACTAAAGGTATTGTAAGAAATTGCTGAAGTTCTGCTGGAGCAGAACATTGTCTGGTCTAGAAACGGAGTCGCGCGGCCGCGCGTCTCCCTAGTACAAATGGGGCGCGGCCGCGCCCCTCTGCAAAATCAGTTTTTGATTTCTGTTAAGTGTTGTTATGTGCTAGCATGTGGTATATCATTGGAACAAGCATGCACACATAAATAGCATGTATATATGAGTATCATGACATGACATAAGCATGATAGTATACATTATTGATGAAGAACTTATAGTTTTAAAATGAAACTTATAGTTTTCGATATGAACCTTGATACATGTGTAACATGTGTGTTCTGACCTTGTAAGCGCATTTGTATGACTTAGACATGCATGAGAGTTGGTATTAACTTATAGTATGTGTTCATGTACTTTCATGGCTATGTTAGTCCGTGTTATGGAAGGAAAACGTATGATTTTAAAATAAAACTTATGATCTTGGATTTGAACCTTGACGCATACATAGCATGTATATATTCTGATTTTGTGAACGTGGTCATGTGGCCTATATTGACATGAAAGGCATATTTAAGTGTTTGACCTATACTCAACTCCAAATCATTCGCGTCCTCTTTTGAATTCCACCAATTAGATTCTTTTGATCAACGTTAGTCACCTAAGTGTTTGACTTCTAGAGGTGATCCACCAAGGAATAATAAGGATTCAAGAATGGTTAGTGGCAAACCCTAGTTTTTTCTCTCTAGAGAATTTATGAGTATTCTCCCAAGTTCAATGGAAGTGCGTGTTTGTGTCTCTAATTTATAATAAAACTCCTTTTATTTATAGATGTAGACAACTCTCCTAAACTATTTAGGAATAGGATTTATGAGAATACTCTTATTAATTAATTCGTAAACCATTTAGGAGCTAAATAATAATAATAATAATAATAATAATAATAATAATAATAATAATAATAATAATAGACTCCTCTTTTTAATTTATAATTAGTATTTCCAAAATACTAAATATTAAATATTAAATTATTTAATTTATTCTATCATCGTAGTATAAATTAAATATACTTAACTTATTATTACGATTATGTCATTCACTTCTTAAATAAATATTTTTTATTTTGCGGTTGTTGGGTCTCCAACTTTTAGGTTTATTTTGATGATAACAATAATTAGTAAATAAATTTATTAAAATGGTAGAATCCTCTCCATAGGATTTATATTATAATTATTTTAATTATCTTCTTTATTTTGACCAAAAATATTTTTGAAATTTTAGTGAATCTATTTTCTTGATAAGTTAATATAAAGTGTTAAAACATTATGGTTGCATGCATGAGATAAAATCTTCGGTTATGTGTATAAGTATATAATCATATATGTGCATGGAAGAACATTAAATGAGCTAAGGTTTAAGACCCCAACTTTTTATGAATAAAATTTAATTTTCTCTACATATTATTTTAAATAGTAAGGTGTTGATTTGATAAATGTGATAAGTTATGGGTGATATGTGCAAATTTTATAAAGTAAGCAAGTGATCATAAAATATTCGTTGTGTCGGAGAATATTCTTTTTGTCGGAGAATATTTTTACGACGGCGCAATCATTGGTGAACCCCACAATGGGATAACTGTCGGATATAGAAAGCGACAGAAATAACTTTTTTATAAAAATAACAACAATACTTTTACCGTTAAACTATTGAAATACCCGGTGAAAAAGGTACAGTAATACGCATTATTGCACAGTAGTACACGGTATTGCACAGTATATCTGATTATTGATTCTTATGTAAGAAGTCACTCAGTATTTCATTCAATAATTGTCATAGTAGTTGTTGCATAGTATCTAATATTATTGATTTAATTATTGTCACAGTATCATCTGCACAATACTTTATATTATTAAATCAATAATTGACACGACACAGTTACTCATATTATTATTATTAACATATTGATAATGTCTAGAAAGTTCTGTCAAGAAAAGGGGTTAGATTATTTAATTGCGCGCCAGTAAAGAGAAATCCTTATCGAAAAGCCCCCTCTTTTCTGGGAACGATCTGGTTGTCAATATTGCAAGTTATAATATTAATGATAAATTATTGATATAAATATTTCTATTGTGTTGGAAATATTAATGTTAGTGAAAATCGACATTTATTTTGATAACAGTTGATTTCTAGATATTAAATTGACCAAACGGGCAATTAATCGGATAAATGAACAATTAATTGCTATTGGTTCACATGCAAGGAACTATTGGTTCATATTCAGGTACTATTAGGGGATGTGGTGCAAGATTGATAATACTTGAGGGATTAAATTAAAAATTAAGGTAAAAATGAAGGTACTAAAGTGTAATTAACCTTGTAATTTGCCACATTTTTCTAGCCTATTAATACTCCTTCATCCATTCATTATTTCATACCATTTTGAAGAGCAAAGTTATATTCACAAGCTATAGTGAGAGAAACTATAGAGAGAAAATAAGAGAGAAATAAGAAGAGTATTCTGCTACTACGCTATTTTAGTATTCAACCTACTACTAAGGTAAAGGATGTTATTTTCTTTCAATACTCGTAAGGGTTGTCATTCTATTCCTTATTAAGTTGTGGTTATAATTTGTCTACGCGGACTACCTCATGCATGGTGAACAACCCTTCGTATTCATTTATTTATTAAGCTGTGGGAATAACCTGTCTACGCGGACTACCGCATGCATGGTGAATATCCCTTCGTATTCATTCTTTATTAAATTGTGAAAATAATCTGTCTACGCGGACTACCGCATAACGGGTGAAAATCCATTTGCAGTTTCGTATATTATTTTATTTCAGATTCCTAAATCTAAACTTACTATGGTAAGTATTGCTTCTATAATTCTTGAAATGATTAAAAATTATTTAAGGTTTTCGCTTCATCTAATATTATTTCACTGGAATATTGGTCTGAACTTTCTTATTGAAATTTTAATCTTTTCATGTCGGAGTACTATTCATTCGGGTACTAGTTACGGGGTACTATTCATGACAAAATTAGTTTATTTTTTTGTCCAAATTATTTTTGATATATGAATATCATTCTTGAATTTTGCTCCACAATTAATTATCATGATGACAATTTGAACATTCTTGAACTTGGATAAATTAAATTATAAATCTTTAATATTTATCCTTAATCTCACTTAATTCGTTCTTTATATCATTTTTCATCATCCTCGGTCTTAAATTGTGGTGAAAGTTATCTTTGGCCTGTAGTGCAAAGATGAACTGTTGATTGATGAATATCTTTGGCCCGTAGTGCAAAAATGAACAGTTGATTGATGAATTATCTTTGGCCCGTAGTGCAAAGATGGACAGATTTTTGTCATGATCATGATCACTGGTGGTACAAACGAATATCTTTGACCCGTAGTGCAAAGATAATTCGTTGATTTAAAATATTTATTGATTGGTATTACATGGATAAAATATTAATGTTGGACTTTTAAATCATAGAAGATAGTGGACATTATTCTTTATTTGACTCTTCTAATGGATTGCTATTTCCGCTGTTGTTGTTGATCTAAAACTTGTTGTCTATTGTATTATATCAGATTTTTTTCTATTGAGGAATAAGGATAATTTTTTCTACATTATCTTAGTCATAATATTCTTTACTGAGCTAGTTGAGCTCACCCTTTTTTTATTGTTCTCTTCAGGAAATGAGAATATAGCTGTGACTAGTCGAGGAACGGAGTGATGGTCCGAGATAGTGTTATAGTAGTCCTCACTATTTTGTAAAATAGTGTAATAATAATTGTAATGAGGACTTAATTTGAGCGTTGATATTTTTGTATTATATACGACATAATATCTGTATTGAAGCTCACAGTCTGTGTGGTCATATTTTGCACGATAGTTTAATGTAATAAGATTTGTATTTGGATTTTGTACCATGTATTTGGCGACTCAGAATAGGTTATGTACTGGACCTATTTTGGGGGCGTCACAGTTGGTATCAAAGCTTAGGGATATGATCTCTGGCGGAGATCTGAGAATAGAACTAGAAGGGGAGAGACGAGTAAAACCTTCGCTAGTGTGTCCTACCTTAGCTTATTTATTATTTAATTGGTCGGTCGGAATATAGGGATAATATGTAACATGTTAATTTTTTAATTAACCCTTGTTTTGTGGCAGTATTTAAGAATGACATATGAAAATCTAAGCAATGGAGCATATGAGACCATTGAGACACCGCCAATCAATAACCAAGATAATGTGCATCAGGAAGGCAATAATCCTCCTGTAAACAACACCACCGACCAAACGATGAACGTTGGGGTGTTTAGAAGCTTCCTAAAATTCATGCAAAACCAGACGAGGGATACTCCTGTTCAAAATGCAAGTGGAAACTATGGTAACTCGCGGCTTGTCACTGCCAAGCAATTCAAGGGGTTGGGACCGCTGGAGTTTTTGGGAAAGCCAGAGCCACTCACGGCAGAGGCTTGGATTAAGCAGATCACCAAAATATTTGATGTCCTGGAATGCACAGAGGAGCAAAAGGTTCCCTTTGCCACCTTTATGTTGCATGGAGAGGCAGATTACTAGTGAGAATCTGTGAAACTTACTCAGCTTTCCGTACTTAAGATGTCTTGAGAGAAGTTACAGGAATTGTTCAACAACAAGTACTTTCCAAAAAGTATTCGTCATATGAAGGAGGTGGAATTCATCAAACTGGAATAGAACAATATGACTGTATCACAATACGAGGCCAAGTTTGCGGAATTATCCCGGTTTGCATCCCATTTGGTGGATAATGAGGAACGAATGACACAAATATTTTTGAGAGGTTTGAAACCTGAAATTCGTTAATACCTCGTTTCTCATAAACTTTGTTTGTATTCAGATGCTGTGAATAAGGCTCAATTATTGGAGTGAGATAATGAGACTATTCAACCAAAAGATAACAACCATAGTTGTACCGGTGGCAACAGTCATCGGAACAATGATAACCAGCGTGGAGGAAATTATCATGCCAGAAATGGTGACCACTTCGATGGTAATCATGGCCAAGATAATAGAAGAAGTGAGTCAGGTGGAAATTTCAAAAAAAGAAGATTCAACAACGACAATAGAAAGACATCGGCACCAGCACCAGCAACCGTTTCTAGGGGAGGGGAACGACCACCGGTCGTATATTACAAATGCGGACAAGAGGGACACATCAGTCCAAACTACACACAGCAATCCAAGGTGTGCTATAATTGCGAAAAGGAATGTCACATAGCTCGAGTGTGCCCTGTAGCGAAGTCAAGTCCAGCTGGGATGGTGACACCAAAGGCTGTCCCAGACAAGTCAAAGTTGGTGGTTCAAGGGAGAGCGTTTGTCGTGACTTCCCAAAATACGAGGAACCCGAACGAAGTTTTCACGGGTAAGCTAATCATAAACTCTTGTAAAGTCTATACCTTATTAGATACCGGTTCTACCCATTCTTTTATTTCACCTGCTTGTGCTTAACGTTTGAACTTGACCCCTGAGAAATTAGACTTTGATTTATCTGTTGAAACTCCATTGTGAGAAACCTTCGTTACATCCACAGTTTACAAATCTTGTTTGATTCAAATTGGTACCCTCACGTTACCTGTTGATCTCATCTCTTTGAAAATACTTGCATTTGATGTGATTTTAGGATTCGATTGGTTAACTACTCATCATGCTAAAATTGATTATTTTCGTAAGGTTGTTAGCTTTCATATTCCTAACCAACTTGTTATGCGAATTCAAGCAACCAAACCACTAAAATCAATCACTGTAATTTCAAGTTATAAAGTCATTCGTTTATTGAAAAACGGATGTCAAGCTTTCTTAGCCCATATCACCGATTTAAACAAAAATACGTCATATTTGAATGATATCTCTGTTGTTAATAAATTCCCTGATGTATTTCCCGAAGAACTTCGACCTACCCCCGGAACGTGAAGTTGAATTTTTTATTGACCTTGAATCCGGTACAAAACCCATTTCCAGAATCCCATATCGAATGGCTCCTATTGAAATTCAGGAGTTAAAGGTCCAACTACAGAAATTTTTAGACATCAACTTTATTCGTCCTAGTACATAGCCTTTGGGTGCTCCTGTTTTATTTGTAAAGAAGAAAGACGGAAATATGCGACTTTGTATTGACTATCGAGAATTGAACCATGTCACCATCAAAAATAGGTATTCGTTACCTCACATTGATGACTTGTTTGACCAGTTGTAAGTAGGCCTGTAAATGGTGCCTTATCGGATCGGATTGAGGTCGATCCGGATCCAATCCGTCGGGTCCTTATCGGATTCGGATCGGGTCTGAGTCCTTATCGGGTCATTATATAGCAAGCAATAATCGTTAGATTATGTAGAAAATGAACAGTTATGATGGAACATAATTAAATATATAGTAAAATATATGTAAATTTGGGTTATTATCGGGTTATTATCGAATCGGGTTCTTATCGGATCGAAATGGATGTGTTTTGGATCCGACTAAACGGGTCCTTATCGAATCGGGTCCGGGTCCAGACCCGGTCCATTGACAGGCCTAGTTGCAAGGTGTTAAATTCTTCTCAAAGATCGATCTTCGTTCTGGGATATCATCAGTTAAAAATTAAAACTGATGACATTCCAAAGACTGCCTTCAGAACTCGATACGGGCATTATGAATTCGTAGTCATGTCTTTTGGATTAACTAATGCTCCTACTGCCTTCATGGATATGATGAACCGAATATTCAAGGAATATTTAGATCATTTTGTGGTTGTCTTTATTGATGATATCCTCATTTACTCCAAAAGCCATGAAGATCATGAGCAACACTTGAGGCTGATACTCCAAAAGCTTCGAGAAAACAAACTATATGCCAAGTTAAAGAAATGTGAGTTTTGGCTTGAGGAAGTAGCATTCCTTGGGCACGTGGTATCGAAACATGGAATATCAGTTGACCCGACGATGATTGAAGAAATATAAATTTGGGAGCAACCTAAGTCAGTTACCAAAATACGTAGCTTTTTGGGCTTAGCTGGTTATTATCGGAGGTTCGTGGAAGGATTTTCTCGAATTGCCACTCCATTAACTCAGCTGACTCGAAAAGATACAAAATTCGGATGGAGTGAGGAATGTGAGAAAAGCTGCCAAGAGCTCAAGAGGAGACTCATTTTAGCACCTATTCTGACAATACCATCTGGTTCGGAGGGATTTGTCATCTACAGCGATGTGTCAAGCAAAGGGTTAAGATGTTTTCTCATGCAACATGAGAAAGTTATAGCCTATGCCTCACTGACAACTCAAAGAATGCGAGAGAAATTATCCTACTCATGATCTAGAGTTGGCAACTGTCAGTTTTTGAGTTGAAGATCTGGAGACACTACCTGTATGGGGAGAAAGTGGAGATCTATACGGATCATAAGACCCTTAAATATTTCTTCACTCAAAAGGAACTCAACATGCGACAACGACGTTGGATCGAGCTGTTAAAAGATTACGAACATACCATTCAATACCATCCGGGAAAAGCGAATGTGGTAGCTGACGAATTGAGTAGAAGATCATATACGGGAACGAGTGCAATGCTGTCAACACAAAGGCCCATTTTGTATGACTTACATAGGATGGAGATAGAGTTAAAAACCCCAAGGACCCACTTGAAGATGGAAAATATATGCGTAGAACCAACTTTAATTGATAAACTTAAAGCTGCTCAAGCTACAGACCCGGAAGCTGATGAATATGAAGAAGAAGGTGCTATTCCAGAAGCAAGAATCGACGAAGAAAGAACACTTTGAGTTAACTCCAGACTTTGTGTTCCTAACTACTCTAATTTGAAGTATAAAATAATGATGGAGGCACACAACACACCGTTTATAATCCATCCTGGAAGTACTAAAATGTATCGTGATCTTCGACATACATTTTGGTGGATCAACATGAAGAGAAAGATCTCGGAGTTTATCTCGAGATGTTTAACGTGTCAACGTGTCAAGGTGGAGCATCAAGTGCAAAGGGTCCATTACAACCACTTGAGATTCCAAAATGGAAGTGGGAACATATCAACATGGATTTCGTTACGGGTCTTCCCAAGGTTTCTCAAGGCATAGATGCAATTTGGGTCATTGTCGATAGATTAACCAAGTCTGCTCATTTTTTTCCTATACGAGAAACTTATTCACTTGAACGTCTCTCTCGTACGCACATAAATGAGATTGTAAGACTGCATGGTATGTCGGTATCCATAGTTTTTGATTGAGACCCAAGATTCACTTCACGATTTTGGGTCAGCTTGTAGAAAGCTATGGACATTGATTTACAATTCAGTTTTGCATATCATCCTCAGACAGATGGTCAATCGGAAAGGATTATTCAAACTCTTGAAGATCTATTGAGACTCTGCATTCTAGACTTCAAAGAAAGTTGGGATAAGTACTTACCATTGGTGGAATTCTCCTACAACAACAGTTATCAGGCAAGTATAGGTATGGCTCCATTCGAGGCGTTGTATGGACGAAAGTGTCGTTCTCCAGTATGCTGGGATGAGGTGGGTAAAGTAGCATTGTAGGGACGGAGTTAGTACGTATAACTACGGAAAAGATTCAAATGATCCGACAACTTATACAAACAGCATAAGATCAAAAAAATAGTTATGTTGATCTTCATCGAAGGGACGTGGAATTTAATGTCGGAGACCATGTGTTGTTACATGTTTCTCCATGGAAAGGAGTTATGAGATTCAAAAGAGAGGAAAGCTCAACCCACTATTTATTGGTCCATTTGAAATCCTCGATCGAGTAAGAACTGTGGCCTATAGACTCGCCTTACCACCAAGCATGTCTCGTGTTCATAACGTTTTTCACATTTCCATGCTACGTAAATATGTGAAAGACCCAAACCACATTATTGAATTAGAACCAGACAAGATAGCCGAAGATTTAATGTATGAGGAGGTACCTGTCAAGATCTTGGATAAGAAGGAACATATTCTACGCTCAAAGGTTATACCTTAAATCAAAGTTTTATGGAGAAACCATGATATTGAGGAAATGACCTGGGAGTTAGAATCTAAAATGAAAGCAAGGTATCCTCACCTCTTTAAAATACCAGGTACGTACGTCAATTTTGAAGATAAAATTTCATAAGAAGGAGAGGTTGTAAGACCCCAACTTTTTATGAATAAGATTTAATTTCCTCTACATATTATTTTAAATAGTAAGGTGTTGATTTGATAAATGTGATAAGTTATGGGTGATATGTGCAAATTTTACAAAGTAAGCAATTGGTCATAAAATATTCATTGTGTCAGAGAATATTCTTTTTGTCGGGAAATATTCGTAAGACGGCGCAATCGTTGGTGGAACCCACAATGGGATAACCGTAGGATATAGAAAGCGACAGAAATAACATTTTTATAAAAATAGCGGCAATACTTTTATCGTTAAATAGTTGAAATACCGGGTGATAAAGGTACAATAATACGCGTTGTTGCACAGTAGCACACGGTATTACACAGTATCTCTGATTATTTATTCTTATGTAAGAAGTCACTCAGTATTTTATTCAATAATTGCCACAGTAGTTGCTGCATAGTATCTCATATTATTGATTCAATTATTGTCACTATATCATCTGCACAATACTTTATATTATTAAATCAATAACTGACACAACACAGTTACTCATATTATTATTATTAACATAATTGAAAATGCCTAGAAAGTTCTGTCAAGGAAAGGAGTTAGGTTATTTAATTGCGCGCCAGTAAGAAAAAATTCTTATCGGAAAGCCCCCTCTTTCCTGGGAACGATCTAGTTGTCAATATTGTGAGTTATAATATTAATGATGAATTATTGATATAAATATTTCCATTGTGTTGGGAATATTAATGTTAGTAAAAATCGATATTTATTTCGATAATAGTTGATTTCTAGATATTAAATTGACCAAACGGATAATTAATCGGATAAATGAGCAATTAAAAGGAACTATTGGTTCACATGTAAGGAACTATTGATTCACATTCAGGTACTATTAGGGGATGCGGTGCAAGATTGATAATACTTGAGGGACTAAATAAAAAATAGAGGTAAAAATGTAGGTACTAAAGTGTAATTAACCTTATAATTTGCCACCTTTTTCTAGCCTATTAATACTCCTCCACTCATGAGGTATTTCATACCATTTTGAAGAGCAAAGTTACAATCACAAGCTATAGTGAGAGAAACTATAGAGAAAAAATAAGAGAGAAAGAAGAAGAGTACTCTGCTACTACGCTATTTCAGTATTCAACCTCCTACTAAGGTAAAGGATGTTATTTTCTTTCAATACTTGTAAGGGTTCCTTATTAAGCTGTGGGAATAACCTGTCTACGCAGACTACCGCATGCATGGTGAATAACCCTTCGTATTCATTTATTTATTAAGCTGTGGGAATAACCTGTCTCGCAGACTACCGCATGCATGGTAAATATCCCTTAGTATTCATTCTTTATTAAATTGTGTGAAATGATTAGAAATTGCTTAAGATTTTCGCTTCATCTAATATTATTTCACTGAAATATTGGTCTGAATTTTCTTATTGAAATTTTAATCTTTTCATGTCGGAGTACTATTCATTCGGGTACTATTTACGGGATACTATTCACGACAAAATTAGTTTTTTTTTTGTCCAAATTATTTTTGCTATATGAATATCATTATTGAATTTTGCTTCACAATTGATTATCATGTTGACAATTTGAACATTCTTGAACTTTGATAAATTAAATTACAAATCTCTAATATTTATCCTTGATCTCACTTGATTCGTTCTTTATATCATTTTTCATCATCCTTAGTCTTAAATTGTGGTGAAAGCTATTTTTGGCCCGTAGTGCAAAGATGAACTATTGATTGATGAATATCTTTGGCCCGTAGTGCAAATATGAATAGTTGATTTATGAATATCTTTGGCCCGTAGTGCAAAGATGGACAGGTGTTTGGCATGATCATGACCACTGGTGACACAAACAAATATCTTTGGCCTTTAGTGCATAAATAATTCTTTGATTTGAAATATTTATTGATTGGTATTACTGGGATAAAATATTGATGATAGACTTTTAAATCATAGAAGATAGTAGACATCATTTTCTACTTGTCTCTTTTAATGGATTGTTATTTCCACTGCAGTTGTTGATCTAAAACTTGTTGTCTATTGTATTATATCAGATTTTTCCTTGTTGAGGACTAAGGATAATTTGTTCTACATTATCTTAGTCATAATATTCTTTACTGGGCTAGTTAAGCTCACCCTTTTCTTTCATTGTTCTCTTCAGAAAATGAGAATATAGCTGGGACTAGTCAGGGAACGGAGTGATGGTCCGAGATAGTGCTATAGTAGTCCTCACTATTTTGTAAAATAGTGTGATAATAATTATAATGAGGACTTAATTTGAGCGCTGATATTTTCGTATTATATACGACATAATATCTGTATTGAAGCTCACAGTCTGTGTGGTCGTATTTTGCATGACAATTTAATGTAATAAGATTTGTATTTGGATTTTGTAACATGTATTTGGCGACTCAGAATGGGTTGTGTACTGGACCTATTTTGAGGGCGTCACATAAGACTTCTATCCTTTAACCAAAATCGTGTGTTTACATGGAAATGAAATGTAGTGCATTAATTATATCTTATATGTGTGTATATATATATATAACGTGTGTGTGTATATATATAATTATATGTGCATTAAATAAAAAGGCTTATTGCCTTTGACCGAATTTATTGCCAAATTGGAAGTTTAAAATGTATCAATCTTTTTGGGACAAGTTGTTTTGTATTTCCTGAGCATGAAATGATATGTTGGCTAATAAGTAATAAATGCTCATGTTGACCGAAATTTTGCTAAAGCTGAAAACTTGAACTTGAGACAAATCTTTTGGGACAAAACCTTCATGAATATGCTGGGAGTTTAAAAGAGACAATCTTTATGGGACAAAAGCTTGTCCATTACATGCTGAAAATTATTTGACCTTATTGTCGACGTTGGTTTAAAAAATCCGCAGCTCGGGTCACAACCCGGATCTCTTCATTTCTTTTCCTAAGTTCTCTCTTCCCTCACTCTTTTTATTTAGGAAAAAAGTTTTGAAGGGTTTTTTTAGGAGAAAGGCCAACATGTATCATGTCGACGATTTGAACGTTTTACAGAGTCGCCAGTTGGTAGATTTGAAAATTATTGTACCAACTCAACTGAGTTTTGTTTAAAAGAGACCCAATTGCTGGACACTGTCGAAACTTGATCTTTGAAAACAAAGTTTGAGCTCGGGGGCTTGGTTAAGTGTGGGGAAGGTGTTAGGCACCCCACAACTCCCATGTAAACACGGTACCGCATCTTTTCAATATTTCCCTTTAAAACTGGAATGCATGAGTGAATGCTGTTTGAAAATTGGGCCTATTGATTTGATTGATTGAAAGTAGTGCTTTGCTTCGTTGACCCTATATACGAAGGCGATTTGAAATTCAGTCTTTGATTTGATTTGCAAAAGCATTTAATTTGATTTACAAAAGCTTTTCTTTTGATTGGATTGAAAATGATGTTTTGAAAGTTGGTTTATCACACCCTTACACTAACATAAGAATTGAAGCTTGTTGATAGTTCTAATTTTATCTTTATATCCTTAAGACTGCATGTGAATGGTGATTTGTCGGGCTGCGAAGCATCCTCGACCAGGAATATAAACAAGTGTCGGTCTCCTCATGGGCATGAAAGCCATCGGAGGAACTCTGACACGACAAACCATATTTTCACTATGTTTAGACCTTAAATCAGGATAACCGTTTTAAGGTCTGTTTACATGTACATTTTATATAGAAAAACTGGCAGGGTACATTTGTAAATCGGAGTTTGTCCATCGTGGGAATCAGATTCTGATCAGCTTGATCATGAATCCCACGATTCCTAAGCTCACATATGAGTAGCCAAAACCTGCACATTTTAAATTTGTACAGAAACAGATATATATCCCAAAATTGCCAGAACCGAGGATTCATTCAGTAAATCCTGGACTGCACGGCCGAAGCGTGTCGTTCCCACTAGATAGCGATCTAAGGGACCCGAGATTTCTTTTGAAGCTGAAACTAGAAAGAGAGCTAGATTTAAGGAAATCTCAGTCATTCTAGCTTCCCGGTTCAGTCTAGAGGTTTTGAACCGTTTGAAAACTAGAATTGGCGAGATTTAAATAAATCTAGTCCGCCCGCAGATATGTCAGTGCCAATTCATATAAAATGAATATTTAAAGCAGCAGTTGAATAGAAAGCAAGTAAAGCAATATATATATATATATATATAAAAGCTGTTAAGGGCGATGGGTTTTCACACCGGTGCCCAGACTGGAATTGAAATATATATATACATATATATATATATATATATATATATATATATATATATATATATATATTAACAGAAACATAGTCAACCAAGACTGGGAAGAGAACCCAGTGGTGGTGAAAGCTGCTTATATATGCATAAATATATATAAAAGCAGTAAAAATGCCACAGAATGATCCAGGCAGAACTAAAATATAAATGTACATAAAAATAGTCAACTAGGGACTGGGAAGATAACCCAATAATGGTGAAGTGTGCAAAAATAGTATAAAGGCCACGAAATAATTCAGGCCAGACTTGAATGTAAATTGTAGAAAAGTAGTCAACCAGTGACTGGGGAGATCACCTAGTATGGCGAAGAGTGCAAAAACAGTATAAGGGCGATGGATTTTCATGCCGGTGCCCGAACTGGAATTGAAATATATATATATATATATATATACTGACAGAAATGTAGTCAACGAAGACTGGGAAGAGAACTCAGTGATGGTGAAAATCGCTTATATATGCGTAAATATATATAAAAGCGGTAAACTACCTCGGATTTGATATCCGGGCTTGACAGAATTAAAATATTAGTATATATACAGTTAAATATATACAAAAAAGGGCCAAACCCGGACTGGGAAGATAACCCAATCCAACGAAGTTGCCAGAACAAAGAGTTTAGTGCATTGAAGCTGCTGGAGCTGACGAATCGTCAATCCGAGTTGTAGAAATGCTAGAAAATCAGTTTATATACAAAAATTTACCAAATTTTGACGAAAACAGCCATGGAACTAAGTTCCAGGCATTTTGGAAAAACGAAACTTAACGTGCAACTGTATAAAAGTACGAAGAAGTAATATTCACTTTCTGATCGTGAAAATACTTACAATGGACTGCTACATGGGCTTTTTTCCAAATCTTAGGCTCTATATGTCCAAATCTACAGGTTATTTTCTGATATGTGGTAGTATGTGGGTATATCTACTTGTTAGAGTGAAAATATTTGGGTTTGGAAGAGGTGTAAAAGTCAAAAAACCAAACTAGCAGAGCTTCGCTGCGTTACGAAATTCTTGAAAATGAAGGGGGCACATTTATTTATAGGCCAGGGAGCCTCCACTCTATCAGTTGCTATCCTAGGTAGAGGTGCGGCTCCCCTGGTGGGGCTCGCGATGCTGGGTTCTATCATCTCAAAGTACGTGCACTCCGAACAACGCACAGTCGAAGTTAAAACTTTCTAACTTTTGATCGGAGCGTCCGTTTGAGGCGTGCGATACCTTTTCGAAAAGCCCTCACCGAGAGTGTCGCAATGACATGGGATAAAACATTTTTTGGTTCCAAGAAGATGGATTCATAACCAGGTCTTCGATTCCCCGCAGTTTATCCGTTGAGCTGTCTTGCGCTGTTTGCACTCGGGATCATCGTTATGGTTCGTTCTGACCTTGTTGACATTAATTCGGCTTGAATTTGACCGAATTGACTTGAAGTTGGTAAAATGACCATTTTTCCCCTCCCGGGGCAGTCCTTAGTGAGTTTGGCTTCCTAGGGTTATCTCTAGGGCTGAACTGCACTTCCCGGATTAATGCTGGGGCTGATCTGTACTTCCCGGGCTGAGACCGAGGATGACTTGACATGTCCTGGGTTGATGTCGAGGTTAACCTGCACCTCCTGGGTTGATGTCGGGGCTGATTGAACGTCTCGATATTGAGATCGGGGTTGATCGGTACCTCCCGGGTTGCTACCGAGGCTGATTTGAAGGTCTGATATTTAGATCGGGGTTTGCACTGATGGCCCGATTGGAGATCGAGATTGATCTAAACGCCTGATATTGAGATCGGGGTTGATCTGACGGTCCGATTGGCGATTAGAGGTGGATTCACGGTCCGATTAATGATCAGAGTTGGATTGACAGTTCGATTGGCGATCGGAGTTGGATTGACGATCTGATTGACTATCAGAGCTGGATTAACGGTTCGATTGATGATCAGAGCTGGATTGATGGTTCGATTAACGATCAGAGCTGGATTGACGGTCCGATTAATGATAGAAACTGGATTAACAGTCCAATTGGTGATCGGATCTGGATTGATGGTCCGATTAACAATCGAAGCTGGATTGATAGTTCGATCGACGATCGAAACTGAATTAAAGGTCCGATTGGCGATTATAGCTGGATTGGTGGTCCGATTGATGATCGGAGCTGGCTTGAGTACCGATATTGGTGATCGGATTTGACTGAGTACAGATATTGGGGATCAGATTTGAATGAGTACCGATTTTGGTGATCAGATTTGAATGAGTACCGATATTGGTGATCGGATTTGACTGAGTACCGATATTGGGGATCAAATTTGACTGAGTACCGATATGGGGGATCGGATTTGACTGAGTACAGATATTGGTGATCAGATTTGACTTGATTGACGGCTTTGCCCTCCTATAGTGTTAGTATTGGGGCAAGGAAAATTTTGAGTATCTACAGATGCCCCTCTTTATCATGTCCATGCAATGTAGTGGAATAGACAGGATAAAGATTAGTAGACACTGGAAATAAGACAAATGCTAGAAACGCTTCGAAGGCTGGGAGTCTTTGAGTGGACCGGGGTAATCTTGGCTGCTTACGTCATTTATCTGCTGGGGATAACGTTGTCATGGACAGCTCTTAATATTATTGGTAGGCTATTGCGAACTATTTTTGTCACTTTCTGCTGGGGGTGACGTGATTCATGATAGCCTGTTTGACTCTGATGGGGATGCTATTATGTTGATGCTACAATGGTTTGAAACCCATGGTTTCCTATATCTGTCAGCATTATCAGGGGGCAAATTTTTCCTCTTGGCTGACACTGTTGTGCGTTTCGGAAGGTTCCTCTGACGGGGGTATCCCTCAGGTATCAAGTCACCTTGCTGGGATCTTCCGACGCTTATCCTGATGATAGTTTTCACTTGGCAGTTTGCAATAGGGAGCTGAATATCTAATCTTTCACCCTATTCTCTTTTGAAGATGTGTATAATAGATTCCATAATCTGTCCTTTGTGAGGATGGAGTATTATATGGCTTTTGCCACTGAATTATTTCCCGATGTATGACGGTTGAAACTAGACTTCGGTCTGTACCCAAACTTCGCTAGACTGGAACCAACGGTTGAACTTGGTTTTGGTCTGTACCTAAACTTCGTTGGAATTGAACCAACGGTTGAACTAGACTTTGGTCTGTACCCGAACATCGCTGGAGTTGAGCCAACGGTTGAACTGGACTTCGATTTGCACCCTAACTTCGCTGGAGTTGAACTAACGGCTGAACTGGACTTCGGTCTGTACCCAAACTTCGACAGTGTTGATTTGGACTTTGGTCTGTACCCAAACTTTGCTAGAGTTGATCCAACGGTTAATCTTGGCTTCGGTCTGTACCCGAACTTCGAGAAATGGCAGCTTTCGACAGTTTTGCACAGTTCTTGCGCAATTTTGTTGTAGTTGGCTTTGTTGATTCCCGGACATGGCTCCGGGATGAATACCAAGGGTCTCTGTGGGGTTTCCCTTTCTGTCAGATTCCTGCTGCTTAAACGCAGATTTTCAGGACAAACTGCTCAATCGCGTAGCGATTTTACTTCAAATTTGACTCGGCAGCTCAATTAAACTCCGTTTTGACTCTAACAGAACTGGGCTCGGGGAAGTGGGACCCACCTTAGGCTGTCGCAGGTGGAGGTGCGTCCACCTGGGCTTTAAATTGGGCTGTGGGATTTTCATTTTCCAAGTTTCCCATTTGAGTTCCAAACAGATTTTTGATCTTCTTTTTCAGATCTACGGAGTTTGGGCAGCTGTTTTCTGATTCCGTCAGTTCCTACGCTTTTAGAACAGTGCAGGTAACGTTTTACATGCTTTTTTCATAGATTTTAACCGTTAAAAGAATGCGAACCACTTAGGGTGCTTTTAGACGCAATGTATGAAAAATGTAAATGACATGCTAAAAATTTTCTGACTTCATATGTATGCATATCTTATTGTAATGCACGTTTGGATGTAAGAAAATTTAAGTTCTGAAACAGTGTTATTTTGCACTTTTGGTCAATTTAGTCATCCTTTTTGAGGCCTAGTGAGCCTGAATTTTCAACTAAAAAGTCCATGGTACTTTGGCTACCATGTGTGGTTGACTTTTGATTTTTTTTCAATAAATATGAACTGTTTCTATTTTTGGATAGGTGTGCTACTGAATGGCCACCTAGACATGCTTGTGCATGTGGACAGTCTATTTTACAAAGGAGACTCTGGCGAAATTTTTCCAAAATCTTAGGTATTGAAAAACATGTATTTTTGACTCAACTGGGGATTTTCTTTATTGACCCATGCAGGTTTATAGCTTATAGGTTTTAAAAACATGCAGTTTTAACTTTATTGGGTAATTTTTGACCGACCCATGCATGCCTTAGGACCTAGAGATATATGCTGGACTGATTGAAAATGATAAGCCACAGGTTTTAGGCTTACCACACCCTTTCTGAGTTGATTTGGAGTGTTGGTGTATGCGGTGGATCGCGATAGACTCGACAGTTCTAGCAGGATATCCTCAGGTATCAGACGGAGGAGGGCTTCTGATGTTCCTCAGCCTCGTCCAGCTCGGACGCCTCGTAGATTGGTGGAGGCGATGATTCGTCCAGCACAGGACGAGACCACTTGATATTGATGATGAGGAGGTTCCTTTTGCTGCTCCTATTCTCGCTCAGGTTCCACGTGCGGAGGTCCCTGGCATTGTTGTCCAGACGCAGGAGTTGTTGGGCGACTTGAGTCGCCATCCTTCTAGATATCTTCACGCCAATGAGGTAACTTGATATTTTTCTTTTCTCTGGATTCTTTTCTTCCTTTTTGCCATTCTCGGGGCACAGGTTTTTTTGACATGGGTTGGTTTTTTTTTTTTATGCAGGTTCCTAGCTTTACGCAGCCTCGAGGGAACTGGTTCAGCGTGCATTCCCTGTATCATACTTTGCACGAGGATTATAGGGACATCGTAGATGGCTGGGGCTTTTAGACCTTTTTCTCGATCTTTCCCCGCCGTTGCCCATGGGGGTATATGAGGGCTTTATCTGAGCGCTGGTTCTATCAGACTCAGTCCCTTCATTTGCTAGATTGCTAGGTGATGATGACTCCTATGGATTGGAGATTTATCACCGATATTGAGTTTGAGGGCGAGCCAGTGCCTGTTGTGGCTGACATTACACCCACTATCGTTCGATCTATGCTGGGAGTTCCTACGACGACATTCAAGGGTCGGACGGTCCGATCTGGTTCCTTGAGTATAGATGCCCAGGATGGGACTTTAGAGGAGCCTCTACCTGGTGATCAGTGGGATAGAGATCGCATTCTGAGGCGATTATTTTTATCGATCATCAAGGGTTGTTTTGTGGCGGACAACTCGTTTACTGTATTCTTTGCCTTGATTAGCGCCACTCGACATGTAGAGTGCCTCAGAGACTATGATTGGGGCTCCTATACCTTTGCCTATTTTCTCCGTGGCATGCGCATATTTTCAGAGGGTGTGATGGAGGCTTGGTTAGGATTTTACCTATTTCTGCTGGTGAGTACATCTTTCTGTACCTTATTGATTTCAGCATTCATTTTTGTCAGTCTTGGTCACTGAGGACTTTTGATATTTGCATGATCAGCTTTGGGCATTTGAGAGGCTTCCTTGCCTACGGCCCGCTTTTGCTTTAGGTCTGGAGACTTATCCTCGAGGACGACAATGGCATCACTTTACTTTGACGAAGGTCTCTGTTGCTGAGGGATTTACTCATGTCCGTCTTCAGTTAGAGCTTTTGACGGCTGGATCAGTATCTTGGGTGATGTATACCTCAGAGTTTTTGATCGTTGGATTTGAGGGAGGCGTCCCTACAGGTCGGGAGTTTGTTTTGTCAACCCGCAGAGTCCCGTTGTTAACGGAGGGAGGCTGGGAGCTCTATCTCAGAGAGTGTGCCATTAGGAGCATTACAGGGGAGATCTGCATTCCCATTGCCCCTCCTGCTTGGCATCATTGGCCATTGTCTGTGCCATAGACAGATATCCCTATGGAGGGCATAGATGGCTTTGCCTTATCAGAGGGCCCATACAGACGGGAGGCATTTAATAGCTGGTGGAGTCCTCGTACGGTTGGAGCTCAGACTTGTGCCACCCAGTTTATGGCAGATATGGTGCCGGGGTTCGTGATGATGATGGACTGGATAGCTTGCCTCAGGGAGCCCACTCATGCAGACCAGATAGTAGATCTGACCAGGGAGTTGGAGAGAGCTTGTTTCTTTATCAGGCACCTTGGCCGAGATCCGTCAAAGGCATCTTCATTTGACCCGACCAGCTCTAGAGCAAGCCCCTCTTTAGGTCCATTTAGCAGTAGCTTTGCAGGGGCAGATCCTCCCTTATACCGCCCAGACATGCCTAATAGCAACGGTTTTGTATCCACCGAGGAGATGGAGCAGGTCGATCGCTTTGACATTGATGTCATCGACTTCCTTTGATAGCTGTTGTAGCTATACTTTTTGGTTAGCCACTATTTTGGCTATTCAACGATTGTGCTATCATTTTGATAGACAACTGTATTAGTTGGGTGGTGGTGCCCCATTTCCCTGTATTCTTTTTTTTGCTTTGTATTATCAAACAGGGATGATGCCTGCAGTAGATAGCTTATTGTATATATTCATGATCTTTTCTATTTATCGCATCATGTTTATATTTGTCATCATGCATGTATTATGCCATATGTATGCATTTAGACAGGTGAGTTTGACCCCTAGATGGTCTTGTGGTATGGTGATACAGATAACGTCGTCTTTCATCAGCCGTATTGAGCATGTACCACCGTTTGCAGTGGCATAATCGTTGAGGTCCTGTGAAAGTCTGCCCTTTTCAGCCAGGGGGACAATGGACCATATGTTGAGGCATTCGCTGGCCCTTGTAGATTTTTGAGTTCCAAACGGATTTGTTGACGGCCTTTTACCCTTATGGATACCTAAGAGGCAGGTGTTCCGCATCGGGCGGCATGAGCTGTCGCCGACTCTGGAGGAGTACCAGAGATTCACCGGTTTGGACTTAGAGTTGTCGTGCGCTCAAACATCGATTAGCGATATGCGGAGACCGTTTATCCGGCTGTCCGGTCTTCGTCAGAGTATAGTCATGGATGAGATCAATTCGGGGCATGTGATCTCTATTGACTTCTTGATCGAGCGCTTTGGCGAGATTGATAGCTATGATCGCCATGTCGGGGATTTTGTTATTTCAGCAGAGGCATGGCATGGGGCTAGGACAGATATTCTGCTAATGTATGTTGTGGCATACGCATACTTGCCGCTACGCTTGGATCATCTGGATGTGGGATTGGTAGTCTTGGTTAGGGCCCTTAGACAGGGTAGTACCTTCATCCCTATAATACTGACTGAAACACTGAGGTCAGTTACTCATTATAGTACCCATCCGGAGAGGTTTTTTCGAGGTAGTTCGGTCTTGTTGTATATATGGCTGATGTCCCACATACGACCGATTGGATTCTTTAGGCCTTGGGGCTTTTGTGTCACTCACGAGACATCCACAGTTTACTCCTTTCAGCCTGCAGAGTGCATTGATGTAAAGTCATGGTTGGCATTTCTGTCAGATATTGAGCATCCGTTCTTGATCTTGCCATGCTCAGGGCTAGCGTCCCCATATAGCTTCATTACCCATGCATCTGGCTTAGATTATTTGCCCTTAGCAGGTTTGAGGGGAGTGACTATCTATCATCCCCTGGCAATTATGGAGCAGTTTGATCTGTTTCAGAGTCTGCACCACTTTGAGGGGGCTACTGATCAGAGGATGTTGGCTTCGTCTATGTCATCCGCCGACTTGGTTAGAGTATATGAGTGTTGGACTCATCGAGAGAGGGCTAATTTCTCTGGTAGCCATCTGGGCCGTTCTTTGAAGTATTCTACCTAGTTGGAGGCAGATATGGCAGCAGCAGCATATGTTCCTTCAGCTCCTATTATAGATTTGGATGAGGAGGAGCCTATGGAGGATCCAGATTCTCCTACCGAGGATGAGCTGTTCATGGGTTTGACCACAACATTAGTTAGCAATCCCCCGACCATTCCTGCGGGGATAGATCCGGCTTTAGCGGACTTACTATTCAGGATGACCTTTGAGCGAGACTCAGCTAGAGCGCAGATGTTGACTGCCTTGTCTTGCAGAGATTTAGCTTTGGCGGAGAGAGATGGGCTCAGGGCCGTTTTGGATGCTAACTTGATAGAGAGAGAAGAGCTCCGATCTGCCAGAGATGCAGCTGTTGTGGAGCGAAACGAGATCCACTCAACTAGAGACGCAATATATGTTGAGATCGAGGAGACTTTGATCGCTCGAGACGCAGCTTTTGCGGAGAGGGATGAGGCTGTAGCTTCCCGTGATTTCCACATTGCTAATAGTACTGCTCTTTAATCTTACACTCATGGTTTGGTTACCAAGATGAGTGCATACATTGATGACCACAGTGCCACCTTGTAGATGACTGTGGAGGTTTTGGACCATATGGAGGCCAAGGGGATTGCACTTGTAGCTACTCCCCCATCTTCAGAGAGATATGCCATGCTGGCATTGCTGGCCCGCTTGTCCCTGGGTTCATAGACTAGCTTTATTTTTCCTGCACACACTAGATCAGCCATTTTTGTTATGTACAGGGCATTATATATATATATATATATATATATATATATCAAACAGTGTTATATATAAGAGAAATATAGTTTTGATTCACTTCCCTGATTGGATATGTACTGTCATTGCTGAGTGATTACCACTTCTTTCATGACTCGCAGTTGTAGATGTATCTTGAGCTTCTCCTTGATGGACTGACAGTTGAGATGTTATGGAGTATCTCAGATGGGCCTGTTGATCAGGATAGCTTGATAGGATTTAGCTTTTGTATGTCTTCGGTGTCTTGGGGTTTTTATTTTTTCTTGAAGGTCAAATCGCACTATAAGTGGTTGCCTACGTACTCCCAGGTTGAGGGAGATCAGGTCATTCGTAGTTCAGGTTGTTTGGTTGGAGAGAGGTTTGAAAAGTATTTATCTTGGGTTTTTGAGTTTGGTTTGATGAGTTTTTGAGTTTTTTTATTTGGTTTGACCGCACCAGAAATAGCTGCCTACGTACTCCCGGGTGTAGGGAGATCAGGTCATTCGTAGTTCTGGCTTTCTAGTGAAAAATCGAACCTGATTTGATTCGTACGACCCGGATGCGGTTATGCAAGTGTCTCAGACGTAGTATCTTTTTACGGTGTCTGAATTGATGGGTTGGGGAAATTCGTTCCCATCCATTTCTTGTAGTTTGATAGCTCCCCCTGTCAACACCTCCTTGACAATGAAAGGGTCTTCCCAATTTGGGGCGAACTTTCCTTTGGCTTCATCCTGATTGGCCTGGACTTTCTTTAGCACCAAGTCATTTTCTTTGAATTACCGGATTCAGACCTTTTTGTTGTAGGATCTGGCGATCCTTTGCTGGTATAACTGTCCGTGGGAAATGGTTGTAGCCCTCTTTTCATCTATCAGGGACAGTTGATGGTACAGATCTTGCAACCATTGATCTTCGTCTATCTAAGCGTCGATTAATACTCGCAAGGATTCCATCTCCACTTTTATAGGAAGGACTGCCTCCATGCCATAGACCAATGAATAGGGGGTAGCCCTAGTAGAGGTGCGCATTGACGTCCTGTATGCTAACAGGGTTAGAGGCAGCAGGTTAGGCCATTCCTTGTGATTGGCGGACATTTTCTGCATGATCTTCTTGATGTTTTTAGTGGCCGCTTCGACAGAACCGTTCATCTTGGGCCTATAGATGACCGAGTTGAGATGCTTGATGTGGAACTTACTGCATAATTCTTTCATCATTTGATTGTTCAGGTTCTTGGAGTTGTCTGATACGATCACCTCCGGTTGTCCATATCGACAGACGACATTAATTGTGATGAAACTAATGATGACCTCTTTTATAACTTTGGGAAAGAAGGCTGCTTCAACCCATTTGGTGAAGTATTCGATCATGGTGAAAATGAATCGATGACCATTGCTGACTTTTGGTTCCACTGGACCTATCACATCCATTCCCCACATGGAGAAAGGCCATGGTGAACTCATGTTGTGCAGCTCATTTGGAGGAGCGTGGATAACATTTCCATGTATTTGGCCTTGAAAACATCTCTTAACGTGATCGTCGTAGTCAGCCTTAAGAGAGATCCAATAATGTCCTGTTCTGATTATCTTCTTGGCCAGCAAATAACTGCTCATATGTGGACCACAGACTCCATCGTGGATTTCATCCATAAGTCTTTGGGCTTGCTCTTTGTCGAGGCATCTTAACAGGCCTATTCTAGCATCCCTTTTGTACAGGGCATCTACGCTTAGATAGAACTTTATAGCCATCTTGTGAATCCGCTTTCTCTTGGATTGGCTTGCTCCAGCGGGTGTAGATCCATCTCGTAGATATTCCTTGATGTCTTGATACCAAGGCTGATTGACAGGAGGTATTTCATCTGATACTCCTCCAATGTAATTTCTATATGTTGGTGCTTTTTGGATTGTGAACTTGATGTTGGGAAACCCACTCCTATCGGATATGCAGATTAACGAAGCCAACGTTACCAATGCATCAGCAAAGTCATTCCTACCTCGCGATATATGACTGAAGGTTATGGCTTCAAATTCACGGGATATTTTGACAACCTGCAGATGATAGGGCAGTAAATGCAGTTCTTTGGTAAGGTACGCGCCGGTGGTTTGTCTGATGACTAACTCAGAGTCTCCAAAGACCAGTAAGTGTTTGATACCCATGGATTGGGCTAATTTCAATCCCATTATACATCCTTCGTACTCGGCCGTGTTGTTGGTGTTGTCAAATTGAAGTTTGGTAGCCACAGGATACTGCTTTCCTGCACCAGAGATGAGGACTGTCCCAGCTCCGGCACCTTCCATGTTTATCGCCCCGTCGAAATACATTCTCCATGGTTGGACTGTATTCTCAGACTAGAGTTGTTGAATTATCATGAACCCATCATACGGGAAATATGTCTCCAGGGGCTCGAACCCTCCTGAAGGTGCTTCGGCTAATTGGTCTGCAATGCCTTGACCCTTGATTGACTTCTGAGTTACGTAGATAATATCGAACTGCTGTAGGATCAACTGCCATTTGGACAGTCGATAATTCAACATTGGCTTATTAAATACGTACTTGAGAGGATCCATGTGGGATATGAGGTAGGTCGTATGCCCATACAAATAGTGTTGCAACCTCATGGCGGCCCATGCTAATGCACAGCATGTCTTCTTGATCAAGGTGTACTTCTGTTCACCACTGCTGAATCTTTTGCTGATGTAGTAGATAACTCTTTCTTTGCTAATATCATCTTTCTAGTCTTAACATGCAGCCCATTGCGTTGGTATTGACAGAAAGGTACATGAACAAGGGAACTCCATCCCTTGGGGGTACCAATACCGGTGCTTCAATCAGCTGCTTCTTGATGGCAAGGAAGGCTTGTTGACAGTCCTCATTCCATTTGGTGGAGAAATTCTTTCTTAGTAGCTTGAAGATGGGTTCACAGGTTGCTGTGAGCTGTGAAATGAAACGGCTTATGAAGTTAATCATGCCCAGGAATCCACGTATCTCCTTCTCTGTACGAGGTACGAGCATTTCAGTAATGGCTTTGATCTTGGCATGGTCAAGCTCGATGCCCCGATTGCTCACCAAGAATCCTAACAACTTGCCTGCTTTGACGCCAAAAGCACATTTGGCAGGATTCAGCTTGAGGTTATACTTATGTAACTTGTTGAACAGCTTCCTGAGATGGTCAATGTGATCATCCTCCCTCTAGGATTTAATGATGATGTCGTCAACATAGACCTCTATTTCTTTGTGCATCATGTCGTGAAAAAGGGCCATCATGGCTCGCTGATATGTGGCCCCGACATTGATGAGGCCGAAGGATAGTCGTCGGTAGCAGAAGGTTCCCTAGGGAGTGATAAAAGCTATTTTCTCCCGGTCCTCTTCAGCAACCATGATTTGATGATAACCAACAAAGCAATCCACGAAGGAATACATGCCATACTGCGCAGTATTGTCAATCAGAATGTGGAAGAAATGCACCAGGAAATTGTCCTTGAGGCAGGCTTTATTCAAATCCCGGAAATCCACGCAGACTCGTACCTTCCCTCCGGGCTTAGGCATGGGAACTATATTTGACAGTCACTCTGGGTATGTTGATACCATGATGATTCCAGCATTAAATTGTTTAACAATTTCTTCTTTGACTTTCAGACTCCACTCAGGTTTCAATCGCCTGAGCTTTTGTTTGACTGGTTTGAATCCATCTTTGATGGGCATTCGATGGATGACAATATCAGTAGACAAGCCAATCATGGCTTCATGTGACCATGCAAATACATCCTGGAACTGTGTTAGGAGTTCGATCAGGTCGATTTTTGATTGGGTGTGAGGTCTAAACCTATCTGGATTTCTTTGATATTTTCGAAGGTTCCTATGTTGATAGTGGTGGTTTGGAGGTTTGGTTTGGGTTTGTCTTCAACCCATTCTTTGATCTCCTCGAGAACCTCATAGTCATCTTCCTCCTCTTGATCAATATCCATTAAGTCAAAGTTCAGTTCTCCATCAAAGTCATTGTTATTTTGACAGGTTGGCATCTCATCAGCAGAGACACACACATCCAATGCTTGGGTCCTGAAAAAAAAACTTTCATCTTAGATATTTACAACTTCTTAACTATATAGAGCATTCTGCAAAGCATGACAGAGTTGTTGTTATGGCTATGCAATCAAAAGTAAGCAGTAAATGAAAGCATGATTAAAGGGCAGATTGACTCTCTCTGCCCCTTTACCCTTTTCGACCGAGGCAAGGGACACTGCTCCAATTATCTAAGGTCAGATCCTCATGAACTGAGAGGATTAGGGATTTATGATTATCTGTCTCGTCTTGGATTATGACTGAGACATCCTTTATATTAGGGCCAAGGCTCTTCTTTGAACTGCTCCCTTTTCCCTTCTTGATACGAGGAATTTGAACTTGATCCTTGTCGTCACTATCTAGGATCTCATCATTCATAGCCTCGTAGTTTATAATGACCCTCATGTTAGCGAATGGGTCTCGTTCTTCATACAGGATCTTTTCTTTTCCCTTTTCATTGTCTGCCTCAGGCTTGAGGGCTTTTCTTTCATGGACAGGTATGATTGGAGGAATAGCATGGCTGATATCGCAGTCAGAATTTTCCTCGTAGGTTTCACCCATCCGACATTTGTGAGGTTTGGCAGCAGAATTATGGAGGCATGAGCCTTGGGATGTTTATGTGGGTTCCGGCGGCTTGACCAGGATGAATATCCCAATCCTGCTCTCCCAGTCTGACTTGGGATTTGTATCGGCATCTTGATACCTTGCTTATCCTGTCCCAACCCTTCTCTAGGTTGGAAACCTGAAGATATCATTTCTTACCCCACTGTCATTACTTCGGTGGAGACTTTAGGCTTTAGGACTGGTGCCCCAATAGGTAGATACTGAGTATCACTTATCTCTAAAGCTTGAAAACTTACGGGTTCAATCCCCGCATCCAGGCTGATTACTGGCATGTCCCCATGTATGTAAGCAGGGTATTCTGGTTCGACATTCACTGTGATGAGGCTGCCGTTGATAATATACTTGAGTTGTTGATGCAGGGTGGATGGCACTGCCCCTGCCATGTGGATCCAAGGTCTTCCCAACAACAAGTTGTATCCGGTGGCGATGTTGAGCACCTGGAAAAATACGTAGAAAGTGTGTGGGCCAATCTCTAAAAGTAGCTCTATTTCTCCCATAGCTTGGCGCTGCGATCCGTTAAAACCCCGGATGACCACATGGCTGGTTTTGATCTGGTTCGGATTGATCTTCATTCTTTCTAAAGTGTCATATGGACAAATGTTGAGGGATGATCCTTCATCGATGAGCACACCTCCGATCACATATCTGGAGGACATTACAGCTATATGTAGGGACTTGTGGTGGCCCGTTCCCTTTGCCGGGATATCATCGCCAGTGAAGGATATTACCTTGCTGTTGAAGATGTGCTCTATCACGTGTCAGAATTTCTCAGCATCCACCGTATGTGGCAAATGAGCTTCTTCTAGTACTTTGACTAAAATGTTGCAATGATCCTCTGAGGATAGGACCAAGTCGAGGATGGACACTTGTTTAGGTGCGTCCTTCAAACTTTGCACTACTTTGATTTCATTGTGTCCCATTTTGTTGAGGAACTCTTTGATTTTCTCTTCAACCACCTTTTCTTTGATTTGAATGGCGGGTTTGATCACCCGCTGTGGTAGGTATAATGGATTGTCCTTTGGCACCACGGTAACGTTGTTTAAAGTGGAAGATTCATTGCTCCCGTAGTTCTATGGGACACTCTTTAGACTGATAATTGGATATTGAGGTCTAAAGGGCAAAATCAAAGGCTCAGGTGCGGCCACCTTTACAGGGTGGTGCATTTCTTGGACCCCTTTCCCGGGTAGTACTAAGGGTTTGAGAGTCGACTCCCCATCACAGAATATGACAGCCACTGTGTTCTGGTTCCATACAGTGGGGATCCAAAGAGTGTCGTTATCTGGAAGATAGAGAATTTGATTTCCCCATATCAATTTCCCACTTTCAATCATGTCTTGAATCAGGTTACGAAGTGCCCAGCAATCTTCGGGATCATGGCCGGGTGAGTTGGAATGATATTGATATATTTGGTCAGGTTTGAATTTTCCAGCTCGAGGTTCAATGGAGGTAACAAGTCTGCAACCATTCCCTTGTTGATCAGCATTTGAAGGATTTCTTCCATTGATTGGTTTAGGTTGGTGAAGTGCCTTTGAAATAGGAATTTCATTTGAAATAGGAATTTCATTTGAAATAGGAATTTCCTATCATCTTGGACGCTTGCTTCTTCGATCCCCTTGTCAGTCCAAGGTTCGTGCTCATGAGACCGGCTATGGTCCTATATGGGATTGATCTCTGGTGTGGGAGGACACTCGATACCAGATTAGTTGGCCCATTTTATCATTTTTCTGGTGATCTGATGATGATAGACGACCAGTTTCGCCAATTGTTCGATCTGCTCTTTAATAGACTTGATCTCCTGCTCTATCAGGAACTGCCTTTCTGATATTTCCCAACTGTCTGGGGTGCTATAACTGGATGGAGTTGATTCTCCCACATAACGGAGGTACTTGGATCCTTCTCCATTTGTGGTGCTGATCATGTTGACATCCTCCTTTTTATGCTGTGGCAGAGGATTGTCCTGCACATGGGGTTGCTCAGGCTTTGTGACCACAATCTCTTCGCTGTCAATCAAGTCTTGTATTTTGTGCTTGAGAGACCAACAGTCTTGGGTGTCATGGCCTGGAGATCCAGAGTGATAAGCATACTTCTTACTTGGGTTGAAATTCTGACCATTAGTGTTGGTTGGTGGAAGGAGTTGAATAATCTTCTTCTGGGCTGTCAGAAGTTTGAATACGTTCTCTAGTGAATCCCCAAGAGGGGTGAAAGTTCTTCGACGTCTGACCTCCATATTTTTCTGAAATGGAGGATTTGAAGGCTGTGTTGTAGCTTGGAAAGGGGTATATTTCTCCTTTGAATAGGCATACTGTTTAACTCGCCTCTTTGATTTTGTCCTTGTAAGACTAAGGAGACTTCTTCGTCTTTCTTCTTATATACCCTACAGGGATTACTCCCGTAATTTCTAGACTGGATATGCTCAGCGACAGCCTCGAGGGTGGTTAGATCTTTTATCTTCTCGGATTTGAGCCCCATCTCTGCCATTTCGCCATGTTTGATCATTTCAGAGAATGGTTTCCCTATGCCTGCTAGGACCCTCTCATAATATGGAGCTTCTTGGATGTCGATGAAGGTCATGACTATTTCAGATTCAGTCATGGCTGGGGTGACTTGTGATGCGACCCGTCTCCATCGCTGGGCATATTCTCTTAATGATTCAGTGTTCTTTTTCTTGATTTTGGTAATTTGATATCTGTCTGGAGCCAGCTGAGACTGGAAACTGTACTGACTAAGGAAAGCATGGGCCAATTCTTCCCAGCTATGGATTTTGGAGTTGTCTAGACGGGCATACCAGGCTCTCGTCTCTCCGGTTAGACTCTTCTGAAATAGCTACATTCGAAGCTTCTCGTCCTCTGTATAGGATCCAAGCTCTCCAATGAATACTTTCAGGTGTATGTAAAGATTTCCCAATCCATCGTATTTCTCAAACTCGGGGGTTCTGAATTTCTCAGGATAACGAGCCCCTGGGAATATACAGAGGTCGGAGTAATTCACACTGCCAAATGTCCCAGTCCCTTTGATAGACCGGTGGGTTTCTTCCATCTGTTGTACTTTTTTCATAATGTCACCAGCTTCCTGCTCTTTGACGAGGGGGGTGATTTCAGGGGTTTTGTTGGTTGTGTCCTGGTTTTGTGGTCCAAGAATCTGAGTTTCGGCCTTTTCAGTCTTTTGACCGCCAGCACTACCACCAGATACTCCTGGTTCTGTGTGAGCTTGAGATTGTTTCCCTTTAAGGGCCTTTCTTTGTTCTCGTAGGAAACCGACTGATTCGGCTATCTAATTTTTTAGACCTTCGAACTCTTCCTTGGATACCGGGGTGGATTCCGGTTGAGCACTAGAAGCCATGTCTATGGATGAACTGGGTGCTTTAGATTTAGACCTAGTAACAGGACCAATTTTTACCTTCAACAAAACGTATGTGTGTCAATTTCCTGATGTAGGTAAGGACAGGATGCATGATGTATTTTTTAGATTTTTATCCTGCAAAATCGAGGTTAGTTGCTTTAATGACAGGATGACATGGTATTTTGACAGGGAAAGTAAATCTTTCATTATGATATTTACATTGTGCTCCTTAGTAATTGGAGACTTGACATGGAATTGAAAGAGGAAGGCATGAAGAAGCTTCCCTTCGAATTTGGTTAATTAGAGGCTGACCTATCCTAGGTTACTCTCGCGGCTTTGTTTTCGGCATGAAGGTTCCCAGATCATCGCAATCTACTAGAGGGGATATTAATCCGATCGTTCAACTGGAGCGAATCTGGGTGGTGCATTTTCATGAGCCCCAGAGACTTAGTCGTCCCCAGAGACATTACTTATCACCGACCGAGTTTTCCTCCTTGTGAGAGGGACACACAACATACATTCACATACATTGTGCCTCACCGTTGTTCATATGATGACATGGATGCGAAGCACTAAATATGGGTGCGAATCACTAAAAAGCAGGAAAACATTCATTCACATTCATTCAATGTAAAGACGCAGCATTCATACAATCAATAAAGACGTAATATTCATTCATTCATTGACTGTGGAGACGCAGAATTTCACGCATTCAATAGTTTTGAAAGGAAAATGTTTGAAAAGATTTGAAAGCGGCCTAAGCCCTCTACTGTCCCCAGCAGAGTCACCACCTGTCGACGTTGGTTTAAAAAATCCGCGGGTCGGGTCACAACCCGGATCTCTTAATCCCTTTTCCTAAGTTCTCTCTACCCTCACTTTTTTTATTTATGAAAAAGATTTTGAAGAGTTTTTTAGAAGAAAGGCCAACATGTATCATGTCGACGATTTGAACGCTTTATAGAGTCGCCAGTTGGTAGATTTGAAAATGGTTGTACCAACTCAACCGAGTTTTGTTTGAAAGAGGCACAATTGCTGGACACTGTCGAAACTTGATCTTTAAAAACAAAGTTTGAGCTCGGGGTTTGGTTAAGTGTGGGGAAGGTGTTAGGCACCCCATAACTCCCGTGTAAACACGGTACCGCATCTTTTCAATATTTCCCTTTAAAATTGGAATGCATGAGTGAATGCTGTTTAAAAATTGGGCCTATTGATTTGATTGATTGAAAGTAATGCTTTGCTTCGTTGACCCTATATACGAAGGGTTTGATTTGATTTGAAAATCAGTATTTGATTTGATTTGCAAAAGCATTTAATTTGATTTACAAAAGCTTTTCTTTTGATTGAATTGAAAATGATGTTTTGAAAGCTGGTTTATCAAACCCTTACGCTAACATAGGAATTGAAGCTTGTTGATACTTCCAATTTTATCTTTATAGCCTTAAGGCTGCATGTGAATGGTGGTTTGTCGGGCTGCGAAGCATCCTTGACCACAAAAATAAACAAGTGTTGGTCTCCTCATGGGCATGAAAACCATCGGAGGGACTCTGACACGACAAACTATATTTTCACTATGTTGAGACCTTAAATCCAGATAACCATTTTAAGGTCTGTTTACATGTACATTTTTTACAGAAAACCTGGCAGGGTACATTTGTAAATTGGAGTTTTTTCATCGTGGGAATCAGATTCTGATAAGCTTGATAATGAATCCCACGATTCCTAGGCTCACATATGAGTAGCCAAAACCTGCACAGTTCAAATTCGTACAGAAACAGATATATATCCCAAAATTGCTAGAACCGAGGATTCATTCAGTAAATCCCGGTCCGCACGGCTGAAGCGTCTCGTTCCCACTAGATAGCGATCTAAGGGACACGAGATTGCTTTTGAAGCTGAAACTAGAAAGAAAGCTAGATTTAAGCAAATCTCAGCCATTCTAGCTTTCCGGTTCAGTCTGGAGGCTTTGAACCGTTTGAAAACTAAAATTGGCGAGATTTAAATAAATCTAGTCCGCCCGCAAATATGTCAGTGCCAATTCATATAAAATGAATATTTAAAGCAGCAGTTGAATAGAAAGCGAGTATATATATATATACAGTTATATATAAAAGCTGTTAAGGGCGATGGGTTTTCACACCGGTGCCCGGACTAGAATTGAAATATATATATATATATATATATATATTGACAAAAATGTAGTCAACCAAGACTGGGAAGAGAACCCAGTGGTGGTGAAAGCTGCTTATATATGCATAAATATATATAAAAGTAGTAAAAAGGCCACAGAATGATCCAGGCGGAACTGAAATATAAATGTCCATAAAAATAGTCAACCAGGGACTAGGAAGATAACCCAGTAATGGTGAAGTGTGCAAAAATAGTATAAAGGCCACAAAATAATCTAGGCCAGACTAGAATGTAAATTGCAGAAAAGTAGTCAACCAGTGACTAGGGAGATCACCCAGTATGGCGAAGAGTGCAAAAACAGTATAAAGGGCGATGGATTTTTATGCCGGTGCCCGGACTGGAATTGAAATATATATATATATGACGCCCTCAGAATAGGTCCAGTCAACCCAACCCATTCTGAGTCACCAAATACATGGTACATAATCCAAATAAAATCTTTTATAACACAAGGTCGTGAAAAATACGACCAGACACTGTGAGTGTCAATACAAACATCTAAAAAATATAAACATTCAACTAAGTCCTCATTACAATTATTATCACACTATATAAAAATAGTGAGAACTATTACTGCTCTAACTCGGACCATCACTCTATCCCCCGACTCGTCCCTGTGACATTCTCATTTCTTGAAGAGGACAATAGATGAAAAGGGTGAGCTCAATTAGTCCAGTAAAGAATATTATGACTAAGATAATAAAGAATAATTTATCGTTAGTCTTCAACAAGTCAGATAAAATATTATGGACCACAAGTTTTAGATCAACAACTGCAGCGGAAATAACAATGCATCAGAAGAATTAAGTAGAAAATAATGTCTACTATCTTCTATGATTTGAAAGTCCATAATCAATATTTTATCCCTGTAACATCAATTAATATATATCTTGAATCAAATATTCATCTTTGCACTACGGGCCAAAAATATTCATCAGGTAATCATTCATCTTTGCACTACAGGCCAAAGATATTCATCCAATAATCATCCATCTTTGCACTACAAGCCAAAGATATTCTTTTGTATCACCATTTAAGACTGAAGATAATGAAAAATATTTTTAAAAAATGAATCCAGTGAGATAAAAGACAAAAATTAGGGATTCGTAATTTAGTTTATCCAAGTTCAAGAATACTCCATAATAATTAATTGTGGAGTAAAATTCAAGAATGAAGATCAAAACTTGGATCTAATCAAAGATAGAAACCATAATAGCCAACTTGGACAAAGAAAAGAAAATTTAATATTTCTGTAAATAGTACCGTATTCGTGAATAGTGCCGTATACGTAAATAGTGCCGTATACGTAAATAGTAACTCCAATATAAAAAGGTAAAAATTTCACAATAAAATTCATGCCAATATTTCGGTGTCATGATAGTGAAAGAAATAACATCATTTTTGAAAAAAATAACATCTCTTACCTCAAAAGAGCAGTACTTTGAACTGGAATATTGGATATAATACTGAAAAAAATTTGCACTGAATAGTAACGCTAAAAGTATCAAAATACTCACAAAAATACGCTCGATATTATAAAGAGAGAAAACTTCTGATTCTGGTGTGATTTTTAAATTCTAACTAAGCACCCTATTTATAGAAAAATACTTAGAACGCCAAAATAGAAAATTTAATAAAATAATATTTAAAAAACAAATTCACGCCCACCTCTTGACTAAAATCCATCAGCCACCAGTGGGGCCCACCTCCCATTAAAAAAATGTTTTTCTTAAAAAAAATATTTTTAACCCCAAAAATCACTTCCGACCCAAAATTTTAGAACTTCAATAATTCATGAAAAATAATCCTATTATCAGAAAAATACAAATCTTATGTCCTTTCCATAGGAAATTTAATTCTTTACAACTTTGTAGAAGAAAATTTTTTCCAAATTCCAAACATAAATTATCCGAAATTCACAAACGGATGATTTTCCACACCAAAATACTAATAAAAATACCTCATCACTAATTCTTTCTTTTATATCCACAAAAATAAATATTTCCTTATCATATAAATTAATAATTAATTATTCACAAATAATATTACAGAACTACAATATTGACAACCAGGTCGTTCCTAAGAAAGAGGGGGCCTTCCGATAAGGATTTCTCCTTACTGGCGCGCAATTAAATAACCCCTCCTAGTCAAAACTTCCTTAGATATTGTCAATAATGTTATCTAATAATATTATTTAAATAATATAAATTATTGATCTGATAATGGAAAATACTGTGCAGTGACAATTATTGAATTAACAATAATATAAAAATATTGTGCAATACCGTGTGCTAACACGTATTACTTTACTTTACCCACCGGATATTTCAACAGTGTTAACGGTAACAACTACGTCGTTATTTATAAAAAACTTGTTCTTGTCGTTTTCTTCATCCGACAGTTTTTTGTTATGGGGCCCACAAATGGCTGCGCCGTCGTACGAATATTCTCCGACAGCAAGAATATTTCACGACCAAACGAATATTCCCCGACAACAATGAATATTTTATAACCACTTGCTTATTTAAAATATTTGCGTATTTTACCCATAACATTCCACATTATCAAATTAACCCCTGACAATTTCAAAATAATATATGGAGAAAATTTAATTTTTTATTCATAAAAGTTGGCGTCTTACAATATATATATATATATATATATATATATATATATATATATATTGACAGAAATTTAGTCAACCAAGACTGGGAAGAGAACCCAGTGATGGTGAAAATCGCTTATATATACTTAAATATATATAAAAGCGGAAACTACCTCGGATTTGACATCCGGGCTTGACAGAATTAAAATATTAGTATATATATAGTTAAATATATACAAAAAAGGGCCAAACCCGGACTGGGAAGATAACCCAGTCCGGCGAAGTTGCCAGAACGAAGAGTTTAGTGCATTGAAGCTGCTAGAGCTGACGGATCGTCAATTCGAGTTGTAGAAATGCAAAAAAATCAGTTTATATACAAAAATGTACCAAATTTTGAAGGAAACGGCCACAGAACTAAGTTCCGGGCATTTTTGAAAACGAAACTTAACGTGCAAGTGTATAAAAGTACGAAGAAATAATATTCACTTTCTCGTGAAAATACTTACAATGGACTGCTACACGGGCTTTTTGCCAAATTGTAGGCTCTATTCGTCTAAATCTACCGGTTATTTTCTGATATGTGATAGTATGTGGGTATATCTACGTGTTAGAGTGAAAATATTTTGGTTTAGAAGAGGTGTAAAAGTCAGAAAACCAAACTAGCAGAGCTCCGCTGCGTTTCGAAATTCTTAAAAATGAAGGGGGCACGTTTATTTATAGGCCAAGGAGCCTCCACTCTACCTACTGCTATCGCAGGTAGAGGTGCGGCTCCGCTGGTGGGGCCAGCGGTGCTGGGTTCTATGGTCTCAAAGTACGTGCACTCCGAACAATGCGCAGTTGAAGTCAAAACTTTCTAACATTTGATCGGAGCGTCCGTTTGAGGCGTGCGATACCTTTTCGGAAAGCCCTCGCCAAGAGTGTCGCAATGACATGGATAAAATATTTTTCGGGTCCAAGAAGACGAGTTCATAACCAGGTCTTTGATTCCCCGCAGTTTATCCGTTAAGCAGTCTTGCGTTGTTTACACTCGAGATCATCGTTATGGTTCGTTCTGACCTTGTTGACATCAATTCGGCTTGAATTTGATCGAATCGGCTTGAAATTGGTAAAATAACCATTTTGCCCCTCCCGGGATGGTCCTTGGTGAGTTTAGCTTTCTAGGGTTATCTTTAGGGCTGAACTGCACTTTCTGGATTGATGTCGGGGCTGATCTGTACTTCCCGGGCTGAGACCGGGATGACTTGACACATCCTGGGTTGATGTCGAGGTTGACTTGTACCTCCCGGGTTGATGCCGGGGCTGGCTAAACGACCCGATATTGAGATCGGGGTTGATCGGTACCTCCCGGGTTACTACCAAAGCTGATTTGAAGGCCCGATATTGAGATCAGGGTTTGCATTGATGGCCCAATTGGAGATCGGGATTGATCTGATAGCCTGATATTGAGATCAGGGTCGATCTGGCGGTCTGATTGGCTGTCGGAGCTGGATTGACGGCTCAATTGACGATCGAAGCTGGATTGACGGTCCGATTAGCGATCGAAGCTGGATCCACGGTCCAATTGACGATCGGAGCTGGATTGACGGTCCGATTGACGAGCGGAGCTGGATTAATGGTCCGATTGGTGATTGGAGTTGGATCGACTGTCTGATTGACGATCAGAGCTGGATTGACAGTTTGATTGGCGATCAGAGCTAGATTGACTGTCCGATTGGCGATCAGAGCTGGATTGACAGTCTGATTGGCGATCGGAGCTGGATTGACGGTCCGATTGATGATCCGAGCTGGCTTTAGTACCGATATTGGTGATCAAATTTGACTAAGTACCGATATTGGGGATCGTATTTGAATGAGTACAGATATTGGTGATCGAATTTCAATGAGTACCGATATTGGTGATCAGATTTGACGGAGTACCGATATTGGGGATCGAATTTGACTGACTACCGATATTGGGGATCGAATTTGACTGAGTATCGATATTGGGGATCGAATTTGAATGAGTACCGATATTGGTGATCGAATTTGACTGAGTACCGATATTAGGGATCGGATTTGACTGAGTACCGATATTGGAGATCGAATTTGACTGAGTACCGATATTGGTGATCGAATTTGACTTTATTGACGACTTTGCCCTCCTATAGTGTTAGTATTGGGAAAAGAATAATTTCGAGTGTCTACACTAATTTAATGCTTAGGAATTGTCATGTGCTCATTTGTTGGAATTATAAGGATTTTTTTTTATAAAACTTGGGCTAAAAACTGATTTCCTATTTATTCTCAAAATAATTTTGTTATCTAAAGATTACAAAAATTATTTTAAGTTATTTCCTTCTTATATATATGTACCGTATATATTTATAAATATGTTTAATATGCATATAATATATATATCTTATATATATATATATATATATATATATATATATATATATATAACGTGTGAGTATATGTATATAATCTTATATAAGCATTTGTGAACCTTAAATATGCCTTAAACTAAAAATAATTGTGCTAAACATATTATGAGACAATCAAATTGGGACAAAACCTTGTCCATCCATGCATGTGCTTGAAGAAGGCTCATAGCCTTGCTGCCTTGACCAAATTAGGCATGTGCTAAATTAATGCAAAAAGGGAGTAAACGTTTTTCATGGGCATCCTATGCTGGCAATCCGTGTGCTCCAATAATTCATCTGAGCCATTCATTTTAAATCAAGCAATCATAGCCGTTGATTTCAAAATAAATTTTAAAATTACTTTTATACCCCCAACTTCAAAATTCTATAAATAGAAGGTGCTTTCATTCATTCTAATTTGCCAATTCACTATCAAAGAAAAGTTTATACTCCTCCTACATACTCTCTTTCTTTCTAAGAAGCATTCTCTCTCTTCTTATCAAAGTTCTAATCATTTGAGAAGATAAAATTGGTCTAAGCATTTGAGATAAGTTATTTGATTTACTTTATTTGAATTATCTCTTGCTTATTTATATTTATAGATATACGAATATAAATTGTTATACACAATTATATATATATATATATATATATATATATATATATATATTTCATCTATTTATCAAATAATAAGTTATACTTAGACGTCGCAAGGCTACAGAGATATTCTTTTTAAGTGAGGGAAATCCGACTATATGATTCCTTATAGTACTAAATGACTTTGTATTTGATATTACTTATATAAATATCATAAAATAGATCTACACTTGATAGTTCAAAATAATACTGAGATAATTCCTCTAAGAGTGAATCATCCGAACCGTATTTGAAAATCTAAGTGATCTATTGAAAATATTTTTATAAATATCAATTGTGAAATTATAAATACTGTCATACTTAGACGTCGCAAGGCTACGAAGATATTCCTCTTAAGTAAGGGAATCCGACCGTACGATTCCTTATAGTAAACTAAGTGACTTTATTTATAACTTGTCACATAATAGATAAAATATTATTATAGATTATTTGAGTTAAACAAATATATTTGTTATATCTAATATTGCTTAACTGATTTATTTATTATACTTGATATCTGTCATCCCAAGTATTTGATCATAAATTTATTTATTCATCAAATACTTGTTGCATAATATAAAAGTTATTTAAACTTTTATATCACAAAATTAAGTAAATATATTTGCTTAAATAGAAGCATATTCGATTCAAAGCTTAAAACAACTTATCTGCTTACTAAAAAGCATTTTCACTCTAAATATAAAAGTTATTTAAACTTTTATATTTGAACTTAAAGTTATATTTTTTTAATCCATAAAGAATAAATAATTCTTTTTAAATTTGCATTAAACTATATATCTGCTTATACAGAAGCATTTTTGAGCTAAAGCTAAAACTGACATATTTGCTTATTCAAGAAGCATTTTTCACACAAAATATAAAAGTTATTTGAACTTTTATAACAGTGCATAATTTACATATTTGCTTACACAAAAGCATTATTTGATCAAAGCATAAATTACTATCTGCTTACAAAGAAGCACATTTTCTCAAGTATAAAAGTATTTGAACTTTTATAAATATATATGTTCTTTAACTGATATCTGCTTATTTGAGAAGCCATAAATATAAAAGTTATTTAAACTTTTATATATATCTGTACTAAATTTTATCTGCTTATTTGAGAAGCATATCGTTTTAAATTTTATTAAACACTTTGTAAAAAGGGAAAAAGTTAGAGTTAGTTTATTTTATGTACCTGTGAGAAAGACGAGTAATTATTCGACCAAGACCAGAGTCTTAAAGAGGTCAGCTGGGAGTTGGGTCTCTAGTGAACTTGTGAGGTGAGAAAGAGGCTGTTGTTTCAAGACCATATCATAAAATAGAATTGAACTCAAAAGAAAGTACAACTAAGCTTGAGGAGGGAGCTGGGAGCTTGTTGTCCAGGATAGGTAGTTGTGAATAGTTGAAAGCTTGTCTATAAAACTTTGTAAAGGCTTCTCCGCCTGTTGAAGGAGTATTTATTACTGATAGTAATAGGATCTCAAATTCTAAAGAGGAGCTTGAGACTGGACGTAGCAACATACCCGAGATGTATGTTGTGAACCAGACAAATCTCTAGGCATTGTGTGATTGAATTTTTACTGTCTTGCATATTAATTTCTAACACTGTAAATTAATTATTTAAAAATTCAAAAAGCCTAAGATAATTTTTTAATCTGTAATAATCTATTAAACCCCTCTTCTAGATTATTATTGAACTTTTAATTGGTATCAGAGCGGTGCTCTTTAACCTGTTTGTTGAGTAAATACATGCATACCTAAGAGTAGATCCATTTATGGCCTACAATGCTACTGTTTGTGGAGAAGGACTATCAATGACCAGACCTCCACTATTTGATGGCACAAATTTTGTTACCTGGAAGAGCAGATTCAAAATCTATGCCAAATCACAAAGAATCAAAGTTTGGCTTGCAATAGAACGATGTGTAAAAGTTCCTACAAAAATTGTAGGAGAAAATATCATTGAGAAAGATGTTGATGAGTTCACTAATGATGATGAAAAGGTTATGAACATTGCATCCATAGCTGAACAAGTGCTGACTAGTGCTCTCATTGAAAAAGAATACCAAAGAGTTAGCAATTGCAAGAATGCAAAAGAAATCTGGGAAAAGTTGATTCTAACCTATGAAGGAACCAATCATATTAAAGAAACTATAAAAGAAGCTCTAATCCAGAAGTATAAAAATTTCAAGCTGGAAGAAGGTGAAAGGATCAATGATATGGAAACACGTTTTTCCAGAATCATTAATGAACTGGAACATCTAGGGAAGGCATATACAACTAATGAGAAAAACAGAAGAATTCTCAAATCCCTTCCATTCATATGGAAAATGAAGGTTATTGTTATTAAGAAAAGGCAAGACCTAACTACTTATCCTTTTGATAGCCTTATTGGAAATCTTCGTGCCCACGAAGTCGACATGTTAGTCAAAAAATCAGGATCGGATACAGATCTCAAGAAGAAAGGAATTGCTTTTAAAGCTTTACTTATAGATCAAGAAAGATATGATGAAGAAACTGAGGAATTTGCAAATCTATGTTTAATGGCAAACAATGAGTCATCACCAAGATCTGAGGTAAATTCTAAATATCAATTACCTAGCACTTCATTTGTCACACATACTTTATATAATATAAGTAAAGAACACCATGAATTACAAGAAGCGTATAATTGTTTATATGAAGATAATAAATTTATTAAAGAAGATTTTATTAAATTAAAAATTTCATTAGAAAAATTAATTAAATTTAACAAAAATCTTGAAAATGAAAATGAAAGTTTAAATAAAGAAAAAGAAGAATTAGAAATTAACTTTTCAGAAAGTTTATTACTAACGGAAGAATTAAAAAAAAATTAAGAAAAATAAACAAAGATCTGGAGATAAAAAATTCAACACATGTTGTAATTAATGAAAACACTCAAATACAAAATTAAGTGTTAAGTGAAGATATTAAAAATCTCAAGCTTGAAAATTCATCTCTAAAGATAGAATTAGAAAAACAAAGTGAAGATTCTTCTTTAATAGATTAAATTAAAATTTTAACTAAAGAACGTGATTATTTAAGCACTATTGTTATTAAATTCACAAAAGGGAAAGAAAACCTTGATGTCATGTTTAATCAGCAAAGATGTGGATTTAACAAAGAAGGATTAGGATATATTAGATAATTAAGAAAAGATAAAGGACTCTATCATATTAAAAGTAAAGAAAAAGAAAGATACTTCTCCCTTTACTAACTATTCTAACTGTAACAGAAATGGTCATTCTTTTCACATGTGTAATGCTCGAAATGGAAACTATAAAGGAACAATTATTTGGGTATCAAAAGGAACATACATTGCACCAATCATTAAAAATACAAGGAAAGAGTTTTATAATTATCAGAAAAATAAAAGTCAAAAATCTTATAGAACTTTTCATCAATGTTTTTCAGAATGTAAAAATAGAGTAAATCATGCATCTTATAGACCTGTTACTCATAAAATGCTCGTATCTACTAAGATTGATTGTCCTGTACCCATTTTTGTAAAGGAAAAAATAAATATTCCTTACACAAAATGGGAAACTCACCAAAGGACCCTTCTTATTAAAGGGTACCAGTTCGTGAAATTAATAAATGTTGTAGGTATCTCTTGGAGCTGACTCTAGTAAAAATAACTTACGACATCATTGTTGGGTCTATAGATATTACTTTGTGAAATGATTTCTGTAAAAGCATGAGTAAAGATTTTGAAATGAGCATGAAGATATAATTAAACTTCTTCCTAGGATTGTAAATCAAACAAGGTGAAAATGATTCTGACTATGCAGGTCATCATGATTGTTAAAAGAACAAGTTACATGTCAGTTTTCTCATAATTATTTATGTATTAAAATATATATGTTATTAATTAATTAGAACATATAGTAACTTTTAATATTTAATTGTGTAAAATTTTATTATATAAATTTTTTAATATCTATATATATATATTTAAAATATTTTAATATTTATAAAAAAATTAATATTTAATGTTTAAATATATTTTATATTAAAAAATAAAAATAAATTAATTTGAAGTGTTTATTTGAGTATGTATACTAACGGTAAATAATCTACATCCATGTATACTGATTTGGGTCAATCATAAGCAACCACACAAATTTAAATCATGCAAGCTTCTTACCGTTTGATCAAAAGACAAATAGGCAACTAAATCTTTCAAAGATTTTTTTTTCAGATTCTAATATCTCTTTCTGCAGGTTCTGAAAAGTACTCTATAATATTCTTTGCCCCATTTTTTATGATGACAAAGGGGGAGAAGAAAAATATTATTGGGAGAAGAAAAATAGCATTATTTTTCACATGAACTGTTATATATTGTTGCATGTTAGTTTTTTAAAAATTTAAATTTTTTGATTGCATAAATTGAGGGGGAGCTTTTATAGAAAATGCTTTTAGTTGATTGTCATCATCAACAAGGGGGAAATTATTGGGTCTCCAACTTTTAGGTTTATTTTGATGATAACAATAATCAGTAAATAAATTTATTAAAAGGGTAGAATCCTCTCCATAGGATTTATTTTATAATTATTTTAATTATCTTATTTATTTTGACAAAAAATATTTTTGAAATCTTATTGAATCTATTTTCTTGATAAGTTAATATAAAGTCCTGGCTAATTGTCCAGAAATACATCCATAAAGTCTCTTACGATTGGTATATCCTCTAACTTCGAACTCTCTTTACGACTATCGACTATGTAGGCTAAATATCCTACACAACCTTGTCTCAACAATTTCTTGGCCTGCATCATCGTCAGACAACTCGCTTGTCTAGGCGACTTGCTGTCATAAAACACAACCTTTGATGGAGCCATAAGGTTAATACACTTCTTTTGGCAATCAATTATTGCTCCATAATTGAATAGTCAATCCATCCCCAAGATAACGTCGAATTCCCCAAGTTTAATCGGGATAAGATCTACGTTCATCACGTTACCCTTAATATCCACCCTACAGTGCTTGTGTACGAACCTAACAGGAATCATTTCCCTATTCGCAATTTCTATGTTCATAGGGTATTCTAACTCTTCCTTAGGCAATTCTAAGTTCTTAGCAAAGTCATCAGATATAAATGAACAAGTAGCATCCGAATCAAATAATACATATGCATTAACATTATTGATCGGAATGATACCTGACACCATATCGCGTGACTGCACAGCATTCTGCACTATCATGTTGAATGTCCTGGCATTAGGTCGGTTTGTTGATGTCGGTCCCGAAATAGTCAGAGCGTTGCCAACACTGATTCCTCTGCTCCCACCTGCTCCTGCCCCTCCTGATACCTTCTTGGGGAAATCCCTGGCCAGATGGTCCTTTGACCCACATGTAAAGCAAGCGCCCTTCTTAGGGTTAGGGCAGTTATGTGCTATGTGGCCTTCCTGACCACAATTGTAGCAGACCCGCTTTCCTTTCTACCCTTTCCTTCTGGCTCTCTTGCTGATTCCCGGTCAATGTGCTGTCGTTCCACTTTCACTTCTGATTATTACCTACTCTAGTGTTACTGCCGCTGGCCTTGTTGTTACCTTCACCTTCATTCTTCTTCTTCTTCAGCTCTTGGTTGTACTTGGTCATAGCATCGCTTCCACCTTCAGCGATGATTGCCTTCTCCAATACTCCCGCAAAAGTGTTCAACTAAAACATTAACACTTTGCTATACAACCAGGGCTTTAGTCCGTGTTCGAATCTTCCTAGCCTTCCTCTCATTAGTGTGCACCTGATAAGTTGCAAACCTAGTCAACTCATTAAATCTCGCCGCATAGTCTGACACAGACATATTACCTTGCTCTAGCTCTATAAACTGAACCTCTATCTGGTTCTATGAGTTCGTTAGGAAGTAAATCTTGAAAAACATTTCCTTAAACCTTTCCAGGTTATGACGCCCTGTCCTCCCCGGACCTTATTTTTCTGCCACCAATAGCTGGCTTCTGCCTTCAGCATGAAAGTTGCATACGCGATCTTCTGATCCTCGTTGACCCTAGCGACGTCAAAAACCTTCTCCATTTCCATAACCCAAGTATGTGCTTCTATTGGGTTCATGGATCCCTTAAACTCGGGCGATCTAACCGCCTTGAAGTCCTTGAACGACGTGTTCGATGGAGCTTGCAGCAGATTATTAAAGGCTCCTGTCAATAAGTTCTCCAACTGCTGAACGGGGTTGGCGTTGGCATTGGCGTCGTTGTTATTAGTTGACCCTTCTTGGGTTGGTCGACGAATTGGGCGTCTTCTCGGCGGCATATTTCTGGTAAGATATACACTTATTAGATCTTTATTTAATTCCTTAAATATTTAATACTTGACTTAAACATTTTAAGATATTCACTTAACACATATCAACTCAAATAAACCCTGATATTTTATTCATTCATAAAGTTTTAAACAAAACAAGATAGCATCACTACTACTTACATCAACTATCCCGTGATAAAGAATCTTCAGGATTTAAATCATCAACATATTCCGTTATTTATAATCACATCAGAATTTACATAATTAACTACCAAAGACATATTCACATAATCATGATGTTCCTATCACGGCCTACTAAGGCGTCGAATAGCTTTTCTGCGCTCTTCTTCCATAATGCGGAATATCATCCTACGGTCTAGCATGTACCAAGCTAAGTCCTCGAATTGAACTGAATAATAAAACACTCGATCCTGGGCCCTATCAATCGTTGTCTGGAACGTATAGTCTGTCTCCTCAATCTTAGCCTTCTTTGCCCGATCGTCATCTTCGGCAAGATCTGCACGTTTTGAAACCCTCATCCAAGCGTCCTTTGCTCTAGCACGCTGACTCCTCTTGCAATTCATTCTTCAACTTCTCTATCTCAGATGACTTTTCTTCATTTTGGCCATTCTCATGAACCAACTCCCACTCCAAGTCTCCAAGACGTGTATCTAGAGTCTCGATCTCGCCATCCTTCTACTCGATAGTAGTCCACTGTGCAACTGTCTGCTCCTTCAGCTCTCGAACAGTATCCTGTAACTCTATGTTACGGTCATAGAGCTTGTCATACATCTCAGCACTGATAGAGTTTGGTGAAAACTCATCAGGGTCCTTATCCTCCTCCTCAGTTGCCTCAACTTCAATCTCCTCAAAGTCCTTCTCTGAATCAAACACTGGCACATGCTCCTGACCAACATGAGTGATTAAAGGAGATGTCTCTCTCCGAACCAACTACTCCCAGACTGTATGAATGTTTTGGGGCTCTTCCTCAATAGACACTCGGGGTACAACCTCCCTAGGCTGACTGGATCCTCCAACATCCGACATCCTGACAATCAAAATTTTAAGTCTTAGTTACTACGTGATGCTAAACGAAACTCAAACAAAGCACATAAGTAATCACATAAGCACATAAAGTCTTTTATTATCTTTCTTAGAACTCGATAAGAGTTTATCACCAATATGTTATCGATCTCTTAAAAAGGCTACTACCCTAAGGTTTTCCCCCACCTAAGGTTTATAACCTACAGTTTTGATACCAACTTGTGACACCCCCAAATTCGGGTACTTCAATTTCCACGGGATTTGGTGTTCACTGTCCAATCATCATATATCTATCTACCCATAATAAATGCAAACCATGAAATAAATAGGAATCATCCCCTTAAGGGAGAATAATAAATAAACTCCAGGTTGAACTATCCTTAAACATTAAATGCGGAAACGTATTTAAACAAATAAGTCTTAACAACATCATAAGTCTTTAAACATAACAATCTCAAATAGAATAACAAGTCTTCATCACTTGTTAACCTTGCCCTTGCCCTTACCCTTGCTAGTTAAAGGTTTGTCCTTTCAATCTTAGCTGCAATGTTATTATGCAAGAGTGAGCACGATTGCCCACAAGTATAACAATATAACAGTAATAATAACATGCGAGAAATCAAAGGATTCTGAATAATAGAAAGCTCGGCTTTTGAATCAATAATGAATATAAGAATCAATAGTA